>OX421978.1:44201625-45590375 GCA_949128135.1 Parasteatoda lunata | reverse complement strand
ATTATGGATATGTTGTTTCCATTGAATTGAGATAATGTAGAAGCTGGTTCCAAGAGAGAGTATTATGTACACACTTGTTTTGAAATTTCTGAAACATATATAAAAAGATGTACACTAGTGGTTTATTTCAAGAGTGTTTACTTTTGAATTTGAAATCATATTTTAACAGGTTTCCATTTTCGTAAAACCTGTTTCTAATCGTTCTAATTTATATGATGAGTGAATATAGGCTACAAAGTTGAAGAAAAAAAAAGAAAGCGAATCAATGAATTGGATTATCAGTTAATGAAGGAATCATTGAATCAACGTACTATTGAATCAATGAATCGACGTTATTGTATGAATCAATATATAATGGAGTAAGAAAAGGTAATGGACTATTCAGCAAATGAGTGAGTAAATTGGCGTATTTCTGGATCAGGCTATAAGATATAAAATGAGTCAATAAATCGTAAACACACCAAATTGGCGAATCAGATTGAGTGGAAAAGAGTGAAGAGTGAATTGGTTTGTATTAAAAAAAAATTTAATTTAAAAAATTAAAATATCGACTATTAATTTAAATTTGGTTATGATTCCTTAAGAATTTAATGTTTAAAGCATAAATTCACGCATAAGGTCAAAAATTAAGATTTTCAATTCATTTTTAAGAATTACATTTATTTTAAATTTAACAAAAATGACTCTTCTATATTTAAAGCTTTAAAGCAGATAATCAAAATTCTGATATTGTTTTTACTAGCTACTAATTTTAATGAAATTTTTTGCCTTGAATTATAAAGTTTCACAAATTGAACAAGCATTGAAAATTTTCACAAATATATTGAAAATTTTCGCAAATGATAATAAGTTAGTCATAATAAACCATAAGTTATTTTTTGTGCTTTTTCTTATCAATCATTTTAACATTATCAAAAATTTTAAACTTAACTTCTGTTTAATAACTATTTTTATTGATATTTAAGCCACCTTTCCTTGAATAAAATTTAAAAAGTTTAGAGTCAATATATTATCTTTTTGTTTAATACCAGAATCTTTTGAAAAAGAAATATTGATTTTATATTTCTCAGTAATTTCAAATAAACACTCCTGGCGTGAAAATAAATTGCCGTCAAATCCTCTTTGATATCTTTCCGGTACCAAAAACAATCCATTCGGCTTCATTTATGAGAAAGTTGGCGACAGAAAAATGCTTATTTTTATTGAATTATACACAATATAACTCACCTCTCTGGCAGCTTGAAGTCTCCGGTTTTCCTGTTTCCAAGATAGGGCGGTGAAGTTTTCGAAGAAATTTCCATCCGTTTCTTGTAACCTGAAAACCAATAAAATAGAAGATAAGCTTCAGAGCCATCCAAAGATTTTCTGAGAAATGTTGGCAGCTCTTTAATCCCATATTCGCCTGGAAAGAAAGTCTGCCAAACTTACTATTCCAGTTCGATAAGAAAATATTCTAGTCTATTTGACACTAGCTCAAGCGAAACATCGAATGAAACGACACATTTGGCGTCTGTAACATCAAAGCTTTGCCAAGAAAATCTGCTATGTTAAAGTTCTCTCAAGCATTAGATTTGAGCATATATTACGAATTGGGAATTTTTATACTTTGTAGAAGTATAAACATTTCCTTTCGTAGAATATATACCGTAATACACATCTATATTATTAAATATAGTCCCAATATATAGTAAGTGCAAAAATTTCCAAACTAATTTTGTTGTCTTGAATAATTATTAAGTGATTAATACTGAGATTGGTTAAATTTTATACAGACTATGAAGCAAAAACTGAATAAGTATAAAAAAAACCTGAAATGTCTGATATGCTTTAAATTGTCACTTAGCGACATAATATTCATTAATGACATGATACCTATGTATAACATAATATATCATTAACATTTCATGTAATATTATATAATACACTTATTATGATTTGATGACAATACATATTATCATCCAAATATCATAATGTCTTTAAGTGTCATATGTATTTTGAAATTCAAGATATTATTCTTACAAAATTATGCCTCCTAAGATTATGTTCACGTGAAAGTTTATCCGCATAAATTTGTTTGTGCATAGAATTCACCTAAAGTGCGTAGTAATTATTCTGAAAATAAAAGAAATATTATCAAAAATAAAATATTTTTTACATGTTTTACTAAAATGTGAGGAATATATTTAAAGTTTAATGTTCTAAAACTTAGAATTTTTTTTTTTGTGAAATTCATACTTAATTCTACATAAAACATTTTTCATCAAACATTTATTTAGTTTCATAATAAAAATTACACACTGAGAAAAAGTTATCGGGAAAATGCCAGAATATGGTGTAATTTATTGTATTTCTAGCTCTACGAGAACAACAAAAAGTACGGTAATTTTTACCAAAGCTCTTTGGTAATAACTTTTGATAAAAGTAACAATATAATATGGTTTTATTACTACACTGTGTGGTAAATTTTTGTAATTTTATCATGATACCCTAGAGAAAATTCATTCGGTTGAATTTTGTTTTTAGTGTTGTACTTTTGCTAAATGTGAGGTTTATTAGTGCTATGATTTAGAACTACAATTTTAAAAATCGAAATTTCCCGTAAACCGCTTCCATACGAACCGTTACCATACAAGGAAATGGTTTAAAAACCCTATGATTTTAATTTCATCATCAGAATTATTTTTCGATACCGGAAATGTCATTACCATGCCAATGCGGTAAATTTACCAGAATATTTTTCTCTGTGTATTTAAAGGTTTTGTGTGTTAATGTCTTTTTTCACCGAATGCTTGAAGTCGTCGTCCCTTTCCCCTCCTCTCTGTCCACCCTCGTCTTCTATTCTCATTCTGGTTCTATTCTCATAAAAATATGCCTCCGTAATATTTTATCCTTATAAGAACTAATACCCAATATAATTTTTCCTTTAAGATTATATCCATGAGAGAATTTATCTCCATAAATTTATATGCCCATGGAATTTAATGTAACTTTATTATGAGTAAGTAGTATTCTGTTCAAACCTTTACATGGCTCTCTTATTTTCCGAGATAATGCACTGCGAGAAAAAAATAATGCACATCAAATGCCTAAAATCCCGGATAATTGGTCAGTGTTCCCTGGAGAGCATTTATCCATTTGATAGTTTTTTAATAGGAAATTTTGCAAACGCAGAATATTATTCTAACAGGATTATGAACGGAAGAGGTTCCTTCGATGCAATTTCATAATTATCTGAATCTTTGTTCCTGCATGATTTTATTACCAGAGAGATTTTGTTCTTTAATATACACTTTTAAAATTTCCATTGCAAAATTGCGGTAAAATTACCGACAGCAGTCTGTCAATCTCGTTAACCGTGGAGTTAAGAATTAAAAACGTTTTTTACCTTTACGGTTTTAAAATCGTTAACAACTGCCATGGTTAAAAAATCATGAATACACAATTATACGGTTATGTAACCATTTACAACAAGCATGGTTAGAAAACTTCCCTAATGAAATTTAACAGGAGATTTGAGTTAGGCTGTGATAGGCCTTTTGTTAGGTAATAGATATTGGAATCAAGTTGGGTTGCACTTTGTTTAACGAATCGTGGAATGTGGCTTAATTAGTTTACCTGGTGATGCCATCTATTGGGAGAGATGGAAGATACTAGAAATTTTAGAGTTAAGATCTATGACTATTTATTATTAAATCTATGACTAAATTGCAACTGTTTATGGGTGAATGAAAGTTTCATATTTTAACAGTACAGGGTCACCAGCTGGGGAGTATAGGTCATTAGAAACTTATTACGTGGTAATGGAAAGGACAAGGAACTGCGTTGTGAATGCTGGATTTCGAACCTCTGTTCAGCTGGTCATTTGATTGACAGATTAGATCTTTCCGCTATAATATATACCAGTAGTAAGAAGCTCAGTTGTCATAAGTTGGGACTATTTTGCCCGCATAAAATTCCGGTTATTTTACCGTATTTGGTAATTACTGCCAATAAACGATTTTTCATTTTAAATACGATCTTTTTTATGTTCATTAGACTCTTTTGTTTGCATATGGTAAAATAGCAATTAAATAACCCTTTAACCCCTTTTCTACAAAATGTCTGACATAACCCTTTGGTGCTTAGTTTTTGGAGTTAAGAGCTAAACATTGGGTAATTAAAAAATGCAACTTTTCATAGTATCAATGCTTGTGGTTTTAAAAATTTCTTTCAAATTATTTTATAAAAAAAGCATGTATTCAACCCTTAAAAATAAAAAAAAAACACTGTGTTAAAATCCGAAATCATTAGCGGACTTTGCATTAAACGTTTATTATCATTATGTAAAAAGTTGTAGCATTTAAAAATTTTAGGTATGGAGCTAGATAATCCAATTTAGTTTTACGAAATGCTCCAGTAAATGAATTTGAAGTTTTATCACATAAATCTAAATTGGGAATATTTGCCTAAACAGGAAATAAAAAAATATATGTCTCCAAAAATTTCAAAATAATGCCTTTTCATTTAATAGAGCTCCCTTATATTATTCTCGAGATTGATTAAGTGTACATGAAGTAGTATTTTAATATTGTTATGTAATTTTAATTCATTAAAATAGGCCCAGTAGCAGAATTTACTCAATCAAACTGCAGCTCTGTATTCATAATTTTAATTTGCCTGCGATTTTGACTTAATCAAACAAAGCTTATTAATAGCTTAACCTAACATATATTTAACATCTTGGCACAGATTAAATACAAAAAAAATTGCACACAAAAACTTTGTGGAAATTTAGCTTGAATTTTATGCAATTATATTTTAGCTTTACACAAAAGGAAAATAAACGAATGCTTATACTATGCCTAATAATTAAATTGGAAAAAAGGATTTAACTTGCAAATGATAATATTAAAATAAAATCTTTCGTTTTAAAGAAAGAAATTAACCACATTGTTATTCATGGTGTTCTAATTTACATCTGTTTAAAGTGTCTTCAAATGAAATTCGCTATGATATCAAGGGTACTGAGGGAAAAAAATGAATATTTAAGTGTCTTTTCTGAGATAATGTTTTTCAAAAGGAAAATTATTTTTTATTTTGCATAAATGAAAATCGGAAGATCTTTTTTTTTTTTCATTTTATCCTTAAATCTTATTTGTCCTCAATTTTTTATGCTAGAATTTTTTTCTCCCATTTTTTTTAAAAATCGAGGTGAAAAATAAGCTGTAGATCTTGTGATAATCTCTGCATCGCTCTCTGCTGTGCTAGAGTGTTTCTTCTACCGGTATAGTAATTTGGAAATATTTAACACAGAAATTTCATTTTATTCATAGATATGAATAGAAATTTGTCACCCTATTTTTTTAAAAAAATTGAGGTGAAAAATAATCTGCAGATGTTGTGATAATCTCTGCATCGCTCTCTGCTGTGCTGGAGTGTTTCTTCTACCGGTATAGTAATTTGGAAATATTTAACACAGAAATTTCATTTTATTCATAGATATGAATAGAAATTTGTCCCCCCATTTTTTTTAAAAATCGAGGTGAAAAATAAGCTGTAGATCTTGTGATAATCTCTGCATCGCACTCTGCTGTGCTAGAGTGTTTCTTCTACCGGTATAGTAATTTGGAAATATTTAACACAGAAATTTCATTTTATTCACAGATATGAATAGAAATTTGTCACCCCATTTTTTTTAAAAAATTGAGGTGAAAAATAATCTGCAGATGTTGTGATAATCTCTGCATCGCTCTCTGCTGTGCTGGAGTGTTTCTTCTACCGGTATAGTAATTTGGAAATATTTAACACAGAAATTTCATTTTATTCATAGATATGAATAGAAATTTGTCACCCCATTTTTTTTAAAAAATTGAGGTGAAAAATAAGCTGCAGATGTTGTGATAATCTCTGCATCGCTCTCTGCTGTGCTGGAGTGTTTCTTCCACCGGTATAGTAGTTTGGAAATATTTAACACAGAAATTTAATTTTATTCATAGATATGAATAGAAATTTGTCCCCCCATTTTTTTTAAAAAATTGAGGCGAAAAATAATCTGCAGATGTTGTGATGAACTGCATCGCTCGCTGCTGTGCTGGAGGGTTTCTGCTACTGGTATAATAGTCTGAAAAGGTTTAACATAGAAATTTCATTTTATTCATAAATATGGATAGAATTTTTTCCCCATGTTTTTTTTTTTTTTTTTTTTTTTTCAAAATTGAAGTGAAAAATTATCTGCAGATGTTGTGATAATTAGCATCGCTCTCGGCTGAGCCAACTTCCCTTTAATTGAAAGCCTCTACACGGTTTTTTATAGGTAGTCCGATCAGACCACTGTGAAGGATATCCACTTTCCGAACGAGTCATCTAATACAAAATCTAGTTGAAATAAGAAAATGGTAGCAAATATATGAATAAAAATTTGTTGTATTTATGAATATTATTGGTTTGCCTTATTCACTTGTCAACCACTACAGATTCAATTCTCAAATATATATGATAAATTGCTCTCAATCACTTATATAATATAAAAGGTTTTGGGTTCATGCGCACAACTGGTTCACTTTTTAAACAGTCTGCGCGGACTACTTAGACCGCGTGGAGGCTTTTTGATGTAGGAGGTGATGGCTGAGCTGGAGGGTTTCTGCTACCAGGATAATAGCTACAAAATGCTTAACCTAGAAATTTAATATATATGGATAGAAATTTCCCCCCATTTTTTTTAAAAAATTGAGGCGAAAAATTATCTGTAGATGTTGTGACAATCTCTTCATTAACCGCTGATGTACTGGAGGGTTTCTGCAACCGGTATAATAGTTTGAAATAGTTTAACATAGAAATTTTATTTTTATTTATATATATGAGTAGAAATCTTTCCCACGTGTTTTTTTTTTTTTTTTTCAAATTGAGGCAAAAAATAACAATCTGCAGATGTTGTAATAATCAGCATCACTCGCTGCTGCGCTGAAGGGTTGCTGCAACCGGGATAATAGCTATAAAATGTATAACATAGAAATTTCATTTTATTCAATGATATGGATTAAATGTTGCCGTTTTTTTAAGCTACAAATCTTAACGCATAACTAAATACATTTTACATGGCATTCAATATTTTAAAACAAATATCCTTTCGATACAAAGACCTCATCGTTTCCTCGGAACAAGAACATTTGGAATCCGAAGAATTCTATTTTTGACGGAAGCGTGATGTTATACGAATAAAAAATGCAGACAGTAAAGAAAAAGAAATATGAAAGAAACTCGTAAGAGCAAACGTTTTGAACAGTTTATTCTCCTTTTCCTTATGTGTCCGGTTTCGAAAAAACATGTATTGTCCATTTTAAAAGATGCTTTTTAGATAAAATGGTATTGCAATGTTTGTTATTCCGTTTGAAGAACGTGACAGATACTGTCGCTAAAATTTCAAAAGGAACGACAGGAGTTTTCAGTTTTGTATTGTAGGTAATACTGCTAAATATGAAATATGAGAATCTAGTTTTATTTATCCAACATATAATCGATAATTTATATAGGAAATGTATTGAAGTAGACACCAAAATATGCAGTCGTCTGAACTGAAAGAAAATGAGACAAATAATGTTTAAAAAATTATTCAAATATGCAGGCAATCCGTAAAGATTGCTCTTAATAAAGATTTTATTAAAAAAAAAAACCGTTATTTTACTTTATTTTATTTTCTAACCAGCTTTGAGCAGCTGCCTCAATTTCTGAGTTCACGACTATCAATGTGAAACTCCAGAGCCTTGTAATTTTGCACCCAACCCAGAAGACTACGGATCTCCTGGATCAATCATTGGAGCACACTCCAGAAGGACTGTTTGATTGAACTAACCCACACTTGCGTTACATGGAGAGAAAAAGCTATGTAAAACTTCCGCAGTTAAATCTACGTCAAAGGGTTTAAGAAACATTAGCAAAAAATAAGTAATCAGAATGATTCGAAATTTTAAAACGGTGGACGGATCATGGATTAGAGTGTTGTCATTCTAAGCGAGGGAGATTCTCGTGGTTTTCCTCTCCATGTAACGCAAATGAGGGTTAGTTCCATCGAAAAGTCCTTCACGAAGGCAAATTTATCCCAATACTTCATCCAGGGGATCTCTTGTCTTCTGGGTTGGGTTCAAAATTACAAGCCTACGGAGTTGAACATTAGTAGTCGCAAACCCCAAAAATTGGGTCGGCTGTTCCATGATGGTTATAAAATACTATAAAACTAGATTTTTCAATTTTATGGAACTAACATATCACTCAAAACATCTCTTAGTATACAATATTTTATTTAAAAGTAATTAAAAAGCTTGATAATGATTCCATAAATGTATCACTTAAATTAATGTTTTCATAAACATATGCCTCACTTTCTGAATTATCTCACTTTTGTAACTTATACAAACTGTTTCCTCACTTATATAAACTATTTTCCAATAAGTCACCTTTAGTTGGACGGGAAAGCCCGACATTCCCGATGCATGGAAAAAATTTGATCAATCACGTATTCTAAAACATTACATGTGTAACTGGAGTTCTCATTAAATATTTAATCTCAGATATAATAAAATACCGATTGTAAGTGTTGTCTCAAATAATGTCTAAAATGGACAAGGGGGCCAGATTGGACAAATAAACAGTATAAAAATAAAATAAATAAATAAAAATCTCTAAAATCATATTATATTTGATATTATAAATGTTATTTGAACTTCTTTATAAAACTGAGAATGTTTTGAAATAAATGTCACTTAAGCTCGTAAGAACGATGCTTGTAGCAATGATTTTATATTTGATCATCTGAATCTAATTTTGAATCAAATGCAACATTACACGGAGAAATAAATCAGTTAAAACTGCCATACTGTATAGCAATGACATTTTTATTTTTAAAAAAAATCCTGGTTACTAAAACCAAAATATATGGTATTTAAATCATTCATCTATCAAATATTTCCGTTCATATGTTAACGGTTCACGGGAATCCTGGTTTTTCCAAACATTTTACTAGGAAATGCAAAGCTGAAAAGTAAATTTAACCGAATAAATGGTTTATATGACATGCTCTAAGCTATTGTGATAAAATTATCAAATTTTATTACTTAAATTTTTTATTTATTTCCAATGGCAAGGAGAAGGTACAAATAGAAAAATAGAAAGATGAAATAAATAACGAATACGTAGGATAACAAAGAAAGAAGACCGAAGTCATTGCCTTAAAAGTTCTCTTGCTTCCCAATATCTTGAGGACTCAGTGTGTCCATGAAGGGCTCCTACATAGAAGCAGGTGGTCACTGCCCAATCGCTCTCCAGATTTACAAAGTGGACATAAAGGCGTGGTGGAAAGGCCTATGCGGTGATATATAGTGGTATATAGGCCTATAAGTGAGCAGAAAGACAATCGTGGCCTGTATATAAGCGGGAGGCCGCAACTGCATTACGTCTTGGTTTGTCGGGAATTGTGTTGGAATAGCTTACATTTCTCCAACTTTTCAAAGCTGTGCGAGTTTGAAGATCTCGCTATGAGTTGAGGTTTACATAAGTTTTTAAGGAACAGTTTGATTTTCCAAAAGGAAGTTGTCGTATTTGGTTGTTGTAGCAAATTGGTACATTTTTTTGCAAGTAAATCTGCCTGCTCATTGCCCCAAACAACACATGTGCTGGCATCCACTGGATGACTATTTGTTTTCCTCTCAAAAATAAAGATCTCAAGAGGTCTTGACATCGGGATATCTCAGATGTCAAGGGACGTTCATGTGAGCTAATTGATTGTATGGCCGCTTGTGAGTCCGAGAAGAGGACTGCATTTTCGAATTTGTGTTGGAGGACCAGTAGCTGCTGTAAGGCCGTACTCAAGACCACTACTTCTCCATCAAAAGCGGTGCCAATGTATCCCGCTGGCACGTAGAAAGAGAAAAGTTTCGAAAAGACACCAGCCCCTACATTAAAATGGCAGTCAAATTGAGAACCATCGGTAAAAATATGTAGCCAATCGTCGACTGGGTATCTAACCGTCATTGTCTCCAGGGCGAGATTTTTTAGAATAATTGGCGCAACATCTTTTTTACCATGGACAGTTTTTTACTAGATCCAAGTTTATTTCAACGTTTGTTATTTCCAATCGGTTTTTAGGTTTCAAAAGAGGTAGTGCATGACACGGGATTTCAATGTCGTTTCTAATGTTCAGCAACTCCTGGATAAATCCATTCTGGGTTTTAAGTTGTCTAAGCCTGATTACATAGTCTTTCCAGTAGGAATCGTCGATTCTCAGAAGCTTTTCATATAGAATCAGAGCCTTCTCCTTTATAATATCTTGGAAAGGTCTATTTTCTGTTAGGGTTAGCATCGCGTCAATTGGTGTGGACTTAACAACTCCTGTAATCAATCGAAGAGCCTGGTTTTGCAGAACCTCAAGTTTGTCTAACAACACTTGGGAGCTGCAATGAAGACCTCGCAGCAGTACGTCATAAGAGGGAGGATTAATGTATTATATGTAGTGTTAAGGGTGAACCGTGCACACCCCCATTTACAGCCTGCCAAACTCTTGAGGATATTAAATCTATTTGTGACCCGCTCTATGAGCCGTTCCACGTGGCTTTTCCAACTAAGCTTATTATCAAAAGTCACCCCCAGGTAGGTGAAAGTATCTGTATTGACAATCAATCTATTCTGGTACTGTAACACTGGGCGGAAAGTATCGTGGGTTAGTGAAAAGGACTGTGAAGCTGTCTTTTCAAGGTTAACAGTCATATTATTTTTATCACTCCACTTTGAGAGTGCCTGCAGAGCCCTGTTTAAGCGATTTTCAATAAGTTTTTTTGCGTAGCGTATCCATATTATCAGATCATCAGCAAACAATAGACACTTAATATCAGGTATTGACTTAAGAGTTGAGACAAGATCATTAATATAGATATTGATCAGTTTACAGCTACTAATTGCACCCTGCGGTAGTCCAGTTTGTAGATTATAACATTTGGAGTAGGAATTTCCAAATTTCACTTTGCAGGTTCTCTGACTTGAAAAAGATTTAATCCAGTTAAAAAGTTTTGAAGTGATACCAATACTCAAGAGTTTCTGGTAGAGTTTTTCTCGCCAAAAGGAGTTATATGCCCCTTTAAAGTCAACATAGATGGCTGTCAAAATGTTTCTCTCGTCCAAAGCGTCCTTGACAAACTGGCTGAATTGTGTCACCTGATCAGACGTTGACCCGTTGTTACGGAATCCAACCTATTCTACTACCAGGATCTACTACCTACTTTTTCTTCCAGATACCAGTTCAAGCGGTTAACCACAAGTATCTCCATTGTTTTAGCGAGTATACTCGTGAGAGAGATGTGCCTATAGCTATTCAACTCCCCAGGATCTTTATTCTTTTTCAAAATGGGGACTATAATAGCTCTCCTCCAAAGTGCCGGGATCTGTACAGATTCCCAAATTCGGTTAAAGATGTTCAACATTGTTTTCTTTGCCTTCATGCCCAAATGTCTGAGAAATTCAGCATGGATGTGGTCCAAACCAGGAGATTTTTTCATTGTAAGGCGTCTAATTGCAAGTTCCAATTCACATGTACTGAATGAACCATCAGAGACAGTCTCCCCATTCGGCTGTCCTGAATCTCTCTGCGACTTATATATCCCCTTCCATTCAGTTTTCATTATCGTAGATATCTTTAGCTTGTAAGATTGCTTTTTTCAATAAGCCATTTTGTTTTCTCCATGCAACCACATCAGTACTCCTTCTGGTGAGTTCAGCCTTTTTTCTAAGACGGTCCCGCTTCTCTTTTTGTTCCTCCAAATCAGGAGTCCAAAAACATTTGTAACCTCTGACTTTGCCTCTTGGCACATTTGCCCTTGCACAATAGAGTATTGTCTTAGTAAGATTACGTACCAAGGCCTCCGGAGGTAGTGAAAGGTTGAATTTCTAGTCTCCCAATTTTTGATCAGTCATTTTTTCAAAACTGTTCCAGTTTGCCTTTTTAAAATTCCATGATATCTTGGAAGTTGAATCCCTACATCGGTCAGCTGGTTGGCGGACATTAACTGAAGCTATGACCTGAGCCAAGATCTTCCACAACCTTTCTTTTAGTGCAAGTGCTAATATCAGATGAAACACACAGAAGGTCTGGGGAGCTACCAGAGCCATTATAATGTATGTAAGTAGGTGGGTCTTCTGTTTTACACATTAGCTCAAGGAGGCTGGAATTCAGGAGATCCTCAACTTCCAATCCAGCTGCATTTGAGTCACCATACCCCCATCTACTTGAATGTGCATTCATATCTCCAATTACAATTGTCTTAGAGGATACCACAATACTCGATAAATCTGGTTTACTATTAGGAGGGATACAATGAGCAGATATATTAAAGAGACTTCCTTACTTACATATAAAACCATATTTTATTGCTATGTTTACTTAAATCATTACTAAAGCGCTGTCGTAAAAATTACTTAGCTTTTTGGTATTTCTATTGAGCCAGAAACATACTGTAATTTAGCATGCTCTCTGGTCGTTTTGATCACTTTTTTTTTCTCAGCGTAGATTATGAATAGAATCTGTTTAAAATTTATTATTACTTAAAATTTGCTTTTTTCTTCTTCTTTTGTTCTATCATTCTGGATTGTTAGGTGGATTAAGCAGTAATAAGTTATTTAAACAAATAGTTAAATAACTAAATTAGAATAAGAAAAATATGCAGCATTTAGGTTGTTTAAATTGAAATAAAAACTTTGTTGTAATTTTTCGTATTTTTCTAAATAACTTTTTATAAAGATGTTTCGGGCATGTATTTTGTACAGTATCATGCCTGGCAGGGCTTGTGAAAAATTTGAGAATTTTCGAGACTTTGCATTAAGATCGATTACAATTTGAACATTAATTGAGTTTCAAAGTATTGCTTATAATTCTTTAAAATTAAGAAAATGTCTTGGTACAAAAAATTTTATTCAAAAGCAAAAAAAAAAGAAGGAAAAAAAAAAAAAAAACAGAAGTGAGTTGCCAAAACGCATCACATATTGAATAATTACACAAATACTAAATTCCTATTAAGCTTTTTTAAAATAATTTATGTTTTAGCAAACGGCACTTCGAGAAATTATTTGTGAGAATAATTTGTAAATTGGAAGATTTTATAATACTTATCAATGGAAAATATATTTCGTTAAAATATACTTCAGTTATGTGATAGGCGCTAGACTTTAAGAAAAAGGCTAATTGTTATCCACCTTGTTTATTTTATGCATTTCGAAAGAGCTAATCTACATAACTTTGATATTTTTTCCATTTTTTTGAAAATAAATTTAAATTTTTTATATTCCGCTTCCGGAAAAAACTAAATTTATGACTTAAAGCTTATAAAAATAACCTCAAGTTTATTTTTTTACTCATTAAAACATCAAAATTTTGTTTAAGACAACAGTGTCAAAATAAACTTAAAATTTCACATGGAATTTTTTCTAAAATCTAATATATATAATTCTCTTACGTGGCTCCCAAATTTTGGCTGTATTTCTTTTCCGCCGGTGGCAGCGTTTGCTTTGTTTTTTTTACGTTTTGAAAACACCAAAGCATTCTGCCTTTTAATGATGTGTTTCTGATCTAATATCTATAAATCTCTTACGTGGCTCCTAAATTTAGGCTGACGTACTTTGTACAACTAAATAAGATTCTTTTCACAACACTTAAATATTTACTTTATTTTCTTCATTTATAGAGAAAACAGACGGCAAAGAATTCTGTTAGGTTAAAAAACATTTCGCTAAAAAAAGAACGAATTCTAAAAGAAATAAAAATAAACTTAAAAAATAAAAATGCCGTTGCCAGCCATACAATTTTGGTGAAAGTTAACTTAGCAACATAAATCAAAATGACATAGAAGCGCAACTAGATCAAAATTATGATACCTGAGCGCTTGACGTAACAAATCCTTCAATTCTATAAGTGTTGTAACGCCAAATGCCCAAATTAACAATTGCAATTTGCGGGGGTTGGCGAGCGCCAGCGAGCAGGGGGCGAAGCCTCCTAGTCGCTTAAAAAATCGATTGCAATAAAAATATTTAACAATTAACATGGCTTAAAATGAAAGTTTCAGTCTATAGTAATATAGTATTTGCAGAATATTTGAATTTTATCTTGATACTTCTATTTGCTTTTTTTTATGAAACCAATCGCTGAATAGAATTTATTAGACAATGCTGTTGTAAAAAATGTCAGCGTATCATTTTTTGTAAGTTCTTACTTGGTAGATTGGGAATAAAATTTACTAGAAACTTTTTTTGTTTTGTTTGAGAAATATTTTTATTACATCCTAACAATTAAAAAAATTTTTAAGTGGTCGTTTTGCTATTATTGCACAACACTGATATACAAAATTCCTAAAAAAAAGAAAGAAACATTTTAAGTTACCTTTGAAGTTACTTCAAAAGGATTATAACTAAAAATGTTACAAAATTTATAATGTTTATTTATTTGCTGCAAAATTTACAATTTTAATTTATGGTTTGCTTCAAAATTTATAATGTTAATTTGCTTGTTTGTTACAAAATATATATTGTTACTTGGCTTGTTTTTGACCAAATTTGTTATAAAATTTGCTGAAAGCCTATTAATGGACAATTATATTTTTACTGCAAAATAATTAAGTTATATAATTATTAATTAATTTATTTATAGTTGCCTTTTAGTTTTTTTATAGGCATCAATGACAAAAAAAACTTCAGAAAAAAGAGGCAATATTTGGAAGTAACTTTTCCGAAATTGTTTCAAAACTGATATTAATTCAAAATAATGTTTGCTACAAAGGGTATTATTTATCTAATAAAAAATAACTTTTTAAATACTCCAGCAATATTTTTAATCGGCGTGGCACGCAAAACATTATTTTGATATTTTTCAAAATGTTAAGAAAATGCGTATATTCACGTAGAAAATATCTTGTAATTAGTTGTTACAGCTAAAATTCCATCGTGAGAACGTTTTGGATGCATAGAATTCCTGAACGCAAATTATAGCGACAAACTTTGCTAAGTGTCTGTCCAGAGCTGTTGTAACAACTTTTGACTTTGAATTTACGCTCTTTTGTTAGTCATTAAACAGTCATTAAATTTCTACCGCATGATATTTTGACTACGCTTAATACGTCTTATCGCAAGCGTAACTAATATGACGCCCTTACTGTTTCATTATTTTTACATTACATTTTTTTTTCTACTACCATCAGCGTGCACCAGTGGCTTGAAAAATTAACGCAGCTTGCAGCGACATCTATGAGTGAAATATTTAAACGATAATTTGAATTTCATTCCACAAACGAGAAGTTGAAAGGATTTTGACGATTGAAACTTTTAATTTCTTTAACTAAGTATTGTAAAAGATTAAAAAAAAAGGTTTTATTTACAAAAAAAAATATCTTTGTATTAAAAATATATTTAATAAGGAAATAGATCTTAATAAGGTAGATCTTAATAAGATAGATATTTAATAAGGAAATAGATAAGGAGATAGGATATTATAATTTTTTAATTTTTACTGACACGCTTTTTAAAATATTAATAATAATTGAGGAAAAAAATAGTCTAAACTGAAAAAAAAGGTTTGTATACAAAAAAATACATTTGTATTAAGACAGTATTTATTAAAGAAATATGGTGATTTTATGTTAAAATTTTTTCAGTTTTTATAATTTACATTTTTTCTTGCATTTTTTTATAAATATTTTAAATATTATAGAAAAAAATTGCCCAAATAGAAAAAAAAATGATTTATATACAAAAAGTTCATTTGTATTGAAAATGTACTGATAATTTTTACAGTTTTCTTAATTTGCATTTCTTAAACAAATTTTTACTAATATTTTAAAACCATTTAGAGAAAAAAAATTATATTTTAAGAAACATTTATATGGATTAAAGTACTTAGTATTAAAAATTCATCTAATAAAGTAACATTATAATTTTTTAAATATAATATTGCAATTTTTATAATTGGCATTTCTTTTACACATTTTATAAATATTTTAAATAACTTAGAAAAAAATAGTATAAATAGAAAAAAAAGTTCTATAAGCCATAAAGAACATTTGGATTAAACAATTTTCCTATTAAAGAAATACAAAAATTTATATTATAATTTCATCAGTTTTCCTAATTTGCATTTTACATTACATATTTTTGTAATTAGTTTAAATAATTTTGAAAAAAAAAATAGCCTAAATAGTAAAAATAAATATTATTAAGAAAAAATTCTATTCGTATAAGATATATATTTATTAAAGAAATATATCATTTTTATATTTTCTAATTCCTTAAGTTATTATAATGTTTCCCTAACATTTTACTATATTGTAAATTTTATAGGACAAAATAGTTTATTATTACTAGTGATGGGCAATAACAGGTATTTTCAAATAACAGGTTCCAGCTGTTACAATACAAAAAAATACCTGTTCCAAAATAACAGGTCTAAGGAAAAAAGTCCACTTTTTTTATATTTGAAAGATAACTTAGAAGGGCAAGTATTTTTGTAGCAGATACATATTTTTTCTATTAATTTGACAAAGTTGTGAGGAAAAGTATTTTTTCTTTCTAAGAGTAAGAAAATATCGCGAAGTTATTCTCTATTTATTTTTTTAAACTAAAAGAAAGCAGTTACATCTAAATTTTTGTTTTATTCTCTATTGTTTAGGTTAAAACTACGTCTTTTTTTATGTATACATATTTTTTTGTGATTATACTTTAGATTGAGTAGTTCAAAATGGTTGAAAACACTTCAAAAGCATATTTGTTAGTGTAATCAAATATAATAAATAATAATAGAAACAATAATTTTTGTTACAAAATATAGTTCTTTTTAATGCACCTTTAGGAGAAATGAGTGCCGCAGAAAAAGTTCTTTTACAATATTTGCCTCTTTTTAACAAGCATAAAATAATTTAGAAAGCTTAAAGAATTAAAAAAGTTTCGAATATTACAATGTACATTGTTTCTAAATCTACATAAAAAGAATTTAGTAATTCCCTATTACATTCTGTTTGACGATATAACCAGAATCTTTTCATTTCTACAAGAGGGGAAAAATGGAACTTCATAAATATTGAGATAAATTAGAAATTTAAAAAAAAAAAAAAATATAAAAAATAAAAAAAAATAAAAATTGGTCTCTGAATTTAAAATACAACATATAGTGTATTATTATTTTTAAATCAAAACAATGTAGGAGTTGCACATTATATTCTGTATATGTGGCAGAATAACGAATATTTTTTTCATTTGACAAAAATAAAAAAATAATAGTCTAACTGCATGCATTGCAACCTCGTCGCAACTTTTTAAATAGTTCGAATAGCATCATTTTATAGTTTTAAAGAAAGAAAATATTTATACAAAAAATTAATTGATTGAGCTTTATCAATTTGCACCAGCTAAAATATTTAGCAAATTAAATATAAATAGAGCATAATCCCACACTTTTAAAAAATTTTTTAAAAGTAAATATTCAAAATAAACATCAGTATACGAATTTAGCATAATTTTTTAAAGAAACAAGCCTTTTTAACAATTCCAAACTTTTCTTGGATTATTTAAATAATATTTTTCTTTCAAAACAATTAGCATATTAATTTCATAATATCACATACTATGCAGCCTTAATGATAGTTTTAATGCCATCGGGAAATTCAAAACAATAAAAAAAAGAAATTCGCCAAATTAACTGTAATAGATTTTTTCCTTTCCTGCAGAATATTATCATTTAAAAATATTTATTTATTTTCTTCAAAAATTCAAAATAAATTAATCTTTTAAGCAACAAAATAATAGGCAATGGCAGAGAGACATCTAATTTTAGGCGAGTGGACGAAATTCAACACAATGACAAATCACTCTTCACATAGAACATTGATTGAATTACTACAACAAATAACTATGAGAGAAATAAAGGACACGCCTTCATGTAAAGATATTGAGAGAGTCGATTCGTAACCTTGAAGGTCACGATCGAAAAAGGAACCGAAAGTTATATTAGGGGGCCAATGGCGTAAAGAGATGCCTGGATTTTCTCGAAGTAAACTACTTGATTAGATGTCCCCCAAAAGACGATTGTAATTAATGCAGTAAATACAGTAGTCGGAATAAAGAGGGGGGGGGGGAGTTGCAGCATTTTTATGTAAATGCAGGCCGTAGTTACACTATAGTGGGCAATTCACTATTTCAAAAAAAATATTCTGAATTTTTCATTAAATGTATAAAATACATAAATTTAATGACGCCTAAAACTTTATTACTAAGCTTCACTATTAAATCACATTCATAAAATATTTTGTTCAAGCCAAACATCTATTAGATAGTTTCCTTATAAAAATAATAGCAATGTAATTAGTCTTAAGAGTCCATAATCGACAACTTTATGCTTCTTTTGGCTGAAAGTTAAGATAGCTTGCATACAACGAAAATAAAATGTTGAAATATAGCTTGAATTCGCATACTAAATATAGTTTTAACAATTTTAACACCCCTTTTTTATAAGGGAATAAAAAGTTTAAATAGTTATTACTTTAAAAAAAGAAAGAAAAAAATGCGAAAGAGAGAGAGTAAGAATGTATTTTGTAGGAAATTTTTGTGAATTTTTTTTCTATCTTACATGTAGGAAATATGTATCAATATCAAAATTAGGAAAAATATTTAAATGCTTATACTATTTGCATCACTGAAAAAACAAATTAAAACAAGAAAATGTAATTAGAAGCAACCTGCCCCCCCCCATATGGCCGTGCATCATTGCCTATTCCTAAATACAAATTTGTTCAAAAATACTAACCTGCTTCACCTGTTCCAAAATACTAGGCTGTGACAAAATACCATCTGTTCCAAAATACTAGCTGTGAAAAAATATCGCCTGTTCCAAAATACTAGCTGTGAATAAATATCGCCTGTTCCAAAATACTAGGCTGTGACAAAATATCACCTGTTCCAAAATACTAACTGTGAAAAAATATCTCCTGTTCCAAAATACTAGCCTGTGACAAAATATCGCCTGTTCCAAAATACTAGCTGTGAAAAAATATCGCCTGTTCCAAAGTACTAGCTGTGAAAAAATATCGCCTGTTCCAAAATACTAGCCTGTGATAAAAATAACAGGCTGTTCCGATATAGCATGTTTAAAATATTAGGTGGTAGTTTTATTAATAACAGGTTGTTAAGACACAGAAGTAGAATCAGAAAGGGGGGGGGGGGCTAGCAGTGGACTATCAATAATTTTCAATTTTTTTAATTTTTTTTTTATTTAAACTTTAGAAAGGCTATTTATTATTAAGAAATTTAAGACACTCTAAATGTATTTTAACAATATAATTGCAGAATAATAATTTTTTTAGTGAAATAAAAAAAAAAAGCATTTAATGATTTACTTCGGACGAAAAATAATTTTAACTAAGCGAAATTTAAGTACTATTATTAATTTACAATTGGAATTAATATTTAAATGTAAGTTTATAGAATGACATTTAGTTTTATTGGAACTAAATTTTATGACTTCTATTACAGCTCTTTTATTTTTTAGACTATGAAAACACAGAAATTAAGACTTACCATGATTTCACATATACGTTACAAAACTTATCGTATGCTACTCACGTCCCGCAGTGGACTGATTGTTAAGACACGGTTCCCATCGGATCACCGAAGTCAAGCATCACTGGCTGCCGTCATTGTGCGGGTGGATGACCACTTGGATCAGTCTGCGTAGGGACCGAGGGTGTGCGGTATGGGTCCTCGTTAAACTGTTCTACCGTAAAGTGCTCGAATTCGCTTGCAGTTCGTCGGGCTACCGAAGCGGGGGTGCCATCCCCTCTGCAGAGGATCAAAATTGTGATGGCATGTCTTCGGATAATCCTCAGCGATGCTTCCCAAACAGTCGCCAATAGCCCATTGTGCAGTTCTAGTGGGACATAAATGAACTACAACGTATGCTACTCACGCGAGAAGTTATTAATTCTTGCTGATACAAATAAACAGTTTTTTAAAGTCTATAAATTGCTTTTAAGTTTAGAAATATCTTCTTTACACTTACAGGGAGGGGAATAAAAGATTGTTGAAAAATTTTTGTTCTATTGATCGGATTTTCACGTTTTAAGTGCTATCTATAATAAGACACATTCTTTCACTAACCGATCGTTTGTTCGATGAATTTGGATTATTTGTTTTTCCTTTTAATTCTATTTAGGCTTGTTAATTTTACTTTTTACGTATTCCATGCAAAAAAAAAAAAAAAAAAAAAAAAAAAAATTAACGAGTTAAAAATTTTTTATTTATTATTATAAAATTTGTTTAACTAAGAGAAATACAATGTAATCTTTTTGAAATTATTTCTTAATTTATACTAATTTGTTTAATAATGGTTGAAACAATTTTGAATACAAATGCACATTAACTCATGTATCATTTTAAACTATTTAATTTTAAATGACACAATGCAAAATTCGAATGAAGTCATGTATGTCTTTTTGAAATTTTTTAACTTAGGAACGATTTGATCAATAATGTTCAAATTTTTCATTTTAAAATTACACAGTTAAAATGACGTAAAATTTACATAGCTTAAATTTTAGTTTTCTTCGTATTATAAATAACAAACAATAATAAATAATTATTTAAAATTAATTTCATAGAGTGGCTCACGTTTCATAGGCGGTATTTGTTATAAGTATTATCGTAGAATTTTTTTCCAAACCTATACAAGACTGCCTAGACATGGTTTTTAAATGCAATTCTAGTGAAAAAAAAAATGAAAAAAAAAAAAAAAAAAAAAAAAAAAACGCAATATGAAAAAAAAAAAAATAATAACTACCTATATATAGAAATATTAACTATTGAACTAGAGAAAATAAGCTATATATAAACATTTTTAGAATAATTCATTTGATTTTAGAAAAGTTACTCGTTAAATTATTAGATTTAAAACAGCTCAAAAAAAATTATAATACTACAAATACAAAACTTGTATAGACCCTCGCGATGTCTGGCTACGGCTCTGTAATAATAAATAAAACGTGATTTTTTTTTTCTTATTATAAACTGTACAAAGATTGCCAAAAAAAAAAAAAAAAACAGTTTAACATTTTAAAAAAAGTAGAAAAATAAATTTTTGTCATGATAATTGAATTAAAATTTTTGCCTAGTATTTTGGAACAGGCCTTTGGAAGTAACCTGTTATTTTTATAACAGGTATGATTAAATAGCAGGTTCC
Organism: Parasteatoda lunata; assembly: GCA_949128135.1. Lineage (NCBI taxonomy): Eukaryota > Metazoa > Arthropoda > Arachnida > Araneae > Theridiidae > Parasteatoda > Parasteatoda lunata. The sequence goes on along the minus strand of OX421978.1, from coordinate 45,569,152 downwards.
AAATACCTGTTCCAGAAAATATTGGACATCTCTAATTATTACATACTTTTTTTGAGGAATGTTTTTCCATACTTTTTGTACTTCGACAAAGATTTAAATAATTTCTAAAATTTTGATTAGAATATAAACATTTGCTTCCATATTCTTTGTGATTTAATGATTCTAAAGCTTAACACTAAATGGATTATCACTTAAAATAGTTCTAAAATATAGCGTAATAAGTAAATAAAAAATATTATTATCATCTAATCTTTTCACTTTTAAAATTTGTAGAAAATGTAATTGTGATTTAATTTAGTTCGTATAGTCACTATTACAGTTTAATGTTTCATAAAAGAGATTATAAATTATTGATATAGTTAAAAAAGTCATATGGTATATAACATAGTTTATTAATATAGATTATAGTTTAAGTTACTGCAATTTATTTCAATGAATTGTTATTTATAATGTTATTTTTGTTTATTTGAATAATATCCATTGAAATTTTTTATTATTTAATTTACTATATTTTATAACTACAGTCTACAGCTATAATAATAGTAAAAGTTCATGTCATACTGGATTGTAATTCGACAGGAGTGGTGAACCTTTATGCACCAACGTGCCAGTTTTTCAAAAACATTTTTTAATGAGGTCATAGACGTGCCGTCAAATAATTTTGACTTCGTGATTATTAAGAAAATAATAATACTAAATACTATCAACTCAAAACTCTTTATTTACTATGAAATTTTTTTTTTTGTTGCAATGTCTCAGTTATACGTGTAATTCAACTTAAAGTAACATTAGTGTGACTTCTGTTATTGCAGACAAGATGACAAATAACTTATATTAAGGTTGTAAGATGTTAGTTTAAGCAGGACTGTTCATTTCTTTATTGCTTGTTATTTATTGTTAGCTCGTTTTTTATAGTTATTGTTTTTTTTTGGCATTAATTGTAAATTTTTTGGTTAATAATTGTTTATTTTTTGTGAATTTTAATTAAATTGTTAATATGCTTCAGAGTGAACTTTGTGATAGGTGGCGTGCCCAGAATATTGTGTCGCGTGATATAAATGGCACGCGTGCCATTGGTTCGCCATCCCTGTATTACGATAATTTATTATGCAATAATAAAAAAGTTACAAAAATTGAACGGTAAAATGGCATAAAATTGCTTTGCAAACGGTAAAATGATGGTAACGAGTGAATATTTCTAGTTTCAAAATGGTTATTTTTGCAATGGATACGAATGCAATAAAAAAGTAAATAAATTTCAGCCCCAGTCAAAAATCGAATATAAAAAAAAAGAAAAAAAAAGAAAAGAGTGGTCCCTTAGTTGAATTCCAAAGTATTCTAAAAGATCTGTCAATCGGACCTTGAAAAATTTTTCCAACTTTCCGAAAGTGTCGCCTAACGTTGACAATCGACAAGCTACGTTTTTGCGTCCATTTTCAAAAGGCTGATGAAATCGACCATTTTAAAAGGATAAACTGACTGATATTCGTCCAATAATATTTCTTGAGTCTGTTAAGGGGATTCGATTTCCTAGCAAAAGTAAATACACATTTCTGCTTTCAAAACTGGATCGTTATTTAGTGGCAAATTGTTGAAACGATTTCAATTAGGAAAAATATAATATTTTTATGAGGATTCCGGAATGTTACACAATTTGTATACATAAAGACTGATTAAGTAGAACACACGGAGAAAAAAATTCTTGTAAAATTACCCTAATGTATGGTAATTATATTTTTGGTAAAAAAAAAGCAGCAAAACTCTGGTAATAAAAACCAAAATATAAGGTTTTCAAACCATTCTTTTGGTAATTTTCTAAATTTTACCGTAAATTCTAGTTTTAAAAATTATAGTTCTTATTACCACATATTTAGTAAGAAATACAAGATCTAGAAGTATATTTAACCCGGTGAAAGATTTTTATTTATAGCGCTAAGTTATCATGATTATGCTACCAAAAATTTATCACCACATTTTATCACCATGTGAAACCATATTTTATTGTTAATTTTAACAAAATCATTACCAGAGCGCGTTGGTAAGAAATACCAAGCTTTTTGCTTTATCCAATGAGCTAGAATCATGGTAAACCTTTCCTTATTCTGGTGGTTTTGACTACATTTTCTTTCTCAGTGCATAATTATTCAGTTTTTTAAATTCAGTTTTACAGAATTTTTTTTTTATAATTTTTATTTGTGTTGCTGCACTTTGAATGAGAAGTATAAATTAGGAGTTCCAATTGAAATATTTAAAAATCAACATCAACATTTCCACCCCCCGGACTGTTAAACTGTGGGATTTTCAAAAGCTAAAGAAATTGACAATTTGAGAAATAAACTTATTTATATTTATTCAATATTACTTATTAAGAATTTAAGGGGGAATTAAGTTTCTTGATACAGTAAAGTAGAAGATTAGAATCCCATTTTACTTTTAGATTTACCTTTAATTGATTACTATTTATTGATAATGATTACTATTTACTGCTATATTTTAAATCAGTTACTATATTTTTTATAGCTATTAAAAATAATACACATTTCTGAAGTATCTGAATATGACTGTTGTACACCGTTAGAATTTTCATTCTAATATTACAGTAAAGTAACCGGCAGCAGTCTGTCCATAAAATTAACACTAAAGCTTACTGATAATTTACTGTAAAGAAAATTTCTCATCTTAAGTTTTTTTTTTACCATTTACATCTAGCTTGGTTTCAAAACCGTAAAAAAGAAACTTATTGGACATTAGAGCTAAGCTTTTTGTTAGGTAATGGGCATTGGAGTTTGACTGAAATTGAGTTGAGTTTTATGAAATGAACCATGGAAAGTGGTTTAAGTAGTTTATCAGGTTGTTTCACCTATCGTAAGATATGAGGAATACAAGACTTTTTGTGCTAAGCTTAATGGTGCTGCCATCTATGATTGAATAAGACATCGATTTCTAAAAGTCCAGGGTCACAAATCGAGAAGTGAAGGACACTCGAAACTCTTCATGTGCTGCAGGGAATGGAGAAAATATTGTGTTGTCAACTGTGAGACTCAAACCTACATTCGGTCGGTTATGATATTTACAGATTATTAATACTCTTAACTGCTTGAATACCATCTTATTTATGGTGATTTGACTGCATTGTTTGAAAGAAATAATTTAATAAATTATTATTAAACCATTTATTCCAGGAAATTTCTAACAGTTTACAGTATTTTTTTAATTTCTGCTTTACTGTCCATTTTTTTACTTCTGTGTAATTTCTATTTGTTAAAATGTTTTTAATTGGTGCACAAAGAAAATTATACACATATATTTTTCTAAAAACCATGTCACTAAATTTTTTTTTTCTTCATGTTTTTAATAAAAATATGAGTTTTGAAATATTACACAAATATATTCTTCTGTATTACGTTAGCAGAAAACTTAATTTATTTCAGTGTATTCACGTTACGTAAAAAATAAGTGTTGTCAGTAATAAGCACAAAAAAAAGAAAATCTGGTAAAATTACCGAAATATATGGTAATGACATTTCTGGTAATTAAATTTAAACAAAAATATGCGGTATTTCAATCAAATCAACCGATATCCAATCAATATCTCTTCATTATATTGAGAGAGAAAAAAAAGATGATTTAAACTACCAGAATACACCATTTGTGAACAACTGTCCCAGCATGTGAAAATCGAAACATCATGCCATAATTTACTTTCAGAATTTTTTTTAATGGTGGACGTCATACAACCACAAACCCGTTTATAGGGCGGGTTACATTCACACAATTACACAGAAAACAGGGCATAGAGTACACACAGAGAGAGAAAGTTACATCTTTGCCTACGGTGATGGGATTCGAACTCACAACCACCGTTCCCGTAGTCTAGTACAGTAACTAGTCCTGTGATCGGCCATTTTTAGATTATGGTCATAAGATATTTCAGGAGAATCATTGTGAAACAAAAAAGTAATTACAATTGCAATTTTTAAAAAAAATAACAGTGAATAAAAATTTTAAAAAATTGTTCTAACTCGTAATAAATTCTTTCAATTCTTTTATTTTATATTGGTTTTAAGTTGAAACAAATTAAACACTTTATGCAATAAAAAATTTAGAAATATTAATGAAAATGTAACGATAATTTAGAATATATAAAAAAAAAGTTATAAATCTCCTTATAATTTTTGAAATCCAAATATTTTTGATAAAATGTTTCGTTATTATAATTACCATGATTTGAGCCCTTTTATTAAAATTAGAAAAGCTTTCCTTATAATTGATTTAAATTTCATTCAAAATAATTCAATCTTTGAAAGAAATTTAAATCTTATAATTAAAATTTAATGATTGACTTTGATTCTTTATTTTTAGTATTTTTAATTTTTAAATGATGTTTTGTTTTTAGACATAAATTTAGTTTATTTATGTATTTCTGTTTGAAGTTTGAATTAGTGCTGTTGTAACAATTCATATGATGAATATTAAGAACGTATACATTTTTATTTAAGATGTTACTTAACCCCATTGTAATAATTTAAGCATTAAAACTTCTCCGGAGAGACCACTCTCCGTTTCCCAGTAAAATGGTTGTTAAAAAAGGTTGGTCGTTCTTAGAAGTTACCTACCTACATTGACTTCAAAATTGTTATCGAAGGTACATCATTTTTCACAAACGATTTTAATTTCAGTCAGTGTCATTTTCCGCTGCGGAAATGCCTCTTGTCTGTTGGAGTCATGAAAAGTCGAAGCTATGAATAAAATTTAGCGTTTATAAAAATGATCCCAACTAGTATAATTATGTGTAAAATCAAATTTACCAATCATGAATGATAAAGCTAATTTAAATAAATAAACAATTATGTTTTTCGTTCAAGTTGGCATTGAATTTAATATCATAAAAATTAGCTTTAAGAGATGAGTTTCCTTTGTTTGGGATGCTTGTATTTTTTAAAAAACTTTTTTTTAAATTTAACTATCTAACTTTTAATTTTAAAAGTAAATCATTGATAGCATCATCTTTAATGCACTCTGACAGTAAAAGCTCTCTAAGTAAGATCCTCACACAAATATTTTGAATACATTTTAATCTACTTATTTGTTTTGTTAAATTTTTTGTTTTGATATTTTTTCGCCCTTCCTCATTTGACCTTCTCAATATATGCTGCAGATGTTTGCCCGAACGCTGTGAGAAGTTTCAATGGTCTCTAGTAAAGGTTTTCTTCAATAAAAAGTCTGTGGAAAAAATTCCGTGCCCTAAAAGTGGTCTTAAATATAGGTGCTCGCTACATAAAGATGGTCTTTTTTGGAGGTTTCATTGTGTTATTAACTATGTATATGTCTCAAGAATAACTTTAAACTTTAATTATAACTTTTGAACTATAACTCCTTTGTCAAGAGTTTGTTTATTCAAGAACTTGTAAAAATATAATTAAAATGACATTTTTTTACTTTGTAGTAAAATAATTTGAAATTAATAAAGCATAATTAAGAGTGTTTTCATTCGTGAAAAACCCTCTTGACAGATCTGCGTTCTTATAACAAAACTTTCAGATGAGACTTAAAATTGAAATATTAATTATAATTAAACTGAAATTTTTCACATTGCAGTTAAACAAAATTGAAATTACAAAAATATAAATAAGAGAGTTTTTATTCACTTCAACCCTCTAGAGAGACCTGCGACCGTATAATAAAAATTTAACATACAACTTAAAATTGAAATGGTGCTCAGTTCGAAAAAAAAGTGTGAAGAACAGAATTCTCAATAATGTTTGTAATATCCAATATTACAGTTTCAATTTCAACTCAGTACATGTAACATCTTTTCGTGCTCCAAAACACATTTAACTCGAAATTGCATCGCCTTTGGAGTTTGGTGAGAGCAAAATGAAACAACCTTTTTCTTTTTTTCTCTATTTTAAATGGGGTAGAAATGTTTTCTTCATCTTTTTTTTTCTTTTTCTCTTCTTTTTTTCAATTTAAAATTTGTTTTCCTCCTTTTGGTAAAGGATCAGCACCTGTTTTTACATTAAAAAGAAAGAGACTTAAATCGCAAGTTTTAATGTATTTTTCCTGACAATTCAAACTATATTATATGTTTAGAACTATTATATGGCTATAACTGGAATCTAACTTTATATGGTAATTTCAGCAGTATTACAGGATATTCCGTAGTCACTACCTTTAAAATATAGCCTTAGTATATTAACAAAAATGAAGTTATGAATATATGCACTTAAAGGGTTGTTAATTAATCAATTACAGCTTTTTAATTATTGCTACTGAATTATTATTGTTTTTTAGTTCATATTTATTAAATATTTTTGTATCTTCTGTAATATTTATAATTAATTTTTATTGATATTTAAATTACTTAATTAACTATTTTATTTCATTTCATAACTGTCATTAAAAAGAGGGTTTGGAATTTTAGGGGTTTACGACTACTAATATTCAATTTCGTAACCTTGAAATTTTGATCCTAATCCAGAAGACGTGGGAACTTTTAAAAATATAAAAGTTCCATACTTGAAGAGGATATACCATTTTACTGAAATGTATCAAATTTATTTATATCTTTTGCTTATAAAGTAAAGCAAATCCATTAAATAGCATTAAAATCGCATAAAAGATAATACCGGCCGAATATTTGTTTTTGTTGTCCCACAGAGAGAAAATAAATTATGATAAAAATTCTGGATTTTAATTTATTGGAAAATTGTGGAAATGATTTCATTTTGAAAAAAAAAAAAAACATATATTTTTATGATAATTTTTGAAGATATTGGGTAAGATTGACTTAGTAAAACATACCTGGAAACATTTTCTGATAAAATTACCGAAATTTATTACTTTCTGGAGAAAAAAAACCATAATTTTAATATCAAAAACCAAAATCCACGGTTCCTATTCATTCCAGTAATTTTTCCATTCATATGGAAACAGTTTACCGGAAATACGGTTTTCAAAATAATACTTCTTATTACTACTATAAATACAGAAAAGTAAATTTTAGAGAAATGGATGTCTTGCTGTAAGGTATCACGCTAAAAATTACAAAATTTTACCATATTTAACAAAATTTTATTGCATATTTCAAAACCATTTTTTATTGTTTATTTTACTAAAATCATTAACAAAGAGCTTCATTGAAAATTATCTATCTTTTTTATGTTCTCGTAGAACCAAAAAAACGGTAAATTTTACCATATTCTTGTCGTTTTGACCTAACTTTCTTATCTCAGTATATACATAAATTTGCTTAGAGCTTTCTATTTATAAATTCATGTGCAAATGCTATTTTACTTTTACTATGAACAAAATAATTATTGATAAATCATCTACAACCAATAAATATGCATTTAATATTCAAAAATTTGAATACAATATTTAAATTTCTTAAAAAATAAATACAAATAAAAAAATTTAGAAACGGAAAAATATTTCTGGTGCGTGACTTTCCATAAAAGGTATAGTAGTTTTTACATTTTGAATTTCAATGAAATAAAACAAGCCATTTTTTTTAATTATATGAGTTTTTCTATTTCCTTCAAACAAAATTTTATTTCTTGAACGATAATAGATATTATTTAAATGCAAAACATGAAGTAAAAAAGAGCACTTGAACATTAACAAATAAGTTTTTTTTATTTACATTTCTTATCAAGAAGATGAAAAAAAAAAAAGACAAGAAAATATATTTTTCATGCTCAAACAGAATTTATTTGCGTTTAAGTAGCAAAAGAAATCTTTCTCGAAAAAAAAAAAAAAATAAAATAAAGCAAAAAAAAAATTGTTGCTCAGTTTGTAAGAATTGTATTTTTTCTCTTTATTCTTACCTTGTCTACTTAAGTATTCACCAATATAAGTTGAAGAATAAGAATGAACCTGATGCGAAAGTGTTTTCGTTTTTTGAAAAAAGTAAAAAATGATTTTTTTTGCCTATATATTTTATGGTTTTTCAATGAATGCTTGGAAAATTTTATTTAGAAATTTTCCTCAAGAGGTTGGTTTAATATATTTTTTTAAAAAATAATTTTAAAAGTCAATGATGGAATAGGTTTTCAATCTTTTAGGTAGTTCATTAAATAATGTAAATATTTCTTTAACCTAAAAAAGAGCATTATATAAATGATTAGGTACATACTATTTCGAATATAAAATATTTATCTAAACTATAAATTCAAGGTAAATATTTTAATTCTCTTAAAATAAACATTTCAATATATATATATATATACATATATATTGTATATATATATATATATATATATATATATATATATATATATATATATATATATATATATATATATAACCCTTTACATAAGTCTTACAATAATTTGCAAGTTATTGTGGAAAAGTAAAAATAAAATAAAACTTATTAAACTAAAAATAACTTAACTTTCGCTACCACTGGAAAACATTTGTTTGAAAGTGGAGCTCTCTCTCAGCTCTCTCTCTTCTTTCTCTCTCTCTCTATCTGTTCTTTGATTAACCATAAAATTAGCGTTTAGGAACATTTCTTTGTCTTTACGGTTTTGTAATCCTTTCTAACTGTGATTATTTCCAAACTACATAAATCAACTTAAACAGGGCATTAGAGTTAAGTTATCCTTGGTTTTTTCTACAGGTAATACACATTGAAGTAAGGGTGTCGTTAAATTGTGTTTTGTCTAGTGAACTATGTGAGTGTCTAGTGTATATGTCTAGTGTCTAGTTAAATTAAATTGTGTTTTGTCTAGTGAATGGGTCTTAATAAGTTTATTTATTGGTGCCATTTACCCTGTCAGAAGAGAAGTTTTAGACATTTTTGTGCTATATCATCGGTACTGCCATCAAAGCGTGAGTAATGCAAGCACAATCCAGGCTCGCCAATTGCTGAGTGCAGGACACTGGAAAGTCTCATGTGATGAAGGAATAGAGGAAATATTGTGGTGACAATGCTGAAACTGGAATCCACGTTCAGCTGGTTATGAGATTGAGAGAATAGCTCTCTCGGCTAAAGTAGGATCCGAGCTAAAAGTTACTAAGTGGCTTCATCAGGTGTTCAGCTCTCACTTAATACCATAAGACTACTCTTCATACACTGTTGTATGATCCGACGATGAAATGCAAAAATATGAATTCTTAATCCCTATAACATAGCTTCAGTTTTCAAAGAGCATATTTTGTGGGCCTAGATGGCACGGATTGACCATGTTAGGTGAAAACAATCAATAAGCGAAACTCTTTTTGCTTAACCATATTAGGTGAAAATAGTCAATAAGCGATTTTTCTCATTATTAAAAATTTGAACTTTTTTATAGTTACTTAACTGTTTTTGTTGAATATTGATTAAACAACAACAACTTAAATTTTTTATTTAAATATTTTTTTGAGAAGTGTATTTTGTTGTTTTCTGAACCTCATTCTACAGATTCGTCAGATTTCTGCAACTTTTTTATTTTATTTTCACTCTTAAATATAAATATATGACTTAAATATAAATTAATTCATATTAAGAGCAGACATTTTGGAGTATCCTGTTTTTGATGAGTATTATTTTTCTTGACTTGTTTTATAATATCTCCTTTATCAATATTTTATTATTTACCATGTTTTTTAAATGAACGAATATAACGAAAAATTGTTAAATTTGTGTATCGCTGAGAATACACGTGCTTCTGTTAAATTAAAACTGCAGCACGAATTATGCCAAGATTGTTGGAGACACTTTTATTTTATCACATTTCCTAAACACAGAATCTAATTCATGAATTTTCTCAAAAGTTGCTAAGTAGTGATTCTTATAAAAGAAACAGTGATATTAGTTTGGCTTTTTTGTATGGAATTAACCCACATTCATGTTTACGATTGGAGAAACATGAAAGTCATTCATGATTAGCCTAGCATATGAATTTAGACTAGTTATCCTAGGAATTTGCTTCTTCTTTCAGCCATGTTACATTTTATTTTATTTTATCCCTGGTGTTGAGCAGCTGACAAATTTTCAGGCTTACGAGTATCCATATTGAAATCCATAGCCTTGCAGTTTTGAATCCAACTCTGAACCAGAAAACAATTGAGTTCTCGGTTCAAGTATTTAAACACGCATAATTGTGCAGACAACTACATGGAATTTAGCCCCATTTGAATTACACGGAAAGGAAAATCCACGAAATCTTCCGATTTCTAGCCCAAAGACAATGGGAGTATAGCCCATGATCTGTCCACCAATGAGCATATTTTGCGTCAGCATTGGTCATCTTTTGCAGCCCGAGTGACGTCAACGAATTAATTAACCATAACTGAGATTTGAATTGCGACTTTTTTCACAAAAGGTTATCCAAATTTCGAAGTTATTACAAAAATTATAGTTTCAAGAAATATATAAATTTTTTTTTGTATATATTACTTGTATTTTAAAGCTGAACATTGCAAATAATCATGTAAAACAAAGTATTGTATAAAAACATGTAATGCGTAAAAAATAAACTTTATGACTTTTTGCACTAATTAAAATAATTATGTTAGATAAATTAAACAGTCCGGTGAAAGTAAAAATTTATCTTGTAGAAAAACCATTTTAATTAAGGATACTATTTTTGATTCATGTAATCATAATATATGAAAATGAAATTTAATTTAAATAAAAATTTAGTACTGTATTATTAAAACATTTCATTAAAAAAAAACAAATCAGTTACCAAAGTTCATCCAATTACTTTTTTAATCCAATTAGGAACAGTTCCGAAGTGAAACGTTAATGTTTTAATGATTAGAATTTTTCTTTAACTCATGATATCAAAAAGAATGCCTACCTTTTAAATGTTTGTTAAATTATTCATCGTAGTTTATTTTTTTATTCATTCAATAAAATCAATCTGGCTTATTAACTAAGAAATAATTGTTTACTTGCATAAAATTATTCAATCTTTACGAAAATTTCCTTTATCATCATTTAAAAAAAAATAATTTTTTTGAAATGCTATGTAGCTCTATTTTGCAGTACATAGCGGCTTTTGTGCCATTAAAGTATTTTTTCACTCAATCAATCTGTATTCATTGCTGAGGCCTTGAATACTGAAATTTATTCTGCTTTATTCTCTTGTAATGCAAGAGCTTTTTGGCATTTGTGCCATTAAATTATTTCTTCGATCTCAATCAATCACTCTGTAGTCATTGCTGAGATATATAACAAACTGTATACAAATATTCATTTCATAATACCCCTTTTTTGTAACATACAGCCGATTTTCATTCTTGTGATATCAATATTTTTATTTAATCAATCTGTATTTTCTGAGGCCTTGAATACTGAAATTTATTCTGCTTTACTATTTTGTAATGGCTGTTGTGCCATTAAATTATTTCTTCAATCAATCAATCTATCTGTAGTCATTGCTGTTATATATAACGAAACTGGATACACATATTTATTTCATAATACTCCTTATTTTGTAACATATAGCCGATTTTTGTTCTTGTGTCATCAATATCTTTATTTAATCAATCTGTATTTGTTGAGGCCTTGAATACTGAAATTTATTATGCTTTACTATTTTGTTATGGCTTTTGTGCCATTAAATTCCATTTTCAATCAATCAATCTGTAGCCATTGCTGAGGCATATAACAAAACTGGATGCAAATATTTATTTCATAATACTTCTTATTTTATAATACATATTCTCTTTTTCCGCGCGTTTTATTAAAGTCTTTATTCAATCAACTCATCTATAATCATCGTGGCACAGAATGAAATGGGATAAAGATCTCAATTTTGTCTTACAATTTATTTTGTTTCACATAACTGCTTTCGATCCTTGACCCAAATAACTCTCCATTTAATAAATCTCGACCCTTGCCTTTCTTATATTTCAGAATCAATTACAATATTTGACAATGGCATAAAATCAATCACTCTATTAAACAATTTGTCTTTAAATTATTTTCGTTGTGATTTTTTTCATTATCAACTTTTCTGAATGGATTATTTATCGACTCTTTCTGTTTTTTTAAATTGCGTCAAAAGTATCGTGTCTGCTTCTTGAAATAAAGTAAAAAGTAATCACGTAAATTATTGAATAGAAAATTTAGCCTTATGGAATATTGAACTAACCAAATCACCATCTCTTTAGACATTAGTATCCCCTAAATCCTTGAAATTCATTTTTCTTTGCTATAATTTAACTTGAATACTTCTAGCACTTTATTTTGCATTAAGTTAAAAAAATCAAATAATGAATTATTCCTAGAAATTAATAAAATAAATAAAACTTATAAACTAAATCATTCTCTATTCTTAGAATTCTGAAAGGTGAACAAATCCTATTGATTCCTAACAGAATTCAGTTTATTTACTCAAATGTACACTTTCCTGCCCAAAAGATTCCAGGGAACTATATTCAAAGAATTCTTCCCGAGGCTTAGGATTCTATTCCTGGCAGATTTCTATTCAATAGAGAAAGAACGGAAAAAATATACATCCGGACAAACCTCTGGATAGTCTACTCTTTGGCGTAAAAACACGTTTTCTATCTTGCTGTCTAACGCTTCCAAACTAGTTCGAGCGTTTAAAGCTATGCATAGAATATTCAAATGGAAGTTTTGTAGCGTATTTCTGTCCTATTCAGCGTCTCATTTTATGCCTCGTTTACAGCTAGTCTGTTTTCGAAAATTCCCTATGTTTCCAAATATTTAAACTACTTGGGGACAAAAAGTAAGGCAAAACTACTCCACGTATTCTTATTTAGTTTTTCAATAGTAGTTTGCTCTCATTTTATTGTTTCATAAGCCAGATTTAAAATACTAAATATATTCACTTATCCAACTTCAAAACTAAACTTATTTTTCGGTAAATATTTATTATTAAAATAAATTACAGAACTGCGATTTACTTTTTTCCACGCGTTCGAACAGCCATGAGTCTTCTCATCTCATATAAAAATATTCTCTTTTCTATTATTACTTATTTTATTGTAAATAATTATTAGAAGATTGTTTAGTAAATAGTAATTGTGCGAAGAACCTATTGGATATTTGCAACCTACGTCATGTGTGGGAAAGCCAATCGGTTTCGAGGCACACACGTGACGTCCCTTGTAGGTATCCAATTACATCTGATCCGAAAATTGATCAAGCATAATAAACTCAAACCTTAAGGCTGTAACGTAACGGCTGTAACGTAAACATGTACAAGCATGTGATTAAGCTTAAGAATCCAATTAAATAGTTCGCAAGACTTAAAAAAAAAAAAAAAAAAGATTTATAAGTAATTTCATATTTTCATATCTAAAGTTTTATTTTTTTAATCGAAATGCACAAGTATTTTGATGAATTAACAGGTATCTCAAGGTTAATTAGTTATTCAATTAAATGAACTCTGTAAAAAGTATAATCAACCTCAATAATGGTTAATAAATATTATTCAATTTTTACTGTTACGAGTTAACTAAGATTCAACACTCACTGAAATGCGTAACTTATGATATTATATTTGCTTGCAAGAGAGTATGCTTATTTTAAATGATTATATCTCAGCAAAAGTGTAATAGATTAACTTCAAAATTTATTTTTAGTACAAAAAGTCATTAAAACACTTTTTATGCTTTCATTGCTTAAAATAGTTTAACCTGGCATCCTTTTTATTTATTTATTTATATATATCATATAAATAAATAAATAATATCTATAACCTGCATCTATAACCCCTATTTCAAAGAAGAAAAGTTTTCATTTTTATTTTTTATTTATGCTTCACAACTCCATAAACTTGATACCATTATTTATGAGACACTTTGTATTCATACTTTTGAGTTTTACATATATTTAGAATGACGTTTATATTTTTAACGCAATTACATTTACTCAGTTAGAGAGTTAGTTTTAAAGGATAATTTTATTTGACTCAATTTGATTTTTGCAACTACTTTTCATTTTATTTTTCATTCGAGGAAACATAGCTTTTGAATAATAATCAGGGACGAAAATAATTACTTTGTTTAATAGCCAGTTAACGAAGTATTCCGTTTTGTCATCAAGAAGAAAAACAAAACATTTTTTAGCTGACAATAACTGATGCTTCTTCTTCTTTTTATTATTATTTTGGACAACAAGCTTGATCATTGCAATCATTCTGACCTATTTTATTTGTACTTTGACTATTTACTTTTATTATTGGACAGTTTTTGAAAGGTCTGAGTATAACACAGATCTAAAGTTTCAGCGCTAGCGACAGCAGCAGTAAAACTTTAACTGCAGTTTTGTAAATTGATAAGAATTGCAAAACTCTTACGTAAATACTTTAAAAAATATTTTTCAACTAAATGGCCTAATTTAGTTTATTTATGATCTTAACCGAGCCAATACAACTAAATTTTCTTTTAAATAGTGTCTAGATATTTGGAATAATAAGAATAAGAGTATACAGTTGACGTATTGTCCCGAACTTGGCATACAAAGACTATTATTCTTCGGCCAAGGTCCCGAAATGCGATCGATCTGTGTAGTTACTTTGCGGATCAATAGGTGACGCTATAGTATATAGTATACCAGACAGTTGCACTCCCCTTTAAAAAATCAGTGTAAGGGTATGTTTGGCGATGGTACTTAACTTTCCTTGAAAACATATCAGTATAGTTTATGCCGTGCAAATGTATTCTGAGTATGACACTTCACTTAAAAAAATAAAAAAACAACTATGTATACCGGCGAGTGGCACTTACCTATAAAAATACACCAGTGTAGAGTAAACTGAGCAATGGCATTCACTTTCCTTGACTAATCTCATTATTAAAAATAATAAACAGCGGTCATTAATATTGACCTTATTCCATAAACTAAGGAACTTAAAAAAAAAAAAAAAAAGAAACATCAATGCGAGGTATACTGGACTACTAGTAAAAAAAATCTATTATAGATCTTTCGGGAGTTGGGATGATACCAAATAAATAGGACTGTTACTAATAATATCGCCAGCAAATAGCATAAATAGATCTGTTAATTACAGTAGGAGAGTTTTTTAAAAACAATGATATGTTTTGCTGCATATCAAAGAAAGTAACGTACGGAAACGCGTTATTATATTTTAACAAAAAATATATTAAAATAAGTACTTTAGACTTATTTATCCATCCTTAAGAAAAATTTTCAAGTATTTAAGAATTTTCTTAAGTTTTTATTTTGCGTGAAATATAAGATTGTCTGAGAAATATAATGTACGCAAAGCCGGTAGTTTTTCCTATAAATTTATAGCTTAAAATAGTCTAATGAAAAACGTTTTAGTGTTACTATTATTTAAGTAGAAAAGTGTATTGCAAGTAATACATACATCGTGCATATAACATAGATATCAATCGAACACGGAATTAGCTTGTTTTAAATTGCTCCCACCTTTTCAGAATTATCTTATTATATAATTTTGTTTGCACTTAATTTTTATTACAATATGTTTGCACTTCAATGAGCGTCATAAATTATTGTATTTTAGTTGCTAAATGAAAATTCCATAAAATTATTATTGTTATCAACTGAGCAATCAGAAAAATAATTATCCCACTAAAATTAATAATTGAAAATAAGCGCAACTCTTCTAGCGAAATACATATAATATCCAATTTTTAGAATGCACCACGTAGTTCTTCGTTTATATACGCAAAAAGTACTACATTTAGTAGTACAAATAGCGTACAAAAGTTAACTATTTGTGCTACATCTCCTGACAAATGTGCAATTAATTCTGAGTAAACATTGTTAATGAAACTTGTATCTTGATAAACGATCTTGTTTAGAATAGGATATAAAGTTAGATATATATATTCCCAATTCAAACATGCTATTATATGCGTCAAAGAGCTCCTATATGAAAATTAATTAAGTTCTACGATCCCAGAAGTGTCTGTAATTTGCATGCTATTATCTCGCCCACTCTTGACTGGTTTGCAGATTTAATGGACTTTTAAAAGACGCAATTGATAAAGTAAAGAGTCGACATAAATTGAACACATTTTTTTTGATATTCGAAAAAGAGTAGAGCATTTGTAAATCAATACTTATTTCCTAACATTAACTATGACGCATTCTATTTCATTTTAAAACAGTCGTTGAACAGTTGACACAATTATTGGGTCTGCGACTACTAATTATCAACTCCGCAGTCTCATAATTTTGAACCCGATTCAGAAGACAAGGGAACTTCTGGATTAAGTATATGTTTACCTTCGTGGAGGACTTTTTGATGCAACTAACCAGCATTCGCGTAACATGGAGAGATAAATCCCGGAAATCACATACGTTTAGCCTGACGGTAAGGGGACTCTTATCCATGATTCGTCTACCACTGAGGAGATAAATGCGGTCGGTGCAAGACGGATGCGGAATTCGTGTCGACCAGCTATCGCAGGGATCGAATCAGAGTCCCCTCATTGGGAGGCGAGCTCTCATTCCCCTGAACCACCATGGCTAAACTATGACGCAATGTTCTGTTGGTAAACAGTAGAACTACAGCAAGTGTGATATATCTACTTGAATCCCGCCAATAGGAATATTGTGCAGTATGTTTAATGCTCAACTCATTAATAAAATCAGGATCACGAAGCTGGAATCAATTTAGCTGAAGTCAGCAAAATAAACTCGACTACGAATCCAGTTAATCTAAAGGTAAGCCCTGTAGTTTATAATAGAAAGAAAAAATTAATGTTATGAAAATGATTCAGAAAAAGACTTACAATTGACAAGAAAAATACTACTCAAATAAATATGAAAGAAAATTCACTGTGGTGTTATAATAACACTTTTTCTTAAAGTTTCCTTCCGACAAACGCACCGCAGTGCTCTCTGTAGTAAATAATTAATTGATATTTTAGATTCGAATAGTTAATTTAGTGTTTCTGTCAATTATATATTTTTTTAAATTTTCCTACTATTTTTATTTATCACGTCGACAAAAACTTTTTGGTGATTTATGGTTTAAAAGTTGATATTTTATTAAATTCAATAAAATTTGTTGACAAATGATATGCAGTGTAGAAACAATTTTTTTTTATTTATTTAATTCCAAATATTTGATGTTTATAGGCCAAAAAAAACAAACACAAGCATTTCATAGAATTAAAATAAAAATAAAAAGAGCAATTAAATTTGATTTTAAAAATTTAATAAAAGAAAATAACAAAACCAGCATCTAATACTAGTAATTAAAATTTACAATATAAAGATATAATTCATATCAATAAATGCTACTCATTGGACAAACTTTATTTGGGCGTAATTTTATTCATTAATTTCAACACAAGGAATGCACTAATTCTAGTCGTAATTTTAAAACAGGATAGTCTTGTTTAGTTACAAGTAAATAGCTTAACATGCATTGCTTTTAACGAATAGTCTTCTATTGCTCATCCAGGCTAAATAATCTATTTTAGTTGGAACCACCTTAACATCGTATCCTAAATTCGTAGAAAAATAAATTGAATTTACTTAATGCTTGGCAGATGATGCGGCTGTTGATTTTGCTTTTCAGACGGCATGATGCCCTCTATTTTAGATGAAAAATGAAACCTTCTAATTAAAATTTCAAAATATAAACTAATTAATTCCTATTTGGAGGAAACATTTTAAGTTGCATGTTTAGAAATTCATCATTTTGTTGGTCGTATCCAATAAAATTTGTATACTTGTCAAAAGAATATTAATGAGTTTTATTCAAATTCTGAAAGAGTTTAGAATAACAAAGTAACAATTAAAACACATTAATTATAAAATTTTATAGTCGGTATTAATTAGAAATGAAAAGTAAATATATTTTTCTAAAAAAAGTTATTCCACTATTGTGTAATTAGTAATAGATAGAGTGTAATTTAGTAATAAATTACTTTATTTTTAATTTTGCAAAGCTAATCGAATAAATTTTAAAATGTTTGTAAATAGTATAACATTGTGCTACGTATGAATCTTTTGCATTCATATCAAGGAAAAAATTGTTTAAAAAAAGCAGAAACTAAATGTGCTAAAATTTTGGCTAAACGAATTTTGAGGGTGATTTCTGATGTCTCTTTTTCCCGATTTATTTGCATTAGCAAAAAGTTTAACTATAATACAATTTTAAAAAAAATATCTTGAATGATTGTCATTCTCAGAAGTGCTTTTTTCTATGTCTGATTTTTTCTGATTTGTTTATTTCAGATTTACACTACTTACTCGATGACTACTCATTGATCAAAACAATTTATTTCCAAAAAAATAAATTTTATATTCCTGTCCAAAATTGATCACAATTTATAAAGTAAACAAGAAATTGAAATTTATTATTATTAGATAAAAAATAAGAAATTGAAAATTTGTTTTGGAAGCAATATTTATTTTAGTAGGACATAAAACGATTTAAATTATCTTCGAATAGATAGAATTCAGCTTTTTCAATATTACTACACTGCTTGACAATTACTAAAGAACAATTGATTTATGCAAAGTAGCATTTTCGACAGCCTTTTCAATAACAATAAAAATCAAGTGCAGAGGACGTAATGGTACAGGACCCGTTATATGTTTAAAGGGCAGTGTATACAAGCTCATCCTTCATTTTAAATTTCAGGTTATTTGTTTAACCAATATAGCGCCGTAGGTTGTTGAACTTATTTATATAAAATTCAAGATGGTGTTGTAATAAATAAGTGCAAATTTGTCATCAAGACAGTAGCTGAGTGCTTATAATCGTGGACGTGCCGTTGGACGAATAGAAGCTGGTTCAAGTGTTATCACTGTGGCCACAGTAAGTGGCTTCTCGCAATTAAAAAAGGCCACTGAAGCTAAAAATGCTTTGAGGAAGCATGGCGGTGGTCGTGGTAGAAACACCACAGCTCAAGAGGATCGATATTTATCCCTAGTGGCAGAAAGGACAGAATTGTCCTTTTTAGTAAAACAGCTGCAAGTGTAAGGACTCGCAGACTTTGCGAACACTGCCGGTTCACATGTTTCTGCCAGAACAATCTCACTGTGATTAAATCAAATTGGTTTGTATACATAGAAACATGTTCGATGCATCTTGTTTTTACCATGTCGTTGTCGAGAAAGATAACCCTCGTGTAAGGAATGTTTTGGTTAGGGTCACCATCCAATGGATGCAATTGATCCTGGGTGATATTCTAGGCCGAGTCCCGTTTCACTGGGACCACAAGTTAGTGCGGAGATATAAGGGAACACGTTTTGCACAACAATATGTCCATGAACGTGATCGGTGTGGCCCAGGTGTCCTGATGTCGTCGGGCATAATGTACAATAGCAGAACACCGCTTTAAATATTTGAGCGAGTTGTTAGCGCTACATCCCAGCGGTATTGCAGAGAGATTTGTCCGGATCATGTTCGTCTTTTTAGGGGCGTGGTAGATTCAGAATTTTTGTTTATAAACGACAATGCGCAGGCACACTAGAAGTGATGATCCTTAGTCAATAGCCTACATACTCCCCGGCCATGAATCCTATAGAACAGGCTTGGGATGTCTTTGGCAGGCGTGTTTCATAAAGAACACATGCTCCCAGAACTGTGTAAGGACTCATAACCGTCTTGAATGAAAAGTGGGACAATATCTCACAAGAACACACTGATAATTCAGTAAACAGCATAAGTAACAGATACAAAGCATGCAGTAGTGTCCGAGGTCTAAGGTCAGTGAAATACTTATACCTGCTTCTTTCTGACAAGAAGACCCATTTTTTAGTGGCTGTTTAGAAATCGTCTTACATTTAATTTTCTTATTTTTGTATATGACAATATTGATACTATTTTGCATTATAATAAGTGCACATTGTCTCTACTAAATGTGTACTTAGTTTAATTTCTTCCATCTATGTGTCTATCATTAATTATTGAGAAAATTGTAACTGTTCCTTAGTAATTGTCAAGCAGCGTAGTAACATAGAGAAAGCTGAATTCTATCTGTTGGAAGATGTTAAAAGATTTAAATATTATTGAAATAATTGTTTTTTAATAAATATATTATTTTGTTTTACCCCTTACATATGAAGTATAAATATTTTCTATATTATCTAACAAACAAATAAATATATAGCAATCAATATAAAATTAAATTTAAAGAAAAAGTTTTATAATTACTGTGCTTATCACTCAAATGCATGATATAATATTTAGGAATATTTGTTTAAATCTTCTTACTCATTCTTTTGGATACGAGTTAAATTATTCTTCAAATCAGCATATATAGTACTCACAGAATAAACATGAAGCTTTAACCATATATTTCATCGCCCAGGGCACTGTCTGAAAACGGATGGTTTCGTAGCTTTGGCTACAGAGCCAGCTTAAAACGACCGCTAGTAAGCTACAACTTATGAAGGATATTCTCAGCATATGTCAGCACTTGAACGGGAGCACTTTGGGCTATTTCAAAGCCATGAAGTGTTCTGAACAATGGATCTAATCCCTCTTTTGCATCAAATTCCGTTTTACTTTAACAAAAGATGCTGAATAGTTCATTAATGATAACGTTTAATCCAGAATTTATCCTTAAATTGTCCAGAAAATTAAAGGGAATTAGTGAAATTCTTTTGTTAAATTATGAATCTTAAAATAGTTATTGCTCTAAAGGTACTGGTTTATGTAAGAGTTTTATTTGTAATTACAATTTTATTTAGTTTATTTCGAGCATGGTAAAAAATACAAATTTAAATGTAAAATTTGTTTTTGTTCACTTTTTGTGTGTAAAATTCAGTATAAATGTCTCTTGTTCTTGGATTATTCAATTTCTTTTCATACCGATCTTCAAATTCCCTCTCAGTTTTGAACAAATTTCGTTAGTATGCCTTGGAGTATATGAAGTATGTAGGCATGCAAAAGTTTCATTCGGGTTTGTATTTTTGTATATTAATGTGTCTAGCTTGACATACAAGCATTCCGAAATTATTCGATTTCTGTTATTAACATAAGATTAAAGCAAAAGTAAAGTGCTATTTCTGTAATTTAATTTTTCCCTTAAAAATGTTGATGAATCAGAAGCTTCATCCAAAGTATCTACTTCCAATAAACAGTTTATAAAATGGAACACAATTATGAAATTTTCAGAAATAATTTTATTCTTCGAACAAATTCGCATACTAAAACATTTTTTTCTAGAAATTATATGTTCGAAGTGAAATTGCCGTTAAAAACATAGCTATTGACGCTTATTAGGATGTAAAAACCCCTTAAAAATTTTAAATGACGTTTCCTTAAAATCACGTTTTAAATTTGTAGAATCCATTTGGTTTACATATTAACTGAATAGATTAAGACAATATATTGAAAAGCCACATTTTAAAACTGTTTGGATGAGTTTTTGTTGGAAAATACCACTGTTTCTACGCAGGTTGCAAGATTTACTGTGCATTATGATAATCCGGAAACTCGTAAAATTTCTAAGTAGGAATATTGGAATAACACTCACGATTTGAATGAGGATAGGGTATTACTTTGTGGTGCGTATGAATAAAGCAAAACAGCGTGAATTAAGCACAAATAAAGAATCAGAAATGAACACATTATAGTTCCGATTCTATAGACAAAAACCCTTCTTAGTCTAAACACAAAATGATAGTTGAAAAGTAACAAGACAATTAAATGCAGACCAGATGGGGAAGAGAGACTAGTTTGAACAAGATTATAAACGAAAGGATATAAGAAGTCGATGTGAAGGGGTTGGATGTAAGGATGTCCATACATATTTGGAATTCTAATCATAAGTTTCAGTTTTCTGCTGAAATCATTCAACATTGCTCTTCAGCTATCGATCTTGATTTCTGGGAATCATTCCACATTCTGAAAAATTTTAATTAATGTTTTTTCTAAATTGAAATCTTTTTCCACTCTTTGGAAATCTATATTAATTTTAATTTCTACATTTTTCACCCTGGATTTCCGGTCCAACTCCTTTTAAGCCTGTTCCGTATCTCTTTTCTTCTATTTTCTTTTTCACACTTGTCTATCTCTCCCTACAGGTTACCCCACTTTTCACGCATGTCTCGTTACTTCTCTTTTGTCATTTTGTGTTTAGACGTTTTCGCCCTTGTCTATAGAACCGAAACCATTTTTATTCTTTTATTTTTGCTTTATTTACGTTGTTTTGCTTTATAATAATAAGAATATTTTGAAATAAAAATGTGACTTTTAGAAGAATGTGTGGCTTATCACTATTCGAAGCCTTCATTTTATCATAATGTTTACGTTTATGCAATTTATGTTTCTGATAGACTTATTGAGTAAAAATGTGTGGTCAAAACTACTAGATTTTGCTAAATGTTACTGACTCTACGGGAACTCCGAAAAGCTCAGTAATTTTTACCGAAGCTCTTCAGTAATACTTTTTATAAAATTAGCAAAAAAATTATGATTTTATAATCTGTAATGAAATTTGTTATTTTTATCATATGTTGAAGTATGTTAACTAGATCTTAGCGAAGTTTTTCCATGCGCCGCTATATTTTTATTAAAAAAAAATATAACTCCTAACTAAATTATTAGACTAACTCATGAGAGTTATTTTTTTTTCAAATTATGTAAATAGGTGCGGTGATATATAAAATCTAAAAAATACACCTTTTAAAGCTAGTTTTATACAGAATTTCTTATTAGAATTAAAATTGTGCATGCCGTTTAATTTTTAACTCATATTTCTTAGCTATTTCCTAAATTCAATATTGTCTATGTTCGTTAAAAGCATTTAGTTATTTAATTAATAACTATTATTAATATAAATTCACTTAAATGTATGTCAGATAGTTATAAATCATATATCATTACTTTATGTTTCAGAAATTATTATATGCTTAGAAATAAGCTTAAAAAGTTTTTTTTTAAAAACCTATGTTGATGAAATAGTATAATTTTTGATTTGTAGTCAAATAGTTACAATCTGATTACTCTTACATATGCTTTAAATAAATATATTCATATTAAATTTAAAAAGTACAAAAATGAAATTCAGTAACTTTAAATATTGAGATGAATGTGATTAAAATTTTCTTTATTAACGCAAAAAGAAGTGCTCTAGTTCCTTTAACACAAATGTGTTAAGCATTCTTTTTCAAAATATGCTCTTGAATTCAGCTATAAAGATTCAAATTTAAATATATTCCAGTAACCTTAACTTCTTGGAATCAAGAATAGCCAAGAACTGAACTACTTAATTTGCATCTCCAGACTTTTAACTCTTCTAACTACTTCACAAGAGGAGAATTTAACCCAACAATTTTACGTCACTCCTTCAGTTGTGGATGGCATAAACGAGAGTATAAGGCTCTTTTGTGTAGTTAAAATGTCAATACAAAAGTGTCTGAACTGAATGTTTTAAAAGCGAATGAATTTGAATGTTTGATTTTGGATGGAGAATTCATATTAAATGATTTTCCCGGTGAAATTTAAATATTTTACGTGACCTTAATGTGTTGAAAACAATGGATGTTTCCTAAAATTTAATATTAATGTTTTCAATTAAATATAATTTTGTAGGATTTATGAAAATGTATTGTACCAAAATAAAAATTAAATTAAAAAATTTTTTGTGTCTGACAATTTGGCGAATTTAGACAATTTGGCTAGTTTTGAGAAGATGAGCTAGAAAAAAATGAAATCACGAGTAATAACAAACTTTCTTAATGTTTCAATAAAGTGCATTTGAACTACTTCATCTGATAACGGAACTTAAGTAATTGTAAAATAAGTCAATGGTAACAAAGCTTAAATTAACTCTATTAAAACAAAATTTATAATTTAAATAGCTACTATTATTTATAAAGTCAATCCCCGGTTTAACGAACCCCCAAATTTTGCGATTTAACGAATTTTATAAAGTTAATGAAGTAGATTTATAGGCAACAATGACTAGCAACTTTGACACAGAAGTCGATCATAATTGTGGCGTAACTACCATTACGAAAATTAAAAACATCAATTCAGTTTTATATAAGGCAAGCTAACTTGATTCTACCATGAGGTACCTTTTGATAGATGACGGTTGGCATGGTCAATAACTCCGCCCCCACATTGGTGACCCGGACGTGATTTGAACAAGCAGTAACACCCACCTCGGATAAAACTTGACAGTAACGCCCACTTCGATCTGGTAACGCCTACTTTAATGGATACTCCACATTGAACAGTTGGCTTGCTATTTGTGACCGCATTATCCACCTCCTCGCGCTGTTGCTACTCACACGTCTCAATTAAACACAATGTCTGCCTGCATACACTCGACTGCTAATGGCAACACAGGAACTAGTGGTATCTATACATCAAATTCTATCCCTGATAGAATTCTGGTGGGGGAGTAATGTGTCGTAACTACCACTACGGAAATTAAAAACATCAATTCACTGGTATATAAGGCAAGCTAACTTGATTCTACCATGAGGTACCTTTTAAAAGACGACGGTTGGCATGGTCGATAACTCCGCCCCCACAATAATGAATCTCCAGTGAAAAATGTTACTTTTTCTGATGCTTTCCTTAGTTTGGGCTCAATTTGGACTCCAATTAAAATCTAATGCAGAAAGATGCAAAGAAAGGAGTATTTTATTCCCTTCATGATGACGGAAAAGAACTTTTTAAAGTTAGAAATCAAGAAAATAAGCAAATTTTACTCACGAAATCATTTAATTTCAAATTAATCAGCGCGTAATCACTCGCTGCATTTCAAGTTCCTGAATAAAAAATGTTAGATTTCTATTTATTTTGCCCCCGATATTTTTTATTTTATTTTATAACCGTCGTTGAACAGCCGACCCAATTTCATGGGTTTGCGACTACTAATGTTCAACTCCGTAGCCTTGTAATTTTGAACCAATCCAGAAGACAAGGAAACTCCTGAATCAGTACCCCCCACAGGTATTGATTTGTTATGGGAACATGGAGGACTTAGAGACTCGACAGATTTAACGTGCATCAGTCACCATTTACTACACGGGGAGTCTTTGGCCGGCGAGGATCGAACCCACGACCCCTTGGACATGAGCCCAGTGCCCTACCGACCAGGCTATCCCGGCCCCTTGCCCCCGATATTGCAAGTTATCCTCGATTTAGCGAATATTTTCGGTCCCTATGAAATCGTTAAATCGGGTTCCGACTCTACATACACATACACACGCACGCACCAACACACAAACATATATTGAAAAAATGATAGTAAAGTTATGATATTCTGCACCAATTTTCGGGTGAAACAGGATATATCAATGCATAAAAATATTTTAAGTGATTATAATAGATTCGTTTCTAAAAGGGAAAATTGTGTTGTTTTTTTTTAAAAAAAAGATGAAATTAGAATTTTATATTTTTTTTATCCCGTTTCAATTTTCTAATGAATCGTTTGGTATTTAAATTTAATATAAAGATCGTTAAAATGCAACAGAAAGACAAATATTTATTTTTTCGATTAAATTCAAACTAAAATCTTATATATTGAATTATGTTTTTATAACTTTTAAATTTTCTAACAAATCTTTTGGTTTTCATATTCAATATAAATATCGTTATCGTTTATAAGTATTTTATTTTATTGTGTGAAGTATGTCTAGTTATTTTCTAAAATCTATTTCCAGCATTTACCACGTTCAAGAATTTTTCTCCAATAAAAATGTAATAAGAACATTATAAATCATTTAATATTTATAAAAATTGAATATCATTTTTATCTGATTGGCTGATTATAGACACTCGCTTTTGGAAAGATTGCATTACTTAGAATCCATGATTCTAAAAGATGGTATCATAGGTTTATGGTAAGATTGGGACTGCAAACTGGAATCAAACATTCTCTATTTCAGCTTCCAGTTGGAATTAAGCATTCCATTCCAGTAATCTCGTGGTAAGACCCCATGAGAAAATGCAGGTGAATGAGGACGTCAAGTTGTTCTAATAATATTTCACTCAGTAACAACTTGCGTCATTAGAATAATATACCAGACACAGCTACTGAACAAATAGCAGCGAATATCGAAATGTCTTAAACTATTTTCTTTTTAAAATGTAAGCAAAGTATCAAAACTAAATATAGGCAATTTTAGTATTCTAGAAACCAATAAAATATTTACATAACCCTTTTAATTAAAAATATTTAAACTATATAATTTTTAGCTCCTGTTTTGATGACGTCAGACAATTTTGAAAGTTATATTTTCTTATAATAAATTAATTACTTTGATGTATCCAGTAATATTCGTTATCCATCATCATACACATCATGAATAATAATTATTATAAACATTAACCATCGTTATTCACTCCTGCATTTCATTAAATATAATCAATCAATTAAACTACACATTACTGAAAATCCAACGGAAAGGCGTCAGCTTAATTGAAATGTAGAACAAAGAAAAATATTGGTTATTATTTTTTTTTAAATATGCCTGCATGTCTTATACTGTATTTTATCTATTAGCGAACCGATTTTTATCAATGTTTTGAAATTCATTTTCATCTTAAAATCAATTTACACAGTATCATGTTTTTACTTATATCCTGTTTTATGTTATATATTTAATTCCATTTTCTAATGTACCATGATTTGTCTTGTCTCACTGCTTTATATAGTGTTGTGTACTTGTGTCATATTGTTTGTCGTAGTCATAAAATATTCATAACGTCGATAACTTAGATTAGTGCAGTTAGAAAATGCAGTTTAAAGTAAATTTTGCATCAACTGGCAGTTCTTTACTTTTTACACCTTTCTGCAGTTGTGTGTTGTGTTTTTATTGACATAGTAATAAAATATTCATAACGTCGATAACTTAGATTAGTGCAGTTAGAAAATGCAGTTTAAAGTAAATTTTGCATCAACTGGCAGTTCTTTACTTTTTACACCTTTTTGCAGTTGTGTGTTGTGTTTTTATTGACATAGGCATAACTTATTAATGCATACAACATTTTATTGTTTCTTTTATTTTAAACTTAATTAAAATTGATAAAATATTATATTGCCTATGCTTAAAAGTATGGACTAGGTTACTAAGTTCTGGATTTATTTCTGTATTTCGTATGCATTCCTTGTCCTTAACAGGAAGCTAAGCACGGAGAAAGGAAACACATTACGGAAACAAACTCATTAGTTGCATCAATACCCAGATCTTGTTTCCTTATTATGCAAAGGCTTTTCAGTCTTTCACTTGGATAGGAAATAAAGACTGTCTGTTTTATCTTGAATACTTTTCTGACCAGTTTATTTTTTATTTATAAAATACGGTTTTATAATATCTTATCGATCTGCTTTATATATTTCTAGCGCTTAAGAATCTTGAAATTTATTAAAAGTTATTGAAATAGATAAACTTTTGCTTGGCAAAAGTAGATCAAATTAATTTGAAACACCGAGTCAATTAATTACATCGAATTTTTAATGTAATAGTTGCGTTTAGTTTTTTTAAAAAAAAAAAAAATTAGATATATCAAACCTAACAATACTCATGCATTTTTGTTACACTGTTAGAAATTTCTCGAAAAAAACGGTTAAATAACAATTGATTTCATGGCTATTTTACCATATTTAATCAACACAGTCAAATAACCATAAATAAAATGGTAATCAAACTGTTAAGTTTAAGAAAAACTGTTTATTAACTGCTTTCACCTAATACGTTTAAACAACCAGAATTTTATCGCACCAACTAGAACCACCTAATGAAGCTACTTAGTTCTTCGCTACTGCGTACATATCATAGCCGAGCGGGCCTATCTGTCAATCTCATGACCTTCAGAACTGGAGTTCGAGTCCTAGTGTTGACACTACAATATTTTCTCTATTCCGTTCAACGGGTGAAGAATTCCCAGTGTCCGGCACTCTCCAATGACCATTAACTTACGAAAAGCCGTGCTTATATATCTAGTTAAAAAATTATT
The DNA here is from genome assembly GCA_949128135.1 of Parasteatoda lunata. Lineage (NCBI taxonomy): Eukaryota > Metazoa > Arthropoda > Arachnida > Araneae > Theridiidae > Parasteatoda > Parasteatoda lunata. The sequence continues at coordinate 45,541,301 of OX421978.1, read as the reverse complement.
ACGTTTTTAAAAAATGCTAGTTGTAAATGGTTAAAAAACCGTATAGTTTAGTATTCATGGTTTTATAACGATATTTTTGTAAATGATTATAATACTATAAAGGAAAAAAAATTTCTTTTCCGTAAACTTTACAGTTAATCGGATGGACAGACAGCTGCCAGTTATATTACCGTAATTTTAGAAGGAAAATTTTAACAGTGTATATATATATTATTTTCAGCGTGGTTAAAACTGATTAAACATTATGGTCCCTGCACCAGAACAGTTTGTACACTAGAAAACAGAAAAAGCTAGTAGTATGACCGTTTATTTCTAACTTGTATTCTTACTAGTCTGTGATTTCGTAGTCTTAATAGCAATAATTTTCCAGTTAGGATAAGAGTTTACTAAATATGTTATAACTTTTAACAAGTACTGTAAATCAAAGTCCTTTATTTCATCCGTGAAACAAGCTAAATATGAAATTGCTTTACTGCTAGTTTTATCTTTTTCCAGGACTCAAACTGAATGCTTTTCAGAACACTAACTGCTCTACCCTGGACTTATGGGGATAAACTAGGCTACTAACTCCATAGGTTCATTTCTATCTGTCTTTTGTATGCATTCTTTTACAGAAAGCTAAGCTCGAAGAACGGAAATACCATATGGAAACTGCCAATTACTTGCATCAATACTTGGATCTTGCTTTCTTATTAAGTAAGGCGTTTTGGTCTTTCACTCACTGAGAAAAAAAATTATGGTTAAAACTACCATTTTACCAGGTTCTGCCAGGTTTTTATGGGAACACCAAATAGCGTAGCAATTTTTACCGAAGTGCTTAGTTGATAAATTTAGTAATATTAACAAGGAAATACAGTTTTATAATATGTGATTCAAATTAGTAAATATCGCAAAACTTGGTAATTTCATCCTGATACCTTGGAACATGGCAAAAAAAAAACAAAAAAAAACATTTTTTGGTGAAATTTCTTTTTATCCTACACCAAATTCGAATCACTTCAAGTCCTTGCTGTCTCTTTGGTAACTTCAATGATCCTGTGAACATTTACCTCTCTCAGCGTAGAGTTTTTAAAGGTGATTCTGAAACGGCACTTTATGGACAGGGCAGAGAATTTTTAAAGCAATGATTTCGGTCAATTCTGTTTTGTCACCTTTTTTATTGTATTTTTACTGGTTTTACTATAGCTATTTGTTTGTAATATTGCCTTGCCATTAGATAAAAAAAATCATTTCAGCTTTGTATTTACTAAATGTGTGATAATAACAACTATAATTTTGAAAACCAGAATGTCCTGAAACCGTTAGCCTATGAAGGGAAAACAATACCGAAAAGAATGGCTTAAATACAGTATATTTTGGTTTTATTGCTAGAATTATGTTTTTTTTTAAAAACCAAAACTGTCATTACCGTACAGCATGGTACTTTTACCAGAATTTTTTCTCCTGGGTGGGCTGGAAATACAAATTATGTATGGCATACCTCTCTTACTAATAATAATGCTTTATGGTTTATCGTACTCTCCAATCTTCATAAATCAAATTAAATAAATAATACATTTTACATAGCACATTTAATTCAAATTAATTTTGCAAAAAAAAGTTAATTCAAATCAAATTGATATCGCGTATAAGTAATGTACATTTAATTTATTTTCTATTTTAGTTGCGTTTACCTTACTTAGGTTTTTGTTATGCTTACATATGTTACTTATGTACTTATTTTTAATGGCTTACATTATTTTGAAATTCGCTAAAATTGATAAAATATTATGATCTCTCGGCTTAGAAGAATGCACTCGCCTACTAAGTTCGTAGGTTTATTTCTGTCTGCCTTTTGTAAGCCTTCTTTTACAGGAAGCCATGCACAGCAAAAGGAAATACCATACGGAAACAAACTCATTAGTTGCACCAATACCTGGATCTTGTTTCCTTATTAAGTAAAGGCTTTTCAGTCTTTAACTAGGTAGGAAATGCAGACTCTTCAGCGGAATTCTAAGCTTAATAATCAAAACATTCATTCATTCTTTTGCAAGCTCATCCCCGGAAGAATCTAATTCACTAAGGAAAGCCGGAGAATTCCAATCCTCGTAATGATGGTATTTGGAAGGAGAAAGTGGCAACACAAAGGCTTGCAAACGATTTCTATTGTAGTTATTCTTTCAGAATTTTGAATAATAAAATGGGATAACGGTTTTGAGTCTGATTTTCTTTATTTTGGTCTCTAGAACCTTGACTTCCTGATTCATGTGAATATACTACCATCATTATCATATCTTAAATTTAATTAACTTTTCTGAGAAATTAAATTATTTAAGAATTAAAAACTTAGGCTAATCTGTGTTATAGTAAATCTGCAACTCATGAATTCTACTGTTGTAAACTTCTGGGATAGGAAATATATTATTGTTTTTTTTCTTCTTTTTATCAGCAATTTAAAAACTTGAAATTAAGATGTAATAGGGACATGGTTAAGTTATAGTTCAAGCTAAAATTTACTTCAGTGTTGTTCTTAAAATTTAAGGAAGTGAAATGTTATATAACGATTTTTAAATTAAAGAGCGAACAAGAAAAATGGCTTTAGAAAAAACAGTAATGGTATCAGAGCCCCCATTCAGAGTTTTAAAGAAAGGAAAGAAGATAGCAGAGTTTACTACATGAAATCATTTAATTAGAGCATTTAAAAGTAATATAAAGTTTTGTTAAAAAGGGTGCGCCTAGAGCTGAACAATACCAAGAAGTATTATTTTTTTTACAATCTCAAATTGACATATTGTTTTGCTTTATTTGAACCAGAATTCATCAAATTTATATTAAGAATGTAACACTTTGTAACAAGTGATTTGTCGAAAAAACTATTTTGTGCATTTCTCGATATTTTACTCTTAGAGATGATAAACATTTCCCAAAAAGAAAACTTTGAATATTAGAATTTCGAAATACTTTAGATTTCGGAAAATGTTTTTGGTAACAAGATGATAATCATTTTTCAACAAAGGAAAATTGCATTTTACAATAACGAATTATTTTCGATTTCAGTAAATGTTTTCGGTTAAAAGACTTGCGTTCGTAATTACTTTCAATGGTTTTTCATAATTAAAATTGTTTTAGTTTTTTCATGTTTTTCGTTATAGTTTTGCTCGTGTTATTTTGTCCCTTGTTCATATTTGACATTTATAATTTTTTCCTCGTAGGACAGTTTTTGACATTTATCAAATTTTTCCAAATTTCTAAAAGGGTCACAATCATCACTGTTGAATGTGGCAGCTATTTTAGGGTCTGACTGCAATTGATTTTCTCAACTATCAATATTCACATTTCTGATCATGATCATAAGTTGTGTGTCTAAATTTATCATGATCTTGCTTCTCGAGCATAAGCTATTATGCCGTCGTTTTGAACAAGACGTGAAGGATAATCATTATTCCTTTCTTTGAGGCAGATGGAGCACCGAATTTCCTTTCATATATTTTTTTCTGAAGCTCTAGTTGCAAGCAAAAACTATATGTTAAACATCAATAATAGGATATGTTAAACATCAATAAATGGTTCAGTATCTTTTTCTAAGGGAAAATAATTGTTTATAAGAATTCTGAATTTCTTTATTAATAGATAATGAATGTCTATAAATATTATATAAATATTCTATAAATATTATAGTTAATGAATTTCTTTAGACTTTAGTATGCTGTCCTGACTTGCATTGTACATGCAAGTCAGGAGAAGACAATTCTGGTAAAATTACCATACTGTATAATAATGCTGTTTATGGTTTAAAAAAAAACTAAACGTTTCGTTAATAAAACCAAAATATACGGTATTTAAACCATTAATTTAGAAATTTTTCTGTTCAATTGGTAATGATTTAACGGAAATTCTAATTTTTCCAAATTATCGTTCTTTTTTACCATATATTTAGTAAAAAATACAAAACTGAAAAGTAAATTTAACCGAATAAATGATTTTTATGCCATGCTCTAAGGTATCATGATAAATTAACAAATTTAATCACATTTACGAAATTTTAAGGCATGTTTTTTATTTAATTAAAAATAAACAATCATTTTAATGCATATTTAAAATAATGTTTTTTTCGTTAATTTTTCCAAATTCATTGTCAAAGGCTTGGAAAAAAATTACACCCTTTTTTGGTTTTCCTATAAAGTTATAGACACGGTAAATTTTACCATGTCCTAGTAGTTTTGACCTTTTTTTTTTCTCAGTGTATAATGTGTTATGTAACTTGACTCACATTTGTAATATTTTATGATACGCGATAAGAAATTACCTCTTAAATATATTTGAAAATAAATACAATAAACTGCAACAAAAATATCAACACAGAATAAATCTGTTCAACACTGGTGTTTATTCTCATTTCTCTTTGACTATTATAGACTTAACAATCTTTGTTGTTTCCTGAGATTAAGTCTCAACAACTTGGAAATAAAAATAAAAGGAAAGACGGTAAAGAATCACGAGATTAGTTCTTGAAAAAAAGATTAAGACAAAGCTTGTTCGCCGTTAAAAGTAAAGGAAAATCGTATTCGATAAAACGAAAAAAAAATTTAATAAATTTATCCTTTAAAGTAAATTCGGATGCTTTTTATAATCATTTCGTGATGCTGCTGAAAAGTAAGAAAAAATTGTTACACGTATGAATTTTGAAACAAGTTCTACTGAAAGTAATATAGAAAGAAACCCTACCAGATGTTGATAAAAAAAAGAAGCGATATTAATCGTAGAAATGGTTCAGATTTTTAATTTTATTTCGTGTCACCTTCATTTCAGTCAGTTTTATATTTCTCGACAGAAGTGTAACCATTGATATGTAACATATCTGGTAGAATATAATTTGATTAGGATATTAAAAATAAGTCCTAACTCTACAAGATGTCGACAAAATAAAGAAGTGATAATAATCATTTAAATGGTTAATATTTTTAATTTAATTCCGTGTCACTTCTATTTCAGTAAGTGATTATATTTGTTTATTTGTTCAGTTGTTTTATATTTGTCTACAGAAATGAAACTATTGATAAGTAACATATCTGGTAGGGAGTAGTTTGATCAAAATATTAAAAAGAAATTTTTAACGTGCATTTATTGAGGCCCATACTCTATGCTCAAATCGTAATCCCAGTTGCGAAGGTTTGATGACAAAATGTTTGTGACTGTAAACATTACGAACAAGTTAAAGACTTTGGTTGAATAGCATATCAAACTGAGAAAAAAAGTATGGTCAAATTTACAAGAATATGGTAAAATATACCCCATCTTTCGCATTAAATAACTAAATAATAAAATTATTAACTAGTAATTTAGTATTGTTTTTGATTAAATAAAAAGTAAAATAAGGTTTTATAATTTGTGAAAATATTTGGTAAATGTGGTAAAATTTGATAATTTTTCTTGATAATTTAGAGCATGGCAGCGTAGCCCAAAAACCATTCATTTTTTAAAATAGGTTTACCTTTCAGTTTTGATTTTTTTACTAAATGTGTAGTAAAAAGAATTATTAGTTTGAAAACCTAATCACAGTATAATCCGTTACCATATGGACGAAAAAAATACCAAATGAATATCTAAAGTATCATATATTATGCTTTTAATTGACCTAATTCATGATTTATTTTTAACTAGAACTGTCATTACCTCGCAGTACGATAATTTTAGTAGAATCTCTTTCTCTATGTAATCCCAATTGAAATGTTTTAGCGATAAAATGTTTGTGGTTTTCAATCAAGACTACGAACAATTTACAGATGTTGGTCAAATGTTATATCGGTGATCAATCATTTTGAATTTCCTTTTATGTCTTTTTTCTTAAAAAAATACCATTAACTTGCATTTAAATTTGTCTTGTATTTATATACATATAGTATATACTTTTTTTAATATTTTTAAATGCTTTCAGTATTAGATAATTAATTTTATTTTTAAGTATTTAAAATGAAACAAAATAAATATAAATACAAAGACTAAAAAAATATATTTTCGTTGAGATAATTTTAAAAAAATTGAAGAATTTGTTTATATTTATTTTTGATAATTATAATTTTTTCATTAATTATTTTTATTATTTATTAATTATTTTTCAGCATACTTAATTCTGTAGTATTTCGCAAGTAATAAATACTTTTTTAATATTAAAGTGAAATTTTTTTTATTTGAAAAAAGTGCATTTTGAAAAGAAAAAAAAAAAAACGATGATTTACACTGACTCTTCAAATGCTTGTTTTAATAGATCCCAGTAAGCCTTGAACATTAATTGCTTCCATAAAAACAAACGACTGTTTTATTTCATTTTCCATTTAAGTGGCTTTTTGAAATTAAGGGAAATAAAAACAGTTCTCTTTAAATAAATTGCAACGGGGTAGGTAGAAATAAAGAAGTATAAAAAAAGTAACTTAAAGTATTGGGATAAATTTTCTTTAGAAACTGTGGCATTATTTTAAACAAATAATCAGTATTGCCTAAATGGGTTATAAATAGTTACTTTTAAACCTGACGATAAGGGAAATGTTAGTATTTTTCTCTAGTTGAAAAGGGACTAAGTAATTCTATTCAGAATGTAAGAATTATAATTTTAAGTAAAAGTAAGAGTGTAAATTGATTAAAATTAATAAGTTAATTAACTAATTAATTGTAAATTAATTAATTAATTGAATAGAGAATAAGTAATTTTATTCTGAATGTAAAAAAATATAATTCAAAGTAAAAATTAAATTTCAAATTATTTAAAAATTAATTAATTATATAGTTAATTAATTAATTGTACATTAATTAGTTGAATAGGGATTGAGTAATTCTATTCGCAATGTAAGAATTATAATTTAAAGTAAATGTTAAAATATAAATTAATTAAAAATTAATTAATTAATTAAATATAAATTAATTAAAAATTAATTAATTAATTAAATATAAATTAATTAATTAGTTGAATAGGGAGTAAGTAATTTTATTCTGAATGTAAGATCTATAACTCGAAGTAAAAGTTAAATGTAAATTAATTAAAAACGTTATTTTTTAAAAATATTTTCCGTTATTTCTTTCGTCTCATTTGGTGAGCTTTAGCGATTAAAAAGTAGAGTCAACTAGTAATTATGTAAATTCCAATCGTTAAATTTACACTCTTCTATTTTGAATCTATATTTCCCTATTGTTAAAACTAAAATACATTATTTTCTTAAATGTACTTGGAGACATCCTCCCCTATTCGCAACACACGCAAAGCTCCTCCCAGTTAGTAGGCAACCTTACTTCAAACGTTGTACTTTCATTTTCATTGGTAGGCATAGAAATGTTGAATAATCAATTCTTCTTTAAACCAATTCGAAATATTAGCAAACCGAGATTGTTTCCGTAAGGTTTAAATAGGGCATGAAAAAAACTTTTTCAAAAAATTTGATTTTTCAGATTTACGTTCTAGCGTTTTCCAAGCTATTATATCCAATATTCTGTGAGTGTTTAAAACTTGAAGTTCAGGACAACCTTAACTTTTAAAGTGTTAAAGAAAGTATATAAAATCCTGCGCAAAAAAATCATCTTGTTTCAGAGATGGTCAAGTTCAAAATAAGCAATTGAGAAGGAGAAATTATCCTCAGTTTGAGAACACTTTCTATTCATGTTTTACGAATGTTGAATCCTCCTTAACTTTTAACCTTGCTTTGTCAAGACAAAATTTAAACTAGATATAAAAGTATTGTTCTTGGAAGTTCAAAGCAAATCTCATATTGCGTAAACTAACAGTTAAATTTAGAGTTGCTTCAAGCTTGAATGGTTTATTTGCCAATTATTTATAACTTTATTTGGCACTTGAGTTTATGTTTGTTGCTGACATTAAAATCAAACTTACCGTGCTGTCTAGGATTTGTTGCTTCTCATTAATCGTTGTTTTTGCGTTTATAAGTCTATGAAAAAGGTCATTTTACTTATATTTAATTTTTTTAACGGAATTGCCAACTTTTGATGCTTTTTGAGATTTTTTTTTCTAGTTGTAGATAAGTTTATCTTTATTATATGATTCATTGTTTTGTATATTTTATTTAAGGTTATATGACCCCTACCACTTTGTTCAGCTTTCTCGTGAAGGGGCTTTTTAAATGTTGTCAAAATTACCAACCAAATATTTTGAAAGCTTTAGCTTTTAATTGTCTATCACTCTAATAATAAAATGTCTTACAAAAAGCGAACGAAACCTCACTGTGTTTATCGTAACAAAATAAACGGATACCTATATTTGAAGCATAATCAATTGTACTTGAAAAAATCTTTGATTTAGAAGTACAGAAGGTGTAACACAATAAAAAGTAATAAATAAGAAGTAATTAATTAAAACTTGTTAAAAGTTTCTCTTTTATATTAGATCTATTCACTTCTTTGCTTCTTTTATCGTAAATTCAAACGTAAGCTTGAAAAAAATTTTTTTTTAAGAGATATAAATCTTTTTACAGTAATGGATAAAAAGTGTGAAAAAATCACGAAAAATCTCTTAGAATTGCAATAACTATCGAAAAAATTTCGTTTAATTACTTAAATTAGGTACGTTAGTATTTATTCAGTATGTCAAATTTCAATTCTGTAGTTGCATTTCTGTGGCCTGCATAAAAGTTCGTATGGTATTTTTTACCTCAATTTCAATAGTGTACAGTTCTCGAATGAGTTATTAAATGTTTTTATTTTATTCCATCATACTTTCTGTACATTTTTCTACATATCTTAGTAATCTGAAGTTTTAAATTCAAATATTTCTTTTTTGCACGGTAGAGCAAAATGTGCCTAAATGTTTCATACTCAAAAAAACGGCAAAAGGAGTTGATGATTTTGTAGTACTGAGAGATATTTTTTCAAACTTTAATTATAAAATTTAAAAATCTACAATATTATAAATTAACAATTAACAATTGTTAAAAGTGAAATATATATTTCAGTTTTCAAATTAAATATATTGGTCTATAATTTGCATTAAAAAAAATGTGAAAATCTACGTGCTTTTACGTATACTAATTTACGTAAAATATTGGTTTTGAAAACAAAAAGATAAAATTTAAATGTTTATCCGTGGATTATCGTTTTCTACGAGCTCCAGAAAACTTGCAAATAAATACCATATTTTAAATCCTTGTCACAGGCTTGATTTATGGGTCAGTTAAGGAAAATTTCTTTGCTTTTTATTGACCAAGTTGGTTAAAGCACAAAGTTTAAAATCTGTTTTTTTTTTTGCTGATAAAACCCAAGGCTTGTCACTCGAAACAGTAAATTCTCTGCGTAAAATGAATAAAGGTTTAAGATACGACATTTTTATGGAATTCAACTGACTGCTCTAGGTAAATTCTCTGACGAAAGCCACCCAACTTTCAATACATAAGCATTATAAACATTTGACGTCAGATAACGAGTTTATTATTCATAAATAAAGGAATCTGAATAGATTTTGATATACATATATTTCAACTTATAACTTTTAATTTTAATACGAATAAATTTTCTCAGAAGCACATAGAAGTAAAACATCGTTGTAGCTTTACACGAGATATTATAGTTAGAATCCCACGAGATATTATAGTTAGAAAAGTAATACTAATTAGAAAACAAATCATGATCATTAATATGTTTGTGACCATCGACCACACGCATTTTGTCAAATAAAATATGTTTTTGAATGACCACTATCCTACAAGACCTCTAAACATAGAGGTATCTCTAGAAAAAAAAATAATCCTATTTTTCTAAGTAAATTTACAACCAGTATTTAATTTTTTTAATATTCGTGTGAATCGTGTGTTATGAGATATTAATCCCTTTATGAAAAACAAAATTGCTTTCATTAACTTATTGGTAACTAGTCACAAAAAGTAGTCAATAAATGAAAAAAACACCAATGCGAAAAAAGTATTAGTTCACATTCGTTTATGCCAAATGGATATCTGTTATGTAATTTTTTACGTTTGTTTAAAAATTCTGTGTGTTTTGTCTTTATATCAAAAATGAAAATTTACATAAAAATACATTAGTAGATAGAATTATAAGGGTTGTACAAAATAATTGCAAACCTTCTATATTCATGCATTTTTTTCATATTTCTCATGAAATCATGAGATTTCTCATACATGGAGATTAAAGCTTTTAGAGGTTTGAGGAAACGGCAATAAATTACATACAAAAACCAGTTATTTTAAACGTCTTATACTAAAAAATGCAACAATAAATTTGTAACTTGTAACAATTATTTTGTTTACGATATGCAATAATTACACAGAGTTTCGTAAGTCTAGCTTAAATATTTATGAAAATATAAACATTTTTATAAAAAAAAACTATTTTTTTTTTTATCTTACGTTTTTTTGCTATAACTTTAAAAATATTAAAAAAATTTAAATACAGTTTTTAGAACAATTTAAGGTTAAATAAAAAAAATTTGCTTTAAAATTTGAAAAAAAAAATTTAAAAACTCTGCACTATGAGTAATGAAAGTAAGTGAGTAATTCTTTTACTCTGTGAATGAGCGGAAAAAAAATTCTAAATTTTTAGTAAATCGTGTTTGGCAACTAATAAAAAAATTCCAATTTAAATATCTTAAAAATTTTAGAGCAATTTTCTAAGCAGTTTCTGTACTTTTAAAAAAAAAAGAAAACTCCAAATGATAAGGGGTTTTCTACGAATTTCATTTTGTGCTATTAACTCCTTGCTTACGGCGTTTAGTATTCTGAAGCCCGTCATTCTGGTCCACCTGTTGTACCAGCCGTAAGAAAGAGGTTAAACAAGATTTATTAAACATTACACCATCATTGTTGGGATCATCCCCGATAAAAGTATCTTTTCTTTCGAAGGTTTTCTTTCCTTATAATATCTTATTTCGGTATATGAACGTTTATTGTAAAGTAGGGGAGAGTGGGGTCAATTGTAAAATTTTTTACTTAACTATTTTTAACTAAAAAAAAATCCCATATATTATTAGTATTAATTGACAGACGAGTAAAGTAGACTATCCTCTACTAGAAAAAAAAAATCTTATTTTAAATGTTATTATATTAGTTATTAACAATTTTTGACAGTCGTGCACTTGTTACAATTGTCCCCACTTACGGGGTCAATTGTAACAGTTCATAAATTCAATTAAAACATAGTTAATTATACATATTATCATAGTTGTGATATATTTTTTTATTGATCAAAATAGTAGTGATATTTTAGGAGTAAAAAAAAATAATGAGCAGAGACCTAAAGGGTTAAACTTTTAACTTTAAGGGGTTAAAAATTTTAATTTATGCTGTGAAAGGAGACAAATAAAATAATGCACATGCAACATAATATAAATGATATAGGAAACTATTGGTGGTTCGTAAAGAGTTAAGTAAGGGTTTGTAAACATAAGATTATTTATTTTCAGCTGTTACATTCGTCCCTTCACTTTTTGTTACAATCGTCCCCAAGACGCCATTTCAGCTTCATTTGTTAAAAACAATGCTAGTTAATTAACAAAACTAATATTTTTTTTTTCGAAATGTTACTTAAGGTGTCCACTTACATATTCGGTTAATAATTTTTATTTGTTTAAACAAAATTACTTTGTTACAATATAATATTCTAATACCAAAAAAAGTACTTACGTAGCGTGAAAATATCTTTTGTGATGTAACTCTTTCAAAAGTACATAAAAATGGTTGCCAGCAGGGGTGTTCATGCAGATTTATTAAGTACACCTTGTGAGCCACCTAGGAACCAAATCTAGAACCCGACACTCGAAACTTTTGCTCTGTTGCTTAGAGCGTGACATAAAACCATTGATACTTTTTTTAATAAAAAACAAATAATGTGTAACAAATAATAAATTGTGTTAGACCATTATGTTTTTATGTTATATAGAGACATATTTATACCGAATAATCCATTAGTATGCAGTAAGTGAAATAATAATGTTAAATTCCAATAAATTTTCATTTACAAATGTTAAATAATTTAAAGACGTTTTTGAAAATGGAAAAAATAACTTAGATGTAAATACTTAACAAAAATTTAAAATACTTATTTTCCTTTATACTATCGTACTTCAAACAAAAACTTAATTTTTTAGTTTTTGAGAAAATTTCAAAATTTCTCAAAACGGAAACACTTTCAGCAAAACAGAAAACAAGTTCTGTAATTAAATACACTCAAGCTTGTCATAAAAAATAAATTCGTGCATTGAATGAAAGGCACAGGTAAACAAACTGCCGCAAATAATCACCGTTGTTAGAAACCGTGGCAACTTCAGTGATGTTTGACAAACCTAATTAATCCTACCGAAACAATGTTTACTTCCAACAAACAAAAAATATTTTCGGGAAACAACATTTATTTGATGTTATGAGTAGAGGTATTTAATTCTTTTATTCTTGCCATTCTTTTGTTTAATACATATAAGAGATTTATTTTACTTTTTATTGTCTTTCCCGGAATTTAAAGAGCAAGTTAGTTCATTCAACTGAAATTTAAATAAATCAATCGAATTGTTTCAGCGAACTTAACGTACAAAAATTTTATTTCTGAAAAAACAAGCAGTATTTAGAATAGTTATTTTTAAGAAATTGTTCATTTAATTTCTTAAAAAATTAAGCGATGCATCGAAAAGTACGTAGTGATTCGCAAAATCATTAATAAATTACATAAATAAATTAATGTGTTAATGAATATTATAACATTAATAATGTGTTAGTAATTGGTGTGTTAAAAAATAACAATATATATATTAATGTTTGTTTAAAAAATTCTTTATTAAAATGCGACAATTTTAAAATAGTTATTATTTATAACTGAAACAACCCAATAATGATTTTAAGGTGCTTGATTTTGCGTTATTGTATTTAAACGATTGACAAATATAAAATTTGGAATATTTTTCAGTATACAAGCAAAGTAATTCAGTAAAGTGTGTTTGCATTTTCTTGAAATTAAGTAGATTAGATTATTTAAATGCATCGTTTTTTTTAAGGGGAAACAACACAGAAGCCTGCCATAAAGAAAGACATTTGATGAATTTTGAAATAATTGTGATAAACTTAACTAAATAATTTTTTTTATCTTATTGTACATATTCTAATCTTAATTTATCATTTTAAAAATACACAAATTTTAAAATTTTTTTAAAAAGAATTATTGCTCTTATATTGTACAATGTTTATAATTTATTTTTTAAACTATCCACAAATTGCTGTATTTATAAGTTGAAATAAAAATCATCTAAATTAGATCCGTTTTGAATTTTTTAAATTTGTAGCACGTCTAAGTTTTTTTTTAAAAAGTGTTAATAATTATTTATTTTTTTAAATAATTTAAATAATAATTTAATAATCTGATTAAAAATTCCATACGTGTTAATAATGCAATGAAAATTGTTCTAGTTTGAGTTATAGATAGGTTCGAGTAATTTGCGTCTTAAGTTTTGTGATCAATAAACCATTTATGGATTTAAAAGTTTTGCAGCTAACTATAATGCAATAATACCAGGCTCATAAGATGCTTCTTTTCATTCATTTTAAGCAATTTAAAGTGCTAATCTAGCCTTTTTTCTTGTTGTTCTTCTCTCATATGACGCCTCATCAGTTTTTGGAATAGCAGACGAAACAAATTCTACGGCCGTCTTCATTTTTAGCATATTCTTTATTAGCTGAGCCTAAATTTATTTCTAATTGTTCCAAAACGGTCGGTAACACCGTTGCATTCATCAGTAAAAATTATTATAGTTAAAAGAAAGTTCCAAATTCAAAAGAAAGTTCCAAATCCATAATGGAAAGTTCCAATTCAATTCTTTACATCGAAATAATCTTTAGTTTTTTTTTTCCTTAAATAATTTAAACAAATTATTTTAATAAAATAATTAAAAGGACTGAGTTTTACTAAAATGTGTTGATATGAATGATTACTGATTACTGAAGTTCACTTGTTTATGCATGTTACAGCTCGTCCTGGGTTGTGCGCTATGTTCGGCATATTATGCTATAACTTTTACTTTTTTGCAAATACAATAATACGACAATTTTAAATAAAAGGAAAATAAGAACAAAACTAATTCAGTATGATCCAGTTTTACCATTAATAATGCATACAAAATATTTACAGGTGCAACAATAAGTTCCTTTATAGTTTAATTTTTTATTCAACTCATTCCTTGCAGTCTATGCATAATTGCATCATTGAGTATTGAAGTGGAAAAAAGTTGTAACATAATAGAAAAAGTAGATCATAACAGAAAAAAAAGTTGCAATATATTTGTGCATAAACTTAGTGGATATTTTGTACGGTGTGCTAACATTATTGGAATGTAGAATTCGCATTTGCTTGATTTCATATTATATATTAGATAATTCAAAAGTCTTGAGAACCAATATAAATGCAAACATATAATTACGTTATGAATCTCTATTTATTAATTTATTTTTATTTATATATTTATTTATTTTTTTGCAGAAGAATATAAGCTTAAAATGAAAGATTCGTGATTTAAAGATCAAAATAGATCACCGATGTAGCAGATAATAAAAGACTTTTTATGCTTTTGCAATTCTATATAATGTAACTAAGCTTGGAATAGTTTTACATAATAAAAGATGTGCTTATAATTTTAAAAAAATAAGCTTAACTATGGAGAGAATTCCCATACTCACGTAGCATACTTTACAATACTATTGCAAGGTTCTGCGCAAGGTCTGGCATAAGGTTTTATACTCCGGATTAAGTACAACTAATCTTGCGTTGGAAAACAGAATTAAGGTAGGTATGCACCATAATGTTATTCTTTTTAAAATATTACCAATTTAAAAAGTAAAAATAGTTTACTTCTGTTGATCTAAGAAAAGAGTCTCCTTGTTAAATTTTTGATTGATCCATGGTATGAGTAACGAAGTCCAGAAAAAATATATCTGTTTTTAATTATTAAGTTTTTTAGTAAAACTAAGAGTTTTCAAAAATTTACTCAAATGTAATCTTCTGTGTTACTTTAATGGTAAACTTAATTTATTTCAGCTTACTCACGTAGCATGAAAAATAAGTGTTAACTGCATGCAGAAAAAAAAACTTGTAAAATTACCGTACTGTATAGTAATAACATTTCTAGTGTAATAAACAACATAATTCTGGTTAGTAAAATTAAATTATACCATATTTAAACTATTTGGGAATTAGTTTCGTTCATATGGTAACGGCTGACCTTACCTGAAATTCAGGTTTTCGAAACTATACTTCTTATTACCACACATTTAGTAAGAAATACAAAACTGAAAAATAAATTAAAATTAAAAAATTATTTTTATGCCCTGCTTTAATTTAACATAATAAAATTAAAAAATTTTATCACACATTCAAATTTATATTTTATTGTTAATTTTACCAAAATCATTAGCAAATCATTTCGGCAAAAATTTCCAAGCCTTTTGGTGTTCTATCCTAGAGCTAGAAAAAAGGTAAGTATTACTATATTCTGGTAGTTTTGGGCATGAATACGCAAATTCTATCAGACTATAAGCTTATAAGAAAAAAAAATCAAAATGAGTATTGACTAAGATGTACTATCCGATAGTTCAAGTACAACACACGGTGTCCTGATGTTCATCACTATGCGATCATTACACTAAACTCCTCATTTCACCAATTCAAGTATTTTTATTTCTTGGTTAAACCCAGTATTACGTTAATTCATGGCTCGTTATAAGAGAGTTCTACTGTATATTAATAGTATAATGTATTTCTCTTAAAACTACTTGATATATTAATTTTTGTACAAAAAAAAGTTACAATACTTTCCCCTGCTAAAAGAAGGAAATAAAATAAACTAGTTGAAAGTATCTATAGAATGAAATGTCAAAGCAATATGATAAAAATATTTCACGCAACGCTTTCCAAGATGCTTTTATTTCAGTTGATAAGATTCTTTTTTGGTGACCAGAATATAACCTTTTTCCTCGTGTAAAGCAAAGTAAGATCTTCTGGAGTGTGAATCCGTATTCCAGACAGCTAACTAAGATTAAATCCGAACGTGCATGGACAAGATGAAATGCTTTATCTTTCTTTTCTAAAAAGCATCCATTCTTTTTGGTTTCTCTTTGGCGGATTATTTTTAGCGGCTTAGCCATGACGTCTAGAGAACCTAGAATACTCTTTGTCCTGGAAGCTTTATTTTCAACAATTTTGCATCCACAATGCAATATTTAATGAAAATGTTTGGTGAAAAGGATAAATCTATTGTTTAGAAATGTTTTTAATATTTGCTTCGTGCATATTTAAATAAAGTAACTATTTTTTCAGAAAAATTGCATTTTTTAATAAAAAAATTCCGTCTGTTGCATTTTGTTCAGTGTGTAGTTTTTTTATTGGATACTCCAACTATGAAACCACTAGGAAATTTTATGTTTTTCTGATTCTCTAACTTTTATATGTGGTAATCATTAATATTATACTGAGGTGAGAAATAGATACAAAGACCAAAGGCCACTGGTCACTTAATCTTAAGTTAATTCAAAATTTCCAGCCGTTAGCTTTTTGTTCAATCTCTACTTTCTTACAATACACTAATAAACCACTAATAATTTTTTCGTATCCTCTAAATAAGCTTTTCTCAATGCCTTTGCAATTTCCAATAAGTTGATTGTGGCATCGTAAAACTAAGTTATTTATTTTGTTCGAGAATCTGGGAATCTAAGATATCAGAATCTCAGATTCTCGGATTAAAGTATAGAATCTGAGAATATTGGATTAGATTCTCGGATTCTATACTTTAAAAAGTTTTATTTTTTGATCTACATGCTAGTAAAGTTTTGAAATCATTCTGGGCAAAGAGTCTTCAATGTTGTCACAATGCTGGTAAAATTTTCCTACAGAGTTTTTAAACATAAATATTAGAATATATTACTCATCATGCCTATCTTTATTTTTAATTATACGAACATCATAAAATTGCTGAAAAATTAGGGAGAACTGCTTGGGTTATTTTTATTAAAGAAAGCGAAAAAAAAGTTATACACACAATGAGTTAACGTTGTTTATCTATTTAAAAGTAACGCATTTGTATATGAAGTTCATATTAATATTGGGAAAACGTATAGTGTTAAGCTCTATTAGTTTCTTGGGTAATATTGACGTCAAATTCCAACAGTCCGTAATCCAAATATTGTTGCGACAATGTCAAATATCTAATTGGTTAATATTCGCGAATCATTAAGGCCTTATGAAAATCATCTTAACGTACAGAGATATTTCGAATACTTTACAGTTCAAACAGCGAGTAAATATTAATTGGTCTCGAGGATTTTATATTAGTTTGAAACATTTGATGTTATAGCTTATTACTCATATAATAGTTTAAATAACGTTAAAACCTACGGTGAAGTTAATAACTTTAAAAAGGGGTTGGCAAAATTGTTCAGAAAATTTATCTTTTGTTGATTAGACATTGATTTTCAACTCTGATATTAATCAATAATTAATTGCTACTCTGATGGATTGAGATTGGTAAAAGCAAACTTCATGAAAATGGAAGAAGAAATCAACAAGGTGGAAGTGAAGTTGGAAGTGGAGAATATTAAGAAAGCCGATAGAAAAATAAGATCATGTTTCATTCTGCTGGGCGCCTGAAGTCAGGAGAAATAGAGGAAGACCAAGAACGACTTGTTCGAGACAGATTTCAAGGTAGCAAAATTGAAAGGATTAGTGGAATCTAGAGATCGGTGGACATGGAGAATTAGTTAGGATGCCTTCTGAATAGCGTGATGAGTCTAAACTATTTTTTGAAAATAAAAAAAATATTAGAAAAGGAAATTTATTTTGGTAAATGAGTATTTAGAATTTGGGAAACATGCATTTATTTGAGTAATTATCTGCATAAATATACAAATAATTTTACGAGATGGAAATGAGTATTTTTATTATTTAAATTTTCAACCTCTCTGAATAATAATCTCTTGACGTCATCTTTAAATCCCTTTATCAGTTATGTTTGTTCAAAGACTTTTAAGTTTTTCAATTTCAAAATAGTAGTTTAGGCTTATTAATTTGTTATACTGATAATTAGCTATCTACTAATTATATGTCAAAAGGGCTTTTCATACTATAAAAATGAAGGGCTTTAATTTTTAATTATTATAATTCATCAAGAAATTCTAAATTATTTTACAAACTACAAGCGTTTGTTTTATTTAAATTTGAAAATATTTTCGCTATTGAATTAGCTTTTACTGAAAACAAAAGTATTAATTATGTAAAATATTTATTTTTAATCTTTAACGAATTTAATTCTGTTAATGCTAATTTTCACTAAGAAGTATGATCATGAAAGATTATGAAAAACTATTTTAACTAAATTAAATGATGGTTAGATAAATACATAGCTGGAAATCAAGAAATATATAAATATTTATTGAAAGCTACTGAAATCCTAAGGATCAAAACTCAAAGTAAATTGCAGTGTAAAAAATATAATATTTACATTATTTACACGTCTGACATGATATGTTTTACATTCATAAATTATATGAAAAAAGATCCAATTGAATAAAAATATCCAATCCAATAAATCCATAGTAATGTGCATATATTATATTCTATGTTATTATCAACCGCAATTTCAAATTTCTAAAAAAATGTGTTTTAGGAAAAAAAATAGTTAAAGTATGATTAAAGCAAAAACAAAGAAAAAATATCATGTTTGTCAATTTGTTAGAATTATATATTCCCCACAAGTTCATTTTGAGAACAAAATTATACAAGATGATTGATGTTTAATTCAAAAAAAAAATTTAAAAGACTTAAAATAGTTTTTCAATTCTGATAAAAAAAATATAAATTCCCGATTTAAAAAAAATATTGTGTTTTGGTAAAAGAAAAGCATATAAAATGTTCATTAATCGAGACGAGACTATTCAACCTGTTTTTTTAAATAAATAAATAAATATTTAAATTTTTAAACAATCAAAATTTGGAATGTTATTGATGCAAATAAATAGTTTATCTGAGGCATAAATAATGAAAGTAAGTAAAAAAGGGAAAAAAAAAGTTTTATTTCGCATATTTAGTACTACGTTAACGTCTTTTTTAATAATTATGCATAAAGTTTCTTCAATGGAGAATACACATTCAGATTAAATTTTTTAATCAGAATCTCCTTTATTTTTGAGTTTGATGAGAGTTATGTTATTCAAAAATTTTATTATTTAAAAATGAAAAATCATAATTCAAGGTTTTTGACGAAGAAAATCAAATTATACTCTATGTACTATGAGTCATTATATTAAATTTTTAAGAAATAATCGCCGCAAAGTAATAGAACTAGAAACTAGTTAAATTCTGTATAATGTATGTAAAGTCTATTTAGATTAAAATATTTAATTTAACCATTGATGTCATTGACGATGAATGTTAGGACATGAATGTTAATTGTTGCCTTACAAAATAAAAAACCCATTGAGCAATAATTTCGTATTCAAAAAATATGGATTGGCCTTTAGTATATGCAGAATCCAAACATAAGAAGAAAGGTTTTATAAGGTGGAATTTTTTTTTAGCTTTTTAGCTCACTACACTACAAATAATATTTATATTTGACATTACGTAATACAGTTCGTAATACAAACAGTATAATAGAAATATGAATACTACTTCATTTGAAATAACATTTGGCAGCTACACACAATTACGAACATTAATTTAATTGGACATAATCATTCATTATGAACTTATTAATTATTAAATTAATAAGTTGTTTAAGATCAATTTTTTAGCCCACTACACTACAAATAATATTTATATTTGACATTACGTAATACAGTTCGTAATACAAACAGTATAATAGAAATATGAATACTACTTCATTTGAAATAACATTTGGCAGCTACACACAATTACGAACATTAATTTAATTTCACATAATCATTCATTATGAACTTATTAATTATTAAATTAATAAGTTGTTTAAGATCAATTTTTTAGCTTACTGCACTGCAAATAATATTTTTTTAAATAAATTAAAAAATGCAGTTCGTTATACAGATAGTATAATAGAAATATGAATACTACTTCATTTGAATAAATATTTGGAATCCATACGCAATAGCAAACATTAATTTAATCCGATATAATAATTGAATATCAAATTATTAATTCAATTATTAATTAATTGTTGCTTATGGTGGAATTTTTTATAGCTTACTAAACTGGACACTGGAAGTAAAATTTATTTTTAAAATCTCGTAATGCAGTTCGTTATGTAGGTAATATAATAGAAATATGAATGTTACTACATTTGAATAAACCTTTGGAAGTTATATATACAATAACGACTATTAATTTAATCTGACATAATCATTCAATGTCAAACTATTAATTTACTAAAGTAGAACAAACGTGGAATTTCAACTATCATACTAATAGAATCATATTATATTATAGGTTTGTCATATGTTATAATAAACCTTAATGTTGCAATTCGTTACAATAATCCTCTTAAATAAAGGGTTTTTCAGAGTTTAAATAATTTAAATAATTATTTTAGGGATTATCTATGGTAATTCTCTATGGTATATCTATGGTATGGTATGGTTAATTTCATTATTGTTTTATGTTATATTTATAAAAGTTATGAGTTAACTGAGAAATAAAGGTTAGTCAAAACTAGTAAATTTTGATAAAATGTTTGGCTCCAAGAGAATATCAAAAATCTCGGTAATTTTTGATGAAGCACTTTGGTACTGATTTCAGTAAAAATTTTATTTTATAATATGTGATAAAATTTCGTAAATTATGTAAATTTTAATAATTTTATTATGATACCTTAGCGCATTACCAAAAAAAAAAAAACAACATTTATTTGGTTAATTTTACTTTTCAGTTTCGTATTTTTTACTATATTTATAGTCATGAGAACTATAAATTTTAAAACCAAAATTTACCGTATACCGCTATTATATGAACGGAAAAACCAAATGAATGGTTTAAATGCCGTATACATCTGGTTGCTGGTGCTTTTTTTTATAGTAAAATCCCTTTTTACCGGAACATATTAGGAAATAAAAAATTTGAGATACTGAAATTTTTGCAGTAATAGTTAACGTAAAATCACAGAATCACTCTAATTAAATAAATATCATTATAAAAATTACGGTATAATATTTCACCCGTAAATTCTTACGGTGAAGTGGATTTTACGGATGATGCTCCCAAAGTGCTGGTATAATGTGCCGTAATGTGATCCGGAATGGTTTTTTTTTCTTCCAATGAGCTGCACAATCAGTCTTCCCGATGAGCAGACTTAGTGCGTTCTCCAGAAGTGGTATCCACTCTTTCAGGACCACAACAATGGGTGAGATACCGTTGGCCATGTTAATTTGGACGTCTAGTTTCTGCCACACTAGATGGCAGCACCGAGACTCTATTAATCCGGAATGTTTTACAGTGTAAAAATATGCTAATAAGTTTCAGAATAGTATACATAATAATGATATTAATAATTATAGTGGCAAAACAACATTAATAACATAAATTTTGTTATTTTCCAAGCTCTAAGAAAATTGTGGTTATTACCATTTTAAAATATAAATACACATTAGTTTTAAAAGAAGTTAGTTTTTACTGAGAAATATACTTTCTCTTATATCGGCAATATTTCTAAACATATCTCATCCATTACTTGTGATTTAAAGGTTTTTCGTTCATTGGACTATTCTATGATTTTTCTCATCAATAGAAAACTCCTAAATTCTCATTTTCTAGCTTAACAAAGGAACTCGGTAATCTATTTTTCAAAGTTTTCTGAGTTTTGTACCCCATAATTTTCTCGGTGTGTGGTATCCTTTAATAGCCTTTACTCCAATGACACTGAATCAAGTACCTATTATCTTGTCAACAAGAAAGGTGTACTACAATAAAAAGAATTTTTTTCTTTCATTAAAAAAAAGTTATGGGTAGTCTACTTTTTGAAAAAAAAAATTCATCGTATATATTTCTTTTTATATTTAAGATTTTGACAGCCTACAATTAAGTGAAATATTTTGTCTTAATATTTTTTTTTAAAAAAAGTGGAAATAAATATTAAAATATGTTTTTCTAAATATATATGCTAGGGAAATTGTTATAATTAATTGATTTTTTCTATAATTTCTTGTACCGTAAAAAATTCTGCATGATAAGTACGGTAAAAATACAGGCATTCAGGATGCCGGAACTTTTTACCGTAAAATCCATTTTTACCGGAACATTTTATGGAACAAGAAATCTCATACACTCTAATTTTATAGTAATAATTACTGTACAATAACTGAATCACAATATTTAATGAAATATTTTTACAAAAACTACTGTGTAATATTATACAGTAAAAATTGATTTTAATGTAAAATGAATTTTACGAATAGTGCAAATTAAGCGTCTATTTTTTACACCATAATTTCATCCAGATTGTTATACCATAGTTGGATTTTTTACATTGTGTTTGTAATGACCTACTTACAGTACTGAATCTAAATATTACTTTTAATATTTAACCTAAGTATTACCTTTAGCCATGCAACCTATTTTAAAGTGTACACGTGCATAGTTAATGAATGCTTGTAAATTTTTGAACAGGACCGAAATGTTCATTCCTATACTCTGAATTATATATATCCTGTTTTTCATTCTTTTCTATACTCGGTGTTTTATTCCATTTCTTTGCTTTGAAGTATACTCTGAAATACTTTTGATCGTTAAAAATTGTAAGTATATACAAGAAGAAATAATCTTTTTGAGAAATGTGACGTAATGTAACTCACAAATATAACATGCATCGAAAAAAAAAATGTAGTAATATTTATGTAACTCGAATTATATTCACTCAATTCTAAATTCAAATTTATTGCTCATTATCGCCATTATTTTTCGATGAAATTTGTTTGGTTAAATCTGAATAATATGTTTTATATATTTAAAGTGGCAGGTATTCAGAAAAAAGATTTAAACACTGGAGAACGCTAATGCTATTGGCAACGCGTAAGGAGTGCATCCTCTTAGCTGTTTCATTTTCTTTGTAAATATCTCCTTCGATAAACACTGTAAAAAATTCCGGATTAAATTAGAGTTAATAAAGTAAATAAAATAAATAAAATACTGGCACTTTGGGTGCATTAACCGTAAAATCTACTTCACCATATAATTCATTTTTTCAGTATAATAATATACAATTATTTTTGTAGTAATATTCAAATTATAATGATTCAGTGATTTTACGATAATTATTACCGTAAAAATTCCAGGATAACAGATTTTTTTCTCCATAACACGTTTTGGAAAAAATAGATTTAAGGTAAAAAAAAAAGTACCGGCACCCTTAGTGCAGGTACTTTTTACCATAATTTTATCCGGAAAAGAAAATAACTAAAACGGTTATTTTATATGTTGAACTGTGATGTTATCAGATTAATAACATTGTTGATCTCGGAATTCGGAAAATTGGCGACATAATGATTTAGGAGTTTTTGTGTATTGGAATAAATCTGAGGCAAATATTTACTTTTTTTGTTATAAGCTGAGTTACAGTTAACTTTAAGTCAAAATGAAGTTAGTTTTTGAATATTATTATCAAGCAATTTCTAAATGTTCATTGTTACAGTGAGAAGTCATTTGATAGGTAATTTACAATAAATCAAGTTGCGAAAAAAATGCTAGTTTTAAAGATTTTACTTTGTAGATACAGTTAAAATTAGATTAATTTTGTGTTTGTAATGATGATCTTAGCCTAAGTTGAAGAATTAACGAAGTTAATGAGTCTAATTCGCCGCATCCACTGAGAATGCCATAAAATAAGCAATCTCCCAGATTACCAAAAAATACAATTTCTTTTAAAGAAAACATTAATCTGGCACTGAGTAAAACATAACTTTTGTTGAACAGTATTAAACTGAAGATTTACTAATGAATACTAATGAATGTTTGACTTAATACTGTAATTAAAACACTGATTATTCTCACTTTTTCTTAACATTTGATTGCTAAAAGTGAGCAACTCTTTAACTCATTTGCTGAGATAAATATAACAAAAAACAGATTAAATCTCAAAGACTATCTTAATATAGTTAAATAAGACATTTTGTTCAATTAATCCTTATTTACTGCTGAAAGCGAATCAAAGAGATAGTGACAAATGAGAAAGAGGTGTTAGGAGAAATACTAAGCAGGTAAGAGTGAGATTGGGCATACATGTCGCCAGATGGCGCCCATTCATTACAGAAGTGGTTTTTAAAGTTACATTAAATTGCCATTGTCAGTTGTTTAACTAGTTATTTAGATAAGTAGGGGATTTTAATTACACGTGAATAAATTCTGTATCCTTTTTTCAAATTTTCAGAAATTGCCGAAGCAAGGGTACTTTTAAACTGTCGAGGCAGAATGAAGACATTAAGTCGCCTTTCACTGAAATTGTTTGGCTGAGAAATTTCTATTCAATCCGCAGCATGCAAAAGGCTTTTTAAAAATGTTAAGTGAAATAAGAGTTAAGTATAATTCCTAGTTGAGACAGTATTTCAATTCGTTTTGCACTTTATAAACCAGAACCAGACGTATTGTTGACAAAATTATCTGTTTCCTACAGTATTCAGGGTGATGATTTAATTTAGAATTTAAAGTCATTTTTACATTTTACAATTCAGTTAATTAATCATAGATAATCGGTAAGAAATTTTTCCACTAATAATCGATAATGTACCGCCAAATAAAATAATTTCAAATTTAAGCTTTTAATTCCTACCCTTTTAGCTTTATATTGACTTCAGTAATATTTCTAAAACTAGGTATCTAAGTATAGTAAAGTAGGTGTGCGCTGCGATGCAGAATCGTTTTCAATATTACCAGTTAGGAAGTCATGGCGATAACGCTTATACCTCATATGTTTCACGAGATTATGTGAAGAAGTGAATTAAAAAAGTGCAGTATTTTATGAATTTATTAAAAACTGGGACAGGACGGACATATTGTAATGCACATTCAGTCGTTCGTTATTTTCTATTATGTGAAATTACGATGTGATCAAAGAAAGTAAAAAGAAAATAACTGCCACAAGTTTTCTTTATTTTCGAAACTCAAAATTTCAAAGCTTTATATATTAAAAATAAATTCATCTTGCTAGTTGCGGGTAACTACCCATGTAGTTGGCAGTCCTTTAGCAAAATGTTGTATTTTCGTTTTTATTTTATTTGCGCCGATAGGTTGACTAATTAATTCTGCTCTTAATCTTAGTATAGATATTAGCAAGCCAAGCTTGTTTACTTAAATGTTGAATAAAGACATGCAAAACACTTTACAAAAAATCTCAATTTTTAGCTTTTACTGTAAACCTTATTTTTGCATTTTTTATTCTAGCTTTGAGAAGGTTTTCAAATGCAACGTTTTGTTTTGTTGAAACTTTGTGATCAGGCCTACCTTTCCTTTTTAAGTGTAAAAGAAAGTTTCGGCAAATAAACCTTGTTTTAATGATGGTCATAAAATATAAAATAAACCTTCAGAAGGTGATTTTAACATCTCTTTGAAAAAACTTTCTATTTTTAATTAGTGAATGATAACTTATTCTCGATTTAGATGGTTTTTCTAGCTTTGTTTCATAAATGCAGATTCTAACTAGATTTTAAAAAAAGCTGTTTATGCGAACCTCATAGTGCGTAAACTATCACAGTTAAATTGAACATCGTTTCAAGATTGCAAGGTATATTTTCTAATAATTTTTAAACCTTGTTGGGCTTTGTAATAAAGGTTGTTGCTGACATTAAAATCAACCTTACGCTGCTATCTGAGTGGCTGTTTTATTCTTTTAATAACTTTATCACGCCACAGTGAAACAAATTATATATATATATATATATATATATATATATATATATATATATATATATATATATATATATATATATATATATATATATATATATATATATATATATATATATATATATATATATATATATATATATATATATATATATATATATATATATATATATATATATATATATATATATATATATATATATATATATATATTATATATATGTGCCACTGCCCGGTATACATTTGCCCGGTATACCATACACTGATTTTTCTTAAGGTTCAGTGCCACTGCCTGGTATGCCCTACATCAATGTTTTTATGAGATCAAGTGCCACTGCCTAGTGTGTATTTAACCGGTACTCCGAACACTAGTGTTTGTCTTAATCTATCCTCTACTTTGCCTAAATAGCATTTGTCATTCCATAGACCTAGGTATTATATAAAATGCCTACGTTGCCTTTGCCGGTGATATATATATATATATATATATATATATATATATATATATATATATATATATATATATATATATATATATATATATATATATATATGTATATATATGTATATATATATATATCACCGGCAAAGGCAACGTAGGCATTTTATATAATACCTAGGTCTATGGAATGACAAATGCTATTTAGGCAAAGTATGAAAAAAACGTTTATACGTGATAATTAAAAAGAAATGTGATTTTTTTAAATGTCCCTTTTTATGACGGTTAAAAAAAAAGAATAATAAAATAACTTAATCGAAATAAATTTAGGAATTTTACAGTTGAAATTTTAAATTTCATACAAGATTCAATTTAGCAGTTAAAAGGCATATTATAAAATGAGCTTGACAATTAAATATGGACAAAAATATCCAATCATATTTTTAGAGTTGTATATTGTTTAGTTTTTAAAGAAATAATGCTATAATTTTTTTTCAAATACTAAAAAAAATTTGTTTTTACTTATATTATTTACTTCAACTGATGCTGAAATTTTGAAATGTTTTTTTGATCGAATCGAATCGGATGAAACGAATTGGAGATGCATTTTATACTTCGCGGGTTTTTCTCATTAGGCATTCTACAGAATGCCGGATTTCAAACTTAGCCGGTAATATATATATATATATATATATATATATATATATATATATATATATATATATATATATATATATATATATATATATATATATATATATGTATGTATTTATGTACGTATATATACTTGATGATATAAACTACATATTAATTTTAAATAATTTTAATTTCAAATATAGGTTGCTAAATTAAATACATCTAAAAAGATTGTTATATGATAATATGAAACTACAAAAAAATAATAACACTTTATTATCCAAAAATTTTATTAATAAAAAAACTTGCTTCAGAAAATTAGCGATACTTACAGTTATTTCTACTATCATTCCTAGATAATATTAAAACGAGAATTAAATTTGTTATCCAACAGAAAATTTAAAATTAAAATACCGTAACTAATGGTATTTAAACGAAAACTGAATATATTATTCAACAAAAAATTTAAAATTAAAATATCGTTTTTAACATTAAAACTGATTATAACTTTGTCGAATTCAAATCTTTAAAACATAGTTCTTATAAGCTCAAAATTCTGAAACTAATAACTTCATTTTAAAAAGTTACAATTACTGACAAATTTAATTTTTTATCTTTAAACTCTCAAATATTTAATGCATTCATAATCAATCTTTTTATAAAAAATAAACTATTTAGAAAAACATCGATTAATTAGAAAAGAAAAGTATAATTTATTTAATTTATTGAATTAGGAATAATTTCAATTTATTAAAATATACATGCCTTTGAAGAATACAAATACATTTCATATCTACTAAAGTCGTTACGTAAAGAAAAGATACAATTTTACAAAAACAGTTTTAAATTTATAAAAGATTAAATTTGTTTTTATTTCGGGAACATTCAAACAATGCAATTACATTTGAAGAAATTTATCTGGAAATGAAGTAAACATGTTTACCGAAATTTCAAAACTAACGCAGAAAAGTTGTTTAATTTCATGGACTTCCAGTAGTTTCCATAGCAACGTTAGACAGCTATTTATAGTTTCCTATGAGCTAAAGTTGAAACTTTAGAACCATTTTCCGGATCTTGGGGCTATTTGGTGCGTGGAACCTTTCTTTGTACTTATACGCAGCTAAGCCTATATTGATTAATTCCAAAATAAGATTGATCCCATCAATATTGATTTATTGTGTAGATCCTATAGGAAGTGATTATGCAAGACCAAGAAGTACAAGACTGATCATCATTTCCCATAAATACATTGTTTTCATTTTTTCAAAAAATAAACAAGTTTCATGGAAAATATGGATAAGAATCGATTAACCTTTCTAAAAAATTTTTAACTTACTATTTTTTAAGGTTATATTATTTGATAACTTATAATTCTTTTCATATGTTTAGAATATCATTTTTTAATTACATTATAAACATCCTTATTTCAAGCATGAGAAAACATAATTAAAGCTACTTATTCGAAGGAAGTTTGAAAAGTGGACTTCAAGTAATGAAACTACTTTAGTCGCTACCTTCTTTTGTAGTTTGTAATGTGGAGCACTATTTCTTTTAAAAAGAAAGTTGAAGATTTTAGTGTAGTGTTTTAATTTGTTTTGAAAAAATAGTAGTGCACTGCACTATAAACTCCAGCACAAAACTAGACCCTCCCGAATAAAAAAAAATGTTTAAAACAATTTTTAAAAGATTTATTCACTGATACATTATTAAACGATACAAACTTATAACTAAAGAAAAATAAACTATTTTATCTCATTCATTTAATACAATTTGAAAGAAGGATCAAATATTTAAAAGTATATATCAACTCAAAGTAATAGGAAACCAATAATTCCATCCAATCCTTATTACACGATCAAATTCTTCGAAAAAGCCCTTCAGTGACAAAATATAAGACTAAGCATTTTTGGAATAATTTTCTGGAAAAATGCCTAGAATCGGGCATTTTGAAGAGCATAATCACGTCTTCGAAATAGCTCTTCAGAATCTTACGTGTGGGGTTACTTCATTAAGTAGAACTACCAGCAAACCATTACCTCTGAAATTGCAGACTTCCTCGCCAAATTTAATGCTTGTCCTCCGTGTAATCACTGTTAATAACAAGAAAAAAGGTTTTGCGTTTAAGCCTTTCTGTCTTTACCATATCTTTTTGTTATAATGAGCTTAGACTGACATTGTTTTATATAAAATTTATAGGATGTAATATTTTTTTAAATAATGTTATTTAGTTGTTTCATATGTAAATTATATCATGTTCTCAAAGAATTAAAAGTTACACACTTTTTTTTCCTCAGTGTGTCCCTGAGGGAAAATTAGTTGACGCACACTACCCAAAACATCATCTTAAGGTTAAACCATAAAATCGACTCTTAAACTCTTAATAGTGATGTTCAATCTCTTATTTCTCATATATATCGTATTTAACTTTAAAAAAATAAAAATTACGCCACTGTTAATTTAAAATGAAGATTTCATAGTTGATGTAACTCTTTAAAACATCATTTTTAAGATTTAACCTTATACTAATGTTTAATCTGTCATTTCTCATATATATGTAATTTAATTTTTAAAAAAAATGAAATGTGTGTCAATTGGAATTAAAAATAAAGGATGATTAGTTGGTGTACACAATCAAAATATCATTTTAAGGTTAACCCACAATATAGACATCCATACCACATAATTTTAATGAAATTTTATCATATGAATCAACCTTTATATGGTTTAAAATTGAACTGTTTTTCAATTAAGATGATAACCCAGTATCATGTTAAATTTAATAAAAACTGATATTCACACATATCTTTTTTGAACTTACTACATCAACTTGGAACTATTTCAAATTTGAATAAATAAATAAAATGCGTTTTACCAGGAATTCAATAAGGGAGAGAATTTTTAATTTCTTAAATATGATATTTTATATTTCTGGAATAATGCGCACTTCTGTAATCCCTGAGCGCATCTGAAATGATTATTTTCTTTTATCAATAGATAAAATATATATTTTTATGGCATTTCGAAATTGAAAGGAAAAATCAATAAAAATCAGTAGATATCAAACGGAGAAAGAAAAAACCCTGATAAAATACCACACAGTATGTTAATGACGCCTCTAATAAAAAAAAACATAATTCTGGTTAACCCACTGGCGGTTAAGGAAATGGGCGAAATTGGGAGAATGTTTCTCCCCTACACACAGTTCCCCTATCCATTTACATTGGAAAACCGGTTTTGCTATGCAGTGAAGACTGCAGGTTAAAATACGACTTTTTACGTGCAGAACCGTCAGTGGGTTTTGAAAAATTCAGTTAACAATTTTTTCCGTTCATATGCTTACCAGAAATTCTGGGTTTCAAAATTATTACTCTTATTACTACACATTTAGTGCAAAATACTAAACTGAGAAGTAAAATTTAGTCAAATAAATTATTTTTATACCATACTATAAGGTACAATGATACAATTATCAAATTTTACCATATTTAAAAAATTTTATTATATATTATAAGACCATATTTTATTGTCAATTTTACCGAAACCATTACCAAAGAGCTAAGCTTTCTTAATAATTATTGAACTCTTAAATGTTCACATAAAGCCAGAAAAACTGTAAATTTTACCACACTTTGGCAGTTTAGATCATACTTTTTTTTCTCAGAGCAATGCAGTGACCCCAGAACGTGACGAATGTTTTTCATTTAATTTTTCTTTTCGAATTTATCTAACTAATGACATGGTTTATAAATTCTATTAACCAAGCTGGACAAGGACAATCATAGATGTAACTGAAAAACCTAAAGGCATTTTAAATATTTATAATTGTATCATATATCATTGTCATAGATATTTGAAAAAAAAAACCTAAAAATTCCTTCCAATATTTATGATTGCGTGATTATATTTACGAGGAGAAAAAAACATCAAGTTTCTTAAAGTTCTCGTTATTTAGACTCTTAATGACATCCTAACGTATGAAGAATACAAGACAAAATTTGCAATAAAAATAAATATAACGTTTCTATAGAAAACCTTAGAAAACCAATATTATTTTATATTTTTGCCCTTTTACATTGATGTTGATCATTATAGCTTCTTTTGCTTGAAGTTTCTGATTACATTCTTTAAAAGGAATGCTCTTTACTGTATTGCAGCATAATTAGTCTCTTATATGGTAGCACTGCAATAAAACTTAGAATTTCCTAATTTCTTAATTTTTCATTCCGAAATGCAGCTATTTCATTTAATATTAGAAAACTTTTGAACTCTTGCAAAAAAAGTTTTTAAACAGAAGTTTCTATTTTAAAATAGTTTTAAACTAATGCTTTTTTTTAATTAAATTTTTGAGAAATTTTTATTAGAACTTGAATCAGCTTTTGTATCATATATTTATAGTCCTTCAGAGATTTATAAGCTATTTAGAGGACAAATTAATCATATTAAAATAAAGTCAAAAGGCCATAAATTAAAAAGTTAAATGAGAAGGATAGCTGTTGAGGTACTCTATCGAGTAATTGGTTTAATAGAGCCAAAATAGATGTAAAATAAAAAATTTTGAGTTCCTTTTGCACTGATAAAAAATTATGGTCAAAACTACCAGAATAAGGGGAAATTTCACGTGTTTCTAGCTCCATGGGAACACCAGAAAGCTCGATAGTTTTTACCGAAGCGCTTTAGCAATGAATGAGTTTGGTAAAATTAACAATGAAATATGGTTTTATAATATGTGATAAAATTTGATAAATGTGCAAAAGAAATTCGTAATTTTATCATGATACATGAGACCATGGGCATAAAAACCATTGATTCTGTAAAATTATTTTAAACTTTGTAATTTCTGCTTAATTTGTGATAAAACAAATGTAAATTTGAATTACCAGTAAACCGTCACAGAACAGAAAAATTACGAAATAGATGGTTTAAATACCGTATATTACAGATTTATTAATAAGAATTAAGTTTTATTTTACTCAGAAATGTCGTTACCATTAAGAACGGTAATTTTAACCATTTTTTTTTGCTCCGCCTGTTTTCTGCCTTATTCGTTTGATCCTTTTAGAAATGTCTCCTTTTTTAAAGAAGAATTTAATGTTTTCTTAATGTTTAACGAGTTGTAAAATTTATATTAAAAATTATTGAAACTAATAATAAATCATTTTAAATAATAAATATTTATTTTCAGATATTTTAATAAAATATATTTAAGGCAAATAATGATAGCTGTAACATTCTTAAAATACTCAATTGCAACGTTTAGAATACAACAATATTTTCATATTTTCGGTAGTTCTAAAAATTCAGGAATTTAGAAAGAATAATTAATTATTCGAAGAAATTTAGAATATCACACCACAATCTGTTCTTGATATTCGAATTCTCATGACTAACACTTGTTTGCGAATTATTTTAAGAGATCATTTCTCTACTCGGCCGTTTAAAACCCTTCATTTTCTGAATGAATCACATAAATTTAACTCGGGAGTACAGGTCAAATGGAAATATTTCAGTCACGACTGAAAGCATTATGAGAAGATTTGTTACATATTTTGCATTTGACAGTAACCGAATATTCTTATTAAAAGGAATATACTAAACATTTTAAAATCACAACGAAACGATTTCTTAATATTCAAACTTAAAAATTATTTTAACATATTATATAAGTAAAATAATATAATATAAAATATTTTAATATTATAAGTAAACTATGTAATTTGAATTAATTTTATAACATTCATAGATTATAACTTCACCCTGAAGTAACTTTGAAAAAAAGTTTTTTTAAAGCTTCATATTTTTCTTTAATTTATTTCAAAAATTGTAAATTTTTATAAGTTAAAGAAATCCCAGATAACACAGTATAAGGTTGATTTTAATATCAACAATAATCATTAACACAAAACCAAACAAGGCTTATAAATGATTAGCAAATACATAATACAAACTTGTAAAAATGTTAACTTCAACTATGTTAGCTTACACGCTATGACGTTGGCATTAAGCTTTCATAAGCAACCATTTTATATCAAGATTGAATTTGCCTTTACAAAGCAAGGCAGGAAAAACCTGCTGAAGTCGAGGAGAGTGATCATTTTTTTTTCAAATCAAGAATAGAGATCGCTCTCAAACTGAAGATAAATTCACCTTTTCAGCGTTTATTTTAGACTTAATTACCATCACTGAAACAAGGTTTATTTGCGTAGGCTTTTATATGCTTTCTTCAACAGTTTAAAAATGAAAGTTAGCCTGATAAGTTTTCAACACAAACATAATGCAGCATTTGAGAGCCGGTACAAAGCTAGAATGAAAAAAGAGCAAAAGCAAGGGTTACAGTAGGAGTTTAAAATAGTGAATTTTCGTAGAAATTTTTGCATACCTTCATTGAATCTTCGAGGAAGCAAGCTTGGCATACTAATAATATTTCTACTAATTTTTCCAAGCCGATCAAATGAAAATAGAAATGCAACGTTTGCCATAATGTTTTATGCTATCTAGGAATGCATAGTCCTTACAAACGTGACCCATGTATAAAAGTTATAACAAGAAAAATATGGATTATTTTAAAGGAAAAATCTGCAAATGTACCCCCTTTCCTCTTCCCTATATTTGTGGTTTTTCCAATGTAAAAAAAAAAGCGAATACACTTTAGAAAAAGAATATTATATCAAAACAGTTTATAAGAGATGAAATCTAATGGTCTTTTGATATTATATTTAAAAGTTTAAATAAAAAAGATTTGAGAGCAAAATGAAAAATACCACCCAATGGGATTTAATTTCACAGTCGACAGCTCACTGCTTCGAGGTTACATGGTTACCAACCAATCAAATTTGAAAGTACTAGAATTTTAAAACGCAAGGTGAGTTAGAAAAAAAAATAGATAAAGGTATGCTGTCGAAAGAAATAGAAATTTCGTTTTTTTTTTCTTTCTAGTTCTTAATCTTTAATTTGGTTTTCTTTCGACGAACGATCACTACAGCGCTTGAAAGTTCATTTGGGAGTGACAGTAGAATCTTTTGTTCGTTTTCGAATATTCACTGTTCTAAACAATGTCTCGGATAAAATAGAAATTCTATTTGATTGAATTCCACTTTATTCTATAGCCTTCTTTATAATAAAAATGTCTGAGTACATTAAGAGAAAAAAAATATTTTAGGTGTGAAAACATTTACTTTAGAAAGTGTTTTAGTTCGTTGTAACGTTAACAATAATCAGTTTCAAAGATTTTTCGATCGAATAGCAATTGTAAGTTTTATTTAAAAAAAAAATTTTTTTTACCATTTTTATTTTTATATAGAACGTTATTTTTCTTGTCCTTATAAGGGTAAAATCATTTAAAAAATAATGCAGTGTCAAGCATATAAATATGAACCAAACACACAAGTTTGAAAGAAACAGTTTATATGGATTAACAATGATTTTTTTAATTGTAGTATCTTTTTCCTTTCTATTGAAGCTGGATATACACTTACCCTTGTATATATTATACAAAACTTTTGCAGTTTTAAAAATTTTACGATCGCTTCACCCTATTTGAATAGATAAATGAATGAAGCAATTTTTAATCTGTAATTCATTATTGTCCACACAGAAAAAAATAAATTATTTTAAAATCACCTATATCTATTGCAATGAAGATACTAGTAAAAACAAAGACATAATTCTAGTAATAAAAACCAAAATATACGATATTTAAACCATTCGTTACCTAAATTTTCCGTTTATGTGGTTACGGTTTACCAAATTTTTGCTTCGGTAAAAATTACCGAAGAATACAGAAACACGGTAAAATCTACCATATTCTGTTAGTTTTGACCATACATTTTTCTCAATGTATTAATTTTCGATTGGATAAAGATCTGGAGAGTATTCTGGCTATTCTGAAATAGCCATTTTGCTTCGAAAAAAGTACTCCTCCAGTTCTGTCCTATATTTATTTATTTTTATTTTATAACCGTCGTTGAACAGCCGACCCAACTTAATGGGTTTACGGCTACTAATGTTCAACTCCGTAGCCTTGTAATTTTGAACCCAATCCAGAAGACAAGGGAACTCCTGGATCGAGTATTGGGAGAAATTTGCCTTCGTGGAGGACTTTTTGATGGAGCTAACCCGCATTTGCGTTACATGGAGAGGAAGACCACGAGAACCTCCCACGGTTAGCCTGACGGCAAGGGGACTCTAACCCATGATCCGTCTACCACTGAGGATATTTCACGTCAGCACTGTGGTCAGTGCAAGCCGGATGCGGAATTCGTATCGACTGGGATTCGAACCCGGTTCGCCTCATTGGAAGGCGAACGCTCTATCCCCTGAGCCATCGCGGCTCTATATTTATTTATTGGAGATAAAACATAGAGCCTAAATTAATTTAGACATTCACCTTAAATTTATTTCTTTTAAAAGCTTAGCCAAAAAAATTTCTATCGCATAAACATTATAAATTAATACACAGTGCTTAAAATAAAATAGAGAATACCCAGAATAACTTTTGATCGAATGATTAGATTTCCACGTGAAAAGTATCATTCTTAATGACTTGTCATCAAACATGCTAATTCAGTGAAAAAAAGACAATATTTTAAGTTACAAAATACAGAAAAAGTAGTTCCTCTAATAACCATATCTCTATTTTGACGGATTCGAATTTCTGATCCTTGAAGTACGGGTATCTCAAAGTTTTGACAGTAAAATTCTTACACGCTACTATAAAATTCGTTTATCAAAAAAAAAATTCCATGCATAATTTTTTTAATTGTTTAATATATTTTTTTAATATTTCATTTGATAATGTCGAAAGAGTTTTGAATTGTAAGTTATATGATTCTTACATTTTTTGAGGAACATACCTTTTAACGATAAAAATACATAATTTGAACAAAATCGGTCGTATAGCTCTCGGGAATTTTAAATAAAGGAACTTTTTAGAATGTGATAACTCAGTCAATCGTTTTTGTTTCTTAATGAGAAACACATTACAATTTACAGACTAAGATTAAAGTGTAAAAGGTTTAAAGGAATAATGAATTAAAGACCATATTAGAAAAAAATTTAATGAGTCAAGGGTCAGGTTTTGAAGATTAGAAAATTGGGGGACAGGTCTAAAGGTTAATGAGTGAAGGGCTTTCTAACTGGTTCAAAAGGATAAAAAGTCAGTGTTTTCCACCATAAATCAGTCTATTTTATTCATTTTCAAATCTACTTAAGTAATACTTAAGTAAGATTAATTATTATATCTACCTAAATATTTTTGTTATAAATTTTGTAGAATTTAAATTTATAGACTCCTTGAAACTCTATTATTTTTATTTAAATATTTTTTGCACTTATTAATAGCAATTTATCAATTGAAATTTATTGTGTTCTCATAAAAATCCAGGAATTAATATAATATTTTTGATTCTGTTTATTGTAGGCTTTAAATCTGCCATCGTTATGCTAAAATATGTTATGCTTATAACTTTACCATTAAAAAGTACAAAGGTTCATACTATTTTATCTACTTTAATCTTTTTATACTTTCCCATTCTCTAGATAAAATGCTTTTATTGTGAAAAATACTAATACACTAAATATATTTATATAACCTTAAGGGTATTTCCTTTATTTGTTTCAAGCGTTTTATGTCAAACAAAAACATACTTATTTCTTCAATACTCTGAATCTAAAGCAGATTTTGTGAGATTATGTCTAATGGATAGATAATCTTTTGCTTACGGATAGAATAATATTAAAGTATTAAAAAAAGTTTCCGTAAAGCAAAGCCGAGGAATTTAATTTCATAGCTGAATAGTTTATTATAAGACAGGGTATGCCTGTTGACAAACTAAAAGAGGGGGAAAAAATTGGACATTTGAATGCTATGCGAGATATGAAATAAAAAAAAAATAAGTAAAGAAAACAAAACTAATGCCTTCAATGCTTTATTTGTTTTTCTTTGAAAGGCAATCAGCTTTGGAAGTATGAATCAAAAAGAATGTCAAGTTTGTCTCGTTGGGAAAATGACAGGTGAATAACATTTTTTTCCTTCCTCAGACATTCTATTTCCCAACTTTTCTACTTTATAAACTTAATATATATTTTTAGTGATAAAAAAGTATGTGTTGTGTATATTTTAATAAATAAGAAATTTAAAAAAAATAATTAAAAAAAACGCAATAGTTTTATTTTTTTTTTATCAAAAGCAATGATAATGACTCAAATCGTTTTAATAAGTTTATTTATAAAAAATAATCTATAGCTATAAGCTTATTTATAATAGATAGATGTTTTATTTGTTATTGCTAAGTAAATAAAACATTCCACAATGTTTGATTAAAATAATGATTTTGTGCACCGAGGAAAAAAGTATTGTTGAAACTACCTGAATATAGTAAAATTAACCGTGATTCTGGCTCTATTTTTTTTTTTTTTTTTATCGAAGCTAGTTGGTAATGGTTTTCGTAACATTAACAAAATATGTTGATAAAATTTAGTAAATGTAGCAAAAGTTTGCAATTTGCGCATAGATTTGCGCATGGCATAAAAACCATTTATTATAGTATACCAAAAAAGGGAATAAGGGGGGAAAGCTTCCCTATTTCTTGTCTCCATAGCAGCGGTATTTCTTTGTGACGAGGAGTGTTCTTTCTATAGAAAAACTATACTCGCGATATTCTACTTATCGTTACTTGAATTTTCGGTGCTTAAAACGTGCTAACATTGTAGTTTTCTGAAGTGAAAATAATTCTCGTATTATGGTGAAAAAAGCGTGAGAGTTTGGTGTAGGATCATTCAATTTTAGATGCTTAGATTTAAGTTACACCCTTTTTAATAGTATATACCGTGTATAAATGCTCTATTTAGTGTTAACTCAAAATAAATTGTTCCTTTATATAGTGTTTTGAGTAGTTCAACATCATATTCGGAGAGATATTACAAGCACAGTTTTTAATGGATTAATTTATTTATAGTTTAGTTTACCTAAGCTATATGTTTTGGCCAAATATTTGAAATGAAATGTTCCAAACGGATAAAATTTCTCACTGCATTCCTAGAAAAATGGATTCATCGATAATTATTAGTATTGGAACTTTAAACCATAGTTCACAGTATATTTTCTACGACCTAATTATGGCTTGAAATCAAACTATGTTTTAGTGCAAATCGAATTATATATCGTGCTGCCAAGTAAATTTTAGTTGTAATCTCGACATTTAAATTACACGGGCAGACCAAAACTCGATGCAAACTTACTGCAATCTTTTTATGGAGTTAAATTAAATTATGTTTCAGTGCAAATTGAATCGTGCAACCAAGTTTAAGAAGTGCAGAACATTTTCATTGTGTTGTTTCGTATGGCTTTATTAGGAGTTCAATCCAGAAAATTTGACAGCTCACTGCATCACAAAGGAGCAGAAAAATAACAAAGAAACAATTCAACAATTGAGGTGAAGTGAAAAAAAAGAACAATAAACATTTGAATTAATAAAAATTTCAACAATGTTAAATTTTAAACATTAACATGAAAGGTAAAGTTAGTGACAATTCATGAGAATTCTTGCGTCCCAATACAATTTAATGACATTCCCACTTTTCTGGGAGTTCCTATCTAGTCCCGTGCACAACAAGAGGTGATCAGAGTTTAATACACCTGTGTCACAATATGGGCATGCTTTGCTGGGAAGAATTTTTATGTTATATAAATGTTCTTATAAGCAATCGTGGCCTGTTTTAAGCCTAAAATGGGTTACTGCTTCTTTACGTGGTTGGTAACAGAGAAATTTCCAATTACATTTTCATTGTAATCTAGTCGCTAATACTTGCAAAAAAAATTTCGAAATAAATAATTTTATCTTTTGATTTTTCGTAGTAATTCTATCGATAGAGCTTTTTCTTTTCAATTTAATCATTTTAACTGTTTAGCTGCAATGCAGTATTGTATATTCAGAACTCTAATTTCATGCCCCGTCTTAAAACTAGTTTTAGTAAATCCTATATCTTAACTAACTAAAGTACCTGCTTTAAATAATATGCCGATTTACTTTAATATTATAGAATATCAATATTTCTTCAAGCATTCTCCATTTCCTAAACAATGACAATTGTATTAAAAAAATATATGTCATTTATTTTATGAAATAGATTTTTCCTCTTTTCGCTAGATTTCTTACATTACCTAGAGTCATAAAATAAATATAAATCATTATTCTTTGTATTACACTAACTTAAAGAATTATTACTAAGATTCTTAATTTATAGTAGTTTCGGTAGTAAATGACAATAAACAAACATTGAATTAAGATCGAAAAGGATGTCTTGTACAGTGCAAAGATAAATAAAGTTCTATTCTTGATACTTCATAAATCTCTTGAGGGAATAAACAACCGTATATCACGAAGGATAAAGGCAGAAAAGAAAGAAAAGTTTCGTCTGTTATTATTTAGTGTTAAAATCTCATCGAACAAAAGTAGTGGAAAAATACAAAAGAGGAGCGATGCACAGTGTACGATTACTGCTTTTAGTACAAATTGTGATTTTAACATATTTGGTACTCACTGTTTTCGCATAATCAGCGAATGAGTATTTTAACCCCTTCCTTCTCGCTCCCGTGAAAATGACGAGGTGAGGTTTCACCCTCTATTTCTCGTTCCTGTGATACTGACAGGTTGGAGTGTTCAGTAATAACGCGGCAATAAGAATAAAACTAATTAATTTCGTTTGCCCGGAAAACATTTTATTTCTCATTTTACACACCAGATGGCAGTACCAGGATATTTTTAAGGTGATTGTAGATAGTTAGTTTATTTTCAGCACTAATCAAATACGTAATACAAATACAAAACCAAAAAAATAGGCACTTTTATGGCTGTTTTTTTGAAAATTAACCGATCGTTAAGGAGTTAAGTAGAGTCTAACGTTTAAATAAGTAGTTTACGTAGCGAAAAATGTCTCATTTGTGTTTCAGTAATATTTTTTAAATTATAAAAAAAAACATAAAATGCACACAATTACTGTTGTTTGTTAGTAAATATTATTTAAACTATGATTCTATCATGATTATTTAATGAAATTCTTAATGCACCGCGGATGTTTTTCTTAGAATTAAACGCGTGCATAAAAAGCTCACGAAGCACAAAGCGTACCATTTATGTTTCACTAATATTTCATTCAAACATTTTCTTATTTTAAAAATGTTTTACTTAGACGCCAAAATAGGCTAACTTTTTAAATACTCTTCTTCCAACCTTAATTATTTAAAGTAAAAAATTATAATGATTTAAAAATGTTTAAAGTTTCATGAAATCTCACTAAATTGACGATTTTTTTCTTAAAAACATATACTTTTACACTTTTTAAAATTTAAACTATTAGTTAAAGTTCGTAGAATTATTTTTATTCAGATAGTATCTCTAGTTTCGAGATCTGATGGCATTTTGGTGGATAGGGGTTCGATACTCAAGAGATGCTTAAGTCCATCCTGCTTCAGAATGATACGTTCTAGCTACGTATGAAGAAAAAGAGGCATTGTGTACAATGCTCTAGCCACATTGTACGAAATCGTGCTATTTGTGACATGTGGGGAGAATGTTACCGTATAGTCAGCTTTCGTCAGTGAAAAGGTACTCCGACAAAGAGTCGAATTAATTAGTCGTTTTTTACGCCAGAGAAATTAATTGAATAATTCGAATGGTAGACACGCTACAGTACTCCCTGAATTTTATATGTGATAGATTTTGATGAACAAGTTGATTCATAACAGTTTATGTGAGAAGCCGGGAATACTGTATTAAGTTTACTGGACTTTGAGTAGTGGAGTAGTGAGAGTTGTTTTAAGCTCACGGTTGTGTTATTAGCAGTCGAGTGTATACAGGTCGACGTTGTGTGTGATCGAGACTGAGTAGCGGGAAGGTGGACATAGCAGTCTCAAGTAGTTGGTAGACGATTCATCGACCATCTATCGAAGTAGGTGTGTCTAAATAGAAGTGAGTTTTCCTGTCCAAGTATGTCAACATTTATCTAGGAAAAGTGTACTTGTTTATTAATGAGTTAACACGTTTCATATACTAGTGAATTGGAATTGAATAATTGTAGTTGTAGACACACTACAGACTAAAGTATTATTTATACACGGGCAGTTGTGGGATACATTTAACTTTTTAGCGTTAAATGGTTTAAAATTGAAGTCATACTTCGTGTTTAAACAGCTTTAACTATTACTGTTTTCTTTGGTAAAGGAAATTCGAAAGTAACCCTCAATTATTAATAAGAAGCAAATTCAGATATTTTCCCAATTTTACATAAGTTCTTATTTCTAAAAGTTCGTTTTGGTTTCATTCTTTACCTCACATTTTTATGGGACACAAAAGAAGTAAAAATGAAACTTTTCTAAGTTTGCAAAATAACAAACATTGCAAATTTTAACCAAAATTTCAATAGTTTCATCAAAAATTCATTACACTAGAACTCAACTTTTCAATTTGACTTCATAACTGAAAAGAACTTTCATCTTAAAAAGTTCCATCGATATCCTGCCATCCATGTTCCAAGAATACAATGAATGAAAATCGAAATTTATTAAAAATATATTTGCTTTGAGTCGAGTGAGCTAGTCTTCATTATTCATGTAATATTTTATCGGGATATTAAAGAAACTCATTAAACTAAAGAAAACATCGGATTGAATATTTTTGGTTAGATCAAAACATTTCGTAGGAGGCTTTCGATCGTATGTCATCAGAGCAGTTTTGACTTCAAGTTTGCATTGATATAAGGGCAGCTTAAAAATTCTTCAAAATCTTCCTCAAATGGTAATTTTGTACAGAGCAAATATGCAAAAATAGGACAAAGTAATTTTTAATAGATTTTATGTATCGTATTAAGATTCTTCTTTATCTGTGATTCAATAAATATTCTCCGCGAATTAATTGATAAGTACAACAGAATGTAATTCCATAGTTTAAACTTTTCTTATAATTCTAAAACTGTTAATTAAACAAAATATATAAATTATTGCAATGGATATTTTCGGTTAAATCAAAACATTTCGTTGGTCTTATGTCATTAAAGAAATTTTGATTTCAGGTTTGCATTAATATAAGTGTAGTTTACAAAATGTGCAAAATTCTTTTTCTTATGAGAATTTGTTTAATGTTAATGGAAATTAGGACATATTACTTTTCAATGGATTTTATGTATCGTAATTAATTTCTTCCTTATCCGTGGTTTAATAAATAATATCCATGAATTAATTAATAAATACATCTGTGTGCAATTTTGCAATTTTCTTTCTTTTTTTTTCTTTTAATTCTAAATTGTTAATTAAAGAAACTAAATAAAATATTGAAATGGATAGTTTCGGTTAAAGCGAAGCCTTTCTTTAAATTCATTCGAGATTTTATGTCATCAAAGAAATTTTGACTTGAAGTTTGCATTAATATAAGTGTTGTTTACAAAATCTGCAAAATTCTTTTTCTTATCAATGAAAGTTATAGAACAGATTACGTTTTAATAGATTTTATGTATAGTGATTAATTTCCTTTTTAATCAGCGATTTAATAAATAGTATTCATGCATTAATTAATAAATACAACTACAGAGAGTAATCCAGTAGTTTATTGTTCCTTATTATTTTCAGACTGTTAAGTAAATAAAATATATAAATTATTGAAATGATAAGTTTCAGTTAAATCAAAACATTTTGTTAAATGCTTTCGAGATTTTTTGTCATCAAGGAAGTTTTCATTAATATAAGGATAGTTTACAAAAATCTACAAAATTCTTTATCATACGAGAATTTGTTTGACGTTAATGAAAATCAAAACAGATTACATTTTAATGGATTTTTTCTATCGTAATTAATTTATTCATTATCCGAGATTTAATAAATATTACTCTTGGATTAATTAATAAATGCGACAGTGTGCCATTCCATAATTTTTATGTTTTGTATAGTTTTTAAAATGTTTTTTTAAATAAAATTTATAAATTATGAAAATTATATTTTTAGTGGAGGCTTTCTATCGTGTGTCATTAATGAAGCTTTGATTTCAAGTTTGCGTTAAGAAATGTGTAGTTTATAAAAT
This sequence comes from Parasteatoda lunata, assembly GCA_949128135.1. NCBI lineage: Eukaryota > Metazoa > Arthropoda > Arachnida > Araneae > Theridiidae > Parasteatoda > Parasteatoda lunata. Next base: position 45,498,350 of record OX421978.1, on the reverse strand, counting down.
CTGCGAAAGTCATTTTTATATTTATATTATCATCATCTTTTTCATATTTGTTTAACATAAATGAATATTATAGCAAATTACTTTTTAATCGATATTGTGTATCGTAATTAGTTTATTCAGCAAACAAGATTTAATTAATAAAAGTCGTTAATTAATTAACAAATGCAACAGTGTGCATTTTCGTAATTTTTATGTTTCGTATAATTTTATAAATGTTACTTAAAAGACATACTCTACTGGCCATTGAAAGTGCTACACCAGGAAGTAAACAACAGAAAATAACAGAATGGTATTTATTGGGATATAATAGTTCGAAGAACAAGTGATTAAATTTTCAGGATATTTGGATATCCTGAGGAATCAGTACTCAGAGCAGCCTTCTCTGACTGCAATAACAGCTGTCATTCTCCTGCGCATCGATGTATGATAAGCCGCAATCCCGGTAGGCCACAATTCGACCTCGATCAAACTCATATACGTGCTGGTAGGCATTTTTCTTTCTTACGCGAGGCATAACAAAAACTTTTTTGCCCAAGAACAACGCTCAAATTCAATTTCTGTATGAGAAACTGTTTAATCTCTTCTTTGATACGCATTGTAGGTGTCGCTACCGTCGCTTGCTTTGCATGAATGTGCTGATAAGCTAATCATTGGCATACCACAATATGCTTTACCCATCCAACAAATTTTGCGTTCGTGCTGTGTCGCCTTCCTGGTGTAGCAATTTTAATGGCCAGTAGTGTATATAAATTATTGAAATGAATATTTTTTGTTGGATCAAAAAATTTTATTGAAATCTTTTGATTGTATGCCATCAAAAAAAGTTTGATTTTAAGTTTGCATTGATATATGCAAATATAGCTAAGAAAATAAGCCAAAACCTTCGTTTAACGTAAATGTAAATTAGGACCAATTACTTTTTAATATATTTTGTGTATCGTAATTAATTTATTCCTTTTCCACGATTTGACAAATAATATGCGTGAATTAATTCATAAATTCAAAAATCAGCAACTAAGCAATTTTTATATTTTGAATAATTTTGTGTAAGATACTTTGATCAAATTTATAGTCCTTTTTGTCACAAATTATTGAGTTAAATATTGATAATATAATAGAAAAATAACAGTATTTGTTGTACAGTACCTTTTTTTAAAAGAGGCAATAAATTTTTGAAGTTCTTTTTAATTTAAAAATTTTTTTTTGTCCCCTGTTTAAGTACTAAATCTGAAGAAATAATTTTCTTTTACGTCAAAATTTCATAATATTCTAAAATATGCAAAACAATAATCAGAATCTAAATATATAATACTTGAAAACCTAAGCAATTATTTCGATTTAAGTTCATATTACTTAAGAAATTTATTAATTTCAATTAAACGATTTTGCTAAATATATTTTTAAACATTTTGTGTCAGTACATTTAAAATTATATACTATACTATATTTATACATATTATATATTTATACAATATTGTGAATTATAGATGACATCATGCCTCTTTCAGTTGTCACGTGTGAGTTTTAAAGTGTTTAATTTTTATTAAAATTTTAAGCTTAAACATTAAAATTAACTCTAATTAATGTTTAAACATAAAAATACTTTATAGATTAGAGATGATGTCATTATTAATAATAGCATTATATTTATTTTATTTTATAACCGTCTTTGAATGGCCTACCCAATTTTTCGGGTTTACCCTATTAATGTTCATTTCCGTTGCCATGCAAATTTGAACCCAATTCAAAAGACAAGGGAACGCCTGGATCGAGTATCGGGAGAACTTTTGCGGAAGACTTTTTTTTTATAGAACTAATCCGCATTTGTGTTACATGGAGAAGAGAACAACGAAAACCTCCCACGGTTAGCCTGACTGCAAGGGGACACTAACCCATTATCCGTTTACCACTGAAGATATTATACGTCAGCCCTGTGGAAGCCGGATGCGGAATTCGTATCAACCATCCATAGCTGCGATTCGAGTCTGGTTCACCTCATTGAAAGGAAAACGCTCAATCCCCTGTCCCATCACGGCTCAATATTGTTTATTATGCATATAAACATTAATTTATAGATACAGTTGTTTATTTATTTTTTTTACTTTCTTTTTGAAAATTAGATACACTTCAGAAATGCAATTCGCACAAGCAGACCCGAAATTTGATTATTTTATCACAACCAAAGTATGTTCGTTAGCTATTAAATTTTCACCTGTAAGCAGAATTCTAAAAAAAAAAAAAAAAAATTATTATGTGGATGAAAATTCCTCATAGGTTATATAATACGTGGGGAAAAAAGATGTTATGATTTAGAACGTGAGTAGAGGATTAACTGGATACACCAGTAGGTACATCAGTATTTTTTCGTCTTCAGATTGCTCAGAATATCCCTAATCTAACAGAAATTCCCCAGGCGTTCTAATTCTGTTACCGTCTTACTGACAGCTTCGGGAAAAGAAAAAAAAAGAATTCGCTAAAACAGACGCAATGTTGCGTGTTCCTTAGAGAAGAATCTTTTTGTGAATGTCTAGAATAAAATTTTTAGTTACAAATTAAAAATATTGGTTACAAATGAAAACTTTTTTACGTAAAATAACTTTTCTCGAAGTTTAATACTTATTTAGCTAGAAGTTACTGTTTAAAAAGCAATTTATGCCAACTTTAATTATTTTATTTTTAAATATCATAAAAATAATGTAAATTACTCATTCATACTTAAGTTTATATTAAAATTACAATTTTCTTCAAGCTAATTGCCATTTTTTAAAACACCTTTTTAAGTACATAATTATTATACGTGACAATACGTTTTGAATTGCTTTAACAATTTTAATCCCTGCTTTGATTTGTTTCCAGAGCTGAAATAAATTCAAGGCTTTTTATATGCAAAAAAATGAACAGTTTATTTTAAATATGTCGAATAATTTCGGTAATTTATCCAGGCTTTAATTTTTTTTCAGTACTGAGACTCAAGGGCTTATATGCAAGAAAACAGATGTGCCAGTATATAATTTTAAAAATTTTGAGATTTTATGGTTTTCATTGTGGATTCGAATTTTTTCTTTTCCCGTAATATATATATATTTCTAAATAAAGTATATATTCATCTATCCGCTTTATGTATAAAAAATATAATTTTTTTATTTTTGAAAATTAATTACATGTGAAATGCGTAATTTTAATAATGAAAATATCGAGAGTGATTAGGCGATTTTTTCTTGCTCGTGAAGCATGAAATTAATGGATATCTTTGTCAAAAGAAAAAAAAATCTCACAAATAAGCATCTATGGCGGTAAGTTATGTAAATAAATCTAAATAAAACAAATGAATCTAAATAATCAAATCAATCTATCAAAAGTAAATAAATCTAAATAAATGTATAAGAATTCAGGAAGAAAACTGTATAATATTGCCCATCATTCTTGTTCCCATTAACAGGCTTTATGATAATAATTCTCTATAATAACCACAGAAAGAGGTACTAAATTCACAGAAAATAATTAGATAATTGTGATAAAAACTGGCAAAGGTTTAGTTCACTAAAATGCTGTGGATAATAATTTGTCAGGATTTGCTCAAATAATGTTATTGCAAACCAATACTAACAAGTTTATATTTTAAATAGAATTATTTTGCATTATATAAGATTTTTAGAGCAGAGTCTCTATTGAATTAAAATAGCAGTTGCTCTTCTTCTCAAGTATCTATTTATATCCTATATAAAAATTATCTTTTTAATCACAGCCGTCTTAAAAATCTTAAATATCATCATAATTGTCATAAAACAATACAACGAAAACGATAAATCTGATTTTTCTCGCACATAAGAACCCTTTTTCCACTAAATGATTTAAACCGTTATTTAAATTGTTTAGTTTATGATCTATCTAAAACAATAATAACAAATAAGCATTTAAAAAAATAATTCAACTAAATGGATTTATTTTTCGCATCAGTATATAATTTGGTCTAAATGTTGTTGAAATGTAATTTTAATTAATCAGTCGCAATTTCAAATAATCCTACGACAGTTGAAATTAAAATGAGAAACATTCAATTCAATAATCGTAACCCGCATTAATAAGGCATTTCGTTAATACTGGTATTTATCTACTAAAGGATTGAAGTATAATTATTATTCAGTAGTAAATATATTAAAACTTGAATAATCTAGTAAATCTCACGCTATACACGAAAAGATTTTCTCCCCAATTAATTAATAAAAATTAACTTTTTAATATCATCGTATATTTTTTAGATTTTTTGTTAGTTGCTTTGCTAAAACTTGAAAAAAGTCTGGTAATTTAATCGTTGATTGAAGTTTAGGTTATCTTATCATAAACGGATTCAAATTGATCATAATGTTCTAGGGAAGATTGCTTTCTAAACATTGGGTTAGTACATGGTAGTTTCTATTTTTATAAAATTTATTGACTAATTATTAATTTTCTTTGTTGCAAATGATAAATTTTTAACTAAATACATCATTAAAGTACAGTTTTATTCAAAATATTTTTTTAAAAAAATTCCAATTAATATTAAATAACAAAATTTTTGTAACCAATCATGCAACGAAACTATGTTTCATATAAGTTCTTGCAAAACTTAGTATCTACAAAAATAGATGAAAAGAAAAGTGCAAGGAAGAAAAAAATAAGAAATTCATTATTGCACCTTTTTAGGGGCACATGTAAAATTGAAAAATCAGGAAATCAACGGAACAAGCCAGCTGTACCGATCAAGAGAATAATCACGAGACAAGTTAGTGCCATGCACAATAGCGCGTATAAAGTGCGTTTGCAATGTGTGCTCAGAATTTCTGCAAATGTAATTAATTACTCGTTGTACGTAGATTCAAAAGACGAAGAATTGCAACTCCGATAGACAGTGTGTAGACGGGATTTTGAGACCTTCAACAAGGTTGAATCATTGGGCAGTCCCCCATGGCATCATTACACGAGCTTGAAGAGCAATTCAAAAAATAAGTTAGAGGATTTTGAAATAGTCATCCAATTGCAGCTACAGTGTATGGCGACTGGTATATCTTCATTCAGCCGACGAGGGACTATTGTCCCTTGCCATACAAATTTATATGGAAATTTCCATAGCAACTATACAAATTTCTATGGTTGCCATAGGCTTATAGTGTCATGCCACGTAAATGCCATACAGATCTCTTTTCTATGGTTGCCATAGGCTTATGGTGTCATGCCACGTATATGCCATACAGATCTCTATGTTTATCACAGGCCTATGGTATATTGCCATACAAATTTCTATGGCTGCATAGGCCTATGGTGTCATGCCATATAAATACCATACAGATCTCTATGGTTACCGTAGATTTATGGTATCCTACCATACAAATTTCTATGGTAACCATAGGTTGCCATAAATTACCATAGGTTTCTCTATGGCAAATTTTCCAAACGGAAACTGAGGGAGAAATCGTGAAACATATGACAGAGACTACTGCACTACCGATTTTGTGTTCTACATATTTTTTTCAATAGTTTGTATTAAATTATGTCAAAATAAGTTAAAGATATTATATTCAGCAATTTAATAATTTAAGGTTATGAAATATAGCATGGGACATCAGTGTCTCTTTCTGCCTTAAAGGTAAAATCTTTCAAACACGGCTCGCTTTCGAACAATAAATTTACAAATTTGCACTCATTTGCAGTTACTTAGATCTAAGAAAAACAGTAATTCCTTTTTAACAATTCTTTAGTTTACAAAATCCATTATTGATAACTTTTTAAATATGAATGAGAAAAAAAAATTTCGAGCTACTTTTTTTGGATTTTATATTTTAATATAAATATAATTCTGTTAATCTAACAGATTTTTTTAGTAATTATTAGAATATTTTTTATCATAAAAAATATCAAAATATATTTTTGCTTGTAGTTAGGGCAACAGAAAAAAATAAATAAATAAGGCATCATCTGTGCCATGATGGTCTATAATCTATTACGCTGAGCGGTATTGAGGCTTACTCACTGAAAATGGCGTTATCTCTGATGCACCTGAGCTAGAGAAATGAGCAATGTTGCCAAGTACTCTTCACGAACAAAAGCAAATGAAGCCTGACAGTTGATACTGGGTGCATATTTACCTAGAAAATGCGATCAATAAATCCTTCAATATCAACGAAAAGGACATGCATGAAATTGTTTCTGGTCTTGGGGTGGTGGGCAATAGATACCTGTAGTGATTTTCTATTTCTTATATATTTTGATGTAAGAAGTTCTGTTAAATGTGGTTCCTAAAGTGTGACTTTTCAGATGTGCTATGGGTCCTCAGTTCCTCTTCATAGACAAGAAAGCAACATCTCATTGAATGGAGGCATTCGCAAAATTGTCTGAAGGGAAAAATATTCAATGTATTGATTGACCGGTGAGGTTTCCAGACAAAGATTTAATTGAACACGGGTGGGACACTCTAAGGAGATGCTAGGAAGGACACCCAGAACCACCAGCAATAATTTGGTGCTGAAGCTTTATTTAAATAACCTTGGATAGTGTTGGCAGATGGTTTGAATACTGCATAATTTTATGGAGGATCTTATCCTCTACAGAAATCTGGATATTCCATGAAGATGACATGATATTACTTTTGTTCATTTAGATATCTTTTGCATGCTTTCATCATTAAAAACATATTAACCTAAATTTTGCACTCTTGTGTATTATTCTTTCTTTTTGTAAATTTTCAGTTCATTTTGTTATTACTTTATGGATTTGTTTCATATCATACATAAATATAAGTATAAGAATTGAAGGTGTTAAATAATGCAGAGGCATAGGAAAAATTGAATGATTGAAAACATGATAGATACTTTCTGATTATGTACATTTTCTTTTCTTTTTTTATTCATCTCATTAAAAAAAAGAAAGGAAATATTAAATCGAAATTTGCTTGTCTTTATTTTTGGATTTATGTAATTAGATTTTGATTAACCAGGAAGAGAATTTTATAAAACTCATTTTTTGTGTTATTAATGGACTTTTTTAAATCATCGATAAATGAAGACCTAGTGAATTGAAGTTATTAAATAAAGGACAGGAATAAGACTCATAAACAATTGAAAACGGGAAAGATAATATAAAATTCTTTTCTATTCCTTTCATTTAAACATTTTCGAAAGAATATTGAAACAAAATTATGTTGTCTTCATTATTTGATATATGAAAATAGAGTGTGATCAACTATGAGGTGAATCCTGTAAAACACATTTGTTTTCATTTTCGGAAATATTTTTTTCCAATGTCCACCTGGAGATTTACCTTTTGTCATATAGGCATCTGAAAGGCAGATTTGTTGGCTACTCTTTCGTTGGCTTCATATCAGGTGGGCCAACGTTGCTCCCACAGTAAGGACAGATAGTCCTGAGAAAGAAGGAACATCCATACCCAGCCGGAGATTCGAACCCAGAATCTTTCTGATGCAAGGCGAGTTCCCTGATTCCTACACAGGCCTGTCGACATTTTTTCGGAAATATAAAAATACGAAAATATTGCTTTCAATGTCTTGCAATAAGACATTCTCATATAAATTATTATAGTAAATAAAAATATCTAAACCATTGCAACTGAGCTTATATGGAAAAACAAAATATTTTGAAGGAGGACTATAGTCTCAATCAGTGTTTTAAAAAAGAAAACTTTGAAGAATCTGAAAAGATTAAAGAAAATTACAAAATAAAAAAAATCACTTGAAGAAATTATATAATATATAAATACTTTTTACAATTTTTTTTGTTATCCAATAGTTACAATTTGTAATTTTAAACATCATTTTCTTTTAAATGTTAGTCATAGTTACGACACAAAGATGAAAAAAAAAAACCTTACAAAATTACATATTTTTTTTTTGTAAATATTTTGTTTAGATTCTAGAGGAGACTAAATCTATTCGAAGCAATTTTTTTATTTTCTTCACTGACAAGAAAAACTCTTTTTCTTTGCTCATTAAAACAAATTCTAAAGATTTTTTTTTTTTTATAATTCATAGTTTAATATATTTTGTTTTATGTTTAAAAAAGGCGTAAAAACTGTTTGGAACAAAATATATTGCATTTTAATCATTTTAAAAGAAATCTCATCAGAAAATTTAATTATGTTTTCAAAGCTAATTGCCTAATTAGTTCCTAAATTTAAATTAAAAAAAACTTAACAATCAATTACTTTGTAGCAAATTTATTCAAATTAGCATGAATAAGAATACTTCTTAAGTAATACAATTTAAAGATAATAGTTAATTTAAAGATTTTTTCGTTCAATAAAATATTTATTGCAACTTCTACAACTTTTTAAATTTTGTGTTTGCAATTTTAATGAAAAATATTTTCTCCAACGTATTAAACGTAATTGTTTACTTTAATAAGCTATATTATTTGTAATCAAATAGATTGAAATTAATATTTTTTTATTAAAATCTGCAATTATACTATTTCAGTGCACAGTTAGAAATTTTTCGGAAAAAATAATTGAATAACAATTTATTTAATTGGTATTTTGCCATATTCAACAAAAACCTTTATATAACCGAAATACAGATGATATTCATACTGAAAGAAAAATTGTTCATTAACGCATTATTACTCGTATTACTTTTTACTTAATGCGGTTAAACAACCAGAATTTTGTCCGTGCTAGCTAGGAACACACTCAATACGCAAGTTCTTCAAAATCTGGAAGCTAAGCCATTAGATAAGAATTATGAATTCTTATTCTTATTTTTCATCATCGGGATAACAAGTTTATGGTGGATACCCTATGAAGCCACTTAGTTCATTGCCGTTGGAAAATTCTTAAGCCACAGTCTTGCACTTTTCAATTTGTGACCCTGTACATTGGAATATAAAACTCTTACTTGGGCATAGAAAACTGTATCGCGGATCTACATAGTACAAAAGGTCTAATAATTAACATCTTTTATTATAGATGGCACCACTAGATTAACTAGTTCAGACACATTCTTCCATTCACTTGACAGAACACTACCCAACCTTACCTAACGAAAAGCCTTGCACAACATAACTCATTTATCCAGTTAAATTTCATTTTTACGGTTTAGAAACCATGCTGGTAGTAGAATGTGCTTATAAGATCGTAAAGTTCCGTATTCACGGTTTTTAACCACACCAGCTGTAAACAATAAAAAAGTCGTAAAAGTAAAGTAGTGTTTCTAACCATAAATTTTCAAGTTAATTGGATGGGCAGACTACTGCCTAATTTTGCTGTAATTTTAAAATGAAAATTGTAAAAGTGAACACTTTCTGAACCGAAGAAATGTGAAGGGGTGTGAAAAAAAAACATTATGCGTTAAAAAATTTTTTTAAAAAAAGTTAAGATTAAACAAACATCAAAACAAATATTTAAAAAAAAAGATTTCAAAAACGCAAAGCGAAAAAGTAAAAGAATAATTAGATTAGATTGCTTGGAGAGAAAATTATAATTAGATTGCTTAATTTTAGTTAAAAATATTTACATTTAAATTAAAAATTAAATTATTGCTTAAAATTTTTATAAATCAAAACGTATACACATATGTAATATAACATTAATATCATATTATGAGAAATTTATATTTTACTTACAAATCTTAAAAAATATATTTGCTTATTTCATTTTATAATTTTTGACGAAAACTAATTAAGAAAAGCTTTACAAATGATACAACGAAGTTAATGAAATTCTGTTTTCAAAAAAGTTGTTTGCCTTGATACTTATTAAAAATTAAATGCTTGCTTATAATTCATTACTGTTTACAGATTCAAAATCGGATCTGTTTACAGTTTCATTAATTAAAATCCGAAACTTTGCTTGCATTGAAAGTTCATGTCTTCAGGGAAATTTAAAAATATTAAAATAGTCTTCCGTTAAAAAAAAAACTTCGATTAGGCATATTAAGTTTAAAGTTTTTTAAGTTAAAAGACTGAGTTTGAAATTTTCAATATAAAGTTTCTGAACACTTCGTTTCTGCCTAAAAAGTTTCTAATTATACAAATAAATAGTACATTACATGCGCTTGATTAGTAAAACTTTTAAGCTATAAATTTGCAAAATATAAAAATTATTGCAATTGCAAATGCACATAAAACTTATATATTTTTTGAACGTTTTTTAACTACTGTTAAAACTCATAATTTACATTTGTGATGTACTTCATAAAGATTGTAAAATCAAACTATAAATGCTAAGTGATAAAACTGATTTTTCAGAATGAATTTGTTTTCGTGCTAGTTAGTGACAATTTCAGTTGATTTTCAGAATTTCCAGTTCTGATTCAAACCCAATCATGTTGTTCCTAATAATGTAATCAATTAGGCATGATTTATGTACCTATATGAAAAAATCCTCAAAAAGTAATTTATAACTTATATTCAGCATGCACTTTTATACTAACTTAATTGTCACTGAGGACGATTTATAGAACCAAATATGTATCACAATTATAAATTACTGTTTTTATTGTTGTTAAATCAGATATATATGAGCCTTAAATTTTCTTTCAATTAAGCATTTGGATTGGGACTTATACCATGATTAACTAAAGCGAACTTCTTCTTTTCTTAGGGTAAAAGAAATTCTTCAGAGACAAATTTTTATTTAGATTTGATTTCAGTAGAATTTTGAAAACTTTAGCAACCAAAACTGGCACTTAATGTCATTCTTTTGACAACCCTTGTTACCGTACACACCATTAATTATAAAACCCTACTGGCATAGATTGTTTTGGTTCTACGAAGCTAAGATAAAAATTGTTGCATGGGTAAAAGTTTCGTAATTTAATTTTAATTAAATCTTTTACAAATCTTATTATTTTTTAAATAACACAATTATCACTAAAATACTATTCTTGTAAAAAATTAAATGTGTGACATTCGAAGAACTCATTAATTTAAAAAAAACTTTTTTTTGTCGTATTCCTGTTTAGGCAGAGGGAGTGCGATTGTTCCTGTTTTTCAGTGGCGCCATCTATGGCCAAGAATTCGACTTGTGCCACACCATTCACACAACCACAAACCCGTTTATAGGGTGGGTCACATTCACGCACATTCACACACAAAGGAGAAAGGACATAGAACCCATAGAGAGAGAAAGAAAGATCCATGCCTTGCCCGGGATTCGAGCCCAGAACCTTTCAGATGCAAGGACAGCTCCCTGCCCCCTACACAGGCCGGTCGGCTTTTTTGCCGTTAACGCATGCATATAATATAATTTCTTTCTTTTAAAAAAATGAAAAATACGAGGGCTGTTTTTAAGTACGGGTGATTTGAAAATAAAAACCAAACGACAGAAAATTTTCCTGAAACAAATTTATTTTTTTGATTATACATACGTCTCTCTTCTTTTCAAAATAGTTGCCAAGTTTGCTTAAACAATTACCTTACAAGTAGATTTAGGATATTCTCTTCATAAGTAACTTGCCACCTGCTCCGATAACCAAGAGGTTCCGACCGTTTTCACGTCTTCGTCTTCCTTGTACTGGTTGCCACCAAGATGATGTTTGGAACACCGGAAATGTTGAAAATCTCTCAGCGCAAGGTCTGAGCTGTATTGAGGGGTAGTCCAAAACTTCTCAGTCAGCAGAGTCCAATAAAGCTTGGGACTGAGCCAACGCCTCCTATAACTGAAATCCTCCACACGGTTTTTATAAGTAGTTCGATCAGACCACTGTGAAGGATATCCACTTTCCGAACGAGTCATTTAATACAAAATCTAGTTGAAATAAGAAAGTGGTAGCAAATATATGACTAAAAATTCGTTTCATTTATGAATATTATTGGTTTGCCTTATTCACTTGTCAACCACTACAGATTCAATTCTCAAATATATATGATAAATTTCTCTCAATTACTTTTATAAAAGGTTTCGGATTCATGCGCACAACTGGTACACTTTTTAAATAATCTGCGCGGACTATTTATAAGAGACCGCGTGGAGGCTTTTTGGTGTAGGAGGTGATGACTGAGCTGTCAAGATAGTCATTGTTATGAAGTAGCATAATTTCTTATCAGCAAGCCAGTAGGAAGCTTCGTAAACTTCCAAAATATGTATGCAAATTGTTGACTAAAACCCATCACTGACCTTACTTCATACGCGTCGGGCGATTTGTAAAATTTGAGCAATTTAAAGAAGCAAAGCTGATAGTACAGGTTACCAACACAGCTGTGACTCAGTACAGTTGCCCCAAAGAAACGCCAGAACACGACAGGAGCGTGTTTAGTGTACGCAACAAAAAACGTAGTGTACATAACAAAAAGGCCTTTACTTCTTTCTTCTTTATTTATACAAATTGGGCACCTGGGCCGCGCAGAAGGCCCCTATCCCATATATCATGAAGTAAAAAAAAAGTTAAAATAAAAGACAGTTTGAGTTCAGCAGTCTATGGGGTGGCTGTTACTGGGAGACAACCTTTACTTAAATAAACAGCCCCTGTATGTGGTTCTAATTGCATTGAGAAAAGTGGTACAGCTTATATAATGAAAATTTTAATTTTTTTATCTTAAATAAATTACCACACATTCAGTTAAATAGTATATGTCTCATCAATAAATTCAAAATTTTGAATATAGGGAGATTTGAATCTGAAACTCAAAACTCATTTCCTTTACTCAATGTGAAACTGAGATTTTAGCAGTACTTCTAAACCTTAGCCGACTTAAACTTATCTTGTAAATTTTAACAATGAGGAGATTTCCAATACCGTCGTCATTGTAATATCGTGTTTCAAATTATCTGATAACATCCTGCATTAAACATCACTGGTCTTGATATAAAACTCTCGTTTTCTCGAATGTACACTAGACTAGAATATGTTAGTGAAACATTGATCAGTTGAAAATATTGCTTCAAATCTCTTTTAGATATTTAAATACGGAAGAATTACCGACAATGGATCATTTATATATCTTTTATTTTATTTATGCTTTACTTAGGAATAAAGAAAAATAGTTTAATCCTAAAATAATATTTTAATTCTTATTTTAGTTTAAAATATCTTAAACTTGTGCTATTAAATTTAATCGCAGTGAAAATTCTTAAAAATGAAATTTTTTTAAATTAAATTAATTTTAAAATCTTACAAAGAGCTTTTATTTTATTTTAATTCCATACTTATTTACTTGTTGGTTATAAAAATGGTATTTATTTTAAATATTGTTTAATAAATTGATTTTTACCTTATTATTAAATTGATGAGCCAATCAGTTTTAAGACTTGTTAGGCGCAATTTCATGATTTCAAGTGAAAAATGAACCTCAGTAGTTTATGTTATATTATACCTATTATGAAGAAAATTACACATAAACTTAGATATCTTTAGAGAAAATAACACATACTTATTGCATAAATTATTTTATGTCTAGGTAGAAGTAATCAGTTTTATCTTAATTAATTTAAGAAGAAAATTATTTCTTTTTCACACTACAAAAAGTAAAAGGAAAAAAAATATAAAACAGGTATGAATTATTCTAAATCACTGTGACAAGAGCTAGTGACAAGAACTATAAATTTTTAATTAACAAAATTAAATATTAAAGAAAGTCTATACCATTAAATAAATATTCAAAAATAGGGGACAGAGATTTCCTTTTAGGTTTTTTTGGGGGGTGTACACGCTTTACTTAAGCCGAGAAGGCGTATTGCCTAAAGGCATCAAAGTTTTCATAAAATAAATGATACCTTTAATATAGCAAATTCCAGCTTAAATGTAACTTAACTCAACATTTGCATTGAAACGCGAAACTTTCAATGTTGAAAATAATATAAGAAAAATCGTTAAGTTGTACCAGTTGTAAAAATGTTAATTTTATTGAAACTACTTGAAAGAAATATTTTGATTTTCGTGAAAAAATTAAAGCAAGTTTTTATAATTAAAACCAATTCTTATGGCCAAATTTCTTTGAAGATAAAAATATCTTTCATGTTATCCTCAATGAACAGGAACTTGAATTATAATGAAACAAATGCAATTTTATCTGGTTTTCAACCGTGCTTAGGATTTTAATGCTTTACATATGAATGTGCTATTGCTTGTTTTTTTTTTTTTTTTAAATTAATATTACACAAACACAAATATTCAAATTACGTTACAAAACTGTAATAATATGTTGATATAAAATTACACCAAATTGTATCCTGTCTTCAACTTTTTTAGATTATTGTCGAGTGCAGCATACGAAAATTTATACTAGTTAAATTCTTTCCGTAATTAAGTTCATTAAGCATATATATCTAATTCAACTAATAAATATATTGAGCAAAAGTAGCATTGCGTAAGTTTTATAAATTAATTTAAATAAGCTGTACATATCTGCTTATGGGTGGTAAAAGAAACAGTTACTATTTTTAAAAAAAACAAATAATGCACAGTGGTTAACGGCATTGAACCGTCATTGTGTTAGACTCGGGTTCCATCCTCAGTAGCGGCATGAAAACCTTCCCCCTCCAGCTTTAGACCGCAGTGTATCTGCTTGCTTGGGATTTAAAGCAACCAGTACTGATCCCACTGCCAGAATCAGACCGATAGGCTTAACCTCCATGCCCCCCCCCCTGACTATGTTTAATGCTTTCTTTTCTTTTTTACAGTTTGTAACTTTGTTTATTTTCTGAGATACTAAGCATTTTACCCGCACTAAAAAAAAAAAAAAAAAAAAAAAAAAAAAAAAAAAAAAAAAAAACAGATTTAGCTTAAAACTTAAACAACACATAAAAAAGTATACTACAAGTGAATTAATTTTTGAAACTAATTATTTTATTTTAAAAACAGCAATTTTGCAAAATCCTTATTCATGATCAAGATTCAACTTATTTTCGGTAATTTATGAGGAAAAAACAACTAATACGTAATTTGCGAATCTAAAAATAACAACAAAAAAAAATACTTTTTCCACAAAAAATAAACAAGGTTCTACTTAAAAGGGGAAAAATTAGCCAGTTTTAAGCAAACATGTGATGCAACACAAAAATTCAATTAAACACCACGAGGAAATAAGATTTATTCCGTAAGAACGCTTAACGCAATTTTAAAAGGTTTTGGCCAAGATGCTCTATAAACTTACTGACATCAAAAAGACATTTTCTTCATCAGGATTCTAAAAAAGAACAAATTACCCTAAAAAAACTCTTTTAAGTTTGATCATTTGAGTGAACATTATCAATCATGCAAATCAGTTTATGAACTGCCACCGAAGAATTTCGCAACCCATTTACGCCTAAGATAATTAAGCATTTTACTATGTACCATTTTAGTGAGAGTAAGGTTATATCGGGCGATAATTAACTTAATTATTAGGTTCATTATAAAGGACATCATAAAGATGGTCGTACGAGTAATTAATGTAAGACGCCTATATGGGTTTTAGAGAATAACGCTTTATTTAAGGAACATATAAGTAAGTCTCTAATCATAATAAAATTATTCAAGGTGTTAAATTTTTTTTTATGTATCCCTTTCTCTAAGTCCGCATTAATCTAATTTTGGTTTTTAACGATACAGTTCATACATTTTTCGATTTGTAGATTCACAAGAGTTCGGAAAAAGCATATGAGGAAAGGTTTATGCAAACAAATATTTTGATAATTGTTCGTGCAGCGAAGGTTGATTGAATAAATTATATAATTATTATTTCTTTTAGTTTTTTCTTGCAACTTTTTAACTTTTTTAGATTCAAATGAGTCGCAAATAATGTAAGATAATTTTAGTGTTCCTTCAAACTAAAAAACTCAGCAAACACTAACGAACACAAAGAAAAAAAAGTATGATAAAAATATACCGTATTCCTGGCCATATGGGAACACCAAAAAGCTCGGTATTTTTTCCCCCGAAGCGTTATGGTAGTGCTTTTGTTAAAATTTAGAATTAAATACTGTCTTACAGTGTGTGATAAAATTTCATAAATGTGGTACTTTATTCAGTTAAATTTACTTTTTAGTTTTGCATTTTTAACTAAATGTGTGGCAATAAAAACTATAATTTTGAAAATCAGAATTTCCGGTAAACCGTTAACATATGAATGGAAAAATTACAAAATGAATGGTTTAAATACTATATATTTTGATTTTTTATTACTAGAAATATAGGGTTTTCTTTTTACCAGAAATGTCATTACCATGGTAATTTCAACCGAAGTTTTTCTTCATGTAGTGAAAAATCATAATGCTTATTCAGTGTGCGTAACCAAATCTTTCAGCAAAAAATAAGCACCATTTAAGTATTTTTTAAGGACTCAAAAATATTTTTAAGAGCTATATACATTAACAAAATGAAAGAAAAAAAATTTCCAAAGACTTTAGATGATCATGATAACTAGTTTTTGGCAAAGAACTCTTTTTTTTTTTTATTATATTATCCATTATAAAATGATTGAGAGATTTTTCGGTTCGATATCAGAGGCTGGAAAATGAAGCCTGGAATTGAGAATATCTTGCGAAATGCAACAGAGTTGCACATGAGAAGGCAATAATCTCACCAAGCCCAGCTCAGTAGACGCATATACGGACTCGCAAGTATTTCATCAAACATGTAAAATGATTGGCGCTTTCATACACTATGGACCAACAGTACGCTGAAATGAATTGTGAAAACGTTGAATAGACAATGTGAAAAGCACGCTTTTGTTTAATACGTGGCAAAAATCGACATGGAAAAGAAAATAAATCTCATTTTTGAAAAGAGAAAATTAAGTACTTTTTAAAAACGCCAAGCACCATGTTATTACTGATTTAAAAAAAACAATTGCAATTCTTCTTAGAAATCCGTAAATTAATTAGAAGATTTAATTCCAAATCATTTTTCTAAATTCTAATGGCTAATACGGATAACAAACCCTTTTTTTCAAGTATATTAGGAATATATAAAAGTTTTTCATGGTCAAATTCTTCTTAAGAAAAACACGTTTAATTTTTTTCTGAGGTGTCCAAAATTTCTGAAGATTTATATTCACCTTATTTAACACTGTTAGAAATTTTTCGGAAAGCTTATTAAGTAATTATTTATTTAATAATTATTTTTCCCTTTTCAAGCAAAACAGTCAAATAATCGTAAATAAGATGGCATTCAAACTGTTATTTTTAAAAAAACTGCTTATTATCTGCTTTCACCTAATACGGTTTAACAACCAGAATTTTATCGCACATACTAGGTACACCAATATAGCCGAAAAGGCTAATCTGACGATCTCATGACGGACAAAACGGAGGTTCGATTCCCAACTTTGACTCCACAATATTTCCTGCATTCCCTTCACTTAAAGAGTTTCCAGTTGTCTGCATTCTTCAAATTATGACACTGGACAATTAGAATATGATAATCTCATTCGCGCATAGATGGCAGCACCATGAAGTTACTTTAGACAAAAATGGCTAGTATTTCCCATCGCTTACGATTGGGGAAACAACCAGAAAAAGTTTTTTAACCACGTATCTAATTGAATTTCTTTTTTACGGTTTTGGAAACCTTGCTAGTTGTAAATGGTTAAAAAACCGCATAATTTTGTATTCATGGTTTAAGTATACTATAGTTGTAAACTTTTTGAAAATCGTAAAGGTAAAAATTGTTCTTTACTGTAAATTTTGAGGTTAATTGGTTATTACTGACGGTTATTTCACCGTAATTAGAGAATGCAAAATTTAACTATGTACTTTGTAGTAACAGTCCATTCATTACTTTTCTTTATTTTATAAGATACAAAGTGTAATTAATGTTAAATTTATTTTTAATGACTTAACTAGGTTTGTAAGGGAAAAGATCTACAAGACTGAACCCATCGCACTCGAGGGTGACTCTTCGGCGGCATAAATTATCTACCACACTGAATATTAGAAAGTTTCACAGATTAAGTATAATCTTATCACCTAATCATATATTTATCATATAATCAACCTAATCATATCTTTATCTTATAATTACTTAACCATATGTATGAAAAACTCGATTATACATGCACGACTAAACGAATTTTCTCGCACTTTAAAATAAAATAAAAAATTGGATAATGAGTTTTCTAAATAAGAAGCGTGTTCGTAGCTAATAAAACATGAATAATAAAACAAAAAACAATAATAAATAAATGACAATATCTCATGCTTATCCTAAAGCAACTCTTCCTATAATTTTAGTTGACAATGACTTGTAAACCTTAGATTTGAAAAAAACGAATTTGATACAGCATTACATGATTTCTTAAGTATGTTTGATTATTGCTAACAGCAACAATCTGAAAAAAGAATACATTATTTCATTTCGAAATTTAAAGCTTAAAGTAACATTATCTCAGAAACAAGTATTAGCGAGAAATATTTGTGCGTGCACAAACACATTATTTTTTTTTCCAAATCCATAACGATAAACAAGAACAACAATGAATGAATCTTCATTATCATACTTTTTGTTATTCTTGTATTTGCTTATTTATTTTTTATCTAGTTTGCATGATGATTTCTTTTCGTTTGAAACATTCTATAATGACAGTTCCTGATATGAAAGTTTCGGTTATTTTATGTTATCGAAGTTTTGCTTTTATTGATTTATCGATTCACGTTAAAAGTGCAGTTACTCTTTGCTTATAGATTTATGAATTTATTTAGTTCTTTTATGAATATTTCGTCTGGTATTATTGACTCAGACTACAATACTTCAATACATATATTTTTATTTTTTAGTGTGAGATAATTAATATTTTGGTCATTAATTTCCATTTTATCCTTTATAGTTGTGTTTAAAACTTTTGAGTGACAAAAAAGGATTTTTTCTTGTAAAATAGGCTTCGTCAATAAGAGCGTATATATGACAGGTCATGGTTCAAACACTGGCCTTCTTTAGAATACCTAGAACTTGCATAGACGTATTTTTTTGAAATTGTCTCGTGAACAACTGCTTTAACCCTTTGAAGCACATAGACAGTTCTCGAGTACCTTATTTTTTATATTTTAGTTTCAATTCTGTATAACTATGTAGCGTTATTATTATAAACTGAAACGTTTAAAATTGAATTTTTAAAAATGCATTTTTTAAAATCTATGCTTTAAGGGTATATTGATATATTGATATCTAATATATTTTTATAAAAATAAAATATATATTGATATCAAATTTATGCCAATTTCAGAGACCCGGTAGAAGTAGAGAATATCATATGGTATAAAACTTTTGTTCACAAACGAAGGCCTTTATTATTTATTTAAACTGCAGGTGGTCGAAAATTTTGATGCATAAAAACCTCATGAAGGTCTAAAAATATTTTGATAAAAAAAATATTTTTACTAGCATTTTTTAGCAAATTTTCCCCTTTCCTACTACAGGTGGTTGCAATTTAAAAAAAAAAATTAAAATTCCACCAAATAGATATATTAAAACATTATTTTCTGTTTATTTATATTTAAAAAAAAAACATTTTGATTAAAAAGATAAAATTATGCATTCGGATTGTAATCAAACTCTTATTACGCATCGTAATCCGAAACCATTCTTAAAATTGCTAGTTGTTGAGCATTATCACCTGTTGAAATCGATTAACCCTTAGGATTCCATTGTTGTAACCTTAAAGGTGACATCAGAAATCAAAACGCAAAGGCACAATTTTCAAATTTCTTGTAGCATATTCTATAGAAAAACACTAGGTAAAATTGTTAAAATTTCTTCGTTTTTTTTTTTTTTTCTTATTGGAAATTAGAATATCTAATGGATTCTAATCTACCCACATGGTTTCTTAGTTTAGATTAGTTAATTATTTTTTCCATGGTGTCAGGCATAAAAAAGGAACATAAATTTATTAGAAAAATTTTCCTAGGTTATAACATCAGAGGTGTGCCAAATTTATGAAGAAAGAAAGATAACGTGAATTCTCGAATACATTTTAATCTCATTTTTATATCCCCCCTCTTCAGTTTCATTCGCCAATTACAGGCCCAATAACTACTAACAATTTTCATCCCATTTACCTTAAAATTGAATAGGTTGCATGTTATTGTTTTAGGTTGCTATGCAATTAGGTTTGTGAATTTTAAAAAAAAAAATTTTTTTTTCTACACTCAAAAATAAAATAAATAAATAAATAAAATAAAATAAATAAATAAATAAATAAATAAATAAATAAATAAATAAATAAATAAATAAATAAATAAATAAATAAATAAATAAATAAATAAATAAATAAATAAAATAAATAAAATAAATAAATAAATAAACAAAAAAAATACAATTAAAAAAATTTTGATGTCCGCAAGGCAATTACAGGTTACCCATTGGCAAAATGGTTGTTGCCAAATTTTTTCTGGAAAAGCAGCTTTATTGTGTTTTCATCCAGGAGATCTTTAACTGTTAATCCTGAACTGCTCGGTACACAATTTCGCAGACATACTTGAATGCAGCGCAGACACATTCTTTGTAAATTCTTTTGACGACTGAATAGACATTGAACAGCCAATCGAGATCAATATTAACATTTTCGAATTGGTACAATGGTGTTTGAAGGATATTGTAAGCTGCATCACACACCCGTTTCGGATTCACAATTTCATACATCAAATATGATTTAATAGTTCGGCCTTTTTTTCAATTTTACATGAATAGTGAATGTCTACGGTCTTGTGCAAGTCATTGGATACTTTGAAAATGGATCCTTTTATCCCTAACTGGTAATCAACACCCAGTTCTCGTATTTGCATGAAAGGGGTAAAGAGATTAACCATTCGATCTTCGGTAGGGTTAAATTCTCTCAACCACTTTGGTACTTTCGAGAGGGATGGACTTCATGCTTGCGTTTGCGAATGGAATCATTTCGTTTCTCCGTTTGTGTGTAACACTTAAGGTATTCCCGTTTACGTCCTTTGTCTATGGCTTTTTCAGCCTCGGTAAGTTTTAGAGCTTAGCATCGTTTTTTTTCCTAGCTTCAACTCTAACTTTTGGGACAGTGTCAATCAGTTTTTACCCTCTTTATTTGTGGTATTCACCTGAATTAGTATTGAAAACGATTCAGTTTGAACTACTGTAGGTTAGTATTTCTGATTCTTAATTAAAACCATAAAAACAATAATATCGTTCAAACGACGAAATTCTCTTTTATTCACAACTCAAGAAGTATTTATGGGATATTTCTTGTCCCATATCTCAAAAATAAACTCACCAACTTAATGCATAACAAAATTAAAAGTGAAAGAAAGAATTCAAAAGAAAAAAAAAAAATCAAAAAGCAGCGGTCAAAAAGCAGTGGTGTGTGACGTAAAAATAATTAATTATTAATTTACAATAAAAATATTTATTATCATCAAAATCTTGATTTAAACAGAAAGAAATAATTTAATTAATTTAAATCCTAGTGATACAGTGCAGTTAATTATGTATTTTGGTGTCTCACGTAGGATATCAAAAGTGTATCTTGAGAATTTTTTTTGTAAATTAAAATCATAAATGTTTCTACCCATTTGTGGAAAATAATCTGTTTTTTTACAATTCACTTTAACTGTTATTTTTTCCATTTTCTATTATTCGTGTAAATTTTTTTTTCAAGAAAACTGCACTTTGTTAGAGATTCATTTACCACGGTAAAAAATTTCAAATGGTAACCTTTCATTTAAAAGCCTATTAAGTATTAAAAACTGATATTTATAAGTCAGTATTTCCAAATCTTCAGTTTTTCACTTTTTCAAATTATATCGAATTATTTTATGGAAAGTTATATAAAGTTAAAAATACGGAAACATTTTGGATCAATTTTTAAAAGAAAATAAATAGCCCAAAGCATCGGAACAAATTTGAACAGTAAATGAATTCAGCCCACATACTAGAAGATCAAAAATAAAAACTCTACTTTTATATATTGTAGCAAACATACTAACCCCTTCTTCCACCTCTCCCACAATTTTTGCCTTTCTTTTACTTCATAGTGCTATAATTTCCAAAGAGGTCAAAGATTTTTCCATTCATTTAGCAATATGGGGAACTACCCAAAGTTTTGTATGTTCTAGTTTTGAATTCTCTATCACTTTATAAAAATATTCACGCAAAGTGATGTAGCTGGCTCCATTTGAACTGTGACGTCTTTTTGACTGCGGACTGTGTGGCCGAAGAAAGTTGTCAGCATAATCCATTTTCTATGAACTACGTCAGAAACTTATTTTCTAACACATAGTGTATTATATATATATATATATATATATATATATATATATATATATATATATATATATATATATATATATATATATATATATATATATATATATATATATATATATATATAAATTTATATATATATATATATATATATATATATATATATATATAAATTTATATATATATATATATATATATATATATATATAAATTTATATATATATATATATATATATATATATATATATATATATATATATATATATATATATATATATATAAATTTATATATATATATATATATATATATATATATATATATATATATATATATATATATATATATATATATATATAAATTTATATATATATATATATATATATATATATATATAAATTTATATATATATAATAATATATTTATATTATTATATATATATATAAATATATTTAATTTCTCCAAGAAAATATATGAGCCCTTATATCCAAAATATTCAAATATTAGAGCACAATACATTCTTATATTCATTTAGATTGGGAATAAATTATCAAATCTTTAAAATATATAAAATCAATTCTAAACGATTTATATTAAGAAATGCAAAATAATTTCAATACATAGATATATTAAATACTTTACAACAATATAATATACTTCACTAAATGCTATCTTACAAATCCTTATCAATAAACACTAAAAAAATAGTTTTTATTCAAATTTCTATATTAACAATCGCAGAGTACCCAAGAACTGGAAATGATATTTCTCTCAAAGTGGTTGCAATAATGACATAAATATCGATGTTGTAAGCTACCATTATATTTTTTAATTTAAAAGAAATATACAGGTGCAAAAAAATACGATAAAAATCATAACACATAGGTAATAGTTTTTAAATTCTCAAATAAAGCTACATTTTAAAATTTTTCAACAGTTTTGTGAAAACTTAGGTATCATTCTTCTATTTTTCCAAGATGTAGAAACACTATTTAATTAAAAAATATGCATTTGCGCTAACAAGAGTATAAAATTATTCCATAAAGTGTATAAAGAGAAATATTCTTCAGCAAAAAAAATATATACTTTTTAGCAGTTTTGAGAAACTTAGCTGTTGCTTTTTTATTTTTTACAAGACGTGGGAACTCTGTTTAAATATAAAAATGCATTTACACTAAAAGTTTTTAAAGTAATTCCATAAAAGGTATGAAAAAAAAAATGCCCCAAATGGATTCGTATAATTATTTGCTTTTTAAAGAATATTTTTTTCTATTCATAAAACTAGGTTATAGCTTACCATTGGTTACTGGTTGATTCCGGAATGTTTGCTCCCGTCCCCCAGTACCCTTGGGGGACAAACTTTGCCACTAGATTCTCATAATCAGCCACCGACAAAGATTTTATCTTTGTCAAGAGCGACTTCAAAGTCGCGGTTGCACTTTCCGCAGTAGCCAACTTTGCGAAATGGTGTAGCAGTGGCCAACTTTGCAACTACCAACTATCTATAGTAGCCAACTTTGAGGAAGGGTGAAGCAGTAGCCAACTTTGCAACTACCAACTATCTATAGTAGCTAAAACGGTGTAGCAGTAACAAACTTTACAACTATCAACTTTCTGAAGTAGCCAACTTTGAGAGATGGTACAGCACTTCAAACTACCAACTTAAAGTAGTCTTTAACTTTATAACTTTGAGCTGATTGTTTATTTTACTTAAAACATTATATCCAGGTTTCAAGTAGGCAATGGTAGATAATAATTTTATGAGTTATTTAAGAGTTTTTTTGCTTCATAACTTTTCGAACTCTCTGAGCGTACTCATAACCCAAACTACTTCTACATTAAAAATAGAACAAACTTATTCACATAAACCCATCAATCAAACGCATCGTTTCGGCTTTAATAAATAACTATTTGTTGCATTAAGATGCAATTTATTATATCATTAACAACATCCAATGATAGCAACTACAGTTCAGCATCCGAAAAACAAACGTTCTTTCGAATTCTCCCTGAGGAGCGAACGAACGCAGAGGAATGGAACGACAATGATTAGAGGAGAAATGGAGTTTTTCCAACAGGTGTGTATATGTTCAGCTATGTCTCCTAGATACACAGAGGTGAGTCGGAGGTATGCGAAAGCGGTTATAGATCTCGCACAGGTGTGCTATCCTTGTGGATGCGCGCGCCCCTTTCTTTTAGTAGTTGCCATGGTGATTCAGATGTAGATCTCCAGTGTGGTCGGGGGTGGGGAGTTCAAACGAGGGGTTTAGAGACGACGAAGGATGGACACAATTTATATTTTTATTTTGCTGGAGTGAAAACAGGTGTGCTTCAGGACCGAAGACACTGCTGTTATGAGTTTGAGAGACTCCAGCAGCTCTGGGTTTACATAGTTCGTTTGTTTTTTATTCCATTCATTGGAAACATCGAATTTCGTAGATGAATTTCTATAATGATTAAAAATTGAAGGATTTGATTAAATGAAGATGTCGAATACTTTGCAATAAATAATTTTAAACTCTGCATTTTTAATTAAAGAAAACACTCTCAGAAAAATTGGCTCTTATCTTGAAATATCTTCAGCGGAAAATTCTGACTGACTGCATAAGTGTGAAGTGAATATAGAAGATCTTAGATTTATATTTTAGAAGAAAAAAATGGTATGGGCATATGTCCTTAATCCTTTTCGGAACAGAAATTTTCAAATGCAAATTTTAGTCAAGCGAGTCCCTTAACTATACATTATAAGTGTTCTCTTTATTGCTTATAGAAAAGTGGTTGCTAAACGTTTAAAGGCTGTTAGTTTTACCTTTCTAGCGGTTTGTTACGTATGTTGAATAAAATTTGCCAAATTGGCTACACTGCACCGAAAATTGTTAATACAATCATTGCTGTTGTACCATAAATTAAGCAGACCAGCAAACTCCATAAATTTTAAAAAAAATTGGCAGTAATATTTCTATGCGAATATTTGAAAACTACCTGCTTTATCATTCATAATTGATAATCATAGAGCAGAGATTTCTCGCAGAAGAGACCCTCTTGGAGAAATAATTTCATTAAATGGTTAAACACGTAATTTTAGAATGTTGGTTTAGAAATTTTGGTATCAGTTTTTTTTTTTTTTTTTTTTTTTTTGTTCCTTGAGTATATACTCGTGACTTTACCGTAAATGAAGCATTTTGTAGTGATAAAGAAAACTACCTTTATGAAAAAAATAATAAAGATTCGTGTTTAAAAAATATGGGCTATATTTATTTTTAGCTGCCACAATTAGTTTAGAAAATCACAACCGTTGCAGGTTTCGCTTTAAAAAAGGAAAAGACTTCGTTACCCTTTTGAGAATATGTTCTTCTTTCAAAAGATGAAGTGTGACAATTCAATTTATTTGTTCGCATTCATTTAAGAAAATTGAACCGTTTGTCTCTACTAAGACGTATTATTAGTGTATAATACTTAGATCATTTTCAAATAATTTTATTCTGATTTTATTTAACTAAATGTGGTATCTAATAATAAAAATCATCTCCATTGTTTGAACACATACGTCTACCACATTTTTTATAAAGGCAGTTTTATTGCCACGACAAATTGCTGTATTTAAGCCTCCTCAGCAAAGCAATCATTACGTTAAGGGCAATTACCCAGCTATTTTTATTATTAAAGAACTTGTTGCGTTAAGGAACTATTATTAAACATCACTTGAAAAATGACCTTGTACTCTATTGAACATAATTATCTCGTAAATCTAATATAATATTGTATCTCGTACCATATTACGGGGAAAGCTTTATGCAACCTTAATAAAGTGTTAAATTTAACCATAGTATCGTGTAATCTAGTTTAACAAGTACTACGTAATAGTTCAACTTAGAGCGATATTAAAGTTCGACATTATGATTTATTGCAAAAAAAAAATTTCTTAACGGCAGGCACTGAACTTATCGTTTTTCATCATGGAAGGTGCCGGATTGTTCCTAATTTTGCTTTACCTGGTAAGAACCTTGTGACCAAAGTCACAGAGGCGAGCAACATTACCCACGCTACAATGCAACAGATACCCGTTTGTAGGGTGGGTGTGTTCACACATCACACACATTAAAGGGCAGCACACAGATAGAAACATCCATGCTCTGAGCAGGATTCGAACCCACAGCCTTTGGCGTCACAGTCAAGCACGCTAACCGCTCTGCCACCTAGCCGGCAAACGCATAAAAAATAATATGCCTTTTTTATATCCTTCACACTGATATTCTTTTGATTTAAAAAAAACAACTTTATTTTAGGCTTAACAAATTTCAAATGAAAATTCCAATTAGGCAGTCCATTAGTAACTATGACCGTGAAGTACATTTCAACTGAATATCTATGCTCTATGTTGTCTGAAGAATAGTGATTTCAAACTTATTTATTGTAAATTAATTAATATATTTATTACTTAACGTACGTATGCAGGCTTGAGTTAATTACAAAGACGGCTTATCCCTTACAAAAAGATAAGGTGTTTTTGATACACCTGAGGTAGAAAATGAGGTTATGTTTTGCACCTAAAATAACTTCATTAATAAAGCTCAAATGCAACCTCATTTGTTACTTACAAAATCAACCACACAAATAACTCAGATATTTTAGTTTAGATTGAATGAAATTATTCCCACTTCAAATATACGTACGTATTTGCCTGGAGTGTAGAAAAAATAATCCTTACACCTCAGAAACAACCTAAGTTGGTTGCCCTAAAATATATTTCCATCATCCTCAAAACGACCTCAATTGTGAATAAAATATCTTCATCATTTTGATTATACATCTTGGGAGGTTGATCTTTTAAGATGGCTTTTGAAATCAACTTCGAGTAAACCGCAAATCAACTTTAACTCCTCAAAACAATTTCATATTAACCTAAAAAATACCTTAAATTTTTGTAAGGGATAAGTCTTTATCAAGATGTAGAACAAATAGAACAAATGAGATAAGGATATCACGAAGATACATGCAAGATTCAGGTAGGATGTAGGATTTGAACCCACTCCTTTTTTGCTTGGCTGATCAGCGAGACAGCACGGTCAGGGATGCCTTATGCTAAAAAAGGGATCTCGACTAGAAGTAAATAGATATCTCTTTCTAGTAGTTTGTAACACTTTAGAAATCAGTGCTTACAGACTGAAAACACTGCGTTAAAGAGAGATAAAAGACTAGAGAAATATTGAATCGAATCCTGGGACAGACTCACATTTACGGAAAGTGTTTTGAGAAAACGATTCTGTACTTACTTTGCAGAAAGACAAAAATCACTAAATCCTTACTAGGTTGACAAATGTCATTTGACCACATCGATTTCTTGTCAATATTAATGTATTTGTGTCAGAAAAGTCTACGAACTATACATATATCAATTAACCAAAGATAAGAAATCTTCTAATACATATTTTAATTTCGGTTCATTCTTTAATCAAACCGAACCTGAGTTTATATGGATTTCAAAGCATCAGAAAATAAAGCGAGTTGTATAAAACCGTAGTACTTCATAAAATGCTGACTTTCAGACATAAAAAAATATAAATGGCTAAATTCCATCATGCATTTTGTAAGTTTCACTATTTTTGTGATTGACGTCACCAATTAATTCATATCCTTTGTATTAAAAAAATATTCGTAATTATTAAGATATAATTATTTTAAGTTAGTTAGATGGTACTGAACTTCATTCTTCGTTATTTTACGCTGAACTTAAATTTTGCCAAACATGCAGCTAAGCAACAATTATCTACCTTCGGGTACACTATAAAAACTTTACCACCAGATAAAGATCAGTGACCGTCAAAAAGTGTTCCACTCTATTACAGTAAAAAAAATCAGCCGGTTAAACTACCATGTCTATAAAAATATAGGCCTGTTCATTTTTTTTTTCTCGTGAAAAACATGGCTACTGACCATGACTTAAGATTATGCTCATAAAATTTATTTTCAATTCAGATCTTGACAATGTTTGAGACTCCAACTATTTGTTTGTCAAATCGAGGTGTTCTGTGGAACGAGGCGAAGCAGGCTAGATCTAGGTAGGCCATCTGTCGAGAACTTTGACAACTACGTGTTCACATTTAGTGGTCACCAATGTGGAGGTAATGGGAAAGATATGTTATTTGGAGTCTGTTGGGATCCCACCCGGAAAGTTTGGCTCCTCTGACAAATGCTTTAACAACCATGGGAAAAAGTTTACAGTCTGACTAAAGTGAATTTGGAATATTTATTTCATAGGACTTTTTCTCAACAAAGAAATTGAGCGGGTAGTTAACACACAACTCTCTCAATTTTACAAAAGTGTCACGCAAATGCAATTCTAAAATTTTACAGTTTTGTCTGTGATCCAACTGCTTAAGAAATAAAAAAAACTAGAGCTATCACCAATATATCAAACCATCTCATAACGAATTCAAGTACATTTTAATGCAATAATAGTAATAATAAATGCAAGGCATGGTTAACAGATAGTATGTTTTTGCTTAATTGAGACCAATTACACAGTCTGAATACTTAAATAGTTGTTGCTTACAATTTAAAATTTAGTTTTATCTGTCACGCAGTAAACCGATTACTATCTTAAAATTTGTTTTTAAGTTCGTTTGTTCGAGTGGAAATAGTAAAGGTTCACGTAACTTGTTCGAAAACTATTGCGTGACTGACTAATCCATTGTAATTTTTCAGAAAGCTTTTAACGTTATTTCGGTTCAGTGAATGCTTTATTATACTTACATATTCTCAAAGTATGCAATAAAGTACTATATGGAAATAAAATACTATTGGCATTCTGCCAACATCATATATTGATCATTCTAATGATAACATTTTTTTAAGTGCATGAGATAAAAATAAGTTGAAGTGCATTGTCTTTTTCCACATTATGGTAATTTGTAATTTTATTGTAATTTCCCACTAAATTAAGACAAGGAAAAAGTAAAGCCTGTAATATTGTAAGAAATCTTTTTTTGAATAGTTATCCCTTAGCACTTCTCTATGTTCTTTCAACAATCAAGACAAAACAACTCAACGGCTTAAAGTTTATAAGACAAAACTCATTTTTCACACTCTTATTATATAATATATGAAAACCATTAAATTAAGTGGCCCCTTACATCAGAAAAATTCCCTTCAACGGCAAATTACAACAGTCATAAAAGTACCGCATAATTAACGTATTATTTTGACTTGGTATATCTGTCGAAACTTTAATTGAAATTTATCTTCATATTTTTATCTATAATTTATTATTGGTCTTTTTTATTTATAATTAAAAATGTGCAAGATTCATTGCTTAATATTTTTATTTAAATATCATGTTCAATATTTATATATTTTACCAGAAAATTTGGAAATGTGATATCTTATACAATGACCAAAATCGAAAAGGTAAGTTTTTAAATTATTAAATTTTTACCTCGGCATTGATTCTCACGTCGCCAAATAACACATTGAAATATGAAATATTAATGTGTATTTCATACTTTTAATTGGTATTATTATAATTTAATAATGTTTATTAAGAGTCAAGTTTGGTGCAACACGTTTAAGTCAGTAGTTAGGCAAAATCTACGCCAAAAAGTCAGTTTGTTTTAACTGTTTTGGTAATGTCTCAATACGGCAATCGAAATTTTTTTCCACGCCTTTGAAATGAGCTCTGGCTCCCAGGTCAAAAACTGTGACCTGAAATAGGGTGTTTTTGTATTTTTTTTCAAGGCATCTTACAAACGATACTCTTTGCTATAAAAGTATAAATTCTATAGAGGTGTGGAGCGGTAAATTTTGCATAAAATGCGTACCAATATAATATGTTTTGTTTTATCTAGTGTGAAATTTTACCTAAATTACCAATTTTTCGAACAAACTTCATTTTTTTCAAGAATTATTGCTGAAATGAAGGGAAGAACATTTTGGTAACTGTATGGTTTGAGTAACGGTTACTTGTTTTAACGTTCATTTTTATGCTGAAAAGATTCCCTTCTCATCTATTCCAAGGAAGACAAAGATCGAAAACACGACATGAATAGAAGTTTTTGTGGATTAATGATAATGTCTAAGAATTATATCATAACAGCTTGTAGACAAGCGTTGAATTTGGGAAATTCTGGGACAGTAAATGCTTAAAAAATAGTACTAATTGCATTGCTGGTAATCCAAAAGTTTTAGCTCTACAGTATTTAAATTGGTATTGAAATTACATGTAAATAATTGTGTTTAAAAAATTTCGTCTAAACTTAAAAACATCACTAGATACTTATCATTTTTGCATTGATCATTGAATTATAAAAACATTATGGAAGTCAATTTCAGTTTTATTCAAATGTTAAATCATAAAATTTACTACCACTTTAAATACTACGGAAAAATTAAATAGGGAATATCGAGAAAGTTGTTGGAGATATGAATTATATTACAAAAGTTTTCTTACAGTGCATGTTTTATTTTTAGCTTTATACATGATTTTATATAAATTAATAGATTCTATATTATTATAGTAGGTGGGGATATATTTAATTTTTCTAGAATTATAATGGAAAAATTAAATAGTGAAAATCGAAAAAGTTGTTGGAGATATAAATTATATCACAAAGTTTTCTTACAGTGCACGTTTTATTTTTAGCTTTATATATGATTTTATATTAATTAATAGATTCTATATTATTATAGCAGGCGGGAATATATTTAATTGTTCTAGAATTATAATAGAAAAATTAAATAGTGAAAATCGAGAAAGTTGTTGGAGATATGAATGATATTACAAAGTTTTCTTACAGTGCATGTTTTATTTTTAGCTTTATGTATGGTTTTATATTAATTAATGGATTATATATCATTATAGTAGGCGGGAATATATTTAATTTTTCTAGATAAATGCTAATTTTGAAAAAAAATATGTTACCACTTTTTTTAAAAAAAAATACCTTTCCATATGACGATGGGTATGTTCAGGGGTGAAAGCGAGACGGAAAATAGGAAAGGCTGGTAGTAAAACCTTTTCAGTTATAGCTAGTTTTGGGGAGGAGTTTACATATTCATTTTTTAAATTTTTCAAAAATATCTACTTAATCTTCGAAAAGTAGCAGTTTTATATATATGCTAAAATTTTAAAAGAAATCTTGATAGTTACAGATATTTTATTTTTTTCGAAAAAAATGCTCGAATGAAATGTCTTACGTACCAGTTTTTTCTCTTTTCCGTCTTGCTATATAACGGCTTTCACCCATGGGTATGTTCACTCCCTAGAGTACCTTTAGTAAAAATAAATTTTCTTACGAATGTAAAAATTATTTACAAAAGTAATTTCACACGAATTTTCTTAGTTTTTCAAGTTCCCGTTTTTCAGGGAAATTTTCCAACTGAATTTTAAACTAAATGGAAAAAATTAATAGCTTCACTTGTTTAAGGATACGAATTTCTTTGAAAGTATAAACATCAATTACCACGATAACAACTAACTCAACATAAAATAAAAGAAGTGTGAGTTCTTAGTCATCTCCAGGAATCGAGCCCAGGACACAAGGTTTACAAGAGAGAGATCTCCCATCAATACCATCTCATCATGCAGTGGTGTGGTTTTAATATTTAAAGGGAAAAAAAAACATTTGATATTGCGATGTTATAGTGGATAAAAAATTTATACCAGACACCTGCAGAAATTAATTCTGGCTAATACTTCGTATTAGTTACAGTAAGAAATTAATATTATTGTAGAAACTACATCTTAAATTAATATTTATATAGAGAGCAATAAACAGCATAAATCAGTAAACCCTAACTGTATTGATCAATATCCATTGTTCATTATTACTGGAAGCTCATTGTCTCCTTAAAAACTCATATTGGACTACCCCTGAACATGTTTTAAAAATTAAACAATAAAAGCTTAAAATATTTGATTGTCAGAGTTTTTAGAGTTCTTTGACCAGACAAGTCAGTTATTTAAGCAGCATAAATTATAAAATTAAAAATAAACTGATAATAAAAAGAAAAGAAAGGGGCTAAAATAGCAGCCCCAGTGTGTTAGTAATGTTATATTTATTAGGATTTGCCAATTTTTCTTTAATGCATGTGAGTGCTACTTTGTTATTTCTTAGATACACGGAATATCGATTGCAAAGAGAAAACGTAAGTCACTTTAAATTTCTCCATTCGTTAAGTATTTCTCTTGATTTGAAACGAAATTGAGAAAACTGATTTCAAAAGATAAGTCAGCGGTGCTTTCTCATTGCTTTCATTGCCTCTTAAGGATAAGGCAGGAAAAATAAAAAATAAAAATAAAAATTTCGTGACTGATATGTTTCCAAATATAACTAAACATTAGGAAAAAAGTTTGAGATATTGAAATTCAAATCATGAAATATCGAAAAATATCAAAGAAAAACAAAATGGGTTTATCTGAGTTTTCAAGAAATTACGCTCTAGAATCGCGTTCTAAAGATACGAAGAAATCAGCAGAATAAATAGCGACCAATCTGTTCAATTCTATTCCCCTCTTTAAACTATAAATTTCTTATCCAATGAGTTACCCGTTCTAGTTGGCAACCACCGATATAAACTCTTTAAATGCACTTTAATACACGAGTTCAAAAGCATCTTCGTCAGGTATTAAAAAAATGTTTTAAAATTATTACTTGATCTTGTGACTTCATAATTGTTTAAATAATGAAAGGCAACAACACTGTAAAAGATTCTGGATTAAATTGCGGTATAAAGTATTGGCACTTTGGGTGCAGCATCCAACAAATCCATTTTACCGTAAACTTTTATTCCCCGATTTTTACAGCAATGTTTATTTTATTAATTATTACTGTAAAAAATACGGTATATCATATTTTTTGTTCCGTAACATGTCCCGGTAAAATAGATTGTACGGTAAAAAGTACAGGCACATTGAGCACCGGTACTTTTTACCGGAATCCAAACCGGAATTTCTTACAGTGCAGGACCTGATTTAGAAATTTACAGGCTGTAGAAACTATTGGAAGCCGCACTGTTCATAACTTTAAACTAAATTTACAAGTTGTTTATTAAAAATGTTTTGAAATTCTTTATAACATCAGTAAATTATGATGTCTTAGTAAATGTAAAATCATATTTATTTCATTTGCTGTTAACTCATTGTTTTAATAGATGATTGTTAAGGGAATTTTTTTTTGTGGTATCCTTCATTTAAATGGTCCTAAAATAATGGGAAATCTAGGTCCAGGCCTATCAGCTGTTCTGATGAATTAGGCACTGAATGCAGCTCAAGATTTCCAAAATGTGTTCAAGTGAGAATTGTTTCTTAAGAATATTACAACATTATTTGCATTCACAGAATACACAGCACATTTAAACTGAATCAATCATGTGTTATAATAGTAACTAAGTGCCCTATAGTTTAATATAGAACAAAAGCATTAAGTGTAAACTCAATATCTGCATTAAAACTGTTCTATGAGGGTCTTTGCAAAGTTTAACTATTAAAACATTGATCACTTTAGAAAGAGGAAACTTTTTGTATTATTTCTAAATCTGTCAAAAGTCTGCTTAATCTCCCAGTAGATTAATTTTAAGAGCCATATCACTTTTATCACCATATCCTGTAAGATGCAAAATATAAAAATCCTCCACTTTAATCAATATTTTTCCACGCTAGCTGTTTTAACTGTGCAGATTTTATTGTTATACGAAGTTCACTTTAATTAAAAACTTTTGTAGCTCCTGGGGAGGAAAAAATCTTTTTCAATTTCCTTTCTCCTTATATTTATTTTTTATGAGTGGATGCTGAAGTTGCTCAACTTACTTTTTCGAAATATCGTTGTTTAAAGAAGACAATATATCAAAATTAAATACATTTAAGAGCAACGGGAATCATATAACGATGCATTTTTCATTTATTTAAAAAAACGGTTTCGTAAATTTGATTTTTCTTTTTACTTCTAACAACGTTTAATTTTTTTTTCATTTCATCAATATCGAAAACGTTTTTAAAGATTAATTTAGAAAATTGAAAATAAAATACTGAAAAAAATGCTAATAAATTATTTTTCCACGGAAACATTTTCTACAAATAGTGTTTTTGGAAAAAGCTATAGCGATTAATTAAAAAATAATCGATATGCTATTATGTGCTTCATTAATTATCTTAAATATTTCAACAATTGGAATGAGATGTCATTTTTGATATAATTTATTCAAAATTTGTTACACCTCAAAAATATGGGAACGATTCAAAAGCAAGAAATGTGTTGTTGTACAAATTAAAACATTGAAACAAAGAATAAAGTTTTGCATTGTGAAACAACAAATACTTGAAATCATTCAAATGATAAATACTACCCATTTCACATCCACAGATTATTTCATCCTTTTACCATTTGATTCGCTTATTAACACATGTCCAGACTACGCTGTATTCCTATTTTTAAAAGAATGCTGGCAACAAGAACAAGTCGTTTTTAACAGCTATAGTCTCTCGTACTACGAACAAATTTGTATTCATCTATAAAAAAAACTTTAGCAAACAATTTGTTAAAGAAGTTTCACAAAAAACTCAAACTTTTATAAAAATCCAGAAAAACTTTTATTAATCCCCCCTCCATAAAATGCCAAATATATAGGTTTTTTTATTTATTTTCTTATTATTAAATTAATCAAAAGCAATAAATCTACTTATGTACTTTAAAGGCGATGGATATTGTTGTTTAATACTAAAGGCATTATCCTTCTTACATATATTCCTATATATCCTCAATATATTTTTATATTTCCATTATATCCTTCATTTATTTTTATATTTCCATCCTTCATATAATTCCATTACCTGAGTACCCGTTCTTTGTACTGAATGAAAAAAAAGTAAACAATCAATAAATCAGTATTCAACCATACTATGAAATCATGCACAAAACTGAAAAGCATGCACAAACACAATAAATATAAAATAATAAATATAAAATAATTTCAATTTTCGTTCAATAAATACTTTTTTTCTTAACATTACGTTATTAGATTAGGTAAAACAGGTTTTTAATAGTACATCTCTTCAGAATAAAGATTAGCTATATATAGCATCCTTAGACACGAAAATAAATAATTATTAAAGACCAGGAAATAAACTCTGTTGTTGATTAATGAGAGCTATAAGCTAATAATCATCACTGACGTTATCCTTAAAATCTTTAAAAAAAAAAACATAATCGTCTACAGTTTAATTTGTATCAATGACAAAATATGAACCATTGAATCTCTTCCGGACGATATAATTAATTATTTTAATGATTTTTAGGAACAATGGTTGAAATTGCCACTTACTACCACTATCCGAATTTCAAGATGATAGAAAAACGGTTCTAGATTTACAAGCGAGACTCACAGATAGAAAGACAAACTCTTCATTTAATTATTATAAATCAGCTGAATACCCGTTCTTAGTACGGTGTGAAGAAAGGACGATTATCAATAAATCAATATTGAAAAACACTACGAAATCCACCACTGAATTGCACATACCAACACAATTAATAAAGTTGAAATATATAAAAAAAAAAATCTATTAACATGTTTTGTCTTTTTCTTCGGCCTTATAAGTTATTAGATTAAGCAAAACATGTTTGTAGTAGTTCATCTCCTCAAAACAAAGATTAACTGTATTCATCGTTATTTGGCAGGATGTTGTTACTTGATGCCGACCAGTAACAATTAAAATTTACATTGTAAGCGATTTTTCTCTTATCAGAAGGGTTGTAAAAATCATCTTTTCATATTATCTATATTAAAACTGTATAAATTTGTACCTATTACCAAAATAAACTGAGCATATTGGCTCAAGAATGATCCAACGTCAATTATAGTAGTACGACGAATTTTAACGGTTTCCTTAAATTAGTAACTGCCTTTTCTCCATTAACTTTGCTTTACAGTTCTTAGATTACATTTTTATTACATATAAGTATATATGAAATTATTAAAGTAGATATTATAAAATATAGCGCTTATAAAATAATGAAAGTTGATATTACACTAATTTAGTCATATATATTTAGGCTCATGTAATTTACTACGCGTTAAACAAAATCATTCAAGCACTACTCGAATTGTAATTACTGAATGCCATAAGCTTTATTCTATGTTAGCAAACATTAGGTTCAGGTTATCCAATTGTATGGCAAAATTTAATTAAATAGCTATCATAATTAAAGTTTGCTTTTAGCACACAAACAAAATTATGCTGCTTTTAAAGGAAATGAAAACGGAAGGTTTATTGATTATTAACATTGCTTTATCTAGACAATCCAAACATTGTCGCAATCAGTTTTCCTTTAATATATATAATAGCGAATTATTGAATGTTATTGCTTTGTAAGCTTGTCTTATGTCAGTTATTGGTCAGCTTCAGCTTGATAAAGAACATTTATTATGAATAGAAATTGATTTATTATTAATTTTAATCAATATTTGAAATAATTGAGTCCTATATAAAAGATCTTTTTTTTTCATAATTTTGATTGTTTAGATTTTTTTTGCATAATTGAGCTATAGGAAAAAATTCTTCATGCAGAATTTTGTTACACTGTAAGTAATATAAGATTTTTAGAAAATCAATCAAGAATAAAAAATCAAGAACACTATCTATTTTATTTGCATAACTGTTTTGATACAGTTATTGTGAATTTATTCTTTTTTATTACTAATAGCATTTTATTATGAAAAGAATTTAATGTAATATGAATTTTTAATAAGATTGGAAATAATTGTGCCTTATATGGAGAATCTTGCGTTTCTTCAAAATATTTAACAACAATATTATTTGAATGATCGGAGCCATCACTTTGACTGCAAATCAAATTTGGGATCCACTAAGTCCTAAAATAATTATACAAGCTTACTTCACTTTCGGGGCTTTTTCTAACTTGTTGAGATCTTCTAAAGCATTTAGCTACAGAATTATTAGAATTTGTAATGAACTTTCAAAAATGCCAATTTATCTAGAACGACCATTGCGGTCACTTTGACCGCAATGGATATTTGACTGTATTGCTTGAATATAGCGCTCCATTTTTTCCACTTGTTTACCTTTGTTCGAGCACGTACCTGACTAGATTGACAATGTTTTTTTTCTTCGTGTAAGAAATCCAAATCCTGCTTGCTGTTGC
Organism: Parasteatoda lunata; assembly: GCA_949128135.1. NCBI lineage: Eukaryota > Metazoa > Arthropoda > Arachnida > Araneae > Theridiidae > Parasteatoda > Parasteatoda lunata. The sequence goes on along the minus strand of OX421978.1, from coordinate 45,461,068 downwards.
TCTTTATCCCCTCGTAACTGCTTACGCATTTGTTAATTTATTTCATTTTCAGATTACTTCAAGATATGAGTTTGTACTCATCTTAGAAATAAAAAACTTGCCATGCCATTCAAGAAAGGATAAATTTATGTAAAAAATTCTTATCCGTATTTTACAGCAAGGTAAACTAATGCAACCGTTAAATATTACGAACGAAAAAAAATTTCTTCAGTGCATGAGAAAAAAAAAAAAAGACTTTTGGATTAAATTTTTGAAAAATTTGGACTTGGAAAATTCCTGGTTGACTGAGAAACTTAAAACTAAATATTTTTTGAACATTTCGTTACATCTAGGAAAAGAGAAAGGCAGTATTAGCTTGGTAAAATACCTAACGGATAAGGTTCTTGGTCGAAAAGAAATGTACCAACGGACATTTTTTTTACATCTTAAAAGCATTTTTACTGCTTATGGGCAAAAAGAATTTCAGTAGTTATTACGATAAGGCTAAATTAACAAGAAATCTGACAAATTAGCAAAGCTTCAACTACATAGCATTTTTTTTTTAATATTCTAGTGCAGGATCAAAAAGTTAAACACACATAAAAAAAATATATATATGCTTCAATTTACGCAACTATGGAAGTGTTCACAAAATCTATATAATCTCAAAATCTTCTTGAAAAATAAATCTTTTCAGTCTGTTAGTTTTTAGCATGGATGTATTCTATCATAAAAGCCGATTGTAAACGAAACGAACGATTTCTAGAACATGGGCATTTTTAGCTTTGCAACTTTAAATTTGTCAATTTTCAAGAAATTTTTAAAGCTTCTAACTCTGAGCTCGTTTTTTTGAAATCCCCTTATTTTGAGTTTTATCAGAGAAATAAGAGAGTTTTATTTTCCTACAAAGAAACTACCAGTTTTCTACTCCTGACTTTTTGAAACTACAAGTAATAAACGCCGTCAATTACGAAACTGCAAGTAATAAACACTTCCAGTTACGAAAATACAAGTAATAAGCGTCGCCAACTGTTCTCATAAAATAAAATAAAAATATTCAGGAAAAGCAAAGAAATTTTCTTTAATGACTTTTGATTTCAAATCATGCGTTAATATCTGGTATGTAACTGGTTTAGGTTGTTATTGTTCCTGAAAATAATAGCATGTATATATATATATATATATATATATATATATATATATATATATATATATATATATATATATATATATATATATATATATATATATATATATATATATATATATATATATATTTGTAAGACTTGAAGTACGTGTCAAGATACATTTTTAAGAATGAGCGAATTAATATAATATTTCTTAAAATACATTTATAAATAGCTCCCAGATTTTAAGAAAAATAATTATAAATATTGCTTTTAAAAATTAAAGCAACCCAAAAAGTTATTGTGAAAATATAATATTTTGCTATTACATAATATAAACCTTCATTCATCTTCGTACAATAAAACTATTTATTATAGAACAAAAATAAGTATCGTCATGTTGCCACGGTGACTTTTTTTAGAATCATAAAAATAGCACTTCACATCTATTGTTCTCAATTGTGCTATTTACTTTGATGCTTCCATTTTTAGAAACACATTTATTGTTTATCATTGGCATTTTTGTGTAATATTTCTTCACATAGTTTGGAGTTATATGGTGTTTCTGAGATACCATAGATTTTCTGAGAACTTTTCGAACAATAGAAAGTCGCGTTGCTAGGCAAAGAAAGCAATTGATGTTATATGAAAAATACTTCACCACGAGGATACTGGAACTCAGTGACGTTTCATAAGAATTTTAAGTCCTTCCCGTGTAGTTGTGCCGAAAATAACTTTAAATCAAATTTACTAAACATTATAAAAATGAACTGCACTACTCTACCACTTGAAGAGATTTCTCACGAAGTTGACAAAACAGTTGGCATTTTGTCTACATTTGGCTTCATTTTGCTAACTTAGTGCACACACATAAAATTACTTTACCACAGTTTATATTGAACTAGAGAGGAGTTTAGTAGAGAGAAGGTATGTGGGATGCCTATAAAAAATATGGGGTTAGTTTTATATTCTAATGTTATGGTTATGGATGATTGTTGTTTTCAGGTTCTAAGAATATAGAGATGCATATAAAACGTCTTGAATAATTCAGTTTATCATCAAATTTATAAAAGAAAAATAAATGAATTTATTTAAAAAAAACAGGATAAAATATGGTAAACGCGATTTTAATGAAAAAGCATTTTGTCATGTGATATACTTTTAAAAAAAAAAATATTATGTCTCATGCAGCTGAGACCAATCAAAAGTTTTAGACTTTATGAACTGCAGGAACTCCCTTCACGGTTCGCAAAAAATAACGAGTCACAACCACTACATAATGTCTTAGAATATACTTGAGTAGGGGAGCTTGCACCATTTTTCATAGCAATCATTGTATATATCTATAAGCCGAGAAACCTCTGATTTGATTCAAGTCGGCGAGCAACGAATATCTGTGTATAAGCAACTGCGTATAACAACTGCGAGCACAAAATGGTAAGTTTAAAACATAATTCATGCTAGATGAGAAATAATTTTCTTTAACCCTTTCACCGTCGGCGTCGCATCGCATACGCTCGGCGATTTTGTGCCCGTATGGTAGGCGTAGCGTGTCATGCGACTAAGAAAAAAATTGCATCATTGAATTTGAACTCGTTGCTTCTAACACGTTTCTTTAAACCTCGCGATTAATTTTTTATTTCTTAATATTGCTAAGAGATGGCGTAACGAGTCCTACTTTCTTCACTACCTTGCCAGTGAGACTTTCAGCCTTGAATTGAAATCAAAATCCTTTTGTATTTTCTGTCATTTCGTTTTCATTAGTGTTACCGTTGCATGTCAAAATAATTATGATGTAATTTAAATTATATTTATAATAATTATTTTATACAGATGTTTATAATTAATTTTAATAAGTATTAAAACTAATAATTATTTTATGCAGACATTTATCTTCAACCCCTTGAAGCATTAGATTTAATAAATATGCTATCACGGTGTATTTTTTACGATAAAACTTGGGTGCCTTACCGGGAAGACTGGACATCAGTAGATGGGTCATCACATATTTCACCACCAATTGGTCAAGCAAAAAGCTGTTTGTTGACAAAAATGTTTTGCATTTTTAAATTTAGGATAGATTAGTTTTGCATTTTCAAATTTAGATTAGTATTAGTTTTCAGCATAAAAATGCTTATGTTGGGTCGGAAATTCGTGAAAAAAAAATTCGCAAGAGAAGTGACTAAGTAAACGAGGTTTTGAATTCACTGTTCATAAGAAGATGAACCTGCTGGTAATTAAAACTTCGTATTGGTTTAGAAATTTTTTTTTTTCAGAAAAAAAATATTAGTTAGTCGATTGATTTTTTTTTAAGTAGGTTTAATGTGAAAACAAAGTTCATCTAGAACGGAACTTATCTCGTATGGCTGTCAAACAAAGGACTTAACACTCATGGTGCAGTGCGTGAATTTCTTATTCATTTCAACTGAAAAGTAAAGTTTCCTGATAACAAGGATCTTGAATTTTGAAACTAAAGCTCTTGCTTGGTTTTCAAGCACTGGCATGGAAGTAAAGATCAGACAGAAAGCGTTGGCTATATCAAATAGTTACCAAGTAAAGGACTTGACTTCTGAAAGTTTTGATTTAAGAATAATCAACTTCGAGATCAACGACGAGTTCTTGTTGAGGAGAAAAACTTCTAAATGGTTTGATTTAAAAATCGTGGAGCTTTATATCAGAAACCAAAGCTTCTGGTCGGTTTTCATTCCTTGATTTGAAAACAATGATCCGAAATACAATGTCTATATCAAATGGTTACCAAACAAAGGATTTTACGTTCATAGTGAAGAGGAACGGTTCTGAATGGTTTGATTTAAAAATCGTGGAGCTTTATATCAGAAACCAAAGCTTCTGGTCGGTTTTCATTCCTTGATTTGAAAACAATGATCCGAAAAACAATGTCTATATCAAATGGTTACCAAACAAAGGATTTTACGTTCATAGTGAAGAGGAACGGTTCTGAATGGTTTGATTTAAAAAAAAAAAAAAATAATAAACTTTCAGATCAACGAGGAGTTTGAATTTTCATCATATCTTTCTGATTTACCGAGAAAAAAAGTATTGTCATAACTACCAGAATATGGTAAAATTTACCGAGTTTCTGGTTTTATAAGAACAACAAAAAGCTCGGTAATTTTTACAGAAGCAGTTTGGTAAAGTTTTTGGTAAAATTAACATTTACATATTATTTTATAAAATGTGTTAAAATTTGGTACTTTATCATGATACCTAAGAGCATGGTATACATATGAAGTTAAAGTTAACTTTTTGCTTGTTATTTTTACTAAATATGATGTAATGAAAACTTTAATTTTAAAAAAAAGCAGAATTTCCCTTTAACCGTTACAAAATAAATGGAAAACGAACCAAGGAATGATTTAACCTTCAATTTTAGCTTATTACCAAAATTATGTTTTTTTTAAAGTTGATTTTATCATATAGTACGGCAATTTTACCAGAAATTTTTTTTACGTGCATCATCTGCTGCTGTATTTTCAAATTGCAGATTTCAAAGGTTATTAAAATTATGTCTAATACTTTCACCTTTGCAGCCCTCTATTAAAAAACAACCATGTTTTAGTTTTAATCTTATTAGATTACTTTTTTCAAATATTTTCAGTTAAGGAAAATTATAAAACGCTATAAATAATTTGTTCACATAAAATAGACAGACAAAAAAAGGGAAATGTTAAAAAAAAAAGAAAATAGTTTATAATTTTCTTTTTAAAAAAATATGTTTTTGAACTTTCGCTAAATTATGACTTTATTTTGTTCCTGGCAAACATGAAGTTACATAAACTCGTACAACACCAGTAAGCGGAAGTAAGTTTTTTTTTTTTGCATGGCGAAAAACTATTCTAAAGTAAAACTAACCCTAAAAATGAGTTAATTGTTATCTTATAAACTATCATTTTTATCATATTTAATATTTACATCAAATATTTTCAGACACAATAAACTATGAAAGACTCTGAAATTTGTTTTTAAAAAGTTCTTAATAAATACGCAGAGAAAGCAGGACTTTATATGTTAAAAGCATTTATTTCTTAAATTAGTTTCTTTCTTTCGTTTTTTCTAAAGCAGTCTTTTTATAATACGAAAACTCTCTTGACAAAAAAAAATCAATTTATTCAGTTTAGAAGAAACCATTCAAAATGGAGTTACATTTTATTTTTTTCTTTCAATCTGAGCGAGAAAGAAATTGCAATTGAAAAGAGAAACTTATTTAAATTAAAAGGACGTCTTATTTTTGGAAGTGTCTTATAAAAACGACTAATGTAGTTTGGACGGATATATGAAACAAAACATTATCCTTTTGTGCTTTCATTAGTTTTTACGATGTTATTAATTGTTTCAAATGCACACTTCTTAGATTAAATTAAATTGCTTCCTAAAATATTTATAATTTGCAATAATTGAAAAATATATTTATACATAATTAAGAAAAAAAAGCTTCGTACAATTTTATGTTTTTTGTTTTCAATTTTTAAAACCATTCATATGTATTTTCTTTTTAGACATGTATATATATATATATATATATATATATATATCTTTTTTTCGATTGATATCGTATTTGATATCGCTCATGAAGATTCAGGAATAACCATTATTTTTTTAAACACAAATTAATTTTCCTGGTTTCTTAGAACAGCGATTTAAAATTAAATCATAAAACAAAATATAAATGAAAATAAATAAAATGAAAAATTAGTTTACGTTATTGTATGTAGTGGACATTATTAATAGTTATTTTAACAAAGAGTTATTATTTAGCATTTTTAAATAAGTTTGTCCGCTTGTCATCAAATCTCCTAGCTTTACATTAATACGAAAACATATGCTCTCATTTCAAATCGTGAAGTGCACAATATGCAACTCCTAATATAACAATTCAATACCTAACTAGAATGACTTAGAGCAATGCTACATTTACTTGAATTAATCAATGGGTTAAGCATAACTAGTAAGCACAGCGTATGGTTATTGCCTATGTATGTGTTAATATGTATCAAAGCAGCATTATTTCCTCGAACAAGGCTTGAAACGAATTAAAATTTACATCGCTAATGTAATCTATAGCTTACATTAGAGCAGAAAAATGTGTGTTTTTATAATCGATCAAGTCGCAGGAGGTTAATTTTTTATTCCAGCACATGGAGATAAAGAAAAAAGAAGAAAAAAAGAAATATATATATACACACTAAGGAAACTGTCTAGACATTTTGTGAGAGATCCTGTTTCTGTAAAATTGTGAAAAAATTACTTGTAATTTGTGAATATAAAATAAACGTTAAGTCACATTCTTTCAACCAGGGTCTTGTTTTTCTAAGTTTGTGCATATAGGGTCCGGTTATTGAATATATATATATATATATATATATATATATATATATATATATATATATATATATATATATATATATATATATATATATATATATTCTAAAATTACGTGGGAACAGAAGAAAATTAAATTCTAATAGACTTTCTGATAGCATGTTTTTAATAAGCCAGATCAATGTTCTTTTTTTATCGCTAAACGGCCGAATTCATAGAGAAAAAATAACAAAATTCTAATTTCTTTGACAAAGTTAAAAAAGTTTTATGCCGATTGCATTTTTTTCATTAAAACAAAATTGTTTAAACAGAAATGAACATTTTAACTCCCTTTTTTTGAAAAAAAAAAAATAGTTAACAAAAACTATTTACAAAGCTTATAAAGCTTATATTGTGCATAAAATTATCTTTGTATAAATGCGATCAACAAAGACATGCAAAATTCTTTTTAATTCTTTTTAACATTTCCAGAGACACGGCGGAGTACGAAAATAGTGAAAAAATGATATTACAGAACAGTATGTTTTAACAGCATGGACAATCTTCAGAACTAAAAATGCCGCCAGAGCAAATTATTTAGCATATTAATTTGTGCTGGCGATTTACTTATTGAGATGAGCCTCTTGAACCATTAAGGAAACAGCTTAGTTGTTGAATATCTGATTAGATCAAAAGTTATTAAAGTGCTACATTTTTCTTTTTGTGCGCTGTGTAATCAACAACATTTGCTATTAAATATATTAAAGTGATTTGAGCTATTATTTATATTAGCTATTAAATATATTATGTATATTAGCTTTAAAATATATTATATATACTAAAGTGATATATATTGAGTTGAAGGAACAGAAGTGAACATTTTTTATATCTTTTAAACATACCATGCTACTTTTTTTAAAACATAACAGAAAAGAAAATATTAGACAATGTAAAACTCAATCATCATTCTTTAGTTCCAGTTATGAAATTATAATTTTGGAAACGGAAATGAGATTTCTTAAAGCATACATTTTTATTCTTGTGGACTTAGTTACAAAAATAGTAAGTTGGTATTGTTACAGCAAGAAAAATATTTTTACCAAAAATTTATTCGGAACTTTTTGATGTCCGTCGTTATTTTTCGCGATTATGACTAGTTCTTTGAAATAAAACTTTTTCTTAAACAGTTGAAAAAAATTTTATTTAAATAATTTATCTGCTTATCGCTTGTATATATATATATATATATATATATATATATATATATATATATATATATATATATATATATATATATATATATATATATATATATATATATATATATATATATATTATCCATGAAATCGCACTAAATGAAAAATGAAACTTAATGCATATGTTTTTAGAGAAAAACACAAAAGAGGACCATAATGAATGAAATTGAAAATAAATAATGAACATAAAATTTTTTGTATACATAAATGCATGCAAAAAATTTAGAATTTATTTCAAAGAAAACTAGGGAGAAATTTATTGTGTCTTTAAAGTGAGAAATAAAATATCAATATCTTCAATATTGAATTTCAATCTTAATAACTCACATATAGAAACCAAATATCGCTTTTTAAAGTGTTCTAAGAAATTGCTAAAATAATATACTGTTAGGATATAAGTAAAAACAAATCTTTTTTTTTTATTAGAAGCAAAAGTTTTTAGAAATTTTGTCTTCTTTCAAGTATATATTGCTTTCTAAATTGAAGTTATTTTATTTGGTTTCAAAAAATAATAAAACGCGAAAACAATATATACAGTTTATTAAATTTCTAATAATTTTAAGAAAAAGGATACATGTTATTTACTTTTCTGAGAGAAATTTCTATGCTAATAGCCTGCGCTTAAGATTTTCAATATTGGTTTTAGATGTAATAACCAAACCCTAAAAAATTTTGTGGAGAAAAAAATGTTTTTCGTCTGCAAATAATAATATAAGCAATTTCAAAAGCAAGTACGAAAATTTATAATTACTGTTATTTCAGAAGATATTTTAAAGTTATTATTCAGATTTTTAATTACCTTTACAATTTTGTAAATGTAGATAACAATATGATAATTACACAGAAGACATCGCAAACTCCAAATCTACTCACCTAAAAGTAAAAGGAAACCTTTATTAGAAATAACGTATTGATGCATCACATATAAAAATATCATATATAAAAATATCATACATTACATTTTAAAGAGAATTTCTTTAAGACAGTAAGTCAAAGAAAAACGAAACATTAAACAATTGTTTTCTTTAAAACGGTACAGTTTAAGCAAATAATCTTGAAATAAGACTTCGCCATGAAAAAGTTGAATGAACCTCGTAAAAATTACTCAGTTTTTTTTTAAAAATCGTATTTGTTTTTGTACCAACAATTTCTTTTATTACCCTGGCAAAATAAAATAATATTCAGATTGAAATATTTTATTTTATAGCATAATATTATATAGTATAATATTATACAGTATGTTATATAGTATAATAAAAACTGTTAAAATTTGGTCGTGGTTCAATAACATTAAAAAACTAATGATTAACATTTCAATTTACATTTTCATTAAAAGTACCGACATTCAGTGTGTCGGTACTTTTTACTAGAAAATGAATGTTTCTCTAAATTATTACGAAACAAAAACCTGATATGCCGTAATTTCTACAGTACTATTTAATGTAAAATCTCTGAATCCCTGTATATAATTATAATTACTGTAAAGCTGACGGTATTAAATTCAACGTTAAAAATTAATTTCACGTTTAAAATGAATTTTACCGTGAAATTACTCTTACGGATGACACACTCAGGGTACCAGTTCTTTTTTACTGTAATTTGATCCAAATTTGTAGAATGGATTTCTGAATAAATATACATTTCAAAATTCTTCCAAGTGCAGTGACGAACTATTTTTGCATAATGTAACAATATTCTGCTATGAAAAAGATTTATGCTTGGATATTTTAATTTGGTAATTTTTCAACAAAAAACATGCAAAGAACAGATTAACATTCAAATAAAAAATTACTTGTAGTGAAATATTATTGTAAATTGGAAAAAAATTGGTAAATTTATCATACTGCATTACAATGGCATTTTAATTAATAAAGAAAAGAAAAACGTAATACTGTTGATATAATATAAAACATTATACTTAATCTGTAAAATTTTTTAACATTTATGGTGATTGGCCTAATTAATGGCTCAGGAGAGTCATCCTTGAGTGCAAGGGGTTCAGTCAAGTATATCTGTCTTACAGATCTAATTAAGTCATTAAAGCTAAACTTAACATTAATTACACTTTATATCCTTTAAAATAAAGAAAAGTAATGAATGAACCGGCAGCAGTCGGTCCATCTATTTAACCCTAAAGTTTACGGTAAAAAAAATTTTTTACCATTACGATTTTGCAAACGTTTACAACTAATATGGTTACAAAAAACTATAGATACAAACCCATACGTTTTTTAACCATCTACAACCAGCAAGGTTTCTAAAAACATAAAAAAGAAATTCAACTAGACATGTGGTAAAATTAGATTTTCTGGTTGTTTCACAAATCGTAAGAGATGAGAAGTACTAAACATTTTTGTGTAAAGCAGCTTTAGGGTACTGCCATATATGCGTGAATGAGATTATAATATTCTAGTAGTCAAGGGTCATAAATTGGGGAATGCAGACAACTGAAAACTTTTCAAGTGAATAGAATGCAGGAAAAATTGTGGAGTCAACGCTGGAACTCAAACCCCGTTTTTTTCGGTCATGAGATCGACAGATTAGCTTTACGGCTGTAATATGTAAGTAGCTTCAAAGAACTAAATGTCTTTATTAGGGGTGCTAAGTATGTGCGATAAAATTCAGGTTCTTAAACCGTAGAAGATGAAAGTAGATAATAAACAGTTTTTTCACGGATAACAGTTTGAATGCCATCTTATTTATGTTTATTTGACTGTTTTGCTTGAATAAGGTAAAATATTAATTACACGAATTGTTATTCAATCATTTTTCCGAAATTTCTATCAATGTTAAATAAAGTAGAAATAAATCATCAGAAATTTTAAACACCGAAGAAAAAACTCGTTCTTCCTAAAAATAATTTGACCATGAAAAACATTTATATTTTTCTCATAAAATGGAAAAAAAGGGTTTGTTATCAGTATTAACCATTATATTTAAAAAAATGATTTGGAATCAAATCTTCTAATTAATTTATGGATTTCTAATCAGTAATAAGATTATTAATAAGTAATCAGTTTTTTAATCAGTAATAAGCTTTATGATTTACACAGAAAAAACTTCTATTAAAATTACCATGGTAATGACATTTTAGGTAAATTGAAAACCCCATAATTCTAGTAATAAAAAATTAAAATATACGTTATTTAAACTATTCAATTGGTGATTTTTTTCATTCATAGGCTAAATATTTAGCGAAAATTCTGGTTTTCAAACTTATAATTCTTATTGCCGCACATTTAGTAAAAAATTTCAAAACTAAAAATAAAAATAAATCGAAGAAATGGTTTCTATGCGATGTTCTAAGTTACTAAATTTTGTCCCTTTTACGAAATTTTGGCACAGATTATAAGACCATATTTTACTGTTAATTTAATCAAAATAACTAAAGCAATTTGGGGGAAAGTGTAATAGAGACAATGCAGAGACTCCTTGTTTTTATGTTATTTAGCTACAATTTAAGTCTATTTTTTTTTCTTTTACAAAATAATAAAAAATCAGTTGGAGGCAGCTCCGTGTGTGGCTGGTCATCAAAAAGTAGCACCTCACTGTTCTCATGGATTTAGAATTCCTGAAACATAGGAAAACGAATTTGTTCAGATTTTCTGAAATATAAAGACATTATCTAAAAAGTAGCATAACAGTTTTTTGATATTCGCAAAATTACCAAAATGGCGGCAACTTAAAAAAAAAAAAAAATTAAGTTTTTCATCAAAACAAAATTCATTAAAATAGTAACATAAAATCGAAATATGAAAATATCAAAAAAATCCTATGCTACTTTCTAAAGAATATATTTTTACGCAATTTAAAATAAAGAACAGCTTATTTCGTCGTATAGATCATGAGAAAAACGTTAGGCCAGGTCAAAAAACAGCGTTTTGAGAAAAGCGGGTTGAAAGTTTTGACTTATGGTAGGGGAAAACGTTTAATTTCATATTAACGTTTTCAATATATCATAATACACATTATATCATAATGGTCGATAAATGAAATGCCTACAATAAGTTTCTATATACAGTCAACAGAATGGATGAAACACAAAAAGGAATGTCGCCCCTCCTAATCCGGCCGAACGGGCCTTTCTACCTGCTTAGCGACGACTCTCTATTTTCCGTTATAACTTCCAAACGAAGTTAGGTACCGAGAAATCGTTTTAGACAGACATTAGGAAGGGTATAAAGACTCGAAAAATGCAATAAAATATTCAGGGTGGGGTCCCCTCTTCAAGTGTAAGAAACAAGGTAATTTCTACTATATTTTAGGTGGGGAGTACTGTAGCGTATCTACCACTACAAAATTACAACTACAATTCACTAGTATATAAGACATGTTAACTCGATTCTATGATGGAGTACCTTTTCATAGATGAAGGTTGACATTGTCGATATTTACTCTCCCCACAGTTTAGACTACACTTTTTTTCTCCACACTTTGTGTAGAGAAAATACACGGATTCTATTAATAAGAAACCTACTGAATCAATTTAAATTGAAATGAAAATCTGCCTTCTTGAGTTTTTAATTTCGAATGTATATTATTCGAATATTTCTGTAAATAGTTTGTTGCCTTAAATCAAGTTTTTTCTTAAATCTTTGTCATTTTTTATGCATTTTAACATGAAATTTAATTCAACTAAACTGCATAAAATTTTTTTTAAAAATTTTTTTGTAATTTTTCTTTAAGTGCGAGAGCATTTTAAATATTGATAATAATAAAAAAAAACAGCTTACGAAATGAATTTTTTCTGAGATAAAAAAAAAGTTTTCTGTTTGCTTAAGCTTAACAATAAAAAGATAAGTATTAAAAAAAAAAAAAAATTCCATTTTTTAAGCGCAAGTAAATCTGCTTCTCAACACAAACGGAAAATAAAAAAGTATCTAACAAAAAACTGTTTTGTGTGCATCTGCTATTCTTTGTTTGATTTTTATCATTTTCTTTTCTTTTTCTTTCCATTCCTTTTAGTTTTGAGCCTAAGATTTATTTAGAAAAAGAATTTTCAAGATTTATTTACGTACGGCTTAAGAATTAACTTACGCATGACTTAAGTCTTCAATAATTAAATAATTATAATGAATTCAATAGAAATAAAAAATCAATCAGTTTATTTTGCATTATCATTTATTCTTGTTTTAATATTAATAAATACAATTCAGGCGAATTTTTAAACAAATTGAGAAAAAATTCCAAGACGGTTATCCCACTTCTAAATCTTTGTTCTATTTTTATCATTTTCTTTCTTTTCCACTCATTTCAGTTTTGAATCTAAGATTTATTCATAAAAGATATTTTCAAGATTAATTTACGAAGGGCTTAAGAATTAGCTTACGCATGACAACTTTTTAGCTATATAATAGTTATAATGAATTCAAAAGAAATAAAAGTCATTCAGTTTTATTTTAAATACTATGACTTTTTTTTTGCTTTAAAAATAAAGTTTATTGCAAATTTTAACAAACTGAACAGAATTTCAAAAATAAATTGTGCAAGTTTTGCACAATAAAGATTATGCAAATAAAAATTGCGCATTATGTATAGACGCTGTCATATATCACGTAAATTACACATCACATCAAAAATCAAAACTTACACGTCATATAATACAAGCGTAATATATAACATAACATGTATTTTTATATAAAATACACGCGTTTATATTTACAAGGATGAATGTGATCCCAACTTGAAAATCCTGAAAATTTCTTGAGTAAAATCCTTAATGACCCATTTCAAAAAATTTATGTCCTTTTAAGTTTAAATCATTGCTTGTTTCAAAACATTGAATTCTAAATAAATTGTATACAGCATAATTTAATTTTTTGTATTTTATATCCGTCGGTGAACAGCTGACCCAATTTTGGGTTTACGATTACTTATGTACAACTCCGTAACCTTGTAATTTTGAATCAATCTAGAAGACAAGGAAACTGCTGGATCAGTACCCCTAGAGGTTGTGAGAATGGTTGTTAGGGGAACATGGAGGACTTTGCGACTCGACAAATTTAACGTGCATAAGTCACCATTTACTACACGGGGAAGTCTTCAGTCGGAGCGGGGATCGAACCATGTAGCATAATTTAAATGAATAATTATGTATAAGTTTACCTTTATCTCTAATCACATTTATTATTCTAGCAGAAAATATATTTCAAATGAAAGAGACGCCAAGTATAAATTCTAATATTTTTACATAAAATATACAAGAATTTTTATATATAAATGTGATCGATGACTTCTTGAACTTTCTGGACCTTGGATTTCTGGAAAGTCCCGGATTGCGGTTAGAGAAAAATCTGGAAATCCGGATTTTTTCCGGAGCACAATCATCTCCGTATTTTGTGGTTACCAACGTTATAATTTCAAAAGATACATTGAAAGATGCAAAATTTGATCTTCAAACTCACTCACGAGGATAGAGTGGCTCATTTTCCGGTTAAAAAAGTATAATGACTTTATTGTGGTTTTTTTGTACCTCTAGTGGTATGTGTACCACTGTTTGAAATCCTACTATTTCACTGAACTTCAGGAAGGAAATCCATAAAAGTCAAACTAAATTACAAATTTCGTTGATTCGCTCGCAGGCCATTTCTAAGCTCAAAGCACTGGAAAAAGAATTCCAGATCAAATTACATAAAAAAAAGTACAATAGAAGGTATAGTTTTACAGTGTGGAACTCAAGGTGCCGGTACTTAATTACCGTAAAATCAAGTTTTATTGCAACAAGTTACGGAACAAAAAATGTGATATACGGTAATTTTTACAGTAATCACTCAGACTAATTATCGTGAAATCACTGTAATTAAATAAATATTACTGTAAAAGTTAAGGTATAATTTTTTACGGTAAAATTGGATTAAACTTACAGTAAATTGGCTTTTACGGATTATGGAACCTAAGTGCCTGTACTTAATTCCGAAGTTTGATTCGAAATACTTTACAGCATAGCTCGTAGTACACATTTTATTTTTCCACATTTATATTAATGAAACCATTTGTAACTTTTACTATGAACATCACCTTATTTACTGATTGACTGATATTGAGTTTTGTGATGAGATTAATGGCAGTATTGGAAAAAGGTCAGTCAAATATTTATTAACAAGAGAAAAATATAACACTTACAGCAAACATAAGTAATGTTAATAAAAAGAAAAACTTATGATTTTAAAATACATTTTTACAAGAAAAAAGAAACGGTATGGCAAAAGAATTATTTCCTTCCTTTCAAGGTTCAAAACATTGCAGCAAAATAATACATATAGAGCTCTTAGTTAAATAGATTTACATCCCAATGGAGCACTTACATCTTCTTCTATGTAAGCAAAATCTATAACATCGTTAGTCCATGTACTAAAGATTATTACTGCAGAGAGTCTTTTTTCTGCCATTGAGTATAGTTAGTTAAAAATATATCTATGTAAATGTTTGAATGAATTAAATTGTCTATTGTTTATGACTGTTTGTTTTTTCTTTAAATTTGATTATAAATAAATGCGACTTAAAGGGAAGAAAATAAAGTAATTTAAATAATTAGTTTTCCAATTCTGAACTATGTAAGAGACTGATATGACAATACTAAGATTTGAATTAAAAAAAGCATTGAAAAGCATTATACATTTTGCAACAAGAGCTAAAAATACGAATGCTAAGCGATGTAGTAGAAATATAGTGTTATGAAGTAAACTGTAAAAAATTCAGGATCCAAAATTCGAGAAAATTCCCTTCTACCGTGAAGTCTATTTCCAACGGAAAATATTACGAAATGAAGAATATGATATACCGTAGTTTTCACGATAATAATTACCGTAAAACCACTGAATCACTCTAGTTAAATAAACATTACGATATAATATTTTACGGGGAAAATGGGTTTTGAGATAAAATGGATTTTTCGGATGATGCACATTAAGTTTCGGTACTTTATACCGTAGTTACATCTTGGATACTTAAAACAAATTCACTAATTATTTTTGGGATAAATGTTTTGTCATAATAAAGAGGTCTTTTTTTTAAAAAAAAATATTTGTCCTAATAGATACGGATTGAAATATTTTAGCACTAGTGCAACACTTTTTAAAAATTTTTTTTTTTGCTAATAAAATGGATAAGATTTTTTTAAAAAAAATCTCACACTATTAGAACAAAATTTTAAAATTTCCCTGATCAGAAAAATTCATTCTCTATTAGCAAAGACAAAATACTTTATGCTGCGTAGAAAAAAAAAACATTTTAAAGGCAAAATAAAAGATAAAATGAATAATTACTTGAATTGAATTTAAAATCCTACAATAAAAATCTTAGTTTTCCATAATTCTAATTCTTAAAAACCGATAGAGAGCATGAAATTGAATACCAACAAGAAAAAAAACGGATTTACTTTTATAATAATTAGAGTTGAATAAATACTCAAATTGCGTTAATATGAATAAAAAAAATTTACTTGCATCATAATGAGGACTTAAAAAATTTGCTTTTCTATTATTATTTTTTTTTCTTTTTCCTCTTATTATGTGGAAAAAAAATATTATTTTCGTTCTAATTGAAGTTGTATTAAGTTTGTTCTTAAATGCTTTTAAAGAATAATTTAATAAATAAAAATATCAAATAAAAATAAATTCCGTTAAATAGTTTTTTCGTGAAATAAAATAGTTGATTTAAAAAAGTTATTTGTCGGGAGAATTGAATATTCTGTGCATTAAATTTTTAACAGTCAAACATAGAAATAATCTTGATACTTATCTAATTGTTATCTGAAAAAATGAGTTTTGTTTATATAAGCCGTACCAATTTCATCAATTTCTGAAATTAAAAGCTTTTTTTTTTGTTTTAAATAAGCCTATACTTACGATCCGTGTATTTGGAGCCATAGAAATATTTGCATTAAAATATTTGAAACTGTAAATTTTGAAATTGTAAATTTTATGTCCTGATCACTGTTTTGAATATATCATTTACTATTTGTTTATACTACTTCTACATACAACTTGTATGTACTTTTGTTTTGTATGTATTGCTTAATATCTTAATATATACCAACGTGGGTTTAGATAAACTATTTTAGAAAGCTTTAAAATTTTAAATCAATTGTTTTAGAATTCAAAACATTTTAGCACAACAAATAAGTATAATATAAATCATTTCCCTTTCAAAAACTGTTAGAATTTGAATATTCTTCTTATGTCTCTTTGAAAAAGATGTTTTACTTAAATTTTAAATTAAGAGCTTGCTTAATAAAAATAAATACTTTCTTTTTATATTTAGCTAGATTTTTTGTTGAATAGGGTCTAACTCTTAATAATGAAAAATGACAAAAAACATAAAAATAAAGTCAAATTATAGCCCGTGAGCCATTCTGTTTTCCAAACAACAATAGCTATAACTTATACTAATAATATCAGGTGTTTATGTGTAAGAAAATTACTAAAGGGGTTGAAAGATTTTGTTATTCAAAGACCCATGTTACTACCAATGTTTCACTTATAAATGGTAAAGTGAACGAGGAAAAATCAACAATAAACTTGAAGGTTACATAATAAAACCTAAATCTGCAATTCCATAGTGGTTGAAACACTGCGTCTTTGTGAAAATCAGGAGTTCAACATCTGGTGGTGACTTAAATCCCACCTAGATCCAAATCGATGAGAACCAGCTTAGTTGGAAAGTAAAGACGGTTGGTGCGCTGACCGCATGATACCATTGGTCATGAAGTTATTCAGCCTTAATGATCCTCTGACCTAAAACATGCTATTACGAGAATGCTTCCCAAAACAAAATTTTTGATGGCTTTCCATTGATGAACCAACATAATATTGATGGTAATCATGAATAATTCCATCATGAAGCATTATATTTTGATGGCTACCAACATAATTAACCAGCACTCAAATGTAGGAATTTGGACTGATTTATGATAGTCCAACATAACAATACCAACTTGCAATGATGTTTATTCATGTTAAACCATCAGAAATTTCCCTCATAGTTTCTTAGAAATAAAATGTTGAAACGATCATGAACAACCACGATCCCGATGTGGGAATTCAGCCTGATTTATGATGGGCCAACATAAAAAAACAACAAATTGTTTTGATGGTATATTCTAGAGAACCAACAAGAATTCACACTGAACCATCTTGGAAAAGTACAGTTGAAACCGTCATGGACCATCATGGATTATTTGTCCATAAGAATCAAATTTCTCTTGATGGTTAACCCTTATAGTGTTAAAGTAGCATTCTCCAACATGGAATGATGGAAGTGTTAGCATATCCATGAACGTATAAAGGAAAATGTTGAATGATGGTGACCATCAAATTATATTGAACCATAATGAATCGAACTGAAAACAACATAAACCATCAAAATGTTTTGATGGGACCATCAAGAATTTTGACTTGGGTTTACTTTTATAATGCAACATGCTACAAATATTTCTAAATAATATGTATCCGATGATATACTGGCAACATTTCTCCTAGATTAGTTCTATTGCTATTTGTTACCTAAGAAATATTATTCAAGAAAAAGCATTTATTTCATAACAAAACAGTTTCTTGTAATTTATGCTTTACTAATAATACGTTAACATGTATTCAAACTAATATCTTTGATATTTATTAGGTATAATGAGTTTTAACTTTTTTTTCTCACTTTCTTTTTCGTTTTTTTAAAAAGCAAAAATAATAAGTTGAGTAAATACTTGGATATGTTGTGAAAAATATTTTATGTTGTGAGAAAATATTTGTGAGAAAATATTTTATGGGAAAGTTCCAATATATCATTTATAATATTTCCCCCCCAAAAATAAGAGCTTTTTGTAACAGACAGGGCTAAGTATTTATTTGTTTATTCTTTGCTTATAAACGACAATGTATTACTTCAGCAAGATTAATAAAGAACGAAAACATTGTTGTTCTTTTTTTTTAATAACAAAAATATTTCAACAAAAATTTTATTAATTAAATAGTGCATTTGCAAGTTTATATTTGTTTATATAAACGCACAGAATATTTATTGATTGGAATATTCATAATATTTTTTTTTTCAAAATTTAAATTAGTTTTGCTGTAATCTTATTCAACACAAAATAATGAATACAAATACTTTTACTTTTGCTTGAGGCCACAAAATATATTGGATATCCAGCTACGTTATGAGAAAATATTTTGTGGAAAAGTTTCAATATATCATTCATAATATCCTTTTTCTTCAAAATACAGTGCTTTTTGTTACAAACAGGGCTGAGTATTTGTTTGTTTATTCTTTGCTTTCAAATGATAATGTATTATTTCAACTAGATCAATAAATAAGAACACATTGTTAATCTTTAAAAAAAAAAAATATTTCAACAAATATTTTATGCATTAAATATTGTATTGCAAGTTTATGTTTGTACAATAAACGCGCATAATATTCAGTGGAATATTCATAATATGTTTTTTAAAATTTAAATTAGTTTTGGTGAAATCTTATTCCACATAAAATAATGAATAACAACGTATTAAAAATTGTCGCATTTAATTTAATATTGAAAATAAGGTCACTTACTTTTAGACTCTTAACCTTTACTTATCATCTTAATGATTGTAATAGTAAACCAATTATCTACATTTGCTTTCTCTCTATAAACTAAAATTATAAAACAATGCACAGTTTATTAACAAATTCTCCAAAAAAAAATCATATTTGATATAGATTCATCTTACCATGACAATTTATTTTTGCCGTCATTATTATTACATTAGGATGTTGCTGAATGAACAAATCCGTTATTAATTAATTATTTTTTCCGTTAAATGTTGTTTTTTTTTAGGAAAAACCAAATGGCGCGGATTAATTAAATCTGAGCAATGGCTATATGTTTACAAGGTTGAAAGAAAATTAAATATTACTACTAATATCATCAGATTACTTGATTTAATCAATGCAATTATTCTTCAATTTCATCATCAGAATTAAAAGGCTAATCGAAAAAAAAGCAGCATATCGGGATTTGGTTTCATAATTTATCTTTTAAAATTTTTGCTTTTTATTTACATAACAGAAACTGCGTTTATATGAATTCCTAATTCGTCAATTCTACACTCTCAGAAATAAAACTCTCACTTTTAATGATTATTCTGTATTTTGTTATTTTAAGCTGTATTTAGCTGTTAAGCTGTAATCCTTAAGCGGTATTTTGCTATTTTTGAGAATCATTTTGTCAAGAAATCAACTGATTTGAGAGAAAACGCGAGTTCTCAAATATATGACTTTTCTTGGAACCTCATCGCAGGGAATTGTGGGAGAACTATAATCACGAAATTTGTATGAAGACCAGATGATTGTAGTTAGAATGGCCTATTATACGCCTATCCTCTACCTCATACCAGGAAAATCCTGGGTTCGAATCCCACTCTGGATATAGAAGTAATTTATCTCTCTATTCTAGTTGTCCTTCTTGTGTTGTTGGGGTAATGTTGATCTACACACTTATATGGTGCTAGCAAAGAAGTAATTATCAATGCTATCCTTTCTTTTACTCGAAAAATAAAATAGAATCACAAAAGATTTCTTATTACTTTTCATGAAATCCATTTTTTCCAAGAATTGGAGATAGCTTTTTTCCGTCAATTTGACAAAGTGTTCGCTTGGAGTATATAGCAGGAAATGAGTTTGTCGAAAAAAAATTAGTTTATGATATTTGAGTATCCATTTTTATAAGGTTCATTTAAACAAACAACCATAATTATATAAAAATACTCCAAAAACAAATGATTTAAATTTCATATGATCATTATTATAAATAATATAGAATTTATTTATATGGAACGTTTCCAAAGTTAAAAATTTAATGAGCATGGTATCTCCTCTGAATAAAGAATGCAGATTTATTATTATTATTATTTTCTGATTATCAGAAGGCGTTTAATAAAATTAATAGAACTGAGTAGAGAACCATTTTAACTGAGCTGAGAATACCAATTAAGTTAATCAAACCAATATAAGTTACCCTAAAATGGTCAAAATCCGCTGCCGCCTTGCCAAATGAGTTTTCAGATGCTTTCTTGAGACAGGGGGAATCATTTTTACAGTATTTCTTCTCGTATTTGTTATTTGATTATGTAATTCACCAACTGGATAAGAGACGCTTTATTATCCCCAAAACAAGTTAGCTTTGTGTTTTTTTTTTCTGATTATATCGGTATTTCAAAAAGTTATTTGAGATTGATATTGAAATTTTAGTTGTTATCGTCATCTTATAAAAGCAGCAAATGAAAAGCCTCATTATTAATGAACACAAATCAAAATTTATGGCACAAACAAAATCAGTGATTGTGGTTGATAACTATTCGTTATAAAAAGTTTCCAGTTTTACCAACTTTTGTTCAATTATAAATGATACTAACGGTATTTGAGATAAAATTAACTTTATGATACAAAAAGGAAATACATATTTTAACTTATACTAATACTTATTCAAAAACAAACTGCTTATAAAGGAAATTAAGTTGAAGATAATAACAATTATCAGTTTTATATATAATAGTGAATATTGTAGTTATGTATAATAGTGAATATTGAATTGGACAAAACTTATAATCTCGGATAAATAAATACGAAACTAACTTACTAATCTTCGAAATCAAAATTTTGAGAAGAATATTCGGATAAATTACAGTAAAGATGTACAGTGGAGAATAAGAAAAAATTGTGAACTTGACCATTTCATAAGACGAAAAAAACATTATTCGATTGATAAAGTCTAGATGTTTGGCTTGGCAGGAGTACATTAAAATATTCAATGATAGTAGAAAAAATTTCATTTAAATTGAAAAACTTTTAATTGGACTTGGAATTAACTTTAAAATTGGAAACCTTTCAACTTAGAACCAAGAGAAAGACCAAAAAATGCCGAAAACCAAAAATAGGAAAATCTGCAAGGATATTGTTTGGCAAGCCATGACTCACAATGAGCTGTAGTGCAGGATAAGTAAGTACTTATTAAATATATTTAGTTCCCTGTCTTTTCATTAGTATTTCTTAAATTTATTGCTTTTAGAGAGTTTTGGATTGAACACAATATTCTTTTTATTTATTTCTTAATTTATAAAAAGAGCCATTCATTTATAATATCAAATTATTAAAAAAATGTTTTCTTTTAAATCTTATAAAATGCATTTATTTTAACTGTAATTTTTTAGAACTTTTTTTGTAATAAATTTTTCTTTTCATCAAACTAATATTTAAACCTTTTTGAAACTAGTAGAATCGTTTATTTCAACCAACTAGCGTATAATTTAACATCATCTTATAATGTATAAATATTATTTTATATTGAATGAAAATTATTATTATACTGTTATTTTTTGATTGACAGAGCACTTGAATATTGGCACCAATTAATTAAATTTAGTAACCAACTCTTATTTCTAAAAAAAAAAAATTTAATTTTTACATTAAAATTATTTTTTTTTATTGTTTTCAAAGTGGTTTTTAAACAATATTCTGCTACTTCTACAATTAGATAGTCCAATATACAAAATCATTTTATTGTTTACCTCGCTACCGTAATTTATATATATATATATATATATATATATATATATATATATATAGCATAATAAATAAATACAAAAAAAAACACGAAGAAAATTAAGAAAAACAATAAGTATTATTTATTGCGCATAAGCTGCAAGTAAATAGAACTCATAAAATAAGTTTAAAATGAAGATAAAACGAAGAAAAATTACAGACAAATGAAAAAAAGGTAAAAAGAAAATTATTAATAATAATAAAAAATAAAAATAATAAAAAATAAAAATAATAAAACATTCAAAAAAAACTGGAAGGGATATAAAAAAAAAAGATATAATCTTTTCATCAGCCCACTCGATTATAGCTGCAAAAAAGAGTGCTTTCTAATATTGTATTAATATAGCCGAAGCAAAATATATCAATACAGTAGTGTGAGGAGCACTGAAAAAGTTTTATACAAAAATTACAACAAATAAAATAGAGTACAAAAAGTAAAAATAACGCAAAAAAAAAAAAAAAAACATAAAGTAAAGAAAGTTTGTATTATGTTCTTTTCGGTTTTTTCTTTATATTTTACTTTCTTTTTTTTTGTGTGTTATTTTTACTCTTTGTATTCTAGTTTATTTGTTGTAATTTTTGTAAAAATTTTTTTGAGTGCTCCTCACACTATTGTAGTGATATATTTTGCTTCGCCTATATTAATGCAATATTAGAAAGCACTCTTTTTTGCAGATATAATCGTGTGGGCTGACGAAAAGATTATATCCTTTTTTATATCCCTTCCAGTTTTTTTTTAAATTTTTATTTTTAATTTTTTATTAAAAATTTTCTTTCTCCCTTTTTTTCATTTGTCTGTAATTTTTCTTCGTTTTATCTTCATTTTAAACTTTTATATATATATATATATATATATATATATATATATATATATATATATATATATATATGTAATAAAAGGGCTAAAACCCCTTTTATTTGTGTTATAGATAGCTTAAATAATGCAGTCGTAAGCCATCGTACGTTCTAAAATGGTTTATTAACAGTAGGTTGGTATTGATAACAGTCCACATCCGCTCTCCACAAGGGAGAGGGTGGACAAGACTTCTGTCAATTCTGGAACAACTTATCAGGATCACAACATCATGGAAAGGGCATGCGAAAAGCATTGCTCTCGCTTTTATACTAACACATTTTGGAGTAAAAAGGCACAGTCTTTGAAATACTTGTATCCTTACGCATTAAGGAAAATCATTTCATGCTTCCTTATATGGAAGTGAAAGGGGGAGAGATTCTAAAAATAACTCAATCGTATGTTTATCAGCCTTGAATTTCCAAAAGAGAATCTCTCTGCGCTTATTCTTTAACAAAGACATTTTATGAAAACGAAAGAGTTTTAATTCTTTTATTAATACAAAAGTATTATAATTTTTGTATTACATATATATATATATATATATATATATATATATATATATATATATATATATATATATATATATATATATATATATATATATTACTACAGGTAGGCGTAAAGCAAAATTTCGTTGATGATTAACTCCTCATACATTAAATAAATAAACTAATCTCTTTTAATTCTTTCACAAAACCTCATTCTTTGCTTCATTTTTGATAAATTATACCAGAACTAAGGTCAACTTTAAAGTAATTTATCAATCTCTAGAAACACTTTCAGACAACTTTAAAGAAACGCATAATATTTCAAAAATTTCATTTTCTCTTTCCAGTCTTCTTTTCTACATAGAGAAAGTACTTTTAGTTAGTTTAAGATATTCGAAAAGAAGACCCTGTTTTTTAGTATGTATAATACAACTACGTATACTTTTTGTTTATTTTTCGTTTATGTAAATTAGAGTATTCACGTTACTCTTTTTTTATAGTTTTAAGGAAACATTAAGATATATTAATCGTCTTGCAATCCCAAATATGCATAGATTTACTCGTTTTTACTTCACACATTTTAAATTTTATGTTTAAAACGAAGCTATTAACGGAGCGTCAATTCTGAAGGTAATGTTTTGCTGCATTTTTTTCAAACAGAATATTTGAGAGTTTTCAAACTTGAAACAATTGTTATGAACCCTTTTCAGCATTGATTTCTTTTTTGATCATTTATTTTTTTCTAAAGCAATTCATAAGTTCTCTAAGTATTTACAACAAAACTTTTGAATATAAAATGTGCAGCATGTTTTATGAATGAAGAATTTCATTCATTAACATAGTCCCTTCATCTAACATAGATAAAAAAATGACTTATGGTTAGATATCTGTAATTAGCTGAGAGCCATAGAATTGCCGAATATTTACCGAGCAATTTTGCCAAATATTTTACGTTTTAAAGTTTATAAAGGACTTCGTCGCTTTGATTTCTTTCTTGATAATTTATTTTTGGATATATAACAACTCCAAGGTAATTTATTTATAAGCTTCTAAATAGTAATTTAGCAGCTATTAAAACATTTACAATGAAATATTTGACTTTAAGGCATATGATACGCATTGTGTATTATAAATAACTATTTTATTAACGAAACATTACATTCATTAACACTAAAGTTCTTGTATCTAAAGTAAATACACAATGGCATACGGTTAGAAATCAGTACATGGCTGAGAGCATAAATTTGCTATATATTTATTGATAAATTTAACAAAAATGTTATATTTTGAGGTTTATAAAGGACTTCGTTGCTCTTCTTTCTTTTTTGATTATTTATTTTTTGGTACTAACAACTCTAAAGTAATTTTTTTATAATTTTTAACGTAATTGATATGCTTTTAAAACATTTAATGTGAATCATTTGAACATAAAGTACATGACACGCATTGGGTATGAAAAAAAACTATTTTAGGAATGAAATTCATTCGTTAATACTAGTCTCCCTGTATCTAACGTAGTTAAGCATAATGAAACACAGTTCGGAAATTGGCTAAGAGCCAATATATCGAAAGGGAAAAAAACGAAAACAAACATTTTTACTACTAAAAAGCGAATTACTAAAATTTTTGAACTTACCACGGATTTTGGTAAATAATTAGTTTTTAAAAATATGACATCTAAACGTGGTTTAAGTAAATATTACTTTATTTATAGTATTTTACACAACTTCAATTAAGAAATAACATAAAACGAATAGATTAAAGTATAAAATTAAACGTATCTGTACAATTATTAAAAAAAAATTCACTATATGATAAATAATTTATAATTTCGATAATTCACTAATTTTATTGTTAAAAAGTAATTTATTGCAGACAATTATGCAAACGAACTTCTGATATCATTATATATTTATACATAAATAGCTGAATTAACTAGTTAATAATTTACGCAACTTCAGAGAGTTTGGCTTGTTTTCTTTTTAGGAAAAATACGAAATGTGATTTGATGCATCCAACATGATATTTAAGGCAATTAATAAGACGTGATTCCAAGGAAACTTCTTCAAGTCTGATGCCCGTGACAACTATCTTTCTCTTTTGAAAACTTTTGAAACTGTTTGTTGTATTTCGCTATTTATAAATTAGATTACAGCGACTTAATTTAATATTTCTTTAATATATTGATGCATTTATGAAGACGTACAAGAAAATACGTTACATTTCCGTCAGTCAATGTAGCATTTGTCACAACTGTTTACATTCTTTTTTTATTTTGTTTTTAATCTAACTGTAATCTAAGCCTCTCGACATGTTTTATAATTCATGAAGATTTTAATGAATACTGAAAAAAAGCCATATTACAAAACAGCTAAATATTTTTTTTTTCCTGATGCTCAAAATTTAACGATATAAAAATTACGAAACATCAAATCATTTGACTTTTTCTTTTATAATTTGTCTAGCAAAAAAATGTTTGCCAAATTTGTAATTTAATAAAGAGATTTAAAATATTATGCATTTTACCAAAAGAATTGAATTATTAAAAATGAAATTTATTGAAAGCAAATAGATTTTTTGAAAAATTTCCGTGCGGGCTGTAAACATCATAAAGTATTTCAAGAGATACTAAGAATGTAACCAATATGTTTATGTCTCTGTTTATGTGCATTAAATTTAAGTTTATGTGCATTTAAAAATCAAGTTTACATATTTAAAATTTTAATACTAAAATTCTATCACAAGTGAGATATTTTCTGTAACGCTTTATATATCCAGAATTGTTGTCCTTAATGCAATTTATCTAGTTCTGTTCTTAATTGCAGTAAAATTGCAGTATACCTAGAAGTTCAATACAGACTTTGGACAATAACTAATTTAGTTTGCTTTAATGAACATAATGATGTAAAGTTCCTGCTAGTATGTATTGGTTAAAGACGTCATTTGTAAACCTTAACATATAATATTCTTATAATCATTAATTTCAATACCTCATACATATTATTGTGGTAAATATGCTACACAATAGATGTGCTATAGAGTATAGATAAACGAATAGGTAGAATTACAAATTATATTTATCCTACATTTGCTTCTTTTAAATGTACTCAAAAATAGTTCTGGCTAAAATTATTGGTCATAAGCTGCTAAGATTAATACAGTTGTAATTGAATAAAGTATAGCTTTTAAATTTATTTTCTCCTGAACGACGGAATTAATTTCCAAACTAAATTCAGAGATTGGCATTAAGCGTTTTAGTGAACCAGCAGAGCAAATTGTAATAATATATAGTTTTATCTTAAAAAGAAATAGCAATGCAAATATCTCTAAGATAAATTCTTTAAGATAAATTGAAAAATTCTTTAATCCGGAGATCATTTTATGCCAAACATATTTTTTAAGACTTTATTAATCATTTAAAATTTAAAACCATACTTAAAATCAAATATTTATTCCAATGTAAAACGTTTTTTAATGAGTTTTTGTAATCTAAACAAACATTTTCCTCCTAAAATAATCAGAATATCTATAGCTAGATTTTTAGCCAGTTAAAATTGCATATCAGTACATTTCTCAGAACTTATAAAATATATATTCTACCTATCTGCCATTACTATACTATATTTTAAAATTGATATAGTATACTATATTAAATTGATTATAAAATTGATATAGTATACTATGTAGTATACTATACTATATAGTATACTATACTATATAGTATACTATATTATATAGTATACTATACTATATAGTATACTATACTATATAGTATACTATATTTTAAAATTGATTCGGTAAATCCATCCATTCATATCATTTTCCGATTTTGTAGATTATCGAAGGAACCTATTGAATAGCATTTAATTTTAAATTATGTCAACCTTTGCTAAAACGGGACAAATTTTAATTCAGTAAGATAATTTCTAGATTTAGATTATTATCTCTATTATTGTTGAACACTTATACATTTTGCATTATATCAGTCTACGCTTATACGAAATTTCATTAAAATCTGTCCGGTTAAGCTATAGATAACCAAATAAACCTGGAAATTCTAAGCTAATGATAGACTGGATATTAGCGCATACTTAGAAAATCTGAAGGGGTAAATTTTACCCAAGCCGGATTTCTGGTATGTAAAAAAGTAGACATCTAAAATCTTAAGATATAATCACATTTAATTTCATAAAAATATATTAAGAATTCCATCATCAAAATTCTATGATATTCCAATTGATTTGGGTAACGAAAATATTTGATTAAATGGAACACCAACTTTTCAATTATACTTATAAATTGGTTTTATAGATGGCTGGGCTTCTTCATTCTCGACAATTAATAATTAAAGATATGCTAAAATACACTTTTTCTAAATAAAACGAGGTCCATATAGCTACCTTATACGCACACCTATTTGGGGTTATGGAGTACCTACCAAAACACCTTAGGGGCACCTCTGGCTCTTCCTTTCATTTCAATTATAATTCAATAAAATTATCAAAAACATAAATATTCAGAACTTTCAGTAAGTTAAGTTTTAAATTACAAAGCAACAAAGACAAAGAAGAGGAGGCGCCCATTCGTCATTCTAATGTTAAGAGAATTTATAGGTTTTGTCGATTATCTCCGTTATCGTTTTACAGTTATTCGCTTTGTATTAAATAAACCTATGCTCATACAAAATTTCATGAAAATCTGTCCGATAATGCCAAAGATTATAGATCAAATCAAAAATTTTAACGTAATAAGATAATATCTTGATAATCTAATATAATAATATAATTTAAATAATTTTATAGATTAAACTAAAAATTAAACAAAATATTCAAAATTTTAGATATATGTTCACACAAATTAATTGAAAAACATTTCTAAAAATCGATTATATTTTAATGATTTCCACATATTAATAAAATATGGAGGTATATGAGATTGTTTTATTCATATTTGAGAGCATTGGTGAGATTCTGGAAATTATATATTTTCTCAGATTTTAATTAATTTTCGGTTATAAGTTTGATTTAAAATTAAAATCTTGGCAGCAGTAAAGAACAGCTTAATATCGAAATACATTCTTCAGTCTTAAAATTCATTTAATATCTACACTTCGCTTATCTTAAAATATTTTAAACAATTCAACTCGTGAACACCCAAGGTACAGGTAACAAATAATCCATTCTGACATGTGCCAACGAATCACTATTAGAGTATTCCGTTTACTGCAGAATTCAAGCTCTGAGTAGAGATTGCGAACGTGATTGATGAAAAGAGTCTCATTTGAATACCTCACAATTATCCTTTACTTTATCATGATAGTTCCACTATTGACTGCTCGAATCCTTTGTAAGTCAGTTTATTTGATTTCTATAAGTTTAGAATTGGATTGTAATTAAATTTCATCTGTTTAAGATGAAAATGGATTCAGAACTTTATGCTGCAAATTGAAGAATATTTACTGCATTAATTCTCTTAATATAAGTTGGATTTTAAATTATTGTACAATGTGGCAAATTATTTTACAGATAGTGTTTCGTATAGATTAAAGAATAGCATTAAACAAATAAGTTTCAGTTATGTATCTATACAGTTATGTATTCAGTTATATATATATATATATATAAATAATAAAAGCAAAAATTATAAAAGGATTTCATTTCATATTTTGTAATCTGGGAAACTTGTTACGAAAACATTTTAAATCATATTTCAAAAAAACCTGTGAGCGTAAGTACATTTGAATTCGCTATTCCTTTTTTATGTAATGCATTTTGAGTTTTATTTCTTATTTTCTTGAGTTTTTATTTTCCAATTTTGCTTGATTGTTTAATTTTGCATTTTTTATTTTAATTTTTTTGATTAGTAAGTTACATTTCCTTTTCAATTTTTTGGTGCTCCCCTCACCATTGATATGTTTTGCTTCAGCTATATTAATACAATATTAGAAAGCACTATTGCTCTGGATATAATTGTGTGACCTGATGACGAGATTATTTATTTTACCTATTTATTTTATTTTTCAAATTTTGTTTCAACTTTTTTTTCTTCTCTCTCTCTCTCTCTTTAAATATATATATATATATATATATATATATATATATATATATATATATATATATATATATATATATATATATATATATATATATATATATATATATATTAAAGGTTAACAATAACTTTTATGTCAATTCATAGTTTAAAATATTAATTTTTAATAAGTAAAAACCAAATCCTTTCCCATCAATTATTTTTGTAAAAGTTCTTGTCATCTTTCTTTATTATTCGATTTCCAACTTAAGAATTTATTTTTAGATTAAATGTTTAACATTTCTTGGAAATAATTATCAGAAAAGTTTTTCCCTATCAAGCAGCTTCGACGACGAAAGCCATTCAGTTTGTTTAATTTTTCCCCTTTATCACGCATTTTGGCGTAATTAGGGAGTTTCTTGCAGCGTTTTCTCCGAATAATCACTGCTAATTAAAGCGCCAAGAACAATGACTCTGCTCTCGTTTTATGTTCTCTCCAAATATTAATATGATTAAAGAAAGTTATGTTTGAATACGCCTATGCTTGCATTGTTTCTAGCTTCGCTTCGACTATCTTTTATAAAGCGTAAAATGGCTGTGGAATGGCTTTATAGTTCGAAGAACAGGCAACCGCTGAACATGCTACGTTTTAGACTAGCATCCTCATGACGTTATATGACCAAGAAAGCGATCACAAGTAAGGGTCTTGAATGAAATTAGAAAAGCAGGTGATGTGAATTTGAAGACAGGAGCAGAATGTCAGATTTTCCGAAAAGGTTTGGAGATACCTTTCTGTGTTTATGTGTTAAACATGAGCTCGACGTTTCCTAAAATTGTGCGCTAATTTATCTCAACTTATGTAATAAGTAAGGGAGAAGATGCAGCAATATGTTGTCGCTCTCAGAAGTACAATTGTTGTAATTTAACTTTAAACTCAATTTCAAGGTATATCAATTTTTTTACCAATTAGAATATCCTTTATTTCAATTTTTCTGCTATAACGTTACATGAAGTTTCTAGTGAAATGGTGCTTTAATCCACTTGAAGAAACAGGGCTTTACTAATCCCAGTGCATTACAATAATCAGGGGTCTGTTTAGAAGAAATTTGGGTCCGTTAACTGACCCTTCACAAAATAACTTTTCATAAAAACGGACCCTTCACTAAATATTTTAACTTAAAAACGGACCACTCACAAAATAATTTATCTTTTAACCGGACCCTTCACAAATTTGTTTATCTTCATTATGGTTTTGTTATTGTCCCCAGGGGGGGGGGGAGAAAGACAGATGTAAACGAACTAAGTTTTGTCTTCGGCAGACGCGTCTTCCTTTATTCGTCCGAAATAATTCTGCGTTCAGCAGTATAGGCTAAATACCAAATAGTATTTGTATGTTGCATCTCTAATTTAGAAGCAGCAATTGCTGTTTATTTTTGAAAATTTAATTTTTATTATTATAATTTTACAGTGCTGAGCATAATGTTGTATCTATTTACAATTTAAAAACTCCTTGAAAAAGTTTTTTGCAATAACCGGACCCTATTTGCACAAATGCATAAAAACAGGACCCTGGTTGAAAGAATGTGACTTAACGTTTATTTTATATTCACAAATTACGAGTAATTTTTTCACAATTTTACGAAACACAGACCTTTTACAAAATGTTTGGACAGACCCCTGCAATAATGCCTTCGTGAGACCATTGTCAATTGAATCTAGTATTAAATGTCTATTTGATATTAGTGTAAAGAAACACATTTAACTAAGAAATACTTTAATACGTTCTTTCGTGTTTTAATAAAACATCCTTTAAGTAAAAGGTAGAATTAAATTCAGAAGTATTTTTAAAAATAAAGTAAGGCACTCAGTGCTCTTTAGTAAAAGAAAAGATATCATGCTAATTTATGATAATTTTGTAGTTTAATCGCTTAGGACAAATTTTTTTTTTTATTATAATTTTTTTTTTAATTCAAGCAAATTTCAAAACCAAAATATAAAAGTTTTTTTTCTTTTGCAACTTCTGAAAATAGAATTTTTTTTTTTAAATTACTCCTCATTAATTATTAACACAAAACAATCTAAAAAATTCTTTTGACTACAATTATGAGTATAGTAACCCAAATAAAAAGCTTATTACATTAATGGCGGACATCCGCTAGTTGCTATTAACAAATCACAGTCCAGATAGATTTATTCATGGATGTGGTGATGAAATCATTTCAATATTGCTCGAAGACATTTTGATCGATCGATAAACGATAATCATGAGATGAATCATTATGGAACTGATTACAGATCATTGCATTTACCAGTGTTTCCGTTAAATGCACTGCGGTTCAGATAATTGCTAAATGGTTAAATGACAATTTATTTAATTGTTATTTAACAGTATTTAAACAAAACAGTCTTATCACTATAACAAAATAGTATTAGAGCTGTTAATTGCGAGAAAAATCATCAGTTGACTGTTTTTATTCAATGTGGTTAAATAACTAGAATTTTATCCGTGCAAAGCAGGCCCACCTTATAAAGCTACTTAGTTCCTTGTAGCTGGTATAAATTATACCCGGAGGGCAAATCTGTCAATCTCACGATCAGCTGAACGGGGATCCCAGCGTTCACATATGCAGTGTCCACGCAGCTCCCCCACCCAGCGTCGCAACGTTCACACAGCACACCGCAAAGTTTCGTCCATTCCACAACCTGAAAACAATTTCCTATATTCTGTACTCATTAATTGGTAACCATGGACTGTTAAAATAGGAAAATCTCATCCACGCTTGGATAATTGCATGTTAGAGTAGCTAAAATCAAAAGTGCTAGTTTGACTCATCTCTCTCGATCGATGGAACCAGGCAAATCAACCAATTATGCCACGCTCAATGTTTTGCTTTATTTGCGAAAACAAAACTCAATTTAATTCCAGTGTCCATTACCTAAAAAAAGTCTAACAAAACCTAAATCTAATGTCTAAACCGTAAAAGTAAAAATGTTCCCAACAGTAAACTTTGCAGTGAATTGTATGGATAGATTGCTGTCGGTTATTTTACCATCATTTTAGAACGGAAATTTTAATAGTGTGCTTATCCACTATTTTTAACAGTGCTTCAATAAATTGTTTAAGGTTGAAGATGATGATGATGGCATATTTACAAAACAAATGACAATATAGCAATGCATTTCCTACTTTTTTTTTTATTGAAATTCATGATATGTGATACTGCACAAAATATATAGGTGAAGTACGGAAAAATATTGTTTAAAATACAATTTATTGTTCATAGCGGTCTGTTTGAGCACACTAACTATGAGACATCAAATATGTTTTGATCTATATTTATCTAAAGAATTAAAGTTGCAGTTAAAAAATTTTGTCTATAGTTTCTTTAAATTTAAATATGAAGATAGTATTTAAATTTCCATCATACCAAGGTTGGCAAGTTTCTGCCGAGGTGGTTAAAACCACTGGTAGAAACAGGTTAAAACCGGCATGGCAGAAACTGGCAGAAATTCCAAAAATGACATAAAAGTAAGTACCGAGATTGACATACAATGGATAATTCATAGAATAAACAATTAAATGTTAAACAAAGCACAATTTATTACAAAATTATCACCATTAAAAATCAAATATTACATTGTTTGCGCTCTGAAGTAATCTATAACAAAGGACAAGTTTTGGTGCAGTTTAGAAACCTAAACAATTTCTCAATTTGCTATGTATGAACAAGAAATTTGAGAAGTTTCTCTCAAGTCCAGCAGAACGAGCAGGCATTGCCATCAAGGAACATGCAAGATTTGTGAAACTTTCATCTATTGCATATTTTTTAAAACTGGACCACCATGTAGCAGTTGGGGTAGTTGTCAAAACTTGACTGGAAAAATAAGTTTCAGGAAATGGGGCCGATTTGTTTTGCAAAGCTATGACATAAGGTACAAAATCTGGGTTAATATTGGCGAGTAAAATTCTGGCACATTCTTCTTGAGCACATGAAAATTTCAATCCCAAATACTTTGGATGCAGCATATAAGCTAGCAAATGATACTCAATAACTGCCTGTTTAAATCTGTATGTCATTCTTTTTCATAAACAGCCTTCTCTTCCTTTGTTAGATTAATCCAAATAGCACAAGCATCTGCAATTGAACAGTTCTCCTTCAGAACTAAATCAAGGGCAATAGCGATGGGTTTTATCTGTAGCAGCAGGTTTTTGACTTCTTTATAGATGGATTTCCATTTATCAGTTTACTTAAACAAAATATCAATAAGCAATTACTAGAACTAATATAGACGTTTTTTTAAAAAGTTTCTGCCAGTTTTTGCCGGTTTTTACCGGTTATAACCAGTTTTTGCCACTGGCATGGCAAAAACCAGTTTCTGTCGGCAAAAAGCCAACCCTGCATCATACTGATCTTATGTCTTTCTAATAAATATAAAGAAATATATATGCATTTCCTTAGAAAATAATCAATACTTATAAAAGTTTTCTTTTAGCGATTCTAAATACCTCAGCGTAAACACCTGTTTCCTTTAAATTTCTATACCACCTGTCATTTTGAAACCAAAATGTCTTTCAGATTTTTGACTAAAAGATGTTAAAACACACACACACCTCTAACATAGCTATTATATTTCTAAAAAGTAGAGAAAAGTCAAGAAAAAAAAAAGATAACCTATTATATTCATAGAAAAACTATTTATTTTAATGTGAGTGACAAAAATGCTTAGAATTCAACTGATGTTTTAAATTAAAAATCTTTAGATCCTTCAGTTATGCGAAAATTACAAAAGACCCAATTATTGTTTGAAAGTTAATCGATAAATAATTTAAAAGTAATTGCAATCGAGAGAGTTTAGGATATGGATAATTAAAGCCCTTTAAATTTCGACAATTGTAATATTCTACTAGCGTGATGTCTAAAAGCTGCGTAAGCTACTAAACCTCTTAAAATAAATTTAAAAAATAAAATGTAGTAATGTCAGCTATTAAAATGAGCAATTCAACTGCCTAAATTCAGCGACGATTACTAGTAAGTAAAATTAACAGTGATTTGGAAAAGAAAGTGACATTGTTAATTTCAACAGCGGAAGGAATTAATTTTGATGCAAGAGTTTGCACCAGACTTAGAGTTTTAATTATTGAAAGCATTTATCGTCATTAGAAACACTTCAAATCTTTAAACTGATGGTGCTTTAATCATTCTCCAATTATTTTAGCTAAACTATTGCTTTATTTGAAGTTTACAATTTTTAATACGAAATGAAACTATTAAGAGGAAATTATATCTGTATACAAGCTTTAATTTTTTTTAACTATAGATTAAATTTATAGTTATGTGAAAAGGAAAGTTGTATAGGAAAAGGAAACCTAGTTATAGAAAAAAGAATATAGCCATCGGATAGGGAAACTAATCTTAGAAAAGGAAATTTAGTCATGGTAAATTCATTTCATAGAAGAAGTATTGAAATTAAAATGCTGTGCATCGAGTTTATTCTGAGTAAAAAAGTTTTTATTTGCACGAAGAAAAAAATTCTGGTAAAATTATCGTACTGTAAAGAAATGACATTTGCAAAAAAAATTGACTAATAAAAAAATATACGGTATTTAACTCATTTCTTAATTCTTTCGTTCATATGGTAACAGTTTATCGGGAATTCTGGATTCCAAATTATAGTTTTTATAGCAAACATTTAGTAAAAAATAAAAAAAAATGAAAAGAAAATTAAACCGATATAATGGATTTTATGCCATGCTCTAAGGTATCATGACAGGGTTACGAAATTTTATCACATTTATCAAATAATAACAGGCATTATAAAACGTTATTTCACAGTTAATTATACCAAAATCATTACCAAAGCGGTTCGGTGAAAACTACAGACCTTTTTAGTGTTCCCATAGAGCCAGAAACACGGTAAAGGTCAAAACTATCATATTCTGGTAGTTTTGACCTTTATTTTTCCCTCAGTATATAGTTATTTATTAATTATTACATTTTTCAAATATGAAAAAAAATAATACACTTTAACTTTTGCAAAGTTAAGTTGTATTAGAACCTGAAGTAATTTTTGCAAAGTATGAAAAACTCCTATGAAAAATTATCTTTATGAATATCATTATATTGCTCCAAGTTTTATACAAAGTAAAAATAAAATAAAATTCAATACTACTTTCGTTTAATATATTACTTTTCGGAAATTCAAAAGTTTTATAAAGGCTAGGCAAAGAAACTTTTAAATTCCTAGACTATTTGCAATCACTTATTATTATTTTCTGAAAGAAAATTTGTTTTCAAAAAATTTCTTTTTCGTTTTTCACACAATTTTCCTCAACGGAGGATGAAAGAAACATAATCTTTAAGCAGAGCTTCGTATTTTTGTTTTGTTTCGGGCAGTTTTCAAGAAAAACTTTATTTATTTAGTCGAGAATAAATTTTTCATTAAGTATAAATAGAAAATGAATTAAATAATGCGTCATTTTTATATTTTAATTAATTTCTCAACCGTACTTTCTTAACCGTTAATTTCATACCGGAGCAAATTTACAGCCGTTTTACATTATTTGAATTCCTCTATCTGTAAGTATAAAAAGTGTACTAAGGGGCATTTTATAAAAAATAAAAATGTAAACAAGCTTAAATTTTCCTAAGTAATGGATCTAAAAGCAATTGGTCTAATAACGTAAAAAGACACCCTAAAAGCCATCTTCTCTGCATTTTCAAGCGTCATTAGAACTTTTAAGAGGATTTCAATTTTATAAAATTGCTCTCTCTTAAAGTACTTTAAATATGCATGATTCCTAATTTTAATTAAACTTTTTTAAGGATAAACTATTACTTTTAGTTAACAAAGTGCCGAACGGCCTGTGTAGGGGATAGGGAACTGCCTTTGCATCAGAAAGGTTCTGGGTTCGTATCCCGGACAAGGCATGGATGTTCTTTCCTTCTCTTTACTATCTGTCCTTACTGTGAGAGCAACGTTAGCCCACCTAATATGGTGCCCCTGAAAGAGTGGCCAACAAATCTGCCCTTAGATGCCTGTATGACCTAGGTCATTCTCCAGGTGGGCATTGGAAAAAAAAAACAAAAAAAAAAAAGTTAACAAAGTTAAAAAAATGTGTTTCTTGTTAAAAATGGGAAATTAACATACTGTTAATTTATTTCATTAGAGCGGAAACAAAAACAAAATTAAATATTATTGTTTATTGAGCAGTTTTTTTTTCAAACGATATTGATAATAATATAAGAGAAATTGGATATTGATGACATTTTACTTTATTACAATTAACACTGGGGAAAATGTTTGTGTTTACTGTTGCGTGGAGATTTTTGAATGGATATTAAAAATTTTCACGTTTGCATTTGGTTTTTGCTACAGTTTCTCTTAAAATAAAATTTTCAGTCTATTTTTTTTTTTAAATGTAAAAAGATGTTTAAAAGATTTTATGTATGACAGGGGGTCGGGTAAATGTTGCGAACAACATCTATGCGAATTTGAGCATATGATCAGGATAAAAAGTGCCTATATCGAACATTTCGCCTGCAAATCTCGTTGAACACGGCTAAGGGAGCTTTCCAATTCAAGAACTGTTTCTTCGTATGTTGCACAAAAGGTCATAACAGGGAAGTGCATCTATAGCTACGTACCACAACATTTTTGGAAATGGGGAATTAAGCAGTTTTAATCCTGATGATGCACCCAAACTCTCCTAGACGTTTTTTGCAATGGCCCAATGATAAATATAACGCTTTTAAACTTGTACATTTTGACCAAAAGTGTATTAAAAATATCATTTTAAAAACAAATCTGCAGCTTTAGGACTAAAAATAATTTCATATTTTCAATCTCCACGCTCGAATTAGACAAAATCATGAATTCATATAAATGCAAAAAAAAAAAAGTGTACGGCTGAAATGTCACGCAAAATAATTGTACTTTTATGATAAAAAACATTTCTAATTTTAAAAAAAAGAAGAAAAAAAAGAATTTTGGTAAAATAATCGAAATATACAATATTTCAAACATTTATTATTTCATAATTTTTCCGTATGTTATGGTAACGGTTTATCGAAAATTCAAACTAGTAGTTCATATTACTACAAACTAAATAAAAGTACAAAACTAAAAAGTTTATTTAATCGTAAAAATGATTTTTATGCCATGTTCCAAGGTTTCATGATAACATTAAGAAAAAATTATTTCTAACTGTTATTTATTTCATAATTTATTTGGATTTTAATTTTCTGAAGTCCATACTTTTTTACTAAATCGATGCAGATCTTGTAAAATGTTGAAAACTCAAAAATTTAATTCAAATGATGAGTAAGAGTTAGGTGACGGCTAATTATTTATTTTCCAAAAAGAAGGAAAATATGCCTAAATGATGCTTTCGAGAATTTTAAAAATGCACTGTTCTTAAATTGATCAAGCTATAATGCCCGTTTCATGCATAGTTTAGTGGGATTTATCTATTTATTCATGGGCTTCTTTGAAAATGCAAAGATTAGTTAAAAAACATTTTTTAAATTGAAAAACAGATAGCATAAGTATGAGAAAGAAAATAAGAATTTACAGTCATCTTTGTAGCGGGATTTAATCCAGCTAAAAAGTTAGTAGTTCCAGCTCAGAGTAGTTAGCGGAACTACAGTAAAGCCACTAAGCGTATTGCTAGTAAAATAACCAAGCATTACTGAAGCTTCCGATATCGAGGGGAATAAATCCTACAGCCAAGCACTATGAACCGTAGAGATAGCGTGTTCGATATCGGTTTTTGGTCATCATATCAGTGTTACATAGCGTTTAGTGGAAAGGTGACACTGCTTGGCCAGCGAGGCCCAGTCAAAGAATATATAATGTGAGAAGAAGTCTAGCTTCTCCGATACGTAGCAGGGGGCCAGCAAGGTCCCTCTGTATGACAAGAAAAGCGCCAAAGGTTTTTGAGCCGACGCATGCGCACATCTTTCATCCATCATAGCGTCTCCAAACTTGTTTAACAACAAATTTTTCGCCATCTTGAAAGTGACTGTTGAAAGTGACATCTTTAAGTAACCGATATCTATTTAAATTATATACCTATATGTTAAAATAATAAATTATATTTATTTTTTAATGATTTCGTCACAAGTAAATATTTTCCCTGTTTAATAAGTAAACCTTTTTTAAAGCCATATAAGAAGTCTGTAAAAAACAAAAGCAGACAAGTTTTGAGTCACTTTTCATTAGCTGTTTACATGAGTGGGGAGAGACAAGGAGAAAGTTGTTTGTTGGGAGCGGAGGGAAATGGGGTTGCTTATGGGGTAAGGACGGAGGGACCCTCTGTTAGGAGGCAGGTTGTTTTCCTGGCAATACTTCCACACCTTGCTGGAGGTAACCGTTCCCTCCGGAACAGGTTTACATGGGGACCTATGAGAGCTGGTCTTCTTCTCACTTATATATTCTTTGGCCCAGTGAAGGGATGCAAACTCTCAAACACATGCTCATTTGCTTACTACAAAGTATGATTTCTTATAAGCCCTTGTTAACTTGAAAAACAGATGGCTTAAGTAAGAGAAGTACATTACAAAGTTCAAGCATTTATGATAACTCATCACCTCTGAGCTTCCTTTGGCTGTAGGATGAGCCCTAATGCGTTAACAGTTAAGCTACTGATTTAGATTTGCTTAATACAGGCAACTATTAAGCTTGCAAATACTCATATTTATAGTTTTAAAGGTTGATAGATAGTAGATTACAGCTTAAAAAAGAAGTAAAATGAACTAAAACAAAGTTAACAAGCGCAGAAAACCTGAAACTGGGTAAATGTTAAACATATTCTGAAAGTTTTGAGCATGTAATTTTTTTTCAGTGTATAGTGTGTTTCAAAATATTTATTGAAAAATTAAAAGTGTTAAACAAATTGACAATTCTTGTGTTTAGCATGCAAATTAAATTTTCTATAGTTTAAAACCCATTTAAAATTTCAAGTAATTGAATGGACTAATAAACTAAAAGTTCTATTAAAAAAAATCGAAATTTAATAATTAGTCATCAGAGAAACTAAACTGGCAGTTCTAAATATTTTTTAAAGTCAGAAGTACCTATAAAACTTTTAAGGCTCAAGTATATGATATATAAACAAGTATATTGTCCTTCGTTATCTCACTATCTTATATTTTTTATCGCTTATAAGGAAATTTTCACACAAATTATTATGAAAATATATAAGGTAATATTGTAACATTTGCGAGAATCAAAATTTACAATAAATTTATATATCCAATCATCATTTACTTTAGTATTTTACATTTTAGTTCCTTACTAGCCGCCCTTGACACCCAGTTTTGCCACCTTTCAAATTATCTTGCACAACATGCAAATTTTAACGTAACCAAGCCTTCCTCAAATCCTAACATTCTAATTAGTTTTAAGCTTTACATTAACTAAAATCTTTAACCGTCTTGCTGTTGCCAACGGATTTGCCAGAGCGGAAGTACTTATATTTTAATTTTAACTATTTTCAAAAGATGATCGTGATATTTGCAAAGTTTAATTATTGTCAAAGGGTATTGATTTTTAGCAATAGTTTAAAATCTATCCCGAAATTTTCGTATGAAATTTTTTTTTTATTTTCTCATTTTTTCCATCCATTTAAAAAAACGTAGTTTTCAAAATTGCTTATTTATTTCATTATTTTTTACTTTTAAGTTTTCTGCCAGTTAGATAAAGTTGAAATGTATAAAAGCTTCGTCTGGAAAAACATTTTGCTCGAGCTATTTAACATTGTTAAGATTAGACACAGGTTTCATATTGGAATTTGAGATTTCTATCTAGCCGGAAAGGTGTCGAAATTGATTAATTTTTCTTGATCTAAACTATGTCTATATAGCTCAAGAAATGATTGAAACAATCAGTATTTTTTAACAGTATTTCAGTTTATTTAATAACACTTAAACTATTAGGAAAATAGCAGAGATTTGGATTTGAGATAAATTTCTTTTTGTTAAGGTAACAAAATTTCATCGACCCAAACATTCATCTATCGATATTTCATCGCAACGACATCAAGATTCCAGTGAGTTAACAAAGTTTTCATCAAATAAAAAGGTTATTTATATTAAGATAAAAATATTTATTTAAGAAGTAAAAAAAATATGTTAATAAACATAATTAAAATAACCTTTTACGAATCTAATATTTATTGTACAGTTAGGAATAATATACTTTTTTTAATTAAAATGCTATTTCTTTTTGTTTTATTTTTAACTCAACTTTAACTCCAACATCGTATGATGCTAAAAAAAAGAGAAATTAAAATAACAATAAAAAACACTGTGCAAGTCAAAAGTACCTAACATGGAAGAAAGTAAGATTAGAGAGAAATGTCGCTAAATGTGGTTACCACTCCACAATTTGTCTCTTTTGCAACCCCACCGTTTCTGACAGTTCAAAAGCCATTGTCGTAACTCTCTAACTGAAAGTATGATACCAGGAAATCTAGTTGAAACTAACTAATGTGACATCTAATGTAAGTATTTCCTGCAATCGAAATTCCGGACAATAATTAGCCACATTATTACTTAGGCTAACTATTCATTTCAGAACAACGATAATATTTTCTCGGCACAAAAAAATGAAGAAATCACAAAAAAAAAAAAAAAAAAAAAAAAAAAATACAAATATTAAAATAAATAAAAAATTACATATAGTGTACATATAATGTATCGATAAAGTATATTATAAAGTGTATTACACTGAGAAACAATAACGTCAAAACTACCAGAATATGGTAAAATTTACCGTGTTTAGGGTTCTATGGAAAAACCAAAAAGCTTGGTACTTTTATCGAAGTGCTTGGTAATGATTTCAGCAAAATTAATAATAAAATACTGTTTTATAATATGTGATAAAGTTCGGTAAGTGTGGTAAAATTTGGTAATTTTATCATAATACCTTAAAGCATGGTGTAGAAACTATTTATTCGAAAAAATTTACTTGTCAGTTTCTTATTATTCAATAAATGTATGGTAATAAGAATTATAATTTATTTACTGGTAAAGCGTATGACCTCTTCGTAGTCTATGCTTAAGCATATCTATAAAGTCTGTATATTATAAATAGTGTATCGATAAAGTATACAGTATTGACTAAATGTATGGCATTTAATAAAAAATATAATTTTCCGGTAAAGCGTTACCTTATAAACGTAAAAATCACCAAAAGAATGGTTTAAATACAGCATTGGTCTTATTAGCCAGGATTTAGGTTTTTTTCAAGTTATTACCACACTGTTCCGTAATTTTGCTCGGTAATGTGTTACATTACCGAGCACATTAAAGTATATCGCAAAAGTACATCACGACTTAGAAACAATTATCGGCCAACGGCTGCAGAAAAAATAAATGCAACTGCTTTCAGTTTTTAGAACTTGCAGTTAATTTATGGTATCTTTTTTCTCCGAGATTTATAAAGTGAGCAAGAAAAGTATTAAAATTTTCAAAATCCGATGTTCAATATCCAGACAATTTAAGACGGAAACACGTTTTATTATTTACAAAACTTCTAACAATAGCTTTGAAAA
Source organism: Parasteatoda lunata (assembly GCA_949128135.1). Classification (NCBI taxonomy): domain Eukaryota; kingdom Metazoa; phylum Arthropoda; class Arachnida; order Araneae; family Theridiidae; genus Parasteatoda; species Parasteatoda lunata. Next base: position 45,418,883 of record OX421978.1, on the reverse strand, counting down.
ATCTATTTAATCTATTATTACTATTATTCACCCTCCAACTACTTAGTAACAGGTTCAAATCAAAAGAGATTGAAAATTGATCACCACTCAGTGCAGGAAAATAACATTATTAGAGATTCATCTTTATTCAAAATAAAGACATCAATAACAGAATAACAAACTAAAAAACAAATTTAAGTAAGATAAAAAAGAAAGGTTATGAAATATTTATAGTAAGCTTAAATGCACTTAAACTTTTATGCTAATGTTGCAAAAGAAATGTTTTTTCTTAAAGTTCGATTTCCGCTTGTATATGTCGACATGAAAAAGAAGATAAGGTTAAAAATACAGGGTTAAAAATATAAATATATATAGGGAAAAAAGGGTTAAAAATATTCGAAGATTAAACATAGGTGTAAGAAATTAAAATCTAGGCCATGTGCAATGCATGTGGCAAAGATACTACTTTTATAAAATTGATAGCAAATATATTTTCCAACGATTTATCATGCGAGTTTTTTATGTTTAATTGCACAAAATGTAGGTCCTAGGTTTACATCTCGAATAATCACTTCACAACAGATCTTATACCGGCAAGATCATTTTGTCGAATGATAATATAGGCGATAGCTCACTTTACCAACATGATTACTACTTAACCAAAATAATTATCAACATGATTACTAACCTGGCAAACTAATTCGCTTACAATATTATATGTAATATGACATTTTACACTTGACTTATAGAAAAGAACTGTACACTAATAAATAATTATTAATCCTTCGCTTGTAGCACTGGTACTCAGTTGGGCAATGGGAATGTGTGGATTTTGGAATGGCCGACCTGAATTTTGGCAAGAGAAAAATAATTGTTTCAACTCCGTGACCGAACTCAGATCGTCTAAAGCATAATATTTAATTTACCATTTCCCCAATAGATGGCGATGTATTTTTTAAAATTTTCTCTCAAAATGTTCGGCTGTTTCATGCCATTTGTCGGATTTTTGGAATTTGTCGGAAATTCAAAGAAATCTGGGAGGCATGGAGTTCCTGACAGTTGATGTAAATAATAAGATTTTCGTACTGGTTTATTATATTTGTTATAAAAATGATGTCATTTGATTAATTTTACATTGCTTTTTTTTCTTTTTAAAATAGTATTTGATAATTTGTAATATATGTTTTAAATTGTTCACAACTGAAGATAATGCAAATATTTAGTAAACAAACACATCATTGGTGTTATAACAGTAAATTATTTTTGTTTTGATGTGAGTAACAGCCATTTCTGTAAGAAAAACCCGATGCGAAATATCCAAATAACCTGATTTCTTCAAGCATTAAAATCTCAGAAAAGTATACGAAGGAGCATTATCAACATAAGTAAGTTACAAAGTAACTCTCAACAATACATTGTTCTTTACTTTAGAGACTTACACAATCAGAATTCCAAAAAGATTTCGAGGGATTAAATCTAATGGATCTATAATCTTTAGTTCAAGAACCAAACAAAAACTACTTTAGAGTTTGATAGGAAAAATACCACCCACAGGGATTTAGTTTCACTGACTATTTTCTTTCTTACTGACGTCACTTCGTTAAGATCCAATCAAGATTTAAAGTGGTAGAACTTTAAAATGCAAAAAAATTGCTAAAGGAAAGTAACAATAATAATAAGCTTCAAACAATCAGAAATTACTTCTTTATTTCTTTTTAATCTGATTTTCTTTGCGAAGAATGTCAAGAAATATTCAGTTGGGAATGACAGTGGGTCTTGCGTATTTTGTCATTCACCTATTGAATTACAGTTTCTTCTTTTGCCTTTCTGCCCCTTGCACACTTTTCTGATAGTTATTTAAATATTTTATTCATTTATTCTATTCCTACTATTAGTTCGCACTCTCTCTATAAATATTTATATTTCTTGTTCAAATTTTCAATCGTCAAAAAAATACTTTCTAATCATCCACTCAAGTACAAATATATTTTTTTTAAAACTTGAATTGGTTGACATTTGATGTTAACACAGTTTTTTCAAATATTAATTCATTAATTAAATTTAATTAAAACTTTAGTTTTATATGGGAGAAAAAATTTCTCTGTTACGTATGATGTTTAGCAGGATATAAGTTTAGGGATAAATAACATCAGCGGCGAAGCGTGAAGATCGCTGGAAAAAAAATTTTTTTTTCAGATTCTTTTTTCATTCTTGGTATTGCTCTGGATCAAGGGAACAAAATGGAAAAAGAGACACGTGAATAAATTAGTGAGAGAGCTGGAAAGTGTGTATGTAAAAGAGATTACAATAGATCATCTTCATAAATTAGAAACGAAAAAAAAATAGAAAGCGAATAAATAGTTGAAAATAAAAATAATAGTCCAACACTATATATAGAAAGGAATATTTGTCTCCAGCTCCCCCCCCCTATCTACTAGATATCACTATTTTATCCAAATATCGTAAAATAATGAAAAGAGAGAATTGTGTTTTCTTTTTCATTTATTAGAACGCTTAAAATTAAACCTTTCGAAAAAGTTCTCAGCCTAAGAAGTTAGTTGCGGTTCTGAAATATGAATTATCAATAAATATAGTTGATATAAATATATATGTTTGTTGTTTGTTAAAAGAATAATAATTACAAGAATAAACTGCATTACAAAAATATGCCACATGTTTTTCATAAAAATATAGGCTAGAATAAGTGCAATGGTGTTTCGACCATCTCAAATTTAAAAAAAATAAATAACTTTAATTTCTGACTCATCGAAAAACCATAACAAAATTGCATAACTAAACCATGATTTAAATTTATTTTGATGGAATTTAAAATCATAAAAATAAAGGGTCCAGTAGATTTGTTGTTTGTTATAAAAAAACAACAACTAATAATTACAAAAATATACCGTATTATAAGAATATGCCACATATTTTTCATAAAAAAATAAGGCTATAATAAGCGTAAGGGTGTTTCTTCAATCTCAATTTAAAAAAAAAATTACTGTAAATTCTCACTCATCGAATAACTCAATTGCATCACTAAACAATGATACCATGATCTAAATTTATTTTGATAGTATTTAAATTAATAAAAAATAAGGAGAGCAGTTGTTTGTTAAATAAATTAAATAAGTATAAGAATATACTATATTACAAGAGTATGCTACATATTTTTCATAAAAAATAGTCTAGAATAAGCGTAATTGTGTTTCTACAATCTCAATTTAGAAACAAAAACTGTCATTTCGCACTCATCGAATAGCCAATAACTCAATTGCATCACTAAACAATGATACAATTTTGCCTACAGACGTAACGTTAGAACACATACGTTCACATTACAGCAATCATTTGTTGATTATTTCTCTAAATGGTAAATAATATGCCATCATCATCAATGTAGTCTTGAGCTCCACTTTCCATAATGAGCTATTTTCTCCAATAATATGACACTATCTCAAGGAAATGGGAATTAATTGCTACAGCATTTCTATAAATGGGATAACAACTCTTATTTTGGTACCGGGGCATATATTTATAAGTGGCAATATATCCATTATTCTAAACGATGCTATCATATGGCATTTGGCTATCATATTATATGATAGATACATCTTATCATTATATTCCTTTCAAGTCAACAACGTGCTTTCCATAATTCATAACCTAAATATATATATATATATATATATATATATATTGTAAGCAACGTAAATAGTAAATAGAAGCTATAGCGACGTCTATATGGCATCAAAATGTTAATCAAAAATATCTCACGTGCTTTATTATTATTTCTTTGTTTTCACAAGTATGTATAAGAAACAAGTTTCGCATCTTTGAGATATAAATTTAAGAGTTTCTTCTATATAAATTTAATTTTAGAAAATAGGATGCGGTGTATATGAATCACTTATTTAATAAATACTTTCTCGAAATGTATATTTACTGATATTACTGAATAATGATTTATAAAGACACGGACAAAAGAAAATTTTTTAAAATAATAGCCCAAGAACTATTTATATTAACTATTTATACAATATTTATGAAAATGGTTTATCATCCTCGATTGAAATTTTTTGTATAGTTCAGCAAAATTTTCGGTTATTGAATAACTTATTGCTGCTCTGAAGCAGAATATTAGGCATTGATTATACCAAGCAGCATTTCGGCCTGCAGTTTTTCTTTACATTTTATTAGTTTTACACGTTCTTAGATAAATCAGTTTTATATGTTTCTAGGACGCACATCGAAATGCACCAGTTTTTGAAAACCATTAAAGTGTTATAAACTTTTAAGGAAAAAAAAATAATTCTGAAAAAAAATAATTGTTCGAAAACACATAATTTATATTTACTCTTTATTTACTATTTTTCTAGCATTAAATAATTTTTAACTAAATTTTACATGAGAGATAAGTTTAATATTTTTTCGGGATAACAAAGCAATTCGTTCCCATAATAGCCCATTGCGGGCCAGGGAGATCATGGGGCATAAGGCTCCATAATTTCGTGACCAACGGCATGTTTGTGGCAATGTGGTCAGCACTGAGCACAGCTCGCTTTTACTTCCCAGACAGGCTGGTACCAATCGATTTGAAGCTGGGTGGGCTCAAAGCCGCCATTGGGGATCGAACACAAACTCTTCACCATGGCAGGCTAGTGCCTTAACCACGAAGCCATCGATGTGATAAACACTTATCGATTTGATAAACACTTTAATTTGCTTAAATGCTTGAAACCTGCTATCAGAGAAAAATAACAGAAAGCTCGGATATTTGTCACAAGCTGTAACATCTCATTTTTTCCATCTAAAAATTTCGAGCTTTTGAACAGCTATTTAAGTTTAGAAGTGGTAGTAGCAGTACTTTATTGCCGATGTCAGGATAACCTTCCTACAGATGATCTGACATCCATCACAATTTTGATCCCCTGCAGAGGGGGTGGCTAATCCGCTTTGGTTATCTCGCCATGCTGAGCATTTTACTGTAGCACAGTTTAATGAGGACCAACACTATACATTCTCGGTCCCTTCGCAAGCTGATCAAAGTGGTCACCCACTTGTTCACTGACAACTGCTAGCGATGTTTGAATTCAGTGTTCTGCTAGTAACCGTTTCTTGCGATTTGCTCACTGCTCTGTAAAAATTTCCAAAACGAATTACGACAAAAAGTTACGTAACTGCCGGTACATTTTACAGTGAAATCCATCTTTACAGGAACATGTTACGGAACAAATAAATCTGATATACCATAATTTTTTAAGTAAAAAATCACCGATTCACTATAATTAAATAAATATTACTGTAAAAATTATGAAATAATAATTTATGGTAAAATAGGATTTTGCGGTAAAATTAATTTTATGGTAAACATAGATTTTGTGGTAAAAATATATTTTGCGGTAAAAATGGATTTTAAGGTAATAATGGATTTAACGGTAAAAGAGATCTTACGGTTGATGCAATACACTGCCAGTATTTTATACCGTAATTAGATCCAATTATTTTTTTTTTACAATGATTTAAAATGAAAATTAGTAAGTCAATTATTGATGTTTATTTATTTATTTATTAACAATATATTTTTATGTAATCAAAAATAAATCGTGGCGTTGCTGCGTCATACAGAATAAATTTCAAGCATATTCAAAGATATGCTTACCTATAACACTACTGAAATTTATAAATAACTTAATGTAACCTTACAAGGAAATAAACCGTAAACTTTACTGCCTGAAGATATTCCATTAAATTTAGTCAGAAGGGGCTCTTTCAAACAATTTTCTTAAAGTCTTTCATACCGACAAAGCCAATCTCTAAATTCGAAGAGTGGGACTAATTGGGTTGAATAGTGAGTTTGTTTCAATTTTACTGGGGAATACAATGGCGAAAAGTCTGTGACAGATGCTCCCAAATGATTTTATTTCATTTAAAATACACCAACGTTCTATTTTCTTCTATAAATAAGAGATATGCTTTTAATTTTGCTGTGAATGTCCTGTAAATTGAATTTATTAAAATAATTTTCGATATACATCTTTTTAGCTACTTTTAACTGATAAGATATATTAATTTTTAACCCTAATCTTGAGAATAAACTAACAGTTTTGCACAACATGGTATGAATAGATTTAATAATAAGTAAATCAGAAATATTGCAGTTTCCGAAAGAAAATATTCCGCACGTATTATTGGCAGTTTAAAAAATGAGTTTTAGCAAAAACGTTGCATCCCTTAAATTTACAGAAATTTTATAGAGCTTGATAATATTAAAAGTATTAGAACATACTTAAGCTTCTTATCATACTAGAATGACGAGAAACAAGTAGAGTTTTTTATTTTCTTCAGAAGTAAATAGAAAATGAGGAAAAGCTAAATTCTGTTGAATTATATATGAAGAAAAAAATCTGAAAAAATTACTGTACTGTATTGGTAATGGCATTGCTGGTAAAAAAAAACCCCACAAACATAGTTGTGGTTAATAACACAAAAATTTTCGGTGTGTAAAACATTAATTTGGTACATTTTCTTTTCATATGGTAACAATTTACCGGTAATTCTAGTTTTCAAAATTCTAGTTCTTTTAACCACATATTAATGAAAAAAATACGAGAATGAAAAATATATTTTATTAAATATTTGTTTATTATACCATGCCCTCAAGTATCATCATAAAACTACCATAATTTATCACATTCACCGAATTTTAAGTTATCATATAACGTTATTTTAGTGTTAATTTTACCAAAATTATTACCAAAGTGCTTTGGTAAAAATTTACAAGCTTACGAAATACGGTAAATTTTACCATTTTATGGTAGTTATGACAATAATTTTTTTCTTAGAGTGAATTGAAATCTTATAGCTTTATTTTTCTTTCGCTGCAAATATTATCTTTAAAAATTAAAATTTAATAATGAGAAAGATCTTGACATGCAAAAATTAGTTTTATTAATATAGTATAAATTCAGCATCTTAACGGGAAAAAAACTGCCAAACATTCTCCCCATTTAATAAATTAACATTTTGTTCTCTATAAAAAAAGACAATTATTATGTTATAGAATGCTATATAAGGGAAAATCTTTGATTTATATAATTACAGTCGGACTTCTATTTAACAAACTTCAATTCTGCGAATTTCTATTTGTAACGATTTTTTTCGAGAAACTAAGAACATTTTGGAGATTTCTTCGTAAAATAACTTCCAAATAATGAAGTGAATTTTCTGCTTAACAAACTTTTCTTTCCCTATTTTCCAAAATATTTAATATTTCAGAACATTTCAAACTTTTTAACGCATTATATAGGAGAAAAGATTTTGAATTGATTTTCGAAGTCACTTTATTTTTAGAGAGAGCAATAAAATCCCTTTCTTTTTTGGTTTGCATTTCAAACGAAAATTAAAGGATTTCATCAGTAGCATTTGAACTTAAGGACGTAATGTATGTTTAAAATTACTTTTATAATAAATGCAGCTATAATTATGTACATAAATTTATATTTTTTTTAGTTGAAAATGTATGTAGTTTGATAGTGTAACACTGGATAATGGTTTGCTCTATTCTTGCTTTCCATACAGATTTCTTTTATGGTTAATATATCTAAAATAAATAGTAGATACTAGTTTATAAGATGAAGGTGTATCAATTGCTAATTTAATTATGTCTACTGTTTATGAATTTATAAGCTGTTTTTGTCTTTTAAGTATTTCAAAAGGTGATTTTCTATTTAACAAATTTTTCATATGACGAGCATATTATCTGGATTTAGCGACTTCGTAATATAAAGATCCGACAGTATATTGAACTTAACATGCCGCATGCATCTCAAAACATGCATATTTCAACATCAGTGAATTTCCGTTCAAGCTATTGTAAATCGTAAAAGCTTCACGAAGAACAATACATGTTAAAGACTTTTCGTCTCAAGTTTCTTCTACCAATTTTCTGAAAATTGTGAATTATCACGAGGTGGAAATGAAGTTTTATATCAACACTTGGGCAATGAACTACATAATTTATAGCCAATTATTTCAGTCATGACGTCATGTCTGTCACAAGAATGTTTATAAATTTAATGCACTTTTGAAGAAATGACTGACACAAAGCTTGTAATAAATAGTTCATTCAACTAACTGGTATATGAAAATATGCGATATTTAAAGTACAGGAAAATGTATTTTAAATATCAAAATATAGGAAAATTGGTTGGTTGTAAGATTTTAATAAAGTTTTACCTTATCTTTATTTTAGTGTATGATGAAAATATTATACTAAAATCTCAATTAAAGAGTAAAACTTATGTTTATAGCAAATTGGAATTCGAAGAAAGTTGTGACTGAAAACTGCTTCAGTCTCTTAAAGGTTTTTATGGAATACTAAGAAATGCTTTGAAATAAACTGTTTTCAACACATTTTCTGCATTCTGCATTGCCTCTTTTTATTTTCGTTTGAATTTTTCTTAAAGGTTTTAGGTAAAAACTTTTGTAGTCTAAATCTTAAATTAAACAGACAAAAGTTAAGCAATATTGCAATAGTAAATTTATCAATCAGTTTTCTAATAAACATTAAAAAAATATATAAAATTTTGTAACAAAAGGAAATATTTTTCTGTTTCTGTTTTTAAGCGTTCCTTCTCTAACAAAATGTGTTTTACCTTTTAGGCTCTTTTTTTTTCTGCAAATTAAAACTTATAAAATTTTAAAAAGGAAAAAAAACAGATTTGTTGAAATAATTTATATATTAAATAATAGTTAAAGAGTTTTTTTTCTATTGAAGATATCAACAAGATCCATCATTCATTTCCAGACATTCAACATCAGGGTTTAATTTGTTTTTGGATAAAGTTACCAGAGTGTAAACAAGAGATTAATCAAGTGATTGTTCCCCCAAAATGTCTTTTCAGCCACTCTAAGTGCATTTTAGTGTTCCTGTTTCTAAAGATTTAACACTTCTACTGCTACGAAAACGTAAGTTTGGAAATTAATTTAACGCTTTTCCATTAAAAAAAAACGTTTATTCTGACAAATTTTGTAAATGGTCAAATGCGTGAAAAATAAACAAAATAGCCATAACATAAATAACCATAAAAATATGGTAGAAACTATCAAAATATGGTAAAATTTAACGTATTTATGGCTGTATGGGAACACAAATGAGCACGGTATATTTTACCAAAGCGCTTTGGTAATGATTTTGGTAAAATTAACAACAAATTATGGTTTTATAATATGGGATAAAATTAAGAAATCAAAGCTACACCCCGTTTCGCCCGATCGGGGAAATAAATTTAGGAAATGTGAGAAATTTAGGTAATATTATCATCATACCTCAGACCATGGCAAAAAAAACCTTTATTCCGTTAACAGTACATTTTAGTTTCGTATTTTCCTTTCATTTTATTTTTTCGTATTTTTTTCATATTCCAATGAATAAATGTGAGGTAATAAGTAGGGGAGAATGGGGTCAACTGTAACATTTTTTACTTAACTATTTTTAACTAACAAAAAAAACCAATTTATTATTAGTATTAATTGACAGACAAGTAAAGTAGACTATCCTCTACTAGAAAAAAAACACCTTATTTTAAATGTTATTATATTAGTTATTAACAATTTTTGACAGTCGTGCACTTGTTACAATTGTCCCCACTTACGGGGTCAATTGTAACAGTTCATAAATTCAACTAAAACATAGTTAAATATACATATTATCATAGTTGTGATATATTTTTTATTGATCAAAATAGTAGAGATATTTTAGGAGTTAAAATAATAATGAGAAGAGACCTAAAGGGTTAAACTTTTAACTTTAAGGGGTTAAAAATTTTAATTTATGCTGTGAAAGGTGACGAATAAAATAATGCACATGCAACCTAATATAAATGATATAGGAAACTATTGGTGGTTCTTAAAGAGTTAAGTAATGGTTTGTAAATATAAGATTATTTATTTTCAGCTGTTACATTCGTCCCTTTACTTATTGTTACAATCGTCCCCATGACGCCATTTCACCTTCATTTGTTAAAAACAATGCTAGTTAATTAACAAAACTAATCTTTTTTTTAAAATTTAATTAAGGTGTCCACTTACATATTCGGTAAATAATTTTTATTTGTTTAAGCAAAATTACTTTGTTAAAATATAATATTCTAATACCAAAAAAAGTACTTACGTAACGTGAAAATATCTTTTGTGATGAAACTCTTTCAAAAGTACATAAAAATGGTTGGAAGAGAGAAAGGGTTTAAAACGACATAGTAACAACTTATAGTTCAGTTATATATTATTTTATTATTTACAGTTATAGTTCAGTTTAAAGAGTTGCACAAAACAGCGAGTTTTCATTGTTGAGCATATTTTAGAAATTGTTAAAAAATTTATTTTTTGGGGTACTTTTTATTTTGGACCAGAATTAGAAGGTCAGGTCACTTAATGTAATGCTGTTGAAATCTTTTCCTTAGTTTGTATGAAAATCTTTAATCAATAAATCTACGATCAGCCTCTCTTTAAACGTTGAAAGTGAGTACAAATAGGAAACAAATTTATAAGCATTTGAGCAAAAGAATGATTAAAATGTCTACCAAAGAGACCAATAGACATCAAAGCCTCTCATATTATCTGATAAATAATTTCATACTTAACTGGGTATTATATACTTTATAATGCAATAGGTGATTTACAATTTCTATTCAAAATGCTGTGCTTTTTGCCAAGTTTAGTTAGTACACATATTTTGGGATGTTCTGTAAAGGAGAGTGTTATGGTAGTTTGGGAGAATGTTGCAAAATGCATGCTATGGATTCTTTTTTGTTATTTTTAGTGAAAAGATTAAAAGACAACTATAGCAGCAAATACTAAAAACCTTATAGAGAATTAGGTACAGAGAAAAAAAAACATTAGTATATGTGAAACAGCTGTATCGACAAGCAGTCTATGATATAAAATGCCTCTAGATTCCCAGTAGTGATCTACAACAGGAAGTTTGGTTAAAGAATGAGATGGTTATCATCCATGATCCGTCATCCCGTCTCATATTGCAGGGGCTGCAGATATGATTTGAAACTGTGCAAGTGCTTTGGGAGACAGTCAAGACCAGTTTCTAGCCTAAACTCATCAACCAATTTATATCTGCCCTATTATGTCTGGGCCATGCAGATAATTCAACTTCCCAGATTTTCTAAGAACGAGGTTCTTTTGTTAACTAATCGTTCTAAGAACGAGGTTCTTTTGTTAACTAATTGATCTAAGAACGAGGTTCTTTTGTTAACTAATTGTTCTAAGAACGAGGTTCTTTTGTTAACTTATTGTTCTAAGAACGAGGTTCTTTTGTTAACTAATTGTTCTAAGAAGGAGGTTCTTTTGTTAACTAATTGTTCTAAGAACGAGGTTCTTTTGTTAACTTATTGTTCTAAGAACGAGGTTCTTTTGTTAACTAATTGTTCTAAGAAGGAGGTTCTTTTGTTAACTAATTGTTCTAAGAACGAGGTTCTTTTGTTAACTAATTGTTCTAAGAACGAGGTTCTTTTGTTAACTAATTGTTCTAAGAACGAGGTTCTTTTGTTAACTAATTGTTCTAAGAACGAGGTTCTTTTTGAACTCCTCTGACGTGATAATTTTGAACATTCATTTTATTGTTTCAAAACAAACATTAGCATGAATTCTTCCAATTAATGCTCACTGTAGAAAACGTATGGTAAAACTACCAGAATACGTTAAAATTTACCGTATTTCTAGATCTATGTGAACAAAATAAGGCTCTGTTCGGTAACCTTTATCGAAGCACTTTGATAATGATTTTGGTAAAAAATTAACTATAAAATATGGTTTTATAATATGTGATACGAGTTTTATAAATGCGGAAAAATTGGTAATTATATCATTATACCTTTGAGTCTGAAGTAAAAACCATTTATATTGTAAAATTTACTTTTTAGATTACTAAATGTGATTAGATTCTAAATTATAGTCCTTTTAACTACAGTAAAAAGGACTATAATTTAGAAAACCAGAATTTGGAATAAACAGTTACCATATGAATGGAAAATACCTAATGAAAGGTTTAAATATCGTATATTTGTCTTTATTGACAAGAATTATGTTTTTTCACCAAAATATTATTTATAAAGATGAAATTATTTTAATGTAACAACATCATGTAGCGGACCGCGTGACGTGAATTTTAATATTCTATTTCATTTGCAATAAAAAAAAATTACTTTGAAAACATTATTTATGACTACAGGTGTGAAAGCGATAATTATTTTGCGATATAATTTGAGAAGAAAATCATAATTGTTAACAATTAATTGAAATTGCAAAAAATTAAACTAAAAGTACTTGTACCAAAATACAAAATCACTGTAAGTTAAAGTTTGATACAATAGTAACTATATTTTCAATTTTGGTAACACTTCAAAAAACACACAAAAATAAAGTAATGTTATCAGTTATGCATTTTTGAAAATTTATATAATAGAACGTAAGTTTTTCTTATACTCTATCTTATTTAAAAAATTTAGGCAGCAAATCATAATATTAAAATTTTTCAGTCGAATATAATCTAAAAGCATTTGTACCAAAACTCCAAATTAGTGTTATTTTAATATTGTACATTTTCTCAATATTGAAACATACCATAAAGCTGAGGGGAAAAAAAGAGACAATACAGATATGAAAGGAAAATTAATACTATAAAACAACATCTGTTAGTATTGCGGTAAAACGATATGGATTATAGATTTATAATAACATAAGTTCAAGTGCCAGGTACGTAATTAAAGAGCAATAAATGCCAAAAAAAGAATTACTGCAGAAACCTTTATGGAAAAGAAGCAATTTTCTGGGATTTAGTAACGAAAAACTGGTTAATTCTATCACGAAACATGAGTCTTTTATCCCCAACTTAGAAAGAATATCCCTAATCTAAGAGAAATTCCCCAAGCGTGATGGTTCTGAGACTTTCTTTAACAACCGTTACAAAAGGAACCTTTTTTTTTTTGTAAGAAAAATATCAAACCTGGCTAAATAAAATATTTTTTTTTACCTTTTAGAGCGCATTTCTGTTATATTAAGCTATGAAAGAAGACATAATATAATTTTTTATGGTCAACTTATTTTTTAAATGTATTTATTCATTTCATCTTTAAAAAATATTTTATATGATTAGTAAAAAATTACTTTAATCCATCTACATAACAACGGAGTACTTATGTTTTATTCAAATGATATATATATATATATATACATATATATATATATATATATATATATATATATATATATATATATATATATATATATATATATATATATATATATATATATATTTATATATATATATATATATATATATATATATATACATACATATATATATATATATATATATATATATATACATACATATATATATATATATATATATATATATATACATACATATATATATATATATATATACAGTAAAATTTGTGTAAGTTGACCACTTGTGGTGCATTGTTTTAGTGGTCAACTTAGACAAGTGGTCAATAGAGGGAGCGGGTCATTGTTTACTTTTTAATTTGATTTTTTTTTTACTTGACTTAAAAATTATATTTAGCAAATAACTAAATGAATATCTTAAGAAATGTGTTTAAACCTGAATGAATTTCAATTTGCTACATATACATAATTCTAATATTTAACTAACTTTTTTTAAGAAATTATTTCATTAGTGAATGTTTAATAAAAATAATTTCTTAAAATATCAGAACACAAAATCATGTAATTTGTAAACTTTAACAAAACAAAATTATTTGAACTCTTTAAAATTTATTCTGTCATTACTACACTTACTATCTGCTCACTATTGCAACTGGAAGCGCAACTTTTAAACTAACACACCTGTTTTCAATGAATGAATGAAAGAAATGGTCAAAGGCTGCCCCTCCACATTTTCCCCAGATGGTCAACTCACAAAAGGGTTTAGATTAGCTTTTTACACTATTTCACCAAACAAGTGAAATTTTAACATACATTGCAAAATGACAAAACATTTTCTGAATTTTTTTTTCTGGTCATGAGGGTTTTAGAATAGAATTTCATAATACTCCTAGACAAAATTGACTTATTTAAGTGGTCAACATACAAGATAGACAGGTGGTCAAGTTACAAAGGTTTTGCTTCTTTATATTATATAGGAAAAATTCCGTTCTTGATAATTGAGGTCAACTTATGCAGGTGCCCAACTTGGCAGGTTTCACTATATATATATATATATATATATATATATATATATATATATATATATATATATATATATATATATATATATATATATATATATATATATATATATATATATATATATATATATATATATATATATATAAATATAAATGTTATGCTTAGATAGTAGTATCCAAAAATACTAATTTCAGTATTTCTAAGTTCAAATTGCTTTGTTATTGTTGTGTTCAAATCGCTGCCTTTAAAAAATACAAAAATTATTTGTATAAAGACATAAATAATTAAGCTGACCATAGTCATAAATTTAAATTTCATATTAAATAATTGAAAATCAAGAAACATATCTATTCCGGTTAAAAGCATATCTAGATATAATTATTAATTAAACTGAATTTTGGATAAGAAGATTAATATTAACTCCAGAAACTTTATCTAAAATTTACGGAGAGAACTCTATAGATAGTATCAATGTCAATCTTCCAAGCTCCTTTCTTAGGTATAACATAGAGATAGCTAGGCTTAGACAAAATCTAGAATTGTTAGTGTCTAGATAGGTAATTCCGAACTGCTTAAAGTGTTATCTTGTATCTTTGTTTAGATGCTAATGCCTTTCAGTTAAGCACACTTTAATTAGTTCTTTCTATTTCTTCGTAAGTATATTACGACTAGTTAATTTTCTAAATGGAAATAAAGACATTCAGATTAAATAAGATGACTGAAATAAATAACTGAATCTTTATTTGCAATTTTTCATCATATGGAGCATATTTATTTTGCAATAGCAAAAAATACGTCTATTGAGGTAAGATACGTCTATTGTATTATACGTAATATGAGGATACATTAACATGATTTTTCGCCAAGCTCTTTCACCAGGAAAATTAAAAGCCACAGTTTAAGTGCATTAGACTTAAAAAAAGCTATAAGTTTAAATTATCTATGCCATTTTGCGTAAAGAATTATCTGGAAATTAGAATGGCTAAAAAACTTAAATATTTTAAAAGTTATTAAACTTTCTTAAAAATCGCCAATTTGGCAACATTTATCGAAATCATGAAAATTAGCGTAATCAATGCCTTATTCTGATTTTTTTTTGCAAATTTTTATGAGCATAGATAATACAACATTAAAGTAGATTTTTAAATATTAAAAAATTTAGCTACAAAAGCGTTTCATCTTGTTAACACTGTGGTTTTTCACCATATTGACGGTTTGTACAATTTTGGTGAATAAGCATAGAAGAAGAAATATTTAGAATTAGAAGAAATATAAGAATAAGCATTAAAGTGGAAGCGAAATAAGTCTGTCAAATTAACCATAATTTAAGTTTCCCTGTTTTTTTTTTTTTTTTTTTTTTTTTCATTCTGATTCTGCACGAATGCATTTGTTACTCACCAGAACCGGTTAAAATATTGGTTACCAAAAACTTACTATTTATCAGTTACTTTATCCGAAGAGGTTACATTACCAGGGGTCTGTCCAGACATTT
The DNA here is from genome assembly GCA_949128135.1 of Parasteatoda lunata. NCBI lineage: Eukaryota > Metazoa > Arthropoda > Arachnida > Araneae > Theridiidae > Parasteatoda > Parasteatoda lunata. The sequence continues at coordinate 45,403,186 of OX421978.1, read as the reverse complement.
TGTGAAAGGTCCGTTTTTGTAAAATTGTGAAAAAAATTACTTGTAATTTGTGAATATAAAATAAACGTTAAGACACATTCTTTCAACCAGGGTCCGCTTTTATGAATTTGTGCAAATAGGGTCCGTTATTGCAAAAAAACTTTTTCAGGGAGTTCTTAAATTGTAGAGACATACAAGATTATGCTCACTGTAAAATTATAATTTAAAAAATTAAATTTTAAAAAATAAACAGCAATTACAGCTACTAAATTAGCGATGCAACATACAAATATTTGGTATTTAGCCTATACTGCTGAACGCAGAATATTCATTTCGGATGAATAAAGGAAAAAGCGTCTGCCGAAGACAAAATTTAGTTCGTTTACATCTGTCTTTCTCCCCCCTCCCTTCCTGGGAAGGGTTTTTTCGATTAGCAAAACAATAATGAAGATAAACAAATTTGTGAAGGGTCCGATTAAAAGATTAATTATTTTTTGAAGGGTCCGTTTTTAAGTTAAAATATTTTGTGAAGGGTCCGTTTTTATGAAAAGATATTTTGTGAAGGGTCCGTTAACAGACCCAATTTTTTTCTTATACCAGAATTGATTCTTATACCATAATTGCAATATTTAATAACATAATTGCTGAACAATACTCTATTTTTGCAGGAAAATACTTCTTAGTAGTAATTGAAGCATTAGTAATGAAAGCATTTATTATCTACGGCATCAAAGACTCGACTTCCCTTGACTGGAGACAGATAGACGATCCCTTAAGAGATTTAAATCTTCTATCTTTGAAGTTACCTCTTACGTCAACTTTTGATAGTGTAATTATCGAATAAACTTCAAGAAAATACTTATGTTTAGAAATTACAATAATCTTAAGTCTATTTAATATTTCCTGTGGTTTATAATTTTTATTATTTGTGAAAATTAATTCTACGGATGTTAGATAAAATTGTAAAAATGTAATGCTAAAAAGAAACATAATTGTGGTAATAAAAACTATATAGACGATATTTAAACCTTTCATTTGGTTATTTTTCCTTTCATATGGTAACGGTTTACAGGAAGTTCTGGTTTTCCCAATTATAGTTGTTATTGTCACACTTTTTGTGAAAAATGCAAAACGGAAAAGTAAATTTTACTGAATAAATGGTTTTCATATCAAGCTCTAAAGTATCATAACGAAATGACCAAATTTTACTACTATTACCAAATTTTATCACAGATTTTTAAATTATATATTTTTTCAACTTTACCAAAGTCGTTACCTAAGCACTGTGGTAAGAAATACAGCATTTTTCTGGGTTCTTATACGGAGAGAAACACGGTAAATTTTACCATATTCTGGTAGTTTTAACTATACTTTTTTCATAGAGTAACAACACGATTTGTATCATTGTTATAAATTCAGAAATAAGTTGTCTACAATCTACTTAAATATTTGAGAGGATTTATAATCTTTATTTATTAGATAAAATTTATTGTAAGGATATTAGGTAAAATTCTACATTTGTTAAAAAAAAAGGTACAATAATAGTTTAATTTCCAAATTTTCTTTACTTACTGCGCAAAAATATTTTTCTAAATACACTCCTCAGCTAATTGTCTTAATTAAAAAATTACAAGAATACAAAAAAATAAATAAAACTACGAACTTCATTCAAATTTTCTGGTACAAGAATTAAATTCTAATTCTTCAAACCACAGTACTTCAAATGGAAAAACCGTTTTTAATAAATATTCATTATAAAAGATTTAAAATGCATTAAAAAATAAAAGCACTAAGCATCAAATAACATTCTCAATTTTTAAATGGAGGCAAGTTTATGCATTTAAACTTCATTTTATTGAAGAAAACCTAAGACGCAAATATTTAAATTTGCAGATCTTTTCTCGGAAATGATTTTGTAAAAAACATTAAGAGTGCAGTTAACACGATAAACTTTTATTTGAACAATTTTAAAATAAGAGTTGAGGTATTTCTCTGAACTAGTAAGCTTCGTTAGTACGGACAAAAATAATTGTAATTAAATGAACTTACTGAATTTAAATTTTTCGATTTGGGATTAAGTAAAAAGTAAACAGTAATATACTTTTTATGGGAATGGTATTGATTTGAAGAGGAGATTTTTTGAAGTTTATTTCCTTGTTAGTGCAAAAGAAAAAAAAAACAAGCAATGAATATATTTTATAAGTATTCGTATTCATAAGATTTCTTACTTAAAGTTTTAAAACGGCCGAAAGAAGTCAACCTCATTTTCGAGGTATTATTTAAACTATGGGAATGTGATTTAATGGAGAAAAAAAAAATCAACCTCAGTCAACAATGTAGCAACCTAAAGCAATTTTAAGAGTAAGATAGGCATCTAAAGTACTGAAATTTAACTTTATGCACAAATTTTGATACCGGCATTGCATATTTTACACTTTCATTTAAAATGAAGCTATTATAACTTAACATTCGCCTATTTTATGCAGATGTATACGCAGTGTCTTATTTTATGCAGTCTTATATTATTTTATACACTTGCATTAGAAACAAAGGAAGTTATTATGTCTCTAACTTGTCAGTTGCCTATTTTTCCACCCGTTTTTAGTTAGGAAATTGTATGCAATTCATCTTCAGGTAATGAGTCTTTTTTTTTTTTTTTTTTTTTGAAGACTTTATTTATTTCTGACATGACCCGGGTCAACACTGAAATTCTTCACTGACCTAAGGGTTCGAATCAGAAACCTTTTAAGTCGTAGACCATAATCTTAGTTTTTCGTCTATCTCGAAAAGAAACGCTCACGAGGAAAGAAATGTTAATGCAAATCATCGCATAAACTTTTATAAATCAACTAACGTCATTTACATTTATTTGGCATGATTGCAATAAGCATTTATTAAAATGTGGTTATTCTAGTGGCAAAACATAAAAAATATTTTCCTTTTAAAATTAAATTTCCTATCGGTAAATGGCGTTAATAATCAATCACATGCAGTTTGGAGCAAAAGTTTTCTTATTATTGGGTGTTCAACGGGCTTAATTTTTTATTGAGACTAACCCTGTAATTTAAATCGTACCCATACCTTTTTTTTTTTTTTTTTTTTTTTTACTATCATTTAAACATGAAACTATTGCTCACTAGCCACGCGTAACAAGCAAAAAATATTTTTATATCGTTTAAATTAATTTTATAAAAACACAATTGAGCAATTTTAAGCAAGAGAAAAGGAAACATGTATTACCTTTACCATATTTTCTTTCAAAAATAACTTTAAGCAAATAAAATGAAGCATTAATTTTGATGTAACTAACCTTAAAATTTACATTTAAGTGCATTAAGTACAAGTGCATTTCTTCTTTAATTTTTAATGCATTAAGTTTTTCATTTAAAAGCAATTTATTTAATGTTTTTCTCCTCCTGTTCCAATTACTGAGAAAACATCCATTTAAAAACGCCATTTTCTCTTTAAAGATGAGCTTTTGCATTAATTTTAAATACTCAAAAAATCCATTTTTATCCCCTATAGATTACTTTAAAGCTTCAACCCATTTAAATATAGTTACATATGCTTAACTTTGAAATTTATAATACATCCCCTTGAGTCCTTTTTGTGATGGTAACTTTATTATTCTATGGTGTTTCGAAGGATGATGCCAGTAAAAATGTTTTTAAATCGCAGCTATTCCAGTTTCTTACATGAACTTTATTTTCTTTTATTTTAGGCCTTATTTCACTCACAAAAAATATTTAGGTAGAACAAACCTTGTTGTAATGATTTAAAATTTACCACAAACCTTATGTTTGGAATTTAAGACTTCATTTCCATGCACCCAAGTTTTGGTATCCCTCTTCTTCTAATCCTTAGAAAGAGCTTGCTACTTTATTGTTTTTTCCCTCCCATTTTGGTTTTAAACTAATTTTCAAGCCTCTTATGAAAACCAAATTTAAGTCTCTAAATTTTATTTTATTTTATAGAACCATCGTTGAACAGACGACCGACGTGGTTAACAGCCGAATTTTTTGGGTTTATGACAATTAATGTTCAGAGTTCAATTCCGTAGTTTTAAAATTTTGGACGCAATCCAGAAGACAAGGGAACTCCTGGATCAAGTATAAGGAGAGATTTGCCTTCGGGCAAGACTTTTTGATGGAACAAACCCGTATTTGCGTTACTTTAAGAGGAAGAATACGAAAACGTAGCACGATTAGCCTGAAGGCAAGGAGATTCCAATTTATGACCCGTTTATCTCTGAGGATGTTTAACGTCAGCACTGTGGTCGGTGCGATCTGGGTACGAAATTAGTATCGACCAGCCATCGCTGGGATTAGGCCTGATTTAAGTATTTGGGTATCCAAGGATTTGGCCAAGTCTCTTATTTCAAGATTTTATTAGCTTTGATAATAGCTGGTGCATTTAACATATTTCTTGTCAGAGCGTGATTGGCTACATCGAGCTAACTAAACTGGCTTTAAAATTTAGACTTAAGGAACACTGCAGATATGTCAAGATTATCAAAAATTCGAGAAATCTTCAATTGCTTCACACTGATGGAATCTCTGAGCATAAATTTAATTTCGACAATGCTATAAAATTATTTCCACATCAGTCACATCAGCTCATCTTGATGACCTGGAATCTTGTTTTATTCATTTGAATGCTGATTACCATGTTAACGACATTTTTTTCCTCCCCAGTTCTCCATTACTTTTGAATGTGTTTCTCTAAATGTGACTATTTTGTGATGTTATGGGTCCTCAGTTCCTCTTCATAAGTAACATCTCCTTGAATAAAGGCCACCGAAGCTGTTTGAAAAAGCTGTTTGGACAGAGAGGAAAAGCTGCTTGAAAGGGAACGTATTCAACGTATCGATTTACCAATGAAGTTTCCAGACAAAAATTTAATTGGCATGTGTAAGACACTCTAGAGAGATGCTAGAAAGCTTTTTCAGAACCACCAGCAATGATTCGGAACTGCAAGTGGAGCAACATCAAGAGTGTTGCTTAAATGTAACCCAATTTTTTTTCAGTCACTAATCTATTCTCTCGGCCAGTATGATTTTTTTTGTTCGGTTTTTCATATTTTCTCGCTCTCGGTTTCTGTGGGTTTTCTAGTTTTGTCTCTCACCTTTTTTTTGTATATTTTTCGTTTACACCATTACGTTTTTATTTCAAATCATTTTTGTTTCTTTACATTCATGTAGGACAAGTCTTGAAAATGGGCGCCTATTTTTTAAGAACTTGAAGCATGTTAGCTGTGTATTTCTTTATAGTTGTATATTTTTTTAAGCGAATGAAGTTACTCAATTAGGTTATATCTTACAGCTTCAGTTTCTTGGGGGTGTTTATTTAATAGGCTTAGTCAATCCTGAATGAATATTTACATTCTATAAATTAAATGCCCATCAATACATCTCCATATATATTCACTTGTTAGAATTTTGAAGACCAGGGTTTTTTACCATAAATCTGTTACATTGTTAACTTATATCTATAGCCAAATAATTTAAAATATAGACTTTTTTTGTGATCATCAGTAACAGTTTCACGAGCACTAAATACGTCACAACATTCTTGTCTATTCCGGGCTTAATTCTTATAACAGCCTTGTTTAAAATCATCTATATTGTTGCGAATATTTTTATATTGGGAATTAAATTAAAGTAGTCATAATATTTGTACTTGTTATTTATGTTCAAAAAAGTAGAAAAATAAAACTATGCTCACAAAATGGAAAATTTCAAAAGCAATTTGAAAATTTTTAAAAAAAAATTCATAGACATAAAAATAGAAAAATATGCAATATTTTAAAGTTAAATGTTTTAAGAATGTTTTGAATATAGCAAAATAATGAAAGTGAAGATAAATTAAAACTTAGGAAAGGAAACATAAATTAGAATAAATTAAATATTTATAACAATAAAGCATAATATTTTTAATTATACAAAACATGAAAAACATAATTTTTTTAATGTTTCAAAATAATAGTTTTTTTAAAGTCCCACATAATATTTAAATCAGACTAAAAAAATAAATACTGACATTTTTAATTGCATAGCATTAAGATATCACGATCAACGCAATGAAAATTGCTGCTCATAATTTGAAGAAGAAAAAAAAAATGTAAAATATGAACGAAATTCTAATATATTACTTTAGATATTTGATTAAATTTAACGCAATGCAAATATAAATAAATCTTTACTTCAAACAATTATTCTTATATTAAATCCTTTGATGTTTAATTAAAATCAAAACTTTCTATTAGTCTATTTTAATACAACTAATTCAATTAAAAAAAAAGACTTTTGTGATTTAAATATTTATCTTATTTTTTGCAGTACTATTTTTATCATAGAAAAGTACTCCTCCTTGTCAGTACCTATTGCAAATATTTCTTAAGCAAAGTAAGGATTTTAATTAAAAATGTATTATATCAATAATCTTCTTCAGATGGTGAATCATAATTAAAAATTCTTGCGAGTTTTATTTCTCTTTCATAGCTTTTGAAATAAATGTTTGGATGATAAGAAATAATAAAAATAAAAACAAAAAAGAAACATGAATACAAGTTTACATAGTAGCATATGGTTTTAGTTTAGATTGTAGCATATGGCTCGTATTCCTGAAAACAAACTTCTAGTTACAAATTAGTTCAATTATTTTGCATAACCGGAAATCTTAGCATAATTCAATATTTAATTAATTTTTTTCAAAATGTTTTCGCTGTAAAAATGTTATTTTGTGTTTCATGAGTTATAATTAAAAGTCCTTTTTACGCTGTAGTAGTATATATTTTATTATTTAAATGATATATTTCAATTGTTGATAGTCTTAGAGTGAAAAACGACTCTAAATTGAAACTGAATAAATACGCAAGAAGTATATTACGTCATTGAACATTGTGGTTTTAGAGTATATTTTAGAAGCATTAACTTTCTACTTTTATTCTAAAATTAAAATAACAGTTGCATTTATGAAATTTGTCAACAAATGCTTCCCCCCTTCAGATATATTTTTAACTAACGTATTAAACATCGTTATCGTAAATAATATTAGTTCTTAGCTTCATGAAATAAAATTAAACATCTTCAATTAATAAAGTAACAACAATTGCTCTTTTAACTACTTTCCACTTAACGTATTACATACTCTTATCATAAAGTCAGCTAAGTTTATCAGCTAAGTTTATTAAAATAAGTTTATTTGTAATCAAACAATTGTTTATTTTTTTAAAGATTTTTACCTCTAAAATAAATGTTAATTGAATTAAATCAGAGTGGGCAGCTAAATCCTTCAACAAAAAATAAGCACTCAAAAAATATTTTTAAGCATTATATACATTAACAAAATGTTAAATAATTTTCAAAGACTTTACATAATTATGATAAAATAACAAGTTTCTGACAAAGAACTCTTTTTATTTTATTTTATTTTATTTTATTTTATTTTATTTTATTTTATTAGCCATTATAAATTGATCAAGATATTTTTCTGTTCATTGTCAGAGGGTGGAAAGTGAAGTCTTAAATTGAGAATATCTTGTAAAATGCAGCAGATTTGCACATGAGAGTGCAGGAATCTCACCGAACCCAGCTCAGTAGACGCACATGCAAACTCGCAAGTAGTCGCTTTCATACGCTATGGATTGAAGGTACGCCAAAATTGATTTTGTTTGAATGAATTGTGAAAATGTGTTGGATATAACAATGTGAAAAGTATGCTTTTGCATACTACGAGGCAAAAATCGACATGGTTGAAAAGGAAAAATTAAGCACTTTAAAAAAACAATTAAAAAAGCACCATTAAGGGCTTTTAAAACGCAAAAATTTAAAATAAGCATCTTTAAGCACTTTTTAAAAACGCTACGCACCATGTAAAAGCTTTGAAAAGCATTCTGTTAGGGCATAACGCAAAAAAAAAACAAATTGTTCGTTTTTATGATACTGCAGACGATCCATTTTACAGTTAAATTTTCTCCTCATGCACAATTTAACAGTAAAGCGTTTAGTTTTGAAATCGTTAAGTCTTTAAAACATGAAAACGGGGAGCTGTTCAGGACATGAATCAAGCTGTTTATTGGGATACATGATGATATTACAAACCCTTGCAAGACTAAGGAAATATTTTATGATATAAATTAGATAGAGCTCTGAACATATATTTAAATACATTATTAAATTGAGCGAAACAATATATCAATTCTAAAAGGTATCTTTATTTAAAGAAATATTTCCTGTAAAATCACTTATTATCTAGATTAAATATCATTAATTTTCTTGCAAATAAATTTAATGTAATTTTCTCTGATTACAGGGATGTTTAAACATTTTATATTTAAATGTTAATTTATAATTGATTGCACAAGTAAATTGTAAAAAAAAAAAAAAAAAAACTACTCATTAAATTATATAAACTAAAAAAATCCAAATGACATACGAAATCTATTATTTTTAACAATTTTCCAAGAAATATTTTCTGGAATGCAATATCTTTCATTCTTTACAAAGAATAATAGAATCTATTGCATTGAGAAACCTCACAATTGCTATTATACTGCTTCATCGCCGGATAATTTAGGAAGTCTTTCACATTTATGTCATTTCCAGTCAAACTTGGACATACTTCCGATTTTCTTTTGTCCACTTGGTAGAACTTTTAGAAATATTTCTTTAAGAATGCTAAGTAATTAATGTTTTATTGCATCGATTATTTTATTATCTGATATAAATAGTTACTAAATTACTATTTATTGCTTTAAATCAAAATATAGTAAAAAGTAAAACTTAAAGCTTTAAAAGTTCACTATGTTGAAATATATCTTGCGTTACGCTACGATTTAGTTAACAAAAATCAAAGTTCTTTTGAAATATTTACTTCAATAATGTGTTCAATTTTCTGTAAAGGCAAAATTACGTAATGAGATTTAAAATAATACTGGATTTTATAAACTTCATCAATATAATTTACTGGTAGAAGCAATATAACTTGTATCTCAGATTAAGGCTTGTGCAGTTCCATCTCAATTATAAAACTTTACCCTCAATAATTCGTTTATAAATTCTAAGAGTTGAGTGTTAATTTATACGGCCAGCTCCTTCTCTCAGAAGAAAGCCCTATATAAGTGATAAAAATAACAAAAGTAGCAAAACTAATAGAATCGACCTTTAATTTATACAAGCAACTACTTTTTTGGATAAATAAAAAGCCCAGTGCTTGTAATTGTAAAAAATTTCATCAACATTAGTAGATTTAATCGTCAGTTTATACTATCGAAATCCAAAACTTCCGAACTCACGTTAGGGGTGAACAGTGCGGAAAAAAACGGACCACATTAAATTGCTTTTGATCTAATGATCTGATCTTCACGTTCTAGGACTCAATCTTACTGGTTCAAGAGGGTGACCTCAAATATGCTAATTAATAAGTGAAGACGATATATTAAGTTACGAAATCAGGCATAAAATCGTACTTTCTCTGAATAAACACAATTTCTCTGACCCCCAAAATTTAGGTGTTAATCGCAATCTAGAAAATATGGTAAAATAGTTTGTTCAGGAGAGTGCTCTAAAGATTGGACCCCTTAAAGATATTTTACTTTTTGCGAATTTCGCTGTAACTCGAAAACTTTTTAAGCGAATTGAAAAACATTTGCATCCAATTAAAAAAAATCCTTTATCCAGAGATAATTTCATTCAAAAAGCAAATTTTAGTAAATATTTTTTTATTTTTTATTATTTTATTTAACAATAGTCGAATAAATTTTTAATTGTAAGATAGTTAGCTTCTTCCATCATTTTAAATAGTAAAATTTTACATGGCAAAATACAAAATTTCTACAAAATCGGTCAATTTGTTCCTGAGAAATAAATTTTGGCGCACTATACACCCTCTTCAAACATGATTACGGACTCAAATATTTCCTGTTCGGAACAAGATAGCACCAAGGAATAACATCTCCTTTAAATTCTCCCTACATTGTTGATCACCAGCAGTTAACATGTAACTCTTTCAATACTCGCCAGATGGAAAGCAGCACTGAACTATTTCACCCCGTTCCACGCTTGCCTAAATTTGACAAAAAAATTGCCTGAGTCTTAATCTACGTCAAGGTCTGAAGTTAAGATTTTCCGAGCATAATTTAGTTTGTGGTCACTGATCATAAATTTTTACAAGAAACGGCAGACTTGTATTTGTATGGTCAAAACAGATTTACTGATATAAACTTATTTTTACGTTTAGAAACCGGAATACTTTTTACCTGTCATTGAATATAATCTAGCTGTGATTTTTTTTTAATGATTGGAAATTTTTTCAATCAGGCTTCATCAATCATCGAGCTTTTTTCATATAATTTTCACAATAATTTATGATTATATCATGCATTTTTTGACGAAATCTAAATCTATTTGACGAAAATGTTTCCTTCCTCGTGTATGTAGTGTTCTTTGAATTCAAGTTGTGATAGTCAATTTTAAAATAAAATCTATTACAAGATTACTTTTATTTTCAACAGCTTTGATGTCATGACTGGTTTCGTTTTCTGATTTTCAGTTTCGTGATCTTTTTTTCTGTATGATCCAGCTTTAGTTCTTCCCTATACTGAGTCCTCATACTTCCTTTATCTTTTATCTTGTGTTTACCAATAGATAATTTCAATCGATAATCGCAATATAGCTTTTGACTAAATGCGTATTCGCAAATTAAGTGAAAATATAAATTTCCTCTCATTGACGAAATTCTCGCTCGGAATATTTCTCAGGAAAAGACTTGTGATATTTCTAAGACTTGTGCGCAGCAAAAAAGTTGTGATATTTGTGTATCATCATTTTATTGTTTTTATTTTGACTCTAAGAGGCATTTTTAAATTGAAGTACTTTATTTTTTATTCCATTATTCGTATTTAAATATGTACTTAAAGTTTGATATATCTGTTTAAACAATTAAAAAATCAATCAAATGTGCGTTTTATGATAATTAGTTTAGGAAATAAGAAAGGGAGTTAAGATAAAAGAAAAATTTGGCTCTTATGTGAATTCAACGTTTTTAAATTTTTTTTATACGTCAAAACCATTAAAGGTATATTATGGTATGTTTATTACAGAAAAAGAAAACTGTAGAAATCACATAATTTTATATCCTTTAAATATTTTATTTTCATTTTTTTTTTTTAAAAACGCAAAAATTAAAATATCGATAATATTTTTTGATGTTAAATGGATGCATCCTTATAAAAAATATGTACAGTGTTTGGGTAAAAAAAACTAATATTATACATGTTACTGATATTTTTAAACAAAAAAGTTGATGGAACTCCCCTGTTCTTATCCAACAACGCTCTTGCAAGCCATCTGAAATAGGACATATAAAAGCTATAAAAAATTTCCATTCTTGTCTCATGGTTCAGTCGTAGTAAATACCGTAAATATATGTGCGTCATAAATTCTATTTTTATAGTTTACTCGACTTAAAGGATATTAGAAACACGAATATAAACATGCCACTTTCTTTAGTATTCCTACATGTTACTGAATGTTACAGCTAAAAATAGATCTTCCGTATCGGTTTTAGTAAAGAAATGCTGATTGATTAGCTTCAATCTACACACTTTTATGTCGAACTTAATATTCCACTTAATTTAGAGCATAATAATATTATATTACCATAATTGGATTCATTTATAATTTTAAAAAATAATAAAATAAAAGAAATAATATACATGCATGATTTCATTCGAGATATTACGTACTATAGAGCATTGATAGATGGTCAGATTTAGGAAATATTTTAGAGGAGGGAAATTAAATCGGTTATTTTTTAATGCAGAAAAAATATTATTCCAGCAATCAAACTGACTGATTTTTAGCTTTAGGTATATCATTCATTTAATTAACACATTTTTATAATTTTCCTTGAATTTTTATTTCTCAGTTATGATCACGAATATCGAAACGAAAATGAACTGTTTTATGCATCTCATCACTTTCTAAAGAAAGAAAAAAATAATGCTGTAAAAACTAAACGAATCAATGCGACAATTTTTAATTATGTTTCAAATAATAAAATTAAAATGTATACATTGAACAAAACCTTGAAAAAAATTGCTAATCTTTAGGTTATAGATTAAACTATGAAGACTGCAGCGTAGTATTAGCCAGTGCCCATGAAAGCATTTACAATGAATGTAAAGTCCAGCTGAAAAAGATGCAGCTAGAAAAAAAAACGCACAGTGGAAATATTTCTTTCTCAATACCGTGAACAATTGTTGAAAAAAAAAGTATAGAATCAAAGACTTAAAGCAAGCAATTACCATGATCTCTCTTTAATTTCATTGCTACTGCTGATGATATGTTTGGGGGTAAATCAACAAACTTAAAAGTCGCGACATCTGACACAAGTAAATAAGTGATGTAATGTACTATAACTGAAAATCACATATTCCTTCACGTTATTATCTGAACGCTTCCTTCATAGCTTCAATTTACCTCAATTCTCAATATTCAGGCGAACTTCTCTTACCTTCTTATAGCGGCTCTAAAGGATGGTATTGCTATCGTTTTAACAACGCACTTAATTTTTACTTCCTTCATTTTTATCTACCTTTCGATTGGGCAACTCTGATTTATTCTAAAACTAATTATTCTTGAAAATATTTAGTTTGTTCTTCGTATATAGTGATCGGAAAATAATAAAAATAACGATGTCGAAAAATCTAACACATTAAATGAAATGAATATTTTCATAGATGATAAGAATAAAATTTTAATACATTAGATAAATTTTGTAAGAAGAATTTTCTGAGTTGTATATATTTTATTAAAAAACAAAACAGCTGCTGCGTTTTGTTTCTTGTTTCAAAACATAAGATCTTCTTTATTAAATGTACATAATTACTTAACGTTTCTCTTATTAATTACTAAACGTTTATAAACCATAATCATTATGTTTTGTAAGAAATAATTATACATTTTTCATTTCATTTCCCTGAAAGAATTTATAATTGCAATTCAAATAGAAAGCTTTTCTTTAAGTAAAAAGTTGATACATTTTACTGCCCTTTCTTCGAATTCTTTCGTTATGTTATAACTAATCTTTAAATTCTTGTTTTTCTTCTTCGATTTTTTCTCTTTCTTTTAATATGCAAATATCGGTATCAACCTAAATCTAAAAATTAACCACATAGAAACATTGGTATAATGTAGCTACTTTATAATGCACGCTATTTTTTAGGTGATGATGAGATAGGGCTTTAGAGTTTAGTTATAAAAAATTTTAAATATATAACTCTTTAAAATTTTTATACTTTGTAAAAAATTAGAGCGCTGTTTAATACAATTGTCGAGATTTCTTGTGCCGGTGCTGTTTATCAAAATTTACTTTTTGTTTATAATTTTTCAAATTAATTAAAGCGATCTGTTTGACTTCTTTCAAATATCCATTTATTGACATTTGCTTGAAGTTATTTATGCACTAGCGAGATTAATTTTTGGCTATTTCAATAATTTCGGTCTAAATTAAGTATTTTATTGTTTCAAAATTTCTTTGAGAGTCAATTTTACCAATAAGTAATAAAATAAAGCAGTATATTAGTAAGAATGTTTGTAAAACTCACGAATTCATTTTATTTCTGTGCATTTAACATTTACTACATCAATGATTATTTATTTTTATTAAATTTTATCTATACAATTAAACAAATAAAAATTTTTGAAGGCCATGCAACAGAAACAACACATTTTAAAAGCCTATATCTAATAATATTCTAGTCTTCATGCATATTTTCACACATAAGTAACTAATTTTTCCAAAACAGCTATATTATATTAGTTATAACACACTGTTATAATTTTTTTTTACAGTTAATAGATTAACTTGCAGTAAGTAAATATTTCTTCGCAGCTTACAAAAATGAGTCTCAGTTTAGAGACCTTCAAAATGTTAAATTGAAGCATAAATATTTCCAATTTTTCACAAATTTAAAATTTTGAAATTGATTTGTCCACAGATGAGCATTTTGTCTTGTTTATATTATTACTATTATTGTTCTTGAAACATGACTAAACTCTCGGATTTTAAATATATTGAACTCTAAAACAACAAAATATCTGAGATAATTAGTTTACGATAAAATATCCTCAAAATAATATGATTTTTCATGTAATATTTTAATTTTCATAGAATTTTTACTCTGTAACAAAATATATCTTATCCTTTTAAGAATAATTTTTAAATACATACATCGCATAAGATGATGCATTTTAATTTAACGATCACAGTTTTAAAAGTTCGTAGTTTCTACGTATTCACATGATGATCTCTCCTTATTTTGAATTTGTTTATTGATGACTTATTTGCAGATATGTTGAAACATTTCTCAATATTTTTATATGTGTATTTTCAATTCAAAAACAAATATAACAACTTTAAGATATATTTTATGATTAATTATCCTTGAAATAAATGGTTCTTTTTTCCATAATACTTTTACTTTAAACTTCAAAAAAAAAAAACTACGAAATGGATAATTTTAAAACACATTATTTCTAAAATACCTACAAACATTTTTGATATAATGAGTCCATATATTTGAAATACTAATTAGTTTGTATTTGTAAACTTATGTGTAAATAGCGAAAATTGCTGGAAGCTAATTAAAAACTAATAAAAACTAATAAAATAAATAAAAATTTATAAATATTTCAATTTAAAAAAATTAAATAACTGTAAATAATATTTGTACATTTTCTTTATACTTTTAAAATGCAGAAACATCACAAAAAATATAAGGTTCTTAAAGTGTCACTGAAACCATTAATTTATATGAAACCTTATTCTGTCTCTGGATTTTCGCAAACTTAACCATCTTTAAATATTCGGAAAAGGTGTTGAAGTTAATAAATCGATAGTGGAAGAATAATAATTTAACTGCAAAATGTGTACCTGACACTTAAGTTCTCAACACCAGCTTCTCTGCAATAACAGTTTGAGAGGTATATTCTTCCCATTCCCAACTTTTAAGAACAGCTTATGCAGATTAAATGAGGAGGAACTAATAGGAGGTAAACATTCCGTGTGGACTAGAAAATCATGGAAAGTTATTTCAAAGATAAGAATAAATATCAGTTAGAAATTATAAACGCGAATAAATGATAGGGGATTTAGAATAAGATTTCCCTATTCTTTTATTCAATATATTTTCAAAGAGTGTTTAGTACTGTTAGGAACTAATTTTAAAATTGTTAGGAACTAATCGAAGATAAAAATTTCGTGTGAGATAGAAAATCAAGGAAAGTTGTATTAAAGATAAGTATAAGTATCAGTTTAGAATTATAAACGTGAATAAATGATAGGTGATTTAGAGTAAGATTTCCCTATTATTTAATTAAAAATATTTTTAAAAGTGTTTAGTAGTGTTAATAATTAATATTAAATGTGTTGGGAAATAATAGGAGGTAAACATTCTGCACAAGATAGGAATTCGGGGAAAGTTTTCATAATGTATAAATATCAGTTGTGAATTATAAACGATAATAAATGATATGGGATTTAAAATAGGATTTTCCTATTATTTTGTTTAAAATATTTTTAAAAGTGTTTTGTGGTGTTAGGAACTAATAAAAGGTAAACATTGCGTGTGGGGAAAGTTATCATAAAGGTAAAAAGGTAAGTATAAATTATAGTTTAGAATAATAAACGTGGATACATGATGGAGGATTTAGAATAATATTTCCCTATTATTTTTATGCAAAATATTTTTAAAAGTATTTAATACGAAATAGTCATAGTTTTGACATTTAGACAGTGCAAGTTGCTAATTAAATGACCAAATGATTAGTTTCACGCTATAAAGATTTTTAAGTCTTGTTTCTTCAAATGCGTTTTTTTTTCAATAATTTTTTTAAGCAATTTTTTTTTTTTTTTTTTTTTTTTTTTTTTTTTTTTTTTTTTTTTTTTAAACTTGGCAAAACTTTTTGAATATAAATGTTTTAAATAATCATAATCAACTTAAATATACCAATGTATGGTTATTTTTTAAAATTGTTAGAAAAGAATTGTTGTTTTTTTTAAATAATATTATCTTTCTTCTAGACATCCCAGGGCTCGAAAAACTGCCAGTCCGCCCGTCCTTTGGTGGTCAAAAGTTCCCCGCGGACAACAAATTTCTCGAATCCGACGTCCGCGCTGGCGGCCTTTCCCGTTAATGTTCGTGATGCATTTTCAATTTTTGTTATCTTACAAGAGTCTAGCGCCTCACTTCTAACATAACCCTCTAATCTAGAAATACAGCAACATACTGCGCATGGTGGAATTGATGTTTTTTTCTGTCTGGGAGTACTGCAGCGGTTGAAAGAGGTTTTTCAGCAATGAACTTACTAAAAAACACATTATGTACTGGTCTTAAACAAGAAGCGTTAAACGCAATTATGAACATCTACCTAAATGGAAAACCTCTTTCAGATTTCTGTGCAGAAACCTCTGTAAATCATTGGATTGATTGTGGAACTGGCAAACGTCATATTTGATTCATTTAAAAAACGCAGTACCCTCGGATACATTGACATTCCAGATAACTTGACCTTTGTCATTTAAATTATTTCATAAAAGAAATACTAGGTTTTACTATTAGTAACCTAGTATTTCTTTTATTACTGTATAATGTAATCCTAGTAACTTCTAATTCATTGTGCAATTTATATAAATGTTAGTAATAAATAAGAGAAAATTATATTTTTATACATTCAGAAGCTACGCGTTAGTTTCAAAGGAGGACGGGCACATTGCTGGACGGGCAAAATTTCTGAATTTTTTTGGAGCCCTGAGACATCCCATTTGAAAAACTTTATAAAAAAAACAGAGATATTAAATAAATAATAAATGGATATAAATCTGATAAAAGGTTGCACAATTCGTTACTGTTTCTGAAAAATAGTCTTTGTCCTAGGAACACCTTTTACGGAACGCCTTTTGGGAACCGCTAATCAAAAAGTATTTCTCTCTGATTGAGACATATGAGAAGGTTATTTAAACCGGTTCCTTTCTGTAAAGATCTTACCATTTCCGTACAAAAAGGATTACAGTAAAAACAAAATATATTTTTATTTTTAAATGAAATATTTATCAACCAATGAAGAACCTAGATTCACGTTTTTACCCGTTGTAACTGATAAAAATTAGAAAGCTAATTGTCGTCTTAAGTTTAGAGAAAAAAAACATTATGCATCGTATGTGTTTAAAATTATTTTCAAAAACCTCGGAGGCATTTAAGAATCATAAATAACTGTTTAGAATTCAAGATATTATTTTTACAAATTATTTTAGAAATATGAGACGGATAGCATTTAGCATATTCATAAATCTTATTTAAATAAAGAAATAAAAACAATTCAAAGCTTGAGTAAAAAACATTTAAGATTCTTTTTCTGTGCTTTTTAGTCGATAGATATGCATTGTCATAATTACCACTCAAAGCTTATTATCATTTCATGAAAGATTTAAAATTGGTAAAGGCAGAATTTGAATGCTTTGGGCAAATAAGGAAATTTTTTACTAAATCAAAGCATGAGAAACGATATCAACAATGAACTGATTTTAATTTAATGTGATTTGAGAAAATATCTGTTCATTGCCCGAAGACAAAAAGAAAGCAATTTAATATATGATTTTTTGACATGGTATGTGTATTAAATTCTTATAATTTCTTGTTTTGTTCAAATCTTTATAATTCGCATTGCGAAAAAAAGGGTTGTCAAAACTACTAAAATATGGTTAAATTTACCGTGTTTCTGGCTTTGTGGAAACAACCAAACGCTCGCCACTTTTTATCGTCCCCTTTTTGTAATTATTTTGGAAAAATTAACAATAAAATATGGTTTAATAAGATGTGATAAAATTTCGTAAGTGATGTAACATTTGGTACTTTTATCAGAGCATGGCATAAAAATCATTTCTTTGATAAAATTTATTTTTCAGTTTGATATTCTGACCAGAATTTCAGGAAAACTGCCCACATAAAAAGAGAAATTACCAACTGCATGTTTTAAATACAGTATATTTTGAATTTATTAACACAAAATATAAATATGTATAGTAAATTATTTTACCAGAAATATCATCACTATACAGCATGGGGTAGTTTCACCAGTAATTTTTTCAGTGTATAGCCAAGTATGTAAGTTACGATAATATAAACTGTTATAAATAAAAATATTCCTACTTTAAGGTATTTTGCCTTAATTTTAAATTTCATTTTGGTCGTATTTCGCAACTTACAAAATGAAATTGTTAAAATTAAACTTTTAAAATACGTAAATATAAAGTGTTCATTTAAGTTACGTTCATAAAAGAAATATCATATACTCGTGTAATATTCTTTAAATAAATTTACGAGTTATCTATATTTTTTAAAAAAAATCCAGAAATTTTTTTAAGATATTTCAGTTTTTTAAAAATATATTATCCATGCATGCAACGTAAACAAAAATATATTTAGTTTCACATAGAATATTTATCCATAGATGTATATACTAAGTATATAAAATTAATCTAGCGTGAGGAGTTGAGAAATGGCCTCATTATTTATAAGCTGTCGTTTCTAGTATGACGTCACAGCTGTCAACGAGCCTAGATAAGTCATGAATCCTTTCTCACTGGCCAGTAAGTTCGTAATTATTTTCCATAGATAAATTATTATAAGATTTATATTGAAGATTATATTATCACATGCAAGATTTAATTAAATACCAAGGATGTCATAGGATTAAACATAAATTGTGCGACATGTGGTATTGATTTATTA
This sequence comes from Parasteatoda lunata, assembly GCA_949128135.1. NCBI lineage: Eukaryota > Metazoa > Arthropoda > Arachnida > Araneae > Theridiidae > Parasteatoda > Parasteatoda lunata. The sequence goes on along the minus strand of OX421978.1, from coordinate 45,384,415 downwards.
ATAACTTTTTAAAATTCCAATAATACCTCATACTAGAGTTTGGTTTAGTTCCTTAAAAGCAAACTCATGTTTATTTCAAAATAATTTATTTTCTATAAGCTTGTTTTGCTACTAAGGTCTTAACTCTCGTTTCAAGATTGTATTTTTTAAGATAACATTAAAAATTGGAAAAAAAACTATTATCTCTATATAATATAAAATCATAATGGTCTGATACCGTTTTCCATTGTTGTCGGCGCATTTTTATTGGCCGAAAAATCACGTGGTAGGATCCAGTTTTCCCTAATTCATTTCCATATTGTTTTGGTTGTCATCAGCATAAAATTAACAATAGTCGTAAAGGTATTGTTTTTCTTTAAATATTTTTGTATCCCTAAGTTAAACTTATTTTCCAGTACTGCTATCATAAGCGAGAACATTAAATTATGGTTGTGAACTCATCAAATGCGTTTAAACAATATAATAATGTTATAAGAATATAAGTGTTATTTTAAATAATGATTACTTCGAAAAATCACTTCCGTTCACCAAGAGATCCAAATGTTTATAATACTAATAAATAGTAATATTTGGACGTGGGAAGTAGAGGCACAAGAGTAAGCAAACAGAATTCCTTTTAGTACATATATGTTAAGTGAAAAATTTTGACTTATGTAGAAAAACTGTTTTCTGCCAAGAAAAGACAATTATTGCGAAGCAATCATCGGGGTTGGCGAGCGGCAGCGAACAGAGGGCTTAGCCCCCTAGTAGTGTTATAAAAATAAAGCGCATTCATTTCATTTATTTGAAACACGTTTTAGTAAACATAAACAAATCATTATTTTTTATTATAACTGATCAGAATGTAGTATTAAATATAATAAAAAAGATAAAAAGCTGGAGTTTAGAATAAAAATGTTACACTTTAAAACCCCCATATAATTTTCATAACAGCATTTTTTTTATATACAAACTGTTTATTACGGGTTTTATTCAATTGTAAACTTTGGATATTCAACTGCAACTCAACTCCGACTCAAAGTTTCTCAAATTTTCATATTTATTAATAAATAAAAAAAAGCACTGAATAAACGTTGAAAAGCATCATTGTAACAAAAAAGACGTTTTGATAGAGTTTTTATTGTAATTTTAGCTATATATATAGCTTCAGTACAGCATGTTGTCCAGCTTTGTATTTAAAACTATAGAACTACAGTACATATTTGATGTTTGCATTTGTTTACAGGACATATTTAATGTTTGCTGGATCCCTTGTCTCCTTGTCTTGCCTGCTTCTCCTTGTATTGATTGAGAGAAATTTTGCCTTCGTGGAGGAATTTTTGAACTAACTCGCATTTGCTTTACATGGAGAGTTAACACGAGAACTTCTCACGGTTAGCCTGACAACAAGGGAACTCTAAGCCATAATCCGTCTACCACTGAGAATATTTTACGTCATTATTGTGGCTGATGCAAGCTGGGAGCGGAATTTGAATCAACCAGATATCACCGGGATTCGAACACGGGTTACCTCATTGGGAGGCGCTTTCCATGAGCCACGGTGCTCTATCCCCTGAGCTACCGCTGTTCAGGAGTATCTATTTCAAAATACTTCACACATAAAATCTATGCACACTGAAATTACATCATTAATCGAAGGTACACTTCAGTGTTTTACACATTTTGAATGCCCATTCTGTAGCTAAGGGTAAACAGAGAAGAGGGCATCGGAAAACATCGAGAGAAAAAACCGAAAATAAAAAACAGTACAGTACCCGAAAAGAATTACTTAAAAAAAGCTAAATAAAAAACTTTGGTTTGCATCGTTGATAAAATTAGCCATGAGCGAATAATGCCTTATTTTACTGAAATTAGATATTTTTTTTTTTAAAAAAGATAACTTTAACTTTTTTTTTTAACAAGACGCACTTCATACTAATTAACGAAATTTCAGGACTCTTAAGCAGTTCCATAACTTTTCTTAATTTCATTAATTACACTAATTGTGTTCTTATAATGCCTTATTAATAGGTAATTCTTTTCTCTAAAAAAACTGTATATAACTGAATTGTATTAAATTAATATTTTTTGTCAATATTTATCACAGAAGCAACCTTCTGAGAAACTATCTTCAATTGATATACTATTTATAATAATACTGCTAAGTATATTATATATTATATAATTGTCTAATGTAAACAATTAAGAAAAATCAGATTATGCAATAAAACATCTTTGCGACATGCTCTAAGTTTTTAAAAAGGTATCTATTTATATTGGAATAAAAATTTTATTATATTGAATTGATGCTTAACAACCTGAATCAAATTGTTTTATGTAATTGTTAAAGTTGTCCTTGCGTTTATTCCCGTTTCTTTTTTTCAATACTCTTTGTCCTTGCTTTCTAATTTAGAGATTTTTCTACATCAGCGCCTTTTTCTGCTGGTTTAGCATAAAGTGACAATCATTACAAAGAAATTCACTATTTCTTTATGTCTGTGGTGAGAATGTGTTGTTTTCGTAGCCGATGCAAGCAAATTCTATTAAAATTAATAAAATGTAAACATTATTACTTTAAAATTAATTAATTTAAACAGTATTCCATTAAAAATAATAAATATCATACAGCATACCATTAAGTACCGAAATTTAAACTACATTTTGTTAAAATTAAAAGGTGTTCTATGAAAAGTCATTTTACAAAAATTTCTTAATATTAATCGTCTATATCAATATCTTAAAAACCTGATGAGACCGAGCAAATCGATTTTCAGGTTTGTCAGATAAGCAGATTTGAAATCGGCTCGACAAATCGCCTTTGAAAAGGTAAACTGCATGAAAAATATCTATAAATTATTGATCGGTGTAATTTTCATGAAGATCTTAAATGCTCAGTTTATTTCATCGCAAATACTCTGATATCGGTCGGTAATTTAAATATTTAATTGAAGGTGGTTACTAAATGCTGTCTGCATTTAAAGATTTATACATATTTATTTCCTTTTATTTACAAAGTGATTTAGTGATTCAGTAACTCCTATATTTAAAAACACTGTGAATTACTGATTTCTTTATAAAATAATTCGACTTTTGATTAATACATTTAATTCCAAATGTGTTTTTCATTTTCTTAGTGATTTAGTAGTATGCGTAGTCACAGATTTACGGATTACATGATTTTTAAGTTTAATGATTGTTTTATTCTTAATTTTTTCATTGACTACAAAATCGCTCATAAAAATTATTAACTGGCGATCACAATTTATAGTTTGTAACTAAATGTCATACGTTCTATTCACTGGATATATCAGCTGTAATAAAACTTTTAAATATGCATTTTCTGTGAAGATTTTAAAATGTTTCATCTTAAAATAGCTTTTATCATATAACTACTTTTCTACACTTTTTCCCTAACTATGCTGCAAATAGAAGTATAATATAACAATTTATTTGATTCATTTTGCAGCGTTCAGTACTACAATTAATAAGTCTCCAAGCTGTACAATTAATAAGTTCCAAACTATTTTCGATTTTCCCTTATCCAAAAATAACAATTACAATAAAACTTATTTTAAATACGAAATTTCCACTTAGTCTAGTCATATAGAGAAAGATTTTTCGAAATTTTCCTTTTAAGTAACAATAACCAAGTTATTATTTTTCGATACTGGCTCACTAAAGTGCTCTGATCCTAGTAATAAAAAAATAGTTGTTTTATCCCTTGATGCCGCTTGCTATAGAGCGTGAAGACAAATTTTGGTAAAATTACGTAATGTAAAATTAATTCTGGTGACGATAATAAAATTTCTGATTAAAAAAAGCATAATTTTGGTTGAACGAGACATAAGGTATTTTAACTATTTATTTGGTAATTCTACCTTTCATATGATAAAAGTTTCCTGGAAATTCTGGTTAAATGTTTAGAATTTAATTAAAATCTGGTTGAAGTTTAAAATATTTAAAGCAAATCTTTTGAAGATTTATCTATTTTTTTTTTAATTTAAAAGGTACACAAAAAAAAAAAATTTATTATATATAAAACCCTCAAAAATCATCATTTCACTGATACATGCAAGTTTAATTTAAACATGTTCTAGCTTCGTAATATATTCTGAATGGGAAGTTCTTTAAATCCCAAACAATGAGTAATGATCTATGACTATTCACAATAGTATGTGCTAGCCAAGAAAATTGAAACAAAAGATTTGAAATGTATTTCAAAACAAGTACTGTCCTTAACAAATTTTCTCGATGAGTTCTGTAAAATACAACTGATAGTTTTCAATGCATCACGTCTTTTTTTATTATGACCTTATCACATTTTTTCACATAAAAATACCTAAGATATCAAACATTGAGATGCAACATAGGAAATTTGCAAAACAATTCAATGGGAGGACCGTAAAATCACGGTAATGTAAGGTAATGACATTTCTGGTAAATCAACAACACAATTTTGGTAAATAAAACAAAAATATATGATATTTAAACCATACATTTGGAAATTTTTCTCATTGCTATTGTAGCAGATTACAAGAAATTCTGGTTTTCAAAATTATAGTTCTTAATAAAACACGTTTAAAAAATACAAACTGAAATGTAAATTTAACCATATAAATTATTTTTATGGCTTTTTCTAAGATATCATGATAAAATTACAAACATTTTTTCACATTTATCAAATTTTTTCACATTTTAAGAAACCATATTTTATTGTTAATTTTACGAAAGAATTTCAATCATTTTCAAACCGCTTCAATAAAAATGACCGAGCTTCAATAAATAAATAAATAAATAAATGACCGAACCAATGTTCTAGCAAAACTAGACACTCGGGCACATTTTTCCATACTTTGGTAGTTTTGACTTAATTTTTTTTCTCAGCGTGTGTTAAATAACAGAAATTTTTGTAAAATATTGCAAAAATAGTAATTACTGCGAAATTATTTTTAATCAACTATTAGTCTATTACCTAGAACTGTCAGTTATAAAATTATTTAATTTCATGGCGTCTTTAACTCCAATGAGGCTCTAAACTGAATATCTCCAAAAATATTTTGCGATTTTTAATTTTTTAAATGATCATTCTTATCACACTTTCATACAAATTCCAATAAATTTACCTCAATAAATTCCAAAATCTTATTGCAAAAACATTAGTTTAACAAAATCAAAATAACAAATTTCTGGAAAAGTTAACCAACAGAATTGTTAATATTTGATTTAAAAATAGCTCAGTTGCTTATTTTGCCCTTAACAAATATCTCTGAGAAGAAATCATAAAAATTGCACCAAACAATTTATCTATTGTGAAAAATAAAGATCTGAGTCCATCCAAAAATGCATTAAAATTTTCTTCCTTTTGTTCAAAAATAGCATCAAAAATTCACTTCACAATCTTTCGCAAATCTTATACATTCTTTTACAAATTTCTAATCAAAAGATGGAAAAAAATGCAAATTATTCTAACATAAATGGGCAAATAAAAATAAAATATAGTTATTTGAGCGAACGGTTTTCTTTAGGAACACTTTCAAATAGAATGGTATAAAAATATCGATTGACTAATGTACCGTCCATTAGCAAGTTCTTAACTATATTTTTCAATAAATAGAAACGTTCTTTTACCATATCTTAGCTGAAATATTCCGATTTGCAAGAAAGTTTCTCAAGTTTCTTAATTATGTTTTATTAATTGTTTCCGTAAAAAAATCGTATGAAAGAAAATTTCTTTATAAATCTTGCTTTAGTGAATATTTCTTCATAAAAAGATTTTTTTCCACAGAGTAAGAAAGATAAAAAATAATAATATTAGAATTTTTCAACATAAACAGTTTTTAGTATTAAGCATTTTTATAAGGGAATTAGTGCTAGAAAATTGAGAGGAACTCAAAGTTTCAGAAAAAAGAACTACTTATAAAAGCTACATTAAAATTCTTTTAAATGAAATTTAAAACCTTACTTTAAAAAGAAAATTGAAAGCATAATTCATAAAAAAAAATGAAGGATGCATTATAAAAAAAAATTAATGTGTGCTTAAAAATTTCACCAAACTGAAACTCTTGTGCAAATTAATATTTTATGAATTACCTAAATTTGAATTCAAAATTGTTTAGGTTTTTTAAAATAAAAATCCACTTTAGTGTTAAATCCAGTTATCAATGGGAAATTCTCCATAAAGTCCTACTAACTATTGCAAGATTTGTAAAAATCGAAAACATCTTTGCAAAATTATAACTTATTTCACAGTTTCGTTCCGGCATTTACATTTTTGAAAAAATAAAAATGTACTAAATATAGTAAAAAATACTTGTTTACAAGGCAATTCACAGATAAAAAGTGGCATTTACTATATAAATAATTTTCAACAAAATAATAAATTATTGGTTAATGTTTTTTTAAAAAAAAGTTCTATTGCTGAAAATATTTTATATATTCAATTTTCTAACTTATTTTTTTATAAATTTATTAGTAAAGATTTTCGCATATAGTTTTTTTTTTTTTTTTTTTAACATTTCGTACTTTTTATACTCAAAGAAATAAAATTCTCCCTTATGACGATTCAGTATTCGGTATTCAGCAGTATTTCGGTAATTTTAGGAATCATTTCGTTACGAAATCACGTGATTTGTGACGAGGCGTGAACTCTTATATGTATGACAAAAATGTTTCTTCAACTCGAAACCTTATCGTAGTGCATTGTGGGAGAATGTTAACTAGAATGACAAAACAAGAATTACGACTTGACAATCAAAAATAAACTGATAAGATACGCTGACTGGATTTTATGGTGGTCAAAAAGTTGGCCTTGCACCAGGAAGATCCGGAGTTCAAGTCCCTCATCAGATATGGGTGTAATTTTTCTATCTGTCCTTGTTGTGCTGGGCCGTCTATATGGTGCACACGTGAAAGTGATAGAGAAATTAGATACATTAAGCACTATAACTTTTTTGGGGGAAAAAAATTGAATGGAGAAATATTTCTCTAATTTTGACAAAATTCGCTTCGTTGAAGAAGTGACGACACTTTGACGAAAATTTTTCTCGGAGCATATATCAGAAAACGGTTTTGTCAAAAATGAAGAAAGTTTCGTGATTATCGAGTATCCATTTCTTACAGTGTATTAAAGTATTTTAACGGTACGGTATTTAAACCATTCATTTGGTAATTTTGGTATTTCCGTCAGTGTACTCGATTTTGGTACTTCCATACATCTTTTTTTTCTTTCATTCATTATAAAAAACTTCTACGCACTGTTTAATCTTCTACTCATCACTAGTCTCAACAAACTAACTAATCTCCTACACTTTTTTTTTTAGTCTTTTACACCTTATTAGTTTCCTACACGTTACTTAGTCTTCCACATACTTTTTTAGTTTTCCATTCCTTGTCTAAGCTTTCAAACATTTTCTGGTCTTTTACACATCATATATTCATCTACTTATTATCTCCAACGCAAAATATAGTCCTCCACACATTACCTAGTTTTTCACCTGTTTTTTTCTGCTTCACATTTTCTAAGGTTCCAGACATAAGTTTAATACGAATTTGTCTAATAATAAGTCATATAATAATTTTCTACAAATTACCTAGTTTTTTCAGCATAATCAAGTTTTCTACACGTTAATTAATTTCTATTACTCATTACTCAGTGTTCAACACATATCTAGTTTTATTCACATAATCTTTTAATAGTTATTATTAAGATAAATGAAATTAGTTATAATGATTGAGAACTTAAACAGCAAAGAATTTGCATTCAGTTTTCTAAAAAAAAAAACAATTATACTAAACGTTGATACGCATGTTATTAATTAAAACATTTCTTTGACATTTAATTTGAAATATTATTTTTAGTTTACAGTGACATCTAAACAAAGAGAAATTTGGTTAAAAAAAACACATCCATCATATTTTCTGAATTAAACAGAAAACTAATATCATCTGCAGAAAAATAAGTTGTTTTTTTTTCATTTTAATTTCGATCCTTTCTGACATAAAACATTTTTGGAAAAGTTAATTAGAAAACGCATTAAAACGGATACAATGCGACGTAAGCAAAAGCTGAGTTTCAAAATACTCTTATTTAACATTAAAAGTTTCTTTCAATTTAATCTCAAAAAGTTATCTCTCCAAATTATTCGCATTGAATTCAGAATCTCTAATTAAGCTGTGAGCCATTATTTGTATAATAATTATTTCTTCGACGAGTTGACTGAAATTATTAAAATATTTCTCGTCAGCGTTATTTTTAAGTTTCTTATTCTAAAAACGTTTCTTTTATTTTGGAATCTAAACTTTTGCTGGATATTTGGAGTTTTAAAAAGAGTTAAATTTTGTTTTATGAGATTTTTAATTAAAATGAGAAATCGATTATATTTGTGTCTGTTAGAAAACATAAAGGATTATATTTTTTAATCTAGATGAGTTAGAAAGACGTATAATAAGATTAAAATTTTATAAATTTTTTTATATATTTGATATTAATTAAACACTGTGTTTAGTGCCTTTATGCCTGCCTGATGACTGATGACTGCCTTTAACTTCTAATTTTGTTCCAAGGTCAAAACGACGTCAAAAAGTCTAAAACTTGAGAGGTCAAAAATATATATTTAAGTGGAGAAATAACAGAAATGACATCAATGTATAATAAATCATTATTGAGGAAGGTATGGATGAATACACCAAAACCTGCTTTATTGCCAGATGAAGCAAAGATAAATTGAAAAACCATTATTTAAAACAAAACCAGATTTTTTCAGTATTAAAACTTATCTTGATGTTTTCAAGTTTGCCTTCCTTTGTAGTAATTCAAGACATTTTGATATCATTTCTGTTTTTCTGTTTCTTTCTTGTTTAAATATTAATTTGAGATATACAAATTAGATTCTATAAATTATTTTGACACGATTTCTTTAAATAAATACAAAAATATTTATTAAGAGTGTTAATATTTGTTCTGAATAATAAACTCAGCATATAACTTGGGATATTTTAACATTTTTTTTATACACAAATAAAATATTTTTAGAAATATTTAAATATTGATTACCTAATAATAGACAACTTAAAATTATCCAATAATTAAATAAATATTGATACAGCTTCGTAAAAAATATTGAAAAATAAACAGCTTTACATCATAGATAAAAAAAATAATGCATCGAGTATTCTGCGAAATTTTAAAACTGCTATATTTAAGTCATAAAGTTGTCTATACAAAATATTTGTATTTAAATTAGTTTTAAAATATATAATACAGGAAAAAACTAAGTGGACGAATAACTCGCACCAATACCTACGTAGCTTGGCTACTATATATAATGAAGACTTTTTGAAATGTACATAGATTAATCTAAGATTCAAAACACATTTTAGTTTATAATGAAAATAATACTAAAAAAAGCTAAAATAAAAAACAACTTAACCCTATTTTATACACCCGCTTTTTTAAATAAATGTTATTGAATATTTTTATTAATAAAATTGTAACAAATACTGCGGTTTATTTATTTAATTAAGAAATTTTATTTATTATGACATATAATTTATATAATTTATATATATTATATATAATTTATATATATTATATATAATTTATATATATTATATATAATTTATAATATTATTTATTTAATTATAAAATTAAGAGGTAGACTCGCACCAATACCTATGTAGCTTGGCTACTGTATATAATGAAGACTTTTTGAAATGTACATAGATTAATCTAAGATTTATAACACATTTCAGTTTATAATGAAAATAATATTAAAAAAAGCTAAAATTAAAAAAAAAAAATAAAAACTTAAACCTATTTTATATACCCGTTTTTTTTAAATAAATGTTATTGAATATTTTTATTAATAAAATTGTAACAAATATTTCGGTTTATTTATTTAAACAAAATTAAGAGGTAGATTCTAAATGTGTTTGATTATCTAACTAAACAAATATAACTTTCGATTATATGTATTCAGCCAACTATGAAGCGTTCTCTCTTATATTCAGATAAAAATCGCTTTTTGTTTAATTACTTTAACAATTCAGGTGCTCATATTTTTGCATAACCCGTGGCAATTTTTCAGATTTTAAATATTTAACTTTATTGCTTCAAATTACACTCCATTCTTAAATGTCGATCTGACTTATTACATTTAAGCTTCTAAGACATAGCAACATAACGGTATGGTATTAAGTATTTTTTGCTATTTCACTTTCACCATTACACTTTATTACGACAAGAAATAAGAATAAATACATAATTTGAGTAAATAAGTATCAGTAGAAAAAATGGATAAAAAAAAGTTTTAATATACCTAAAACAGAGTATAAATATTTAAGCAACTGAAAATGCTAATTCTAAATTTAGACTAAAAATTATCATAAAGTATAACTCATCAAATTCTAGTGTATATCTCATCAGTAGTGTTTCAATAGTAATGTAGTATATCTCATCAAATAAAAAGGTAAAAAAAGAAACAGGAATTCTTGTAAAAGTTTAACACATGCATATGTAGTTGCAAATTAAAAACAAAACGATAACGTCATAAATAACAATCAATTTCGGTTCGTCACGAGACATGTAAATGAACTGATGATTAAATGATTGATGCATTTAGAATTCTGCTCATTATATAGTGGTTTATCACAGCAGCCGTCAAATTCCTGACTAGGGTCAATTAATTAATGCAATTTATAGAGAGTATAATATATCTTCTATTTAAGAGATTTATATGGTATTATACGGCATTAAAATGATTAACTTTAGTTACGAATTAGTATTGTGAATCAGTATGTGAATTACATAATACACAATTGAATTAAATACATTGAGAAGAACCAGTATGCGCAAAAATACCATAATATGGTAAAATTTACCGTATACCTTAATGGAAACACAAAAAAGACCAGTAATTTTTAACGAAGCGCTTTGTGTTTTCGTAATTATTGGTAAGTCAGTGAAACATAAAAAACACAATTTGTAATTATTGAGCAAATTGTTTTAACGATACACTTAATTTGTATCTAAATAGTAATTAGTACTTTTAACTAGTAATGAAATCAAAAAAGCTTTCATCTGTGAAAACTGACAAACATTTAAGCCAAAATTGTCAGAATATTTATCATGTTTCTGCCTCGATGGGAACCCCAAAATGCTCAGTAATTTTTATCAAAGCACTTTGGTATTGATTTTGGCAAAATTAACAATAAAATATATTTTTATAAGTGATAAAATTTAGTAAATGGGGTGAGATTTATTAATTTTATCATGATACCTTAGAGCATGACATTAAAACTATTTATTCTGTCAAATTTATACTTCAGATTTAAATTTTTTTACTAAATGTATTGCAATAAGAACTACAATTTTGACAATCGAAATTGCCGGTAATCTATTATCATGTCAAAGAAAAATTACCAAATGAATGAACTAAATACCATTTATTTTGGTTTTTAATACCAAAAATATGTTTGTTTGTTTTTTCCCAGAATTTCTTTCACATTGTTGTGTGATATAATTAAATTAACTATTTTTTATGATTTTAAGAAAAATAATTTAAGAAAAGAGGTAAAATAACATAAAATGTTATCTTTAAATGTGGAGAATTAAATATATACGTCTTAAATTATCAAAAAATAATAAACAACTGTTATCTAAAGGATATTTATTCCCTACAAAATCTAATACTTCGAATATGCGGAGATAAAAATTAAAGCTATGGTTTTTGAGACATAATACATTTTTATGCAATATAATAAAAATCTATTTTAAGACATTGTTTGATAATATTTGGTTAGTAAATAAAATATTCAAATTCATAATAGTTTGATCAATTTTTATTCTCATAACTAACCTTTTTTTCTAAGAAAGACTAAATATAGGTTTAATTCTAGTTTAAAGTTTATAATTTTTTCTGTCTCAAACAAATACTTAATATGCAAATAATTCATGAAATACCTTTCTCAACACATAGTATAGGTATTTCAAAGCTATTTTTATTTCTTTAACAATTAACATGAGTTATTTTTTAGCACGAAATATAAAGAAAAAGTATTATTTTCTGCTTAAATTATTTGAAGCATAAAATTTGGATTAAATTTACATATTTTAATACCCTATGTAATTCCTTCTTCGATCGATTTCTTGAGAATTCCTTTAAAAAAATCTCTTTGTTGATCAGCGCTTTTTTTACCAAAAATATATCCCTATTGTTAGTTTATCATTCTGATTTATTAAAAATAAAATTTTAAAACATTATTTTTATCACTTTTTCGTATCACTTTAAATTTACAGCTATTGGTTTTTTTTCGCCCATGAATTTTGTGCGTAAAAGCATGTCAGATTTTACACAATAGTTATGGGATGTAGATTCTTAACTGAACCAAAGAATGATCCATGCATACATAAAATTTTGATTTAAAAATATTTTTTTAATAGATTTAATGTTTTTATTTTGTTTGGTGAGTTATTTCTCTTTTCAATACTAAATTTGTTAAAGTAGTCAATATTTTTAAAGCTGAACAAAAATTCATTCCGTAAGATCCGAATTTTTAAGCGTGAGATTATTTATTTAAGAGTAAAAATTATTTGTCACTATTATCTATGACTAACACTTCGAACGTGCAAATTATAATTATAATATCATTGACAAGCAGCATATTGTACCGAAAAACTTAACCATGCTTTTGCAAAATTATATCTAAATAACAATGTCCAAGTTAATTTCTTCTAGAATTACAAATAACTAATTAAATTGTTGAAGTAGAAAACCTTATATTGGTGAGTATCAATCGCATCAACTATATCTGCGCAATATACTCCTTTTCACCTTAATTACGTTTCACAAGTAAAATAAGGGTAGAAATAATTGGATTAAGATGTTCTCTGACCTATAGCACAGCTGTTAATTCTCTTCATTTAAAGGGACAAGTGCGGTTTACCAGAATGAAAAATGAGGCTCACTAATTAAATTCTGCATGATGTCATAGGTGCCTAATACACCAATGAAAGATGGCACTAGAATTGTGTTAGGTTCTTTTAATTTTCCGCTATCGGTTTATTGATTTTCGCCTAGAAAATTTGTCTTCAATAGTCGAAAAGATTATTAATGATTTTGGTTGAAATAATGAGGAAGGCGAGTTGAAATGAAAAGTAGAGAATGGAGTTCAGTGTGGTAATTAGTTTTGTAGCAATAAACATAAAGTAAATTTATTTCAATTCTGGAATGCATAAAAGTTGAGAAAAATTTTCACAGAATTTGATACTATGCGGTGATTGTATGCATGATAGAGATTAGTCGAAGAAAATAGTGAAAACTTTAATTTATACAGTGGTTCCCAACCTTTTGTGGACCATCGCCCCCCTCTTGTGGTTGGTTGACACATATCGCCCCTTTCTCTTTTTGCTCAAAAACCATTCATTGTTGCTTGTGAGCAACCAAACACTGAAAATAGGCTAAGTTATATTTGATTTTAATTTAAATTGTAATGCAAATAAAGAGACAATTTTATCCTGCTTTTTTTATTAGTTAAAAAAATCGTGCATCTTTTTTTTTTTTTAAAAAAAAGAAATGATATTTAAAACGAAATAGTCAAAACACAAGTACATATTTTTAAATTTATATTTTTATGTAATCAAGAAAAAGTTAAAACGTTAACTAAAATTTGAGAAAAAATGAAGAGTGAGAAAGTACATTTTTATCACTTCAATGACTTCAGTTAAATCTTGAATATCAGGTTTTATGTTCGTCAGATTTAAACGCAGGTCTCCTTTGATGCAAATGTCCAACCTATTTCTTTGCTTTGAGAGCAGCTGGACAAGAGAACTAAATCATCTCTCCATTAAATATGTTGACGGGAACGATATGAGGAGCGTCTCAGTTTGTTTCCATAAGTGCCCATAAGCTTTACCCAAGCTAACTCGTAACCGTACTTTTTAAAGACGATTTTAGCCTTTTGGTCGTACGTCAAATCTAAAAACTCAGTCTGCAAAGAGGAAGTGAGCTTATCCAAAACTTTAAATGAGAAAGGATCGAAAATCCAATCCGGAATTTCTAATTTTATCAAATCTTTAAATCTTGATTCCATATCAGTTTTTAACTGATCAAGGTGATCAGTAAAAATTAAGATTTTATTTTCGATAATCTCGATATCTGCCATGGAACACTTTTTAAGAGTTGGAAATTGTATTATCTCTTTGCGACTAATGTTTGACTTGTAGATATCAAACTTGACGATGAATGAAGATATGATTTCTTTAGCCTTTGTAATGTTCAATTTATTTCTTTGAAGTTTTACGTTGATTTCTTTCATTTTCTCAAAAATATCCGTGAGGTACGCAGTTTCCAACTTACGTTGCTTCAAACTCTCACTTAAAACAGGATCAGTGGTGTCGAGAAACCGAGTCAAACAATTCGAAGAAACGGAGCAAACAGTTTGGTTTCCTTTTGAAAGCCATCTCACAGATGTATGTAGGAGTAAGCGCTTGAAATCATTTTCATGGCAAAAGTATCGGAACAAACGGTCATTGAGAGAATTAGCATTGATTTTATTGATGCCAGAATTAACGAATTGTAAAGTGTCATGTTGGGCACCACTCAACTTTTTTGCAGCCAAATGTTGACGATGAATGATGATGACCTCTGGTACTTCTTTTTTAAGGTGTGCCAGAAACCCAGTATGACGACCAGACATTGCAGGAGCAGGGAATTTCTTTTTCCTCAAAATAATCTTTGACCAATTTAAAAATCGACAGTCCATTCGTATCAGTGATCAAAGTTCTTGTAAACAAAACTTCCTCGTTAATCTCCTTACTCTCATTTAGGAATCTCAAGTAAGCTAATACAATAGCTTTGTTATCTATCACAGTTGATTCATCAATCTACAACGCAAATTTACCGTCTTTCAAAAATTTGATGAGTTTTGATTCAATGTCTGCGGCAATCTCATCAATACGCCTGGAAACAGTATTATTGCTCAGAGGAACAGATTGGCAGACTTGGTGCTCGATCCCTCACCCAACATGATTTCAACAACTTTTTTAGTAGCAGGTAAAATTAGAGTTTCGATAATTGTGTGAGGTTTACCACATTTAGCAATCAATAAAGAAACTTCGTAGGAAGCAAGAAGACCTTTGTCAAGATTGGTTGTTTGTTTTTTAAATAGTTCATTTAAATTAGGACGTTTTTCAAATTTAGATTTCAGATCTTGAAAATAACTTAGGAGTTTGCTTACTTTATCACTATGTAATCTCGATAAATGGTCTCTCATTAGTGAGGATTTCATCGCCTCACTACTAGTAAATGTTTCAGCACACAAAAGACAATATGGAAACTGCACATTTTGCAATAACGCGATAAAACAGAATTTTAAATATCCGGATGAATACTGACGACACTTCTTTTTCGAATCCATTGACACTTCAATATAAATGCATGGAAGCTATAATATAAAAAATAAGATAACAATTTATGGCTGTGGAAAACAAGCTAACAATTTTTAACGGTGAGAAACAAGTAGCAATTAATAACGATAAAAACAATTAATAACGATATAAAACAACCTAACAATTAACAACCAATAACTAATAACAAAATTTAAAAAAAAAACAATTAAGCGATGCGAGGGAAAGAAAATGATTTAAGAACTGTACAAGAGTAAGGACACTATAGCAATTGCGAGAAGACTCAAAGAGTTGGCTGACCAGTGCAAAAACATAGCCAAAGTGCCCATTATTTAGCCTTGGAAACTAATTCATCACCAAATTAAAACAACTTCTTCTTTGTACATTCGCTTTTCTGAGGGGGCATTTACATTTAAAGACGAATATATGATATATATATATATATATATACTATTACTATTTACTATCTGAATTTAAGAAAAGGGCATGTCAAAAAAGAAAGAAAGTTGTCAGGCAAGCAGATTTTTTTTAAAAAGTTTACTGCTAAAAATAGTTGAAAGATTCTTAATGAATTTTCTTGAAATAATGAAAAAGGTAAGTTGAAAAGAAAAAAAATAAAGAATCGATTTCCGCGTGTTGAATAGTTTTGGGTAAGCATTAAGTATATTTATCTCAAGCATTTCTGATAAATGATAAATTCTGGAATGCATAAAAGTTGAGAAACTTTTCTGCAGAATTTGATGCTGTACGCTGATTACAAGTATAAGAGTGGTTGGTTAAAAAGAATATTGAAAATCTCAATTTATAAAATCGTATAGGGTAAAATAATGAATTATAATTTCTTAGAATATAAATACTATGAAAAAAATACATTATTACAACATTTATTAATCAGCTTGAAGTTGCCAGAAAAATATTCTATTACTTTAGAAAATTATTATAATACTTCTCCCTAAAAAATGGTTTGGTGAACTTGTTTTACTGTACTGCCCAAACTCTCCGCCTCTTTTGTTATTTTTTCCTCCAAAAATTAAGATTCAATTGAATTATTTCTTTTTTTTAAAAATCTCATTTATTGTAGTACAAGTACTCGTGAGCACCAAATTATAATAAAAATGAAAGTAGTTACTTTTTGATTTAAAATTATGCATTTATAAACTTTGTGAAAATTAAATGGATATTAACATTAGAAATTGTCACCCTAGCTTGACTCAGTGGCAGGCGTGTCTGGTCCTACACTGTAAAAACAAATCTATTAAATTTACAGAAAAAGCTGTCAGCTTGTGTGCCAGTATAAAACTATGCAATTCACAGAAAGTTATCTTATTTAAAAACTGACATCGGTTTTTTAAACAGGTAAGTACTGTTATTTTAGCAAACAAACTTCAATATTTTAATAAACGTACTCAGTTACTTTAACGAACAAATACTGTTTTTTATGTTAAAAAAAAACGCTATAAAATAAATATGTCAGAACTGTATTCGGGGAGAGACGTGGGTAGAATCTGCACGGCCAGTCAACGCTGTGTTTCGAACCTTGGACCATTGGGAGGTGAGATCTCTGAGCTACCAAAGCTAATGAAGAAATATCTTAAAGAGTCATTATTCTAAAAGTCTCATTGAAATCATAATTTAGTGTAAAGACATTTAAAACAATAGTGACCCCTCTTTATAAAACTGTCTACCAATTTAATCTAAAGAAAAATAACCGAAAAATTATTTCTAAAGAAACATCAGATCCCGGTAGAGTATCATTTTGACAATAATTGTCTATTTGCAGTTTCATTTATACGGTGTTAAAACCATAAACCCTTTTCTGAAAAAAAGAGCAAGTACAGCTAATGATCGTAAATAGATTTGAAGATAAAGTTATCTTATAGTAAGCAAAACTGCAAAGTAAAGAACTAGTAATTGGACTCAGTTTTCCTCCGTTTCTGATTCAGGCTATGATAATAATTATAGGTATTATCCGCTTATAATTAAGACCTTCATGCTAATTGTAAATAATTCTTGAATTTACTCCCTTCTCTTTTTAAAAAATCAAGTGTTCAGGCATTACAGAGCTATTGTTATTTTTTGTCGCTTGTCATAGCAATATTTTGTGCAATAATTAAGGACATATAAGTATTTTTATTCCACAACTAGTTAACGTTACATAAAAAAAAATTTTATACATTGACTCACTTTTACTTAATACTTTAAATAATTCTACTACACATTGTAACTAATTGTTTTTCCAATGTAAGTGCATGTAAAACTGTATTTATATTTTAAGAATATCAAATTTTATCCATCATATCTAACCAATATTTTTTTGTATCCTAAAAGTTTAATCTTAGTTCTTAAAAATAGTTATCTACGTATTTCAGGAGAAAAGCATACAGTTTGCATTTTTGGCCCATCAAACCCATTTTGCAACATTACTAAACGTTGAGCAAATACAACATTAAAAAGTGTTGGAATAATGGTATCAACGGCAAAACTTTCCGTTTCAATGATTTGCGGAATGATACACTCAAAAGGATTAATTTATTTATCAGGAGTCAAAAACACTACTACTTTATTTGAATATAATACAGATTATTTTCTAGTGTGATGCTTATCATCATTCAAAATTAGATTTATAAAAATTTTAAAGTTTTCTCTAATATCTCAAAGTAATTGATTTTACTGAAACTGACAAGGCATATATATTCATCGGTAAATAACAACGCAAAAACATCAAAGAAACAAGTATAGGATTAATTTATCTCTTACAATGTCATACATGGCATGAAAATATATCAAAACAACTATTAATGATCTGCAAATAGATATTTTATAAGGTGTGAAATTTTTTGTTAAGCCTAAAAATGTAATCGAGATAGTCAAATGAAAGTGTTTAGCACGACAAGCTTTCAGAAGTAAAAACGGGTAGGAGTCAATTTATGGCTTTTAGAATTTTGTAAGGATGTTTAAAAAGGGCATTAAAGTATGAAAGCACTGCAGAGATTCCCAAATATGATAAATTATGAATAAAGAACAGTTTTTATTATAAAAAATAGGTATCCCTTTAAACTATTTTTTATAATTGTTATTGAATCATGACGCTAAAAATTAAGAACACACTCTAATACTTGTTTGACGGCATTTTTCTATGCTTATAGCAATTTATTGCCGAGACAATCAACAATGCAAGAAATTCTCTTAAAACAATAATATTAATAATTATTTTAAATGTATTGTAACGCACAAAATTGTTTCAATCGTATACACTTTACATTTAGCAACATCTTTGTTACACTGTAAAAATCTCCCGATCAAATGTTGAGGAAACGTGCCGGCACTAAGGGTGTTGGTACTTTTTACCGAAAATCCATTTTTATCTCAACATGTTACGGAAATAAAGTCTCATGTACCGTAGTTTTTGCATTAATATTTAACGCAAAATTTTTCAATTACTCTTATTATATAAATATTACTGTAAAAATCCCAGCATAAATTTTTAGGGTAAAAATGGATTATACGAAAAATGGATTTAACAGAAAAAAAATTTATTTTACGAATGAAGCTCCTAATCTACCGGTATTATATATCATATTTTGAACCAGAATTTTTTATAGTGCAGATGCAATTCCTAATATCAAAAATACAAAAACAGTTAGCATTAAGTATTGCAAGCATTAAGTAGTACAAGTGGTACAAATATATTAGTTTAAAAAGTTTATATATTTTATCACTGCGAATGAATATAAATACCAAACATTCTTCATGGAAAAAGTTTCAATCTCCTTAGCTTCGATTTAAAATGAAAATTTTGAAACCTAGCCACATAAATTACATCAGAAATGAATTTCAAAAGTACATATTGAGTACTAGTTAAATAGTTGAAGTAAAAAGGAAAGTATTTAAAACCGTTAAAGAAATTAGTTAGCATGATTTAAAATCAATATGAAAAATCTACAAGATTAAAAACTCACTACACCATTTTAATCAATAAATTTGTAGCTATAATTAAATTCTTCCATTACTCTGAATATGAATTTGGAAAAATTGCATATTGGAAATAAGACAATTTCTTTAAACACAAATAAGCAGTACCTGCAGTAAGAGGATTGATTTACATAATTAAAAATCTATGAAAAACAACTTTAAGCATTTAGTTTCTAAGCCTAGTAGAATCGATCTACTAGATACAAGGTGCTGTTTTTGATCAAAATAGGTTTTTAAATATTGTGTAATATATTGGAAAAAAAAAGCCTAAACTATTATTTTCCCGGAGAGTAATATTTCAATTGTATAACAGGTTTATAATATTTTAAATAAGAATAAGTATTATCCCAAGACCATTAAAGGGCTTATGTTTCAAATAAGAAATTGGGTTGTTTTACAGGATTAGGAAACGAAAACGTGGGTTTAGAACGGAAATGGGAAGTAAATTTTAGATGGTAAGAAATCGAAGAATTAATTCCCAAAGAAGATTAAGGCAGAGCCCCTTTTAAAGGGCTAAAGAAAAGAAATTTTCTCGATAAAATAAACTTTGAAAAGTTTTGTCTTAAAAGTAAAATCGAAATGCTTGTATTTCTGCAGATTGCTTCAAAACCGTGACACATTTGGCTTAAGCCGTACATAAAGTTTAATAATAAGTAAAAGGATATTGTTGTTTTCCAACAATGGGAAAAATTTTTATGAGTTTTGTTACTTTAACCGTTGAATATCCTGTACAAAATCCGATTTAGTATTTTCTTTGTGTTATTAAAACGGTAAAGAAATTCTTAAAGAACATTTTTGTAAAGATTTAAAAGTTTTTACATATTTCAGAAAAATATACGTTACGCGTTTATATAATGGTACGAAACTGACATTAAGTTGTTTTATATCAAATAACATTCTAAGAGAGATTTATGTAATCTTTAAAGTTTCCTTAAATTTCCTTAATTAAAGTTTCCTTAAATTTTCTTAATTAAAGTTTCCTTAAATTTCCTAATTAAATTTCCATAAATTTAAAATTCTGTTCGAGAAATATACATTGTAAAAATTCCGAATGAAATTACCTTATAAAATACCGGTACTTTGGGTGCATTATGCATAAAATCCAATTTCACCGTTAAATATTATACCATAATTTTACAACAATATTTTTTTAATTAGAATAATTCGGTGAGTTTATGGCAATTATTACTAAAGAAATCACGGTATACCAGATGTTTTGTTTTGCAACATGCTCCGGTAAAAATGGATTTTACGGTAAAAAGAAACCACACCATATTATTACGAACCATAAGCATTTTATATCGTAATTTGATCCGGAATTTTTTACTATGTATAAAGTGTTTCTTAATGAAAATACAAAACCTTATATTAAAATTAAAAATAAAAAAAAAAACACGACAAAGTTTGTGGTTTTAATACATCCGCCATATTATCAAACCAGTAATCTACTGCTGTTACTTTGTAAATATATGCGAGTACATATATATACTTTGTAAATATATGCGATTAAATTTCTCTCCGTGAAAGGAATACATATTTTTAAGTGATATTAATTGAAATACGAGAAATGTTTTATGAGCAAGACGCGCATTTAACAAATTATTCTAATAAAATCCGTATGCATTTGCGTTAAATAATAACTTTAAAAAATTTGCGGTTGAAACGGCAGCTGAGTAGGTCGTAGAAAAATGCAAAATTATCGTAAAAAAATCACATAAGTAAAACCTTATGACAAAAACTAAAACTTAAACTGGCAGTTTTAATCCGTCTATGACTAATGTGAAAACCAGTAAAAACCTATTTCGTCAACAAAACAGCTTTAAACCGTTAAGTATACGGAGACACACGGAAAAAAAACAGGTATCTCTTACAGTGTCGTATTTTATAAAACGTTTATTAAGAAAACTTACTACTTTTAAATTAAAAATTTCTTTCAAGCTTTACAAAAATAGAATTTTCAGCAATTGACTTACCTTTTCCCAGATTTTTAATATAAGAAGGAAAACATTTGAAATGTATTACATAGCATATTATATTTAACTGCAAATAAGTTTTTACAAAACTTGTACCCTTATTTTTGGTGTTCAAAATTTGATTTGAGTAAAACATTTCTTTTTCATTTCTTAAAGCATATAGCAGAGGCGTTGCACCTTATAAAAGCTTTGAAAAATAACTCAAGTTACATAGAAAATCTGGTTCAAAAATGTTAACGCAAATTTACTTTATGCATTGTAAGACAATATCTTTAGAATACAGGTAACATTAATTAAATAAACCCAACTACATCCCCGAATTCTTGTCACGGTTTCTACGGTATCAAATGATTTAGTTTAAAAGTTGTGGCACGTTCCGTGATCTGGCGTGTGTAAATAAAATCATCGTTAAGCATGAAGCGAGGCAGAAAGTCAGAATTTATTTTGTCTACATTTTTTTTATAATAGTATAGGAAGGTGTACGCTAATAAAATAAGTTTCAACCATGATTCAGAATATTTTATCAGAAAATATCAATTCGCGCAGTAATCATTTTTTTTTTTTTTTGTAAAAATAACAAAGTTTCTTATAAAAGTGTCGTAATTTATTTTTAAAATTAAAAAGTTACGCAGGGTTGTTTCTGAACCCATACTGCAAAGGTTAGAAGATAAAAACATATAACTAGATAAACGATAAAATACTATCTACCCCATGGTCGTAATTCATTTTTATACCGCTAGGTAGCTCCTCTTTGCAAACAAAAAAAAAAAAATTCCGTTCATAGCTCTGCCTATCGATTGCAATGGAATACCTGCAAGTGACGTAATATTGGTATCTCCCTCCTGATTGGCTGTTGAAACGTGGTATAGTATAGGAATAATGTTTATACCGCTAAATAGCTCCTCTTTGCAAACAAAATAAAAATTCCGTCCATAGCTCTGTCTATCGATTGCAATGGAATACCTGCAAGTGACGTAATATTGGTATCTCCCTCCTGATTGGTTGTTGAAACGTGGCATTTGTTTAAATTATCAACTGTTCTTTCCTATCTATTTCGAGTAAGTTAAGCCCACCAAGTATCCATTCCTTTAAGTGGCAAATTCTATAATCTTTCATAAAGATTCTTTAGCAGAGATTTCAATTCTTTCACTGTATATTTCTTACTTAACACAAAGACAAGCACCAAGCCAAGTAGAACAAAAACCATGTTGAAAATAAATTTAAATAAAAGACGTAGATGAGAGCAAATTATATTTTAATAAATTCGATATACGATATGGTCACTGCATTTAATTAATTTCGCGTTAATAAACAATTTAACTTAAACTTAGCTCAACTTTGACACGACATTTTGCTTTTAAGCGATCAGATGGCGGTGACGTCGTAGGTCACATGTATGGGTATACGTGATCTTCTTCTTCCTGAAGTGCAAGTACCCAATTATGCCTATAATTGTGGATAAGCTAAGAAATGAATGAATACATAAATCAGGAGAAGGCCGATATGCATTGCATGCACATCCGGTACTTAATTGGCAACTGCTAAATGATCCACACATATAATCGCGGTTGCAGCCGTTAAAATATTCTTGCATCTGCGATGAGAACGGAATTTGTATAAATTAGAGGCTTTCCTTGCAATAGCATTTGCTGTTCAGTAAATGCCCTGCATTTCGACTCTCTCTTGATACAATTATGTATCTATTTTCTACTTTAGCATTACATAGTGTGAATGAACAACTTTTTTCTCGATTTCGCTCGCTGATGGGCACTCTCTAGTGCTTAAAATGCTCATGCTTATGATTTTATACATTTGTATATTTTTCTTTAGAGAATTGTTTAGAGAATTGTTTATTTTTCTTCTTTCCTTTATTTTTTACGCGATATAATTAAAAAAAAAATTCTTTTATTTTTCTAACTAAAAATTGCAATTGTAACTAATCGATGTAAACTCTTTTAATTATAAAAACCAAAACTAATAGATCCTAATATTTAAAAAAAATGATGCAGTCACTGTTTAATAATAGTTAAGGTTGTCATTACGAAGATCCTGAGTTTTGGCCATGGTAGCTAACACTATAAAAAAATTCTGGATCAAATTACTGTAAAAAGTGCCGGCACTTGGAGTAACATTACTTTTTACTGTAAAATCGTTTTTTTACCTTAAATATATTACGAAACGAAATATCTGATATACCGTGATTTTAAAGTAATATTTATTGCAAAATTAATGTAATTTATTATTGCTGTAAATATTAGGGATTGAAAATTTACGGTAAAAATGAATTTTACGGTTAATTGGGTTTTATGAATGCTGCACTCAGGTTGCCATTTTTTTACCGTAATTTATTACAGAATATTTACAGTGCATAGCCCATCCAGCTTCAGAAAAAGGGCAGCCGGGAATTATAGGAGGCTGGCAAGAAAGTTAGTACCACTTGCCACTACTCGAAATTGTGGCTGTCTTATTCTCAATAACCCATCTTGGCCGAATATCTGCTAGTGCTGATAGTACATTTTTATGATAGATTCTTGTATGTTCTGAGCAGTAAGTAGAATAAATTAGCCATATAGTAGCGTAATATACCATATGGCTAATTTACTATATGGCAATAGCCCATCTTGGCCGAAAACCTGCTAGTGCTGATAGTACATTTTTATGATAGATTCTTGTTTGTTCTGAATAGTAAGTAGAATAAATTAGCCATATAGTAGCGTAACAAACTATATGGCTAATTTACTATATGGCAATAGCCCATCTTGGCCGAAAACCTGCTAGTGCTGATAGTGCATTTTTATGATAGATTTCTGAGCAGTAAGTAGAATAAATTAACCGTATAGTAGCGTGATCTAATTTTTCAATTAGAACAGCTAACATTGAATAGTATGTTGATAATTGAAAAGAACGTGTAATGTTATTATAACATGTATTTAATAAAAAAGTAAAAAAAAAAATGTTTTTAAAAGAAAAAAAAAGGAATAATAATTCTAAGATACTATTACTTCCACTTTATGTGCGTCATTTTGTTGAAAGATGCTGATTTTCTTATTTTACATAATCTTTGACATAAATTAGACTTTAAAATATCTGGTTCTTCAAGTTTCAAATTTAATGAGATTCAGTGAGTTTCTTTTACGTTGATCTTTGTAAAAAAATATAACTCAAAAACTCAAATTATGTCACAGTTTCATTTTTTTCAAATAAAAGAAAACAAATTTTGTTTTTCTTTCATTTCTTCTTTCGTCACGAATTGTTGTCACATTATGCATAGATCATTTTTGAAAGGTTCTTGTTTACATTTTTTAGATTTTTGTCTTATTTAGTCATTGGTTTAGAAAAATTGTGTTCGAGTATTAAGCTTCTTGTTTGTTTCGCTAGTATATTTCTTCCATAATTTTAATAATTGAAAATATTTGACAAGAGTACGTTATTAGTTTATACTTTGATATCTAATCAGAAAATGAATCTAATTTACGAATGCAGAAAAAGACAAAAAGGTAAATTAACAATTAAAACATTAAATCAAAATGGAAATGCGCCTAAAGCAGCTAAAACCAAATTTGCCTTATTTTAACTTAGTTATTCGAAAAAAACAATTAAAGCATTAAAAAGCAATAAAAGGCAATAAAAAAAATCTGTTTGTTGGCAAGGCAGCACTTCAGGGGACACACTGCCTGCCAACACACAGGAGCCTTTCTGTTGTCAATGGAAAAACCAAAACTGACTGTCAGTTTTGGTTTTTATTGCTTTTATTGTCTTTTATTGTTTTATATGTTTTTTATTGCTTTTTTTGCTTTTTAATGCTTTAATTGTTTTTGAGAAACTAAATTATACTTTGACATGTAATAACAAGGGAATGTTGTGCATGTACAAAATATTTTTAAGTACAGAAAGCTAAAATCATAACAAACCACTTAAATAACTTCATAGTTAGTGATCAGATTTTTTCGCATTTCGATGCAATTTTAATGTTTTTTTTGGACTAATCAGAAATAGGCTAGTTAGACACAATATTAATAAACATAATTTTTTGTGTGTGTTGAATTTGGAATTTTGACTCTCAAAGCATGGGTAATAGCAAATCTGTAAAATACGGCCCCAACAAATTATAGTAAAGAAAGTGGTCAAAAGTTTAAATCCTTTAATGCTAATGAACAGGATTTGACAAAAATATGGAAACATTTCAGCAGCTAATTCTAAGGAAACTCATTTTCTCAAAGCTATTTTGAATTTTTATTGTATTTTTACATCTTTCAGAAAGCTTCTTTTAAGAAGATCAAAATGAGTTCATTATCAAAGAAAAATCCATTCATATCAAAGTTATCATAGGATGATTGCAAGAAAAATATTCATTATTTTGAAGAGAAAAAAAAACACTTGTGAGTGGAATGTTTATTTTTATTTCAAAGATACTTATTGTAGTTTCAAATAAATTTAATGATTTACTGGAATTAGGAGACATTTTGTAGAATTACGACAAGGAGATTTTATTTTAATATTTTTTTCATTTGTTTCGTTGCTTTCACAGGGGAGAATTTAAATGAAAAGCTTGCTTATATTCTTTTTTAATCTTGTTATCTCTAAGAGTTATCGTAAAATGATAAGGGTTAAAGAAAGTCATCAAAATGTTTTTAAGAATCACTTAAAAAAAGCTTACAAAATTTTACAGAAATTCTACACAGGTATATATATTAAATACGTTATTTCAAAGAAAATTCCATGCAAGTAGTCCATAGTAGAAACTTATTATTTTATTTAACAATAGTCGAAAAATCTTAAATTGCAAGGTATGCAATTTTTCACATCATTTTAAAGTATGTAATAATATAATACATTTAATACAAGTACCTATGTAGTTTTTCTCTGAACAAACAAGGTAATGTTTTTGTGCCTTATTTCGTAACTTAAATTATCACCTGCACTAATTCATAATCATATTTGAGGTTAAAAACTTGAACCATTAAGATTGAGGTCCTCTCAACCACTGTGCCACCAAATTCTTGAAATGTGCCGCAAAATATTAGAAATGATACAATAAAAATTATAATGCTTTTTTTATTACGAGTAAAGTTAAAATTAAAGTATATATATATACATATATATATATATATATATATATATTGTCGTAATTTTTGTAAAAAAATTGTTTGAGTGCTCCTCACACTATTGTATTAATATATTTTGCTTTGGCTATATTGATACATTATTAGAAAGCACTCTTTTTCGGATATAATCGTGTGGGCTGATGAAAAGATTATATCTTTTATTTTCCGGTTTTTTAAAAAAACTTTATCCTTTTTTTTTATTAATTAATTCTTTTTCTTTCTCCAGTTGTTTGTTTTTATTATTATTTCCCCCCCCCCTTTTTTTTCATTTGTCTGTAATTTACCTTTGTTTTATCTTCATTTTGAACTTATATATATGGGTGATTCTCACAAAACATGACAATTCGGAACAAAAAATTTCTTCAAATATAAAGTCTTCAAAATAATGTAAATTTTTTTTTGTATACTTCTTTAGTTACACTTATTAATACCTTAGAGACAGCAGTGTAGTTTATTGACATTCCCCAGTGACAGTGTAGTTTTTTCTTTCCCCAGTTGTTTGTCATTTTTATTATTTCCCCCCTCCTTTTTTCATTTGTCTGTAATTAACCTTTGTTTTATCTTCCTTTTAAACTTATGTAAATATATATATATAATTTTTATTAAAGAAATTTCTTTATTAATTTATACAATTTTTCCATGTGCAAATCCATTTCGGACAAATCCGTGGCTAAAATTATTTACTAAAGCAAGTTGTTTTTATTTTTTTATTTTTTCTTAATTAATTTATATAATTTTCCATGTGCAAATCCATTTCGGGCAAATCCGTGGGTAAAATTATTTACTAATAAATATCTTTGTTAAATTATACAATTTTTCCATGTGCAAATCCATTTCGGGCAAATCCGTGGCTAAAATAATTTACTAAAAAATTTCTTTGTCAATTTATATAATTTTTCCATGTGCAAATCCATTTCGGGCAAATCCGTGGCTAAAATTATATGCAAAACCGGCAATTCATGTTTCTTTCTCTTTTCTATTTTATATTTTTTTCTTAAATAAATATTTATTTTCTAAAATTATTTATAGTCAACTTCTCTAAATTATCCAGTATAATATTACCTCGCGCACATCCGTTTTCTGACCCAACCTTGGTAACTAACAAATCACACGGACTTACACGGAATCACACGGAATTAATGCAGCAAGAGCGTACTTTAAACTCCTCTAGTTACACTCAATTTGCGCTTTTGTTCTCATAGTTTTCATATTTTGCAATCTGGCAATCTTGTTACGTAAACATTTTAAATCATTCTTGAAAAATTTCCCGTTCATGCAAGTTCGCTTTATTTCACTGCTCGCTTTATAGATTTTGTTTCATTCTGCTCTTCCTTTATATTTTATTTTGTGTTTTTACGTGTCATTTTTACTTATTGTGTTTAAATTTTTTTTTTTGTCGTAATTTTTGTAAAAAAATTTTTTGAGTGCTCCTCACACTATTGTATTGATATTATTTTGCTTTGGCTATATTGATACAATAACGGAAAGCACTCTTTTTCGGGTATAATCGTGTGGGCTGATGAAAAGATTATATCTTTTATTTTCCGGTTTTTTAAAAAAACTTTATCCTTTTTTTTTTTTTTTAAATTAATTAATTCTTTTTCTTTCCCCAGTTGTTTGTCATTTTTATTATTTCCCCCCTCCTTTTTTCATTTGTCTGTAATTTACCTTTGTTTTATCTTCATTTTAAACTTATCTTATGAGTTCTATTTACTTGCAGCTTATGCGCAATAAATGATACTTATTGTTTTTCCTAATTTTTTCTGTTTTTTTTTGTATTTATTTATTTTGCTATATATATATATATATATATATATATATATATATATATATATATATATATATATATATATATATATATATATATATATATATATATATTATAATTGTTCCACGCTTTAACCGTGTGGACATCTTTGTCGGCGATTGTCTTGTCTCTGACAATCTTAAAATAAATTAAAATAAGAAGGAAGTGTTAAAATTGTATTTGACAATTTTAAAAAATTTTGTAATAAGTAGGAAATTTAATGATTGTTAAAATTATTAATTTACAAAGGAAAGCAAGCTAAATATTAACTTTCAAACTTAAATAAAAGCTAATCATTAAAGTAAGCTATGCAATTAAAAGTTACAAAAACAAATTAACAAAGGATGACTAACTTAAAAATGAGCTAACAATTAATAATCAGCAAAAAAACTAGTTGACAAGAAATCGCAAAAAAATAACAGTTAATAGCTATAGAAAACAAGCTAGCAATTAATAACTAGCAAAAAAATTAATAACTGTTACTGACTAATAAAAAATTAGTCGAAAGAAATAATTAATCTCTAAATAAACGTGCTTTTGCAGTACATATATTATTTGACATTCAAAATTATTATCACAAACTATTTAACACAGCGTATTCTAGGTAAGTAAATAACTTTTTTAACTAATTTTTTTAAATGTGTGCCGTCAAATTTCGAAATCGTTAAAAGTGTGCCGCCACAAAAAAAAGGTTGAGAATCACTGGTCTAGAACGTGAAATTAAGATCATCAGATCAAAAATTAATCAAGATGATTCGGGTTTTTTTTTGGTGCACTTAAATTACCATCAATATAAATAAATAAAAATATAACTTTGAAGTGAAAATAATCAACAATAAGAGAATCCATTTAGAGTTGCATTAAAATCTTATAAACAAATAGGTTTCAAAACAAATGTATTTCAATTGTAATCTTGCTTCTTCAACAAAGCAATAAATAAACAAAATAATTATTTTCCTATTAAAAACAAAACTAATATTTAAAGAATGAATCCAAAGTTGTTCAAAAAAATCTCATCACAGGTTTAAAGCGGCTGTACTTAAATTGTAATCTTACATTTTTCATAGCATTTTTCATTAGATGCAACTTTCTCTTGTTGTTTAGTGCTAACCTTTTTTTCATCATGAAGAAAGGAATAAAACAGGATGCAAAAGACGTGACCGAATGAAACGTGGTTCAATTCGAGAATAAAACTTTTATCTTTATATAGAAGAATGGTATTCTGCAGAAAAAATAAAAGCATTAAAGTAGATATACAAACAAATCCAAAAGAACAAATCACGCTCTTCGAATTCTGCTCTGTTTTACGGTTTTTGATTATTTCGTAGTCTGTTTATTTCTTGAATCAGTATTTTAAATAATTTTAAAAGGATTATCAATCATCATCCTATGTTTTTATTTTATTTACTTATGGAAGAAGACTCATATGTAATATTCATTTGTCTAAAACTTCAAATAAAAACACATATAAAATTTTCAATCATTAAAATCTAATTTTTTTTCCGATCAATTTTTAAAATTTTTTTTTTAATCCCTTAGGGACATTTTTTTGAAATGTTAAAGTAATTTTAAGGATTTATAAGAAGAAATACATGTAGCTCATAATTTAAAATTAATTTGATTTTTAAAATCATTTTTGTTGGTAAACATTTTAATTATTGCAAATAATTGGCCATACATTTTATTTTCTGTGCGTATAAATAACCGAATTTATAAATAAAATAACTACAAATAAACCAACACCTTCTAGAAAAAAGAATGCCTCAGTATGGCTCAATTTAGGTGTCTGATGTAACGAACATAAACTGCTTAGTGGAGGTAAATAAGAAAGATGTCACTGCTTTCGGGCTACTAGGCTGCGCAGTTGCGGAAAATACGGAAGATATTAAGTTTAGACTACTAAAGGATCAAATTTATCGTTTCTATGTGTCTTTAAAACCGTCACTGAACAGCAGACCCAATTCTGGATTTACGACTACTAATGTTCAACTCCGTAGCCATAAAATTTTAAACTCATTCCAGAAGACAAAGAAACTCCTGGCTCATGTATTTTAAGAAAAATATATCTTCGTGGTGGACTTTTTGAAGAAATTACCCTTTTGATGAAATTACCCGCTTTGCGCTACATGGAGCGGAAAAGTTACGGTTAGCTTGACGGCAAGGTGGCCTTCCCTATTCTAGGAGGTATTGACTGAACTCTGTGAGAAATGATCATAAAAACGAATGCATGACGCACAAAAAATGACCTTATAAAAGCCATATAAATCTAATGACCTTATTCAAGGTTAAAAGTTATAGAAAAAAATACGAAGATTGGTTTCAAAAATAGGGCGGAATTAAAAGAAATTTTTTTCCTGCAAATAAAAAATTCAGTAAGCCTATGATCTGCAGACTTTTTTGCTGAAGTTTTTCTTAGCTCAAAAAACAATTGTATATGTATTTCGAGGAGAAAAGTACAACCCGAGCTTCTCAGACTCAATGCGATTTCTCGTGTAGCAAAATTAAGCACGTCTTCTCTCCATTTAAGTTACCAAGTTATAGATTTGAAATGCTATACCCACAAAAAAGTGTATCTCCAACTGTAACAAACTATAAATAAAGCTTACTGGTATATGATTGGACATGAAAACAAGTAAATACACAAGTGGGCGACCTTTGTGCTAAAATAAAAACTAAGGCAAACAACGTTAAAAAGCACAAAAATATTTATAAAATACAGACAGCTGTTTCGGATGCTCAAAAGGGCAACCTTCATCAGTGCAACAGAAAATTTTTTCTGTTGCACTGATGAAGGTTGCCTTTTGAGCATCTGAAACAGCTGTCTGTATTTTAAAAATATTTTTGTGCTTTTTAACGTTGTTTGCCTTAGTTTGTGTGAAAACAAGTGTTTTACATATTCTATCTTAAATACAGTTTTTCCGATACGTTATTTCCATCATTACAGGACACACGGGAAGGCTAATAATTCATTAATGAAACAATTGTATAAGGAGAAAAGGATTACCAGTCCAATCATATACCAGTATTCTTAGGTTCAGTGTGATTTTTCGTGTAACGAAATATTGCACGCCTTCTCACCAGTTAAGTTACCAAGTTATATATTTTAACTGTTATACCTAGTAATTTTTTTAACTGTAACTGTAATAAACAAAAAATAAATTCTAATGGTGGGTGATTGGACAAGATAACAGGCATTTTAAGGTATTCTATTTTAAATTCTGTTTTTCCGATACGTTAATTTCCTCATTGCAGATCAGAATACGGGAAAGTACTAATAATACAAAATCTCAAATATTGGAATATTGGAAACAAAGAGATGATGAATTGTAACTGTAAATTACAAAACGTCAATAGCAACAGTAACTATTCATTCCCCATGAATTTAAATAACTCTAGATTGAAGCTTAACCCTGCCCATTCTACAAAATTCATCGAAATTAAATAATCCACTCTACAATGGATTTAATGATTGCGGAGTTGAAACTATTTACATGAAGTACTGATATGCAAATCACGGTGTCTATGTAAAAGGAACTCTTTTCATTAATAATTTTGGAACTCCATGAAGATCCAGGCTATCACAGCTGTGAATAGAATATTGCATTAAACATTCTACATTAGATATTGTCGAAATAGATTGTTGGTTAGTCACATAATTGCGTTTTGAGATTTAGATAATTTGGAATGTTTGATGTCATACGCTAGATCAGAAGATTTCGTGTCAGCTACATGATGTTATTAAATGTTGTTTAAATTATGCATGAGTAAAATGTTATTCTTGAAATACACGCTGCGTAAAACATAAAAAAAGTAGTTGAGTAAAAAAAAAATTCATTTTTTTTCATTGATACATTATTTCTTATGAGAAATTTTGCATTAGCAAAAGTAAGTTGGATACTGTAGGAATGGAATATTTGTTAGTCACATAACTGCGTTTTAATATTTAGATAATTTGGAATGGTTAACGCCATATGCTAGTCTAGAAGATTTCGTGTCAGCAACATGATGTTAATAAACGTTGTGGAAATTATGCAAGAGTAAAATGTTATTCTCGGAATGTACATTATGTGAAAATCATGAAAAAGAAGTTGAGAAAAAATGTGTGAGGTTTTAATCTAGCACAGTATTATGAAAAATATTGCATTAGCGAGTGTACGTTAGAAATTATTGAAAGGGATTGTTGGTTAGCAAACATAAATATAATTATGATTTGAGATTTAGATTATTTAGAAAAGGTTGATGCCATATGGTAGTCTAAAAGATTACGTGTCAGCTATATGATGTCATTAAATGTTTCAGAAATTATGCTAGAGATGTATGTTCAAAAAATAATATGCAGCATAATATTAAATGTTAAAAAAATGATTTGCTTTTTTTCCCCACTAACACAATATTGCTTTCGATGAGAAATTTTACATTAAAGAGTTTGCATTAGATTGGATAAAATTGATGGTTTGTCATGTAATTACGTAAGGAATATTTGTTGAAATTATTAATATTTTTTGCCATTTGAAATATTTGATCATGTATATGTGATTTAAGATTTCGCGTTAAATAGAAGCTGGTATTATAGAAGAAATTATACGCTTAACGCGAGTCATAGGTTATACAGATTATGTAAAACATGAACTAAAAATAGTTTTTAATGATAATACAATAATTTTTTATTAGGATCATTTCATTTTTGAGCACCAACTCCTCTCTTCTTTTTAGTAAATTAAAGATGATTGTTAAAATTCATCTCAATGGAGGGAACAAAACTAAGGTATCAACTAAGGTAAGGAACAAACAATGGGGTAAGGTTCACTCTATAAAAAATAAATAAATAAATGGTGTATAGTTGCTACCATTTTTGGTGTTGGGGTAAACTAAATTAATTTTTAAATAAAGAACTGTAGTTATGGTGCAAAAAATTATATAGAATTTGCAGAATAGCATTTGTTTGAAAGAAATAGGACAGATTTATTACTAAAAATGTGCTTCTTTTTTTAAACAAATGCTTTCGCAATGAAGCCATAAATAGATTCTAGAGCTCATGAAAATATTTGTTGTCAGTAAACAAACAAACAAAAATGAATAAATAAAACTATAATAGATAAATTTTATTTAACATCAACACCGAAAAATGGTAATAACTATAATTTTTTCTCAGCTAAAACCACAACATTTAAAACAATTTCCAGTGTTACCTTGATTATTTCCACATACAACAACATAGAAAGTGAATAATCTGAAAAGGTAGAAAGCCTAAATTTTATTTTGTTAAAGTTCTTTGTACTGGTGAAAAAAAGGTTTTTCACGATTACGCGTCAGGAAAAGCTAAATAATCAGAGTAATTTCTCAAAATATTTTAAAGAAATATATTAAAAAATATTTCTCCCACGCAGTTGTTTGTCTGTAAAAAGAAATGTAAATTACTAATGATCTAAAAAAGGAAAAACAACTGTTTCATTAAAAACATATTTAAGCATAGTAAATAATTACTCAAATGGCAGGTATGACAGGTATTTAAAACAAAGAAGTATGAATAAAAATTCAATGCAATCTTCAATAATAATATATACAAAACTATTTTCCAAATCTTAGCTCTGAGCTAATAAATCGAAAGCGAACAAATAATTCGAAAAGCGAAAGAAATTAGATTTGATGTTGAAGGATGGATAAAATTAGCAATGGAATTTTCTGCCTGTGGGGACACTCTAATTATCAATGCAGTGACAAATGCAGCAATTTTAAGCTGTCCTTTTAAATATAATAAACTTTCAGCATTTAATAAGTAACGGATTTAATTAGTTATGAATAAATACGAACTTCATCATTCACTTTGTCAAATAGGTTAAGGTTGCCATAGTAATTGGGGGAAATTTAGTTTGCCGAGAGAAAATAGAAATGATAATTAGCTTTTACAATATAATTTCTGTTATTAACAATTTGTATAGCTTAGTAAAAAAAATAAAAATTGGGATAATTATTACCTAAATGCCTAGAAGACAACTAAAATTTGCAGAACTCTACATGTTTTTGGAGTAATAATCCAAAGCTAGTTATTTTGTTTAGTAAAAAAAATATTTGGAAAAAGCTTCAGAAAGAAGTAGAAAGTATTCGATTCTTTTTTCCTTTTTTTTTTTTTTAAAATTACGATCGCAGATAAAAAACGTGGATTGCAATTAGAATTTAATTAACAAAAATATAATTTTATAATAAGTCAATCTAATAAACTTTCGTAATATACTCTTTTTAACACTTAAAAGTAAAAAATAAGCAAAATATGTTCATAACAGTCGGTTGAGAGAAATTAAGCTCTACAATTTTGGGAGCAACAATATGGTGAAGGAAATTTGGCGAAGATTGTGCACAAACAGACTTTACTTTAGGCTATCATCGATAAGTAGATAGGTGGGTTTCAAGCCGCCACTGAGGATCGAACCTCACGATCATTTTACGATTATTTTCTAATCTTGCTCCTACTTTTCAGAAAATATATTGTGGTTTTCAACATCGTTTAAATAAAACTGCGAATGGACTTCATTGTCCAAGTGACACTCTACTGGATTGTTATGTTTATTTAGATAAAAATTTTTGATAAGTCAAGTTGACCGAACAGTTTTATAACGATGGGTCACTAGAATTTTAATGTTTTTGCTCTGAAATATAATGTTAATGAGACTTTAGAGAAAACGAGAGTTTGAGATTTTTCTTCATAATAAAGACTAAGCTTCGGTAACATGGGGGACGGGACACTCGTCTCTCAATGAAGTGCCCCTGGTTCTAATTTCAACGTTGACTGATGGTACGAATTCTACTCGCGGCTCTTACCGACCACAAAGCTGGCATAGATGTTTTAATCGAGTTTTTTTTCTGTTAAAATAATAGTACTTTTCAACTTAAAAAACAGTATTTCTTTTTCTGAAATTAACGGTTTTATTCTGGCACATGAAGCGAAAAAAAAAAAAAACCCAGACCACCCTGAAAGTTTTTTGATCTAATGATAGGGTAACGATAAGACTCAAATTTAATGGTTCAAGTCCTCAAATGCACTAATTAATTGGTAAAGACGATATTTTAAGCTTCGAAATCAGATACAAAAGCGTTCTTTCTCTAAATAAGTAAATCCTTTTATTTTAACGGATTAAAATTTCTGACCCCCAAAATATGGGAGGTAGTCTTCTGCACGTGAAGAGTTTCTAGTGTTCTGCATTCCTCATTTTGTGACCCTGGGCTATTAGAATACCATACTCTCATCCACGCATAGATGATAGCTGCTTTACACAAAAAAGTCTAGAATGTCCCATATCTTACGATAAGTGAAAAAATCAGATTAATTAATTAAACCACAGTCGATGATTTTTTTGACAAAACACAACTCAACCACAAAGTAACTCCAATGTCGATTGCCTAACAAAAAGCCTAGCTCCAATGTCCAATTAAATTTCTTTTTCATGTTTTCAAAACCCTAAAGATAACTGAATATACTTTACGGTAAACTTTGCGGTTAATTGAATGGACAAACTGCTACCTTTGTTATTTTACCGTAATTTCAGAAGGAAAATTCAAGAAGTGTGCCGATTGAATGATTTGCTAATTTTCTATGATAAAATTTTGAATATGTTTGATACTTCAGCTACAATTATTAAAAGAATCAATACGTTCATTATAAAAATATGCAATACATTGGAAACTAACTATCGTGAGTGATTCAATTTGTGTCTCAGTGGTCCATTAGACAAAAAATTTTGAGGACACTACTTATTTTGAAATACATTTCGACTTCCGTATCTAACGCTATCTCTAATGATTTTGTAAATCATTATTCATTGTTGGAGGTTTGAAGAGCTTAACTTTCAGAATATATTACGAAGTTAGAACATGTTTTAAATTAAATTTGCATGTATCGTTCTCATGAAATGATGAATTTTGACGTTTTATAATAAAATTCATATGTATTGTACGTACGTTTGGATAAACAAAAAAAAGTTATGAAAGATTGCTTAATTAACAAAATAAAATTGATTATTTATAGGTCTAAATAAAAATTAATATGCTTTAAGCTTTTAAAGTGTTGTCAAGGTCAGTAAATTATACTTTAAGCGAACTATTTACTTAACAGAAATTTAAACCTGGAATTATGACATCCACCTGCGAAAATTACCTCTACATTGTTACGAGTGTTACAATAATATTGAACTAAAATATTTAACAGCCAATAATACCAAAAGAAATGCGCCAAAAAGGAAGACGTGCATTAAATATTTCAAGAGCTGAAAACTATTGTAAAATAAACATTAAAAGGAGAAATCTATTTACAGGAAACAGAACCTGAAAATAAATCACCCATCTGTGAAAGTTACTACTGTTTGTTTGATGAATGATATTTGACTTAAAAGTTTTACCTGAAAAAAGAAAATAATTTATCAGAGCTGTTCATGTAATCCTCAATACGAAACCTATGTTTGTTTAAGAAGTATCTTTATTAGTAGCTGAAAATCATCCCGTTCATCATACGGGATGGAAAAAAAGTAAATTATCTATAAATCAGTACAATTGACATCAAAATATCGTACATAAAACAGTCATATACAACGTGCATCAGAAGACAAGGGAACTCCTGGATGGAGTATTGGGAGAATTTGTGGAGAAATATATTAAGAAACTAGCCCGCATTTGTTTTACATGGTGAAGGAAATCACGATCAGCTTGACGGCAAGGGAACCGTCAACCACGTAGGATATTTTACGTCAGCACTGTGGTCGGTGCAAGCCGGGTGTGGAATTTGTATCAACTAGTCATCGCTGATATTCAAGTCACCACTGGGATTAAAACCCATATCACCTCATTCAGAGATGAGTGCTCTCTCCCCTGAGCCTCTACTGCTCATTATAGTATACTTATATATGCTTATAATATGCACGTGACATCCTTCCTTTGGAATGTAGAGCACAGACTGGTAATCAGAGTAAGTTTTATAGTAGATAGTTAGATCCGCCGTATTTTTGAACGTATATACATAAAATTTGGCACGGATCGGTTCAATTATGTATTTCTATAAGTTATACACACTCTTACGTATAATCCGTAATATTTATATAGATATGGTCTATAGAAAAGATCTGAGAAAAAGAACAACTAACCAGAATGTAAATGAACTTTTATTTCTGTTATTCGATTGATCATAATCGTATCTGATCGATAGGAGATGATTAATCATCAACGTGTTGATGATCAATTTAGGAAATGTTAATTCTCCCAAATTCACCTACAAAGTTAACAATCCAAGTTTTCTTTGTTATTTTTCAGCCCTTCGTTTTAAAGAAAATACAATATTGACTAGTTTTAATGACAAACAAACATTTTTCGAATTCGTATACTCCAAAAAAATAACGTGCTTTTAATATTTTAAGAGTTTACAACAATGGTAAAATACACATTGAACGAAGTAATTTACAAAACTATTTACTTTACAGGAAACAAAACCTGAAAATACATCATCCATCTGTGAAAGTTACCACTACCTTTTTATGAATGATATTTGACTGAAAAAGTTTCTCCAGCCAATAATACCAGATGGTTACTGATCAGACCTATTCAAGTAACCAACAACACAAAACCGATACTTGCTTGAGAAGTTTGTTTACTGTCTGATCTATTGCTCAAGGATCAAAGAGACGTAAAAAAAAAAGAGGAACAAATTATCGAACCTCTTAGGCTTAGAAGATAAATAAACTTCTATTCCTGTAACTCGATTAATCATGAGGGTATTGTTGTATAAGAGCATAAAACATTTGTCAAAGGTGGGTGAAGCTTAGATGAAAAGGATAAAATATGATAAGTTTTTTTCAAGTTCTTTATTCATTTGGGAGAACTTATTCAATGAGAGCTCCTCATAATTTTTTTATTCGAATCCGAAAACTGCTTTGAATGTGGAAGGAAACTAATTTACTAGTTTGAGTTATAAGTTTCTTTTCATTCACATTTGGAAAGAGTTCCTGCACTTTCTTAGTAATACACATTAGATTATGATATTGAATTGAGTGATATATTTATTTTTTTAAATTTATGAGCGTAAGAAATCATTTCGATAAGGGAAATCTAAACACAATACGAGTGAATGGCCATCATTCTGATTCCAAAAATTCTAAATATTGGCTTGATAAAGGATAAACTTCACTCGTTTCAAAAATTACTAGAATGTTAAAGGTCAAATTGTTTTCAAAACAAACAAACTCATTCTCAATATCCATTTCTTGAAAATAAAGAAATTAAAACTGAGATCCAACAAAAATTAAAGTAGAAAAGCAAAACTGGAGAAAACGTGGTTGTCGGGCGAAACAACGGTGGCAGATAACGAGGTGTCACAAAACACATCGATCTTAATAACTTTTAAAATATATAATGGTTCCTCATAATCAATTTTTTTTTTCTTTTGGCTTTACATTCTTGGAATTATTAAATTAATTTCTAATTTTTATTTATAGGCATACATAAAAAAGCTATTTTTTAAATAAGTTTATTTTTTTAGACTATTTAACATTTAAAAGATAGTCGGTATTTTAAGCATATATTTAGAACTTGTTTAAATCAAAATTACTTTTATAATATTCATCAACTCCCTGTCCATGTTTTTACAATCAGCAATATTTTCTTAAAAAAATGCCTTATACACATTTTTCAAATTTAAAAAAATTTAAAGTAAATTTTTTGCCTGAAA
Source organism: Parasteatoda lunata (assembly GCA_949128135.1). Lineage (NCBI taxonomy): Eukaryota > Metazoa > Arthropoda > Arachnida > Araneae > Theridiidae > Parasteatoda > Parasteatoda lunata. The sequence continues at coordinate 45,345,471 of OX421978.1, read as the reverse complement.
TATTAACACCAGAAAAATAATAACTATGTTTTAATAATAATAACAACGTGCAATAACGATAAACAATAAGAACGATGTATCTTATAATTAAATTGCTTCCTCACCTACTTATTAAAATGCACACGATTTATTAGCATACACATTGATTTTTTGAATAGGTAAATTATATATCTATAAAGCAATATATTGATATCGGAACATGAGTTTGAGTCCCTTTGCCATCAGGCTAACTATGGAAGGTTCTCGTGGTCTTCCTGTCCATGTAACGCAAATGCGGGTTAGTTTCATTAAAAAGCCCTCCATGCAGGCAAATTATTATCTATATTGGATCCATGATTTTCCTTGTTCTCTGGTTTAGGTGCAAAATTACAAGGATACGAAGTCGAACATTAGTAGTCGTTAACCCAAATTTCGGTCGACTGTTCAACGACGGTTATAAAATGAAATATAATAACGTAAAGTAACCGGGAAAGGTAACAAATAATTATGAATAAAAAATATTATTTAAGCTTTATCAATTGAAGAGCTTAGTAGAAAAACCAAAATATTTTTATATTGATTTATTAGATGGTGGGATTAATAATACTTCGCTTTTTTTTATTTACCACTGCCTAATTTTCAAATAAAAATCAGGCAAGCATACTAAGACTAATGTGGATTAATTATGTTAGGATTAAAATGAACGCAAAAACTATTCAATTATATGAAATATACCCATATTGAAGCTACACCTTTATATTTACTTTATATTTACTTTTTCCTAAATCCCCCCAAAAATTTTATTTAACAGTTTTTTTTTTCACTAAGCTCTTCAATTGTGCCTTTTAGTTTTGCGCATACTTTCGTAGTTTCGTTCAGTAATAATCAATTGTTTTTTTTTTTTTTTTATTCACCCCATACAAAGTATGGGTATTCACCTAGTATTAAAAGTTTACAAAAAATACTGATTTTAGGCGCTAATTCCTAATAAATTAATTATTTTGAGGCAACTGTGGTGATTTCCGAGTTATTTCTAAAAAAACCTTTTATCTGAAATTATTGCATATAATTAAGATTATGATTTGGAAATAGCACCATTATGTTATGTCTATAGGAAAACTCGCGGCTTTGTCACGTGATGAGAATTATACTCTATCGTCGGGTCAGCCATAATTTCATTTTTTCCTTTTTTTTTTTTTGTTTTTTTTTTGTTTTTTTTGTATTTGTTTGTCAATAGCCGTCGGTTCACTTAATCAATTCGGAAATTTAGAAACTCACAAAAATATTATCCATAAAAATAAGAATATTCCCTATGATGTTTACAGCTGGGAGTTAAAAATTGAAATAGTTTAAAAGTCAATAAAAAAAAATTCTACTCTGCAAATAACATACATGTTACAAAATAAAACTATTAAACCTAACGACAGCTAACAAGAATAAAAATGCTAGTAAAGTTCTTTTTGTGTTTAAGAAAGTTTTATCAAAAATATACCAAGAAAAAAGGATTATATATATGGATTACATTATAAGGAAAATTGCACAGATAAATTTTAAAATGCTTATTAAAATTTTCTTTTCATTTAAATGTACAATTGTTACAGATCTGATCCAGCAAAAATTAATAAAATGTGTTCTGTTCCCATGGTGTATGGTTAAAGAAGTATAAAAACATTCGGCAATAGGTATTTTTATTACCCTTAATAAAAATAATGGCTGTTTAAAAAAAAAGGCTGTAAAAACAATTGCTTGCAAATGTAATAATGTATAAAAATGCTGACCACCTGTTTCGGGCCGATAAGCTCTTGATCTAATAATGCATGCACTTCCACTGCAGTACCGAAGTTTCAGAATGCCTGCAATATTTTTACTTTTTTTCATAAGACTCGTACATGCAGTATATAGCGTCTTTTAATTTGGTTGGTAAATATTTCATGAATAATAAAAGCAAACGTAACCTCAAAATACAAATATATTTATCGCCTTAACATATGCAAAAGTTTTGTTTAATACCAACTGTTCTTTCTGAGGTGATTCAATTCATACATAAATTAAGTTAATTATAGAAATTATCTATCCTCTAATAAATATGTAAATATTTATTGGGTTCTTCAAATATTGATCCATTGCGGTCCATATTTTTAAAAAGGTTTTCTCTGTTGGTGCAATAATTTTTCAAACAAAAATGGTGCACTTTAACAAAAACAGAAGTAAATAACTAATAATATCGAATAAAGCCTGACATCGGAATATTTATGATTTCATACTGAATACATCAGAGAACAACATAGGCTTAGATCACTCGTGAAAAATAAATCATAAATCAACATAGTGTCAATAAGTGCATTGAAAAAACAGTTATCTGGCATACGTTACGAATCAATCCACAGGCACATTAAAATCAGATTGATTCTAAGTAAGCGCGGGTTCAAATCTTGTTCCAAGCATATGCTTTTTTTTCATTTTGAAATTGTTTGTATTTTAAACTTATATATTTATAAAATAGAAATATTTATGAACGATAAATATTTCGACGAAAATTTATTTTGAAAAAAAAAAATTATTCACTTAAAACGATATTGTTTACTGCAAAAAAGTAATGCTTTTATGTCGCATCAATATGGAATTCCGAAACAAATTTTTGAAGGAATTAATACATCGACTAGCCGGAGCCAGGATGGCCGAGCGGTCAAGGCGTCAGACATGAGCGTACTCTGTGAGTTGCCTCTGAAATGCAACCAATTCGGTGAAGAAACGGTGAACCAAAAAAGAAAGAAAATCCCAAAATATGAAACTGAAAGCAAGCAAGATTCCACCCCAAAAAATAAAAATAAAAAAATAAATTGTAAATAATGTAAATAATGTATATAAAAAAATAGATTCTATACGTTTCAGAGAACAATTCACGGGTACCTTGAATTCTGATTCACGTAATCTGCGTGAGCGTGGGTTCGAATCCCACTCCTGGCATGTTTTTATTTATATATAATTTTTAATTCAAAATAACTACAATTTAATTTTACCATTTTTCTTTAATATTTTTTAAATAGTTGCAGCTATAGACAGCACTGAAGTTGATTAAAAATATTTTGAATAATGAATAAATCTTAATTTCGAAGATTTAATACAATATCATAAATATTTAATTTGGCTTTATAAAAATACAACACTAAAGATAATTAGCAAAGTAATCGCATTTTTCTCAGATAAAATTAAGACTCATAATTTTGATGAAAAGAAATGCATGAGACTGCCGTAGTAAAAATTGATGAGCCGTTAAGGTAACAGCGTACTCATTGAGATTTTGCTGCAATGCAACTCTTCCGATAATTATAAAGTAGAAAAAAAATCCTCAAATAAGAAACTGAAAGGAAACAAGATTGTCTTAAAAAACATATCAAAATTAAATCTAGTCTGTATTTATGGTAAAATTCTATATCTTTCAGAGATCAATTTTGGAGATGCCATAAAGTCTATTTCACTTTTCGTGAGCATATGCACGAATCTTACTTCCTGGTATGTAATTTTGTTTCTTTTTTAAAAGAAATACGTTTAAGACAATGAAATATAAAAAACACACTCATTTGCAAATTTACTCGTAGTTGTTTTAAAATAATTAGTTGTGAACAACAAAAATTTCGTTTGAAATTACTTTAGAGAATGAATCATCCTAATTTCGTTTCGATAAAAATCCATCAGTTTGTTTAAAGCAGGATTGTCAAATGGTTAAAATTTAGGTCACGAGCATGAAGGCTATAATTCCTGTGAATAAATTATTATATATAAGATAGTATAATTTTTTTCTGAAAATCGAAAGCAAGCGCATAAAATAAACTGAAAATAATAAAATAAAGCTGAGTGGCATCGAATGATAATATCCTAAATGAAATTATTCTCAACAATTTTAAAATCTAAATCACTCTACATGAGTTTGGGTTTGAATTCAGCTTCTGGCATCACATTTTTTTCTTTAAATATATATTAGGGGGACAGGAAAGTAATGTCGTTTCATTGCAATTGATATTTGTTACCAAGATTTTATTTTTTAATCAATAAACCTAAATTAAACATAAAAATATGACATCCTCCTACGGAAATTACCTCTACATACTTATGAGTGTTACAATAATATTGAACTGAAATGTTTAGCAGCCAATAATACCTAAAGAAATGCGCCAAAAAAGAAGTCGTGCTTTAAATATTTTAAGAGTTGGAAACTATTGTAAAATAAACTTTGAAATGACAAATCTATTTACTCTACAGGAAACTGAACCTGAAAATAGGTCACCCATCTGTGAAAGTTACTACTGCCTTTTTCATGAATGATATTTGATTTAAAAGTTTTTCCTGCCAAAAAAAATAAAATAATAATTGATCAGAGCTGTTCATGTAATCTTCAGTACGAAACCTATGTTTGTTTAAGAAGTGTCTTCATTACTAGCTGAAATTTCTAGCCGTTCATCATACGGGGTTTGGGAAAAGTAAATGATCAATAAATCAGTATCATTTTACACTAAGACCTCGTACACAAAACAGTCATGCACAACGTGCACCAGAAGACAATATTTTAAGCATATATTTGGCACTTGTTTAAATCAAAATTACTTTTATAATATCCATCAACTCCCTGTCCATGTTTTTACAATCAGCATTTTTTTTTTTTTTTTTTTTTAAATGCATTGTACACATTTTTCAAATTTAAAAAAAATTAAAAGTTTAATTTTTGGCCTAAAATATTAGCACCAGAAAAATAATAACTATGTTTTAATAATAATAACAATGTATAATAACGATAAGTAATAATAATGATGTATCTTATAATTAAATTGTTTCCTCATCCACTTATTAGAGTACACACGATTTATTAGCATACACATTGTTTTTTTGAATATCTAAATTATATATCTATAAAGTATTATATTGATATCGGAACATAAGTTAGAGTCCCTTTGCCATCAGGCTAACTATGGAAGGTTCTCGAGGTCTTCCTGTCCATGTAACGCAAATGCGGGATAGTTCCATTAAAAAGCCCTCCACGCATTCAAATTTCTACCTAGATTGGATCCATGAGTTCCCTTGTTCTATGGATTAGGTGCAAAATTACAAGGATACGAAGTTAAACATTAGTAATCGTAAACCCAAATTTGGGTCGACTGTTCAACGACGGTTACTAAATAAAATATAATAACGTAAAGTCAACGGGAAAGGTAACAAATAATTATGATTAAAAAATATTATTTAAGCTTTATCAATTAAAGAGCTTAGTAGAATAACCACATAAGTGAAATTTTCAGAGTCGTGTAATCAGAGTAAAAAAAAAATTGGTCTCCAAACTATTTTATTATTGATTTATTAGATGGTGGGATTAATAATACTTAACCTTATTTTATTTACCACAACCTAATTTTTAAATAAAAATCAGGCAAGCATACTAAGTGAATAAATTATATTAGGATTAAAATGAACGCAAAAACACTTCAGTTATATTAAATATACCCATATTGAAGCGACACCTTTATATTTACTGATTTCTAAAAATATCCCAAAAAATGTTATTTACCTGTTTTTCTTTCACTGAGCTCTTCAAATGTGTCAAAATATACCTTTAAGTTTCGTGCATAATTTCGTAGTTGGGTTCAGTAATAAGCAAGTGTTTGTTTTTATTTTTTATTCATCCCGTACAAAGTATGGATATTCAACTAGTATTAAAAATTTTAAAAAAAATACTGATTTTATTCGCTAATTCCTAATATATTAATTATTTTGATGCAACTGGGGTGATTTCCGAGTTATTTCTAAAAAAAACCCTTTATCTGAAATTCTTGCATATCATAAAGATTATGAATTGGCAGTAGCACCATTCTGTTATTGATATTGGAAAACTCGTGGCTTTGTCACGCGATGAGAGTTATACTCTATCGTCAAGCCAGCCATAATTTTCTTTGTTTTTTTCCTTATTCGTCCAATTGCCGTCGGATTTCTTAATCAATTAGGAAATTTAGAAACTCACAAAAATAGTTTCCGGATTAATAAGAATTTCCCTTATGATTTTTTCAGCTGGGAGTTAAAAATTTAAATAGTTTATAAGTTAATACAAATTAATTTCTTCTCTGTAAATAACATACATGTTACAAAATAAAACTATTAAACGTAACCACAGCTAATAAGAGTAAAAATGCTATTAAAGTTCTTTCTGTTTTTAAGAAAGATCTTTAAAAAATATACAAAGATAAAATGATTAAATATAAGGATCCCATTATAATGAAAATTGCCCAGATAAATTTTAAAATGCTTATCAAAATTTTATTTTTATTTTAATGTGCAGTTGTTACAGATATGATGTAGCAAAAATTAATAAAAGGAGTTCTGTATGGTGAAAATGTCTAAAAACATTCAATTCATATCGAAATTAACAAGTTAATTAAAGAAATTGTCTGTCCTCTCACTAATATAAAAATATTTATTGGGTCCTTCAAACATTGATTCATTGCGGTAGATTTTTTTAAAAAGGTTTTCTCTCTTAGTGCAATTATTTTTCAAACAAAAATGGTAAGTCTCTAAGTAAGCGCGGATTTAAATCCTGTTCTTTGCATATTCTTTTTTTTTTTCATTTCGAAATAATTTGCATTTTTAAACTTATATATTTATAAAATAGAAATAGTTATAAACGACAAATTTTAAAACGAAAATTTTTTTCGAAAAAATAAAAACTAATTCACTTAGAACGATATTGTTTACTGCAAACAAGCAATGCATTTACGTCGCATCAATATGGAATTTCGTAACTAATTTTTGAAGGAAACAATACATCGACTTGTCGAAGTCAGGATGGCCGAGCGGTCAAGGCGTCAGACATGAGCGTACTCCGTGAATTGCCTCTGGAATGCAACCAATTCGGTGAAGAAACGGTGAACCATAAAAGAAAGAAAATCCCAAAATATGAAACTGAAAGCAAGCAAAATTCCACCCCAAAAAATAAAAATGAAAAACTAAATTGTAAATTATGTAAATAATGTATATAAAAAATAATAAATTCTATACGTTTCAGAGAACGATTCACGGGTACCTTGAATTCTGATTCACGTAATCAACGTGAGCGTGGGTTCGAATCCCACTCCTGGCATGTTTTTATTTATATATAATTTTTAATTCAAAATAACTACAATTTAATTTTAAAATTTTTCTTTCATATTTTTAAATAGTTGCAGCAATTAACAGCACTGAAGTTGATTAAAAATATTTTTTATAATAAATAAATCTTAATTTCAAAGATTTAACTTAATATCACAAATATTTAATTTGTCTTTATAAGAAACAAGATTAAAGATGATTCCTCAAAGTATAAGATAAGATTCAAGATATTAATAATAATGAATATCATAAATATCTAGAAATTTTATCTAGATTTTTTTACAATGCATAAGTATCTTCTATTCGTGTATATTCGGAATATTTATGTTGTTAGACTATCCAGAAGCTCAAAAAATATCTCTCCAAGATACTTCGCATCTTAGTTACCTAAAAGAAATAGTTTCGCTTTCTTCCATGTTTCGATAGCAAAAGCTATATCAAGGGTTAACTTAATGGTAAATGGTTATTTCTAAGCTAGATGAGCGTTAGCACGGACGTAAATAATGACTCATATTCAACCTAAATCGAAGAATAATACTTCACGTTCTGTAAAAAAAAATCAGGTTCAATTACGGTAAAGAACACTGGTAACTTTATTGCAGCATCTATAATGTCCCCTTTACCATAAAAGCAAGTTTACTGCAAAATCCATTTTTGCCATAAATCCATTTTACCATAAAATTTTATTCGTAATTTACACAGTAATATTTATTTTAATACAGTGATTTAGTCCTTTCACTGTAAAATTTACTATAAAGAGTTAAATATATGAGATTCTTCATTCCGTAAAATTTTAAGGTAATAATGGAGTTTACGGTAAAAAGTACTGAACTCCTAAGTGCTGTTATTTTTTTAGTTATTTGATCCGGAATTTCTTATAAGTTTGTTTTATTTTTGTATATTCAGGAGATTTATTTTGGTAGACTCTCCATAAGCTCAGAAAATATCTTTTCAGGAGACTTTCTATCTTAGTTATCTGAAAGAAATAGTTTCGCTTTCTTCCATGTTTCGAAACTAAAAGCTATGTCAAGGGTTAACTTTGTCTAGGATGAAAAATGGTTATCTCTAAACTAGATGAGTGTCTGAGAAAAAAAAAAGAATTTTACGACACTGCTTGTTTAGTTTTGGCCGTTGAAAAATGAGAATCCTATTTATTCCTTGCGGTGAAGTTATATGTCTGATTATTTCCTTTTACTTCTCTAGAAACTTAACTTTCTTTTCCTCATTTGTCTGCTGAAAAAAAAATGATTTCATGAATGGACTATTTTATTACGAAGGCGAATTAAAATATTTTGTTTGATTAAAAAAATATGTTTTAATATTAAAATGCTTTAAATTTCTTTTGTTTCAATTTTATACGATTACACCTGGTTGAAAAAAATACATAAATATAATAATTATAAAACTTACAAAGTACACTGAATTTTTTTTTTTTTTTTTTTGTAAAATCTATCAGAATATTGTATATAACTTTACCGTCTTTCTGGCTTTATGCTAACACCAAAAATCTTGATGATTTTAACCACAGAATTTAAGAAAATTTACAATAAAATACGGTTTTATAATTTGATAAATGTTGTAAAATTTTGCAATTTTTTCATAATATCTTAGAGAAAGGACTATAGAAACACTTTTACGGTTTAATTTACATTCTAGTTTCGTTATTTTGTGACAGGTTTTTGACGTCAAAACCCAACTCTGCTGCAGACACTGTACAATTGAGAGCAAAGCACTCGTTGAGATGACGGTATACTACTGTGTGGTGATGAGTACTTAAAAGTTGAGACTTACATTCGATGAGATTTTGATGGAATTGTAAATTTGAATAAATGAATTGTAAGGTGAAAATCAACATACAATTTCAGCTCGGAAGCAAAATGGGGATTCAAAGTTAAAATTAAAGAAAATGTGGGACTGATTCACTTAGGCGAAACGGAAAAAAATACCATACTATTATGGACGCTAACGATTCTTAATTATTTTCGGTATTGTATGCATATTGAAATAAGCTATATACTAAAAAGCAAAATAGAGAAAAGGTACTTATTAGCTTAGAGGAACCACATAAAATTGCCATACTATTATTGACGGCAGTGATACTTTATTAATGGTGCTAAAAGAAATATAAAAAAAATATCTACTACTCGTAAATACTAAAGTTAATGGAAAAAAAGATACCTATTCATTTTTGGCATATTATTATTTACCATATTATTGATGCTAATGCTTAATTATTATAAGTAACTTGTATGAATTGAAATAAAAGGTAAACTATGTGCTTAAAAGCAAAGTTTATGGAGTAAAGGTTCATTGGAAATTCATTTCGGGGAACCATACGCAGATGACGCTTATACATAATACCGAAATTAATTATTTCGGTAATATGATAGTTAGATTGGAATGATTTCGGAGTGGTATTAGGATAATTGAGCAGTTTTAATTAGAAGTCTACAAAGATTTAGTCGTAGTTTCAGAACATATTTTTTTCCCAATGGTATCAAAAATAGTGTAGGATTTATATATTTTTTTTCAAATTCTCTAACAAGATAATATTTTCAAAATTAAAGGCCAATAGAGAAATGGACACAATACTAAGTTCTTATCGAGGTCTGAAAAGAATTTGATTTTTTTTTTAAGAATTTCAGCTTTATATTGCTGTCACTGATAAATGAATTTCACATAAAACTCAAATGTTAAAGGAATGTACAAAAAGTGCTAAATACAATAATATAATAATATATATCTATAAAGCATTAATATTGATATCGGATCATGGGTTAGATTTCCTTTGCCACCAGGCTAACTATGGGAGGTTCTCGTGGTCTCCTCTCCATGAAACACAAATGCGGATTCCATTAAAAAGTCCTCCGCGCAGGCGAATTTCTACCCATATTTGATCTATGAATTACCTTGTCTTCTGGATTAGGTTCAAAATTACATGGATACGAAGTTAAACATTGGTAGTCGTAAACCCAAATTTGGCTCTGCTGTTATAACGGCTGCTGTAATTTTATTTTATAATGACGGTTATTAAATAAAATATAATAAAGGAGCAGCCACCGGGAAAAGTGAAAAATAATTATGAATAAAACATATTATATTAGCTTTATTAATTGAAGAGCTTAGTAGAAAAACCAAAAAAGTGACATTTTCAGGGTGGTATAATCCGAGTAAAAAGGATAATTGGTCTCCAAACTGTTTTAATATTAATTTATTAGAAGGTGGGATTCATAATATTTTGCATTATTTTATTTACCACTGCCTAATTTTGAAATAAATATCAGGCAAGCATACTAAAACTAATATGAATAAGTTATGTTAAGATTAAAGTGAACGCAAAAACAATTCTGTTACATTAAATATACTCATATTGAAGCGACACCTTTATTGATTTTATTGACATTATTGACATTAACTGATTCCTAATCTTTATTGACATTTACACCTTTTGACATTCCACACCCTTATTGACATTTACTGATTCCTAAATACCCCAAAAAATTTTACTTACCTGTTTTTTTTCTCTCCAATAAGCACAGCAATTTTGTCAAAATATGACTTTTAGTTTTGTACATGATTTCGAAATTTTGTTCAGTAATAATTAATTGATATTTATTTTTTATTCACCCCGTACAAAGTATGGGTTTTCAACTAGTATTAAAAGTTAAAAATAATGCTGGTTTTAGGCGCTAATTCGTAATATATTAATTATTTTGAAGCAACTGTGGTGATTTCCGAGTTACTTAAAAAAAAAAAAAAACTTTTATCTGAAATTATTGCATATCATAAAGATTATGAATTGGCAGTAGCACCATTCTGTTATTGCTATTGGAAAACTCGTGGCTTTGTCACGCGTTGAGAGTTATACTCTATCGTCGCGTTAGCCATAATTTTCTTTATTTTTTTTCTTTATTCGTCCAATTGCCGTTGGTTCTCCTAATCAATTTGGAAATTTAGAAACTCACAAAAATAGTATCCGGATTAATAAGAATTTACTAGAACGTACAGAACTAGTTTATAAGTTAATAAAAATAAATTTCTACTCTGCAAATAACATACATGTTACAAAATAAAACTATTAAACGTAACCACAGCTCATAAGACTAAAATTACTATTAAAGTTCTTTTTGTGTTTAAGAAAGATTTATCAAAAATATACTAAGAAAAAATGATTAAATATAAGGATCCCATTATAATGAAAATTGCCCAGATAAATTTTGAAATGCTTATCAAAATTTTATTTTCATTTTAATGTGCAGTTGTTACAGATATGATGTAGCAGAAATTAATAAATGAGTTCTGTATGGTAAAGATGTCTAAAAGCATTCAATTCATACCGAAATTAATAAGTTAATTAGAGAAATTGTCTGTCCTTTAACTAATATGAAAATATTTATTGGGTCTTTCAAACTTTGATTCATTGCTGTCCATTTTTCTAAAAAGGTTTTCTCTCTTAGTGCAATTATTTTTCAAACGAAAATGGTGCACTTTAACTAAAATAGAAGTAATTAACTAATAATATCAAATAAGATCCGACAACGTAATATTTACGATTATTACAACGAAATATTTTTGATTTCATACTGAGTTCGACAGAATACCGCTTAGGCTTAAATCACTATTAAAAATAATTAAAAAAATTACAATATCTCACATATGTTATGACTCAATCCTCAGGCACATTAAAATCTTATTCACTCTAAATAAGCGTGGATTCAAATCCTGTTCTTGGCATATTCTTTTCTTTTTTTTCAATTAGAAATAGATTGCATTTTTAAACTTATTTATTTATAAAATAGAAATATTTATAAACGACAAATATTTAGACGAAAATTTATTTCGAAAAAAGAAAAATTAATTCACTTAAAATGATATTGTTTACTGCAACATAGCAATGCATTTACGTCGCAACAATATGGAATTTCGTAACTAATTTTTGAAGGAAACAATACATCGACTTGTCGAAGTCAGGATGGCCGAGCGGTCAAGGCGTCAGACATGAGCGTACTGCGTGAATTGCCTCTGGAATGCAACCAATTCGGTGAAGAAACGGTGAACCAAAAAAGAAAGAAAATCCCAAAATATGAAACTGAAAGCAAGCAAAATTCCACCCCAAAAAATAAAAATGAAAAACTAAATTGTAAATAATGTAAATAATGTATATAAAAAATAATAAATTCTATACGTTTCAGAGAACGATTCACGGGTACCTTGAATTCTGATTCACGTAATCTACGTGAGCGTGGGTTCGAATCCCACTCCTGGCATGTTTTTATTTATATATAATTTTTAATTCAAAATAACTATAATTTAATTTAAAAAATTTTCTTTCATATTTTTAAATACTTGCAGCAATTAACAGCACTGAAGTTGATTAAAAATATTTTTTATAATAAATAAATCTTAATTTCGAAGATTTAACTTAATATCATAAATATTTAATTTGTCTTTATAAGAAACAAGATTAAAGATGATTCCTCAAAGAACTCGTATTATGCGTATATTTCACAATGTACTCGTAGATGTTTTAAAATAATTTATTGTGAAAAACAAAAATTTCGTCTAAAATTATTTTAAAAAATGAATCATCTTAATTTCGTATGATTTCGATAAAAATACATCAGTTTGTTGAAAACAGGATTGTCAAAAGGTTGAAATTTAGGTCAAGAGAATACTAAGAGAATTATCTCTGAATGGCTAGTATTTCAGTGAATAACTAATTATATATATGAAATTATTATATTTTCTGAAAATCGAAAGCAGGCACATAAAATAAACTGAAAACAATAAAATAAAGCTAAGTAACATCGAAGGATTATATAAATGAAATCATTCGAACTAATTTTAAAATCTAAATCACTCTACATGAGCTTGGGTTTGAATTTAGCTTCTGGCATTTAATTTTTTCTTTCAATATATATTAAGGGGACCGGAAAGTAATGTCGTTTCGGTGCAACTGATATTTGTTAGTAGATTTTATTTTTTAATCAATAATGCATTCACCCTCATTAGCAACAAATGAATCGAAATGGATAGAAAGAAAATGATTTGGCTTCTAAGACTAACGAATATTTAATGCGCCGAAACGACAATACTTTCCGGTCCCTCTAATACATCAACAGGAACTGTGCTAGGGACAGTAAATTAGCAAAACATCAAAAGTATTAACCAAATTATTCTTAGCCATAGGCAAATCTTAACAGTTTTTTATGATTGATATTTCCCAAATAAAGTTTCACATCAAAATACAGATTTAAGATAAATTGAATTATTTTATAAAATACAAATTCAAATCAAGAATCATTTTGTAATTGAGGAGGAGTGAATGAGTAATAAATGTAGATGATTTATCATCTTTTAGGAAAAGAAATAGGAATAGGTCGGTGTTAATTTTAGATAACTTCTCAGGCAAGAGCAGTAATATGGACTTGTCATTTGTTTGTAATTGTAATTGGACAGCAATCATTTGTTTTTTTCACCAAAAACATACTTTATGCAAAAATAGTTGTATGATATTTTGCATCTCTTACTACCATTTAATCTGTTCTATTCGCATGAACTGAAGGGAAAAATTTTGTCACACGATATCGCGTTATCCAGTACCGTTATGGGACGTATCTAACGAAATCTACTGTGATCGAATAAAAAAACAGGGTTCGTGATTTTTTTTTGATTTTTTTTAAAAAAATCAAAAAAAATCGGATTATTTTGATTTAATTCGGATTTTTTTGATTTAAATCAGATTTTTTTTTATTTTTATTCAAATACACTATAAGAGCTTTAATTTATGATTAAAAAAACTTTATAAATGTTTATCAAAATTGAATTAATATTATAACTATATTATAACAATATTTTAGAAGCTCTAACCTACTAAAATAATTTTTCATTATAATGCATAGCGACCATTTTGATACAAAGGCATGATTGAAATTAAAAGACAAGATAAAATAGATTATTTAAAGATGAATACTTTAACTAGTAACAAAAAGTTTCAATTAGCATACCATAATTTTAATTTAAAATTTTGATGTCTTTTTTTTCCTCATGATTTATAAAATGGCAAAATAAATGCAACAGATAGTGTTTATAAATGTTGTCATTCATCAAAAAATAAATATTCAATCAATATATTATAATATATTTTATTACAATCAATAAATATTCAATCAATATATCAATAATGTTAAAATATTCATTTTTAATCCTATATCAAAATTCATAAGTTACGCTAAAAAACATTTTTAAAAAATCTATGTACTCATTTGAATTTTTTTTCACAAAAGAAAATCTGATAATTTCAAAGATACCGTAAACAATTATGAGAAAAAGAAATACCAGTTAATAACCCTACTGCTTCAAATAGACTTTTAAAGGGAAGAATGAATATCAGGAAAAAAATATCTGAACTCAGCTTTTTTCTTTCTTTCTATTTTTGGCATATTAAGGTAATTTCTTTTAAATATAACCTCAAGCTTTATAAATATAGAATTCCATCAATAAACTATAATGTAGATTTGAATTCCATGCTTTTTTAATCAAAAGGTAGAATTTTAATTAACATTTGCTTTTTTTCTTTTCGAAAAAAAATCATGTTTATTTACTTTCTACAGCTATGCAAGTCTATATTAAGTCAGCATTAAATATTTACTTTAATCTGTACTTTCAATGTTAAGAATCAAAAGATTTTTAAACATGTAATTTCGAATGTGTTTAACACACACCAAGAAAGAAAGTAATTTCGTTAACTAACATTAATTAATGCAGCAATTTATTTAAAATAAATTTTAAATCTAAGAAAAGAAAATATTAAAAGTATCAATAAATTAAAGCACTGTTTTTTAACTTTTAAAAGCAATATAATATATATATAAAAATCAGTTGATTTAAATCAATGATTTTTTTTTAAAAAAATCATTTGATTTTAATCATGACTTAAATCGTGTTTTAAATCAAGCTGATTTAAATTAACGAACCCTGATAAAAAATACAGGATTTGTTCAGAAAATTCCCTTAGGCCTTTTTTTCCCAGATCGGGCGAAATATATATTTTTCTTTTCGGTAGAAAAAATTAATCGCTATTACTTTCTCAAAACACGTTTTATTTTACGCAAAATCAACAATTTTATTGAACTTGGCGATGTGGAGATGTGCTTAGCATGGGCCCTGCTTGCATCAAATACTAGTAGTCAAAATTAGAAAATATATTGAATGCGTACTATTTTTAGAAAATAAACACTCTTAATTTAGAGATAAGTAATTCGTTTTCATAATTTGATTCTGCTTTGAGTAAAGCAAGCAATTATCAAAATAGGAAATTGATCGTTAAAGAACCAATTCCATACCACTAATTTTATTATTGTTTATAAAATGAATGTATTTATATAACTTTCTCTAAAAAACTTTTTTAATTGTTGCTGACGCATGCCTTTTAAGGCAGAGGGGTGCGATTGCTGTTTTCCAGTATCGCCATCTATGGCCAAGAATTCGAATGCTATCACACCCATACGTCACACCCGTTTATAGGGCGGATTCATTCATACATCCATTTAATCATCCACAGATCGTAATTTTGACCTGAATCAGAGAACGATCAATCTCTAATCCAGTACCCCCAGAAGTATTGATTTGTTAAGGGAACATGGAGGACTTTGCGACTAGACAGATTTAATGTGCATCAGTCACCATTTACTACATAGGTCTTCGGCCTAAATGTTATAGGTCGGTTAAATTAGGTCTTCGGCAGGCGGGGTTCGAACCCAAGAGTAATCGGACATGGGCCCAGCGCCCTACCGACCCGGCAAACCCAGCTCCTAAACTTTTGATTAAAATTAATTATTTAAAATTTTAAGGCAATTACTTTTAAATTATGATTGGTTTTAACATCCCGACTCGAATGTAAATGAATAAAGCTTTATTTCAAAAAATCTCAAAATTATGATTCTATATCTAATATAAGGAATCTTAGAGATAAGTAATTCATTTTCATAATTTGATTCTTCTTTGATTGAAGCAAACAATAAAGTAAATAGGAAATTAAACGTTAGCTACCAAATTTCTATCCTGATAGTTTTTTTAATTGCTCATAAAATAAATATAGTTATTTAATTTTCTTCTGTCAACTTTTGATTAAACTTAATTATTTAAAAGTTTAAGATGTTATGATTGGTTAAGGAAATTTTAAATTATGATTGGTTATAAAATCCCTACTAAAATAAATCTACATCAAAGTTTCTCCCCTTCTTGAATATAAGGAATTTCAATATAAGGTGGACATATTTGAATGGACTGCATCTGTATCATTCTTGTATTTCAATTGTTGGATAACATACCAAGCAGGGGAAATGGAGATATTAAGAAATTCCAATACTCGAAAGTAAACAGATTTTCATATGTAGAAGCTTTCTAAATATTGCATTCCATCTGAGATATTATTGAAAATGCTTTCAAAAGTAACATCAAGCAAGAATCTATCACACAAGGGCTCAATGGGAATATTTTTTTGTGTTGAACATAGCATTGAATTATTTTATGCAAACATCGTAGAAAATTCATACAGGGTGAAAAAAGTATATATTTTTTTTTCTCAAAAAAGTTACTAGTATCACTAGATTGCATAAATTTATTTCTTTTAAAAAAAGATATAAACCAAGAATGGTATTCGAACTTATGTTCGCAAAGAGCGAATTAAGATTCATAATACCAACATACTGATCTCTAAATTATGTAGAATTGTACTATAAATAGAATTTTATTTTTTATTTCGTTTATTTTCATCAGGTATTAAAAATACTATAGAAACTTTAATCCTTTAATGATCGTTTGAATAGCAATAAATTTTTTTATTTGCTTAAAACAAATATTTAAATACTGGTAGAGTGGTCTATAATAATTTGTTTTTAGTTCTAACATTTTTACTTTTAAGTTGGCACAAGACCTGCCATATGACATGTAAAAAAATAAAAATAACAAAATAATTAACAACATTTTTGAATAAAATAAAAATATAACTCATTTTTTTTCTTCAACTTTTGCAGTGTTTGTTGTTTTGTTATGTTTCGAATAATACATTTCTGAGGTGCAAACCTGTCATAATATCAATGTAAATATTCACAAAGTGAAATAACAGAAAAGTTATTTTGAAAATTGCATTTCTTGGATATACGAGGAGCACCCAGAAAGTAAGTTTCTCGAATTTTCTTTTAAAAAAAGAACTTACACTTTCAGGATCATATTTATTGGCAACAAGTACAGAAATGTTTCAGCTATTTTTCAACATAGCCACCACCAGAATTGAGACCCTTGTCGTATCGTGAGATCAACTTTTGTAGCCCTCTGTCGTAGAACTCTGCCGCCTCTGAATGGAACCAGCGTCAGCAAATTCAGATATATGATGGGGAATTTAAAGGGGGGAATAACTTTAACTTATTGAGTTGTAAAGTCTCTACAAATAAGTTAGAACGGTAATTAACCTGAAGTTAATTAAATACAATGCTGTGTTGCACATTGAATATAATTTCTGTGAATTTGTAAAAATATAATTGTTTTCGTCTACGTCTATTACTTAGCTTAGATTTATTATTTGCTTATGCATTTTATTGTAACCGTGATATATTTTTGTTTTTTAGACTTCGTATGTTTTATATATTTTTATTTTATTTCGTTTTATGTACTTTTGTGTACTTTAACTTGTATATCAACTTCGATGGATATTTGTTAATGTTCTACATGGCTTCATGCCTGTCTTTGTGTCAACGCTGTGTAAATATATGGTAAAATAATTGAAATCATTGTGAAAGAATATCGACTGTGTCACTTAAGAGAATTTATACTGGACGGACGGTTTACTCGAAATAGAATAGAAAGAACAGTTGCTTACGTAAACAAATACGACGGTCATCAGGATCAAGAAGCCTACATTACGTCACTTGCAGATATCCCAGTTAAAACAATGTCTAACGTTTAACCAATCAGAAAGTTCCATTTCGTTTTTCGGTCATCTCGCGTGAACGATTCGTCGTAAAATTTTCTAATTTCGACAGTGACCTTCCTCATTTTTAATACTATTTGTGTGCCAAATTTCATTGCTTTTGGTCGGGTGGTTAAGATGGATGAGGAAACAGATTAATATTTTTTTTAAGAAATTCTATATAAAGATTTGGAAAAATTTAAAAAGATAAATGTGTGTTTGCAAGACAGCACTTCATCAGGGGAAACACTGTCCACAAACATACAGGAGCCTTTCTGTTGTCAATGGAATTAAACAGAACTGACAGTGCCTCGAGGCCCCATAATGAATAGACAACAAAAGAAGAAATTCATTACCATAATTGAAAAGCACTGACATTACTGAATCACCGTGTATGTATTAGCAGGAATCAAAACAGTACGATTAAAACAAACTGTTTTAACTCAAACAAAACAACTTAAATATTCATACTTAATTTAGGAAATTCTTAGTGATTAATATTTCACTGGTGAATTTTTTATCATATTTAGCCTAGATCAGAATCATACTATTTAGACAGTAAAAAAATCTGGATGAAATTGCGGTAAAAAGTACCCTACAATCAATCCCTGCTATTTCCTCCTCGGTCACCGCATTGGGGGGCGAGAGCGTGAGCCACTATGTTCCTGTATATACTACTGTAAAAAGTAAAATATCTCAGATTTTTGTTAAAAAGAAAAGAACACTTGTCACGGTAATAATGGAGTTTACGGTACTGCCACCCATAGTGCGGTTGATCTTTTCCTAAATTTTATCTAGATTTTTTAACAATGCATAAGTATCTTCTATTCGTGTATATTCGGAATATTTATGCTGTTAGACTATCCAGAAGCTCAAAAAATATCTTTCCAAGATACTTCGCATCTTAGTTACCTAGAAGAAATAGTTTCGCTTTCTTCCATGTTTCGATACCAAAAGCTTTATCAAGGTTAACTTAATGATAAATGGTTATTTCTAAGCTAGATGAACGTTAGCACGGACGTAAATAATGACTCATGTTCAACCTAAATCGAAGAATAATACTTCACGTGCTGTAAAAAAAAAATCAGGTTCAATTACGGTAAAGAACACTGGTAACTTTATTGCAGCATCTATAATGTCCCCTTTACCATAAAATCAAGTTTACTGCAAAATCCATTTTTGCCATAAATCCATTTTACCATAAAATTTTATTCGTAATTTACACAGTAATATTTATTTTAATACAGTGATTTAGTCCTTTCACTGTAAAATTTACTATAAAGAGTTAAATATATGAGATTCTTTATTCCGTAAAATTTTAAGGTAATAATGGAGTTTACGGTAAAAAGTACTGAACTCCTAAGTGCTGTTATTTTTTTAGTTATTTGATCCGGAATTTCTTACAGTGTATAAGTTTGTTTTATTTTTGTATATTCAGGAGATTTATTTTGGTAGACTCTCCATAAGCTCAGAAAATATCTTTTCAGGATACTTTCCATCTTAGTTACCTGAAAGAAATAGTTTCGCTTTCTTCCATGTTTCGAAACTAAAAGCTATGTCAAGGGTTAACTTTGTCTAGGATGAAAAATGGTTATCTCTAAACTAGATGAGTGTCTGAGAAAAAAAAAAGAATTTTACGACACTGCTTGTTTAGTTTTGGCCGTTGAAAAATGAGAATCCTATTTCTTCCTTGCGGTGAAGTTATATGTCTGATTATTTCCTTTTACTTCTCTAGAAACTTAACTTTCTTTTTCTCATTTGTCTGCTGAAAAAAAAAATGATTTCATGAATCGACTATTTTATTACGAAAGCGAATTAAAATATTTTGTTTGATTAAAAAAATATGTTTTAACATTAAAATGCTTTAAATTTCTTTTGTTTCAATTTTATACGATTGCACCTGGTTGAAAAAATACATAAATATAATAATTATAAAACTTATAAAGTACACTGAAATTTTTTTTGTTGTAAAATCTATCAGAATATTGTATATAACTTTACCGTCTTTCTGGATTTATGCTAACACCAAAAATCTTGATGATTTTAACTAAAGCATTTAAGAAAATTTACAATAAAATATGGTTTTATAATTTGATAAATGTTGTAAAATTTTGCAATTTTTTCATAATATCTTAGAGAAAGGACTATAGAAACACTTTTACGGTTTAATTTACATTCTAGTTTCGTTATTTTGTGACATGTTTTTGACGTCAAAACCCAACTCTGCTGCAGACACTGTACAATTGAGAGCAAAGCACTCGTTGAGATGACGGTATACTACTGTGTGGCGATGAGTACTTAAAAGTTGAGACTTACATTCGATGAGATTTAGATGGAATTGTAAATTTGAATAAATGAATTGTAAGGTGAAAATCAACATACATTTTCAGCTCGGAAGCAAAATGGGGATTCAAAGTTAAAATTAAAGAAAATGTGGGACTCATTCACTTAGGCGAAACGGAAAAAAATACCATACTATTATGAACGCTAACGATTCTTAATTATTTTCGGTATTGTATGCATATTGAAATAAGCTATATACTAAAAAGCAAAATAGAGAAAAGGTACTTATTAGCTTAGAGGAACCATATAAAATTGCCATACTATTATTGACGGCAGTGATACTTTATTAATGGTGCTAAAAGAAATATAAAAAAAAATATCTACTACTCGTAAATACTAAAGTTAATGGAAAAAAAGATACCTATTCATTTTTGGCATATTATTATTTACCATATTATTGATGCTAATGCTTAATTATTATAAGTAATTTGTATGAATTGAAATAAAAAGTAAGCTATGTGCTAAAAAGTAAAGTTTATGGAGTAAAGGTTCATTGAAATTCATTTCGGGGAACCATACGCAGATGACGCTTATACATAATAGTGAAATTAATTATTTCGGTAATATGATAGTTGGGTTGGAATGATTTCGGAGTGGTATTATGATAATTGAGCAGTTTTAATTAGAACTCTACAAAGATTTAGTCGTAGTTTCAGAACATTTTTTTTCCCAATGGTATCAAAAATAGTGTAGGATTTATATATTTTTTTTCAAATTCTCTAACAAGATAATATTTTCAAAATTAAAGGTCAATAGAGAAATGGACACAATACTAAGTTCTTATCGAGGTCTGAAAAGAATTTGATTTTTTTTTTAAGAATTTCAGCTTTATATTGCTGCCACTGATAAATGAATTTCACATAAAACTCAAATGTTAAAGGAATGTACAAAAAGTGCTAAATACAATAAAATAATAATATATATCTATAAAGCATTAATATTGATATCGGATCATGGGTTAGAATTCCTTTGCCACCAGGCTAACTATGGGAGGTTCTCGTGGTCTCCTCTCCATGAAACACAAATGTGGATTCCATTAAAAAGTCCTCCGCGCAGACGAATTTCTACGCATATTTGATCTATGAATTACCTTGTCTTCTGGATTAGGTTCAAAATTACAAGGATACGAAGTTAAACATTGGTAGTCGTAAACCCAAATTTGGCTCTGCTGTTATAAAGACTGCTGAAATTTTATTTTATAATGACGGTTATTAAATAAAATATAATAAAGGAGCAGCCACCGGGAAAAGTGAAAAATAATTATGAATAAAACATATTATATTAGCTTTATTAATTAAAGAGCTTAGTAGAAAAACCAAAAAAGTGACATTTTCAGGGTGGTATAATTCGAGTAAAAAGAATAATTGGTCTCCAAACTGTTTTAATATTAATTTATTAGAAGGTGGAATTCATAATATTTTGCATTATTTTATTTACCACTGCCTAATTTTTAAATAAATATCAGGCAAGCATACTAAAACTAATATGAATAAGTTATGTTAAGATTATAGTGAACGCAAAAACAATTCTGTTACATTAAATATACTCATATTGAAGCGACACCTTTATTGATTTTATTGACATTTATTGACATTATTGACATTAACTGATTCCTAATCTTTATTGACATTTACACCTTTTGACATTCCACACCCTTATTGACATTTACTGATTCCTAAATACCCCAAAAAATTTTACTTACCTGTTTTTTTTCTCCAATAAGCACATCAATTTTGTCAAAATATGACTTTTAGTTTTGTACATGATTTCAAAATTTTGTTCAGTAATAATTAATTGATATTTATTTTTTATTCACCCCGTACAAAGTATGGGTTTTCAACTAGTATTAAAAGTTAAAAATAATGCTGGTTTTAGGCGCTAATTCGTAATATATTAATTATTTTGAAGCAACTGTGGTGATTTCCGAGTTATTTAAAAAAAAAAACAACTTTTATCTGAAATTATTGCATATCATAAAGATTATGAATTGGCAGTAGCACCATTCTGTTATTGCTATTGGAAAACTCGTGGCATTGTCACGCGATGAGAGTTATACTCTATCGTCGCGCTAGCCATAATTTTCTTTATTTTTTTTCTTTATTCGTCCAATTGCCGTTGGTTCTCCTAATCAATTTGGAAATTTAGAAACTCACAAAAATAGTATCCGGATTAATAAGAATTTACTAGAACGTACAGAACTTGTTTATAAGTTAATAAAAATAAATTTCTACTCTGCAAATAACATACATGTTACAAAATAAAACTATTAAACGTAACCACAGCTCATAAGACTAAAATTACTATTAAAGTTCTTTTTGTGTTTAAGAAAGATTTATCAAAAATATACTAAGAAAAATTTATTAAATATAAGGATCCCATTATAATGAAAAATTGCCCAGATAAATTTTGAAATGCTTATCAAAATTTTATTTTCATTTTAATGTGCAGTTGTTACAGATATGATGTAGCAGAAATTAATAAATGAGTTCTGTATGGTAAAGATGTCTAAAAGCATTCAATTCATACCGAAATTAATAAGTTAATTAGAGAAATTGTCTGTCTTTTAACTAATATGAAAATATTTATCGGGTCCTTCAAACTTTGATTCATTGCTGTCCATTTTTTTAAAAAGGTTTTCTCTCTTAGTGCAATTATTTTTCAAACGAAAATGGTGCACTTTAACTAAAATAGGAGTAATTAACTAATAATATCGAATAAGGTCCGACAACGGAATATTTACGATTATTACAACGAAATATTTTTGATTTCATACTGAGTTCGACAGAATACCGCTTAGGCTTAAATCACTATTGAAAATAATTAAAAAAATCAACAATATCTCACATATGTTATGACTCACTCCTCAGGCACATTAAAATCTTATTCACTCTAAATAAGCGTGGATTCAAATCCTGTTCTTGGCATATTCTTTTCTTTTTTTTCAATTCGAAAAAGTTTGCATTTTTAAACTCATATATTTATAAAATAGAAATAGTTATAAACGACAAATATTTAGGAAAAAATTGATTTAGAAAAAAGAAAAATTAATTCACTTAAAACGATATTGTTTACTGCAAAAAAGCAATGCATTTACGTCGCATCAATATGGAATTTCGTTACTAATTTTTGAAGGAAACAATACATCGACTTGTCGAAGTCAGGATGGCCGAGCGGTCAAGGCATCAGACATGAGCGTACTCCGTGAATTGCCTCTGGAATGCAACCAATTCGGTGAAGAAACGGTGAACCAAAAAAGAAAGAAAATCCCAAAATATGAAACTGAAAGCAAGCAAGATTCCACCCAAAAACAAAAAAACACAAACTAAATTGTAAATAATGTAAATTATGTATATAAAAAAATAGATTCTATACGTTTCAGAGAACAATTCACGGGTGCCTTGAATTCTGATTCACGTAATCAACGTGAGCGTGGGTTCGAATCCCACTCCTGACATGTTTTTATTTATATATAATTTTTAATTCAAAATAACTATAATTTAATTTTAAAATTTTTCTTTTATAATTTTAAATAGTTGCAGCAATAAACAGCACTGAAGTTTATTAAAAATATTTTTAATAATAAATAAATCTTAATTTCGAAGATTTAACTTAATATCAAAAATATTTAATTTGTCTTTATAAGAAACAAGATTAAAGATAATTCCTCAAAGTACTCGTCTTATGCGTATGTTTCACAATTACTCGTAGATGTTTTAAAATAATTTATTGTGAACAACAAAAATTTTGTCTAAAATTATTTTAAAAAATGAATCATCTTAATTTCGTAAGATTTGGATAAAAATCCATCAGTTTGTTGAAAACAGGATTGTCAAACGGTTGAAATTTAGGTCACGAGCATACTAAGAGAATTATCTCTGAATGGCTAGTATTCCAGTGAATAACTTATTATATATATGAAATTATTATTTATTCGTAAAATCGAAAGCAGGCGCATAAAATAAACTGAAAACAATAAAAAAAAGCTAAGTAACATCAAAGGATTATATAAATGAAATCATACGAACTAATTTTAAATTGTAAATCATTCTGCATGAGTTTGGGTTTGAATTCACTTTTTGGCATTTAATTTTTTCTTTATTATTTTTCATTTTTTCTTTAAGGGGACCGGAAAGTAATGTCGTTTCGGTGCATTTGATATTTGTTAGTAGATTTTATTTTTTAATCAATAATGCATTCACCCTCATTAGCAACAAATGAATCGAAATGGATAGAAAGAAAATGATTTGGCTTCTAAGACTAACGAATATTTAATGCGCCGAAACGACAATACTTTCCGGTCCCTCTAATACATCAACAGGAACTGTGCTAGGGACAGTAAATTAGCAAAACATCAAAAGTATTAACCAAATTATTCTTAGCCATAGGCAAATCTTAACAGTTTTTTATGATTGATATTTCCCAAATAAATCAAGAATCATTTTGTAATTGAGGAGGAGTGAATGAGTAATAAATGTAGATGATTTATCATCTTTTAGGGAAAGAAATAGGAATAGTTCGGGGTTAAATTTTGATAACTTCTCAAGCTAGAGCCAGGTATATATGGGTATACCTGAAGCAATCATTTGTTTTTTTCACCAAAAACATACTTTATGCAAAAATAGTTGTATAATAATTTGCATCTCTTACTACCCTTTAATCTGTTGTAGTCGCATAAACTGCAGGGAAAAAATTTTTCACACGATATCGCGTTATCCAGCAACGTTATGAGACGTGTCTAACGAAAACTACTGCAATCGAATAAAAAATACAGGATTTGTTCAGAAAATTACATTACGCCTTTTTTTCCCCAGATCGGGCGAAATATATATTTTTCTTTTCGATAGAAAAAAATTAATCGCCATTACTTTCTCAAAAAACTATTTTTTTTTACGCAAAATCTAAAATTTTATTGAACTTGGCGATGTGGAGATGTGCTAATCATGGGCCCTGCATGCATTAAATACTAGTAGTCAAAATTTGAAAATATATTGAATGCTTACTATTTTTAGAAAATAAAGACTCTTAATTTTGAGATAAGTAATTCGTTTTTATAATTTGATTCTTCTTTGAGTAAAGCAAGCAATTATCTAAATAGGAAATTAATCGTTAAAGAACCATTTCCATACCACTAGTTTTATTATTGTTTATAAAATGAATGTATTTATATAACTTTTTCTAATAAATTTTTTTGATTGTTGTTGACGTATGCCTCTTGAGGCAGAGGGGTGCTATTGCTGTTTTCCAGTGGCGCCATCTATGACCAAGAATTCGAATTCTACCACACCCATACGTCACATCCGTTTATAGGGCGGATTCATTCATACATCCATTTAATCATTCACAGATCGTAATTTTGACCTGAATCAGAGAACGATCAATCTCTGATCCAGTACCCCCAGAGGTGTTGATTTGTTATGGGAACATGGAGGACATTTTTCGACTCAACAGATTTAATGTGCATCAGTCACCATTTACTACATAGGTCTTCGGCCTATATGTTATAGGTCGGTTATATTAGGTCTTCGGCCGGCAGGGTTCGAACCCACGAGTAATCGGACATGGGTCCAGCGCCCTACCGACCCGGCAATCCCGCTCCTAAACTTTTGATAAAATTAACTATTTAAAATTTTAAAGTAATGAATTTTAAACTATGATTAGTTATAACATCCCGACTCGAATATAGCTATATCGAAATTAAATGAATAAAGCTTTATCTCAAAAAATCTCAAAATTAAGATTCTATATCTAATATAAGGAATCTTAGAGATAAGTAATTCATTTTCATAATTTGATTCTTCTTTGATTGAAGCAAACAATAAAATAAATAGGAAATTAAACGTAACTTACCAAATTTCCATCCAGCTAGTTGTTTTATTGCTCATAAAATAAATATAGTTATTTAATTTTCTTCAATCAACGTTTGATTAAACTTAATTATTTAAAAGTTTAAGATATTATGATTGGTTAAAGAAATTTTAAATTATGATTGGTTATAAAATCCCTACTAAAATAAATATATATCAAAGTTTCTCCCCTTCTTGAATATAAGGAATTTCAATATAACGTGGACATATTTGAATGGACTGCATCCTGTATCATTCTTGTATTTCAATTGTTGGATAACATACCAAGCAGGGGAAATGGAGATATTAAGAAATTCCAATACTCGAAAGTAAACAGATTTTCATATGTAGAAGCTTTCTAAATATTGCATTCCATCTGAAATATTATTGAAAATGCTTTCAAAAATAAGATCAAGCAAGAATCTATCACACAAGGGCTCAATGGGAATATTTTTTTGTGTTGAACATAGCATTGAATTATTTTATGCAAACATCTTAGAAAATTCATATAGGATGAAAAAAGTATATATTTTGTTTCTCAAAAAAGTTAGTAGTTTCACTAGATTACAAAAATTTATTTCTTTTAAAAAAAGAAATAAAACAAGAATGGTATTTGAAATCATGTTCACAAAGAGCGAATTAAATTTCATAATACCAACATACTGATCTCTAAATTATGTAGAATTGTACCATAAATACAATTTTATTTTTAATTTCGCTTATTTTAAACAGGTATTAAAAAATATCGGAGTAATTTTAATGATCGTTTTATAGCAATAAATTTTTTTATTTGCTTAAAATAAATATTTAAATACTGGTAGAGTGGTCTATAATAATTTGTTTTTAGTTCTAACATTTTTACTTTTAAGTTGGCACAATACCTGTCATATGACAAGTAAAAAAATAAAAAAACAAATAAATTAACAAAATTTTAAAATAAAATAAAAATATCACTCTTCTTTTTTTAAATTTTCAGCTTTTGTAGTGTTTGTTGTTTTGCTATATTTCGATTAATACATTTCTGAGGTGCAAACCTGTCATAATATCAATGTAAATATTCACAAAGTGAAATAACAGAAAAGTTATTTTGAAAATTGCATTTCTTGGATATACGAGGAGCACCCAGAAAGTAATTTTCTCGAATTTTCTTTTAAAAAAAGAACTTACACTTTCAGGATCATATTTATTGGCAACAAGTACAGAAATGTTTCAGCTATTTTTCAACATAGCCACCACCAGAATTGAGACACTTGTAGTATCGTGGGATCAACTTTTGTATCCCTCTTTCGTAGAACTATGACGTCTGTGAATGGAACCAGCGTGTGACAGACGTCTACCATTACTGTGAAACATTGCGGAAATTGTGACTTGCCATTCAAAACAAGTGTCGTGGAATGTTTACTGCAAGTGTTGCGCTCCTCCATGACAATGCTTGTCCACATGCGGCAAGATGCACAGCAGCTGTTTTGACGAAATTTGGCTAGGAGTTGTTTGATCATCCACCCTACAGCCCTGATATTGCTCCCAGTGATTTTCTCGTTTTCTTGCACCTCAAGCAATTCCTGTCCTCTGGTGAGCGTTTTGGCAACCACGAAGAGCTGAAGAAGTCTGTCACACGTTGGTTCCATTCACCGGTGGCAGAGTTCTACGAAAGAGGGATACAAAAGTTGATTCCACGATACGACAAGTGTCTCAATTCTGGTGGTGGCTATGTTGAAAAATATATGAAACACTGCTGTACTTGTTGCCAATAAATATGTTCCTGAAAGTGTGAGTTCTCTTTTTTTATAAATTAGGGAAACTTACTTTCTGAATGAGCCAATTAAACTCTTTATAATAGCTAAGAAAATATTCATAAAAAAAGTAAAAGGAAATTTATTTCAAAAACTATATTTGTGAGATGTAAATATATTATAATGGCAAAAGAAATATTAAGAAATAAAAAAATAAAAAAAACTATGTCCAAAACTAAATTTTTGGGATATAAACCTACAGTTATATCAATGGAAATACTCATAAAGAGAAGTAACAGAAAACTCATTAAAAAAACGAAAAGAGAAATAATTAGTCCTATCTTCTAAAAATAATCACAAGTGTAAATTACTTTCTTAGCACAAGTATATTTTGTGTTGTAGATACTTCTTCCACATAATAGATATACACTGTACCATACATATGTGAGACATACAGGATTATCAATTCATATAACCGTCACAAATCTGTACTCTTCCTTTAATTTACTCTTTCTACAATTTTTCCCTCTGGCAACAGTTGGCGAAAAAAAAAGTACAGCCATTTGATAAGATCGGTTTGATAAGTTTTCTATATTTTCGAAAAGCAAATAATAGTTTAGAAGAAAAAGTTTCTTACTTCCAATTTCATACAATAATAAACTCTAAAAACGGTTCAACAACTTGTTGGGAATTATATTTTAAAAAAAAGCAAGGAAAATCCACTACGAGTAACATAAAATTTTGATATCAGACTGAACTAGATTTTGAGGTGATGAGTTCGAATATGTTATTTATTTGGATGGTATGTTGGCGATTCATAAAATTCTTACAAAAACTTGTTTAGTACTGAATAACCGAAAGATTTAGATTACACAAAGGGTGATATTAGTATGGCACAGAAGAAAAATGCGGTTGGTTATCACTAAAGAGGTTTTGGGTTCTAACCCTGCGTCGGCTGATTTTTTTCCCTTTTTACCTAATTCCCATTGGCGCACTTATTTAATTTGAGGGATTTTGAAGTTCACCTTAAGGGTGTCTAATTAATAAAAATGTTTTAAAAGATTTTTTTAGCGAAAAATAAAAAAAATTTCTAGACCCTTATTTTTTAAAAAAAGAAAATACATAAAATAAAGAAAATATGCTATCTTAAAAATATTTAAAAACTTCAAGAAAAATTAAAAAAAATAAAAGATTAAAGAAATGGCTGATAGTTTAATACAATCTCTATTTGTGATTTTTTTTCTGTCAATTAAATTATCAATGCGTCGAATATAAAAAAGAAATAAAAATCCCTGCTATTTAGGAAAATGTGTTAAAGTTTAGTAATTTTATGAAATTCAGATACATGATGGGGAATTCAATATGTTGATAATTTTCAAAAAGTTTCATATCTATTTTCTTTTGAAACCGATAATTAATGCAAATTAAATAACAATGAATTTATAAATGTCATGAAATATTTGATGCATACTTATGCATACTAAAAATGTTTTTTAATTAAAATTAAAAATAACCATACCATAAATTAATTTCTATTTTTGCAAATGGAATCATTAAGCATTTGAACAAAAAAATTTAAAAAAAAAGCCTCTTTAGTTTAAATTTTTTAAACGGAATAGATTTATAACTTATTTTATTCAACAGGAATTTTTTAAAAAAGTAAATTTTATCAGGAATTAAAAAATAATAAAATTAAATATTGCTGTTGCATAACGAAAATCCATCTTTTAAACAGTTTCAAAGCAAAGTAATATCAAGAATGTCTAAATTCAGAAAACACCATGCAGGAGAGATTTATTTTTATCAGTATGGGAATTTACATAGTATAAATTTTGTTGGACTTTTGTTTTTGAAAGAAATCTTAGAAACGTGTTTTGAATGTTATAGCAGTGAAAGAGATATAGCACGTCCTATATTTACTTGTAGAGCCTAAAGATGGATATGAATTTTCAAATATTCAAGAAAATATAAAGCATAAATAAAACAATTCCTTACTTAAACATAATTGACTTGGGGAAAAAGAGAAAACCATGTTTAGAAAAGTTTACTAAGCAGATTTTTCGTTCTTGTGAAAGTGGTGTTAACTGCATATTTTTAAAATAGTATGAGGCTGCATTTCTTATTAATTCTGCTCACCACAAATTGATAAACATTAATTTTTTCATACGTCTTTTAAATTTTACAACATACATTCTTAGTTTCAAGTTTTATAAATTGATAGTTTTGTTAATTAAAATAAAATGTGACGTAAAGCAAAAAAAAAAAAAAAAAAAAAAAAAAAAAAAAAAAAAAACATGAATAAATAAATAAAAAAAAAAAAAAAAAAACAATTAATATTTCCATACCACTCTAAATAACTCTTGTAAACGTCATAAATAAAAATGGCTTTTTTGCCACGTCAATTTTCAATTCCGTATTTGCATTTCTGTAGCCTGCTGGGCGGTCCATATATTATTTTTCACTATAAGTTTAATAGTTAATAAATCTTGAACTAACTATCGAATGTTAAATTTTACTTCAGCATCCTCCCTGTACATTTCTTGTCTTTAAATACTCTGCACATTTTATATGGGAATTGGTGTCAGTCGATTTGGTTGAAATTTTGATATCTTAAACTTGAAATCCTGCGGATAAAAGATACTAATGCAAAAACTCTGTTATTCCAAAATCTCTTCATTTTCTCAAAATTTCAACAACTCATTTCCTATATAAAAATTACCACAATGTGCAGGGGTCTGTCCAGACATTTTGTGAAAGGTCCGGTTTTCGTGAAATTGTGAAAAAATTACTCACATTCTTTCAACCAGGGTCCGTTTTTGTGAATTTGAGCAAATAGGGTCTGTTATTGCAAAAAAAAACTTTTTCATGGAGCTTTTAAATTGTAAAGACATTCAAGATTAGGCACAACACCGTAAAATTATAATTAAAAAAATTAAATTTTAAAAAATAAACAGCAATTGTTGCTGTACTAAATTAGAGATGCAACATACAAATATTTGGTACTTAGCCTATACTGCTGAACGCAAAATATTCATTTCGGACGAATAATGGAAGAATCGTCTGCGGAAGACAAAACTTAATTCGTTTACATCAATCTTTCTTGTTTTCTGCCCTGGGAAAGGTTTATTCAATTAACAAAACAATAATGAAGATAAACAAATTTGTGAAGGGTCCGATTAAAAGATAAATTATTTTGTGAAGGGTCCGTTTTTAAATTAAAAAATTTGTGAAAACATATTTTGTAAAAGGTCCGTTAACGGACCCAAATTTCTTCTAAACAGACACCTGATGTGATAACATTTATAGCGTGTTTCAGGTTCTATGGGTAAACCATAAAGCTCAGTAAGTCTTACCAAAGGGCTTTAGTAACGATTTTCGTAAAATTAACAAAAAATATGGTTTTATTATAAGTGATAAAATTGTGTAATTTTATCACTGAAGCTTAGCGTATTCCGTAAGAAATATTTATTCGGTTAAATTTACTGTCCAGTTTTGTATTTTTTATGTCTCTGTAACTCAAAATCATTTTAAAACATGGGGCCCATGGGAACATATGATCAAGAGGATTTCAACTACAACATATCAAAATTTAAGATACCCATTTCCTATATAAAAACTACCAGAATGTGATTAATTTTTTACTACGTTTTAGGTTTTATGGGTAAAACATAAACCTCAGTAAGTCTTACCGAAACGCTTTAGTAAAGATTTTGGTAAAATTAACAATACAATATAGTTTTATTATATGTGATAAAATTGAAAAATTAGGTCATTTTACCATTCGGTTAAATTTACTGCCTAAGATTGTATTTTTTTACCTAATGTGTAGTAATAAGAACTATAATTTTGAAAATCAGAATTTTCGGTAAACTGTTATCATATGAACGGAAAATTACCAACTGAATGGTTAAAATACACAAAGCAGACTGTGTAGCGGTAAGGGAACTGGCCTCGCATCAGAAAGATTCTGGGTTCGAATCACGGGCAAGAAATGGAGGTACTTTCAGTGTCTGTACTATCTGTCCTTACAGTGGGAGAAACGTTGACCCACCTTATATAGTGCCCCTGAAAGTGTGGCCAATAAATCTGCCTTTCCGTTGTCTGTATGATGACGTCAGTCTCCAGGATGGCATTGGAAAAAATGATAAAAATACAATATTTTTTTATTAACAAGGAATTGTGGTTTTTTACCAGGAATGTCATTACCATACATTTCTGGTCAAAAAAAAAACAACCATAATTCCTTGCCACGGCAATTTATTACAATTAATTTTCTCTGTGCATTGTGTTAAAAATTAATTTGATTTAATTAATTTGAAAAACTTTTGCTATATATTTCTTGTTCTCTTAAATTGAATTTCATTTTTCGTCAGCTGTACGCATATAAATAAAAAACCATTAAATGCAGATTTTTCGTTTTCAGTTTTGAGATTTATCTTTAAGAAGATTATATGCAAAATATTGGTTCACGCAATCTACAGTATCGAATAATTTGTCGTAGCACCGAGTATAGTTGCTCTTTTTACGTTTTCCTTATAAAATTATGTCAATCCAATTTTATCATCGATTCATATCAAGAATACTTTGTACTAGCAAATTGGCCAATACTAAATAAAATTTTAAAGCCCTAAACGATATCCGGAAAAAAAAGGTGATAAAGTATTAGCTTCGTGCAACAGTTTATTTCTTTCTTTAAAAAAAAAAATCTGGAAATGCCTGTCATATTTTTTCTTCCACTTTATTTAGAAAGGAGAAAAGTAAAAATAGAAAGTACTTTCAAAAATTCGATTTATTTCAGCTAAAAAAATCATCCCAGCTTTTTTTTCTCACACACAAAGTTCGAGCAAGAAACCCAATTTGAGTTAAGAAGGAAAACTTATTCATTTTCTATCGATCGTAGTGATTTTGGGAAAAAAGTTTACAACAACCAGATGCTTTAAAAGGTTTGAAGCTTTAGAAATATAACGCTTTATCTCTTCATTAAACTATTTTTGAGAAATTGTATCTTAAGAATAGAAATAATTCATTCTCAGTATTCTTCTTTTACTGCAAAATAAAACCTGTTAAATTTATAAGAAAAAAAAAAACTTTGCCAGAAAAAAACTGTTTATTTCACGGAAAAATATTGTTATTTAAAAACGGACCTCTGTTTTTCAGTACTGTTATTTTAACAAACAAAATCATTTATTTTAACAAAAAAATACTGCTATTTTTACAAAAAAAAACAAACAAACTTTTTTCCAAAATCTGTATAATATTAACAAAAATACTCTATTAAATACCAATGTCAGTAATATAGCCGGTGCAGAATTCTCATTACTTGTCAACATCGGGGTTCGAACCCGAGTTACGCACTATCCCCTGTGCTACGGCATCTCTTGTGCTTCGTCATAAAGAAAATTCTGTCTTTATCTTGAATTTCTGAGTTATTGAAATAATATTTAAAAATAAAATCGTTTAAAACTATTTTAACTATTACATAAAACTGAAATAAAATCTATTTTTTTAATTTTGAAAAAAATAATTATGAAATCATTTGAAAAATATAATCATGATCAAAATATGATATGAAAAATACAATCATATGTTGATCATAACTAGACAAATGAATTAGTATAATTATTTATAGGTAATTCGGTTAAAATATATGTGTAAATAAAAAAAAAATTAATATCCTTAATTTTATCGTCATATATTTAAAAATGTAATAATTATATTTTGTGAAATTTAGCATGACCCTGATGACGGGGATTGTTTTACTTTACTTAGGCATGGCAGATAAAATATTTTTAAAAATTAAATTTACGGGGGGAAATGGTGGTTTACTTTCTGAAACATATATAAAAAAAAGTTCGGTAATCTGTTTGAAAGTTTTCAATCAATCTTTATTCTAGCAAAAAAAAACTTTAAAAAGGCAAACTTTTTGGGGGAACAATGAGAAAAAATCTATGGTCAATTCTTCCAGAATATGATAAAATTTACCGTGGTTCTGGCTTTATGGAAACACCAAAAAGTTCGTTAATTTTTAATGAAACGCTTTGTAATGATTTTGGTGAAATTAACAATAAAATATAGTTTTATGATTTGTGACAACATTTTAGAAATTTATCATGTGGTAATTTAAACGATAATTTTGAAAATCAGAACTTCCGGTGGTTAATTGTTGCTATATAAACAGAAAGATTATTAAATGAATGATTTACATACCGTTTATTTTGTTTTTATTAACCAGTATTGTGTTATTTTTTTCAGAAATGTCATGACCAAATAATACGGTACTTTTACTAGATTATTTTCTATGTGTACAAGTTTTTAAGGGTTTTGCAACTGCAAGCATTTTTTTGCATAGATGTGTTTTGTTAAATATTTTTAGAAGTACACTTTTGAAGTTTTTTAACCTCAATAAAGTTAATTTGCATTCATACAATGATCATTTTTAGAAATTATTTAGCGTAGTGTTAGAAAACTCATTAATTAAAAAAAGTATAATAGGATCGTTACCATATTTCTTTTTTGTGCGATTACAGCTCGTCCTAACGAATTATGATTTACGCAATTTTTTAAAATTATTATTGCAAAAATGAATGAAGAAAAAGTTAACAAGATAAAGATTTATTACTTGTTTAAATCGTAATTAAACGCTACGATTTGAGTGTTAAAATATTATTTAGCGTAGTGTTAGAAAACTCATTAATTAAAAAAAGTATAATAGGATCGTTACCATATTTCTTTTTTGTGCAATTACAGCTCGTCCTAACGAATTATGATTTACGCAATTTTTTAAAATTATTATTGCAAAAATGAATGAAGAAAAAGTTAACAAGATAAAGATTTATTACTTGTTTAAATCGTAATTAAACGCTACGATTTGAGTGTTAAAATAATGTTCTTATAAACTTCTTATAAACTTGTTTTGATTGATCTTTTCTTACAAAATTAGTATACGACTTATGAAAAAGAACTGAATTATTAATTCCCTTTATAAGCCGTTTAAAATATATCCTCTCCTCTTTTTACTAATAAATTAACTTATATAAAAATTATTTTCAATATTTTTGGTATATTAGCTTAAAAACAAAAACAATCTTAATTAGCAACGTATATGTTAAGTTGATATAATGTATTATTTTTACAGAAGCTGAGCAAACAAATAACAAACATTAAGTATATTTTGTTCATTTTTCTACGCTCTTTATAAATATAGAAACAATATGTAAGGTATAGATATTATGTGTACAATATATTATTATATATAGATATTATGTGTACAATATATTATTATATATAGATATTATGTGTAAAATATATTTATCCGTACTTAATTTTTAATACAAAGGAAAAAATTGGAATAATTTTAACTTTTAGAAAATTGAATAGAAAAAAATGAGAGGACATGTTGGAATTGAAGGAAAGAAAAGGGAAGACGTATATTTCCGTAAAAAGTAAAAATAAGATTTTCATTATTCCCGAAAAGACCAGAACAACAAATGCCAGCCGTGTCACCGAACCTGGATTTTAGAAGATCAACTACATCAGCAATTTTTCCTCCTGGACTAAGTTAACCCTTGACATAACTTTGAGATTCTAAATCATAGGAGAGAGTGAACTGAAGGAAGAAACTATTTATTTCAGATAACGAAAAATGAACGGAGCAGAAAAGCAATAATCAGAGTTTTAAAAAAATCCTGATATATAAAATATTCGGATGGAAAGAAAATACGTTTAAGAAGCGACTCATTCAAATTTATTTTGGTTCTGAGTTGAAAATGTATGCAGATTTTCACCTTACAATTCATTTATTCAGATTTACAATTCCATCGAAGTCTCATCAAATGTAAGTCTCAACTTTTAAGTACGAGTGCTTTGCTCTCAATTGTACACTGTCTGCAGCAGAATTTGGTTTTTGACGTCAAAGACCTGTCACAAAATAACGAAACTAGAATGTAAATTAAACCGTAAAAGGGTTTCTATAGTTCTTTCTCTAAGATATCATGAAAAAAATTGCAAAATTTTACAACATTTACCAAATTGTAAAACCATATTTTATTGTCAATTTTCTTAAATGCTTTACTTAAAATCATCAAGATTTTTGTTGTTAACATAAAGCCAGAAAGACGGTAAAGTTATATACAATATTCTGATAAATTTTACAAAAGAAATTTTTCAGTGTACTTTATAAGTTTTATAATTATTCTATTTATGTATTTTTTTCAACCAAGTGTAATCGTATAAAATTGAAACAAAAGAAATTTAAAGTATTTTAATGTTAAAAGTTATTTTTTAATCAAACAAAATATTTTAATTTGCCTTCATAATAAAACAGTCCATGCATGAAAGCATATTTTTTTTCAGCAGACAAATGAGAAAAGGAAAATTAAGTTTCTAGAGAAGTAAAAGGAAATAATCAGACATATAACTTTGCCGCAAGGAAGAAATAGGATTCTCATTTTTCAACGGCCAAAAATAAACAAGCAGCGTCGTAAAATTCTTTTTTTTCTCAGACACTCATCTAGTTTAGAGATAACCATTTTTCATCCTAGACAAAGTTAACCCTTGACATAGCTTTTAGTTTCGAAACATGGAAGAAAGCGAAACTATTTCTTTCAGGTAAATAAGATAGAAAGTCTCCTGAAAAGATATTTTCTGAGCTTCTGGAGAGTCTACCAAAATAAATCTCCTGAATATACAAAAATAAAAGAAACTTATACATTGTAAGAAATTCCGGATCAAATAACTGAAAAATAACAGCACTTAGGAGTTTAGTACTTTTTACCATAAACTCCATTATTACCTTAAAATTTTACGGAAAAAAGAATCTGATATATTTAACTCCTTACAGTAAATTTTACAGTGAAAGGACTGAATCACTGTTTTAAATAAACATTACTGTATAAATTACGAATAACATTTTACGGTAAAATGGATTTATGGCAAAAATGGATTTTGCAGTAAACTTGATTTTAGGGTAAAAGGGACATTATAGATGCTGCAATAAGGTTACCAGTGTTTTTTACCGTAATTGAACCTGATTTTTTTACAGCACGTGAAGTATTATTCTTCGACTTAGGTTGAATATGAGTAATAAGTTACGTCCGTGCTAACGCTCATCTAGCTTAGAGATAACCATTTACCATTAAGTTAACCTTGATATAGCTTTTGGTATCGAAACATGGAAGGAAGCGAAACTATTTCTTCCAGGTAACTAAGATGCAAAGTATCTTAAAAAAAGATACTTTCTGAGCTTCTGGATAGTCTAACAACATAAATCTACCGAATATACACAAATAGAAGATACTTATGCACTGTAAAAAATTCTGGAAAAAATTAAGAAAAAGATTGCCGACACTTTAGGGGTCAGTACCGTAATCTCCATTCTTACCGTAAAGTTTTACAGCACAAAAAAAATCTGAGATATTTTGCTTTTCACAGTACATTGAACGGAACGTTGTGGCTCACGCTCTCGCCCCCCTCCCCCCCCCAATGCAGTGATCCAGGAGCAAATCGCAGGGATTGATTGTCGGGTACTTTTTACCGCAATTTGATCCAGAAATTTTTACTGTCTAAATAGTATGATTCTGATCTAGACTAAATATGATAAATAATTCTGAAGTGAAATATTAATCACTAACAATTTCCTAAATTAGGTATGAATATTTAAGTTGTTTTGTTAGAGATTTATTAAGGATTAATGTTTAGATTGTTTTGTTTAAGTTAAAACAGTTTGTTTTAATTATACTGTTTTGATTCCTGCCAATACATACACGGTGATTCAATATTAAAAACGTGGAGGGGAGTAAGAGCACATCAGAAGATTTACATTCCACTCAATAGCCTAAAGCATTATTGTACTCCGTTAGGGGTTACTATATTTTCACTATATTTTCTACGTCACAGCTACACTACGTCACATTTTTTCCAACGTTTATGAGAAAATGCTAAAACTTAGGCATTTTATATTTTTCTGGTTCTTTATTGTGCTAGAATTGCTTAGATCGAGTGTGCAACAGTTGTTTCGAAATAGAGTTAATAATGGTACACACATTTTGCTATAACAAAAATAATCTTTAAAAAAACCAGTAATCCATTGTTTTGCAACATTAAAAATGTTATAAATTGGAAAATCAATAAATTGAAGGAATGCAGACCTGGCAGTTGCTATTAACGTCTGTGTCTGAAATATTCTCTATTCATGTACTTGGTCTCGACATCAAACAAAACAGCTTCTTTATCTTTAATTTATTTCGACCTTTGACAGTTAAAATTAAAATTCTTTCCATTTAAATTAACTGAATTCTTCTAAAACTAGTTTTCCCTACCTTTAAACAGCATTCGAAAACTCTTTACAGCTGTCATTGGAAATTAAACATTCTTTTGTGAAACAATGTTACTTTTCTTAGTAAAAGGGTTGCCTGAGGTATAACTAAGAGATACTTGTCTGAATTTGTAATTTAATTCCATTAATGACATCACGTTTGAAAAAAAGAATTCCTGACATGTGACATCTGGAACGTAACATACCGTTTTACATTTAATCATTTAGTTACTTATAGTGCTTGGGACTAATATTTCTTTCTCTAATATTTCTTTCTGGTATATTTCTTTGTCTAATATTTTTTAGATGCTAATATTTTTCTTTTTACATAAATAAATAATTCTAAAATTACTAAAAAACAAAATTTATAGTTTAAAATTTTATTAGTTTGTTAACACTCAACATGATACCTTGAAAAAAAATCTAGAGTATGTAGTCAAAAATGTTTTCATTAATAAACATTGATGAGAGAACCTTACAGCTTATTTTATTTCGAAAGAAAATTTCCCAACCATTTATGAAACAGTCATTCAAATGAATGAATTCATGAATTATAAAATTAGCAGAAACATTTTAAAAGATTTAAAGATTAAAGCAATGGAATAAAACTAATGTTTTAAAGATTAAAACAATGAAATAAATTTAACTTGTTAATTCGTACTATTTCAATTAGTGACTAAATACTTACATTAATTAAAAAAAATTATCAATTATATGAGTTTGTATTTTTAGAGTAATTTTAAGTTTTTATTAATAAGTTATATAGAATCTTGTGATATCACAAGATTCTACATAACTTAACTTATTCTATATAACTATATAACTTAATTTATTTCAATTTATTTTTGCGACAGAAAATACTTGTGTAGGTTATAGTTTCATTTATATAAAGCTAAACAATCTGAAGCGAACACAAATGATGTCAGATAAACAGACTACAGTTTCAAGTTTATGATGAAGGTCCTCCTTCGAATATAGATTTAAGCACATAATCGGTTAGAGTTATGACACTGAAGAAGATTCTTAATTATAGAGTTTCAATGATCTCTGGTCTATTTATGTGACGTAATATTTGTGCTCTTTTCATTGAATATTTTTTTTCCGCATTTTTTTTCTTTTTTACATTTTTATTTTTTTTAAAATTTATTTATTTACAGCATGAGCAAAGCCTATTCTTAATTTTCATTGTTTTAGTTGTTTATCAAACTTGATTTCGCGTTATAATTTGTATTTAAATACCGAAATAATTGTCTTGATAAACGCGTTTTTTTTTTTTTTTTTTGAGGATCCTGCAGTGGACTTGATAGTAAAGACACTGTTCTCAGTAGAACACCAAAGTAAAGCATCACTGTCTGCAATCAGTAAGCGAGTGGGTGACTACTTTGAAAAGCCTGCGTAGGGACCGAGGGTGTGCGGTATTGGTCCTCGTTAAACTGTTCTACCGTAAAGAGCTTGACTTGGAACACAAGTCACGGGGCTACTATAGCAGGGGAGCAATCCCCTCTGCAGAGGATCAAACTTGCGATCCTCAGGGATGTTTCCCAGACCGTTGCCAATAGCCCACTGTGCATCTCTAATGCGACGTAAATAAAGTACCTACCAACCTTTTTTTCTAGGCATAATACATAAATCATGAGCGCTGTATTCAAAATGGATTTTTATTTAATAATATAAATGGACTGATTTTTCGGCATAAGAAAAGTTATGATTTTTATCTTAGTTTTGGGAAACACAAATGAAGCATTAACCTCCACAATCTCCGTGTTTCTTAATTAGCTCTTGCTCCGGTGCTATTTTTTATATAATTAAAACTATTTAAAACTCCGAACATACAAAAACTAAAAGTCTTTATTTTTCTTCTATTTGCAATCGAAAACAAACTACTGAAATTGTAATTGAAAT
The DNA here is from genome assembly GCA_949128135.1 of Parasteatoda lunata. NCBI lineage: Eukaryota > Metazoa > Arthropoda > Arachnida > Araneae > Theridiidae > Parasteatoda > Parasteatoda lunata. Next base: position 45,305,262 of record OX421978.1, on the reverse strand, counting down.
TTATTTTGAAGAATTACAAATAGTTTTCCACAGCTAAGAATTCGGTTAAAGTTTAGACATTTAAAAAAAAATGTCCCATTCAAAACTAAATACTCACTTTAAACTTTTTCTAGAAACTCAATTGGATTCCGTGTCTCACGTGACTGCTGACGTAAATTTTCAGTCTCAGATGACGTCGAGATTTCATGTTTACGGAATTAATGGGATACAACGAAACCCCATTTTAAAAGAAAAAAAAAATGGAAAGTAGTCCGTTGCATTATACTCAGTAAAAAGAAATTAAATGAGTCGTGGTGTTTTGATGCAAGTCGTCTCAGGTGGTTCTAACAAAGACTGTAATTTTGTTTAAATAAAGTGTAAACTAAGAAAACGAAAAATCTTTCTATTTTTTTTTCGCCAAAATTTTCTATTAGCACAAATAAAATTATTACACCAGAAAGAAATTAATCTAGTTAAAGTAACATTTATATTAAGAATGAAACTATAAGCGTAGTATTTTGACAGGATATTCCCAATTCTGTCCTATTCTTTGTTTTAAAAATTTTTATTCTTAGATAATAAATAAAACACTTTTAGTTAAATTACTGTTTATTCGATTTATTTTATGTATCATTTTTACCCGAATATTCAGAAGAAAAATCATGTTATTCGTGCTATTTATATTTTTAATTTACAATATACTGCTAATCTATATATATATTTCTCTTACACGGCACCAAAAAAAAGCCTCATTACAACTTCCCGAATAGCAACGTTAGAAAATCGACCAATGACTGCATCTAAAACTGTCACATGCCAAATCTAGCTGAGTTGGCTCAACATATAGCGCTTTTAAAAACGGAAACAATAACCAGAGTGAGCATTATCAGGTTGTTCAATTCAGCTGCTGCAAAAATAAAAATAAATAACTTAAAAAATAAAAATGCTGTTGCCAGCCATAGAATTTTTCTAAAGTTAACTTAGCAACATAAATCAAAATTATGATACCTGAGCGCTTGACGTAACAAATCCTTCAATTCTATAAGTGTTGTATCGCCAAATGCCCAAATTAACGATTGCAATTTCAAATTAATATTGAAATGTACAGGTTAAGAATTTTCTACAGTGAAAAGTTTTCGGAACTTCAGTATTCAAAAAAGTATACAAAAGCTAGACGTTAAGAACGTATCCAATGAGCGAGCAAAGCGAGCATTGGATTGCGAAGCAATCTGAAATGAACTGCGAAAGCAGTTCCGGGGGTTGGTGAGCGCCAGCGAGCAGGGGGCGAAGCCTCCTAGTAAACTTTATATTGCTCATAAACAATATAATGCAAATTAAATAACTTCCTATTGCTAATAAACAAAAATTTTCCAAAAAATTTTAATTAATAAAAAAGCTACAAAATGATAAGAAGATGCAGTCAACTTAAAAGCAGCATCGCCATGTTAATTAGAAAAAAAAATGCTTTTCAAATCTTAAACTAAAATGTGGAGAATTCATCAGCACTTAGTTGTTTAAAAATATTATTGAATGAATAAGAGCTTAAACAGAGAGAGGTATGGCCGATGGGATGAAGGGTAATTCCGAATTCACCAATTTTTCCCCCCTACATAAATCATCAGAGTCTGGACCCATTATCAAATCAAATGTTATTTGGACATACATTAGATATTAGAACATTTTTATAGATTCTGTACTAGTGTTTAGTAAAGAAGAATATCTGGTTTTCTAATTTTCTTATAAGGAATTTTGTTTTTACACAATATTTTTTTATACACTAAACATTTTATTTTGAAATTTTCTTTTATATTGTACGATCGATTATGTTAAGGCATTTATAACAGTTAAAATGCATATCACGTTAATAACAATTTAGAAATTCTAAAGTTAAAAGGCAGAAATGTCATTTATCCCGCATAAATAGGCCTATGCGGTAAAATTAAGGATTTTTTGTTCCTGATGAATATAGATGGCAGCACTTTATCGGATAAATTTTAATCATTGAATGTTTTGGTCTCTTTTTTAAAGTTTTCGAAAGAGGTCAGCACTATATATTTTTTATATTTTTTTAAATTTGTAAAGATCTAGCATTTTTTTTTATTTGGCTATTCTGACTGTAATTTTACATACATACATACACCCACAGACACACACACACACACACATATATATATATATATATATATATATATATATATATATATATATATATATATATATATATATATATATATATATATATATATATATATATATATATATATATTAAGTGTGTATATATATAATAAGTATATTGTGTGTATTCTTATAATATATATATATATATATATATATAATAAGAATATTTAGTTAAAAACAAAATATAACAACGTGAACAATTTTTGAAAAATGAATAATCTAACCTCTTTTTCCCCCATAATTTAAATTTCATGACAAACTAAAACGTTTTGTCACCCAAAGTTACTTTTAAACTATGAAAGATAACTAATGTCATTTAACACTGCAAATGTCAAAAGTTGATATAAGCAGCACTGTTTTTAGTTTTGTTATTAACTTTCATTCCACCAATTGCATATTTTAGTGAATCATATGTGAATTCTAATAGTAGATTTTATCTCAGAAAAAAACAAAAATTTATAACACCTAATATTTTTAATAAAAATTAAATATTTTAAAATTAATATAAAAATTATTGATATTGTAAATTGATACCCATTATAACAATTTTGAAAGCACATAAATTGCAACTGCTATTTGAAAATCAAGATTTTGAATTATTGTATTATTTTGAACTGTTTAAAAATTAAACTGTAACTGTTTAAAAAGTAATGAATTTATTTAAAATAGAAGAGTAAATGGAAGAGTAAAGTATTGAAGTAATTAATTTACAGTTTCAAACAATATAAATTAGAAAATAAAAAAATCATATTTATATAACAGTGCTTGCTAAAATTGTTAATAAGGGTGCATTGTTATAAAAATAAAGGAAAAATTAAAAAAAGCGTAATTATTATGAAATAACATTGACATATATATTGAAATCAAAAGTTTTTTAAACTGTAAGAACCTTTTAACAATGAAATAATTTCACGTTAATAAATATCGAAATTGAATAAAAATCGAACCTTTGGCTTACTATAAACCGAATCATCAGTTTTAATATGTTCAAGAAAATAAAATAAGGACTCACCCCTTTTACATATCATTCTTTCTTGCGTCTTCGAACGGAAAATTTCTTGTCAGAATAGAAAGTACTAAGTTGAATAATCATTTTAGCCATCGAAATCACCACCACGAAAGCTTACCACCATTTTTAAAACTTTGACATCGCTCTTTTCACCAAATAATTAAACCTTATGCAACAATAAACGTAATAATAAACTATAACTAAAAACATTTAATAGCTGGTAGAAAAAATAGAGCCGAAGAGCTTAACATATAAAACGGTACTCAACAAAAATTATAGAACTTTTAATTAGTAAAATTTCTTTTTCAAATCGCTATGTTCAATAAGATAGTATTAACAGCTGCAGTCAGCCAATTGTCGCCAAACGAATAAAACAAAAACAAGAAAAAAATGCTGACGCTAGAAGAATGGCCTTAGTCTTGTTTTAAAATCGTTTGCTTTTTTCTTTAAAATATCAATTAGATGTTTCTTTTCTCCTCAATTTTATTTCATCATATTGACTATCTCTGCTCTCATATTCGCAAATTGTAAAAATAAATATTGCCTAGATTATTATATGCCTTTGAAATCCGTATAATGTATCGCATCTAAAAGTATCTGAATACAATATATACTTCAGTGCAAAATGCATAATATTCTGGTGAAATTTTATCAACAATTTTTCCGAAAAAAAATCTGTGTAGTGTAAACATATTAGTCCAAATATACGTAAAATAGAATAAAGTATTTTATTTAATGTTAAAAAAATATAAACTAACCGAAGAGCTTAACATATAAAACGGTACTCAACAAAAATTATAGAACTTTTAATTAGTAAAATTTCTTTTTCAAATCGCTATGTTCAATAAGATAGTATTAACAGCTGCAGTCAGCCAATTGTCGCCAAACGAATAAAACAAAAACAAGAAAAAAATGCTGACGCTAGAAGAATGGCCTTAGTCTTGTTTTAAAATCGTTTGCTTTTTTCTTTAAAATATCAATTAGATGTTTCTTTTCTCCTCAATTTTATTTCATCATATTGACTATCTCTGCTCTCATATTCGCAAATTGTAAAAATAAATATTGCCTAGATTATTATATGCCTTTGAAATCCGTATAATGTATCGCATCTAAAAGTATCTGAATACAATATATACTTCAGTGCAAAATGCATAATATTCTGGTGAAATTTTATCAACAATTTTTCCGAAAAAAAATCTGTGTAGTGTAAACATATTAGTCCAAATATACGTAAAATAGAATAAAGCATTTTATTTAATGTTAAAAAAATATAAACTAACTTCAAAAGTGCTTAGTATATGAAATTTTTCACACAGAAATTGTGTTACTTTTCAACCTCTGTAATAATATTTTTTAATTAAAATAAATCATCATGCTGTTAGTGGATAAAGAAATTATGTAAAATTTGAAATTTTTAATATGAATCTTATAGAAATTGTAAGAATATACATCTATTTAAAAAACAGACGGAAAACTATTTTAAACTATATTAAAAATTGAAAACTAATTTAAAAACTTCCAAATTCTTTATTCAAATAAATAATATTAAAAAAAATTACTTAAATATTTTTTGATACATGAACAAGGGATGTTTCACATTTAAAACAGTGAGCTTTAGGAAATGGGGCAATATTGTACGGTAGCAATTTTCGTAAATCAACACGTTTTTACGGTAACAAATTCCTTTTCAAAGTCTAGTACGAACGCTTTCGGAAATCTTTAAACTGATCACACTTTTGGATGTATGTTATTTGTGCACACGCACACACACAGATATATATATATATATATATATATATATATTAATATTAATATGCACAATGAAATTTACAAAGAGGTTTTGCAAATTATGGTTAAATTAAACTAAAATTGTGGAACAGTGCTTGCTGCAATTTTAAGATAAGGCATGTATTATATTTTATAATAATCACTTGAACGTTTTTAAAAAGTTCTTTTAACACAAGTTTTCAACTTATTTTTTACAATTTAAATTATATGATGCAGATAATTGTTAATTAGTTAATTAATAATTAATGAAATAAAATATTACTTGTTAAATAATCATTAATAATTATTAAATAATTTTTAATGAAGTTAGTTTATTTATTTATCTGCTAATATATATTTTAAATATAATATTTGACAATTCCCATTAGTTTAATATGAATGATGAATGATTGAAATTGGAATGAAATCGAATATAATTTTTGTAATAAGTAAACCTTAACCTAAATTTTTGAATTAAACAAAAATAATTTAAATTGCTGATCTGAATTTTTCTATTGGTAGACATTTTTATCTAAATTTTTAAAATGTTTTCTGCATACAATATATAATTCGTACAATTTTGTTGCTGGTGTTTAATTAGCACAGATTGTTTTATTACTATTTATCCGTATTCTTAATTATCAATATATGAAACAAAAAGTGAAAAAACTTTATAAAATAAAGACTACAATTAAAAATGCGAATAAACATTTGTAATTAAAGCATTTGACATATTAATTGAAAGTAAAGAGGATAAATTTGAAACAGAAAATTATTTTTCAAAAGTTCATATTCTTACTTACTTATATTCGTCTTTCAGTATAAGATTTATTTAAGTATAAATATTTTATTGGATGAAAAAAACGGGGCATTTTAAAGAAGGCATTTATTTTTAATTTTCCCATTAGGAGTATTAAAGAAACAACTGTGGCTATTTGCTTTTAAATATGTAAAGTCAGTTGCATATTTCTTTGCCTCATATATATTTAAAGATTATGAAGCAAAAGTTTTTTTGACTAATATATCTTGTTTTTCGGCGCACCTTTTAAAAATATAGCTGAACCATTTTAAGCTTACTTACACTTTTTATTAGGTATTAATATTGAAATATTAATCTAATCGTGGCATTTTTATTTAGTTTCTTAAAACTCATCTTATTCATAAAACTTATTTCATCTGATTTCAAAAAAATTATTCTAAGAAAAATTGATCACTGATAACCGAGTTGACAATTTCTCTAATTTTCTTTGATATATATATATATATATATATATATATATATATATATATATATATATATATATATATATATATATGTTATTAGTTTTTTGGAGGACAATTTCCTTTATGGACACAATGTTGGCCTGCTGCGTATGTGTGTGCTTAAAGCAAAAATTAAATGCTCTTAAATGCTAAGAATAGGATGTGACTTTACATTATGTTGATAAAAAGTTTTAAAATTAAAATTTAAAACTACAAAAAATTTTTTCGTATTAAAAATCTAATAACGACAATTTTAGAATTAGTTTTCTGACACAATTGATAGTAAGGGTTTAAAAACTAAGCTTAAAAAAGTTCATTTTTATTTTAAAATAGAATAATCTTATACATTTATTTTTTTAAACAAATATCACAATTTAAATAACTATAAAAATATCTAATGAAAAAGAAAAATGCATGTTTCGTAAAATTAATTTACGGTACTGTTAAAAACTCACGTATTTATCCTTCAATTAGGAGAAGTTTTGATAGAAGCATATAATATTTTCTTCCTTTATATTTAATTTTTAAAGCTGCTAAAAATTCATAGCAGTCATAATTTTTAAAATCTTTTCATAAACAAAGGAAAGAAGTGTTTTCTACAACTAAAGTAAATGAATTGCTTTAAAGGTTTTCATATTATGCGTATTATTTTTTAATAAACTGGAATTACGGATTTCAAAAGTTCTGAAAAAATAGCATTTTAAATTGTAAAAGACAGATATTATTTAAAAATAATTAGAAAGAATAGCTTAAAAGAAGGTTTTTGTATGTAATTTTTAATTTTTAAGTATAAATTATTAGTTTTTAAATAAAGAAAACAATTTAGAAATAAAGTAAGAAATATGCGAGTAATGTTATCAACGCTGTAAGAAATTTCTCGGAAAAAATAGTTAAATAAGAATTTACTTAATTGTTATTTTTTCATATTAAAACAAAGGAGTATAACAGCCCTAAATAAAATGTTTAATCAAACTGCTTTTTTTTATTAAAAACGATTTTTTTTTATTAAGTACGATCAAACATTTAGAATTTTATCATTTCAAATAGGCAACAACAGAAGTCACTTGAAACCTTAACGCTGGGGTACATATTATAACCCGGAGAACTAATCTGTTCATCTCATAACCAACAGAATGGGGGTTTGAGTCCCTTCGTTGACACGACAAGACTTCATTCCCTTCAATACACGAAGAGTTGCTTGAGTCTCGTACTTCTTACTTTGTGACCCTGGACTATTAGAATACGATACTTTCATTCACTCATAGAAGGCATACCCCACAAAGCTGCTTAACACAAAAAGTCAAGTATTTCCCACCTTTTAAAATAGGTGAACCAACTAGATAAAGTATTTAAATCACGTACCACGGTTCACCTGATAAAACGCAATCAATTAAACCACAACCAAGAGCCAAAGTTTTTATGACTAATATATCTTGTTTTTGGGCGCACCTTTTAAAAATATAGCAGAAACATTTTAAGCTTACTTACACTTTTTTATTAGGTATTAATATTGAAATATTAATCTAATCGTGGCATTGTTATTTTGTTTCTTAAAACTCATCTTATTCATAAAACTTATTTCATCTGATATCAAAAAATTTATTCTAAGAAAAATTGATCACTGATAACCGAGTTGACAATTTCCCTACTGTTCTTTGATATATATATATATATATATATATATATATATATTATTAGTTTTTTGAGACTTAAAATTCTTATTATTTATTTTTGTTTTCATTTTTTATGTTTTAACTTTATTTTTTAATATTTTAAATTCCGTTTTAATTAATTTGTGTATATTTTGCTCCTGTAAAATAAAAAAAAATGGACCACCTTGGATAACTATTGATCTAATGATTAGATTTTCACTTTCTTGGACTCAATCTTAACGGTTCGCGGAGTTACCTCAAATATGCTAATTAATTATGACAGGCAATGTTACGTAATCAGAAACAAAAAAGGTGCTTTCTCTGAATAAACAAACCTGTTTTTTTGACGGATTCGAATTTATGACCCCCAAATTATGGGTTGTAGCCACAATCTGAGAAGTATTGTCCCAATAGTTTGGTCAGGAGAGTGGTCCACAGTTTGAACCTCTTAATATTGAACATAAATTTATTTATCCCAAGATAATTCCACGCAAAGTTTAACTTTTAATAAATTTCATTTTTTTTATTTGTATTTCGAAATGGTCGAAAAACATTTGAATTGGAAGGTATGCATTTTTTACATCATTTTAAAGAATTCAATTTAAAATACAAACTACAAAAATTTTAGCAAATTTGGTTGAATAGTTTCTGAGACATAAAATTATAAAAATTTTGTATTATTATCGATTTCTCAGCAATTATTACAACCGATTTCACTTCATTTGTATTTTAAAAATCGGAATAATAAATATTTACTTAAAGTTATATTATGCATGCAATTATTTTTGGATAAATAAAGTTTTTTAATTATGTGCAAAAAAAATTTCAATTCGCTTAGAAAGTTCTCGAGATTTAGTGAAATACGCAAAAAGTAGAATTAACATTAAGTTTTCCAAACTTTAGACCGATCTCCTGACCAAACTAATTGGACCATATATATTTCTCATATTGCAGTTACTCCTTATATTTCGAAGGTCATAAATCCAAACCAGTCGAAAAAAAGGTATGTTTCTTCAGAGAAAAAAAAAATTGTCTGCACTAATTATGTAGCATATTTGAGGACATCCCCTCGAACTTTTCAGATTGTTATCAGTGCATTAAGCATTGATTAAAATTAATACCACTACCCTTATCATCTCTTAGAATATTGCTTATAGTAGTACACATTAACTAAATAAATTAATTATCATTGATGCAATTAGGGTTGATTAAGCCGATTAAGCCAATCTCGCTAAAGATAAAATTATTCCATTTTTCTGAGCTCCCATAAGTTTTATAATGTGATGCCAGTCAGTAGTAAACTTTTTGTGTTGCTCATTGAGCTTTTGGTAAAAAATGCACTCGAGGCTCTTGTAAATAATATACTCAGAGCTTCGTCTTTATGGAATGAGTCAATATGTAGTTTTGTAGGAATGCTGACAGTATTTTATACATGTCTTGAGGGTTTATTATAGTAATTCGTCTGAAAACATAACGTCATAGTAAGTCAAAGCATTTAAAAGTGGGGAAAAATTAAAGGAATTTCTTAACCTGTGGTTAAGATAAATGCTGCGAATAAGTTATTCATAGAAGAAGGGGTCCATAAAATTCCGGTAATAGATGAAGACGCGCAATGAGCTTTCATAGTGTTAATAAGGAAAAAATTGTTGCATTATATGTATAATAATATAATGCAAAGGTTTAAACATACTCTAGTGAAAACTCCTTCATTTTTAATTAAAACAATCAAAGAACTAAGCGTGGAAACTTTCAGTGATACAGCAAAAGTTACATATGCTACAAAAGTCATAGAAGCGTTAGCTAATTTTTTTCAACGAAAAGTGTCTTTCGATTGTGGATGAAAATAATATCTTATTAGATATTTTCGCTAAATTTGATGTTTTTGCATTATCTAAGGAGCAGATGTATCACAATCTTGACCTAACAATAAATGAAACGAAATGTCACCGTGACAGATCCAAAGTTATACATTGTTGTCCGTTTATATTTTTGTGTACTGTACACATCTCTCATTTGTTTCGACACCGCATGTTTTTCTAACTCAGTTTTATAACTTTTATGCTAACACGGTATGTTTTTTTTCTGTTTTTTGTAATTTTTTTAATGTAAATTTTTTTTATCAGTACTATATTGTAAAATTTTAAATGCATTTTATTTGTAGTGTGTATTGTAAGATTAACATTAGTAAGATTAACATTAGTAATTTCTAATACATTAGTATTAGAAATTAATATTTCGTTCCATTTTTCGAAAATCATGACTATCGATTCAAATTTTCCAATTCATTTTGTTAGAATCAGACTGGTATTTGCCTCACAGACCCTTCACCCTACTTGCAAAATGTTTTAAATTCTTTAATATTTTAGTTTTAAAAAAATCTATTTAACCTTGCAATTCGAATAGATTATTTTAAATTTTTTAAATTAAAATATAGCATTCTTATATAATTTTCTATAAAATTTTTTTTAACTATTATTTTAGTTTCAATGAAAACTGAAAACTTCATAATAAAGTTTTATTGATACCAATTCCTTAATTATTGTTATATTTTTTCTTTTTCTCATTGTTAAAAATATTTCTTAAAAAGGAATTTTACAAAACAAGCTAATTGTTTTCTTCATTTTTGTTATAAAATAACGTGCAAAAAAAAAAAAAAAAAAAAAAAAGCTCTCCTTTCCTTAATTGATTAAAAAGAAAAGCTTTTTATATATTTTTTTTCTGCTTTAAAAAACAAGGATCTTTTAAAATCAAATTACTACTTAAGAGAAAATGTAAGTATCAAAATAATTGATCATCCTTTAATTAATTATCCTTTTAAGTCTTCCTTGAACTACAATATACACGTACGGAATAATTTGCGCAATAAAAAGATATTTTTGCTTTATCCATTGTTTGCTATTTTATTCTTTTTCTTTTCATTATATTTAAGACAATTTTATTACAAATATAAGATCAAAAATAGTATTACGATATTGTTTAACATAACGGTTGAAAACAAAAATCATTCATGCAAAATTTATCAAGCCATATAAAATTAAATTCAATAATTTATCTGTACTATTTATTTTCGATTAAGAGACATTATAAATCTTCGAGATCAATTAGGTATTAACTTCAATGCCCATTCTATCAAAATCAGAAATGTACTTAATAGTTCAATATTCCTCTAAAGATATGGTATCTTACTTTATAGGAAACGCCAGAGTAATTGCCTTTATCGGACATAATGAGCTATCGTAAGATCTGCTTATAAATTGACACAAAATTTAAGCTTCTTATCCACGGCACGAAATACCATGTAAATGCCATTATAATATTTACAGTCAATAATCTGATAAGTAACCATATATCATACTTAAGATGTATCTTAGGTCTTAGAACATTGATTTCAATCGAGAAACCGTTAAATATATTATAATATACCATTTCTACAAGTTTAATGATTAATCATCCACACAGCCTATTACTGGGTATTATGAAATATTTCTATCATATATATTGTATACTATTATAAACGTAAAGTTGAGTTAATGAAGTTTCTAAGTTATATTTATGTGAATATAACTTTATTAAATTTTAAAGTTCATACGCTAATAAAACGAAATAAAGCATATACCATGATTTTATTTCTTAACAATAAGATAACAATGGCTGAAAATCATAATTCACTAACACTTATTTAAACTGTTAGCGTTCTGAATCATGATGTTTTGATTTACTGGAAAACGACGAGCTGTAAATTGTTGCTCGTTGAATGTTTTTACTCAAAGCCGTCTTCCATTTCGGTAGCACTCAAAGATTGTCCCTTAGTATCATCATCTAATGCTATATTGAAAAGAAAATCATCGAAATAAATTGATGATATTAAGTTAAAACAAGAGTTTAGCTGTAGAAATCTCACACATTTTTAGTGTTACGTAGAAGCTTCTTCCACTGTTGAATCAAAATTTTTGCTTTATAATTCTAGACAGCTAGGATGCTATTTTGTTATGCGTGTTCATAGAACCAAAAATTTAAATATACTTTAAATTAACATATTGAGTCGCGGTGGCTCAGAGAATAGAGCGTTCTACTTTCAATGTGGGAAACCGGGTTCAAATCCTTGCAATGGTTGGTCGATACGAATTTCGCATCTTGCTCGTACCGACCACAATGACGTAAAATATCCACAGTGGTAGACGGATAATGAATTAGACAACAATTGCCGGCAGGCTAACCGTTGAAAATTTTCATGGTTTTCCTCTCCGCGTAACACAAATGCTGGTTCAATCAAATATCCCTCCACAAAGAAAGATTTATCCCAATACTTGATCCAGTTCTTGTCTTCTGGATTGGGTTCAAAATTAAACGGCTACGGAGTTGAAAATTGGTAGTTGCAAACTAAAAATTTGTGAGTCTACGGCTCAACAACGGTTATAACATAAAATAAAATTGACATATTAAAATATCAGAAAGGTATAATCCTGAACCAAATTTTTCTGAAACAATAGAAAAGATAGAGTTAAAACATTTGTTTTTAAAAAAAAGCAATATTATAAAAAAAAAAAAGAATAAAAATAAAAAACGGAGTTCGACCATTGTACGCGAACACATTATTTGAAGTACCGGTAATGCAGAAACCAGAAAAAAAAAAGAAAAAAAAAGACGGGAAAACACTTTTTTACCAAAGTTAGTTCCTCTGTACAATAAGCAAAAAAAAAAATTATATTATTTTTTGTTCTAATGATTTGTCTTTTACGTATTTATCGTGATGCTATAAAAGGTTGACCTCAAGTATATAGATTATTCTACTATTTTTTATTAGTATATTTAATAGTAGTCAAAAAAGTGTTGAAATGTCAGATATACAGTTTTTTTACACAATTCTAAACAATTAAATTTTGAAAATTGCTTGAATACAAAATCTTAACTAAATCAGTCAAATTGTTCTTTAGAATTAAAGATTTTAAAATATGATTTTTTTTAAAATATGATTTTTTAAAAATTTTATAACTCCGAAACTTTTTGATTAATTACGTTAATATTTTTTTATTTTTCCTTTAAAATTGCATAAAATAGAATGTGTTATTTAAAATTTAACATATTTCATCGACTCACAATTCTAAATTTTATGGACCATCAGTGAATAAAATAATAATAAAAATATTGTTTTACTCTTTCATTTGGTGAATTTTATAAATAAGGGTTAAAAACTATTTTTACCTTTAAAAACCATTAGTAAGCCATCTGTATAATTTCTTTTTTATGTAAGTGAGAATTGGACAATGATTTTTTCGGGTGAAAAATAGCTGATGAACCTTCTACAAAAGTTCTTGAAAATAAATTGTGGCGCTACAATGGTAAGTAAAATCTGAATAATAGGATAAAACAATTTTAAAAAAAATAGAGAATCTCTCTTTATATGAGAAAAGTAATTAAAGTATTCCTGACTAAGATGGTTAAGTCGTATCTACTGTCATAAAGATGAAGATAGAATTGCGAAAAGCAGTTTATTTGTTAGAAAATAGATTCGTCTTTTGGTCAAGCTGGTGGACAATTTCCTTTATGGACACAATTTTGGTGGACAACATTATGGACACAATGTTGGCATGCTGCATATGTGTGTATATGTGTGTGTTTTTCTGCGTATGTGTGTGCTTAAAGCAAAATTTAAATGCTCTTAAATACTAAGAATAGGATGTGACTTAACATTATGTTGCAAAAAAGTTTTAAAATTAACATTTAAAACTGCACTAATTTTTTTCGTATTAAAAATCTAATAACGACAATTTTAGAATTAGTTTTCTGACGCAATTGATAGTAAGGATATAAAAACTAAGCTTAAAAAATTTCATTTTTATTTAAAACAGAATAAGCTTATACATAATTTTTTTAAAAACAAATATCACAATTTAAATAACTACAAAAATATCTAATGAAAAAGAAAAATGCTAGTTTCGTAAAATTAATTTACGGTACTGTTAAAAACTCACGTATTTATCCTTCAATTAGGAGAAGTTTTGATAGAAGCATATAATATTTTCTTCCTTTATATTTAATTTTTAAAGCTGCTAAAAATTCATAGCAGTCATAATTTTTAAAATCTTTTCAAAAACAAAGGAAAGAAGTGTTTTCTACAACTAAAGTAAATTAATTGCTTTAAAGGTTTTCATATTATACGAATTATTTTTTAATAAACTGGAATTACGGATTTCAAAAGTTCTGAAAAAATAGCATTTTAATTTGTAAAAGACAGATATTATTTAAAAATAATTAGAAAGAATAGCTTAAAAGAAGGTTTTTGTATGTAATTTTTAATTTTTAACTATAAATTATTAATTTTTAAATAAAGAAAACAAGTTAGAAATAAAGTGAGAAATATGCGAGTAATGTTATCAACGCTGTTAGAAATTTCTCGGAAAAAAGAGTTAAATAAGTATTTACTTCATTGTTATTTTTTCATATTAAAACAAAGGAGTATAACAGTCCTAAATAAATTGTTAATCAAACTGTTTTTATTTTTATTAAAAACGATTTTTTTTATTAAGTACGATCAAACATTAAGAATTTTATCATTTCAACTAGGCAACAACTGAAGTCATTTGAAACCTTGACGCAGGGGTACATATTATAACCCGGAGAAGTAATCTGTTCATCTCATAACCAACAGAATGGGGGTTTGAGTCCCTTCGTTGACACGACAAGACTTCATTCCCTTCAATACACGAAGAGTTGCTTGATTCTCGTACTTCTTACTTTGTGACCCTGGACTATTAGAATACGATACTTTCATTCACTCATAGATGGCATACCCTACAAAGCTGCTTAACACAAAAAGTCAAGTATTTCCCACCTCTTAAAATAGGTGAACCAACTAGATAAAGTAATTAAATCACGTTCCACGGTTCACTTGATAAAACGCAATCAATTAAACCACAACCAAGAGCCAATGCCCCTTACCTAACGAAATGCCAAGCTACAATGTCCAGTTGATTTTCTTTTTATGATTTTGAAACCATGCTAGTTGTAAGTGGTTAAAAACCGTGTCGTTTTGTATTCATGATTTTTTTTAAAACTATATTTGCTGTAAACGATGTAGTAACCCCTCAAAACCGTAAAGGCAAAAAATGTTCTTCAAAGTAATCGTTACAGTTAATTGAATAGACAGACAGTTGCCGGTGACTTTACTGAAAATTGAGAAAGAAAATTCTAACACTGAAATAGAGCGATTCTAATTATCTAATTATTGTTATGAAACCTATTTAATGGAATAATTTTTATTTCATTACGAAAGTTAAATGTACCCAAGACGATTTTTACTCTAAATATAAATTTTTTGTTTATTTAATAGAACGTTTTCCCCCTAATTTAATAATAAATTTTCTATATTCTGAATTGGTAATATTTAAAAATTGAATGTGATATAAGTTCTAAAATTGACATTCTTAGTAGTGAACAGGAAAATTTATAATTTAAATAGAATGTCTGGACAATCTAATACAGTGATTCTCAATCTTTTTTTTGTGGCGGCACACTTTTAACGATTTCGAAATTTCATGGCACACAATAAAAGAAATTTGTTTAAAAGTTGTTTATTTACCTATAATACACTGTGTTAAATAGTTTGTCATAATAATTTTGAATTTGAAATAATATGATATGTACAACAAAAGCACGTTTATTAAGGGATTATTTCTTTTGACTAAGTTTTTATTAGTTAGTAACAGTTTTTTTTTTTTTTTTTGCTAGTTATTAATTGTTAGCTTGCATTGTTTTCTATAGTTATTAATTGTTGTTTTTTTACATTGTTATTTTTTGTGATTTCTTATTAACTATTTCTTTTGCCAATTATTAATTTTTTAAATATTTTTTTGTTAGTTATCCTTTGTTAATTTGTTTTTATAACTATTAAATGCATAGCTTACTTTAATGATTAGCTTTTATTCCCGTTTGATAGTCAATATTTAGCTTGCTTTCCCTTGTTAATTAATAACTTTAATAGTCATTAAATTTCCTACTTATTTCAACATTTTTTAAAATTGTATGTCAAAGACAATTCAAACCCTTTCTTCTTATTTAAACTTATTTTAAGATTGTCAGAGACAACACAATCTCCGACAAAGATGTTCACACGGTTAAAGCGTGGAAAAATTATAAAAAGTATATATATATATATATATATATATATACTTTTCTTTAATTTAAACTTTACTCGTGATAAAAAAAAGCCTTATAATTTTTATTGTATTATTTCTAATATTTCGCGGCACATTTTAAGAATTTGGCGGCACACAAAAGTGCCGCAGCACACTGGTTGAGAACCACTGATCTAATAGTTACAATAAATTTTGTCTTATCTATATATTTTTTAACTAACTATAAATATACTAACTATATGTCTGATGGTTTATATTTTTAACATAAATCTTTTGCTAAAATTACTTGAGCATTATTTTAACCCTAACTTGAACATAAATTTTATCAGAATGAAAATGAAATAATTTTTAAAATAACTATAAATCAGATATTAAGATTAACTGGCTTTTGGCAAAGTCTAAGTAAATTTATATTTCAAACGTAATTTTTTAAAAATTAAATAGTAAGAGTGCATTTTATATGACTTAAATCAATAAGCTGAGATAAACTAAATACAAAATGTCATTTATGAATAATGTAATCACTGATATTATTTCACTTTTATTAAATGCATTAAGATTATCTTTAATGTGTAAAACTAGATGTCCTAGGATTTAAGATTATAAACTTAAGATGATGAAATATTACGAATTATAAACCTTACCATATTGAAATAACTATTCTGAGAGTAAAAGAAAAACATTTAGTCAAATTAAATTGATAATATTTAAAACGATGCATTTTATATATCAAAACAAAAAATAATTAAATTTTGCTTTAATAATCTAAAAGCTTTTTTTTTAGATTCACTTTCATTTTATGGGTTCACTTTCATTTTATAGTTGACAAATTTGGTTATGAGTTTTTCTGACGTTAAAAGATAAACTAAGTGATAAAAAGAAAAATCTAATTACTTAAAATGTCCTTATTAAAAAAATTCATGCTATTTTGTAAAATAAACAAATATATTCTAGCATTTTGTTATATTTGTAATATTTAGAAGCGGCGAGTTTTTGAAATATTCTACTAATGTTAAATTTGAATTATAAAAATGATGCGAATCTTTAGAATTAAAAAAAAGTCATTTACATATTTGCATAATGGAAATATATACGTATATATCTAAATTAAAAGTTCAATTAAGTTTTTAGTCCAATAAAAGAAATGATATGCTATGAGTATATTAAGTGCTTGAGGAAGTGCCTGAGGGATATTGTTTATTTCTCTTAAATACTAAAAATTAATTGTTTATTTCAGAAGGTGGTGTATTTCACTTTTCTGCAATTCGAAAAACTTCAACGAACATTAAATAATTTAAAACTCAAGTCCTTATGAGGAAAATCTTGTAGCTTCCCGCTTCATATTGACATTTTAAATTAAATCCCGTGTTCTAAAAATATTTCGCTGATAATTTTAAGTATATAAAAGCAAAATGTGGTTTTATTTATTTAATGCTTAGTTTATGCGTATTTTAAAAATTTTTGAATAATCTGTTTAAACAAATTATTGATGTTACTAAAGGATGATATTTCAAACTAAAATAAAATGATTTTTTAATTTTTTACTATTCTGTTTTTGCTTTTTTTTTAAACAAAAATCAATAGTTTGTAATTTGCGTACAATTAGTTTCTTAACTATTATTTTTGCCATTATTATTGCTCTTATAAACCTTTTAATATTTTAAGCAGACAATTATGCATAAATGCTTTTTTAATTTAATTCATATAAAAACAATGAAGGAATTTAAATACTTTATTACATTGTTTACTAAAAAATATATTTTTACTTTTTATTTTTAGCATACAAATAATTTATTTAAAAAAAATCAAAATTACAAAAATCTTTAAAAAATACAAAAACATATGTAAAATCCAGTTTTGCCTTGGTTTACTTAATTTACAGACGCAACCTAAATACAACTATTATAAAACATTTTTTTAATTGAAATACATGTTAACATGTTTTAAATTTCGTTATAAATCTGCAGTACACAGAAGTATGTCACAGTTTTACAACGAATGAGGCCCGTGACAAACTTCTTAAATACAAAGTTAAAATTTCGGATGAAATTTCGATAAAAGTATTGGTACTTTGGGTACACCATCTTTAAAACTCATTGTTACTGTAAAATATTATACTGTAATTTTTACAGTAATATTTCTTTATTTAGAAAAATTCAGTGATTTTACGATAATTATAATTCTAAAAATTATGTCATGTCAGATTTTTTTTTCTGTAACATATTCCGGTAAGAATGGATTTTACTTTAAAAGTAACTACACCTAGGGTGATGGTTTGAGTTTTTACGGTAAATTAATATCACATTTTGTACAAGGTATAGATGCTCCTGTTACTGAGGGATAAAAAGCCAGTTAGAAAAATAAATTATAAAAAAAAACGTAGAAAATATATACCTTTAATAATCAAAATAGTTATTTTAAATTCATTTTTTATATAAATATAATTTAGCAAGAGTTATTATTTATAAAACGTTATTTTCAGCAAAACATTATTAATTGTTTTATTTTATGCATAGAAAATTATAATGTAAATTTTGATGGCCTTAATTGTTTTTCCAATTCAGCAGAGGAAATGGATAATTATTTTATGGTAACATAATAATTATATGGTAATACAACTTCTGTGATCTTAAACCTCATTATTAAAGTTCCTTGAATAAGTTATTTATTATTTTTTTATTTAATAATTTCCAAGAGCAAATTTAAATTAAATTTAATATTGTAAAAAATAATGAATTAAATATTTATTGTCGTTTAGTCATCGGTTTCTAGTCTCCTTTGGCTAGAGACCAACGACTCCTCTGCACTGTTGTGAAACTATGTAGAAACTACACTAAGATAAAAAGTTTACGTTTAAAACTACCAGAATATAGTAAAATGTATCGTGTTTTACCATAATACTAAATGAACCATCAAAAAGATCAAACGATCTCATTACTAATGATTTTGGTAATATTAAAAAAAGATATGATCTGATAATATATGATAAAATTAGGTAAATGTGGTAAAATGTGGTATTTTTATCATGATACCTTAGCATAAAAATCATTAATTCAGTTAAATTTACTTTGTAGTTTTAATTATAGTATTAATTATGTAGTATTAATTGTGTGGTAAAAGAAACTATAATTTTTTAAACCAGAATTTTCGAGTAACTGTAGCCATATAATTACAAAAATTATCAAATGAATGGTTTAAATACAGTATATTCTGAATGAATTTACCAGAATTTGCTGTTTTTATACTATTACTATAAAGAACGGCATTATTACCAGAATGTCCGTGCATTTTTTACGTGATAATAAGGATGCTAAGTAAGGCTAATATTTTTTATTTATAAAATAATAAATCCTACAAGAGATATTTGCTTAACATGATTCCCTAAGTGACAAGAACGAAAAAAAAAGTAACCTGAGATGATAATAGTGGCTACTTAAATGCTAGAAGTAAAAGAAAAACTACTGGAATTTTATTTCACTGACGACGGATATTGGGTTTTAGATCACGTGACAATCAAAACCAATCAAAATTCAGAGAAGAAGAATATTGAAATTGGGAAAGGATAGGAAATAAATATTAAAATATGTAGATTTCTATTCTTATCTGATCTCGATATTTAATTTTGTTCCTTCATGGAACGTCTCTAGCTAGTAACTGTCTCAAAGTTACGAAAAAAAGTGGTCTCTCGGGAATTTCAATACCGAGTAGCAGAAAATATTTTATTATTTTATATCTATTCATTGTTGTATTCTAACACTTGTGTTTTCAGTGAATTAATTTCTATTAACTGTTAAAATTTTTTTTTTTTAAGTTTAACCATAAATGCTTTCTTAAAGCGTTCAAAACCATGAATCATTTTTAAATTCTATTATTTTATTTCGTATTTTTTATCTATTTTGGTTTGGAAAAGGAACTGAGAGTGATACATGTTTTTTTTTAACAAAATGTATTAACTTTATACTAAAAAAGAAAAATACATTATATTTTTTTACATTTGGTCAAAGGTTTTGTGCTTGTAAAATATCTTAATTCCTCTTTTTCCAACACTTTTTAAAATTTAGAATTCTCTTCAGAATTTTATCCTATATATATATATATATATATATATATATATATATATATATATATATATATATATATATATATATATATATATATATATATATATGTAATAATCCTGTCGACCTGTAATAATCCTGTTAAACTTGTAATAAAAGAGTTAAAATCCCTTTTATTTGTATATAGATAGCTTAAATAATGCAGTCGTAAGCCATGTTACACACAAAAAATCTTTATTAATGGTAGTAGGCTGGTATCGATAACACTTCACATCCACACTCCGCAAGGGAGAGGCTGGACAAGACTTTGGACAATTCCGGAACAAGTTATTAGGATCAGAACATAATGAAAAAACCATGCGAAAAGCATTGCTCTCGCTTTTATACTAACACATTTTGAAGTAAAAAGGCACAGTCTTTGAAATAATTGTATCCTTACGCATTAAGGAAAATCATTTCATGCTTCCTTATATGGAAGTGAAAGGGGGAGAGATTCTAAAAATAACTCAATCGTATGTTATTAGCCTTGACTTCCCAAAATAGAATCTCTCTACGCTTATTCTTTAACAACGACATTTTATTAAAACGAAAGAGATTTAATTCTTTTATTAATACAAAAGTATTATAATTTTTGTATTACATATATATATATTCCCCAAAACAAGTTTTCCAACTTATAGTTAATGTATAATATTTCTTAAACGCAAAATGTTTTTTATCGATATTAGAATAATCGCTTAAATCTTGAGTTAAATAGTCAGCAAATAAACAAGCCAAAACCTTTCACGCATTTTTAATAGTATACATAATCAACAGTAATAAATTTACAATACAATTATCTTTTAATGTTTTTAATCAAAATATTTTTTTTTACATTCTATCAATTGTTTGCATGAACTGAAGAGATCAGTTTACACTTGTGTAAAATAAAAATAAATTCCATTCAAATCCTTCTTTTATGCAGTACAAATAATTTTTAACTTATTGCACGTGATTAGAATTAAGTTCGTTATTAGAAAATTATTACATCACAACTACATTAAAGAATTATATCGAATTTTGGTTTATTAGCAAATGCATTTTCTTATTTTATAAACCCTATTACAAATAATTATCATTACACTGTGAAAAATTCCAGATTAATTAAAAGTAAAAATTGCAGACACTCAGGATTGGTGTATTTTTTACAGTATAATTTTATTGATCTTGTATTTATTATAACCTAGTTTTTATGATATGTACAGCAAATTTTACTGTGAAACTTATAGTGTAAAATTTTACGGAAAAATAAATACGGAACAAAATAATTTTACCGTAAAATGGATTTTAAGGCTGCTACACTCAGGGTGCCAGTACTTTTTACCGTAATCCAGAGTTTTCAACAATGCAGCAGAATGGAATATTGATTTTTCTGAACTGCTTTTTTAAATTATTTTCCATTAAATGTTCATATTAAGTATAATTTTTCAATTAAGTAGCTTTAATAAAAATTTAACCTACATTTTCTAAATGCATAAATTAAGCGACTCTACTCGTGCAATTTTAAAATTAGATTTTAATTTTAAAAAAAACTTTAAAGTACTCTGAAATTGCTTTAGCTTAATGTACCTATTGAATATAATTTTCCTTTAAAAGCAGAGTTGCAAGTTAATTAAAGCCTTTTACATGTATTCAACTTAATGCATCTGTTTTTTAAGAATGTATTCCAGTTAGAAAATCTAAATATCGCTATCCAAAGTATCTTAAATTTAATTGATTAGTAATCTTAGATTTAATTTGTATTTACTGTTCTCTAAGTGTAAGATTTTAAGCAACCTAAATGCATTGTTTCAAATTTCTTTTTTAATACGCATAATTAAAAGTAATAGTTTTTTTCCATAATTGAAAATTATCAAAACAAGTTTCTCTTCTAAAATGGATAATAAACTGTCAATAACTTTAACCAAATACTTATTTCTATGTATCAACTAATCAGTTATTAATTCCTTATTAAGTACACAATCAATAAACAGTCAAATATAGCTTCCAATTATGCATAACTATCAGCACTTATAGAATATCAATAAGCAGTTCAATGTATGCATAACACAGATATTGAATATGCATTTGGAGCTTTTGCAAAATCTATTATATCCCCTTAGATATTAGAAATAATTCACGCTACTGGCGATATATTGTACCGGTAAATTTAATAAGCAATTATTTTACCAAATATACCATTTCAATTAAAATAGTACTAAACTTTTATTTTGTGTCATACAAAACAAATTCAAAATATGTATTATATTTTGTAAAGTCTTTTGTATTATTTATTCCCGTTTAATGGCAAACAACTCCGGCGAACTACCTTGGCAATTTGCAACATTAACTATTAGGCACACATTAAAAGTAAAATAATTTCTTATAGCAATGTTTCTGTATGCTTGAATTAACATAATGTTATTCATTTATTTTCGACTAATATTTTTATTGGTGTTTCAAAGATTTAGCTGTAAAAGTAATACATGCAATTTGTATAGTGTGAAATAACAATATAAATAATAGCTACTGGGCAATAAAACAATAAAAAAATTAAAGAACAATGAATAAAATCAGATTTCATTAACAAACAAAACATTTATATATATAACACTATAGTATACAATACTGTTATATGTTTGAAAATAATAATATTAAAAATAAATACAATTATAGATGTTAATAAGAAATAAACAAATAGAAAGAATTTGACGGTCATACGCTTACAAAAACTAATTTAAAATATTAAGAATAAAGTTATGAAGAAAAACATGGGGGCACAGTAATAAACAAAACAATTACATATAAAAATATTAAAATTAAAACATTCGAAAAAAAATTAAGTAGAATAAATGTTTTATATAATCGTAAACTAAGCTTTAGGAAATGAAATGTATCGCATTTACCAGAGAGATATTTAAAATAAAAAATGTATTGTCACTCGTAAATGGTATTAGTTTTTTTGTATGTATTTATTTCTTGAAAAGGAAATAAGATGTGCTAAAAATTTTTGACCTTATAGTTGAGGTAAGATATTTATATGTATACGTTGTATGTAATGTGTTAAAGTAATATATTGATATGCTGTTATATTAGGTTAATAAAAAAGGTATTGTTTTAGGATAATGCTGCTTTATCCAGGAGTAATTTACAGATTTTATTTTCCACATCAAATCAATATATGATGTTAGAACAAATTTTGAAATAAACATTGAATGGCATTAAAAACTAATACTTTGAGTCCATCTGAATTGAACATAAAGTATATGATTACAATTGCATGCAGAGTCAAATTCTGTAGTTTTAAAATCCGTCATATGTAAACGCCATATTTTCATTTGTTTATTTCTTGAATACAATAATTTCGCTTAATAATTCTCCGCACAATAATTTCTATGGATTTTAATTCCAAATTCTTTATTTTATTATATGGGCCGAAATGGTGGACAAATAAAATGACTAAATGCATAAAATGCGGTTTCAAAATATGGATAGAATTAAATTTGATTTGTCTTAAAAAAATTAAGCGAAACTCCTAATTATATATTACTAAATACATCAACGTAATGATGCTATATATATATATATATATATATGTATATATAGCATATGTATATATAGCATATATGTATATATAGCATATATGTATATATAGCATATATGTATATATAGTTTCTGTAAAGGAAAAAATGAAATGTATCATCATAACAATCTTTTTTCACACTCAAGTATACAATAGAAAGAAACAATATATATAAACAGCTGTTTTTATGAATATAATAAATCTTTGATAGGTTTCTGATAGAACTTCTCACTTCCCGCGCTTGAAAGAAGATAAAAACGAAAGAGCTTAAACAAGATAAGAAACAACTTTTCGAATATATATACATACATATATATATAAAATCAGGCAACTTAATAAGGAAAAAGTATTATCTCTTTATCAACCTTCGCGATTATATCCACGAAAATGCAAAAATTACTGATATTGTATTTTTTTTTTATTTATTAATAACCCTTTTAAATAATGTTTTATTCTTACTTATTTGTCTTCTATAATCCTTGAAGTGCTTTATATACTTAAATCTGGTGTTCAGAAAATAAAACTTGATTTTTTTCAAAACTAGTGTTTGTTAATTTCTCTTTTTTTTTCATTATTAATTAAACAAGATCAATAGTTTCTTGTACCAAACTTGTAATATGCTGAACATGCTCATAAGCCTTTTAGTGTTCAAAAAAAAAAAAAAAAAAAAAAACTTTCGACTCAAAATAAAAGTTACATATGTTAATAAAGAAATGACCAACTATGTAGAATGTTCTGTAATCACCTCTCTTAATGTATAAATTTTTATAATACTTTTTGGCTATGAATTTAATAATGCCCTCGCAAAAATTCGGTTTAGGATTTGAAACTTAATACCAAGGCGAAAGAAAAAAAAATCAAATGAAATCAAATGAACTACTTGATAGAATGATGTTGCCTGGTTTTAATAGCAAAGATGCAAACTTTTCTGCATTTGACAAAATACACTGCTAGCCACCCAAATTGCAACACCAAGAAAGACAAGAAATATCAGAACAAAATTTATTTTGTAGATAACTTGTTGACCAAGTATCAAATGATTAAATTTATAAACTTCTGTTCCTGGCAAAATCAGTAGCCAGAGTAGCCGCCATTGTTGGAGATCACCGCTGTCAAACGCCTCAGCATTTATTTAAAGAGACTTTGGATGTGTTCTTGGGGTACAGCAAACCAAGCAGCTTTCACACGTTGCCAAAGTTGATCTGGTGTGGGAGCTGGGGATGTAATCTGGGGTAATCGTTCAGCAATCATGGACCACATGTTTTTTATCGGCGAAAGATTCGGAGAGCGAGCTGGCCAGGGAAGCAATTCAATCTGGCGATTGACGAAGAACACTTGGAAATGCGTGCCACGTGTGGTCGCGCATTATCCTGTTGAAATATGGATGTGGGCAAGCTCTGAAGGTAAGGAGGGACAACTGGCTACAGCACCTCGGAGATGTAGAGCTGACTGTTTAAAGTACCGGTAATGCTTACTGGAGGAGTGCGAGAGTGATATCCAATACTGCCCCATACCATAATACCCGGTGCAATACCAGTGTGGCGGTGCATAACGCAGCTGTTCAGCGTCTTCTCTCCTCGGTATCTCCAGACACGAATGTGACCGTCGTGGTGTTGCATTCAGAAGCGTGACTCGTCAGTAAATACAATTTCATTTCATTCTGTCCTCCGCATCCTTCTTTCATCGCACCATTGGCGGCGGAGACGTCTATGGTTCTGCGTCAACGGTAGACGAAACAATGGACGTCTTGCGAACAGACCATTCTGCTGTAAATCGCGTCGAATGGTATGCGCATACACTGGATAATGCGCTACTGACTGAATGTGCTGTGCTATGGTTTGTGATGTGACTGAGCGATCAGCCACTGCCATGCGCACAATCAGCCTGTCATCACGTGAAGTGGCGCGCTGAAGTGGATGCAATCGAACACATCGGTCTGTTGTACCCTCCTGCATCCAACGACCACGTATCCGCATTACAGTTATTTAGTTTCGTCCAACACGACTACTAATTTTCCTGAAATATAATCCATAATCTCAGTAGGGCCCCTATCCTTCCTTTGTTGAACACGGATACTTGATAAAAAGATGATCCTGTTTTCTACGAGGCATAATTGATCGTTTTTTGAAAAAACCACAAGAAAAACACAATTGCCGAACTTAAAATCGTCGAAATCTCCAAGCCTTAAATAGCCCTTTGAAGTGACGCCACAGACTCGAGTAATGTGCGTCTGCGCTGAAATTCTAATCATTTGCATATCTCACCTCCGCTAATGCATGTTGTAATATTCATATTATTTGCATGCTTCTTTCAGGGTGTTGCATTTGCGGTGGCCAGCAGTGTATTTCTGAACACAATAGAGAACTACAAACTAAAATTTGCAGATTTTTGCAACCGTTTAAAATTTCTAACTTGGTTTTACCATAACAAAGTGGCCTATGACATAAGCTTTGAATTATTTAGAAATAGTAGAGAGTAAAAACCCTATAAATCGAATTTACTTAACCAATGATCGTACATTAAAAGACTCACTTGAAAATATGTTTCGACTATCCGGAGAAAAGGAATTTCCAATAATAATCTACTTTCAACTCATTACTAATTCCTCATACAATCAAACAAATTATAGTTTTTACAGTGCCTTCCAAACGAGTAATTCGTTAGATTTTGATAAAGTATTTTTCTTTATTTGAAAATCTATTTGTTAATATTTTTTTTTATTTTTAAAAAATCGATTTTCAACAAGTTTTCTAAAAATAAGAGTTTAGAAAGATTATTACGTAACACAATATTTAAGATAAATTTTATCATTGATCCTATTAGTTATCAATTTAAAATACAAAGAAAATATATATAAACTTTAAAGCTATCTTTATTAGGATTATATGTCATATAAAATATTTAAAAACTAAATAATAAGATTTAAAAATAAACTATTCAATTCACGTTTTGAAAATTTATGTTTTGAAAGGGAAAATTATTCAATGGTAAAATTATCATCTTGTAAAATAAAGCTTAATTTAAAGTTCTGTTGGAGAACTGTTTTGAATGCTTTACTAATACGATTATTAATTCCTTTTCATGAAAGAGATTAATTAAAAATGTAAAGTTCAATATGCATGCTTGAAATTGCTTTTATTTTGAAAATTATTTGCTTTCATTAATGACTGTTAGAAAATTTTTACATCTGGCAAGTCTTTCAAATTTATTAATGTAAATGCGAGTAAGTACTTAACAAATCGTAGAAAAATTATAAAATAATTATTTATTGTTAAAAGGAATTGAAACTTATTAAATATCATTCATATTGAAAAATGTCATTTATGAAATGTTTTCAAAAAAATATCACGAATCTGATGCTGAATTGATTAAAAAAGTAAGATTCGGCTTAATGAAAAGTGCGCAAAAAAAAGCAGACCATCCTGAATAACTTTTGATCTAATGATCGGATTTTCACGCTCTATGGCAAAATCGATCGAATAGTTTCTAAGAAATCCTATTTGAAAATGTCGCCTTTTTAAAATTCTATTTCTCAGTAACTATTCGACCGTATTTTCTCTAATTTTGAATTCTGCCACGTAAAAATACATTTTTTAAAATAATGTTAAAAAATTCAATGCCTTAAAATTCTAAATTTTTCGATTAGTACTAAATAAAATAATTAATACTGACTAAAACCTTTTCTTTTTGGATAGAAATATCTAAGGCAAAACGAATTTTGTAACTTTGTGCAAAAATGTTTCCAATTCGCTTAAAAATTTCTCAAGATATGGTGAAAAATGCAAAACATGAAATTTACATTCATTTTGGATCCCTCTCCTGGCCATACTATTAGGGCCATATTTCCCAGATTGTGGCTAACCCCTCTATTTTTTGGGATCAGAAATTTGTATCCATCGAAAAAAAAGATATATTTATTCAAAGAAAGTACGCTTTAGTGTCTGATTTCTGAACATAAAATATCGTCCTTACTAATTAATTAACATATTTAAGATCACACTGTCGAACTATTAGGATTGAATCCTAGAACATTAAGATCCGATCCTTAGATCAAAAGTTATTCAACGTAGTCCGTTTATTTTATTACTGTAATATTTCTTTGTTAAATAAAAAGGCATCTATGATTAAACTGTTTGAAGACATCTTTCTCTTAGCTATCGTTCGGTAACATTTTTAGCTGAATCATTAAAATTTAATAAAATTAATTTGTAAATTTAATTATATTTAAAAACTAATAATAAATTCCTGTGGAGAAAGATTACATTTCCTTTGATCATAAATGCTCAATGTTATATGACATTCTAACCAGCATTTATGTTACGAGCTTTTTAGGCAATAAATACAAATAAGGAAGAAACCGTTATTATCTGACTGAAATATTGCAGTGGGAAAGAACTACTTTTACTCTTGATTGGCCTAAATTTATTAATGTTATGTTTAAGGCCCAGATTTTGATGACATTTGCATTTTTTTGCATTTTTTGCATTTTTGGACATTTTTTGTCCTTTAGAGCATTTTTTTAGATTTATAGGGCATTTTTCTTTAAATTTCGGGGCATATTTTGCATTTTAAAGCATTTTTTAAATTTTTTGTTAATTTTTTCCAATTTTTATTATTTTTTGTCATTTTTCATTATTACACTGGCTTCCAAACAATGAAGAAAATCTCTAGGATACTAACAGGTTAAGCAACATCTTTTCAAATTGAAGAAGAAATGTCAGTAAGTGAGACCGTCTTTTTCAAGTACGCACCAATAGCATCAGTAGACGTTGAAAGAAGCTTCTTCAGGTATAAAAATTAACTTTCAGACAAGAAATGCTCGTTTACATTTCAAAATATTAAAAAAAAAAAAATTAATAATCCAATGTAATTCTGATATTTAGTAATATTATGAGATGGAAGTTGTTATATTCATTAAAGTTTCTATACAATATGAAAATGTTTTGGAGTCAATATATTTTCCTTTTTTATTTTTTGTTACTTTAGGATATAAAACATATTTTTCAAACTCTAATGAACGTAGAACAAGTATTGCATTGCTTTATATTTTTTGAAATGACTCATAATAATTTTAAAGAGTAAAAAATTGTTTTAGTTCAATATTTTTACTTTATTTAAGTCACGTCATAAGGCGTTTTTAACGCAATTTTCGCATTTTAAGGGCATTTTTTGCATTTTTTATGGGCATTTTTTGCACTTTTTAAGGGCATTAATTGAGATTTTTTAGGTCATCAAAATCCGGGCTCTAGTTATATTTAACAAAAGTTATATTTAGCAAGTTATATTTAACAAAACTGCTTATATTATACCAAACTGCTTGTATTATTTATTAAAGTTATATTTAACAAAACTGCTTAATCAAATCGGAGTAAGAATTTCTGGAAAAATTACCGTAGTGTATGTTAAAGATATTTTTGCGAAAAAAAACTATAACACTATTTAAGTCATTCATTTGGTATTTTCACCATTCGTATGGTTACGATTTGCTGGAAATTCTGATTTTCAAAATTATAGTTCTTATAACCGCATATATTTAGAAAAAAATGCTAAACTGAAAATTAACTGTGCCCAAATAAATGGTTATACCATGCCTTTAGGTATTAAAAATGACAAAAATTTCAAAGTTATGATAAAAATGCTGTATTTTCTGTAAAAATTTCTCCATAATTTGGTAGTTTTAATCAGACTTTTTTTTCAATGCATGTATTGCTCTTAATAGAACCAGGTCTAATTTTGACATGAGTTATATTTAGTATTATACATATTTATCTTTAATCCCCTAACGAGAATGCTGTATTTGCTAAATAATTTCATAACTATTCAGGGTAGAAGCAATTTAAAAAAATAACGTAAACTCAGATTTGGTTCAGTCATTCAATCTTCCACTCTGGTGAGCTGGCCCCTTTATTTCTATCAAAAATTCCACTTTTTTAAAAACATTTATTTTCTGAATGGCATTGTAAATTACTTTTTTTTAAAATGTATTGCACAGAGCCGCGGTGGCTCTTGAGTTAGAACGTTAGCTTTCCAATGAAGTGAACCGGGTTTGAATCAAAGCGATGGGTGTTTAAGATACAAATTCCACATTCGGCCCGTACCGAAGCAAATTTATCCCTATACTTGATTCAGTAAAGTTCTCTTGTATTCTTAATTGGGTTTAAAAGTACACGGCTACGGAGTTGAAAATTGGTAGTCGTAAACTCAAAACTTTGGGTCGGCTGTTTAACGATGGTTATAAAATAAAATTTATTACGCAATTGAAAGTGATAAATATAAATTCCAACTAATATTAACTAGTTATTTATACAGATGTTTAAAACTGACCGAACTATTGAAGAATTTTTGTTGGTCTTGAACTCAATTTATGGTCCAATTATATATATTATTATTTATAGATAAATAATCACTAAAAAACACTATCTCACTAAAAGAACACGGATATAATCAGCTAGTGTTCTAGTTTAGTTGCTGAGTTTCAAAAAGACTGTAACGCAAAAGCTTTATATTCACCTTTTATATATATATATATATATATATATATATATATATATATATATATATATATATAAGCTAAAAAATTTAGAAAAAATGGAGGGAAAAAAATATTAAAAATCCGGAAAACAAAATAAAGAAAGGATATAATCTCTTCATCAGCTCCCACGATTATATCCGCAAAAAGGAGTGCTTTCTAATATTGTATCAATATAGCCAAAGCAGAATATATCAATACAATAGTGTGAGGAGCACTCAAAAAAATGCTTAATGCTTGCAGCTTATGCGCAGTTTATATAACTTATTAATTTTCTTCGTTTTTCACTTTTTTTCTCTTTGTATTTTTTTTGTGCTGTATATATATATATATATATATATATATATATATATTAGCAACATACCAAACGAAAAACATTAAGATGTCTTTTTATTTAAATATTAGATTACTTCCCCACCTAAATAAGAGGAATTCATTTAAGAAATGCAAATTTTTAACGCTCTTTAATTGGGGTTTGACAATCATTTAGGTGCATACACTTTTTTTTTACGTAATTCTTTCAGATTGTTCTGCAATGACTGCTATTAATATATGCATGGAAAACTTTGTCCAAAAAAAATATTAAAAAATACACTTTTTAAAATTATATTGATAATTAAGAGAACTAGAAATAAAACATTATTGAAATCTTTTGAATTTTTATTGATAAATGTGTTTCAACGCATCTGTACCTTTCAACGCATCTGTTTCTTTTAGCGCTGAAACAGGTTTTGATATTCTTTCGTTCTTCATTACTCTTAGTGATTCATTAAATTTTGATACGATGTTTTTGTTTTTCCCAGCTTAAATATTATTTGTTGCACCTAACGTCTATTCTTATTTCAAAATTCATTTTTGACAAGGATTCTAAAAATGTAAATTAAAGCGGCTATAATAGGTCACCTTACGTTTTTCATCAGCATAAATTCGAAGAGAAAATCTTTTCAAAGAAGATAGTAAGAATAAATTTAAAAATTTTAACAAGATTATTTTTATGAAACGCTATCTTGCGTCAGCAAGAATAGTATACTATCAGTCAGGCGTGAAGCTCCAAAGATTTCCTCAATGTCTCTTAAATATTAAGTATTCTTTTCCTGAAAAATCACTTTTTTTTAAATTGCAACTGTTACTTACTCTCTTATTTCATCAGAAGTTTTAAATAAATTTAGATCAACTCAGCTTTTTTTCTTTCTTTTCAGGACAACATATACAAAACTAATTTATAAATCAATCCTCCGTTGTATATTTTCCCAATAGTGTTAGACAGGTCCCAATGGTGTTTAAATCAACTATTAAAAACATATTATCTACTTATCTGTTACTTCTTTTTTTGAAATAGTAACGTATTTATTTAAGATAAACATTCGCAACATCTCCAGCAGAATCACGTACTGGTTTTGGTAGGAAACGCTTAGCCATAAGACGGATATAAGGATTCTGCCTTTAAATAATCTGATAATACTTCCAGAGAATCACAAGATAGGATGGAAGAACTTTTTTTCTTTGCTTATCTTATCTTGGACTGAAAGTTAAATAAAATATTTCTTAATGTACAGTAGGAAATATAAAAAACTGACCACAATTAACAACTTTTGATCTGATGATCCGATCTTCACGTTCTAGGACTCATTCTGAATGGTTCGTGGGAGTGACATCAAATATGATAATTAATTAGTGCAGAAGATATTTTAGGTTACGAAATCAGACACAAAAACGTACTTTCCTGGAATAAGCATACCTTTTTTTTCGACGGATTTGGATCTCTGACCTACAAATAATAGCAGGTAGCTGCAATCTGGGATATATGGTTCCACTAGTTTGTTCAGAAGAGCGGTCCAAATTTTGGAGCCCTTGCTGCGCATTCCGCCATATCTCGAAACATTTTTAAGCGAATTGAAAACTTTTCCACCCAATTGAAAAATCCATTTATTCGAAGATAATTTCATGTTTCATGGAAAAAAATAACTTTCAATAAATATTTGCTGTATTTAATTATTTTTTTTAATATTAGTCGAAACAATTTTAGGTAGCAACCTTTTACATCATTTTATAGAATATAATTTTAGATGGAAAAATAAAAAATTTGAGTAAAATCATTCAAATAGTTCCTATGAAATCGAATTTTTAAAAAACAACCTTTTTTGAAATGAGATTTCTCAGAAAATATTCGATCGATTTCACTCAAATTCCGTAATTTTCCAAATAAAATTATATTTAAAGTCAATTTAGCATTAACTTTCCAAACTTTGAAAAGCTCTCCTGATCAAACTATTGGGATCATATTTCCCAGTATGAGGCTACACCCTATATATTTCGGATCAGAAATCCAAATCCAACGTAAAAAAGGTATATTTCCCCCCGAGAAAACACCTTTTACTGTCTGATTTCGTGAATTAAAATAACATCTACACTAATTAATTAATATATTTGAAGTCACCCCCTCAAACCATTAAGGATGATTCCTAGAACGTGAAGATTCGATCATTAGATCACAACTTATTTAGGATGGTCCGTTTTTTATTTTAAGCACTGAGTGTTTTAAAATATTTTTAACTTAAGTAGTGGATCTTAAATAAAAATGTGATTTTGTTTTTAATCACATTGCTTTAAGTCGTTTTGTTAGGAAACGAGCCACGAGACAAATCCTGCCATTAATTAGTCTGATAATACTCCTTTTAGAGAATGACAAAATTAGGCGAAAAAACTTTTTCTTTGTTGTATTGAAGGCAAAATAAAAAATGCATTAATTAAGCTTTAAGATTGTTTAACTTACTTAAATAGTGGATCGAAATAAAAAAATGTGATTTTGCATTTAATCACTATGTATTACGTCAGCAATCGTTAGTCATAGTAGTCACATATATTTTTGTTCACGTGTGTATGGTGGATAAGTATATTATATTTTTTGTAACGTATACTGCAAACTAATTTGGATCAAATTATGATGTAAATCATAGGCACTTTGGGTGCATCACCTTTAAAATCCATTTTACAGTTAAGTCCTTTTTAACGTAAGATACGATACCGTAATTTTTACAGTAATATGTTTTTAATTATAGTGCTTCAGTGATTTTACGGTAATTATTACAGTAAAAATTATGATGTATTAGATTTATTTTTTTGTATTACAACATGCTCCGAAGCTTGAGTATAATTGACCATAATGCTATCCAGATTTTTTAACAGGTTACATAACAAGCTTAAAGTCAACGAATTTTAACACTATTTTTTTCTTTCTTTACGAACAAATACAGTCTTTTATAATTCACACACATCAGTATGCAATGACCTTTAGTATCTGAATAAATTTTTGGTATATTAAAACATTAAGACAAAAATTGACCCCGACCCCCTTTTTTTTAAATAGGGTATGAGAGACAAGTTTTGATGAACTCGTCGAAGTGACAGTCCCCTGAACGGGTCCGCATCGGCACACGCACCGTGACATTTATTAAAGAAGCCCATCGTGCAATTTATTAAAATTAAAAAAAAAAATAGATTATTCAATGGCAACATCACATTGGTAAGCAATTTACAAAGATTTAAAAAGTTTAAAACTATCAAGAGGAGATCGTTCGTGTATAAAAGAGATTACATGATCCAGGCCAAAATGTCTTTATAATTTTTAAACTGTATCAATGAAAATTGATACAGTTTAAAAATTATCAAACTTATAGAATTACATCAGAATAGTTAAATTCATTACATCAAGATTACTTCTGAGGTTCCATTGGATGATCCCTGAGGCAGAGGCAGAAATGAGCTTAAAATTAGCTATGGTAATGAAAATCATAAAATCTAAAAAGTATGATTAGTTAAAAGATAGATCAAAACGATTTATGAGACAAATAGTAAAATTTAAAATCAGTAAAAGTTATTCAGTCGAGACCACAAGAAATTAAAAATCTGAAACGTGTAAAATCAGCTCAATAAGAGCATACAATTAAAAATAAAAGATTGCAAAATTAAAAGAAGAGTTAAGTCTATAAAAGTGAGTAAAAATATCTGAGCAAGGGCCAAAAATACCCTGAAAACAGATAAAAGACTGAAAACTTTTAAGAATCCAAACCACGAAGCGTAAAAGATAAACGAGGTAAAATTGCCAGTTCAAGGCTAGATAATAAGATGATTAAAATAATAAAATTAAAAGATAAAAGCCAGTTAAGGTAAGTATTGAAGACACCAATTTTAAAAGTGAAAACGCTAATAAGTATATAGATAAAAGATAATTTAAATAAAACTGTAAACACAGAAAGTAAAAGTAGAATAATAAAAAGACATTAAAAATACAAATGGACGGCCGTGAGAGACCATGCCAATTTAGTTGGCATCGAGTTGGGCCAGCATGTCTTCAAATATAGTTTTAATAATTGTTTTAGTAATATTTCTGCAGGCCATATCAACAAAGATTTGGGGCTCTGTATTTAATGAAAATTTTGGCCACAGAGTGCTTGATATTTGTTGCAGTATGTAATTAAATGTAAAATACTTTGTCGTTCTCCACATTGGCATTTATCAGACTTATGAAAATTTTTTGTTAGTATTCACCAAACACACAACGGCCCATTAAAATTGGTTCGGGTAGAAATTGGCTTGCTGTTTAGTAGTCGTAGGATTCCTAATGAATTTATATGTCTACCTCCCTTTATTACTATTGGCCCAATCCCTAGACCACCGTTACATAATAAAACTGTGTAGTTCCAATTTGACCTGTGATGGGGACCACTTCAATATTAAAATATTAAGTAGGCTGAACCCTGTGACTGCCTGGGCCACATCTTTGTTACCCTGGCGTCCCACATGTGCCTTGATCCAACATAAGGTATAATTTTCTGTAACCCATTCTTTCCTATCTTCAATAATTTTCTATTTTATAGTTGAATTTGCCAGGGCATAGAGTGAGGAGAACGAATCCGTAAAAAGAGTGGCACAATGGATTGAATGGTCGTGCAGCCAAAGTAGAGCATGTTGGATAGCCAAGAGCTCAGGAGTGGAGATGCTACAGGTATCCGAGACCTTCATGGAAGCTGAAAAGGTAGTAATTCAATTTTGTTAAACAATGCATGCAAATCCTGCCTTATATTCTTTATTTTTATGATCAGTCTCCATTTTCGAACCATCAGGGAAGATATCGGTACATGTGTTAGTTGAATTGCCATATCTCCAGGACACAGCTTTGAGAACAGCGGGGTGTCTTGGGGCTGCAGTCTCCGTGTCGATTTGGTAATTCCAGTTTTGTGGTAAGATGTGATTTATATCATCAAATCTGCTCAATTTCACCCATCCATTTTATAGTGATATCCTTTATAATATTGTACTTTATAGGGATTACGCCAGACAGTATCTAAAGTGCCTGAGTGCTGGTTGTAGCTTAAGCTTTGGTGATAGTCAATAAAGATATTGCTTGCAGCCTGTTTAATTTATCATTGATTTTTACATAATTTTTTAGCAGACACTGGCGGCGTATAAAATGATTCGTTCACTGGCCTGGAGATATATTTTTAATACGAGTGGCTTGAGTCCGCATGTAGCTCTGGTCACTCTCTTGATTAGTTGTTTCCTTGTTAGTTCTTCTCTTGATTAGTTTTTGATTAGTTGTTCTCGATTAGTTATCCTCTTTTTAACGTCATTAAGGTACAATAAAGTATTAAATACAACAGAGTGTAATGAGAGCGAAAAATAATTCTAAATTAGCTTAACACATAAACAATCCTAATTTCACCATAATTTTGAAGTGTTTTTCCAAAATCAGCGTATAAGTTAAAAATTAAAAACCTAAATATTTGAAAAAAAATCATAATCATATATATATTGTTTACATTATTATTAAAAAATTAGAAATTTGGTAATCTTGTTTTGCTTTTTTTTATTTTCTTCTTTTTTTTTTTTTTTTTTTTTTTTTTTGCTTTTACTAATGATTTGCATTTTTTATTCAATTCCTCTCATTTAAACGTTAAATCAATTAGCATTATCCTAAAATAAAACTAATAAATTCTTTTTTACTAGCCGATTAATTAAAGTTAACTGAAATCTCTTAGAAAAATAAAGTTAAAAAAAAATCTCAGACATTAAGAACAAAAATATTGGAAATATAACTCGGATGTAACTAAAAGAAGTATTTAAATTTACTGAAATTAATTAAGCAAGCCAGATTAGGTTTTAAAATAAAAATTATTTTTAAACATTTATTTTTAAAATAACTTCCTTTTATTACAATAAACTAATTTTGCAATTCATTCAAAGAATTCTCTTTAAATTCCAGCTCCATTTATTTTCTGTTTAAAAAAAATTCTAAACATTTTTTATTTGTCTGTTTTGTTTAATCTTTCAATATTATGATGGCTTAAAACTACGAGTATATCCGAGAAAAAAAATGATTTGAGAAAGCTGGAAAAAAATTGATATTGTATGCTCTGTTTAAGATTTTATTGAAAATGCAGCTAACATCCTATAAGCTGAAATGTTCTGGGTAAATATTTGCAAAAGGAATTAATTTGGTTTTATATTATTTAAGCCTATTTTTAATTTAGACTTTTTGAACCTCAAGTATGCGTATGTAAGTAAGGAAATATGTAAGTACTTTGAACCTTTATGAACTTGAAGTATAAGAAAGGTTTACCGGTAATTCTGGTTTTCAAAATAACCACTCATCTAGTAAAAAATAAAAGTCTGAAAAATAAATTTAATTGCATAAATGGATTTCATACTATACTCTAAGGTATCATGATAAAATTACCAAAATTTATCAAATTTTATGACAAATTATAAAACCATATGTTTTTGTTAATTTAACCAAAATCGTTACAAAAGCGCTTCGGTAAAAAATGATGGGTCTTTGGGTGTTCCCATAGAGACAGAAACAAGGTAAACTTAACCATATTCTTAAAGTTTTGATAATAATTTTTTCTTTAGTATAACAAGAGATATAATTGTTTTTTAGAAACAAATTTAATGAATAAGACTTATGTTGACAATTTATAATTAAATAAAAATCATAATAAAATTCACCTAATTGCACCGGTTTAAATTTTTATCAATTAAAATATTAATTGTGATATTTTCTGGATCTCATATTTTCTTATAGCTAAACATGCAAGATTTATTTCTATCCAGTACTTAATTAAATTAAAATTTCTTAAACAGCACAACAATGAATTTTTTATTTAGCTTTTAATACAAGATAAATAATGATAAACAAGGAATTATTCCCCTAATCGTGTCCCGTGTCCTTCTAATGGTTATGTGTGTAACATTGTGTCCTTTCTCTTTATTCGATTTATATTCCTTTCCGTACATAGAATTTTTTTCCTTTTTTTAAAAATAAAATCTCTCTCTCTCTCTCTTCTCTCTCTCTCTCTCTCTCTCTCTCTCTCTATATATATATATATATATATATATATATATATATATATATATATATATATACTTATTGTTTTTCCTAATTGTTTTTGTATTTATTTATTCTGCTATATATATAAATATTATTATGAAGTTGATCATTAGAAAATCACATATTGAGGAAACTAAGAATGCATCATATATCGTAAGATTATTTATCATAACATGTAGGTGAAATTACTTGAGCTTTTAGTCTCAACGTTAAGCAATTTTGCATACGAATCTATTAAAACAGAAAGGACCACTTGTTAGTTAAATTTCAGACAGTTTTTTCTCAATATTTGTTTTTAATATTCCAATATTAACATTTTGTTTCTCTCTTCTTAGTATTTTTATCTCAATTAAAAAAAAAAACTATGGGCATCTATTCTAGACTTAACTTAATTGTAAATATTCGTTATCAAAATGTTTATCAAAAATGATATTGTGTTTTCTCTTTTATCAACATGCAATTAAATTTGAGCAAATGTAACAATGGTTTGTGTCATTTTTTTTAAGAATAGGGCTTCAGTTTAAAAACAAAATTCATAGTTGCACCCGTTTAAAAAAGAACTAAAGGTGTCCCTTTTTCCAAAAACAAAATTAACACCGCCCCTTCGTTTCAGGCTACAGCTGAACCAGGCCCATTCATCACCTTTCGGTCTACGTGTGACGTATGGTATACATAGCACTTTTACGTTAGATTGTTAGGCCGAAACATTTATGTTAAAACCACGACCGTATCTCTTAATGGTGTATTGATAGTTTGTTTAAGACTTTTTAATATGGAAAATGTTCTAAGTAAAAGAGTATTCTTTTAAAAATGGTGTTATAACAAAAACAGAAATTAAAGCAATGTATTTGAAAAAAAAAAGAAGATTTTTAAAAAAACTTACCATTGGCTGCTTGTTGATTCAGGAATATTTTCTCCTGTTCCCCAATAACCTTGAGGAACATATTTTGATAGAAGAGTTTCATAATCCGACACATAATCGGCTACTGACAAAGATTTTATCTTTGTCAAGAGCGACTTTAAAGCCGCAGTCGCGTTCTCCGCGGTAGCCAACTTTGCGAATAAGTTGAAAAGTTTTTTCTTCAAAATAGATTGTAGATTGTATGAACTATGCAATTCACAATTTATACATCTAAAAAAATATTATTTTGTTGTTTAATAGTTTAAAACTGCAACTGCTCAGTTAAAAAAAACCTTGAAAATTATCCAGATCGTTCTTAAACCATAAAAAATAAACTTTTTAGTCAGATTTTATTGTACATAAATAACTCAACTTTCTTAAAGTTTATTTTATAACTAATGGCAGCATACTTTAAGTAAAAAGCAGTTTGAGAATTATACCAGAAAAGCAAAATTCTAACTCTAAATAAATTCTAAAGTCCACAATTTTAAAGCATTTTGAAGAAGGGATATTAAAGAGAACGTTGATTAGAAAAGGCAGAGAAGTTTTCCAACAGGTGTGTTTATGTTCAGTTATGCCTTCTAGTCAAACAGTGATAAGTTGTGAAAAGAGATTATAGATTTCGCACAGGTAGGTTGTCTTGAAGATGCGCGCGCTCCTTTCTTTTAGTTGTTGTCATGGTGATTGTGATGTAGACCACCAGTAAAAATGTAGAGGGGAGTTTAAATGAGTAGACCATCTAATTCATTTCGGGAATTGTAATTTAGTAAAAAGTTGAATTAATGAGTAGACCATTTAATTCGTTTTGGAACCTGCTGTATTAGTAAAAAGCTAAAGAAATCAGTACAGCTTCTGATTAATTTTGGGAATTGCTTATTAGAAAAAAGTTGAATAATTGAGTACTCCATCTGATCTATATTGAGAATTGTTCTCTCTTTAGAAATTGGAAACTGTTTTTTAGTTAAAAGTTAAATAAATGAGTAGATAATCCTTTTAATCGTTCATTTTGGAAAGTGATTCTCAGTAAGAAGTTGAATAAATAAATTCTCCGTCGGATTTATTTTGTGAATCATGTTTTAGTACTAGAAGTAATGTTAGATTAATAAGTTGACTATCTTATTCTTTTCCGAAATGGATCTTTTTGTTAATATATATATATATATATATATATATATATATATATATATATATATATATATATATATATATATATATATATATATATATATATATATATATATATATATATATATATGTTGATACTAAATTTTGTATGATGCTTTTTTTTTAACTTTGGGACGTTAAACACTATAGTAGTGTTTTTACCAAATTTAATACGGATTTTAGTTTCGGACACAATAAAAAAGATATGAATGTTTTACAATAAATTTCATCTTAAAATGCATTTTTTTAGAATAAAATATTGTTATAGATCGGTTATAATGAAAATATATACAGTTATGAGTAAGAAAATATGTAAGTAAGAAAATATAATATTAGATTAAACATATAAAATAAGTAAGTTTTAAGTCAAAGGTTAAACTTTATAAAATTAGTCGAAGCAAAAGCATTTTTCGAATTTAGAATTTTTTATATTTTCATTTTTTGTGAAAGTTCTTAAGTGTTAGAAAATTGGTGATACTAAATTTTATACGATTTTTTGCTTTAATTTGAAAAATTAAACAAAAGAATAATGATTCTATAGAATTAAATAGGAATTTGAGTTCTTAATTCAATAAAACATAAAGTGATATTAGGATAAATAAATTTGATCTTAAAATGGAGTTCTTTCATTTTAAAATAATATTTTTATTCTTTTTAAAAAATAAACAATTCAAGAAATAAAATATTATATTATATAAAATAGACAAAATAGCATTTATTGCACGTTTATTACATATATATCTTTTTTAATTTCTTATATTGAGGAGAGTCATGAAATTTCCGGTGCTTCTTGTAGTTCGTTCTCATATTTTAAAAGATCTCTTCACACATATAAGGAACATATACACTCTTAATAAATAAGACAGTTTATCATTTCCTGTGGCAACTGGCCTGAATTGTCATGTGGCGATTTCGTATCTTCCAACTCCACCACGTGTTACGCACGATCATGAGTGTGTATTACAATTGTTGAATGATTATTTGTTTTGTATTGTATAAATACATGTACATATCAAATTTCATTAAAATCAGGTCAGTAGTTACGCAGATAATCGACCCAGTCAGAAAATTCCTTTAATTTCTTACACCAGTGTATTATACCGTAAAAAATATTTAATTAGAATAATTCAATGATTTTACAATATCTATTAATGTAAAAATTACGGAATATGAGAACTTTTGTGACGCAACATGTTCTATATTGCTGTTATTTCATCTGAATTTTTTCGCAAAGTAATATTATATTTCCGAATTTTTTTTTAAAGATTATCATGACTCGTAAAAAAAAAAATTCAGCTTTAAAAAAATTATATGAGCATATCTTTGACTGTTTTTCTCTTCTTTTAAATTCTTTTATTCCTAAGAGATTCTTTGTAAAAGAATTAAGCGCACCGAAAGAATCCAATTTTACATTAATCCTAGGTAAAGTCTTTTCGAGCAATTTTACTTCTTGCCACACTCTTAGAAAACCAATTAGAGTTACGTTAGGGTCCTTGATTGTATTTATTGCGGGGAATATTGGATACTTTATGCAACAGAAATTGTCTTTAAAAGACTTTGTGCATTCATAGAAAACTATTTTGTTTTTTTTTATCGAGTTTCTCTCCTATATTTACCTTACAAATAGTACATGAGACGTAATTTATAAATGGTATTAGATTGTTGAAATCAGTGGTAGTCCTATTTAATATATTTAAATTTAATAATTAGATAATGCTGTATTAAAATACAGTTTATAGTGACTTGCCGATAAATCTTATTATTATGTTTTATTGATAAGGTAATAGGTATGTGAAAAATGAGGTTTTATAAAGTAAAAGTCTGAAACGTTTATATATAGACGTCTCCACGTCTGTATATATATATATATATATATATATATATATATATATATATATATATATATATATATATATATATATATATATATATATGCAATACAAAAGTTATAAAATTACTTTTGTATTAATAAAAGCATTGAAACATATTCATTTTCATAAAATGTCTTAATTAAAAATTAGAGTACAGATATTCTATTTTGGGAATTCAAGGCTGTAAACATGCCAATAAATTATAATTAGATTAATGTTTCGAAAGAAGAGTTATTTTAAGATCTTTCACTTCCATATAAGGAAGGATTAAACGATTTTCGATGAGTATTAAATTATTTGTGATGAGGCGTAGGAATACAAGGAATGCAATATGACTGCCTTCTTACCCATGTATAAAAGCAGGAGCGCTGATTTTTGCGTGGCTTTTTGTGTTTAATGTTTACCTACTGAACTTCGTCAGTTTTGACGAGATCTGTGTCTCTCCCCCTCCCGCTGGAGCGGGGCTGAGAGTTCACCATAGATTAGTAAATAAAAGATTGTGCAGAATCTGGACTGATATTTCCTGATATGTTGACTATTATTCCCACAGAAATAACGGGGTTTTGCTCTGTTATTTGAAGCCTTGCAGGATTTTTACTTTGCGGAGGAAACTTATGCATTTCTAAGCTTAACGGAGGCTGGCTGCTACCTCAAGTTTTCCCCATCTCATCACCACGCCCGGAGAAAACAGAAAACTGCCTGATCCACCCACAGTAAAGGAGCGATGATATCTGTTTCTCTACCTGTACCAATTCCTATACCTAGCCGTTATCGGAAGAAAGTTGAATCTCAAGCCTTCTACGACTGGAAACACGGAAAATTCCCATCAACAACACCGAGAAAAAGTTGTCGATCAGACGTAAACGGATTAGGAAAACCTCATCCCTTTGCCTGAAATATTGCGATTCGGTTTTTAGTGCTCAAGTGTGTTGGTGAAAGTGTTTGTGAAATAGAAACACCGATTACGAGTGCGATTTGAAGGAGCTTTCATAAGAAAATGATTTCCCCCCCCCCCTCCTTCTCTTCATAAAAATGAAGGTCAACGGGTGGCAAGGAAAAAAGTGTTTATTATTTTTTCTAAGTGCAGATGAATAGTCATGAAGATCTATGATGAGTTATGTGCGAATGAAAGATAAATCCTTGCATATCTGCATATATTTTTCTCTCTCTTTCATAACGAATAATTTTTTATTGATATTTTAGTAATCTAAATCTACGAATCTTCGAATGAGTAATATTGGAAATGGTTGAATTGCATTACTTATGT
Organism: Parasteatoda lunata; assembly: GCA_949128135.1. Taxonomy (NCBI): domain Eukaryota; kingdom Metazoa; phylum Arthropoda; class Arachnida; order Araneae; family Theridiidae; genus Parasteatoda; species Parasteatoda lunata. The sequence continues at coordinate 45,262,498 of OX421978.1, read as the reverse complement.
TTACATTGTTTTTTGTTTTTTAAAAAAAAAAAAATTATGATATAATAGTGCATTTATAGTGCATTTAAAATGTTTTTGAAAGAAATAGATGTGGTTCAAACGTCAATTAAAGTAGTGAAGGCAAACAAAATTAAGTTATTATTTAAACTTTTATTTCCTGATGAATTATCACGTTTAAATCGTAATAAAATTCTAAATTTTTCAGAATTTTCTTTTAATGCTAACGATGACGAATTTTCTAATAAACTTAAAGAAATTTGTGATAATTTTAATTTTTCGGATTTAGTTAAAATTTCTGACATTCTTAATATTTCCAGTGAGGGAAATAAGAATGAAATTGCTAAACACATCCTAACTTGTTTATGTGATTTCAATTATTTAAAAAATTCTATAGTAATTGAAAATCCCTCTGAAGATGAGGATGAAACAAATCAGCTTGAATGTAAACAAACTCAAACTGATTTTGAACCACATTTATCAATTAAAACTTATGTAAATCAATTTACACAAGTTAGTTCAAGTACTAAAATATATGTTGATAAAGAAATACAAACTTATGTTTATACTGATAAAGATATGGCATCCTATAGTCAAATTTCTAGTAATGATATAAAGAATAGAGAATCAGAAACAAAATTAATAGTAAACTTTTCTGATATAGAAGCAGTTACCCCTATGTTTAATGGAAATAGGCATGAAAATATTAATTCTTGGTTTCAAAATTTTGAAACTCATGCTAAGTTATTTAACCTGTCCGAAATGCAGAAATTTTTATTTGCAAAAAGATGTTTGAAAGGTAATGCATTAACTCTAATTAGAAGTGAACTTCATTTAAATTCTTATGATAAACTAAAAAATCTTTTGCTAGAAGAATTTGGACTTAGTTGCAATAGTGCAGAAGTACATGCAATGTTGCAAAAAGAAAGCAAAGGTATAATGAAACTCTTCAAGAATATTTCCTAAAAATGAAAGAGATTGCTACTCAAAGTGATATTGATGACTTAGCTCTAATCACTTACATAATTCAAGGAATACCTGACCAAACAAAGAATAAATCAATTCTTTATGGAGCCAATAATCTTTTTGAACTTAAACAAAAACTTAAAATTTATGAAAAAAATAAAAGTGACTTCGAAAAAAATAAATTTCAAAGTAATAAGGGACCATATATGAAGAAGTTGGAAAACCCAAAATATGACATTAAGTGCTTTAAGTGTAATGCACCAGGACATAAAGCCCCGGCTTGTCCTAAAAATAAAAATGTGATCCCGAATGTGACTAAACCCAAAATACATCACACAGCACAGGAGAGCTCATTAAATCAGTGTAAATATTGCTCAAAGAAAGGACTTTTGAATCAATTTCACATGGGCTCCTCTTGTGTAAACAACCCCAATAAAGTGGCTGAAGTGAATGTCCAAAATATGACAAATATCCAATAGCAATTACTAATATCCGGATATAAAGTAGAAAACAAATACCTAAATGGATATAAAATAGAAAATGCATATAAAGTTGAAAATAAAAGCCTAAAGGGACGTCCAAAACAAAATAAAGATGAAAAGGTAAACAAAGAGATATTATTGAATGTTGATAACGGGTCAACATTGAATATAATACCAAGACATTTGGTGTTAAAATTAAATATTTCTATCAAAAAATTTTAGGAATTAAGAGTTACCCAAACGAAAGGACAGTTAACACTTAACAAAATTTGTGAGTTTCCCCTTAGGATAGGCGAAATTGTTAAATCAGCTAAGTTTTTTATAATTGATACTGAGTTACCATATGCTTTATTAGGGTTACAAACTTGCAAAGATTTTTGTTTGTCTATTGATTGTGTTGGGCCAGTTGTTACTCAATTTGGTAAGAGATTGATCACCTCTGCTATTTCTAACAGTGACAACTTATCTTTGCACATTAGACAGCAAAATCTCCAAAATGTTAAGGTTAAAAATTGTGAAAAAATAAAAGTTAAAGATGTTTCAATAAAAGTAAACATTGAAAAAAATAAAGTAAAGGGTAACAAAAAGAAAAGGAAAAATAGGAAAAAGAAAGAATGTCCAAAAGTTTCGAAGATAGAACTAGGTAATGGGTGCACACATTATCAGGTTAATATCGACGAAAAAATAAAAAATGAGAAAGAGATAGAAAATGTGGACTTAAAAGAAATTTTAAAAAGTTATGATGATATTTTTGCAAAACATAAACACGACGTGGGAGAAATCAGAATGGAACCACAAAGAGTCAGGTTAACCTCAGATTTACCTATATCTCTAAGGCCGTACAAAACATCCCCAAAACAACAGCAAGAAATTGATGTACAAATAGAAGAATTGTTAAAAAATAAAATTATTACAGGAAGTTCATCCCCTTATGCTGCCCCAGTAACTTTAGTGTTTAAAAAAGATGAAAATAAAAAGAGTCGTTTATGTGTTGACTTTAGGAAATTAAATCAAATTACAAAAACAGATTCTGAACCCCTACCTTTAATACAATCTTTAATTGAAAAATTGTCTTATAGTAGTTATTATTCTAAAATAGATTTATCACAGGGATATCATCATGTTCGTATTCATCCTGATGACACTGAGAAATTAGCATTCGCTACTCACAATGGTCTGTTTGAATACTTAAGATTACCTTTTGGCTGGAAGAATGCCCCGAGCATATTTCAACGTACAATTCGTAGAATTTTAAATAAACATAAAATTAAATTTGCTACAAACTACTTTGATGATATCATTATCTTTTCTAATTCTTATGATGAACATTTAACCCATCTTAAAAAGATTTTTGATATTTGTAAACAAGAAAACTTAAAATTAAAACTTTCAAAGTGTTCATTTTTGCAAAAACAAATAGAATTTTTAGGATATGAAATAAGCAATGGGATTGTATCACCCGATAACCATAATATTGAGGTGATTAAAAAATTAATACCCCCTAAAAATGTAAAATCATTGCAAAGATTTCTTGGATCAATAAATGTTTACAATAAATTTATTGATAATTATGCAAATATACGATATCCTTTAAACAACCTGTTAAAGAAAGATGTAAAATGGGTGTGGTCAGAAAAATGTCAACAGTCTTTTGAACTTTTAAAAAATGCTATTATTTGTAAACCAATTTTGGAAATTTTTAATCCTAATCAGGAATGTCATCTTTTTGTAGATGCATCCTTAGTTGGAATAGGTTCAGTGTTAAAAAAGACAGATGAATGTGGTGTATTGCATCTTGTAGCTTTTCATTCTCGTTCCTTGAGAGATTACGAAAAAAATTATGCAATTACAGAACTTGAATGTCTTGCTATAGTTGATTCTCTAAATAAATTCCATCATTACCTATTTGGCCAAAAATTCACCATACATACTGACCATGCTGCTTTAGTTTGGCTAAAAAATGTTAAAAATTTAACAGGTAGATTATTTAGGTGGTCATTATTGTTAAGTATGTATGAGTATGATATTATATACACAAAAGGCTCTGCTAATTTTGAAGCAGATTGGCTTTCAAGAGATGCAACACATTCACTTGTCCAAAGTAATAGTAAAAATAATGTTCATGTTTCACATTTGTTAGAATTGAATGAAATAGTTGAAGCTCAAAGGAATGATAACTTACAAGGTAAGTTTGTTGATACCAATAATGTTTTGTGTGTACGTAAGAAAAATTTTACTAAAATAGTTGTTCCATTTTCGTTAAGATTAAAACTTCTGCAAATTGCTCATGATAAATTTAATCATCCAGGAGTGCAAAAGATGATTAATTTAATAACCCCTGTTTATTATTGGAATAACATAACTTCAGATATAACAAAATTTTGTAAACATTGTCATACGTGCCAATTAAATAAAAAACCGCGACAAAAAAGATTTGGATTATTTCAATCCTTACCCCCTGTGAATCAGTCTTTTGACTTACTGGCAATAGATAGTGTTGGTGGATTAAATTACTATAACTCAACAAAAAAATATTTAACTTTAATTATTGACCACCTTACACGATACATTTGGGCTTTCGCGTCAAAATCCATTAGTTCAGAAACCTATACTAACTTTTTACATCAGATTTTTCAAAATCAAATCCCTAAATCCTTGTTAAGTGATCGAAACGCTGCCTTTACTTCTTCTCATTTTAAAAAATTTTTGAAACATAATAAAATTAAACAATTATTGACTACTGCACATCATCCGCAGTCTAATGGCAAGGTTGAACGCCTTGGTCAAACAATAATTACGCGTTTAAAATGTAAAATTAATCAAAAACCTACTAAAACTCCCTGGCCTACTTTGTTAAAAGATATAGTTAATACTTATAACTCAACTCCCCATTCTGTAACAAAATTTCCACCTGCATACCTCATGCATGGTAAACTCCCCTATGAAAATCCCTTAAATGAAGAAATCTATCCACCTATTGAGGAAGCTAAAAAAATAGCAATTCAAAGAACTAAAGAATATCATGAAAGAAATAAAATTTATTATGATGCTAGATTTTCAGATATAGACTTTAAAAATGATGAATTAGTTATGTGTGAAGAATTTACTTATCCTAATACGAGGAAGTTGTCACCTCCTTTTAGTGGACCGTATAAAATTCTTCAAAAAATTTCAGATGTTAATTACAAAATAAATAAAAAGAATATTTTGAGTAAACAAAATTTTGAAATAGTACACGTATCAAAGCTTAGGAAATATCACAGCCCACAAATGTTAAAATTAAATCATGTCCAAAAGAAAAATTATCACTTTCTTCAAGGGAAGAAGTGATCCCTATATTTTTGAGAGATCCGAATCGCGTTGTGTGAAGATGTTTACCGCAGCATCAGTTGGGAGTGAGGGCGAAGTAACTTGAACTTTTTTTTTCTCAACTCAGTGAGAAAAATTTTCTAAACTATTTTTGTTTTATCCACTCTGGATCTCTCATTTTCACTGTACTTCATGAAATTCTGCTTTCCTCCATTTTAACGGGGAATACAGAATTTCATCAAGTAAATAATCCCCTTAACCACACAGAATCCTAAATTCTGAATCAATGACACATGTTGTACATTTCATTTCACAGTAAAAATTTGTATATTTTTGTGTGAAAAATTTTTGAAAATTTTAGTAGAATAGTTATATAAACATGTTTCATTTTTCTTTCTGTTTAGTTGCCTAAAAAGATAAATTGCATTATTATAATTTTATTTTTGTTACTGTAAATAATTTTTTTTCACATTTTGAAAAAAGATTATTTGTAGGAAAGAGGACAGTCATACCAACATACAGCTTATAAATTCATATTATTCTAAATGTAATTTTTTTTGGCTTACCAAAATTTTTTTTGGGGGGGATGTAATACAAAAGTTATAAAATTACTTTTGTATTAATAAAAGCATTGAAACATATTCATTTTCATAAAATGTCTTAGTTAAAAATTAGAGTACAGATATTCTATTTTGGGAATTCAAGGCTGTAAACATGCCAATAAATTATAATTAGATTTATGTTTCGAAAGAAGAGTTATTTTAAGATCTTTCACTTCCATATAAGGAAGGATTAAACGATTTTCGATGAGTATTAAATTATTTGTGATGAGGCGTAGGAATACAAGGAATGCAATATGACTGCCTTCTTACCCATGTATAAAAGCAGGAGCGCTGATTTTTGCGTGGCTTTTTGTGTTTAATGATTACCTACTGAACTTCGTCAGTTTTGACGAGATCTGTGTCTCTCCCCCTCCCGCTGGAGCGGGGCTGAGAGTTCACCATAGATTAGTAAATAAAAGATTGTGCAGAATCTGGACTGATATTTCCTGATATGTTGACTATTATTCCCACAGAAATAACGGGGTTTTGCTCTGTTATTTGATATATATATATATATATATATATATATATATATATATATACAGAGAGAGAGATAGTTGGAAAGCTTTCAAATAAAAAAAAATTGAATTACTTAATTAATAATGAAACAACTAATTTCTACATTTCTACATATTACTGTACGTATATCAGAACTTCTCTAGAAACCGATTAATTGGTTTGAACCTTTCACTGAGCTCCGGCATTTATTTTATATCATTCTATTATATTTATCTGAGCGTAAAAAAGAACAACTCAAGAGTGAAATGAACGATTAGTCAATACGCCGAATTTCTAGCTAAAATCTTACATTTGTTTTCGGACACTGTGTCAAATTTAACTAAGCATACTAAAAGTATTATTAAATGTCAGGACACAGCAATCTCGCCTTGCACCGATTACGATTCTGAAAGATTACAACGCAATCATTTATAAATTTATTGATGAAAATAAATATCGTTAAATTAAAAGTATAATTTTTTTTTATTCATTGAATTAACACCAATTTGATTCTATGTTTTCAGATAGGGACTAACGAAATAAAATTTTAATGTAATCATTTTGCTCAATTACCATTGCAATACTAGCCTCATTTTAAATTTTAAATTCATATTTATTCATAATAAGATTGCCTTACATTCTCATGCAGTTACTTAGTATTCAGAAACAGTTTTACCTTTTCTACGTTCAAAACATTTTTAAAAGTATATATATATATATATAGTTCTTTTTCAATCAACCCAATCACGGAATTAAATATTTTCATATAACTATAACTATAATATAACTATATCATATAACTATATTTCATGAAATATAATGGATTTTATAATTATAACAAATTATACTGTGTGGATTTTTAAGAGATGGTGTAACTGGACGCGGGGAAATTAGTAATTTATAGTAACTAATAAAAATACTCCTGTTAGCTTAAATACCTTTTCAATACTTTCTTTGGTAAGTACTTTTTTGTACGCATTACCAATCAATCTAGTGCCATCGTATATCTGGATAGTTCTTCCAGGTTTAGTCCATCAGGATTATTCCAAATTTCCATCTAGCCATTCATGGCACTGTTGTAGTATCCCTTATGGACCAAATACAATCCGGGCAAACGGCTGCATTTTGTGGGAGGTGTGGAACGGAAAGGTCAACATCAACACACCGCTTTCTTTCGCTAGAGTCAATCGAAATTTCTGACCCATAGAGGTCTAATTAAAGAAGGATAGGTTAATCTTTGTTGGTATTACATGACCGATAAATTGCTTCAGAAACTTAATAAAAATTACATCAGGGGACCAGCCACTTAGATTTCCACCACCAATTGCACCATTGTATACTCCAATAAGAATGCGTTGTTTAAAATTGACACAAAGAAATATCAACATTTGTGGAACACTGTTATCGATAGTATTGGTCATTATTAAGTCACTTTTCCTCCGAAGTAACAGAACCAGCCTGTCTTGTTCCATTTGTAAAAATAATTTTAAGGGGGCTCAGGATCGGTAGATATTCCAGTTTCATCTACATTGTAAATGTCGTTTTGTTTAAACTTGTGTCTTTCCATGACAACCTGTAAATTATCGACAAACAAATTGTTCGCGTTTATTTTGTTAAAGTTTGTTACCCTAACAAGACTCGCAGTTTTGGTTTTACGCAAGCTTAGGCTAGAATTGTATTCCCTAGAGCCTCGTAACCGGAACTTTCCGGCGGATTCAGCAGTAACCCATTATTTTTGAATATGGGTTTGGGTTTTGCTATTTGGCTGTTCTGATGACACTTTTTCAAAATGGAAAGCTAGTTTAAGTGTATCTTTTTATCTTAAAACATAATGCAGGGCAGCTGCTTATTTTAAAGTGATAGACAAATCGAGGCTTATCTTCAGTTAATCTTGATGTTAAATATGTTGTATATTTTATTTAATAACCGTAATTGAACAGCCGATCCAATTTTCGGGCTTACGAATACTAATGTTCAACACCGTAGCCTTGTAATTTTGAACCCAATCCAAGGAAACTCATGAACAAGGGTACTCATGGATCAAGTATTGGGGGAAATTTGCCTAATTGGAGGACTTTTTGATGGAACTGGCATGCATTTGCGTTACATGCAGAGGAAGACCACGAGAACCTCCCACGATTAGCCTCAACGCAACTGAACTCTATCCCATGATCGTCTACCACTAAAGATATTTCACGTCAGCACTGTGGCCGAGGCAAACTGAATGCGGAATTCGTATCGATCAGCCATCGCTTGGATTTGAGCCCGGTTCATGTCACTGAAAGCCGAACTATCCCCTGATGCTATCCCTTTCTCTATCCCCTGAGCCATGGCGGCTCAAAATATGTTGTATAGTGTTGGCTTACAGTTCAGTTACTCAAGTCATATTTTCGTGCAGGTTCCTTTACATTAAGTTTTCCCAAAAGCATATCATTTACGACACATTATGAAAATGGAAGCTCAACCTTTTCCAGCGTCAGGCCTTCCTTGCTTCGAGGCATACTTCTGAAAAGAAATTTACATATAAAATATCTATATGGTAAACAAACCAAATTTACTCGCTATATATAATACTTCAACACAACATCCCCCCATGTATTTTATAGAAATAGGTACTTGTACCCTGAGTGACGGTACTATTTTTCCGTAATCTGAACCGTAATTTCCAGCAGTGTACTTAAATACGATAAAAAAATAAATCAGAGAATTTGCAAGTCTGGAATATTTTTTCTCATTTAATCTTCTAAAACATAAAAATTCATTTAAGAATTTATGCTGTTGTTCATTCTCTTACTGCAAATATAATAATTTAAAAAATGTTCTTTGAGAAATCTTTCTTGTTATTCAGCATGAAATCATTATTATGAATAAAGATAAGAAAAATTACTGGGAACCGAAGCAAAAAAAGATCCAATTAATCTCGACTTACAACAGCACCTGGTTGTGTCATCTTTTGGAATTTGTCATGTTTTTTATTTCTTTATTATGTCGTGAAATTTGTTTACTGTAATTTGTCTTTTTTATCACACATTCCAACTATATCCAATGTAATGTGTACGTTGTAATTAATCTTTTGTGAAATAAAAAGCAAATAGGAAATTAAATTTTCTGCAAAAGTGATTTATTATAATAAAATAAAAATAAACAGCATAAAATGCTTGAAAGATCATGATAATGAACTCATATGAAAAATATTCAAGAATAGGAAGATTATTTTCTTTCTGTTGCTGTTAATAATTTCTTTAGTGTAAAAACATCTATACTTCTTCTTGCCTTTTATTGTTTTGATAAAAGATGCACATTTTCCGTATTATATCTAAACTTTATAACATCCGATTATTAATTATAATTTATGATAGTAAGAAATTTATATCCAGACAAAATATTCTAATCTAATTAAAATATATAAAATTCAAAATTATACTTATTTATTTAAATATTTATTGCTTTCCACGAGTTGCTTACAGAGCGCAAAAATGTCATTACTATACAGTACAGTAATTTTACCAGGATTTTTCCCCATGTAAGCATACAAATTATCATGTACTTTTATGTTATGTACCACATTTAAAAATTTTAAACTAAAAAACATCCAAACAGCAGCCCACTATGGGTCAGGGGGTCATTGAGTTTAAAGTTACACAATTTTGTGACCAACAAAATTGTTGTAGATATGTGGTCAAAGCACAGAGGTCTGTCTTTACTTCCCAAACATGCTGGAACTCGTCAATCTGATGCGGATAAATGTAAACTAAGTGAGAAAAAGTACATTTTTACATTTTTTTTATATTTGTAAAGTGGGAACTATAAGCGCTTTTTAAAAGTAAAAAAAAAGTTTTTATTTGCTAATTTCTTTCAGTTTTGTAAACTAATACATCTTTTATACAGCCTTTTTTAGGCTTAGATTTCGTAAACATTATATCTAAAAAGTATATCGTTTATCCAGATTTTATCAAAATCTCAAGTTAGTAACGTAGTCTAAAAAATATACAAAACTCTTTTTGTTTTACATTTACCAATATTTTTAACAGTTTATTTAAAGACGGAAACATGCAAAGCTTGAAGGTTTCAGTCTTCTAATATATGCTAAACTAAAAAAATATGTTAGCAAACTTTCTGGCCTAAGTTGACATTTTATACTAACTATAACCATGACGTCAGCTAAAACTTAATGTTTCTGATGTCAAACAGCTGATCGATTTTTAGATTTTAGCTTTGTATACTCTTTTCTGTTTATGTCCTATTTATCATCTTTAACAGGTCTGGTGTTTTCCAAAACACGCATATTTATCTTCGTTCTTTTATATCTTGCATTTTTACGACACTTAAGTATCTGTAATTTTACTATTTTGTTTTACAGGAATTTATTTTAACGTTATTTTTTTACTTACCTTCCTCGGCATATTTGGAAGCTGAAGTTGATTTTTCAATTTTTTGTCAAATATTAAAAAAAAAATAATAATAATTTCTTCTATTACCAAGTAACAGACATTGGTTAATTATTGATCAATAATATTTTATATGCAATGGAAATTTAAAATCAAGGGTTCTATATAGTAATTATTTTTAAACATTTTAAAATATTCAATGTAGTTTACATAAAATTACGTTTTGTAAAGCATAAAATATTTGTATTTAGTTTAAGCAATCTAAAAATTGTTTGATAATGAGTTGTAAATCTATTTCTTTTTTACTTTTTTTTATAGAAATAATTCATATTTTATAGAAAAATTCATATATTCTATAAAACAATTAGTCGGCGTAAAATGTCTTAAGAAAAAATTGCTATGTCACATTTACGTAACAGTTTGATAGAAATTTAATTTTGCAAGTTTTTCAAAATCACTACAATTTCACGAAACTAAGCTTTCATTTTACGAATTTTATCTGGTATCTCAGTTGTGGGGCAACTGCTCTGTCCCTAAATAAGAATTTTTTAAGCATAACATTTTATAGTAAATAATAACTGAAATTTTCAATTTTTAATCCCTTACGATTCCTTTTTGGCATGCTTAGCATTCTGAAAATAAGCTTTTTTTTGGAAAAATAATATTATAAAAGTAGTTATTATTGAAACAATTTAGTTTCGTAACTTTAAGTTTATAGTCTTTTTAACTTTTAAAGCTCAACTCTATCCCCAAATAAGAATTTTAGAAAATCATAACATTTTATAATAAATAATAACTGAAATTTTCAATTTTTAATCCCTTACGATTCCTTTTTGGCATGCTTAGAATTCTGAAAATAAGCTTTTTTGGAAAAATAATATTATAAAAGTAGTTATTATTGAAACAATTTAGTTTCGGAACTTTAAGTTTATAGTCTTTTTAACTTTTAAAGCTCAACTCAATATTTTTAAAACATTATATGATATTTTCCTATTGGATTTTGTGAAATCACATGATGAATTATTAAAACGCCTATGTCTTTAAATTATCGATTAATATTATGAAGAAAAGAGTGGAAAACTCAGCAAAAATTTATTACACAATACAAATTTCTCGAAAAAACTAACAAAATCTAAATTGGCATGAGATAAAAAGACAAAAATAAAAATTCGAAAGTATTTTGAAATAAATTCGGAATAATAATTAAATAATTAAAACAAAGCAGACTTTTTCCATATAAGCAGACTATATTAAAAATCACGATCTTAATCCGAAGACAGGGAATTTTATTTATGATTATGACATTCTACTATAAACTTATTACATGGTTACTATAAACTTATTTTAAACTTTTTTAGTTGATTTTTTTAACAAATGTTTAATTTTGCATATATGCTAAGTTTTCTTACCTGTAAATTTAAAGAATGAGTTTTTATTCTAAGAAGTGTAAAATTCTAATCTCATTTTATGAGCAATAAAAATTCTCATATGATTTGAATAGCAATTTACGTTGTTAAACAATCATGACAAAAGTCACTTTTCACGCGGCAGTTTATTATACCTTCGGACAAAATATTTCTCTCACAAATCTCAGTTACAGTTCCATACCGTCTTTTAGATAATCAAACATTTATGGGAAACTTGCATAAACTAAATCATTTCTTTGTTTCGATATTAAAGTCATACTTTCTAATCGTCAACATAAAATGAAGCTACATCCATTGGAAATATGGAAAGTTTTGAAGATTTCGGTCTGGGTAAGACAAGTGCCATAAATTTAAATCGCGGCATAAAATTGTCGTAAAATTCCAGGTCTGTTTCATGTGAGTCATTTTATTGCCCATTTTGAATTCAAATGGTAAATGTTATGTTTTTAATTTAGCTATAAAATTTTATTTCTTGAAGTAATCGAAGATTATGAATGCTGAGAGATAAAATAAGTTTTGATCGAGAAACTCTTTCATCTCTTCAAAATCGTTATAATGGTAATTATAGATGGAATTTAGATTTATAAATACTATCCCATGCTTAAGGTAACCATCAAATTTTATTAAGAAAAATAAACTACTTCCAATGTAAAAAAATTAAAATTTTAACTATTATTGTAAAATAATTTTTTTATTTATTATTTTTAATTTTTATTTAATTTAATGCTATTTATTCATTTACTAATTTCGGTTACCATTTCTTACTTTTATCAATTTTTTTTAGTTATAAATTTTTTATTAATTTAATTTACTTATTAATGCTATTATTAATTTTATTTATTAATTAATTTAGTCACTTATTGATTTTATTTATATATTTCTTCTTAACTCGTTTTCTTCTTAACTTAGAAGAAAATTAACCGTACATATATTTGTGAAATTTAAATATCTTTACTCAATACTCAAATGTTAAATGCATTCTTTTTTTATGTTAGAAACTGATTTTGAAATATTTAGAGTAATTTCAGTTAATGATTCCTGTTAATGATCTAAATTGTGGCGTTTGCTGTACATTACTTTAACTGATTTTCCTGCTTAAATTTGTACTCAGTAACTATGTAACATGTAGTATAATGTAATATACGTTTTATGCATGAAAAAGCAAATTGGGTTCTGGTAGATCAGGGGATAGAGCGTCACATCACAATGGCTTGAATAACGATGGTGGTTAGTTGATAAGAAGTCTGTTCCCGACTCGCACCATTTGCAGTGCTGACGTAAAAATATCCTTATTGGTAGACGGATCACTCCTTGGAGAATTTCCTGCCATCTGGAGAACAGTGGGAGATTTTGTGGTTTTCCTCTCTATGTAACGTAAATGCGGGTTAGCTCTATCAAAAAATCCTCCAAGATGACTAGATTTTCCAATTGCTTGATCCAGGAGATAATTTGTCTTCTCAGTAGGGTTAAAAATTACAATTCTATGGAGTTAAACATTGGAAGTTGTAAACTCAGAATTGGATTGGCAATTCAATTCTCAGAATTTGATTGGCAATTGCTTGATACAGCAGTTACTTTGTCTTCTCAGTAGGGTTCAAAATTACAATTCAATGGAGTTAAACATTGGAAGTTGTAAACTCTTCTGAATTGGATAGGTAATTCAATTCTCAGAATTGGATTGGCAATTGCTTGATTCAGGAGTTACTTTGTCTTCTCAGTAGGGTTCAAAATAACAATTCTATGGAGTTAAACATTAGAAGTTGTAAACTCAGAATTGGATTGGCAATTCAATTCTCAAAATTGGATTGGCAATTGCTTGATCCAGGAGTTACTTTGTCTTCTCAGTAGGATTCAAAATAACAATTCTATGGAGTTAAACATTAGAAGTTGTAAACTCAGAATTGGAAACGCAATTCAATTCTCAGAATTGGATTGGCAATTGCTTGATCCAGGAGTTACTTTGTCTTCTCAGTAGGGTTCAAAATAACAATTCTATGGAGTTAAACATTAGAAGTTGTAAACTCAGAATTGGATTGGCAATTCAATTCTCAGAATTGGATTGGCAATTGCTTGATCCAGGAGTTACTTTGTCTTCTCAGTAAGGTTCAAAATAACAATTCTATGGAGTTAAACATTAGAAGTTGTAAACTCAGAATTGGATTGGCAATTCAATTCTCAGAATTGGATTGGCAATTGCTTGATCCATGAGTTACTTTGTCTTCTCAGTAGGGCTCAAAATAACAATTCTATGGAGTTAAACATTAGAAGTAGTAAACTCAGAATTGGATTGGCAATTCAATTCTCAGAATTGGATTGGCAATTGCTTGATCAGGGAGTTACTTTGTCTTCTCAGTAGGGTTCAAAATAACAATTCTATGGAGTTAAACATTAGAAGTTGTAAACTCAGAATTGGATTGGCAATTCAATTCTCAGAATTGGATTGGCAATTGCTTGATCCAGGAGTTACTTTGTCTTATCAGTAGGGCTCAAAATAACAATTTTATGGAGTTAAACATTAGAAGTTGTAAACTCAGAATTGGATTGGCAATTCAATTCTCAGAATTGGATTGGCAATTGCTTGATCCAGGAGTTACTTTGTCTTCTCAGTAGGGTTCAAAATAACAATTCTATGGAGTTAAACATTAGAAGTTGTAAACTCAGAATTGGATTGGCAATTCAATTCTCAGAATTGGATTGGCAATTGCTTGATCCAGGAGTTACTTTGTCTTCTCAGTAGGGTTCAAAATAACAATTCTATGGAGTTAAACATTAGAAGTTGTAAACTCAGAATTGGATTGGCAATTCAATTCTCAGAATTGGATTGGCAATTGCTTGATCCAGGAGTTACTTTGTCTTCTCAATAGGGTTCAAAATAACAATTCTATGGAGTTAAACATTAGAAGTTGTAAACTCAGAATTGGATTGGCAATTCAATTCTCAGAATTGGATTGGCAATTGCTTGATCCAGGAGTTACTTTGTCTTCTCAGTAGGGTTCAAAATAACAATTCTATGGAGTTAAACATTCGAAGTTGTAAACTCAGAATTGGATTGGCAATTCAATTCTCAGAATTGGATTGGCAATTGCTTGATCCAGGAGTTACTTTGTCTTCTCAGTAGGGTTCAAAATAACAATTCTATGGAGTTAAACATTAGAAGTTGTAAACTCAGAATTGGATTGGCAATTCAATTCTCAGAAATGGATTGGCAATTGCTTGATCCAGGAGTTACTTTGTCTTCTCAGTAGGGTTCAAAATAACAATTCTATGGAGTTAAACATTAGAAGTTGTAAACTCAGAATTGGATTGGCAATTCAATTCTCAGAATTGGATTGGCAATTGCTTGATCCAGGAGTTACTTTGTCTTCTCAGTAGGGCTCAAAATAACAATTCTATGGAGTTAAACATTAGAAGTTGTAAACTCAGAATTGGATTGGCAATTCAATTCTCAGAATTGGATTGGCAATTGCTTGATCCAGGAGTTACTTTGTCTTCTCAGTAGGGTTCAAAATAACAATTCTATGGAGTTAAACATTAGAAGTTGTAAACTCAGAATTGGATTGGCAATTCAATTCTCAGAATTCGATTGGCAATTGCTTGATCCAGGAGTTACTTTGATTTCTCAGTAGGGTTCAAAATAACAATTCTATGGAGTTAAACATTAGAAGTTGTAAACTCAGAATTGGATTGGCAATTCAATTCTCAGAATTGGATTGGCAATTGCTTGATCCAGGAGTTACTTTGATTTCTCAGTAGGGTTCAAAATAACAATTCTATGGAGTTAAACATTGGAAGTTGTAAACTCTTCTGAATTGGATAGGTAATTCAATTCTCAGAATTGGATTGGCAATTGCTTGATCCAGGAGTTACTTTGTCTTCTCAGTAGGGTTCAAAATAACAATTCTATTGAGTTAAACATTAGAAGTTGTAAACTCAGAATTGGATTGGCAATTCAATTCTCAGAATTGGATTGGCAATTGCTTGATCCAGGAGTTACTTTGTCTTCTCAGTAGGGTTCAAAATAACAATTCTATGGAGTTAAACATTAGAAGTTGTAAACTCAGAATTGGATTGGCAATTCAATTCTCAGAATTGGATTGGCAATTGCTTGATCCAGGAGTTACTTTGTCTTCTCAGTAGGGCTCAAAATTACAATTCTAAGGAGTTAAACATTGAAAGTTGTAAACTCAGAATTGGATCGGCAATTCAATTTGGTTTATAAAATAAAAATAAAATAAAAGTTTCAATATAAAATACTAAAATTCGTTGATAAAATGCCAAAATAAAATAATCATTCAACTTCATGATAAGAGTTTCATTATGTATCAATAGCGCAGAAAAAGTGTTTTGAGAGGCTACACTGTAAAAAATGGATACTCAAATAACACGAAATTTTCTTCGTTTTTGACGAAAGCGTTTCCTGGTATGTGTTCCGAGTTAAACTTGTGTCAAGTGACGAAATAAATATCGTCACTTCTTCGAGGTAACAAAAATGTCAAATTTAAAGAAATGTTTATTCATTCCATTTTTTCCAAAGTAAATAAATAAATAAGTAAAATAAAGAAATAAATAAAAAAAATCTCGTAAATAGTTACTTTAACGTGTGCACTAATAAGAAAATGATTCTAATTTACAAATACAGAAAAGGACAAAAAGGTAAATGAACAATTAAAACATTAAATTAAAATGAAAAAGCGCCTAAAGCAGCTAAAACCAAATTTGCTTTATTTTAATTCAGATATTCAAAAAAACAAAAAACAAAAAAAAAAAAACAAAAAAAAAAGAAACCATTTAAAGCAGGAAAAAGCAATAAAAATAAAATATATGTGTGCTCTTCTATTTGTGTTTTTATTTTTATTATTTTTAATGCTTTTTCCTGCTTTAAATGTTTTTTTGAATATCTTATATAACGTGGGCACCATATGGGACGTACAACAGCAGATAGAACAGAGAAGTGAATTATACCCACCGCCGGAGCTGGATTCAAACCCAAGATGTGACTTTAACCACCATACATCCGGTTGGCTCAATTCCCTGCTTTATTTTCGATTGTCTAGTCTTTATTTTAGTTATCATTCTGGCTAACAATCTCCCTCCATACACTGCGATGAGGAAACATTTTCGTCATATATTTAAGAGTTCACGTTTTTTCACAAATCACATGATTTAATGACAAAATGATTATCGAAATTAAAAAATACTGTTAAAGGATTATTGAATCATCAAAAGGGATAGTTTTATTTCTGAGAGTGTAGAATACTAGAATTCAGGATTGAGGGACTGGAGTAAACTACATAATTCCATTTTTTTTAATTCCTAAAGTAGTTTTTCAAATTCAAAAATGGATTAAGGTGCGGAAACGATGATTAAAGAGCACTAAGTACTAATGTGCAAAATTATTTTAATGCTATTGTTTGAAAATTTCGGAACCAGAAAGCTTCTATTGCTGGCTAGGCTGCATACCGGGAAATAACCAACGCCTCCTATAACTGAAAGCCTCCACACGATTTTTTATGGGTAGTCCAATCAGATCACTGTGGAGGATATCCACTTTCCGAAAGAGTCATTTAATACAAAATCTGGTTAAAATAAGAAAGTGGTAGCAAATATATGACTAAAAATTTGTTTTAGTTATGAATATTATTGGTTTGCCTTATTCACTTGTCAACCACTACAGATTCAATTCTCAAATATATATGATAGATTTCTCTCAATTACTTTTATAAAAGGTTTTGGGTTCATGCGCACAACTGGTTCACTTTTTAAATAGTCTGCGCGGACTACTTATAAAAGACCGTGTGGAAGCTTTTTGATGTAGGAGGTGATGAAATGACCCGGTTTGCTATTCGAAATTTATGCATGTACAATCACAAATTTTACGCATATATGAAGTTGAAATTGAACATAATTTCCATGATTTTGATTAGAAAAAATATAAGTACAGGAAATATCAGGCAATGGCACTTTACCTGAAAAAACATCAATGTAGGTAATTCTAGGTAAAAGCATACCGGCAAACTGCTAGGTATGTATATCAACGTAAAACAAACCACCTAAGCGCAGCTAAAGAGTAGTCGGTTAAGTTCTTTAAAAATTCTATCACATCTTTCTTAACATACACTGCAAAGACTTAAAAAAAGCTAAATAAATTGCAGAAAAGTTAAATAAACCGCAATCGCCCAATTTTATCAATTTAAATTTCCATAAACTACATTCGGGGAAAAATAAATTTGATTGAGAATTCTTCAGAAGAAATAAAAATAAGTCCGAGTACTTTTTGTGCATAATTTCGTTAAAAAGTATTTACTTTTATTAAAACTTGGAAAGAAAATTATAGAACATAATTAAATTTACATTTTAAGTGAAGAAATACATTTTAATGAAAATGTGTTGTACATAATTATATGTTTTGAATAGAATAAGAATTTTCGTTACGAACTGTTGCGGTCTTTACAAACTTGTATTTTATGCATTTGATTTTATATCGAAACTAATGAACAGAAAAGTAAACAGATAAAACAAAATAATTTAAATTGATACGTAAGAGCCGCGATGGCTCAGGGGATAGAGCGTTCGCCTTCCAATGAGGCGAACCGGGTTCGAATCCCAGTCGATACGAATTCCGCATCCGGCTTGCACTGACCACAGTGCTGACGTGAAATATCCTCAGTGATAGACGGATCATGGGTTAGAGTCCCCTTGCCGTCAGGCTAACCGTGGGAGGTTCTCGTGGTCTTCCTCTCCATGTAACGCAAATGCGGGTTAGCTACATCAAAAAGTCCTCCACGAAGGCAAATTTCTCCCAATACTCGATCCAGAAGTTCCCTTGTCTTCTGGATTGAGTTCAAAATTACAAGGCTAGGGAGTTGAACATTAGTAGCCGTAAACCCATTAAGTTGGGTCGGCTGTTCAACGACGGTTATAAAATAAAATAAAATTGATACGTAAATTTTCTGTGAAAGAAATCCAAACCGTCCTTGTTTCTTTGCAAAAAACAATTTTTCCCTTATGAAATACATTTCAATAATATATGAAACTTCGAAGGAATGTTATAGCAGCTAAGAAATAAAAGTTTAAGTGAATAAATACTTTTTAATGAAAATGTAATAGATTTATTTATATTTTGAATCAAACATGGAATTTTGATTCATCGTGATGCACTGTCAAGTTCTTTACAAACTTTTATTTTATGCAAATAGTTTTATATAGAAGCTAT
Source organism: Parasteatoda lunata (assembly GCA_949128135.1). Lineage (NCBI taxonomy): Eukaryota > Metazoa > Arthropoda > Arachnida > Araneae > Theridiidae > Parasteatoda > Parasteatoda lunata. The sequence continues at coordinate 45,243,616 of OX421978.1, read as the reverse complement.
TTAATTTAACATTCAAAATTGTTACGGTGACCCAAATAAGCATTAAGGATCCGATTATTTATATTATAATCAAATGCGTTCATGCAAGATTGCATCATTTCAATACATTGTGTGATATATTGGATAATTTTACGCATACAAAAATTTATTATTTTTAATATTTATTGTTCTAAAATAATTTAAGAAGTGAAGAAAGTTACTTTTATTAAACAAAAAAATAAGATTGCGGAAATATTTCAAGCGCGCAACTTTTAATTTTTTCTTTTTAAAAAAAAATTGGATCATTATTCATCCTCTTGAAAGTCCACCCTGTTCTGATTGAATGAGGAGAGGTCTAAAGCTTCTAACCTATGTTAAATTAATATGCTTAAGGCATACAATAAAATGAAATTATGCTTTCATTCTGAAATCAAATTTTAAGAACTTGTGGGTTTGAGGGAAAATGCTACAATGAATTGATGTGAAATATAATGCAAATAGTTATCAACTTAAAGTGTAATTTATTACTGTTTCACTTTTAGATATTATTATATAATTTGTAAACAGGGTGCACATCTTTGTTATATTTTCGTTTGAAAAGTTAAATTGAATGTAATATTTCTTTAAAAAAAGTTTATACTGCTTGAATGAAATAAAAATCAAACTCTTAAATTTAGAAACTGTAAAATTAGTACTAAGCTATACTGACAAACATGATATCGTTGTCTAAAAATCGGCTTCAATTAAAGACATGAATGCTTCCAGCTGATTTTTGGATTAAAGGTGAAAGATTATTAAAAAATATTCACAATAAGGCCATTTTATCAGATTTTGACTTTCGGAATTTGCTTGTGAACTACACACGGTGAATCTTAATGTTACATATTTCTGTGAATACATACTAATGAGTAGTACCTAAAAAATCAACATTTATTTGGTGGACAGGGAGAAAAAAATATACAACTTAGTTTAAATACACGATTTCTTTAAAATTTAATCTCTCGGAAATTATTCAACCGATTTCACTCAAATTTTGTATATACAAAGATAGATACTTTAAATTATGTAAAAACATTTATACTTTAAAATTCTTTTTTTTTTTTACTGTTACAAAATAAAATAATAAAAATTAATAAATGGTTGGTAAAATTAATTTTTATAAGGAATTACCTTTGTATAAATGAGTTTTATAATTGTGGGCAAGAATTTTTTTAATTCGCTTAAAAAGATCTCCAGATATAACGAGCGGAAAAGCGGATACAAAATCTAGTTGAAATAAGAAAGTGGTAGCAAATATATGACTAAAAATTTGTTTTATTTATAAATATTATTGGTTTGCCTTATTTACTTGTCAACCACTACAGATTCAATTCTCATATATATTTGATAAGTTTCCTTCAATTACTTTTATAAAAGGTTTTGGGCTTATGCGCACAACTGCTTCACTTTTTAAATATTCTGCGCGGACTACTTATAAAAGACCGTGTGGAGGCTTTTTGATGTAGGAGGTGATGCCTACCCCCTATAATTTGGGGGTCAGAAATCCGAATCAGTCGGAAAAAAAGGTATGTTTATTCAGACAAAGTACATTTCTGTGTCATATTTCGTAGCTTAATATATCTTCTGCTAGCATATTTTATATCACAACCTTGAACCATTAAGAATAAGTCCTAGTACGTGAAGATGGAATCATTAGATCAAACATAATTCAGTTTGGTCCGTTTTTAAGGTGCGTATTGTCAAATGTATGAATTACACGCCAAATGAATGAATTGCACGCCAAATGTATGAATGAATTGCACTCCAAATGTATGCATTTCTAACCGAATATAAAGTAGTGTGTATTCACAGATATATATGTAAATGTTTGGTTTCCTTTTGGCTCAATTAAATTTTGATGGTTAAAATCTTAGAAAATAGTCATAAATCATAGATTTTTGACCGTCTATGTAAAAGTATACTGGAATTATTTATGTCTTAATAGTTAGAGTGAAAATAGTAGAACAAAAATTAATGGTCAGTGTCGGGACTTACTCAATTTACAAAAAAGTATAGCCCATGGTAAGACGACGTGTCTCAAAATTTTATTGGACCTTCAAATTTAATCTCCAAAACATTGAGAAAAAAATATTTCGTGTCTTACATAAATGGCATATATCCTGAAAAGTTCACCAAAATCAAAAATAAAAAGCTTCTAACCTTACCTGATTTGCATGATTTCTTAAAAAAAATAGCTTTCAAGTATAAAACTAAATTTTGAATGCAAAACGTAGTAAAATATTTATCATTATAAAAATAACAAACAAAATTTGTAGGAAAGTGTAAAAATAAATCTCATAACAATATTTAAATCTCCTATAATATTTAATACTTTTATACAAATAAAGTTAAGGTCTATATGGAAAAAAAATTCTGATATAAATGAAAATATACTGACTATCCTTAAAATCAAGAGATATTTGGGAATTTAAACTATACTCAACTATTTTTATTTCACATGCTGTTTTAAGCTTGTTGGGTAAACAAGCAGAAAAAAAGCTAGTGCAACTTTAGAGTGATTAAATTCCATTTAAAAACACTACACTAAATCCAGACTGAGTAAAAAATTTTATTATTTGTTTTAATTAATTTTGTTTTGTTTTTTTCTGAGTTTTGATGTTAAAAAACCATGTAGGTAAATCGATAATTTATTTTACTGTACATTATTAGACCACAATTAAACAATGGTAAATAATAAAATTAATGTAGTTTACAGTTTCGATCTTTGAAATGAATACATACGATAATTTATATACATCTAAGTTTATCCATTATTAAAAAATATTTCATTAAAGCAAAAACAATAAAAGTATTATCTGTAAAAAGAAAATATTTTTTAAAAAAAAGTATTGCTCTCTCAGTTTGATATTTTTTTTTATCTCCCTTTGAAAGTGGAACCCATAATGACTGGTTTTAGTAAAACTTGTAACAAAATATTCTGAAGAGACCTTGATAAATAAAATTTTTGGTAAATTTTTTAACATGCAAATTAATTTTAAAAATATGATATTGTGTTTCATCATCGAACAACCAAAAAATCTTCATAATTACTTTTGCCTTCCTATTTCAAGTTTTAAAAAATTATAATCGGATTAATGGATTATTTAAACTTTAAATTAAGTTTCCTAATTAACTAAATATTTAATAAAAATATTAATTTACAAAATTCTTTTAAACCATGATGGAAAAAAAATTCTTTAAATATTCACATCTATATTTTAACTTTAAAAGGTATATAGTATTTTTTGTGTTTCTTTGTAAATAATTTTTTTTTAAAAATTAAAATGTTTTAATTTTGTTTAAATTATTTTAAAAGAAAGAGAGGATATTTTAAAAAATATATATTTTTCTGAATATTTCAAGGAATATTATTAATTTGTTTTTTAGTCCTCTGTTTAATTTTTTTCTATTTTCATTTTATTTAATTTTTTTAAGGAATAAAAAAACTCTTAATCCTACGTAACTTTCATGTTCGTTCTCACAGTTGTTGGAAATATTAAATTTCATTTAGTGTGTTATTTTTGCTTATAAAAAATAAAAATATGAGTTCAAAATATCAGTTCAGAAAATATAAATATTAATTGTTTCTGTATATTGAAATAGTTTGAAAGATTTTTCATAGAAAAAATACCAAGTTCAACATAAAAATTAATTTAGTGTGTAAAAATAACAATCTTTTAAGTTAATGTAAGACAACGCGATAACTAAAAAAAAAAGTATTATTTTTTTTCTAAAATAAGAGCTTATTGAATAAATTCTGAACTAAACAGTGCAAGAAAGAAAAATAAACAATCTAAAAAAAAGATAGGTGTTTTTATTAAATAAATACCATCACCAATACCGTGTGTCACAACAACAACTATAGTTTAAACTGTGTTTGTAATGTTACTTTAGCGTTGTTTGTAATGTTGTTGTACATTTTTCCAATTTTGCTATTTGTGTTCTTCGTCAACGGTGTTCTTCATTAGTAAATATTTTAAAAGAAAACTATCCCTTCACAATGATCGTAAATTAAGTTCTATTCACTATAATTTTCATTATTTACTGCGTATTAAGTGCGTAATGGGTATCCTATAAAATCTGGAGCAAATAACAAATTATGGTAGAAAGTACTGCCACTCAGGGTACCCGTGCTTTAAAATCTATTTTTGAAATAACTTCTATCGTGCGGTCAAATTTATTGTGCCGTAAAATCTATTTTACGGAATAAAATAGCTGATATAGCGTAATCTTTACAGTAATATTTACTGTAAAATTACTCAATCACTGTAATCAAATAAATATTGTTGTAAAAGATATGGTATTATCCATTATTTAGAGTAAAAATGTAAGTAAAAATGTAGTTTAGAGTAAAAAAAAAGTTTAGTAGTAAAACTGTTTGAGTAAAAATGTATTTTACGATAAAATGAATTTGAAGAATTCTGCTCTTTGAGAGATAGTACTTAATCGAATTTTAATTTCAACGTAACTGTTTGAAGATTTAGAATATGGTTTGCGTAGCATAAAAGGAAATAGAAAATGTATTTTTAATTTGTTTTTAAGTTAGTTAGAATGTTTGTCAACACATGGTGCTATGGAAGAAATATAATTGGGTTCTTACAACTCACAAAGAAGTGAAGTGATTATAACTAACCATCTGATTTAAGTCCGACTTAATTGAATACCTATTATTGTTGTCGCCCGTTTGTGTCAAACCTTCTCATTAGACAAATGCCACGATTTACTTACGATGACGTCATTTGCAGACATCCAATTTAACACAATGATTTCTTATGCATATCAGACCTTTCTATTCTAGTATTTGAATTGTAAATTTCTTCCTCAAACAATGTTGTTGATGCAAGTGATAGTTATTTTACAATATTGTGTTATAGATTTTCTTTTACAGAAGTATCTACTAATGATGAATTTTGAAACTGATTGCGAAATTTAATAATTTGAAATTCTCTGGTTTTTTTCAGCAAAATTAAATTTTAATTGATTTATATGACATTTACTAAAATTGATTTTAAATTTGCCTTAACTGGTTTTTAAAATCCCTAGTATTTTTTGAGACAACTGTATTAAATTATTACGTTGCTTTTACGCATTTGTTTGCGCATTGTTTCTTTCATAATTTTATTACAATATAATTTAATTTCAATTTATATACATAATTTTACTCTAAATAATATCTTTTTAATATAAATTATCTCAAGCCTACGCTCACACACAATTGGATACTTAAACTATTGAAACACGATTACAAATATGATATTACTGCGTCACAATAGATAAATAATTATTTTAATGTAGAAACATGCTTTAAAATAATTGTGTAATAATTGTAAGAACTTTTACTTACTTAACATACACTGTTCAGAAAGTCCAAAAATATAATAAAAAATTAACCTGACTGTTTTTCAAATGAACTGTATTTTATGTTCCAGGTGTTTGATGAAGAAGAATGACACCAATCACAATTGCATTATTTATGCATTTACATGCAAGCAAACACCTTTTATGGTTACATGAATAATCATAAATGTTTTCTAAACAAAATATAGCTCTTGCCTATCAAAAGGCACTCAATTAAAATAATTCAATTTTAAATTTTAACTATAGTGAGGCAAAAGTTGGAGCAATTTTCAATATCTATCTTATGCAATTTTCAATATCTTAAAAAATTCTAAGTGCTAAAAATAAAAACCAAATATTTTATTGCTTTGACACAATTCAACGTATGAAATATTGACACTGGTCGAATGAATCGAAATGAAATTTACTTAATGAAATTCACATGATCGAAATGAAATTTACTTAATTTTACACATGAATTTATAATTACAATTTACGCATAGGATAAAAATTACTATTTACACATGAAATGAAATTTGCAATGATTAGTTATGTATTTGTTTAAAAAAATTTATATAGCAGGAACAAAATCATATTTTTTAATATCTGTTTTCCTTTGTTCAGTGTTGTTTTCATAAACGATTTATTCTTATTTGGTATAATAAAATTATTTCATTTAATGGCCAAAGTAAATACATAGTAATTACAGATAATTTTAAAGGGAAACTAATTACTTGTTATGGTTTAAATTGTTAATTAGTTTTTAAAATAACTTCAGTAAAATAAAGTTCTTGAAAATTTTTTTCTGCGTGAGTGCATTGTAAAAAATTTAGGATCAAATTACAGTAAAAATTGCCGACACTGAGGGTACCAGTATTTTTTTTTACCATAAAATCCATAAAATCCATTTTCCGATAAAAAATATCGGAAAATGTAAAGAAGCAAAAAATCTGATACACAATAATTTTTAAAGTAATAATTATCGTAAAATCAATGAATCACTCAAATTAAATAAATATTATTGTAAAATGTACGGCATAATAATTTACGGATGATGAACCCAAAGTGCATTTACTTAATACTGTATTTTGTTTCGAAATTTTTTACACTGTTAGAACTTCAATGAAAATAAACGGCAACAATCTGTTCATCCAATTAACCGTAATGTTTACGGTAAAGAACAATTATTTTATCTTTACGGGCTTAAAACCGCTTTTAAGTAGCATGGTTATAAAACCATGAAGAAATTTTTTTAAGTTTTTTTATTTATTTATTTTTTTTTTTTTTAAATACAACTTGGTTCCAAAACCATGGCAAAGCTGGAGATTAGAGATAGCTTATCAGCTTTAAGATGCTTCTATCCATGTGTAAATTAGAGTATAATATTCTAATATCCCAAGGTCAAAGAATTTGGAAGTTAGTGCAAGAAGAATTAGTGCAGGAAACTGGAAATTCTTTATGTGTTGATAGGAATTGGGTAAATATTGTGGTGTCAATGCTGGGACTCGAACCCCTGTTATATCGGCCATGAGATTGAAAGGGTAGTCCTCACGGAGAAACTATTACTATCAGACCATCAAAGAGGATTTATCACTTTCAGATAGAATTCCACAGAGGATATTTAACTCAGAAGCAGCTTTCACTTAGAAATTGTTGCTAATTTTCTGATTTCGCACCAAAGCGTTTGTGATCACTCAAAGGTTTTGTGTTACAGTTAAGCCTGAATTTCCAATAAATGTGTTCAACAGTTATACTGTGATAAATAAAATGAATTGCAGCGATTTTATTTTTGCGCTGAAATATTTACAAAAGCTTTTGTTAAACAGTGCATCAGCCATTTTGAGAAAACAGTCTTGTTTTAGTTACTAAGCACACTTGTTGAGAGAGAGGTATGTTGGCATTGGTCAAGTCTTATAAAATAATAAACTTTATCAGACTTTCCTCTTCCTATAATTACAGTTTCTATAGGAAAAACTAACTACTTATGCAAATAATTGTTGCGTCATAAAAGTCTTAATAAGAAAAAAAATTCAATGGCTGATATAATTACACAAAAAGAGAAGTAAATGAAAAATATCTAACCGTACCATGGTAGCCCTGAGGTCATTGTCTAATTGTATAATGTATCTTTTCAATCATTCAAAATATTATTTATTTAATATACTTTAAATGTTTAAAAGATAAAGTATACGTGTGCTTCAAATGAAAGTAAAAATAATTGTTTCTGATATATATATATATATATATTATGTTATCAAAAACTGTTAATATACAAGAAATGAAGCATGCATTTTAAAACAATAATTTTATTCCAAACCAAAAAGATCCTTATCTCTATTTCTTTTGAAACATTCTAGAACTGGAAAAGGATGTAGAAAGTTCCAATCGCATTAACTTCAAAAACTAACAAACTTATCAAGAGAAATAAAAAATTGAAAGCAGTTGAAGCTGGGTGTCATAACTAGAGAACTTCTGAATTTCATTTAAGAAATGCTTCCTGCTCCTTCGATAAGCAGAAAGAAGATCTTAAAACAGAAGGCTGTAAAAAGCACAATAAAACTTTTAGTGATTGATTTTGACATCACAAGCTCTTCTATTATTTCTTGCTTACATAAAGCAGACAGTTTCGTTCCTTAGTATTTCAAATTTTGTTTGTTTCATTGAAGATGTTTCATTTATTCTTTTTATAATTTTAATTAAAAATAAAAATCATTTATCATATATTTATACTCCCAAATATAATAAATGGTCAATAAATGTCAAAAAATAAGATTTATCTGATTCATTTAAAAACCAGTTACTTTTTGGAGAAAAAAAAATGATCCAAAAGTCACCAGTCAATAATTGATAAAAATTGGGAATGTAAGCCTGAATCATTAAAGTGCATGTTAAATTTTTTTGGTGGGAGACGGACGTTATCATTGAAATACTGTATAAATCCCTAAATGTGGTCTTGCAGCTTTTTTCCCAAAGCGGTACAGGTAATTGAACAGTTCTGGTATGTTATCTCATTTTTACAAACTATTGATTTGGTCACTTTTGACAGTAATATACGTGATATGACGCAACAGTGGCAAAATCTTCTGCTTCGATTTCCTGTAAATTTTACAATAGGTTTAAAATCTTAGTGTTAACAGGTTTGAAACTAAAACGCATCAAAAAATTAGACACACACGGACATAAAAATAGTTGAAGACCTCCAGCTGTTTAGATGGTATTGGCAAGAAATATAATCATCCGTACAGATATGAAGTATCAAAATTATTAACACCATATCGGCATTAATTTACCGCTATTTTCAGAATATCAGTGTCATAGCCAGAGCCTGACTAAGGCAGGGGCATACGGGGCAGCCACCCCGGGCCCCCACATCTAAAGGGGCCCCCAAATCGAAGAGTTTATATTACATTTCCTTCTTTAATGAACTTTTTTTTAAACAAAATATCAGTACAAAGTAAAATCCGTGAGTTTTATTTTAGCTTCTTTATTAATCTATCGTATGAACACAAACTATATTTTGTAAATCCATAGCTTTCTAGGGTGGAATTCAGCTTAAATTTCACAACTATGATGGACAAATTTGGCCCATCAAAAACCCGTATTTTTACATTTCGCAAAATGCGATATTCTTACAAAAATACAGGCTTCTGATAGGCTTAATTAAGCCATCGTAATTGTGAAATTTTTGCCGAATTCTGCCCTAATGTCAGAGAGGATATGAATTTTTCACAGTTAGATGAGAAAGTTAACAATCAGAAAAATGCATTTGGCATGATGGACATAGAATTGTATGAAAATCAATAACAAGGACAGAATGATATTTCGCCTGACCATTGGAGGGTGGATGGACTTTATAGCTATTTTAGGTTCTAGTCATTTTTCTTGTTATTTTTAATGAGGTGAAAAATTTAAATACTTCCATTAGGTTCTCCATTAGGTTATACTTCCATTAGGATAGGTTCTTCATTACTGCAAAAGTGAAGCAGAGGGGGCCCCCCAAACCTCCAAAGAGGTTTTTGCCCTGGGCCCCAATTAGGCTAAGTCGGGCCCTGGTCATAGCTTGTTTAAATAAATATAGAACGTAAACACTTTCACTAATTATTATGATATCACATTATCCGAAAGTTATACTTCAAAGTTATATTATATGTATAGTATATTAAAAGTTGTACTTTTCATGTGTTAGGAAACTGATAAACTAAGATTTGAAAATGTACTGCTATTAACATTAATTGCGTCGTAATTCGTTCGTATGAAAATAATACAAATCATGCTGGCTTTTAACGTTGGTAAAATTTACCGTATTTCTAGCTCTATGGGAAACCGAAAGGCTTGCTATCCTTATTTAAGCTCTTTGGCAATGATTTTGTAAAATTAATAATTAATTTGGATTTTTAAAAAATTATAAAATTTGATAATTTTATCAAGATACCGCAAAGCTTTGCATAAAAACATTTTATTCAGACAAATTTACTCTTTAGTTTTGTATTTTTTTTCTCAGATGTGTGCGTATAAAAACTATAATTTTAAAAAAATAATAATAATTTTCGATAAACCATGTGAAAAGAAAATTCCAAAATGAATGGTTTGAATACATATTTTTGTTTTTTTTAACCAGAATTATATTGTTGTTTCTTTATCAGAAATGTGGTTACCGTAGATCACGTTAATATAGCGTTAATATCGTTAATATAGAAATTTTCTCCGTGCATTTACTTCCAAATATTTGCATATTTATAAACTATTTTATATTTTACTGATTATTTATTATTAAAGTAGTTCATTTTTTTAAATGTACAAATATTTAAAGACGCAGGTTTCTTATTTTGTTTATGTGAATGTAATATGAAGATGACAGATTTCTTGAAATTATTATTTATTTACTACTAATGCTTAACTTATTTATAAAGTCTCTAAGTTATACTTATTTTTGCGCACAAAAAGATTAGATTTTGAATGCAGCTATTAACAGGAACAGTAGTCTTATTTTGTTTATGTGAACGTAATACAAATCATGCTAAATATTATCAAATATAATTAAATTTATTTCTCCGATTTCTATATACTATCCATATTTGTTAATATACATTTTATTTCTGCGATGTATATTTCCAATTTATATGACGAAAATTAGTTCCTTTTCAAAATAAGCAAATAAGCCTTTCAACAAGTTGTCTCAGCTGTTAATTCATCTTGAGAAGTAGGAAAATGTAATGAATTATATGCGATGAAATACCGTGATATTTCTCGCATCTTTCTGAATGTTTGACGAAAACAGACACTTAATGCGTAAGAAATTATTCATCATTCACGCTAGATGCAAAGACGCGAATATTTGATATTAACAAAGGCCCCCGAGAAAATATTTCTCAAACTCGAAAGAATATATGAACGATAAATAGCTGAATAATTACGTCTGCTTATTATCATGGAGTACCGAAAAAGCTTCGAAAACGTTCCATTATCTTGTCATAAAAGCTCTCTTGTTGAAAGGAAAATATTTTTCAAAGTTATCTAAAAATAAAGGAACATTAATATTAAAAATGTATTGATACAGTAAAGCACATATGAAAGAAAATGCACATAGTTTATATATAATGAAATCAATGCACTCTATAAAAATTCTGGATCAAATTACAGTAAAAAATTATCGATAAAATGACGGTAAAAATTATGGTAAAAATACCGTCATTCAGTTTACCATACAATCCATTTTTTAGTACCATGTTACGGAACAAAAATTCTGATATACCGCATTTATTAAAATAATAATTACTGTAAAATCACTGAATCAATCTACATTAAAAATTGCGATATAATATTTTATGGTAAAAATGGATTCTACGGAGAACAGGCCCAAAGTGTTGGTAATATCATAATTTGATCCGGAATTAATTACCGACGGTAAACAATTACCGACAAAATGACGGTAAAAATTATGGCAAAATACGGATCAAATTACGGTAAAAAATACCGTCATTCAGTTTACCATACAATCCATTTTTTAGTACCATGTTACGGAACAAAAATTCTGATATACCGCATTTATTAAAATAATAATTACTGTAAAATCACTGAATCAATCTACATTAAAAATTGCGATATAATATTTTATGGTAAAAATGGATTCTACGGAGAACGGGCCCAAAGTGTTGGTAATATCATAATTCGATCCGGAATTTTTTTACAGTGTATATAGTACATCATACAGTTTATATGTTAATGAATTTGTTTTTTTTTTTCGTTTAAATTTCGCTGCACATGTTCAATCTAACATCTTTTTTGGAACATGTATAATATTTTATTTAAAAAATAAATAAATAACTTTAACTCGTATACCCTAAAAAAAATTCGTCCAGTTCAGAGAGTTGGTTATTTATTTGTACGGTCAGCTTCTTTTTTTTTTTTGAGGAAAAAAGCGCAGTACTCCGTAATTGTAACATTTTCATCAAAATTAGTTGCGTCCACCGCCGTTATTTTATACTATTATTACATAAAGCTTCTTAACTCAATTTAGGCATATTTGAGAACAATTAATTAGCATATTTGAATAAGATTAATTAGCATATTTGTGATCACCTCCTCGAAACATTTCGATTGAAACCTAGAGCGTGAAGATCCGATCATTCAGAGTAGTCTTATCATTTTGTTTAGCACTGTACATCATTTTCAATGGTATATAGAACTTCAAGCTACGAACCTTAATTCCCATATATGTTCGCTTTCAAATCAATGACAAAGGACACATCTCTTGCCCTACTTCTACACTGACTGGTAGAATCTTTTTTATGGTTATGCTAGCTCTCATTTCTCAGGCATTAATTCATTTTTACAAGCAGTAACTGGAAATTTTGTCAGTGTCTGACAATAATTTAGCGGTGAACATTTCTAAAATAAATAGCAAAGAAAAATAAATTTTGTTTCAAAATATACCGAAACAAATATATATGTGATTAAGATTATGAAATAAAACAAATATACCCTTTCAATTATTTTATTTTAAATCTTCCGTGTTCATGATTTTCTGAATAACCAATGTATACATTTAATTGAAATACAATAAGCCCTAAATTGAGTGGTCCCAAATAATAAAAAAAAACTTCAAATTATCTATTCATATAATGGTTAATAACTTGTATTCGATGATGGAAACGATCAAAAATATTCTAATGTTCTTTAATTACATTATTTTATTCTTTAAATGTAATGAGATAAAGTTCTCAGACATATAAATGACGAAAGAAATCTTTTTCCAAAATTCAATTATCTACCTAACTAAAATTGGCTAATTTGATAAGATATAGCTAGTATTGTCTTAAATCAGCTAAAATAAATTATTCAATTTCCTCGCTACTTAAGGTAAATTTTGTTTTCCATTAATTTTTTTTCTTTCAAATATTCATATACATTAATCCTTGAGATAATAATAAAGTGCCATGTATAAATGTTTATACGCATCTAAAAATATATATGCGTTGAATACTTATTAAAATGCAAGTCTAATCAAGATTATATTTCATTAATTCATTAAAAAAAGATCGCTACAAAAAATGAGAAAAAATAGTCATTGAATATTTCAACGCTGTAAAAATATTTTTTTAAAAATATTTTTTATCTACATTTTAAAAAATAATCTTAAATTTAAATTGTAGGAAAGCTTTGTAGCATATTTTCATGACATTAGCGTAATAAAGTACAAGTTTGAAATATTAAAGTAAATAGTAAGTAAAGTGAAATAAGTACAATTATACGTACAATTATGCGTATATAAATTACAATTTCAGTTTTTATTAAGCATAAAATACTTCTATGATCCCAAATTTGTTTGAATGTTTTTAAATTTGTATATTTTTGAAGCAAATGAAGTTTTAATAAAGTTACATCTAACCAATTCATTTTTTTGGGATTATTTATTTAATTAAAAAAAAATTCATTAAAATGAATAATTATTCCAGATATTTTAAAACTGATATTTTAATATTTTCTTTATTATTGTTTTAAACTGTTTTAACTTTCCAAGAATATATGGACAGAAAAAAAATTTCAACGTTTTTGGCAATTTAAGTCACCCAAGTCAAAATTCTTGATGGTACCATCAAAATATTTCGATTATTTAAGTTGGTTTCAGTGCGTTCAGTTTTCCATTATGCGTTCATGGTTTTTGATATGCCAACAAACTTCCATCATCCCATGTTGAAAAATGCCATTTTAATACTATGATGGTTTACCATCAAGAGAAGTTGGATTCTCATGGATCATTAATTTGTGAGGATCCGTCATGGTCCATGATGGTTCCAACTATATCTTTCCATGGTGGTTTATATGGAGTTCTAGTTAGTTCTCAGGAATATATCAATTTGATCTTTTTTTCTGTTTGACCATCATAAATCAGTCGGAATTTCTACTTTGGAAGGATAGCTGCTCATAATCGTTCCAACATTTGATTTCTAAGATATTATGATGGAAATTCGTGATGGTCAATCTTCGTACAACGATACATTTCTATGATACATTTTAGAATTTACAACAATCACCAGATGCTTTGGAGATAAATTAACAATTGTAAAAAGTATGTCTACTCCTTCGCCCTGTGTTTGCATGCATGAATGTTTCATAAATGGAAAAAAAAAATTCTTAACATGGTACCATTAATAATCTATTTACGCTAGCTTAGCTACATAAAATGTTCAATATTTGCCTTATGTTAGCTAAAATAAATGTAATAATAAGAAATATTTAGTATATAAAATTTTTCTCAAAACGCATTTTTACTACAATTTTTCATTTTAATATCAGGAAGTTAAGACATTAACTCAAATTTAATACCAAACACTTTATGACATTTAACTGTTGTAATTTGTGTAATTTACTATGATTTTGTATAATACACTAATGTATGAACAAAATATTAAGATAATGTAAAATCTGAACGTAATAACCTTTACATTTATGTTTTTTGCAACGATTAGAAACTATTTAGACCGTTAAAGTTTTTAAAAAAATTGAGAAAGAAAAATTAGAGACAGAATAAACTTGTTTTCTATTGTGTATTTTTTAAATTAACAAAAGTATCTCTATAATTTGTTAATAAATAAACTAAGATTTTTCTGGATAAAAGTATTTTGTAGGTCAATAAACAAAATATTATTTTAAAATTAAAATGAAAATAACTTTTTAAATAATGCTTATAATTTTTATAACAATATTGCTAATCAAGGTACAGAATAACAAATTCAATGACATATTTTTAACATTTCCCAGGAATCGAAAATAATTTATTCAGCTATCAAAGCAGGGAAGGCATTTTTTCAGCAAATGATCAAAATTTTGATAGCATGTCTTTGTATTTTCCTCAAGAATTTTTCTAGACCTCACCAATAGCTCACAGTGCAACTCTTGTGTGATGTAAATAAACCACAACGTACGATCCCTTTCTTAAAAATGTTAATTTGTTCTACAAGTTGGAAAATGCTTATCAGCTGTATTTTGTAATAAGCACATGGTACTGGGTACGGTACTTTCTTTTACGTCGCATAATTTGCAATGAGTTATGTCTTGTAAAAAGTTTGATGGCATGTCTTCGAATTTTCCTCAAGAATTGTTTTAGACCTCACCAATACTGTGCAACTCTTGTGCGACGCAAATTAACTGCAACCACAACGTGCAATGCCCCTCTTAAAAAAATTGGCAAATGCTTATAAGTCGTATTTTGCAATTAGCATTTGGCACTGGGTACGATACTTTTATTTACTTTGCACAAGAGCCACACAATTTTGATGTTGTGTGTCTTCGGATTATACTCTGAAATTTCTTCTAAACCTCGCCAATAGCCAACTGTACAGTTTAGTGTGATGTAAATAAAGGACTATATTACTACTGCTTCTGAATTTAAAAATACATAAAATAATTCAAATGTAAATATAGCGTGTATCCAACTAAGTAGTGGTTAAAAATAAAGTAAACCAGCTTTAAAAGTACTATTTAAGGTTAAATACAAAAGTATTCATAGAATTCATCTTAACAATACGAGATTGATCATTAAAACTATAAAAAGTACAGACTTTTTTCTATATTTCTACCTAAATTAATGTAAAATTTAATAAACTTAACATTTAAACTGAGAAAGTATTAAAATATGGAGTACAAAACTTCATAAAAACATACAACTGATGGCATGAAAGTTAGCAATCCAACTTAAAATATTATTTAATATTTACTGTTATTTAACATATGATCAGGTTAAGTATTGGTTTGTGATTTTTTTAGTGAAAAATTTTATGAGAACAAAAATAAATTGAAGTTCATAAATTTCAACATTGCTATGATATTTTCAGAGTGTTTAATAAAATATATTATATTCTTAGTGACTAAAAATATTTTTTTAAAATATCAATGCTACTTCTGAACTATATGAAAGTTTTATTCACTGGAGAGCATAAAACTTGGGAAAAGTTATCAAGCAGATGTAGTCAAACCTTCCAATTTATGATTGCTTTAAACATTTTAACAAAACTCTATATGATGAAAAGAAGACTTCGTATATTTGTAGACATTTCATTTTAAGAAATTCGATTCATTTTGTTATCAGATATTGGAAACATAAGTTTGAAGAAGCATACTTTACATCACGTTCAATACTTTAGCCTTTACAAGAAGGATATTGGATGAGACAAATGGTCGATACATCAAAGAAACTTAATATTAAAGAGTAAACAGAAAGTCTGATTAAATTTCTATTCAAAAATGAATATTCATAGAAAATATTTATTCAATGCATTCATAAGCTTACCAAGTAAAGATATAAGAATTTTAGAAACGAAAGAATACACAAGGATTTAAAAATTCTTAAAGGTTTATCATAATATTATATATGAACTTTTAATAACAATAAATTTTTTTTTCAGAAATGCTATTATCTTTAAAAGTATATTTTTTTATAAAAAGTTTTTACTAACAGCGCATAATATTGAAACAAACTTAGAGCACATGTTTGCTGAACATAAATTCAGAGATAATGAGTTAAAAATACTTTCGAAGCATTCATTATTATATCAAAGTAATATATTAAAAAAATTAATTTTAAATTCTAGTTTAAACTAGAATTTAATTACGGTTCAAATATACCATTATATTTTCACGTGTATTTTTATACACGTTTTTTTTAAACTGTGCTAAAAAGACTGTTAAAAGTTTACATTTGCTTAAAATGGATGCTTAAAAAAGGTGCCATCCTGGGTTTTCGAACTCAAGCGGATGATGGTGCCAGAGGAAGGAACCGATCGATAAAGGAAAACGACCGATAGGTAGCGGGACTGTAGGGCAATTTTAACCGGGGTACTACACCAATCAAATTATAACCTAAATTGTAACCTACCATTGTTTGTGTCGACGTGGATTTGTGGTGTTGTGATCTGGAAAAGAAGTGTGGTCTGGTAATAATATCTCGGAAGCAGCCAGAAAATAGGTTCAGTTTTTGTCACCAAACTGTCAAAGAAGTTCTACACGCTTCGACGTTTCAAAATAATTTTTTGTTTACCAGTTATAACCCTTAATTCAATTTTCGATGAAGTGTTAGGTGACTAGATGCCATCCTGTTTTCAGTGTTTTAGTCATTTTTAAAATTCTAGAGTGTTTATTGTTTAAGTGGAGAGACAGTCATTGATGTCCTAGATGTTGACCATCCATCTACAACAGTCTCTGGTCAACCGTTGACAAGCAGTGAGTCTGTCAATGACGCAAAAAACACTGGCCCTGTGCAAGGTGACTTTGTTGCAATAAAATATAAAGGAAAAATGTACCCGGGTCAAATGATTTCTGATTTCGACAGTAGCAACGAGACATGTGTGAAATGCCTGGAGAAAAGTGGACAATTCTGGTAGTGGCCTGACACCCCGGATGTTTTGTGGCACAAAAAGAAATAAATCCTGAAGAAGATTTGTCTTCCCGAACCTCTACCGAATGGCGACAAATTTCAGGTTATTTTAAATCCCGGTAGACTGAAGAGAGAATTTCGATCTCAAATTTGTAGTTTGTGTTTCGTTTAATAAATTGAGTCATTTTGAAAAACATTTTGAAGAGTTTCTTAAATAAATAGCATTTTTCCATATGTATGGCCTTTTTTATTTTAAAATTTGAAAATATACTCATAAAAAAATTAATATAACAGCTAAAATGACAAGGAGATGAATTCTGAAGGGTGAGAAGTTGCCAGCGATCGTTTTTAATAGATTTAAAAAGAGGAAACCTGCGTGGCACTTAGTCACCCCCATGTGCGGGGTGAGTAAGTGCCACTAAGAAAAAATTATATCTCTCCTCCATGATATTTTAGAATCATTTTTAATATGTGAATTGAAAGCTAAGATGTGTAATTATGTTGCATTAAATAATCAACCCGATGGGTGAAAAATTAGAGGAATTATGACACGAAAACGTCAAAAAGTGGCAGATAGTCACCCCGTTTGATGGTATTTGCGAAAAACACAAAATTGAAAATTTACTTTGAATATTGTAAGAATTCTGGATGCAATTACGGTGTATAATGATACCGGCAATTTGGGTTCATCATCCGTAAAATCTATTTTACAGTAAAATAAATTTATTACGTAAAATATTATACAGTAGTATGTACAGTAATATTTATTGAATTAAAGTGATTTATACGGTAATTATTACTGTAAAAAATACGGTATATCATTTTTGCTCCATAACATCTTTTAAAAAATGTATTTGTCGGTAAGAAGTTCTGGCAGTGTCTGAACAGTGTCAGTACTTTTTACTGTAAATGACATGAAATTGTTTTACAGTGAACTCATAATTGCAGTATTTAAATGCAAGGATAATATTTTAAAAATATATTTATTATTTCACCAAAATATTCCCTAAAAGCATTAAGTAGGTTGTCACATGTACATTTAATGTAAAGTGACAAATTAATCTTTACTTTTACTTAGCCTTTAATTTTTCTCTAAAACTTATTTCCTTTTTTCTTCAATATAGCTTTTATTTTTACTTTTAACCTTTCTGGTTGACCTTGGTCAACGTGGTCTTTGAACTTCCTGTGGGGAAAGTTTACCCCTCTTTTTTTCCACGCCTTTCTGTTTTACTTATTTTTTAGGGGGGCTAACGAACCAATCTCTTTCCTTTAATTTTCAAACTCTCCTCCTCTTTAAGTTTAATTGGCTGTAATTTTTCTGGTCCTACACCAAGTTAACAAATTTTAAAATCACTTTTTATGATTTTCTCTTTTGTGCTTCCTTCTGGCTAGTTCCTATTTCCGAGATGCGGACTTCGGGTCCGTATCGAGGGATTTCTTTTTACATGTTTTTTTTAACCTTCATTTTTTTATTAAATCCATAACAGTAATTAATTTCTAAAAATTAAAAATCAACATTTAATCCTTTATGTTTCGTTAACATTAAAATCCTCTCGAACTTAATCTTTCTTTCCATATTTATTTTAAAAGTTAAATATCTCGTTCCTTTAATTTTTACTTTTATGCTTGACGTAAATTCTCTTGTCACCTATTTTCTTTTTTAAAAGATATTTCTTGTGCTACAAAAAAAAATGTGTTGAAAGATATACATTGTTTTTGAAATAAATAAAATAAGTAGTGTTACAAAACTAAATGTTTTAAAAAATGTTTTACGAAAATAAATGTTCAGCTGAAGAGAAAGATTTGTGTGTTTTTTTAATAATACCTTCATAGCCAATAGTTATTACCTGTTTCCTCCTGTATGTGGTGAGTAAATTTTTTAATTATTGTTATGGGCATGCATAAATATGAATTTGGAAACGTCAGCTTACTGCTTTAACATATATTTATACATATCTGGATATAGCATGTCATTATTTTAATTATCTTCTAATTTTGATTAATTCTTAGTTTTCACCCTTATTCTAAATTTGGTGATACCAATTTATCCAATTTGTTCAAACCTCACACTTTGTGACCCTTTGGACCTATTGGGTTATTGTTATACCACATTAGCATTGTACTACCACTTTCCTTAACGATTACATTCCCGTTAATGTAATACCCTTTTATAATTTTCGGCCTTAAGTTGTTTTTTATGACATTTCATTCATTTAACTATCTTTTTCATGACTATATCCAAATACAATCTCAAATACAAGTACTCTATACAAATGATTTCAATTTAGCAATATTAATACATTAAATTACCACACTTTATACGCACCATCTTAATAGTATTAATTAACTCTAACAAATGGTGCCGTTGTGTCGTGAGGTTATTTTTTAAAAATGATGTAACTAATTAGATTTATTGATGAACAATACTTGTTCTAATTTGAATTTTTCTCTATTTGTTTTTATATTTGATTTGGTAGTGATAAAATTGATATATATATATTCATAAGAATATCTTAATATAATTTCAAACTGTTTATTGAATTATATCTGTGTACCTAACTGTTTAAATAATGTTAATATAATAACAAAAAGGATTTTTTTTTAAAAAAAAAGGTAGTTTAAAAAAAAAAATCAGTAACTATCAACTATAATGTATATTTATTAATATTGCTAATCCTTTTAAAAGAGGTGCTTTGGTTATAATTTTTTTACACATTCTAATAAGTTATGTGTTTTGTTCCATTATTCTACATTTAAAAAATGTATCTTTGAATTAAATTAATCAAAGTTTCTTTAGATGGACTAAGTCCCAATTTTTATAAGGTTTGTTGTATGCTGGCCATACAAAACTGAAGAGACGTCTTCAGTAAGTTTTTCAAAATTGCTTCTTTATCCATCATTTGGATTTCTTTTTTTAAAAACAATTCGAAGTTTTCTCACAGTATTTTAATTGTTTTCCTATCTGAACGTTAATTTGTTTTATAAATATATATATATATAAAGAAATAATTAATAAATAAATAAATACTATGCCATTACTGTTTTTATACGTGACCTTATGTGTTTTTATGAATTAAAAAAAAATTTCATGACTGTTATTTTGGTTGAATTAGTTCTTTTGGTCAATTTTTTAGCTTTTTTTTTTCCAAAAAAAAAAAAAAAAAAAAAAAAAAAAAAAATGTTTTCTTCTTTCCAATTTTTATTATTTAATGCTCTCAATTTTGCGAGTGAATGTTTTTAAAGATTTGCCAGTGAATGTTTTTAAAGATTTGATTAATTGGGTTACGATTTTCATTATTGAGTGTCTGATAATTTGATGTTTTATTTGAATTATTACAAAAAAAAAAAAACAAAAAAAAAAAACAATATTTGGGATAGTGTAGGTCCTGAATTTGCTTGAGGTAATACTTGAGCGCATCATGTTGTTCGGGATAAATTTTCAAATTATTTGGGAAAAAAAACTATGTCCAGAATTGCGTCTGGTAATACAGATGCCACAAAATTTTATTTGGGATTACTTTATTAATCTAATTGGGATAAAATATGTCCTGATTTGCTCTGGGTAATACTTGAGCTCAACGATTTTTCGGGAATGATTTTTTAAGAGGTTCTTCCCGATGTTTAATTTGGTTAATAAGATAGTATAAAAGTAGTACAGTGCGTCACTGCAAAAGCCCAGGTTCAAACCCTGGTCCACTGTTAATTAGGTTATATTCGGGAATTTTCCTCTTATTTTTTTGCTGGTAAATTTAAGCCAGAATTTTTTTTTTGATTTTTCCCTGGTCAAAATAGAACCAGAAGTTAATTATTTTTATTTTCCTGATCAAAAATGAATCAGAAGGTTATTCCTGGTCAAAGAAGCCAGATGATAAATTATGATTTCCTGGTCAAAGAACCAGATGATATAAAAAAAAAAAAAAAATAATGATTCAGGTGAATTATTGAATAATTGAATTGTTTTGATACTCTATGGCAAAAATTATTTACGTAACCTGTTGAATCCTGGTTGAATAATTTGAAAATATATATATTATACTTACTAATGTACATGACTTTTATAATTTACATTCATTATTAATTTAAAATTAATAATAATTAAGTATCTTTTGAGGTAAAAAAAATTATTTTGCTTTGTTTGAGAATATTCTTTCATTAGATAAGTGGTTTGTTTTTTTTTAAAAAAAAAGAAAGGAAAAGAAAAGGAGTTATACGAATTATTGAATATTTTCTTTCCTAAAACAATTTTATTTGTTACAATCAAATTCTTCAAAATTGTGTTGTTATAATAGTACGTAATTATTATCATGTCTTTCATAATTAAGAGTGCTGTAATTAATTAATCACTAATTTTATAAACGAATAAATAATACAAAAGGTCACATGTTAAACTATTAAAATATATAATTATACAAGATTCTTTTATGCATTTTCCTACTCAATTAATATATATATGGTGTACACTAAATCTTATAATGCATCATCAAATATATTTGAAATAATAATAATAATTTCAATTTTTAATAAATTAATATCACTACCAATCATTTTTTTTAACTGTGTTTATCATACTTTTTGCAGAATCTTGGTAAATGAGTTTACTATGAATCATAGTGAATGTATTTAACCATACACTCTGTCTTTATAGATAATTTTTAATATACTTTCAAATCAATTTCTTATTTTTAATCTTATGTTGTATTGAAGTTAAAGACTAGACGTTTTATAATTTTCTTCATTGGTTTGATACTCAATAATCCATTGATTTAACATAAATTGCCTTAATTTTATTAATGTATATACAGTTGATTTAAGCAAATCTTATCATTGGTATATTTCTCGATTATGTTCATTGAATATCAGTGCTATATTTACTAGATAGATATTTCTTAAAATATCTCGAAATGAATAACTATTTTGTATTTGTCAAGATTTCTCATTTTATCGCAATTCCAGATCATGATAAAAATGTTTTTCTTATTAAGCATATTTGTGTGAATATGGACAATTTCATAATGAATTTTAAAACAAATTAATTCTGCTCAACTTTTTATGAAAATACTTGGATGATAAATGCTGCAAAGAAATGCTTTATCTTGTTAACCCTCATCATTACATGTTCTGAGGATTTCAAAAAGAATAATCCCCCCCCCCCCATAAAGAACTTTTGAACCCCCACGTTGGACTTGCCTTTCTGGACTCAAGGATGAGTCTTCAAGGACACTGTCTCTTGTGTCTTGAAACTTGATGATAAGGTCAAGATATGAAGGTGATATGCGCTACAGGGGGTGGCCAGTTGAAATCCCACCACCTACTCTTGTATGCATGGGCAATTTTATTGCCTCTTCCAGGACAGGATGTTGCAAAATCCCTGGTTTCCAGTTTCTACATCCTAGCAGTTTCGTTAATTGGGGAAAACAGGTGTAGAAGGGAAACCCTTCCCCACAATGTCCAGAAATGAAGGAGTCCTGTGGAGGAAAGGATCAAATGTCAAGAAAACGTTGTGCTTCTGTGTGAGGCCACCTGCAGCCTCAGAATTGACCATCAGAACACTCTTTATTGCCTTCAGAAAAATAAAAAAAAGACAGTGACAAGATCATTTTCACCCCACTTTCTCAAAAAGGGAGATCTCTTATCTTCTTTTGTGGAACACTTTAGCTTTTGAAAAATAGATATCACACATTAACCTATTATCACATCATTGATTTGAGGGAACATTTTATAATTATTTTATTTCCCGTTGCTAAGCAACATACAATGTTTGCTTAAATACTCATTTGAGTTTTTTAATCTACAATACTTGTAATTCTAACTTGCAATTTAACTAATTGCGACCATCAGTAATTAAGAATAGAAGTGTATTTATTATGTTCAAGTGTATTTATTATGTTCAATGGGTTTTATACATCATTTGTGAAACCATTCATGAATATCAGAATAATTTTTAAATTATTTTAAGCTCTTAGTTTTGTGTCAGCAATTTGAAAGTTATATTGCTAATTAATAAAAAAAATTTTCTCCAATCCTTTTATCACATTGTCTAATTCATTTTTTTAGAGTGTATGGTTAACATAATTCTGTTTAGCGTTATCAATAAATTTAATGTATGAACATCTCAAACATAGTGCGTTCTTTGCGACATTTCCAATCAAAATTTCATAATTATGTTGACATTACTAATTGACAAAGTATTTATTTATGGCTAAATGCAATCGAATTTTACTTTTGATTCCAGTTTAATTTCATTATTTCTTCCTTAATGTCATTTTAATTGACAATCATTAGTATTTGTATTTACATACGTTTTGTTTTATTTGTCCTTATTCGTTTTTTTTCCCTCGCTTTAGTGGCGTCACAATATGTTTGAGATGAGATTCATATATTACAATTTCTTTAAACTTTTACTGATGTTTCCAATTTGTTGCCCTTAACAATATTTGCTCACCATATTATCTTTTGTTATTAATGTTGCTTTAAATTGTGTTTTTTTTGTGTTTATACGAACTGTTACTGCTGTTTTTGTGTTTTTTTCTTTCCAGTATGGGGAAGATGTAATTTGCGAATCTTGATTGCCTGTAACAATTCTTATCTGCAATTCAGAGCTGTATACAGAAATGGGTGACACTTTTTCCAATTTTTATCTTTTTTCTTTTTTTAATGCTAAGTTTTGAATTTTATTTTAAGTTTATTTCAATTTTTTTGGTTACTTGTACTTCAAGAAATTTTTTTTCTTCAAACTTTTCGAAACATTTTCACTTTTGAGGAAAATTCTTATATTTTGATTTTTACTTCACTTTTATTTGAAATAAAATTTTCTCGCGATGACGAAAATTTTATAAAAATTTCCGGTCTGTCCGGGTATTGTCACATGTACATTTAATGTAAAGTGACAAATTAATCTTTACTTTTACTTAGCCTTTAATTTTTCTCTAAAACTTATTTCCTTTTTTCTTCAATATAGCTTTTATTTTTACTTTTAACCTTTCTGGTTGACCTTGGTCAACGTGGTCTTTGAACTTCCTGTGGGGAAAGTTTACCCCTCTTTTTTTCCACGCCTTTCTGTTTTACTTATTTTTTAGGGGGGCTAACGAACCAATCTCTTTCCTTTAATTTTCAAACTCTCCTCCTCTTTAAGTTTAATTGGCTGTAATTTTTCTGGTCCTACACCAAGTTAACAAATTTTAAAATCACTTTTTATGATTTTCTCTTTTGTGCTTCCTTCTGGCTAGTTCCTATTTCCGAGATGCGGACTTCGGGTCCGTATCGAGGGATTTCTTTTTACATGTTTTTTTTAACCTTCATTTTTTTATTAAATCCATAACAGTAATTAATTTCTAAAAATTAAAAATCAACATTTAATCCTTTATGTTTCGTTAACATTAAAATCCTCTCGAACTTAATCTTTCTTTCCATATTTATTTTAAAAGTTAAATATCTCGTTCCTTTAATTTTTACTTTTATGCTTGACGTAAATTCTCTTGTCACCTATTTTCTTTTTTAAAAGATATTTCTTGTGCTACAAAAAAAAATGTGTTGAAAGATATACATTGTTTTTGAAATAAATAAAATAAGTAGTGTTACAAAACTAAATGTTTTAAAAAATGTTTTACGAAAATAAATGTTCAGCTGAAGAGAAAGATTTGTGTGTTTTTTTAATAATACCTTCATAGCCAATAGTTATTACCTGTTTCCTCCTGTATGTGGTGAGTAAATTTTTTAATTATTGTTATGGGCATGCATAAATATGAATTTGGAAACGTCAGCTTACTGCTTTAACATATATTTATACATATCTGGATATAGCATGTCATTATTTTAATTATCTTCTAATTTTGATTAATTCTTAGTTTTCACCCTTATTCTAAATTTGGTGATACCAATTTATCCAATTTGTTCAAACCTCACACTTTGTGACCCTTTGGACCTATTGGGTTATTGTTATACCACATTAGCATTGTACTACCACTTTCCTTAACGATTACATTCCCGTTAATGTAATACCCTTTTATAATTTTCGGCCTTAAGTTGTTTTTTATGACATTTCATTCATTTAACTATCTTTTTCATGACTATATCCAAATACAATCTCAAATACAAGTACTCTATACAAATGATTTCAATTTAGCAATATTAATACATTAAATTACCACACTTTATACGCACCATCTTAATAGTATTAATTAACTCTAACATAGGTTTTATTTGGTTTTCCAATTAATAAAATCTTCTTTCTTCAAAGATTTAACAATGCGCTTTCATTTCTGAAAGACATATCTTGCATCTTTGCAACAATGGAGACATATTTATAGGATATTTATGTAACTGTCACGTCAGATTTTAAATTCGTAATCGGCTTCATGTTCTACATATTAAACATTAGTAAAATAAAGAAGCTTACGATAATACATTATTCTTTATAATCTTAAACATTTGAAACGTCCGTGCATTGTTTCAGATAAGTTCTAAAAAAATTATCTTTGAAAAAGCTTGAAAAGAAATTTATCAACAAGATTTCCCAATTCATTGCACAGAAGGCAAAAATTCGATGCTCTGTAACTTAAAAGAGGAATTTTACCATATTAAAGGTCAAACAAGGTAAGAACAAGGTAAGAAAACGAACTAAAAGATACTTCTATGAAACAGTCCAGCAACCCTTTGTGTCGTATGTCATAGGCTCTATGGCATATATTTGTGTCGTATGGCATATATTTGAAAACAGCATAGGCTCTTTTTTCCTGACTTTTCAAATTAGAACTTATTTGCCCTTATTCTACACGTTCAAGCAGATTTGACCATCTCAAAATAAAGTAAATTTATAAGAAAAAATAATGTATAACATAACTATCTGTGCATAAACAAACAATGTATACATTAGTATTAACGGGTATAAAAACAATTTTTTTTTAGATAACACTATGAAAAATTAACAATCTTATTAAATAAAATAAAATATCTTGTTATATATTTCATTAGAAGTAAATTATATGAATTATTATTAATTATTATAAAATGATTTACTCATCTTTTATATTTTTAATGATCATTAATAAAAATAAACAATACCAGTTGCAATTCTCTTTAATTGTTTTACTGTCTATCAATTAAAAATTACAGAAAATTCAAAGTTGATTCTTTACTGTAAGATTTAATTTTTAAGGGCATTATTAATCAAGTTATTTCAAAAGAAAATCACAAAAAAAAAAAAAAAAAAATTAAAAACGAGAAAATCAAGCTTATGCATAATTATTTAACCCTCAACAATCTCTTCTTATACTTTAACACTTAAAAGATTAATTACCTAGAGAAAAGTAAAAATAAAGTATATAATAATCTTAAGATCATTGGGCAGAAATGTAGAAATTTCATTTAATGAGGCAATTATAATTAAATTTTAATTAAAAAAAAGTCAAGATCTTTATAAGGATTTCCTGGGGGTTAACAAAAGTTTTAATTAATAATGGATTTCAGTGTATAAGATAAAATCTAAATTTCAAGAAGCTTTATATTATCATTACAAGTACGCTTTTATTCTTTTGCTAATTATTTTAATATCAATATCATTGATACTCATAATTTCGAATTATGTATTGAAGCAAAACAAAACGAACGTTTTATTGTTAATATTTTCAAAACTTTGCCTTTTCTAAAAAAAAATAATAAAATCCTTACTTGTCTTAAATTTTAGTAAAGTGTTTGTAATTTTACACTGTTTTTCTGTTTGTTTAAAATATATAAACTCGTGGAAAGTGGATTAAAATTATAATTCAATGTTCCGACTGTATGGAAATGTAATTTAAACGTTTTAAAACCAGGTTATATACCTTTAAAAGAAATATATATATATATATATATATATATATATATATATTTCTTTTATATATATACTTTTATATATACTTTGTTTCAAAATTAGAAAATATACAGTATGCGATTTAGGGCCATCGCAATAACAAACATATGGATACCAATATATGTCCATGTAATTTTATTATTTCAGCATATGTAAATTAGTCAAAATGTCATTAAAAGAGCGCTATATATTTTCAAGTATTTTACGTATTGCCCCTTAACTGAAAATATTTGAATTGGGACTCCACTGCGACAGATTCATAGTAATCAGTTTATTTCCGTATAATCTATATACACTCAAAAAACTTATCACCCGAATAGGAAACTTAGAGCCCAAAGCACTTAGCGCTAGCTAGGATAGAGTATTACTAAACTGTAACACTAAACTCCTATGCAAAAAAAGAAGTTGTTTGGTGAGGAAAAATAACTATTAAATATCTTTCGTAATGAGCAAAACTTGCTTAATCCTGACCCGCCCCATAAGGGACATCCAGGAGAACCAGTGGCCTGGCTGTTGCACAAATCCTCGAATCAAGTCCGGCGAACCCAGCGGTTTATGATGGACACACGAGGCGTCAGATCCCTAAGGCATGCATTGAAGAGCAACAGAAATCGCCTAGACAGGCAGAGGATCTCAAAAGGACCTTTGAGCGGGGTTTTCCAAAACTGCTACAGGAATTAGGAATCTAGGCCAGCAGCAGGAGAGACACCTGTCACCCCGCGACTCGAGAAGGCATCCTCCAACCGGAAGGTTCAGATCTCTAAATTGAGGACTTTATTCATAACAGATACAAACAAAATAAATTGTGATCACCAACTCGGCGATCTAATAATGGTTTGTTACATACAGATGATAAATTAGAAGCATTTGAGGATGCCACGACAGAAGCAGTTGAGGGCGCTTAAAAAAGGGGTTTCAATAGTGGATCTTATCTCTTTTAGTCTGTCAATTGCTCTGAGGTTTGAGGTTGGTGCCCATGTAAGAATTTGCAATGGTTTTAGATTATTTCAATTAATTCACAACTCTTTTTAAAATTTTTGGAGGAACAGCCGATAACATTAATTAGGTTGGAAATTTATGCAAAATTAATGTTAGGGTAGGTAAATTTATGTTAAATTAGAGTTCTTTAATAACTTTTTTAAACTATTATAAAAATTCTACTTAAAGAAGGACCACTTTATAAAAGGTATTTGTATTGCAGGAAACTCATTTTTTTGTGGTAAGGTTTTTCTTCTGATAATTTTTAATAAAAGGTTTGCTTTCGTTGGGTGATATAAAGTATACTTAATAGAAATATTAAAGTAGCTGGGTATATAAAATTGTTAATTCCTTTGAAAGGAAATAAAACAGGCACCAATCTGAAACAACGAAATTATTATGGGAGTATATTATAATTGTAACATATATTTTAAGCAAGTGACCCACCAAAAGCAATTGCTTTGAGGGATCTCTTTGGCCTGAAACTTAAATTCGAGGTTGGCATTAGTAGATATAATTGCATTTTTTTAGTCCTCCACCATGATTTTTGTTTATTAAAAACAAATTTAATAAGTTTCTTTTATTATGAACAATTTTGCATGATGTTCTACAGGCGTATAATGCTTATATGCAGAGAAGTGAGAGTTTTCAAAATTAACTATATATATATATATATATATATATATATATATATATATATATATAGAGAGAGAGAGAGAGAGAGAGAGAGAGAGAGAGAGAGACCTTTCTGAAGTGAGGTCAGCTCCCTGACCACTATACATCCCGTTCTGCATTCCTTAAAATATAAAATGCACTATATACATACAAAAAAATAACAAATTAAATAAGTAAAATTAAGTAAAACCAAGCCGAGTAGAGTAGTTTAAAAAATCATATTTAGTAAAACCATTTTTTTTTTTTGTTTTCAGCATTCCCCAATAGCGAATTCATAAAGTTATTTAAAAAATATCCTTTGAATATTTTATCAACAAAAGTGGGAGCATTTCTTGACAGGAAAGACATTACAAGGAAAGGAAATGAAAGACGGAAAGGGAGTCATTATTAACTTCACACGCTACACTCTAGTTTCACAAGTAAATAAAAGACATTCGGCTTTCCGCTGGAGAGGAAATGACTTATTTCCTACAGAACCTATTTCTCTATTTATTAATCAGGAACCATCTATTATTTCCATGGAGAATTCAACTCAGAGAAAAAAAAATGTGAATCGTTAAAGATATCCTATTCCCGGTAATTACTTATGCCAGCAAAATTTACGGCAAACCCTTTCTGTTTGAAACTCGGAAGGGGGAAGAGTGAAAAGGTCTTCTGCGGTTCCGGTTTTGAGCTTTAGAATTAAGCAAACAGATGTTTTGTATTTTACAATTAGTACTTGTTACAATTTTTTAAAATAAATAATATAAATATTTAACTATACATTTGTATGTATATATGCATATTTGTATGCATACATGTACACTTTGTATTCAGGAAAGAAAGGCTTTAGTCCTAAAGAGTAAAAAAAAAAAACATTGTGTATGTTTTTAACAACTACTCAATTTCACTGAAAGAAATTTTAAATCAAAATACGGTTACCGGCTCTTCGGGTGCATCATCCGTAAAATCCAACTTACCATTAAATCCATTTTACCATGAAATCCATTTTATCGAAAACTCCATTCTACCGTAAAATATTATTCCGATTACTCCTTAATCTTTATATTTATCTAATTAGCTTGATTTAGTGATTTTACGCTAAAATTACTGTAAAAGTTACGGTTTATCAAATTTTTTGTTCCATATCAAGTTCCGGTAAAAAATTATTTTACGGTACAAAGTACCGACATCCCAAGTGCCATACCTCCTCCTCCTCCTCAATGGCACGACAGCCCCGGGTGGGTCCTGGCCTTCTCAATCAACTTCCTCCAGGCCTGCCTTTTTCTGGCAGTTGTCTTCCAGTTTGAGACTTTTAACACTTATAAGTCTCTTTCCACGCAGTCGGCCCATCTCAGCTTTGGTCGACCTCTAGGCCTTAATCCGATGGGCAGAGCCAAAAAGATTATGTTTGTCGAACGCTCTCTGTTCATTCGAATAATGTGACCAGCCATATATATATATATATATATATATATATATATATATATATATATATATATATATATATACATATATATATATAACGTCGTTGCCGAGTGGAAGGATTAAAACAGGTCTTAGACAGGGAAGGAGGTACAAAATTTATTTAATAATTATTAGAAAGAGCAATCATGGAAAGTCCATACGTTTATACGTATGAACTAAAAGTTTGATGATTGAAGAATTTATTCTTTGTTGAAGATACAGGATGAATTGCCATGAATCGAAGAAGAATTTGACTGAAGAATTTCTAACTGTCCATTTAAATAAGATATTCCATATTTTTGATGTACCCTCCTTCGATTGATTTAATTTCAAAATTTCAGATGATTAGTTTAATGAGATAATACATATCTTTAACGTACCGTACTCCGACCCTTTAATCCTGCTGGCTTATAACGTCGTTTCTAAGTGGAAGGATTAAAACAAGTCTAAGACAGGGAAGGAGGGTACAAAAATAATTTATTAATTATTAGATAGAGCAGTGCGCAAGAAAAGTTATGCTCCTCGGTTATATGTCAGGGAAAATCTTGCAAAGTAAAATCCAAAAATGTCTCTATTTAGGGAAAAGAAACAATCTTAGAAATGATCTTAGAATGGGAATCCAGAATCTTACCCAATCTTAGAATGGAAATCTTAGAAATTACCATTGGTTTATGAAATAGGTCGAGTGATTCCCACGAAGATTAAAGAGGAAAATTTCTTCCTTTTAATTAAATGCATGCTTGAGCGAAAAATAGATTTAAGAACTGGATGTGGCTTTTAAAAGTGTGAGAAAGCATTTCGATTAGAATATCAAATCAAAATGTATCAAATCAAAATGTATAAATAAAAACACAATGAATTTGCTTAGAGCTGAAACATGATCTTTCAGAATTAGTGGAATGGAAGACAATAGAGACTTACATTTGGTCTCTAGAAACAAACCTTGACGGAAGAGTATTAAATAAACAACAATTCTCCTCACTACAATAAAGACGGAAGTGAATCGCTACAATACTATCCCTCATAAAGAAAAAGAGAACCAAGTCTACAGAGCAGCCAGAAATATGAATGCCTACCATGTAATCTTTATTTGTTCCATGAATCATGTGCTAAGAACTACACTCCTAAGTACTTATGAGGTGTAACAATTTATTTAGGTGGCCCTTATTCCTATACACCATGCCTATGTTTCCCACATCTTGGAAATTTTCTGAATAATTTAAATCTTAGTACGTTTGTTTTAGATCTTAGATGTCTTAGTATGTTTTTTTAGTATTTTGTATGTTTGTATATCTTTAAAAAATCAAAATAATCATTTAAGGGTTCAGAAATTGTTTTTTTTTTGTAATGTTTTAAAGAAAATTGTTATCTTTACCTTCACAATTATTCTATTAGGAAAGAAAATTTTAGAAAAGAGAAAAACAATTAATGATAGATGAATATAAGTAAATAATTTTAATTATTTACAGTTGATACTAAATTGAAATATTGCAGTCTGTATACAAACAAAAACTTATTCTGGCAAAATTACCACACTGTATGTTTATAATATTTCTGATTTTAAAAAAAGTACATAATTCTGGTTAATAAAACCAAAAATAAGATATTTAAACCATTCATTCGATAATTTCTCCTTTCATATGGTAATGGATTACCAGAAAATCTGATTTTCAAAAATTCATTTTTCTTATTTACACACATTTAGTAAAACAAATACCAAACTGAAAATAAATTTTACCGAATAAATTATTTTTATGCCATGCTCTAAAGTATCATGATAGAATTATCACATTTATAAAATTTTATCACACATTGTAAAACGATATTTTATTGTTAAATTTACCAAAATTATTATTAAAGCACATTGGTAAAAATTACTGATCTCATTGGTGTTTTAGTAGAGCAAGAAACACGGCAAGTTTTCCTGATTCCGATAGTTTCAACCATATTTCCAGTATAGTATTTAGATATTTTTTATGGTAAGTTTGCAGACATTTTGTGTATAAAAAAATACACAAGACTCAAATAACAATGCCATGAAACCAGAAGGAAGTTTAGAAATTTTTTATCCTTCCAATAATTTCTTATTTTAAACAAAAAAAAAACATGCATTTTCATAGACTTCTCATAACATGCATTTTTATAGACTTCTGCATTTTGATAAACTGATTATGAAATTTTTTTATTAAAATTGTATTTTAAAATTATATAAAATTCTATTTAAAAAAAAATTTATACTGGATTTATGGAAAAGCTCTCAAAATATCAAAATCTTTTATGATCTTAACTAATTTCTATGATGTATTTTGGTAATATAAAAATTACGTAGCTCATTTTATTTGTAAACCTTTTTTTTTTTTTCTCAAATGGCAAGCATTGAATTTGAATCTTTGCCTATGAAGATGCCAGAATTGCTGCTCATTTCGGGTTACCCAGTGGGCACCTGTGAACCAAAGTCACGGATTGCCCACCCACACTGCCACAAACCCGTTTATAGGGTGGGCCACATTCACACCTCACACACACACAACAGAGGACAGCACAAAGAGAGAGAGAAACATCCATGTCCAGAGCGGGATTCGAACCCGCAGCCAATGGCTTCGCAGTCAGGTGCGCTAACCACTCGGCCACCTAGCCGGCTTAGTTGTAAACCTAATATTTTTCTTAATTTTTTGATAAAAATAATAAAAGAAAACTTTTGAAGAAATATTGAAAATTTTTACTGAGAATTTTTACTTTTAAATTTTTCTTTTAGATTGTTTAAAATAAAATTTATTGTAAATTGTTATTATACTACATTGTACTTTGCCCACTATAATTGTAATTTCAAAGATAATTTCACTGTCAGCAGTTTAATAAGACTATTCATATATTCTGAAGTCAGAACATATTACATTTTAACAACATGCATTTTCATAAACAATAGCTTCGTGAAGAAAAGTGATTTTTTAAATATTATTTCATAGGTGATAAAATTATATCAAATTTTATTCAATGTAATAGATGCTGGATTTTAAAATAGCAAGAGATTTTATAGTTTTAAATTGTATCTTTGATATCAGTAATATAACATTTACTTCGCAATGAAAAGTATTATTTTAGCCTAATTTTTTTCGGAAATTTCTCATAAAAATCATAAAAAAAACCTTTTTAATAAATGTTGAAAATTTTTACGTGCTCTATTTTGATTATTGCTTTAAATAACATAATTCTGTAAACTGTTATTACATTTTTTTTGAAAATTTTCCACTACAATTGTTATTACATTGCATTGTACTTTTTCCACTACAGTTGTTAGCATATTACATGGCACATTTTCTATCACAACTGTTATTACATTAGACTGTAAATTTTCTATTATAACTGTTATCTCATTATATTGTACATTTTCCACGATGGCTGGCATTGCTAAGATAACTTTACAGTGAACATTTTACTAAAACTATTCGTAAACTTTGTGTTATCTAAGCAATTTTAAAAAACAACAAAAATTAATCGTGGTTATTTTAGTATAAACTTTAGAATTTCGCTCCTAATACGTTTCGTAGAAATATAATATTTGGAGCAATACATCTTTAAATTGTATAATTTTGCAAAGTTTTAAATTTTTAAGTATTTTGGAAATGTAAATAAAAAGAATATAGAAATGTGGATGTTTAATAATACTTTAAAAATAGATAAAAACTTTTTTCTAATTGCTTAAGCATTTTAGTATTTTAAACGTTTTAACATTTATGCATGCACAAAAAATAATAATTAAAAAATTCTGTTACTATTTTTACGTTTTTGAAACCTGCTTTCATGCTTCGCTGGTATTATCTAACCTATCATTGTTTAAAATAAATCAATAAAACAGCTAGTACAATAATCAATAAAATAGCAAACATTATTTCAACCAAACTTTTTATGTATAACTTATTATTTATTACTTAAACTTAAGCACCATAAATACTTAATAATAGTAAATGAATATAAGTTAATTTGATTTCTTGGTGTTTTTACTATTTGTATAAAACTAATAGTGGAAGTAAATGTAAACAAATGCTCAAATGAGCTTTCTAAATTGCATGCAATTACACTATGTCATATTTCATACAACACAAACCAAATATTAAATGCTACAAGATAGTATATGCTTTATTAAATTTAAAAAGAAATGGTTTTTCTTTTTTTTTATGTCTGCAGAATCTGTTAATTAATTCAGAAACGTAAGTAGTGTTATTAAAACTCATTACAGAGTTAATTAATTCTTCTTAGTTGTCTGTTTATACAGTAAAAAAAATCTTTTCTAAGATTCCCTTTCTTTCAGGAAAATGTAATTTTTGTTTCATTTGTTTTTCTTCGGTATTTTTTATCCTTCAACTTAGTGACTTTAAAAAATTACATTCAATGAATTTTTCCTTTTTTTTAAAATCAAAACTTACAAAAAATAATCGCTTGTAATTTGATTTTGAAGAGTTCAAAAAATGTTTATAATTGAAGAAATATCGAAATTGTTATTTTTTTATTTTTATTTTTTTATTATTAATTTACATAAGTACCCTTAAAGACTTTTGATATTTCCTTTTAATTATCTTTAATTTTGAAATGTTGTAACAAAAACAAATATTCCTTAGATAACAGAAAGCGGCTACGTTGTGTAC
Source organism: Parasteatoda lunata (assembly GCA_949128135.1). Classification (NCBI taxonomy): domain Eukaryota; kingdom Metazoa; phylum Arthropoda; class Arachnida; order Araneae; family Theridiidae; genus Parasteatoda; species Parasteatoda lunata. The sequence goes on along the minus strand of OX421978.1, from coordinate 45,208,800 downwards.
AATGGTTTTGAACACTCCTTTGCATAAAAAAATATATCACGAATTTCTATCACACGTTGTTTAAAAATAATTTTATATTAAGAAGAAGAGTTGAAGTTTACTAATTAATCGGAAAAAATAAGTATTTAAATTTTATTAAATTTTTAAAATCCCACAATAAATTTATAAAATGTCTACACTGAAATAAAAATAATGTTTAGATCTGAACATCAAAAAATCATGGTAACTATTTTACACCAAAAGCCGACCGGGTAGTGTAGGGGTCGGAGTACTGGCCTGGCATCAGGCAAGTTCTGGGTTCGAATCTCGGACAAGGCATGGGTGTTCTTTTATTGACTGTAAAATCTGACCTTACGGTGGGAGCAACGTTGGTTCGCCTAATACCCAGTGGGCACCTGTGGCGAAGCCACGGCGATGGAGCAGCGTCGCCCACGTCACACTACCACAACCCGTTTATAGGGCGGGTCACATTCACACATTCACTCACAAAGGAGAATGAACATAGAACACAGATAGAGAGAAAGAAACATCCATGCCTTGCCCGGGATTCGAGCCCAGAACCTTTCTGCTTCAAGGACAGTTCCCTGCCCCTTACACAGGCCGGTTGGCACACACACACACACATATATATATATATATATATATATATATATATATATATATGACCAAGATTCAAGAATTATAATTTTTTGAAGGAAAAAAACAAAACAAATACTCGCCTAATTCTTAACAGTATTTAATATTAAATGTTACAATTTTATTTAATACCCGGCGTTGAACAATTCACCTTACTATGAGTTTACGATTGTTGATGTTTAACTCCGTGGCCTTGAAATGTTGAATTTAATCCAAAAGACAAGGGAACTCTTGGATTAAGCTTTGGAGCAAACAAGTTTTAATGGAAGGCTTTTGGAAGGAACTAACCCACATTTGCGTTACATTATAGGAACACTGCAGAATCTTCCGACATCGAGCGAAACGGTTAGCCCGACGGCAAAGATATTTTAACCCTCAATCCGTCTAACCAATGAGGATATTGCATGTCAGTGATGTGGCCGGTGAGGCCTGTGAGCAGAATTCGCATTTCCCTTTCACTGCTTGGGTTCGATTGGAATTCCCTCACTGGGGGAAGAGCGCTCTATCCACTGAGCCACCGCGACTTGATAATAATTTATATTAAAAGTTAAGATTCAAAATTTGTAGTTAATCATGATTCAAGAATTGTTATTTTCAAAGAAAATAGTTGCTCATCTAATTTTTAACAGTATTTCATACTAAAACAGTATTTATTATTTCTCTAAATCATATATCACGTAGTTATAGGGAAAAGAATTTAATTAAAAATTAATCACTTTCTGTTAAATATTAAACGCAAGACAGTGTATCAAGGTAATATTAAGGATTAAACAATTCGTGTTACAGTTTTTCTTAAGATGAATTCAGCCAAGGAGAATTTCTGGATTTATAAATTCGCTTAGTTTCCGATTCATTGAGCGTAAAGTCCTTTCCCTATTACATTACCATTACATCAGTCGCGTGATTTAAGTACATAACTATTTGAGGAAATATATCTTTCTTCTTAAAAACTAATATCCTTCAACTCTAGATCTCTCTAATAAAAAAAAACAGATGTCGCTTAAAACATCTAAGTTTTATTTCAAGTTAGTTGGGTTTTTTTAAATATTTTTTGAGCTAGTATTATAAATTTTAAATGTCAGATAGCATTTTAAGAAAAAATTTTTTTTATTATTTTTAAATCAACTGCAAAATTAGCTTGAAATTTTCCGCATACTTTTAAAGATATTGATGATTTTGAAGAACGTTTTACAATCAGTATTCATTGTTTTACTTCTTGAAATCATAATACAAAATTAATTTATAAAATGATTTAGCTTTTAAAACACATGCAATGAATTAGCAGATTTGCATTTTCTAAAGCAAATATTTTTCTATATTGACAAAATTGCAAGCGTCACCGCTGTTTAGGTTGTTCAACTTAACGTTATAATTTGTTTTGCTGCGCAAAAACTATGGATAGTGTTTTGAATATAATGTAAACAGCAACAATCTCGAGATTCTTTTTTTAAAATGTGGATCCTTACTGTTTGAAATAACTGGTCCCCAAATGCGATTCTTATAATGATTCTTTTTTAAACGCAAATAATAAATCAAGTAACAAATACATGTGTGCAGAAAAATTATTTAAGAGAGTCTCAAAACACAATGATCACGTTTTAAGTCAAAAGTTTTCAAAATCTACCGGAAACAGTAACCCGGAACTATAGGCAGTAAAGAGCTAGTAGCGCACCCTAGTGAAGAAAACATCATCCATAAAACATAGAAGTTTGAAATGTAGAATATATGTAAAACATGTTCAGATAATACGATGGAACAAAAAAATAAATAAATAAAAAAGAAAAAAAAACTATTTATGGGATCTCGCTGGTCCCATGTCTCAAAAATAAACTCTCCAACTTAATACATAACAAAAGTAAAAGTGAAAAAAAGAAATATAAAAAATTTATCAAACAGCAGCAGTCTCCATAGCAACGCATGCAATGACGACGCATGCGCACTATTTACTATTACTCTTGATTATTGTAGTTGAAAAGTGTGAGGAAGCCAACAAATCTAAATCAAGACCAATTTCGCCAATGGGTAATAACATTAGATATTTCGTTCGAGAATTAAAAACTGTTACATTCTAAGACATGTAAGTAATTATAAGACTAAATGTTATTTAAGACTACACAACATAATAAAATGACAGAAACGCTGTTATTCCAAATAACTTTTCAACCTCTATTTAACCATCATATGGGTGAAATATCTAAAGCACATTTCCTTAGTTGGTGCCTACGTCATAAAAGGAACCCATTGCCGAAATTTTTATGTTTCTAAATTCAGTAGTTTTGGCTCTGCGATGATGAATTAGTCAAGCAGGGCATGTATATTTATACGAATAGATATGCTATAAAATAATAATAAAAAGAAGTATAAAGCGTATTTATTTTAAAACTTCGATAAATAAAATTTTTGTCATAATGGATTAATAAGTATTTCATCCAAGTGTGTACTTAGTTATAAAAGTTTCCCTCGATGATGAATAAAATATGATTTAAACATGTATTTTTCATACAAATATTAAAATTAAAATATTTATATTTCTTTACTGAAAAAAAAGTGATTGGTCTTTTAAAAGAACAAAATAAACTACAGAGCCAAAAGATTAGGATTATAAATATAATCGTCAATTCATTTTAATGATTAGTAGTTATCAATTTATGTTTGATTTTCCATTGTATATATATAAACACTACCTGGTCGAAATATTAGACGCACTATAAGGTTCTGTGTGAAATCTTAATTATCAGGTGATACTATACAGCATTATTATTATGCGGCTGAAACAGGATTATACTTATTTATATTCGTGTATTAATTGGTTAACAGTAATACGTTAAAAATAAATACAAATCGGAAGTATATAAAAAATCTCTTGAATAAAAACCCATTACATGCATATCTAAATATAAAAGTAATGCATATAAACTCGTGCCAAACATGTAATTATTAAAAAACTACAATAAGTTTAAAAATTTGGTCTAATTATTATAATGTACTCATTTAATCAAAGAATGAAACTAATTTACAAATTCACAAGAATGACAAAATAAGTAAGCAACATATAAATCAATAAATCAAAATAGAAAAGCGTTTAAAGCAGCTAAATCCAAACTTGTTTTATTTTAATTTAAAAAGTCAGAAAATCAACTCCAGCAGAATACAAAAACCATAAAAATTTTAATGATTAAAATTTTAAAATCTGTTTTACAGCAGATTTACTTTCAGCTGTTGGGAATTTCAGGATTATATTAGAGAATAATAATTTTCTTTTTAATTACTGTAATTATGATGCTTTGGTTCAAAATATATTGAAGCCCGCATAAGTAAGCCTATTCAGTGAAATTTAGGATTTTATGCTCCATATGCAGCACCTTTTTGAAATTTTTACTCATTAAATGTTTTTCTGTTTTATTTTTTCAAGATTTTAAAAACAAAAAAAGGTTCAGCACTTGATTTATTTTTAATTTTTCTTAATGATTTGCCAATTTTTATATTATTTTGATGTGGCTATTATAAATATAACTTTATTTATTTTTCTTATTTGTGGGCACTTCTTATGTCTTATTATGTACTTTTAAGTAATTATCAAGAGTTACTTTGTGATTGGTTGTCATTTATTTATGTTTGCATTTTTATTTCAATTTCATTAATTGCTTCTTCTTATTTGACTTTCCATTATAGGGCTTCGGGGCACTGTCAGTTTTTGGTTTCACCACTGACAACAGGAAGGTTCCTGTGTGTTGTTAGCAGGCAGTGTTTCCTCTGATGAAGTGCTATCCTACTAACACACATATCTTTAAACTTTTTATGGTGTTTTGTATTCTGCTGGAGTTATTTTTCTGACTTTTTCTGACCTGACATAATAAATAATCTCTATTTATATAGCACATCGTCTAATTTATCCAATCGAATCTATGTGGTATTGAGATGATTATTGATATGAGTGATATTGAGAGCTATGATACAAGCCCTATAGCTCCAATTCGGAGTGAAGTGTATATATATATATATATATATATATATATATATATATATATATATATATATATATATATATATATATATATATAATATATATATATATATATAATATATATATATATATATATATATATATATATATATATATATATATATATATATATATATATATATAATATATATATATATATATATATAATATATATATATATATATATATATATATATATATATATATATATATATATATATATATATATATATATATATATATATATATATATTTAAGCAGTGTGGACTTGAAGTCGGCGCCGGAGATCAGAACTCAACCCAGTTCTTCATAGATACAACTAAGTCCTGTGCAACCGGACCAGAATAATTATCGATAACACTCAAAAATTTACCCTGTATATTACATAAATAGTTGACCTGTGAATATTTAATTATTTCTTCCTACTAAAATTTTTTTTTTTAATTCCGTCCTTGTGTAAACCTCTTTAAGAAATTTTTGGTTGAAAGAAGGGGCATTATTAATTTATTTTCATAGACCACTAACTCTAATGATAATGAAAATAATAGAAATATAATTATGATTCCATTAAATAATCTACACTTTGGAAATAGTCAACCACATGCTAAGGGATGTAAAAAAATTAATGATATATGTAATGATTTATTTTTATTTCGATATATAGATCAATAGGTAATTCCTGAAAATTTTAACCACATTGTGTAAATAAAAACTCCTAAATTATCATAAAAGCTTTCAATTTTTTTTTATTTCTCAATTAAGAAAACGAGGCAAATATCTGATATAATTTACTTGATAGGTTTACTTTTTTTTTTTTCATTTTTCAGAGCGACGAAATTGACGAAGCTTATGAATATTTTTAGGGTGAAAAATAATTAAAAATTGAAATATTCTGACGCTATGAATTATTTACTGATTAAAAATTACAATTTTAGAGGATTTAACTTCCTAATTAGCTGTTGTGAAATTTCTAGAGTGTTTTAACTTTTAAAAAGAAAATAAGAAGTCTTCAAGATTCTGTTTTTTTTTTTTCTAAAGCTACCTTTTTTTTATCTGTATACAATTATTTGACTTATAAACGGTATAGAAAAAGAGAGAAAAAAACAAGACTAATAATGTGAAGGGTTATTAAAATATTATAAATTCAAATTCATTCTTGAAATTTATAACCATCGATAACATGCTCAGACTGCATTATAAATTGATAAAAACTAGATTATAAATTTATATGAAAACTTTTTGGTAGTTTCAGTTGGTAGTTTATTATAAAAAAAATTCTAAAATTAAAACTAAAACTATTTGTTTCGAAACATTTTTATTAATGGGTATTACTAATTCCTCGAAAAGAGGACAAATTCTTTATCTGTAGATAAATTCATTATTGATGCTACAATAACAAGTATTCCATAATAGTGTTGATTATAACATTTAAAATTTGAAAGAAAAAGTTAAAAACTGAAAGAAAAGCCATGAATAAGCATCAATATTTCGTATTTAAATTGATTTTAATATGCAAACTTCATGAAATATTTAAAGTTTCTTAAAAAGCTTTCAATATAATAAAAAAAAACTGAATTATTATTTAATATAAATACATTTTATGTCTTACTTTGAAGCATGCTAAGTATTAAGCATATCTAAATTTATATTCTTGAATTCCTAAAACTTCTGTAGGTGTAAAAATATGTAAAAATTATGAATGTGAAACACTCTCTAATAAAATTCTTTTTTAATCATTTCATTGTTAGAATTTTTTTACGGTTTTGAACCCATGCTAGTTGTAAATGATTACAAAAAAAGTTCTGTTGTAAAAGCCAGTTGTAAAAGTTTTGAATTCATGATTTTTTAAACTATGCAGTTTCAAAACCATAAAGGTAAAAAAATATTCTTTACTGTAAAATTTATGGTTAATTGGATGTACAGTCTACTCTCGGTGATTGTATTGTAATTTTAGAATGAAAATTCTAAAAGTGCATACCAAAAACAGCTTCTGGTATAAATATTTTTAAAGTAAGAAGCTTTGAAAAAGATATTTCAAACTTAATTTTAAACTCTCTAAAATCTTTTAATTTAAAAAATGTCAGGAAATGCTTTGTTTTTATATTCGCTAACGTAAAAACCCCCAAAAAGTAGTAACTCACTCTTTAGAAAAACTAAATAATACAAAAGCAGAAAAAATTTAAACATATGCATTGAAAACTGAAAATACAATTTATTCCAATTCAATGCAACATCTGCTTTTGTCATTTCTAGCTAATAGTTAACATTTTCTCGAAACATTTTCAATAATCTTTTTGGTCAGTAATTTGGAAAATTTAATATTTTTACAAAAAAAAATCGAAAAGTTCCGAGATGTTTGATTTTTAGAAAAATGTTTTACATTTTCTATCTTTAAAACTTTATTCGGAATCATTCTTTTTAGGAAGATTGTCACTTCAAAATACAACCATGTATTTTTAAACATTTCTTGTAAAATTTATAATTCATTTCTAAGAAATATCTAAATATTATAACATGTGAAGAAAGTCTTCTTTTATTTAAATGTTAAAAAGGATAGTTCAAGTTTAAATGTGATTTTGCGGAAATGTGATCCGGAAAATTTCGATCCATTTGCTTTTTGGAAAAATGTTTTAAACTCAATCTTTAAAACTTTTTTTTTTAAAAATATGAATATTTTTATGACTAATATCATCATAACTATTTCATTTATTAAAACAATGAATAATAACTGAATGTTTATTAATTTTATTATATTTCATTACATGTATTAATTTGATTACTTTGAATATTTTTTTTCATTTTGAAATTTCAGCAAAACTAAGCATCAGCAGCATTAACATTATGTTAGCTAATACCTCACGTTTTGCTTTGAATTTATTCACTTTACGAACACTTTCTCGATATGTGAATAACGTGACACATTTTTACTCTTAAAACATGACGAATCTTAATATAACTATTTCATTTATTTTAACAATAGATTATAAATAAATGTATCATAATATTTGGTACTTTGATTACCTTGAATCATTTTTATTATTTTAAAAAAAATCAAGGAAAATAAGTAGCAGTAAAAACATAATTTAGGTTTCTATAGCTATATCCTGTTTTGTCTGAATTTATCCACTTTGTGAACCCTTTCTCAGTATGTGATCTCCCTGTAACGTGACACAATTTTACTTTCAAAACATGACGAATGTCAATCTAACTATTTAATTTATTCTAACAATAGATTATAATTGAATGTATGATAATATTTGGTACTTTGATTATCTAGTATCATTTAAAAAAAAACCCAGCGAAAATAAGAAGCAGTAAAAACATAATTTATTTTTCTATAGCTAGTTTATCCTGTTTTGTTTTGAATTTATTCACTTCGTTAACACATTATCACTATGAGGAATGAAACTGACAAAGTGTGACATATTTTTACTCTTAAAACATGACAAACGTCAATGAAAGCAATATTTTCTCATCCAAAGTTGCCATTCTCTCTAAAATTATGACACTTCTTAATCTTTTTGTTTCCAAAACTGTCGACTTGATTGATTATTTACCACAGTGGGTTTTGCAGTTTTCGCTCTATCATTTTCATCGCTTATGCTTTCAAAATAATACGAAACACTAAATTATCACGCAATTTTGTTTTGTAGTGTATGAAAGATCACGCTTTTAGGAAACCTTTTTATGTGCTTGAGCATTGAAACTCATTAGTTAGTCATCATTACTTAAATTAATAAATGGAACAGAATAATTTGAGAATTTTTTTTTTAAAAAAATTCAATATTATTAAGCTTTCATTATGTCCACATACATATAAAAATATTGATAGTTAAAACATTACTTTTCAAACCTTATTTGAAACGATGCTAACTATTTTTGAACCTCACATATTACTTATTATTAAACTATACAGATGGTTGTTCTTGTTGTCGCAATTCATTAAGACACTGAGGTGTGATTGTTCCTATTTTCCAGAGGCGCCATCTGTTGGCAAAGAAGCAATTTTAAGAATTGTTATTTCTCTCAAAATAATAAGAAGTGGATTTTTATTAATACCTGTATTTTTTCTCATCAATCTTCGATCTACATTTTATAAACTTAAACTTAAGTGATTTTTAAGCATGCCTAAAAATTTTAGTTCGTAAATATAGTAAATAAAATGAAATATTTGTTAAAACTCCTGTCTTTTTAAACGCCTTAATTAAACGTATACTTAAAAATCTTTGCACATTTTTTTTTTATTTATAAAAAACAGCAATAAAACCTTGTACGAAATATTTGATTATAAGCAAACTCTGGATTAAATGTTATATTACGCAGTTTAAAACGTATGGTTTGTTATGTAACACTTTTTACACTGTAGGTATAGTACAATATTTTTGAAAGAAAGTTGTGCAAATTTAAAATACTCTATCTATGCAAACATATATTATCAAAACCAAAAACATTCGTTTTTAATCTCATATGTGAACAAAGTCTTAAAAGATTGCAATAATTATCAACAAAAATGTAGTGTAATTTTTTAGTTATGTGTAATTAAATTAAGGTTGAGTTTCTTTTCATCCAAAAATCTAATTCATTTTCTCTGATCCATGATGCACATATTTTTTACTCATTTCAGTTTCTCTTTTCCATGATGTTTCAATAATTGTGTTACTTTCTTTATTTTTGTACTACCTTTTTGCAAAGCCTTAAATTAAGACTATTATTTGCATTTTGTAATTTTTGTTTTAATTTATCGTAAGAGCAGTTGATTTTCAAAATATTTTATTTTGAAAAAAAAAAACTTTTTCAAAATTATTTACCTCAAAAATGGATCTTTCACGAGATATTTCATTGTAAATTACATCTTGCACAATATATAGTATGGTCAAAAAGGATCTACCGATATTTATCGATTTATCGTGAAAACGACACCTTCACTAAATATATCTTGACATTTGACGTCTGGACATAATACATTTTCAAATCTAGACATATAATAGACAATATATATATATATATATATATATATAAATATATATATATACATATATATATATATATATATATATATATATATATATATATATATATATATATATATATATATATATATATATATATATATATATATATATATATATATATATATATATATATATATAAATAAATATATATATATATATATATAAATATATATATATATATATAAATAAATATATATATATATATATAAATAAATATATAAATATATATATATATATATATATATTTATACTTTTTTCTCGTCTCTCTAATTTTATTTCTATTCTTAAAGATAGAAAACAAATCTAAAGTTTAAGTACGGTATTCTAAGATGTTTGCTTGAAAGCTACAAGGATAAAACTTTCTGGTAAAATGACCGTGCTATATGGTAATGACATTTGTGGTAACAAAATAACAACGTAATTCTGGTTCATAAAACTAAAACATACGGTACTTAATACATTCATTGGTAATATTTTCTTTCATATAATAACGGTTTACCAGGAATTTTGTTTTTCAAAATTGTAGTTTCTGTTACCACATATTTAGTAAGAAATGCGAAACTATAAAGCAAATTTAACTGAATAAAGAGCTTTTATGCATTGCTTTAAGACATGAAAATATGAACAAATTTTATTGCAGATTAATAAAACCTTACTCTGTTGTCAATTTTACCACAGCAGTGACCAAAGCACTTCGATAAAAAAAATACTGAGCTTTTCCGTGTACTTATAGAGCCAGAAACATGGTAAATGTTACCATGTTTCGACCATATTTTTTTTCTCAGTGTTAAAATTCAAATATACGAATTCAAAAATAAGTATAATCTTCAATATACTAAAATATTTACGGTGATTTATAATCTTTATTACTAGGTAATGTTTATCGTAGAAATATTAGGTAAAATTACATATTTAAGATGGAAACTAATTATAATAGTTTAATTTTTGAATTTTCCTTACTTAATGTGTAAAAATAAATTTTTAGATAAACTTTGTAAATATTTTTTTTTATTATTTAGAAGTTACAGAATACTAGAATACAAAAAAAAAAATCAATACTTCGTATAAAGCTGCACAAAAATTAAATTCTAATTTTCTAAAACACATTATTTAAATTGAATATTTTTTTTGTTGATTTTCATTATAAAAATCTTAAGACACATTAAAAAATAGCTTACTGATTAAGTATCAAGTAGCATTTTAAATTTTTACGCATTTCATTTCATTTAAATCTCACAAAGAAGGCTTGAGCCGTATAAATTTAAATTTAGAGTTAATTTGCGGAAATAATTTCGTAAAAAAAATTTTTTTAGTATAATAAGCACGACAAACTTTTGTTTTAAACATTTTAAAAAAAGAGTTGAGGTATTCGTTTGATAAAGTAAACCTCGTTTCTACGAAAAAATAATTGAAATTAAATGAACTTCTCTATAGTAATGAAAAATAATTGTAATTAAAGAAATTACTTTTTTTTATTTGGATTAATTTTAAGGGAAATAACAAACTTTTTTTAAAATTGGATTGATTTTAAGGGGACTTTTCTGAAAAGTGCAAAAAATATACAATAAATACATTTTAAAAATATTCAGAGTTTCAAAAATTAAAGTAGAAGCTTATAAATGGACGAACAAATTTAACCTAATTTGAGGTAGGAAGGTATTTTATCTTCGTCCCACTAGAGCTGCAGAATGGGCTATTGGCAAAAATCTGTGAAATATCCCCGATGGTGATCCGAAATACACGCCATCACGATTTTGATCCTCTGCAGAGGGAATGGATCCTTCGCTTTGGAAGCCCGACGACCTAAGCGTGAAGTCGAGCACATTACGGTAGAACATTTTATTCAGGACCGATACCGCTGCCTCGGTCCCTACAAAGGCTGATCAAATATGTCACCCAACCGCTTACTGACTGCAGTCAATGATGCTTGTTTTCGGTGTTCTACTGGGAACAGTGTCTTAACTGTGTGACTAATCTGATTTGAGAGATATTATTTTATTCATGCAAGTCAGGACTTTTAAAGAAACGAAACATTTCTTCATTTGATGAACAGAGAACAGGCCATTTTCAGTAAATTTAACCAAATAAATGGTTTTTATCATCTTTCCTAAGAACATAAAAACTATTACACATTGGAAGTAACATAGTAAACTGGGAGATATATTTGTGCTAACTGGACCTATTGGTTGGTAGATACGAATTCCGCACCCGGCTCGCACCGAGCACAGTACTGACGTAAAATATCCTCAGTGGTAGATGGATCAAGGGTTAGAGCCCACCAGCCATGAGGCTAATCGAGGGAGTTTTTCGTGGTTTTCTTCTCCGTGTAACCCAAATGCAGGTTATCTCCGTCAAGAAGTAATTTCTATCAATGCTTGATCTATGCGTTCCCTTGTTTTCTGTATCCGTTTCAAATTTACAAGGCTACTGAGTTGGAGAATAGTTGTAGTAAACCCAAAATAGGATCGGCTGTTTAACGACGGTTATAAAAAAAAATAAAATACTCATTTACTCTAGTTTTGTTTTCAAATGTAAGTAAAATAACATTTTATTTTCTACTCAAATTTATTGAAATAATTACTCAGCGACAAGAAAAATATTTATTTCTGAGCGTATTCCTGGAAACTCTTAATTATTCATAACACAGCATATATTACATGTTGTTACAGGTACAAACGATACCTTAAATGCAAATTCTTCCTCTAAGGAGCGTAATTAATAGCACTGCTACAATGCACATGCGGTTCAAATTCTGCTACAACGCACATGTGGTCCACAACTCTCTTCTCCATATCTTGTTATTAATATAAATGATATATTTTTGGATTTACATCTCTAACAATTACATCTCTAACAATGTATACAATCGATTTAAGATTGTATACATCAGACAATATATTTTTTTTAATAATAAATAACGCGAGGGTTTGTGTCAATGTGTTCTCGATTATAAATTTACATGTTAGGTACAATTTTGCATTTATTTAAAACTTAAAAGCTTCGAATTTTTATAAAACAACTGCCATTTTATGATTGTTCACAAAATCAAAAACAGGAAACTATTTTCACAAATTGACAAAATCTGCATTATAGTCTAACTGAACATCAGCAAATTTTATATTGGAAAAATTATGAACAGATTTTTCCGAACATTGTAAAAATACGATCCAGCACAGAAAATGTCTAAATTTATTCCTTATGTATGACACAGGAAATTAGATTTAACATCAAAATTTAAAAGAAAGTTCGTTTTTCACAGTCTATAATCTAATGCTTCGCATGCAAAAAACTAAACAAACTTTGTTAGAATTACCAAACCATTACCTAGTATTATAGAACTTATAAAGAGACCTTTATGAATTATGTTTTATGCTTCTTAAACTCCTTAAAAACTGATAAAAACTATTGAATCGATTAGTTCCATATCAAATTTCAAAACAAGTTAGATAAACAAATGAATATTATATCAATAATTTACCCTTAACAGCTGCCCACGTTTCAAAAAGTCCAACGCCCTCCAAAATTGAAGAGTTGAAATAACATTGCATCCTCTACGAAGAGCTTATAAAAGGACATTGATGGGTTTCCTGTTTTGCTTCTTAAGCTCCTTGAAGTGTGATAAAAGTCTTCTGATTTAATCAATTTTATATCAAGTTTTGATGATTGTTATTGGAATGTTGACGTTGTCACCAGTCATTAGGGCAGTGGATGTGCAATTGTTCCAGTGGCGCCATCTATGTTCAAGAATTATAATCTCTGCCACACCCATATGCCATACCCGTTTATAGGGTGGACTCTTTCATACATCTATTCATTCATCCACAGATCGTAATCTTGACCTGAAACAGAGAACGATCAATTTTCAATTCAATACTATAGAGGTATTGATTCGTTATAGGAAAATAGAGAACTTTGTGACCCGACATTTAACGTGCACCAGTCACAATTTACTACTCGTGGAGTCTTCGACCTGCTGGATTCGAACTCCCGTTCTCACAAACGCGAGTCCAGCGCTCTGCCAACCAGGCTATCCCAACCAGTTATTTTAATAACTAGTATTATACAAGTGAATTCATAATTAAGTGTAAGCTATTAAATTTTTAAACTAAAATAAAACTCAAATTAATTACTTCAATTTCCTTTAAATTTAACAGACTTTAAAGATATTCAACGCTTGTTATTATTTTAAATTATCTTTTATAGTTTTACATTTCTACCTAATAAAAATAAAATATAACTAAAATAACGTTAGTTCAAACATTATGAAGGATTTGCCTTTTACGGGGGGGGGGGGGTAATATAATGAAATTACTTATTCAAACAATTGTTATAATTATCAATTTTTATATGTTTGGTCTAATAAGATAAATTTGTGTGTACCTTTTTAAAAGTAAATTTTAAAACTTTAAAGAAACTTCCTAATCAATGATCCTTCCTGATCAAATCCCTCATTCATCATCGTCAAAGTTACAGACAACAGTATTTTTATTTATGGCAGAGCGTGAAAAATTACCGTGCAGACTAGACGAAAACTAAAAGATACAGGTCACGTTAGGCCCAAAAAAGTACAGATTTTCATACAAAAAATAAAACAGGCAGATGAAATACAGTTTGCAGCCTAGAAAGAAGACAGAATGCTTTATTTTATTTGAGACACAACCGACCCTACCATAATTTAGTTGGTCGCTGCTAAACATTATTAAATAAAAGAGCTAGTCTTACAATTTAAGCAAGTTACAAAGACTACGTTTATTTCCAGCGAACTATAAATAAAACTTCATGTTACGTTCGTTAAAATTTATAACAACTGATTCATTAAATGTGCTTAGATAATTTCCCTTTGTCTTTTTTCAATGTATTATTAATGATTTTAAATGAATAAAGGCATATGCACAAGGCACTGAAAAATCTTATTTGGGCTTTAAAGAAATATTTATTTAATTCTTTAAATTTAACAGTTATTGCTTTTAAAATATTTTTGTGGGTAATCCTTAAATGCGTTTTTATTGATGTAGCTCAATAAGTTTGAAAAATATACATATTTTGTTAAAGCTAGTTGATTTTAAAAAATAAATAAATAAAGGGATCTGATTGTTTAAAAGTTAAACCTTTAGCAGAATTGTTAAAATATTCATTTTCATATTATAATTTGCGTATACATTATGCATTTTCATAAAAGTTTGGACTACAGACACCAAATTTTCATAGAAACTTTAAGGGAAAGGTTAAAAACTACTTAGATGTTAACTCTTTAACGGACCACTTGTTTATAGTAAGGTTAAATTGACATATTTTCGGATTTAATATTGATATCGGATTAATGACTGTAAGACAGTTATTTAGACTAATAAATAATATTAAATTAAATTTTAACGCCATTTTTATGTGCTATGATTTCCACCGTTCATTATGTGTTACAAAATAGTTGGAAAATTAATGATTTTTTCTTATTTACGAAATGAATTTTGTAAATGCTAAAAAAATTTGAAATCGTGAATTACACATCATAAATTTTTACACGTTTTCTGAAATTGTCTTATGGTCACCAATTTTATTAAATTATACATCATTAGAGCTGATATTAATAAATGGTGGCACAAATTCGATTTACCGATTTAAGCTAGGTAATTTAGTGTTCCTAGCTGGAAGGGCTATCTACACTTCCATCGAATAATTAAGAACAATAAGGAAGGAAAAGGAGTTAGGCGAGTACGCAAGCGTATAACATATTAAATAGAAACACTAATTAAGCAATAAGATAAGCGTAAAATTGCACAGTCTGGGTCAGATAATTAATACACGGAATACACAATATAATGAAATAGGCACGTAGGGAATAATAAAATATATGCAGGTTAAAAAGTAATATACATATTTACATCGAAGAACGAAACACAAGGGAATTTAAAACAGGCCCTTTTTTGGGCCAGAAATCTATCATGGTCGAAGAGCGAAAGGATGCTGATGAGCGGGCCCGTCTCTTGAATACCCGCATCACCCCCCCCCCCCCGAAGGGCTTCATTGGTGCAGAGTGATGCAGTTCATCTTGAGTATTAGAAAATATTTGTTAAATAAGGTATTTTTATATGATACCGTCGCTTATAAAAAAGGTGGTGGCGGGACGGCACAAATTAAAAATGGAAAATCAATTTACCAAGTGCATTTAATAATTATAGTGGTAAGTATACTAATCACGGCATTAGGAAGGGTTAAAACGAAATCAAAAGCCGAAAGCCATAGGGAAATGTAATATGGCATGCTTATGATTTTCATAAGGTTATGATAAAACAACAGCATATCGCTTATAACACTTTTAAATGTAAATATGTTTTAAATTAAAACTTCTAGTGTTCTCATCAGATTTGCTACAGAAATAAGCAGGTAACAGAAATTCCTTTAGTTCTACGTTGAACCAACAGATTGCGAAATTTTACTTCTCGGGTATGCCAACTGCTCCATTTTGTGAAGAAAATTTACAAAGTGATAGATATTTAAAAACCAAAAACTAGCTGAATTTTAGGTGATTTGATAGACTCGCGAATGAAATGTCTGGAATATGAAAGCATTTATGAATTGCTTATATCCAGGTAAGAAAAATCTATTTAAATCAATTTTATGAAAAGCAAGAATAATAAATTAATACAGGATTTTTTGATAGAAAAATTACTTTTATAGCTGAGTATGTTGGCATCTCAATTTCCATACAACTAAATAAAATGAGTGAAATAAATGGGTTACCATTCAAGTAATCTTTCTACCAGAGAAAACGATATCAATACTAAATCAGTCATAATTTTTATCTTTAAATAAAGCGATAGTGTAAAGAAAAAATATAAGGTTAAATGCACCCTGATGGTTTTCAAAATGGAGTATACTTTTACACTAGACAGTTTGCTCAATTCATTTCAAGCGTATTATTGTTCACAAGCATGATGTTATTACGGTAAACGTTTTAAGCTTATTGCTGTTTATTAAATGTATAAGCTTACGTTAGCTATTTTTATTTCACTCAACACAGTTACCTAATATGATCAAATTACAAGCAAGGATTGAGAATTTGCTCTAAAATAGTTGCAGGACTTTTACCAATGTTAAATGTCTCAGTCTGAAAACTCTCTTATAAGAACCACTATAAGTTACCAATATCAAAGTTAAATATTTAAGTCAAATTTTGACGAATATTCAGTCTTAAATAAATGTTCATGATAAATATTCATTGAAAAAAATAAGTATGAAAATTGTTTATAAATTCCTGAATGTTTTTAAATTTCTTAAACTTATTACTCATGACCATTGACCATCACTTTTAATATATCGTTAAACGCGTGTTGTATTCCTGACCCAGTTTGTTATATCTGGGAGAATAAAAACCATTTGGGTGTTATAAATTAATTAGATTTGTATTTTTTTAATAAATTGAAATTATGACATTTACAATTAAAAATTATCAAGAAATCCAACAAATTTTTAAAATATGGAAAACATTTTATAGCATTAATCTTAAATCGTTTCACATTATTTAATTATAAAATTTTAAAGTTCAAATAACAGATTTTGGATATAATATACTGAATACTAATTAAATGAAAGAGCAACAAATAAAAGATAAATGAATATCTGATAAATGTAAGATAAATGGTTATGTAACATGATCCGGATAAAAAAAAATACCGCATATAACATATAAGATAATAAATATACAAACATGTACAAGACGAATGAAAATGCAACAAATGCTGATAAATAAATGTATGAGTCGAATTTAAGATAAATGAATTTGTAACAAATGAAACGTTAATGTATATTCAAAATTTACTAAATAAATGAATAGAAAAAAAATGAGAGGCATAGAAATGTGTAACAAATATAAAAACACAATAATATGACAAACAATGTAACAAATAGAAAAAAACAATAATATGACAACAAAAATATAACAGCAAACTGTAATAAAAATATAACAGCAAATAATAAAACAATGCAAGATAAATAAAAATTCAGCAATTACCAGATATGTGAGAATGTAACAAATGCAGGAATATTAATTATCAACTAATACAAATAAAAATAAAAAATGTGCAGCAAAAACAAAAACAATAAATATAATTGAATGAGTGAATACAAATGAATAAGGGAATATAAATGAATAAGTGAATATAAATGAATGATTGGATATAAATGAATAGAATGAACGCAAATGAATGTATATGAAACAATTACAAATGGAAATTAAATAAATGTGTAATAAATTAAAGATAAATTTTTGTTTAACGAATACAAGGTCAAATATTTAATTACATGATAAATAGATAGAGATGCATGGCAATAAAAAATTAGTTCAAATTTAATTTAGCAAAAAAATTAATTCGATACTCATTCTAGGAAATAACATTTAAACAATCTTAGATGTTGCGAAGAAACCGATATTCATGGTTTAGTATCCAATCATTATAATGGATCGACTCTTTGTACTGTGATGGAGAAAAAAAATTGAAGACAGGCTCTTTGCATTTAATTTATTTCTGAAACGTGTCCAGACAAGCTTTTGCGAAAAGCACGCTATAATTTTAAGTCTGGTTTTACCTCATTATGTTCAACTAGATCCATGCCATTAACTCTGAGCTCGCACACTGCCTCTGCTATAATGTCTCTCTTTCGAGCAATCAGTAGCACTCATAAAAAAAAATATATCTTCTTGGGAAAAATTCTTACTTTTTTAATGCTAATGTTTTTTTGCAATATTAAAAGATGAGTGTCTAAAATGTTTTTTTTTTTTTTATATGAATTTGTATAGATTTTAAAGAGTTTAATAATGCATTGTATTTTTAAAGGCATTTTATAGAAGTGTAAAGATATATTGGATTTCATGAATATAATTTATTTATTATTTAAAAACTATGTTAAAATTTAAAATTACGGGGTTCGTAATATCTTTGGAAAAAATTTAAAAAATTGTATCCATGACCATGCTTAATATTTTCAAAAAATGAAATATTTGTAGTTGGAAAATTGGATGAACACAATTTCTAATTTTAAAATTGAAAAAAAAAAGAAATTTAAAACATCTCTATAAGAATTTAAATTTTCTAAGGACTGCACGAGCCTTTATTAAAAAGAAAAAAAAAATAACTATTAAAATAATATCTTGATTAGAATGCTTTAATTTAAAGGACTGTTGTTAATTATTAAGTCCCACTTTAGAACTATTCATAGTGTCTGTTAAAATATGCTAGTAACTTAATAATTTGAATTATAGGTTTTACTGAGTTCGTGGGTTCCAACTCCGCCGGCTAAAGACTCCCCCGTGTAATAATTGGTGACTGATGCACGTTGAATCAGTTGAGTCACAAAGTCCTCCATGTTCCCATAATAAATCAATACCTCTGGGGGTACTGGATTAGAGATTGATCGTTCTGTGATCCAGGTCAGAATTACGATCTGTGGATGAATAAACGGATGTGTGAAAGGGTCAGCCCTATAAACGGGTGTGACGCTTGGGTGTGGCACAAGTCGAATTCTTGGAGTTTTAAAGAAGTTCACTTTGTTTTTAACACTTCTACTTTGACTCTTTGCCACTGGAAAAAACACTTTTCATAAACTTGAAATGTTAGAGGGTACGTAGTAGGGGCATAGCACATGTTAACGCAATTTACGACTGTGAGTTTTCTAAAACTAAACAGGTATCTTAAAATTTAGCTTCTTAATTAGAATGAAAAATAATGAAAATGCAAAAAAACTATTTCGTTAGAGGGTTATTTTGTCAACACTGGAATAAAATTAAGATGCATTAAAAAGTATTCACGAGGATGTTAGAAATTTCATAGGTTTTAATTGAATTCTGTTAGAAAATAAATCAGCCAGTTTTGACAGCTAGATATATCTCTTTTAACTTAAATATATTTTTGTAGTTAAGAATTAGAAAGCGCAATGTTTTCTTTTTTTGAAAGCATTTACACTCAGTAGTAAATAACACATAAAAATAAGTAAAAAGGATTTGGTTTAATACGTTTTATAAGCCCTAAGTGGGAAATAATCTTTCTTACAATGGAAAATGGTGTTAATATTAAATAAAAATAAATAAAAAGCATTACAGATCACTACTTTTCATCAACCCTCAATGAAAAGTGAACAGAAAATGATGTCGAAAATTGCATAAAAATAAATAACAAGCCTTATTATCCTACATTTTATCAACTCTAAATGGGAAGTGAACATACCACAAAAAAATGATGTTAAAATTCAAATTAATTATATCTAATAAACTGAAGAACAAAAATATTTTCTTAAATTAATCCTAGAATTATTTAAATGTAATATAGAAATAAATGGAAGATTAAAGGATTAATGCGATATAGGATTCGTGATTCGTGAATCTTTTAGATATTCATTACCATTTCAAAATGAATCATTATTTTTTTTTTTGATAAAAATTTTTTTTTCAACTAGACTTTTAATCAACTTAATTTTTTTTAAAATATTTTGATGAAAAAACTGTATCTTATAGTTTCAATTTATTTCATTTTATAAATAAAGATTAGGAACACAAAAAAACGACAGGTATAGAAAGTACGTGTTTCATAATTAACGATAAAGATAAAACCTCATTATTTATAATTTATTCATACTCATTTAGAAGCCATCACTGTCAAAAGGATATGGAAGGTTTAACACTTAAGCTGCCCGATATAAAATACTTTTCAAAATTTATTCCAATAGTATATTAATAGTACATAAGGTACAGTCTAAGGCCAAATTATTAGACGAAATATAAGATTCTATGTAAAATCTTAATTATCAGGTGATATTATTCAGCTTTATTGTTTTTACGCGGTTGAAACTAGTTTACACGTTTTTATATTCGTGTATCAATTGATTAACATTGCAATAGAATACGTTAAAAATAAATAAAAATAGTAAGTATATAAAATATCTCCTGAATAAAAACTCATTACATATGTATGTTTAAATATTAGAGTATTGCATATAAACTCGTGCAAAACATGTATTATTAAAATACTACAGTGCGTCGAATAATTTGTTCATATTATTATAATATACTGGTATAATAATTGATATAATAAGTATTCTATATTAATATAATATATCGTCTAATTTATTTAATTGTCGAATTTATACTATAAATCGTGGAATTTAACCAATTGATACACGAACGTAAACAAGAGCAAAGCGGTTTCAGTTGCGTAAAAACTATAAAGCTGTATAGTATCATCTGACAATTAGGATTTCAAAATGAATCTTATAGTGGGTTGAATAATTTTGCCAGGGACTGTATAAACTTGTATGTAGTCAATAAAACATAAAAACATAGACAACATTAAAAATAGCAATTCAAATTAATAAAATACAGAAAATAATATATTGTCAAAATAATTACCACATTTAAAACTATTAGTAACTTTAAAATTAAAATACGCAATACCGAAATTAAATTTCAAAAACGTTGTTACTAAATAAATAAAATTGATTTGTTTTACCTGCCATTCTGCATATTTTTTATAGCATATTTTAAATATATATGTTTTGAAGAAATAAAAATTTAAATTTAAAAAAAATATATAAATATCATATACATTTTCAATGTATTTTATTTTATGTATAAAGAATAGAATATGACAGGTATTGAAAGAACGTGTTTTGTAATTAACGAAAGAGATTAAACCTCATTATTTATAGTTTATCCATACTCATGTTGACGTCATCACTGTCAAAAGGATATCGAAGAATTAATACTTAAGCTGACCGATATGTGGTGCTTTTATCTCTCGTGGGAGTATTAATGTGGGGAATATTCAGGGTATTATGTTGTCATAAGGGGATATTTAATCGAGAAGCTGAAATTAGTTAAAATTGGAATAATGAATTTCTTAAGTGATTAACACAATATTTGATTTTTATAAAATACTTTTTTTAAGTTTATTGTAGATATCTCTGTTCGATTAGTTGTACATAAATTATTAATTTTTATGTAGAAAACAATATTTAATAGCATTTATTTAAAATACTCTTCAAAAGTAAACGAGTCAAACAAAAACTGATTCATTAATTAAAATTGATTCACTATTTTTTGTGAAAAAGCACATTAAATTTGGATATTTATAAATGGTAAGCTGGGATATAATTTAACTTTACTTATGAATAAACTATTTAATAGAATTGAGAATATCTATATTTTTTTGCAGTATTGTACATTACATTTTAAATATTAGTTAGAAATATGGTTTTCAGGAATTCTCAAAATTATTGAGACAAACTTTATGAAGAAGTAGAATTCGCCATAAAACTTGAGAATAGCATTTGACCTGAAATATTCTAGAAAGTGGGCGCAAGGATACCAAATATGAAAAGACAGATTGATTAATTAACTGTCATCATGAGTACAGATGAAATACTATATTCTTTGTAAATAGAATAAGGGTAACAAGGCAGCGTGATTTCCTCACCCTCCACACTTCCCCGTCTCTGTTAATATGATTTCAGGAAAACTTGCTTTTTCTCGCGGCAGTCCATTTCAATAAGAAGTTGGAATATACAAAACGTGTAGAAAAAACGATATTTTACAAATTCTTCTTAACGGTTAGGTGGGAAATGTGGAGAGGGTAAAAATTTTATAATAATAAGAAGCCTATTTTATTTACAAAGAATATAAGTGATTACAGTAAATAATATAATAACTAATATTTGGGATTTTATCATAAGGCACGTAATGAAGCATTGATTATAGAATACGGTGTAACACCAATTTCCCATTATTTCTAATCCTCTAAGGTAACTGGCACTAGAATCAAAATATCTGAAGTGCAATATCAAAAATCGAAATTAAATTTTTTTTATAAAACTATATGCATTAATTAGGTTATTCTGTGTGCGGGGGTAAGTGATTTTCGGAAAAAAATCTAGTTTGTTATAAGCAACTGAATTCTTTTGACTTATTTCTTAAATTAAGATCATTTGCGCCCTGTTCGATCTGCTCGACAACCCCGATGGTTGCATCACTTTCATATTTTTCTTTTTACAAAAGTCGACGCTTTGTGTTTTTTTAAACAAAATTCAATTTGTTTGTTAAACATATGATTATTATAATTTTACCTAAGAACATTTTGTTAATATTATTATTTCAACATAATAATGAACGAAAACTTGGATTTGAAGAATAATCAACTAAACATAGAACTACAGAATATGTGACAAAGTGAGAAGTAATGAATGCAAAGAAAATTTACTCGTTAACTGTATATTACGATAAACATTTTAACAGTACAAATTGGAAAAACATTTTGATTTCTCTTGAGTATTTTAAATTCTTAGAAATTTCGATATGAATGTTATCTTTTATATCTGGCAACATCCGTTCTTTCTCTCTCTATCTCTAACTTTGACTTGTTTTTTATTTATTTCCTTTAAACAAATTTGTTACTTTTGACATCAAGTCAAGTGTAAGCTCGTAAAATGAAAATCTCGGACGATATAAAAAAATTTTCTACAACAATGGACAGATAATCATTGTTGAAAGCAAAAAAAAAAAAAAAATTGGAAAACAATCGCGAAAAATGCATTTAAAATTGAAATAGTTTTTGAAGGAAAACACTCTTAAATTAATAAACTAAAATGTCAATTTCAGAGTTTCCTACTTCGTTTGTACTAATTTAGGGCAGGCCTTTAATAATAATAAACGTTTTGTATAATAATAAACTCATACTTTTTCTCGAATTTAATGCAAATTCCTACTATTATCTGTATATAAGATTTTATCTAAATGGAAATAATACAGATGCCAACTTGCTCTGCCTTGTAATATATATATATATATATATATATATATATATATATATATATATATATATATATATATATATATATATATATATATATATATATATATATATATATATATATATATATATATATATATATATATATATATATGTTCAAAATGAAGATTAAACAAAGGTAAATTACAGACAAGAGAAAAAGCGGGGGAAATAAAAAAAAAATAATAAAAATAACAAACAACTGGGGAAAGAAAAAGAATTAATTAAAAAAAAAAAAAAGGATAAAGTTTTTTAAAAAAACCGGAAAATAAAAGATATAATCTTTTCATCAGCCACACTCTGCATGTATATGTATATATATATATATATATATATATATATATATATATATATATATATATATATATATATATATATATATATATATATATATATATATATATATGTATATATATAGTGGTCTTTAATTTAGTGTAGTATTTTACATTTTAAGTTATTTTTCCACCACTACCTATCAAAGTGTCACAAAACAACAAAACACAAAATTCCAAATGTCACATTAAATCCAGTTTCATTACTATCCCTGTTCTAAAACTTTATTATTTAATTCACTACCAATTAGTTAAAACCTTTCAAAAAGCTGAGCAGCTGGTTGATTTATTCGGAAATAAAAAGCTTAGCCAGCGATTTTCTTAAACAATAAGTCTAAGGGCGCTCGTATACTTAGATTGCGTACTTGCAATAAAATATCTTTTACCCTGTTTTATTTTTAAAAAAAATCGTAGATATCTTAATAATGCTTTATGATAAACGATTCAAAACACTTTTTTGCTAGGTATTAAGCATGCGCTTACTCCCAAACCACCACTTTTCTGTCACAATGCTTATACTGCATTTTCTAATTAACGAAAATTCCGATAGCAATATTTTTTTATTAGACCCAAGTTAATACTAAGATATTTTGTTTAGTAAGCAGAACTTTATTTTATTTGCTCATTGTGATATTTTTTTGTTGTATATTTTTAATTTATTTTATTTGAAAAAGAGCACATATTTTGTTAGAGACGTATTTTCTACATGTATGATGAATTCATAAGAAATCAGTTTTAAAAATTAAAAATAAAAATTATAAAATAAATAGATATTTGAATGGAATCACAAGTTTGAAGATAAGAAACGACACCAAGAAAACATACATTCATTATGCATCATCAAAAACAAGTTATCAAATGAGTGCCACAAAACAAAATAATTCATGTAGAATACATAGTTTATTCCTTTAAATAAAAGATTCAGATATGTGAGCTGAAATTTAAATTAATAACACTTAAAAAGAGACTGTGATAAATATGAAAATACATAGTTAAGTTTGATTCAAAATTGCTTTTTAGTTGTTTTTTACTGTAAAACATATTATTAATTTTTACTAATGGAAAAACTAATATTAAAGGAAATTTTTTTTCTCCAATGGCAGGCACTGAATTTGAATCTTTGCCTATAAAGATGCCAGAATTGTTGCTCATTTCGCGATACCCAGTGGGCACCTGTGAACCAAAGTCACGGATGCGAGCAACATTGCCCACGCCGCACTGCCACAAACCCGTTTATAGGGTGGGCCACATTCACATATCACACACACACAACAGAGGACTGTACAAAGAGAGAGAGAAACAGCCATGGTCAGACAGGGATTCGAACCAGCAGTCAGGCGCGCTAACCGCTCGGCCACCTGGCCAGCTAATATTAAAGTAAAACAATGCCTTGTAATAATCTATGGAAAAAAAATTGAGAAAGCTTATTTCTTCAATAAAAATCAATAAATGCACTGATAAATTATGTTTGTTTACTTTACTGTTTATATACTTGAAACTAGAAAAGAAGTAAAAACAAACAGAAAAGTTTTTATGATAATGACATTCATAATTAAATAGCATACTTCAGTTCTTAAAAAATTTCCAATGTAACTCTGCTCAAAAGTATAAGTTAATAATGTATAAAATATTAGATTTTTATTCTAATCACACATTTGGATGGAAAAAAAAGACTTCTACGTTTGTTTGTTTTTTGCTCACCAGGGCAATTAATAGATACGGTTTCGCATTTCATTTATTAATATTATAGTTAGTGTTTGAGTTAGCCCATTAATGACCAGACGAAATAAAAACTAGTCAATATATGAAAAACTTATATATGAAAAAATAGTAAAATATTTTTTTACCACTAAGAATAAATTTCTTTTTGCAATTTAACTTTGTAACAGAAATACCGTGATTTATTCTAAAGACTTAAATTAAAATTGTTATAACCATAACATGGTAGACAAAGCTATTTTGTTTCTAAAAAATAAAATACTTGTGCTACTACGATTTGCTTTTTTCTTGTTTGTAAAAATGAACAATTCTTTTTAATGAACGTTATGTAAATCTCTACAAACAAAAATTAATAGCATGCATAGCATTTTAAAAGTGATCTTTATAAATTACTCTAACTTGTAAAACTACTGGTATCCAATGTTTGCCAATTCTCTGTTTTCGTTTGCACAAGTTAAAATATGTAACAAACCGATCCCTCTAGTCTGTAGGCAATTTATGCAACACCGAATGAGTAGCTACATCACCCATCAATTTGCATCATCCCGTCACTAACTATATGCTTTAGATGTTTGACAACTCGAGATTACACAATTTATCCGTGTATTTAAGTGACGACAACGTAGCCGTTAAAGTCGTGTTTACCCAGACTATATTGTATCCTTCCAAACAGTGAAGTTCAGTGTGAAGGATGATAAGCGTCATCGCACTTGAATTGAATATTCAAAATGTTTTGAAGACTGTCTCCGAAGATTTGCTTAATTCGCAAAGATACGAAAAATGAAACGGAAATTTCTCAATTTGCTTTTTCTGCGTAAAATCATACCCATAGACACTCACGTGAATGCTCTTTAATATGAACTCTAAATTATTTCTTAGAATTGCGTCCCACTTCTAATTCAGTTTTATAAAGAAATTAATACGGAAATGCATATGGTGACGTTTTTATTATTTAAAGACACTTATATTTTTAACTGAGTTAAATATGGATAAATAGTATTTGCAATGAATCAAATTCAAATTTGTTAAAAAACAACGTAACCTTTGATCTTTCATTGCAAACATTCAAAACAATTACTGATTTTGCTTATTGCTGCCTTGGTTATTTATTAGAAAATCGTTTTAGAAATATATCACATTTATATTTTTAATTACACTTTAAAGACAGATTCAAAACTTTTTAGAAATATATTTAAATATTTCATAAATCAAAGAAGCATATGTTATTAACAACCTCTATTGAAACATTACAATCACGTAAAACATTTGTTTATGAAACAAAAAAATACCGCGTTAAGAGTATAATGCTCATAACAAAAATTATCATACCAATATAAATTTTACTATCCTTATAACTCTAAAAAAAATATTTAACATATATACAATGTTTTGGGAATATTTAATTGTTCCCGCTGATGTAAAAATGCCAGTGTTTTTATAAGGACGTTATCTCTTAGTTTAAAATCAAAGGAAAACTCTATACTCACATTTACTTCTTAGAAATAGATTAAAACTGACTGTAAACTTTCATCTACATTAAATTTATTACTGTATTATCCTAATATGTCTTATTCCGTACTAATATGATAATTTAAGATGGTTTTTAGAAATTCTTCCTAAAGTTAAATAAAAACGTTGTGATTTTTGTGACTTTAGAGTCTTTTGTACTGGCAGAGAAATCATCATTTGTAAAAATTACTGGTTTTAAAAGTAGAAATAGTGGAAGACATAAGAAAGTGACATTTTATGAGAGGCTATAATCAGCGTAAGAAGAAAAAAAGTGGGATACGAAACTGATTCATTAAACTGATTCATTAGAACATATTTAATACCAATTTACTAATTCTTTGCGTTATTTCATTTATCCCTGACTAATTTGAATTAAAAATTATAGAAGCATACTCAAAACTTATGTGAATTAGTTATGGTAAGATTAAAATGGAAACAAACTCAATTAAACATAATCATATTAATGCAACCAATTTACGTTTTCTAATTTATAAATATATATAAAACATTTTTATGGTTCTTCCACTAGACTTTATATATATATATACAGTACACTCTCGATTATCCGTGCTCATTCCGGAGTCGCGCAAAAAATTTAAAGAGAAACATTTTCAAAATTAAAAAAATTTGATTCATGAAGTTATAACACTTCCAAATTTTTGGAATTTTTTATTCGTTATTGGATTGCAGTATATGGAATATCAGCAGAATGGTCAAAGGTAAAATCGTCTATGTTATCACGATCGTGGAGAAAGATCATACCGCTTGATGAATACTCTTCTTCAGATATTCAAGAAGAATATGATAACAGTATTCTCGAACAAGCAAAAGAAATCTAAGGTTTCAAAGTTCTTGATGAAGAAAAATTAGAAGATTGGTTTCAAAGTGATGCATGTGAGCCTGGCTTCCAGTATTTGACAGATGAAGACATGGTTATGTTGTTAAATCAAATAGTGATGATAGTAACTGATGCAGAAAATGTAATAAATGAGAGAAATACAATTTCTGCTGCTCTACAATCTGTTAAAACTTTATTAGATTGTATAGGAGGATTTCATTGCGATGACATTACTACGGTTCGCAAAACATGTGTCAATATGTGGCGCGTTACACATTTTTTTAAAAGGAAAATTCCTAGTTTGATGTGATGTTATAAAGGATGCAAATGTCAGTAATTTTTATATTCTTTGTACTGATATGAATTTTTTCTTTAATTAAAAGAAGTTTTCGGATTATCCGTGTTTTTCGATTGTCCGTGCGACCTGTCCCGGTGTTTAATCTGGATAATCGGCAGTGCACTGTATATATATATATATATATATATATATATATATATATATATATATATATATATATATATATATAATGCTCTAATAACCATAAGGACCTTTTCTTAAGAAAAAATTCTTCTAATTGAGGTAAGATAAGGTGTATGAATACGTTAAAACTTTCTAATATTTTATAGCTCACCAATAATTTATATTACGTAAATATGTACATATTTTCTACTGAATATCGATAAAATTTGGCTTCAGTATTTTTATTTATTTATTTATTCTCCCAACGCTTTCTTCTTTTTCTTTGAATAGTTGTTGTCAAAATTGACAGAACTTTCACAAAATTCGATTTGTCCACTTTAAAAATAACATTTCAGTTTGGACCTTTATTTCTTTCTCTGCATCTCAACTTAAAGTAGGAAACTCAATTCGATTCTGAGTGAAAACTTATTCATATCAAATCGATCATCTCAAGTTTGAAAAAAAAATTCAGAGCAAACAGATGTTTAGAAAAATATTTTGGGCGAGTATACAAAATAAATTCATTCTTCATATCCGGGTATTTGTGGAATGTACTATTTACTTTTCAAACGCTAAACCTGTATTAAAATTTACAAAACTTTAAAATATAATATGTTCGATCCTTATTTTTATTGTTTTTATTTTTAAACAACTATGAAACAAATTTATTAAATGAAAAGTTTCACTTTAAATACCTAATTTATTTTACATTTGAAAAATAAATATTGATTTCAGTATTACTATTGCAAAAAATATGAAAAATGCTTTTAAATGTTGGATGGTTAGTATTTGTGCTACACATAAGTAACGCTTATCAAAGTGCACAAAAATAATATCTCAGAAATATTCCACTCTGAATATCTAATGACTTTTACATTTCAAACACAAATATAGATTTCATGTATTATAAAAAATATAATAAATACTTTTAAATGAAGTATGGGTATTATTCGTGCTATACATGTGTAACGCTAATCAAAGGGAATAAAGAACAAAAATGATATTTCAAAAAGCTTTTACTTAGTATAATATAGCTAAAAAAGTCAAGCATTCTTTATTCTTTCGCTAAGCATATTTGGATAAGGAATCTCGTTCATTTATGTTAACGAGAGATTCCAACTTGCCCCGGTTTGCCAAATAGTAAAATTTTGTGGTAGCAAAATCTAAGTTATTTTTTGTTTAGTATTTTTCCTTTCAAGTAACTTATCTTATAGTTCATATCAAAAATCCGAAGTACCAGTAAAAACGCAACTTTAATAAAATTTCCTAGTGATGATAGTTTTAAGGAGTAGGCACAATTATCCTTATTCTGTTTTACTATTCACGATCGCGACGCTTGAGTACGCCCTCTATCGGGAGCCTGAAAATATCAGGCATTTAGTTCTATCATAATCATTGGCAAAGTCGGACGCCATTTTCTTAGTAGCACAGTTTTAGTTGAGCATTGAAGTAAGCAGGCAGTGGGGTGGTGTCGCTTTTCTAAAGCACTTTGCTTGAATAAATAAAGAGGAATAAAAAAAAAATAAAATGATCAGCTTATCTAAACTATGTTTGTTTGAAGTTGTACAAGGTTGCTTTTCAAGACATCTTGCATACCTGCCAACTTTTACGCATTTGTTGTAAAATTTTATTTCTATATTTAAAGTGGTAGTAAAATGTATGCTTTCTATATATTCCTTCCATTTATAAACTTAATTTAAAATCTTTTTAAGCACCACTATTTTTAAACAATTTAGGCATATATATTGATATAAAATACTGACGTGTTTTTCCACGTAAGCTATATCCAAAAACAGTATATGTTTCTGCCTAGAATTGTAATTTAAATTCGAATTTACTACAACTGGGAAAAACCATCCTCGAAAGGATTAAAACTTGGCAGGTAAGATTTTGTGAACAGAGCTGGAAGCCTGTATATATATGAAGTCGGAAAGAAGCAAAAACTGGTGCAAAAGACATTTTATTCTAGTTTTTTTCTTTCGAGAAAAATAAAATATTTGTAACAACCCAGATTCCATAGATCTATAACTATTCAGAAACTATTGCGTAGATCTAAAATTGCTTCTTACCTTAGAAACGCAGAGATGCCAACTTGCTCCGCTTAGTAAAATAGTATTTTCCAGTGGTAGCGAAATTTAAGTTACTTTTAGTTTAGTATTTTTACTTTTAAGTAATTTTTTCATCACTAAATATCAAAAATTATAAGTATTATATAAAATGCAACGTTAAAGCATCAATTTACTGGTTACTTTATTAAAAAGTAGGCGTAACTATCATTCTCTAATGAATTTTACTATATAATTTGCTACCACTTTATTAAAACTATTCTAGAAAGCGGAGCAGTTGGCATCCTTGGAAAAGTAGGTACTATTGAATAGTTGACGCAGGGGTGAAAGCGAGACGGAAAATAGGAAAGGCTGGTAGTGAAACCTTTTCAGTTATAGCTAGTTTTGGGGAGGAGTTTACTTATTCATTTTTTAAATTTTTCAACAATATCTACTTAATCTTCGAAAAGTAGCAGTTTTATATATATGCTAAAATTTTAAAAGAAATCTTGATAGTTACAGATATTTTATTTTTTTCGAAAAAAAAGCTCGAATGAAATGTCTTACGTACCAGTTTTTTCTCTTTTTCGTCTTGCTATATAAGGGCTTTCACCCATGAGTTGACGACAATAATTGATATAGCTGAAATAGTTTTACTACCAGCTTTTCTTCTTTTCCTTCTCACTTTCATAAAGACGGGGCTGATATTTCTTTACCTCATAATATGTACCACTACTTAATTTGGAAAACAAATCGCTCAAGAAAACTCAAAATTAAAGTGAGAGAAAAGACAATTCTATTAAATTAAACATACCAATTTTGATAAAACCACTTTATGTTTTTCTCCCTGATTAATATACACCCCTGGTAATATCACTTACCTGCTTCATCCTCTAGCTTCTCAACTATCTGTCAAGAATTTTATTCATAAAGTAATTTTAAGAAATTAAATTGAAAATGGTTTACTTTTAAATACTATAAAATGCCACAACAAAAAATAGGGCTATCGTAAATTTGTAACAAAAATTCCAAAGAAATTATTTTAAAATCTTAATTTGTTTCGTTTTTAAATGACTTGTTATTAATCAATAAAGATGTAATATATATATAACGAAAATACAATTTAATCTTTTTGAAAATGGAAGAAAACAAAATTAAATAATTTAATTAGAGTAACTTCCCTTACGCTCAAAAAATAATCATTAAACAAGTATTTTAATTTACAATAAATAAAGTTATAAAAAATAACTTTTATTAATTCTAATTTTAGTTATTTTTAATTAATAAATTAAATAACATACTTTTTATCTGTGCTGTCTCATAAAAAACCGGGTAATTTAGAAACTATTTCCCATCTGCTCCGGCAAGTTTAAAAAATAAAACAGGTAAAAAAAAAAAGAAAGAAAAAAGCAAATGCAAAACAGCAAAATTAAAACAATTGTGTGTGGGACAAAAAAAAATAGAATCCTCTCCCTAATTAAAAATAATTTTAATATCTGAGTAGCATTTAACATTTTTATCAAATTAAAAAAAATTTAACTTACATTTTCTGTAATGAAAACTTTATAAATGCCTTCAAATATGAAGAGAAAAATAAACTAACTTATGAGTATTTTTTTTGATGTATTCTTATTGAACAATTTTATTCTTATTTGTATTTTTAACAAAAAAACATAATAAAATAATTTCGTTTCATTGCTTTTTTTCTTTTTGATACAGCAAGTTTTAAAAATAGAAAAAAAAATAAGAAAAATTAGGACAGTAAAATTTAAATAAATAATGAAGGTGATACAAAAAAATAAATAAATAAAAATACTTTAATTTTTGAATTGAAAAATGATTTCAAGAGGCCAAAAGAGCGTTGCTGGTAGGGCGCTGGACCATCACCTTCTACATCAAAAAGCCTCCACATTGTCTTTTATAAGTAGTCCGCGCAGACTATTTAAAAAGTTAACCAGTTGTGCGCATGAACCCAAAACCTTTTATGAAAGTAATTGAGAGAAATTTATCATATATATTTGAGAATTGAATCTGTAGTGGTTGACAAGAGAATAAGGCAAACCAATAATATTCATAAATGAAAAAAATTTTAAGTCATATATTTGCTACCACTTTCTTATTTTAACTAGATTGTGTATTAAATGACTCGTTCGGAAAGTGGATATCCTTCACAGTGGTCTGTTCGGACTACCTATAAAAAACCGTGTGGAGGCTTTCAGTTATAGGAGGCGTTGGCTGGACCCACGTTCGGGAGAACGGGAGTTCGAAACCAGCCTTTAAATCTGTTGGGTCACAACATCCTCCTCGTTCTCATAACAAATTATGCATCTGGAGGTACTTTATTAGAGATTGATCGTCCTCTGGTTCAGCTCAAAATTATGATCTGCGGATGAATGAATGAATATATAAATGTGTCTGTCGTATAAACGGGTGTGACGAATGGGTGTGACAAAAGTTGAATTCTTAGCTATAGAGGGCGCCACTGGAAAACAAGAACAACCGCATCCGCAGTGCTCTTATGGCTTTCGACAACAACAAGAGATAATTTAAATATATTTTTTTTATCAAAATGGAGGTTTTTTTTTATAAAATAGGTAAAATTTTAAATTAATTATACCAACTGTCAAAAGTTTTATTTGGAAAAGAAATTTCATTTAAAATTATTATAAGTTAAAGAAAAATAATAATTCAACGGTTATCTATGTTTTCTACCGTATACAAAAAAGGTAATTACTTTTATGTCCAAAA
Source organism: Parasteatoda lunata (assembly GCA_949128135.1). Classification (NCBI taxonomy): domain Eukaryota; kingdom Metazoa; phylum Arthropoda; class Arachnida; order Araneae; family Theridiidae; genus Parasteatoda; species Parasteatoda lunata. Next base: position 45,175,669 of record OX421978.1, on the reverse strand, counting down.
TATAATTTGATTTATTGCTCCATTTTAGGATAACTAGTATTAACAATAGATTTAAAATTAAATATTTACATTTCTAAGTGCACTAATGGGATTTCAACCATATAGTGTTTCACGAACATAAAACGGCAATTAATTTTTTATCCAATTACCTCGACTTTAATCTTCCTGACAGCAAACATTATTTTTCTCATTAATGCTCTAGCAAACAATCTATGGTATTGCGTTCATTGTTGTTTAAGAATTCTAGCTCTGTTTAATTAAATTAGTTGCAAAAAAAAAAATGATCTGAGAAAATTCTCCGCGAAGAAAAGAACATCTTGAACAAACACTTTGGAAACAATTTTAGTTTTGAAACTTTCGTCACACCTAATTAATTTTACCTCAAAATTTCTTATCCATTTGAGAAAACATAATTATGAAAATTTGAAGTTTTAACCCTGATATTTTTTACGAATGTTCGAAAACGGGATATGTATAATCCTTCAAACCCTAATGCGATAACGTTAAATTGCGTTATCGTAAGTTTAAAGGATTAATGGTCAGCCTACGTAATTGAATATATGCTATGCAATTATTTTTTTTCGCTTGTATACATTATTTTTTTATTTTACATTTTTTGAGCTTAACACTCAATAATTTCTTGAACGTTGGATTTATGTGGAGTGATTATATCATTCCTTAGGACGAGGAATTTTTTACTTAATTGACAAAATAACTGTATCTAAGAGATAAATCTGATGCAAAAAATCCTCATTAGGAGAAAATATTTATGATTGACAAAATGTCTGAATTCTAGAATTGAATTCGATATTAAAAATCGCCACTAAGCAATGTAATTCTTGATAGAGTATACTCGATAAAATTCCTGCTACCAAATCATTACTTGATATTAATCTATTTCTGCCTAGCGTTCTTTTAATAGAACGGTTCCTTTTCCCAGGAAGAAAAATTGCTACCGCACTTGTCTTCTTATTAGTATTCCTTTTGTAAAACCACCAAGGTAGTTCTATATACACAATATAACGATGATATAGAAATGTATTTTTAAATTGAAAGTCAAAGCACGATTTTTTTTTTAAAAGCTAAAGCAATTAGTATTATTACGAACTATCCACTGGGTTTAAACAATAGGAATCAACTCTTTTTTGTTTGGTACTTATATTATATAGACAACTTTTGGGATGGGACAAATATTGCTTCGGATTCGACAAAATCTTTTAAAAATCGGTAGAAAATTACAAGGTAAAATTTGCATATTTACGGGCAATGTTGCCAACTATTTAAAGGGTTCAACACGGCTAAACTGCAATAAAGTGGGATATAACATTAGCCTTTGACTTATTTAAAAAAAAAAATGGTGATTTAAACCCGATTAATCATATTTATTAAACTAAGAATCATTCACTAAAAGACTGCCACTCAAAAATATTTATCCGCTATTTGGAGCACACTGGGATCTCTGGAAAGGCCTTAACGTGTTAAAAAATCGCTATTAGAACAATAATTAACATAAATATTTTTTAAAAAAATGCCGTTGATGACATGTTTGTACTTAAGTAAGAACTTAACATTAAAAAATTGTTGTTAGGAGAATATATTTTTGTTTGAGGAAATGCCTGTAACCAAATGATGAGCTTGATATTGAACCATTTGTGCCTAGCTTCCTTTTAATAAGACGGCTACTTTTTCCAAAAAATAAAATCGCTACTATACGTGTTTTATTACCCATTGGCAAAATGGGTCTAACATACTTCGGTATAAATCCACCATTTTGGTAAAACTGTAGCCCTACAATGGATTTCCGGGCACTGTGATATTGCAGGAAATGAGAGAGCTGATGTTTTGGCAAAGAGAGGCACAAGAATTCGCCAGGCTCATAGTAGCCCAGTCCCCTTCTCAACTTTAAAAAGGATTGTTAAATCAAAAATCAATGGGGATTTCCATCACCAATTGTCAGAAAAGGTAAAAACCAAAGTGTGGAGAGATCTTCGACAGAACACCATTCAAGACTGGCCGCGCCGCGAAGCGGTGGCTCAGTTTCGACTATATACCGAACATGACTGCCTAGCCGCGCACCTGTTTCGTTAAGGGCTGGCACCTGATCCCTATTGTTCTCTGTGAAAGAGCCGAGCTGTTTTCGATGGCGGCCACATCCTGTGCTGCAGGGCCCTCCGCGGGTCGTCGTCTACCGAGCGATATTGGAAGGCAAGAGTGCTCCTGATGAAATGACTTTTTACTTTCTTGTTTTGTTCCTGTATTTTCGGTTTTTAACACGTCAATTCACCTTTGCCATTTGAAGTAAATAAATACTTCGGTATAAACCATTTACGAGTTAAAAACATACAATTTGAGTATTTCGTACAGACTGCCCTTAATATACAATTTTTAGAATCGTTATCAAAAATGGAAAAAAAGACATTCACTATTTAGGGAGTGCTCAAAAAATATTCAAAAGCAGAAAAACAAAAATGCGTTCATAGTGAGTTTTAGAATGAAGTTAAAACACGATCATCAAAAGAATCTTGAAGTTACCTTAAATTAAACCTATACCTAAAACCTTAAATTAAAGCTATTTTGAAGTTTATTAAAATCTTTACAGTAATTAGTCTGGTTTCGATATTTTTTCCCTTTGCCAAAGTGGATAATACGTGTTTATAAATGCATATGGGTGGTCTTTACGGATCATCCTGCTTATTAGTTACGTTACATGTAGTGCCTCCAAACCACCACAGAGTATAAAAATATATATATTTTTTTGTGTTTATTAAACATTTAAATCCACATTCTCTTTCCACCCTGTATTAAAATCAACAATAGTGAGTTCATAATCTCAAAGAGAATGTAAAATCTATTCAACTTTCTTATAATAAAATTTTTTGAATCATCGAAAACTTTTTTTCATTTAGAAAATTTGGTCATGGAGATTAAAATTTCAAGACCTTATCATTGACAAATGTACCACGATGCGAAAAATGTTATTCTTAAATTGAAGAATTTGTTATTTATGGCATTATAGGAGTGTTAACATTTTAATGGTTATTTTATTTTGCTAATTTATTTATCGGTGCTTAAAGAACAATAGTTATAACACAATTAAATAAACAAACATCAATTATTAAGCGTTTGAAGTATATATATATATATATATATATATATATATATATATATATATATATATATATATATATATATATATATACATATATATATAAAAGAAGTTTTATTTGTTCCAAAACTTTATCCTTGAGCCGCGATGGCTCAAGTGATAGAGTGTTAGTCTTTCAAAGAGGAGAACCGGGTTCGAATCCCAGCTGGCTGGTTGATACGAATCCGAGAACTTTCACAGAGCTGACGTGAAATATCCTCAGTGGTAGACGGATCATGGTTTAGAGTCCTTTTGCCGTCAGACTAACCGGGGGAGGTTCTCGTGCTTTCCTTCTCTATGTAACGCAAATGCGGGTTAGTTCCATCAAAAGTCCTCTACGAAGGCAAATTTCTCCCCACACTTAATCCAGGAGTTACCTAGTCATCTGAATTGGGTTCAAAATTACAAGGCTACGGAGTTGAACATTAGTAGTCGTAAACCCAAAATTAGAGTCGGCTGTTCAACGACGGTTATAAAATTATAGAAGTTATAAAAGTTCATTCTGACATTATTCAGCTAAATATAAAATTGAATTAGCTCTTTAAGGTCAAAGCCTCTTGATTTGGAAACATAAACTTTTTACAAAAAAGAACATAATGACAGATGACTCAATGATATAATTATGAAAATTTATTTGGACAAGACAAGGAGTTTTTGTCCATCATAATACGTTAAGAATGTAAATATTTTAATGCTATCTGAAATCAGGAGTGTTAAATGCTATCTGATTTATAAGGGAAAAAATTATCTAATTATTTTAAAAGATAATTTAAAATAATTATCTGTTATGCACTAATATTTGTACTAGCTATACTTATACTAATATAAGTACTAATATTTTTGTTCGGAAATAACTTTTTACATCATTCTGTAAGTTGTGGCTATCTATTAATGGATCAAAATTACTTATTAAATATTGCTAATTAATATTTATTTATTATTCCGTCTACATTTCAATAAGCATTTAATTTTACTTTGAAAAAATAAGTTCAATAAATAATAATAACTGTAAAATAAATATATTATTATTCATGAATCGTACACTGCTTCTAAAAGAAATAATTATAGCGTTTAATGAATCGACTTTAGAAAATTAAATTGCTTTGTAAGAGCGTATTGTGTGTTTATTTACCCAAAGAAAGTTTAAGAAATCGCCAAACGCTCACCAAAAATTTCCCTTTTGTTTCCCAAAATACTAATAATGAGGGAATTTCTCTTTCATGCTTGAATTATCTTTTCGCTCTAAGAGTGTAATCTTGTAACAATTTTCTTTGAAAAGCTTTCATGTTATTGACGGAAAAGTGAAAATCTCTAGAGTATTCAGTTGATGTTGGATTATTTTGCATAAATTACTTCGAACAAATGAGGATTTAATCCCCGTCAAAGCCTCAAAGAATTGAGGTTTCAAAAGGAGAATGTAATCGATTTTCTTTTATTTTGGTTAACAATGTGGATAACAGAAACTGCTGATTAAATATCATAGATTAGTATAGTGTTAAAACGTTTCTTTTTTAAGATTAATTTTAATATGATCTTTAAAAACTGAACTGTTTCTTTAAAAAAATATTACTGTTAAAAATGAAAGGAAAATATTTAATTTAAATTCGCCTTCTTGTTTCCATATTAATAAAAGTTTAATCTCTGATTTTAAGCTTTATTGAACGCGATCTTTAAAACGTTATTTAAGGTATATTTCACAATCATTCATTCGTATTATTAATTAAGGTAAATTTCAATCAAAATAAGTTTGAAGGAACAACTTATAATAAAACAGGAACAACTTTTAACTTCAACGATTTGAAATTTCAAAAGGAGAATGTAATCGATTTTGATTAACACTGTGGATTATAAGAATTTCTAATAAAATATCATAAATTAAATTATTATGTTAGAAAACTATTTTTCTGTTTAAAACTATTTTTATAACTATAAAGCTAAGATATCTCTTTCTTTTTTTAAATATTCACATTAAAAAGCAATTTAATTTTTGTGAAAATATCGTATGCACATTAATTTTCTTGTTTTCACATTAATAAAAATTTAAACTTCGAATTATAACTGTATTGCATTAAATGTTGAGTGTGAAGTTCATAAAAATAAAATGCAACTTAATGTATATTTCACTTTCGATTAAAGCATGTAACTTTATTTTTGTTTTATAACCTACTTTGAACAGCCAACCCAACTTTTGGGTTTACGATTACTAATGTTCAACTCCGTAGCCTTGAAATTTTGAACACAATCCATGCCCTTGGGGAGGACGTTTTGATCGAACTAAACAGCATTTACGTTATATGAAGAGGAAGAGCACGAGAACCGCCCACGGTTAACCTGATGGCAAAGGGACTCTAAACCTTAATCCATCTACCACAGAGGATATTTTACGTCAGCATTGTGATCGGAGCAAGTCTTATGCGGATTCGTATAAACCAGCCAGCTTGGATTCGAACCCGGTACACCTCATTGGAAGGCGAACGCTCCATCACCTGAGCCATCGCGTCTCAAGGATGAACTTTTAGAACAAATAAAACTACTTAACATTCTCTCCGTGCCTTCAACAATCATCTTGCATCGAAGCATTTCATGAAGGTTAGATTTCGTAACTAATCAACAAAAAAATGTCGTATCATTTTTATTCAAACATTTACTACCAGGTTTAATTTTGGCTTTTTTTATTTTAGTTCGGAAATTAAATAGAATCGATATCCAATGGGGAAATACTGGACAAAGAATTCGAAAAATGAGAGGTTTAAAAATGACATTATAATAGATTTTTTTTTTCGATTGCTCTTAACAACATCGAGAAAAAGTATTTGCTCTTGAAAGTTTTGAGTTTTGTAAAATTTAATTGCTTTGAAATGTTTTTGCTTGTAATAAATTTTATAAAATACTATGCAAGCTAAGCAATCTTTATTTCAAAATAGAGTTTTGTAGGAAATTATTTTTCGTATAAAAAATTATTTTCCCGTTTTTTCATTCAGGAAAACTTAAATCCTTCAGACTCAAATATTTCAAAATCTATTGTAAGAATAGTATATATATGAAATGCATAAATGTTTTACTTTTTCTTGCAATTAACTTTTTTTTTATAAATTTACTTTCTTTTTTTTTCATTAAAACAAAAATATAAATCTTCGGGACTTATAATTTATAGTTTAAAATGAATAAGCCGAATAAGGATATTTCTTTTTTTTTTCCATTCTAAAAAATGAAAGGTTAAAAAAATATTTTGTAATAAATTAACATTCATAACTAAATTTTTGAATTTTTCTTTGCACTCAATATGAAATGCCTTCATGCATAACCATGTGATAACGGACATATGATAATGGACATATCTACCGTGTTCCTAATTTGGTTGATGTAGCCAGGGTCACACTGACAAAGAATATAGTAAGGGTAAAGGTAATATGGTAAAGGCAAAGAATATGGTAAAGGCAAAGAATATGGTAAAGAATTATTAAGGCTCATAAGTCCTTAAATATCTTTAAAGATTTTATACTTCAAATCATCTTTGTTTCTTCTTATTCACGTCTGCCTTGTCAAGAAACGGGTGCCTTCTTTTAAATGCATGAAACAGAGTGACTGTTATTTTATTTTTATGGATTTTTGAAGCAAATGAAGTTTTTTATCAGGCAATTCAAATAGTAGTTCCTTAATAAAAGTAGTAGCATCTTTATAAGCATAGGCAGTCTTCTTAGTTTAACCTTTAGCCACCTCTGAGGTGACATCAAAAGTCATTACTTTGCTAGTTAAAATATTTGTGTCTGATATATCTTATATGTAGACACCACATTGTTTTATGATTATTAATTGTTATAAAGTAATTATAAATTCACATATTTTAAATCAATTAGAGCGCTTAATTTAAACAACACTTTGAAGTACTCATATCATAAAAAGTTAATAAATTTGATGTTCTTGTTACCACGACACAATATGTTGACAAAAGATTTAGCGTGAATAATTTTTCGGAATTTCTTTCTGAACAGCCGCGCACATTGTTCCTATTTCAAAATACAATCTACGACCTACTCAAAGTTCAAGCAAGACCTAATAGGGATAAGAAGCACATTTTTAAATAAAAATCCGTTTTTTTTTATGAAGTCATATAAACTGCAATATAGGGTGATTATTGGAACAGTATATCAATTATTAAGAAGAGGAGCTTTACTGTCTCGCACGTAAAATCCTTTGTTGAAATTTTTTTTAACTATAAATTCACATAAAATTATATGACTTTCTTAACCATTAGTGCTTAGCATCAAAAAGTAATTTTCTCTTTCTATGATCCTTCAAAAGCTAATATTTATTATAAGACTTTCTACAACCAGAATTATTTTTTTTCTTTAACTTCAATGAATTGTTCTAAAAGAAAGAGAAAAGAAAACCGTAATAATGTTTGTCACAACAACTCTTGAAACCAACCTAATTAGGAAGAAAAGGTTACAAGTGTCTAGAAAGATTCTTTTTTACTGCTCTTTTACCTCAAAAGTAGTTATTACATCTCCTGAGGATCATTTGCTGAAGTCATAAATCAAGTTACTTTGACAATAAAACTTAATCTTTTCCTCAAATCCGGAAAAGTAAATCTCTCGCGAGTTGAAAGGGTGATACGTTTATGGCGTGTGGGAAAAAAAGAAATAAAACTTTTAAATGCTTTCACTACGTTGTAATTAGGAAATATTATTAGGTTAATAGGTAGCTAATTAAAGCATGAATTATCATGCAAGTTAATTAACATATAGCTAGAAATTATTTATTACGTAATTACTATTGTTAAATGTGTTTTATTGAACTATGAAATGTTGAATGAATTAATTTATTAACACGTTTTATTTAAAAACATATTTATCTACATATTTAAAAACATATTAACATATATATTCTTTGGTTTAAACGTCGAAAAATTACTCTTACCTTCTTAGATGTAATAAATAACATATGAATTCTGTCGTACAATCAATCACTGTACTTACAAATCGCAAGGCTTTTTGTAAGTCGATAAAGAGAAAAACTAGTAGTAAAACATTGTGTATATTGAGATTTCCTAAAAAAGTAAATGAACGAATATGATATTTTTTTAATTTTAAGCAGACGACCAGGTGGCCGAGTGGTCAGCATGCCTGACTGCGGAGCCGCTGGTTGCGGGTTCGAGTCCTGCTCAGGGCATGGATGTTTCTTTCTCTCTCTTTGTGTTCTATGTCCTTTCTCCTTCGTGTGTGATTGTGTGAATGTGACCCGCTCTATAAACGGGTTTGTGGTTGTGTGACGTGGGCGACTCTGCTCCACCGCCGTGGCTTCGCCACAGGTGCCCACTGGGTAACAAGCAGAGAGTAAAGCATTTCTGGCATTTTCTGAGGCCAATGGGTCTTCGTCCCAAGCGCCCACCATTAAAAAAAATTTAAGCAATCTACGACAATTTACTTTACGACAATTACAATAAGAAAAAGTCCTGTATATTTTAAAAAATTCCATGAGTCGATGTAAAGAGGTTTTACTCTTACCAAAAACTGAATAAGTATGAAATGTGATTTTTGCAAATATTTTTCTCTTTTCCGGGATCCAAGCAACCCTGATATTTTTTTAACCTATAAGTTATAACATACTCTACTCGTGAAAAAGCAAGAATGCAAAATATTTTTCATACTGATGTATATGTACTACCTATATAGGCTATCAGTCCTTTTGGGGACATCAAATACGGCTATACTATGTTTTCGGTCAGATGATGGTTTTTGAATAAAATTACCTTTAACTTGCTCAATTGCCTATATTTTTCGACATATTGAAAAAGATAATTATCGTCTTATAGTTTTGTGTAGGCTGTTAAATTACATTAAAATAGGGGCCAAGCAGTTTTTCCATTCTACCAAATGTTATGCAATGTGAAAATGGTGGACAAGAAATAAGCTGCAATCCCGAATGCGTCAGTGTGATGCTCCTCAACTTAACAAGAACTTAGAAGCGTTTGTTTGTAATAAGCACATCAGCCTACTTAAGAATGTGTAACTAGAAAATAAAAATCTTCTATCATGCTACGAAAACTGTAGAATCTCATCCCACAAAATTGCACATTTAGTTAAATTTCCCAACATTGAGTACTTGCACTTCAAGAAGAAGAAGATCACAAATATACCCAGATATGCGACCTATGATGTCAGATGATCGCTTATAGGCAAAATGGCATGCTAAAGTTGAGCTACGTTTCTCAACATAAGTGAGAATGTTAATTAACGTGAAGTTAATTAAATACAGTGCCGTATCGCACATGGAATTTATTGAAATATCATTCTTTCTCGTCCAATTTTACTTAACTTAGATTTATTATTTGTTAATGTATTTCATTGCAACCGTGGTATATTTTTGTTTTGAGTACTTGGCAACTTTGATGTACAATTAGCTTATGTTTTACATGGCTCCATACCTGTCTTAGTGTTCAGTAAGAAGTATATAGCTAAAGAATTGAAATGCTTGTGAAAGAATCTTTGCCTAAGAATCTAGATATATGCCACTTAAGATAATTTAGGAGCTTGGCTTATTCCTAATAGAAATAAAAGTTGCTAACGCAAACAAATGCCATATTTCAACAACCAATCAGGATCCACATACACACACAACGTCACTTGCAGGTATTTTATTAAGTATATTGCAATAGTAGGTATAGTATGAATGCATCCTATTTAAGATTCAGGTGGAAAGGTTGGCAAAAGCATTATAACTTTAGTTTGTGTTCTTTTTATTCTTATTGTTTACATAATAAAACTCTGAGAATGAAAGAAAAGGTAATACGTTTTATTATTTTTTTTTTGTATTTTATTTGCAAAAATTTATTTAGATTGAAAACAATTTTTATTATTATTTAATAATAACAATATATGGGTTGTTTCAAATAGTCAGTAACCCCTATGGGTACATAAACATTGATAAAAATATGAGCTGAATCTCACTTAGACTATTCCCATATTAGATGGTACCGTAACGAAGAATGTTAATTATAACTCTTCAAGTACAACGACTGAAAAAAATAGCAATCATCTTTAAAAAAATTCTTAAATATAGATCATATCACTAATAGTAAATACTTGAAGAAAATGGCTTAAAAATAATAATAATTTAATGTTATATTTGAACGCTTTCTTACTTTTAACCTTTCTTACTCATAGATTACATAATAAAACAATAATATAAAAAAAAATAATATGTTTTTTTTTTAAATTTTCTTTGTGAATAGTTATTTGCTTTTAACTCATTTTAGTTCTTTTATTTTTTTTTTTTAATCAGAATAATATTTAGACTGCTTCATGTTGTCAGAAACACTTATGGGTAAAACATTACAAAATATAAGTTGAATGCCACTTAGACCATTTCCAAATGATTAGATGATTTAATTAAAAAATTAATAGGTACTTTTCGGTTAGACGGATGCAAGGAAATTCAATATTTCCTTTTAATTTTTATTTGATTTAATTAATTTTATTTTTTATTCGTTTCAACATATTCTATTTTATTGTACGTGCTTAAAAAATAAATTAAATAAAAATAATAATAATAATAAAGTTGGTGATGGCGACAATTTTTGGCGACTTTTCGCTTGCCCACGGCTACTAGTGCACTAACTCTACTAGTACAACGAGTGAAAAACAGCCAATCATCTTAAATAATTTTCATAATTAAATATCACAATGATTAAATAATTAAATAGCACATTATTTCGTAATTAAAAACACAACACATTGCAATGGCATAAAATGTACTATTATAAAAAAGCTCTTAGAGAATTTAAGCTTAAGCTTATTAGATATTTTCTAGTGTTGACAGCCGAATCAATTATTTAGGAATATAAAAACTAAAAAAATTTAGTTTTCAGTTTGTTGCAGCTCTAAAATTGCTGATTGAAATATGAGTATCTATACTGTATGAAATTGAGGTAGACGTAATTTTCATCATAAACTTTAAAACTGACCAATATTAATCCTAATGAAGAAAATCGATTGGAATTGATCCTTAGTGGGTTAACTGAGCTACGAATTCTAACACAAAAACTGCAGAAATGAGTTGCATAACATGAATAAGAATTTTGGGATTATTTTTTTTTACTTTAAAATGTTGGGGATTGTCGCAGTTTGCAAATTGTGAATGTCTTTCAGATGGAGAAAAATTGAAATTTGGGACCACTTAACAATTTGCTCTGGCAAGAAATTCTCAGAAGAAAATGCCAAAACAGTTGACTGTAACCTACTAAGCGTTAACTAGTTAACTTAATTAGAATTTAAATTAAGAAGATATCCCTAGGGGGGAGGTGCGGAATTATAATCAAGCAATCACTGAAATACTCGTTAAACAATTTTTTCTTTACCTGAAATACCAGCATTGAATGTTTTTTTTTTTTTTCATTTCTGTGGAACGAGCGCCATTTTATTTTTTAAAAAAAGTATGTCAACGACATGTTGTTTTCTTGATTTGCATGCCAAGTATTCACAGTGCTAGAGGTGCTAAACTATTTATTAATTTATTTATCATTATTTATATTGTTACATCAAATGTCAGAATCAAAATTATTATTCACTGGAAAATTCTGGGAATAACACATAATTCCCTGGGACATTCATTCTGAATCATATTTATATAATAGATAAATCCGTTATAAGTCAGTTTCATTGATCTGAACATTGATTATTTTTCTAATATGAACTATTTCTATTTAATTTTAAATTTAATTGACAATCTTTAAGGGAAATGAAAATGAAGCGTCAGTCATGAAGTTTTTCTTCTTCCAATTTATGTGTAATTCAGTGTTATTTCATTTGAAAAAATAATTATACTTATAATGATAACGGTAAAATCGCTTTTTTTCAAGAATTGGTTACTAGTTAAGAAGCTACACACGAAACGTATTAAACTCTTAACAAAATTTCAAAATGGACGAACAGCAGCACGCGTTCGATGTTTTACAGCTATCATTATATAATGTCAACTGAAAAGAAAAGAGCTATGAATCTTAAAACACAAAATTCGAATACCATCTCCAAACAACCTTTTAAGGCGAGTGTTAGCCATTTGAAAGAATGTCGTAGTTTCTCTGAGGCCCCATATATAGTTGTTTTCCACATCTCTAAACAAATCCGTAATATCAAGCAGAAATAACAAGGGATTGTCGTGAGCATTAATTTTGGGTGGGAATTTAAAATAAGTAAATAAATAATAATTCAAATGAATATTTAAACAAATTGTTGTGAAAAAAAATGTCCAGGAGGTAAAATATTCTTGCAATACTTTTCTTTATATATATATATATATATATATATATATATATATATATATATATATATATATATATATATATATATATATATATATATATATATATGAAAAGCCATTTTTATAAAGACGCTGGCACTTCATTAAAATGCCTTTTCACGCATTATTAAAATAGACGCTAATTCACTAATTTTTTGTTTTCAATTTTGATGTTATGCATATTTCAATTATGACACATAAATAAACTCGGATTTGTGCGCTATGCATTTATAAATTATACACACTAGGTTTTCTGAAATAAACATCCTTAATTTATCTTCATAGTTATATTTCACGTCAGCATTGTTGTTGGTGCGAGCCGAGAGCAGAAAAGGTATCAGCTAACCATCACTTAGATCCCAACTTTATTCATCTCATTGGATGAGAACGCTCAGAAAAGAATTGTGAAAAATATATATTTAGGACTGTGATTACGAAACACCGAATATTCATTGAGTATTAATTAAATATGAAATTAAAATATTTATTCTGTTAAGGACACATGTTAAAATATAAAGTCTGTACAATCATACCCTGGCGAATCACTTATAGAAATAATCAAGATTTAATTCATGCTTAGTGCGAGGAAAAATTAGGAAAAGATAAAAATCCGATAATTGAAAACATTTCCAAAATTCACCCCCCCCCCGGCAATGAAATTCGGTGTTTTTTACCCAGTCTATCACAATAATGTTTCGTCAAAGTTTGATAGTTTTTATTTTTTTATTCACTGATTTATGACCCAGATTGGTTGCATTTTTGCATCATTTATGTTAAGAATTTAAAAATTTATATCGAAACCATTGTAATATCAGAAGGGAAATTTCAATATATCTTGCGTTTCATTTGTTTATGTGTAACACGTTTTATAAAATCCAGTTTGATTGCTGAAAGGTAATTCACTGTAAAAAGTAAGCATATTTTATTGTTATTGTATTTAAAAATTGTGTATACATTCAAATTATATTTTAAACAGATACCGAAATAAAAGAAATAACGGATGATGAATGAATCATGTAAGTACATCATTCGTTTTACAACACACTCAATTGAGTCTTTTGTTTGATTACATGTCATTAAATATATATATATATATATATATATATATATATCAGTTAAATGCAATTTTAAACATTTTTTTGGACAAATGCAGTCTTGTAAATGATTAACAAGTGTTTACTGTACGATAGGTCTTCTCATTTTTTTAAGAAAGAGAAAAAAGAAACATCAGTGTCAGGGATACGGGGCAATTGTAAACCGGAAAATTAGATGGCTCAAGGGATAGAATGTTCGCCTTCCAATGAGGTGAACCAAGTTCGAATCCTAGCGAATGTTTGCTCGATACGAATCCGTATCCGGCGTGCACCGATTACAGTGCCGACGTGAAATATCCTCAGTGGTAGACGTCTCCTGAATCCAAATGCCATCAGGCTTACCGTGGGAGGTTCTCGTGGTCTCCCCCCCCCCCATATTACGCAAATGAGGGTTAGTTCTATCAAAAAAGTCCTCCACGAAGGGGAACTTCTTCCAATACTTGATTCCGAAATTCCCTTGTCTTCTGGATTATGTTCAAAATTACAAGGCTACGGAGTTGAACAATAGTAGTCGTAAACCCAAACAATTCTCTCGGCTGTTCACACGGTAATAGAATATTTAAAAAAAACCGAAAGTTGTCCATAAAGTCATGATTAATAAGAACTGATTTACGAGAGTCAGATTTAATCAAGATAAGTCAAGATTTAATCCTAAAATGTCATACATGTACCACTTTTTTTAATAAATGCATATTTTAAAGTCAAATCATTAAGAAAGTCAATTCTCCTCTGTTTTACCCAAGTAGTGAAGTAAAACCGAGCAAACATGTTTATTCTATGGTTAATTTGGAAATAGAAGGATTTCAGTTAAAAAGTTGCAGACATTTTTCAACATGAGAATTTAAGAAAGGTATGCATGTTATTTATATGTACTGTAATCAAGGCCATATTCAGTGGGGGTAGTAAGGACTATTGTGCAATCAGGATTGCTGAGAACCGGACCTTAATTAGTTTTTTAAAAGAGAAACTACATCTTTATAGCTATTAAAAAACAACAGTTTTTTACAAAAAGATCTTCAATAATAGTACTTATTTTATAACAATATAAAAATAAAGTTTCTTGTTTTCTGAGGATTGGGGCTGTGGGGATAGTAAATATCGGAAATGTCAACCTTCATCTCTTGATAAGGTACCCCGCATAGAATAGTTAACATGTCTTATATAATAGTGAATTGAAAGCGTATTTTTGCAGCAGTAGATACACTACAGTACTCCCCGACCAGAGTTTTATCTGTGATAGAATTCGATAACCGGATAATACTAGTTTATCCATTTCTGTTTTGTGAGAAGCCGAGAGAGCTGTATTAAGATCCCCGGTCTTTGAGTACTGATCGTAAAAGCTGTGTTAAGTTCGTGGTCGCTCTTATGTTTACAATAGCATTCGAGTGTATACAGGCGAACGTCGTGTGTGATCGAGACTGAGTAGCAGCAGAGAGAGGAGGTAGATAATGTCACAGTCACTAGTAGCAAGTCAACTTTTCCATGTGGACCACCCATCGAAGTAGGCGTTTTCTATCACGTCCGAAGGTCACCAATGTGGGGATCGTAATTATCGACAATTTCAACATTCGTCTATGAAAAGGTACCCCAGCATTGAATAAGTTAACATGTATTTTATACTTGTGAATCGGAATCGTATTTTTGTAGTGGTAGATACACTACAAGGGTCTGTAATAAATTTAGTCCAGGTGCTTGTAAAACTTTTGTCCAGTATTAGATGTAGTTCATTTCATCCTTCGATGCACTTGGAGTGAGCCCAGCTAAACACACATTAAAGGAAGAGAGCAAGACCTAGTTAGTACTCGGTCATAGCCCGAGAGCAGCGGTTATCGAAAAGAAAAAGAACAGTGCTACTATTGGACTAAAGCCTTGTTGTTTGATAGGTTTTGTACATTTATTCAACTTATAATAAGATACAATTAAAATAATTTTTATAACTGAAATGATCAATAAAGAAGACTAATTTAAAAACAAAAGAACATTAGACAGTTAATGTAACAAAACAAACTTATCAATACAGACTTAGTAAATTAATCATCAACAAAACTCCTTTATGATTTCCCTTCGTCTTGACTTAGAAGCCGAAATTCAGAGTTTGTTCGCTAAAAAACAGAACTAATTTTAATACAATCGAAGTACCTTGTCTCAACTCACTGTCTGGTATTATCCCACTTTACTCTTCTTTCCTCAGTACTATCCCACTTTTCCTTGATCAGTATTTCCTACATTGGTGTTTTTGCTTTGGTAAGAGTATACCTGGCCATTTCCTGGTATATACGTAAGCAGTATTCCCTACACTTATGTTTTTCTATGGTTAAGGACCGTTGCCGTGTACTCCCAACAAGTGTATACAGGTCAGTGGCACGAGACATAAAAAAGAAAAAGAAAACATCTGTGTAAGAAATACCGGACAATGGCATTTTATATTGAAAAATATTGTTATAGGGTTCACCGGGTAAGTGTAAACATCGTCATGGCACGCTGATTTCTGATTTATTGCTCATATTTCCATAATAAACGGCTATTATAATAACAATCACAACACTAATAACAATTCCAACTTATAACATTTCCATTTTAATCTAGCGTAAGTGAAAAATGAACAAATCAAAAATATTCAATTAATCAAAAATATTCAATTAATAAAAAATTCAATTAATTCATTATGTTGTATCATATTTTGTGTATAAGTTATATTCGAAAGTTTATGTTGAAGCCAAACTAATTTTTATCGCCAATTCTATTATCACTGTCTCAAACGTAAATTCAGTCTTCGTCTACCACATTCGTCTAAACATTTGTCTACCAATTTAACTGGGAACGCTATCAAACGTTGAGAATAACATCAAAAAGCATTGTGAAGAAAGCAACAAAAAAAACTACACATGCTTTATACGGAGAGAACAAAACATCTTCTACATATACTGCAAATGAATAAAGCAAAACGACGTGAATAAAACCCAAATAAAAATGAGAGACTAACACGATAAAGTGTTTGTTTCGTCAAAAAGAAGAATCTCGCCAATGTGTTTGTCTCTTTGCAATAATTTTTTTTCACTAAAAAATATTCTTTTTTTTTTATAAAACTGAAATTATAATATGCCTCGTGTTAAGTTCACAAATAAAAAAGGGCCCTTGCAAGCTCATCGAATTTCAATTCTGTCGCTGCATTTTGGTGAACTATAGAATAAACCTCATGAAATATTATTTTTTATTATTTTCGAATTAATTATAAAATTTTAATATTTTTATTGTTGCGGTCGAATGATAATTGAACCATTTCAATACCACAAGTTCCATGTTCAAGGAATTAAAATAATGTATTTATATATCTCAGTTTAACAGGAACTATCAATTTTCTTTATCTTTATCGTTTCCTTTTCTTTATCGTTAGCCGGGCTTATAAAGACTTTTTTAACTTTTAACAAGAAATTAATGAAAGAATGCCTTTCCGGAAATAATGTGTTGTGGGCGAATGATAATTGAACCAATTCTATATCACAAGTTCTATGTTCAAGGAATTAAGTGAATGATTGATATATCTCAGTTTAACAGAAACTATCAATTTTCTTTATCGTTTCTTTATCTTTATCGTTAGCCGAGCTAATAAAGACTTTTTAACTTTTAACAAAAATAAATGAAAGAATGCCTTTTCGGAAATAATGTGTTGTGGTCGAATGATAATTGAACAATTTCAATACCACAAGTTCCATGTTCAGGGAATTAAGTTAATGTATTGATATATCTCAGTTTAACAGGAACTATTAATTTTCTTTATCTTTATCGTTTCCTTTTCTTCATCGTTAGCCGGGCTTATAAAGACTTTTTTAACTTTTAACAAGAAATTAATGAAAGAATGCCTTTCCGGAAATAATGTGTTGTGGGCGTATGATAATTGAACCAATTCTATATCACAAGTTCAGGAATTGGTGAATGATTGATATATCTCAGTTTAACAGAAACTATCAATTTTCTGTATCGTTTCTTTTTCAGCGGAACGTGTACATTTAAAGCGGTTATACTCCCAGTGGATTATTCTAGTGATGTCTTTCTCTTGCTATTTAGTCATGCAAGCACAGACTGTAAATATGAGTATATCTCTAGTACACATGCTTAATTGGACTAACATTTCAAACGGTAGATCCAGTGTTTGTAAACAGGATCGATTTGTAGAGTACACGGATCAAACGGTAAACATTTTTTATTTAATATTGTTCTTACCTAATTATATTCTCGTGTAGTTTAGAAATAGTTCTGATAAATTGCAATCCTCACCCTTGTTTAAAGAATCGTTGTTTAAAATGAATTTAAAAATACAGACATAGAAGTCAAAAGTTAGTATTAATGTGAGGTTATGAAGTGAAAGAAATTTTTTATTACGTTTCATACATGTCATTAAAAGTAGATCTCTATTATAGTAAAAAAGGGATTAAAATAATCATAACAAATTTGCCTGTTAAATGGGACTTAAATGTATTTTCTACAAGGTGTAAAATATCTTTCATATTTGACTTCATAGCTTTTTGTTTATTTCAATTGGTTTTGATTAAAATAATTGTCAGTAAAATTGAACTTAAATGGATTCAACCTTAAGTCAGAAACATCTTTCCTATTTGTTCAGAAACAAATTGGTTTTTCATTATTTTAATATCATTCTTACTCTAATCAACTTAGCGAAATTGGAATTTAGATTGTTTTTATTTTCTAATTTATAGACAAATTTAAAATTTCTAAAGTGAATATTTTCCACTTTATTAATAATTCTAAAAATTTGTATCCAAGGCTATCATTAAAGAAAATTTTGTATATAATTTATTGTGTTTGCATTAGTGCATAACTTTTACGATTTCATATATCTTATTTGCCTACATTCATTCATTTCTAGTCGCCTCTGGTAACATGGAGTCCTGTAATGCAGTCTCAAATATTAGCAGCATTGATGTATGGCATGGCAGCTCTATACATTCCAGCGGGAATGATTGTTAATCGAGTGCCCTACAAGTGGCTCCCTCTATTGGGGACAATTATGGCCTCATTATGTGACTTTATGATTCCAACTTTTGCCATGATGAACGGATACTTAGTGGTTTTAGTCCAAATATTTAAGGCAGTATCACAGGTTTGCAACAATCAATTTATTATGCTTACTGGTTTTAACATTCTTTTACACAAGGTGATTCAAAACATCACTCTTACCTGACCTTACACTTACTAAACATCACACTTATTGAACCTTATTTATGGGAGAACTACAAATAATTAATTTCTAATAATTTTTTCGATAATTTTTTTTCCTAATTTTTGAACGAAAAAACGTTAAAAAAAAAAACGTATTCATATTGGATTGGTAGTTTTGTTTTTTTCAAAACAGGAGACAAAAATGTTTTGGTCTATAAATTTTTTTTAGCACGCTGATAGTTCTGCACGTAAAAAGTTCAATTTTGACCTGCTGACTTCTCCGCATAGCATAACCAGTTGATCCATGTTATTAGATAGGGAAATATAGTGTACTGGGGAGAAACATTGTCTCGATTATGCCCATTCGTTAAACCTCCAGCGGGTTAGACGATAAAACCTTTATTTCAAATAAGGAGAACAAAAATGACCTGGCTCAGTTTTTCCGTGCTAAGTACAGAAATTTTAAGCTCGTGGAATCATGCTACTCCCAGAAAAATGACAAAAATTATGGAACAAAAATGGACAATATACGATTCGATTAAATATTTATTCACTAAAAGAAATGTTATATTTATCTTCCACGAATTAATACAAATTCAACGTTATTTTTAATTTTCAGTACAAGACTTTTTTTTTTAAATTTTAATTACCAAAGAGTTTAAATTATTTGGTTTTATAGTAACAAATTTTAAAAGCATATCTATAAACAAATTAAACCTGAGCTTTTAGATGCTTCAGAAAAAACACTTAAGACTACAATGACTTTCGAACAAATTAGAAATTCTAAAAATTCTATTTTAGGTTCATAAAAAAATATGGCCATTTCAGCATGCCGAATTTCTCTGCAGTTGCGTTATGCTACCGCAGAGACAACTGCAGAATGGCCGTGTGGTATTTTTTTCCCAATAAGTTTAACAGTTCTCAAACTAATTATCGAATGTTAATATTTTATTACATAGCAATCCATATATACTTTTCTACGCATCTTACAAATTTTAAATTTCTAAGTGGTGCAGTTTTTGCACCGCAAAACAAAATGTAACTTTAGGTTGAACACATAAAACAGCGGCGACGAAGGTGGCCATTACAAATTTTTAACATACAGAGATTATTTCACTTAATTTTGCTTATCCTTTACTTATTTATTTGCAGTCTTTCATTCGTCCATCATTTAATTTGCTGATTGAGCAGTGGGTATATAAGAAATCTGTCCATAATTACATGTCCTATGCCGAAACAGGTATTTTTTTAAGCGGATTCTTCATTGTACTTGTCGCAGGCATATTGTGCGCTGCTCCAGAGTTCGGATGGGAATATGTGTTTTATTTTACTGGTGAGTTTGGAGTTTGTTATCCTATTTTTTTTCCCTTCCTATTGTTACTGTATGTTATTTATTTTTCTACTCATGTCGCATGAAAATATACTACACAAAAGTTGTTACAAAGCAAATCACAATTTATTATCTAAAAAGACCCAGATCTGTTAGATGTCACATTAATGCATTTTTGCCATTTGGCTTAGAGATTTTAAAGAGCTTTTGTCACGGCATTCTACTGCCTTTTAAGTCCACAACTAGTTTGATCGTGATTGTTTTCTTCAATGCGTGCAAGACGTGGTTGTGTATAGATTCCAGATACTGCATTTGCTGACATATGCGATGTTACTGATCGTTCGGCATTGATACTTTTGTTCACAATCTCCACTCTATTGCTGAACTTAGCCAACGCCTCCTATAAGTGAAAGCCGCCACACGGTTTTTTATAGGTAGTCCGATCAGACCACTGTGAAGGGTATCCACATTCCGACCAAGTCACTTAATACAAAATCTAGTTAAAATAAGAAAGTGTTAGCAAATATATGACTTAAAATTTGTTTTATTTATGAATATTATCGGTTTCCCTTATACACTTGTCAACCACTACAGATTCAATTCTCAAATATATATGATAATTTGCTCTCAATCACTTATATAAAAGGTTTTGGGTTCATGCGCACAACTGGTTCACTTTTTAAACAGTCTGCGCGGACTACTTATAACAGACCGTGTGGAGGCTTTTTGATGCAGGAGGTGATGACTTAGCCCACTAGTGGTCAGCGGTACGCCTTGAGAGTGCTTTTTTTGCTGCCCGCCATTACCACGCAGTCATGGTTCACATTACCATGTATCTCTCCCATCCATTGGATCCACTCTGTCTAACGTTGAGCGTTACATTCTGTTATTAACGTCAACTCAATGCTGTTCAAACGCGCTGAATTAAGGGGACGGAATGGATGGGTACTGTCTAAAAAGATAGAACCATTTATTCATTCTGTGCAGCTCAAAGCTGATTCTGTCTATTTAATTGGTTTTCTCTGCCACAACGTATATACAGGTATGAGACGGATTTCTATATCTTGATGAGAGGAATATTTCTTTTAGCAGTAAATGTTTTTTTAAAGATTTTACAAAACGAAACTGTAGGCATAATTGGAAAAATCAGGCTTGAAGCGTTTAGATTTTCAACCATGCAAGATCCGGATTGACCAAAATGAGGGAGATAAATTAGTTGTGCCCTTCGAACTTTAATTCCAGAAATTTTATATTCATTCAATGTAATTGCGATTGTTATCTATAATAGTAGAATGTTTTTTTTTTAATTGTAGTGATATTGAAAAAGAAAAGAAGCTTTTAACTAATGCTCATTCGGTTGAGCCGAATTTCACTTCTAAATGTGCAACCAATTTTGCCACTTAAAATTTTTCAATACGTTTGCTGCTAAATGAAAGATTGTTTACATAGAGATAAAATGAAAGTGTTCCATAATTTTGTCCAACCTCTGTTGTTTCATTATGAGATTCGTTGTATCAAGCTAGTAAAAAGAGTGTGTCAAAAATATTATTATTTATTTATTTTTTCACTGTCGCTATAGTATGATGTGAAAACCATCATACTTCAGTATTTTAAAAAATAAATAAAAAATATTTTAATTTTTAAATATATCTTTTGTTGAAATTTAAAAATTATTATTCAAATTCGATGTATCTGTAATAGTTTGAGCCTTATACCAAATGATAAACTTAATTCTATACTTTGCTGTATTTTTACACAGGCAGTATGGGAGTACTCTGGTGTATGGTATGGTTTTATTTCGTCAGTGAGTACTGCTTTCCGACATCATTCGTCTTTGGTAGTGAGCCGGAAAGGAAAATAAAATCGAAGGTAATCAATTAAAAATAACTTATAGCTCTCTATATATAAAAAAGCAAAAGTCTATCTATATGTATATTTTGTAATAATTTGAGAACGTGAGCACCGATTTGGATCTTTTGCACATTTTCATGGGGTGGTTTGTAAACAATCTCCACTTTACTGCCGTCGCAATATCGAAAATTCGATATTCAATTGTTGAAGATTAAACTTTTCCTTGTATCTTTATAATGACTTTCCCGATAGGCATGGCATTTTTTGTTGCAGATTGCTTATGTTTTCGAATCTTTTTTGCGATATTTTTCGTCCTACGTTGAGATGTTTGCAAGCAATATTGAAAAATACTTTTTTTTAGTTGTTTTAGCATTTTAATGTAATGGAAACTATAAGTCTTAGATTACCTTCCAGGTTTTTAAAGGAAACAGCATCGTTACAAAATGCTTAAAAAATAAAAGCAGGCGAATCAAGCAGGCGAATAAAAAAAGAAAATACCAAGTTCAAATTTGTTATGCTCATATTTTAAAGCTTGAAGAAAAAACGCTTGCTGGAAAGAAATAACTAACCTAAGTTACATAAATTAGCAAAGGCTAATATAAAAATATCAAAAATTAAAGAAATGCTATATTTAATCTTCAGAAGCAATTTTAAACATTAATATGCTTATTCCTGCTCATTCGAAATATCCTTATATGCTTTTCCTTATTTGTTCAAAATCTTTAAAATTATTAAGCTCTAATACTGAAACTTATTGTTGCTAAATATTAATAATAATTATTGTTTTTTTGGCTGGATCCTAGAATAGCCCACCCTATGGCGATTTTTTTAAATCCCGCAGAGCAAGTTTTTGAAATTTCGCCAAACTAGGTTTCCGGTAGATATGCGGGTAGATTATAATGAACTCCCGATCACACCCCCAAAATTCTTAAACCTGCTTGGTTATTTGATATGTATACCTACATGAAAGTTAGATTTCGTTAAAAAAAAAAAAAAAGAGGAAAAAGCGTTTATTTTTCCGCCATTTATGCTTCTGATCTTTTGCTGTTAGAATCATCGTTATTGTTTCATTTTTTAACCATTATTTCATTTATTACCATTTTTGTTTCTTTTTTTAAATTTTTTTTTTTTTTTTTTTTGCTTTACCGGTTGAAAATGGAAAGTCAATTAAATAATCAATACCGTTGCCATACCGTTGGAATAACATTTTTTTAATAATCAAAAAAGCGACGCTGATCCCAGTAAGAATCGCCAACTTGGTAAGGTGTTAAAATGTTCAAGAGGTGGGCTGTTCTAGGATTTTACCCTTTTTTGACATCTTTTTTTTAAACACAGAGGTACTTTTCCGTTGCAAATATCGGTGCAAATCTCGCCAAGCAGACTTATTGTTGACAGTACACAGTCGCCGGAACAAATAACACAAAGCAGATATTATTGGCTACAACACGCAGCATACGCATAAAAACAGTTAATAAATGGTTCAATTTTTTTTTTACTTCAGAGGCATAAACATTTTATTATCGTTTAAATTTTTTTTCAAATGGGGCTTCCGTTTGCCGCATAAATTCCGCAAGATAAATTTCGAGATGATTGCGTGTCGTTCCTCTGTGTTCTTTATTTCGCCATTTCAATTTGTCCCACAGTCTCTCCATTGTTTGCGTGTGTAATCCAGTTTCCGGATCGACAATGTAGTATTTATGGTTCACTTTGAAATGTTCGAAGCTTTCATATACCTGCTTACTAGTGTGGTATGAATTGGAATATGCTTTAGTTTCTTTTTCGATATTTTCCTTAATTGCCTTGAAAGTGTTGGAGGATCGGTTTGGCACCTCCACAAGGAAACATTCGTTCGTTTCCCGGCAAACTCCACAAAAGATCCATTGTTGTGGTAGAATCCATCCTACATTGTACGTTTGAACAAAGAATTCACACAAACCTCAAGAATGAAGTTATTCCAGTCTACAACTGTTCAATGATTGATTTCCAACTGCTTTTCACACCATTTAACTGAAGTTAATTCTTCGCTGCAACAATAAATAAGCCACACACACTTTAAAAAGCTCATGTTTGATAACTGAAATCATGTGCTTTTACGGATATTTATTTTGCAGCGAAGTAGAATTTCATTTCATGATTCTTATCACAAGTTGTGATTTCATCCAAAACGCCTTTCTCTTGAAAGAATCTGACCACTTCTTCCTCTGTTTTTGGGCAAATCCCAAATTTTTATTGTTTTGCGTTAATTTTTCGTATTAAGAAAAATACGTGAGCGATAAAAAAATGGCCGTGACTTGCTTTGAAAATGTGGGGATAAAAGGTTACTAGCGGCGATATTCAGTATGGCATTGGTTGCATCGTTATTGGCGCCTTTATCGCCTGCGCCGGCAGAACGGAAAAGTACCGACGAACGTTTAACTGAACTGTAAAAAGTAAATAGTTTTACATAATATTTTTAGAGGCTGAGTCAACCAGCAACTTTTTGAGCTTTTATCATAGGATTATGTTACAGAAGCAGTGCTTTTTAAACAAAGAAACATCTCCAAAAATATATTATTTTTCTCTAGATGAAAAGCGCTCAAAAGAATTCATATAGTGATACTAATCTGTGAAAAGGAGTTTGTTTTTATTTTATATTTGAGAAGGGTTAAAAATGTAATTTACGAACAGTCATAATGGAACAACTTGCTTAGTAAAATAAGTATCAATCTTGACTCTTCTAGCCCAATGGTTAGAGCATCAGAGTTTGCTCCGAAGGAGCTGAGATGCGATCCTCTACTCTGCTAAAACCCACTGAGTATATACGATATACGTGTTCGTAAAATCTGTGGAATCGAAAGGCCTGTAGTCGGTCACTGAGTAGTACCATGGGTACTGGGATCTGGAAAAAAATTCCTTTCCCTTTCAGCAGATCTATTTCTAAATTGTGAAAGTGACATTACGTATAAATAGTGCTACCATCTATCTGGAGGATTCTGAGCTAAATCACACTATCGTCCTAGTGATGCTCTGTAGTCAAACGAAAGGCACACCCTCCTGAATTATTTCTCATAAGAACAATGACAGGCGAGCTTGGCGTGTCCAAGCGTCATTGCAAGTGAAGCACCAAGTAACAATGCTTCTCAGAAATTAGTTGAATGTTATGGCATTTTCACTACTTGTTTCATTTTTAACACTGTTTGAAACTCGAGTTTTTTTTTATTTATTTATTTATTTTTTTTTAAGACTACAGAAAACTGTTAATATTGCCAATTTGTTTTTAGCACAAAAAAATTCCCTGGTCTGGCATTTTAACATCTAGTAGCATTTTGGCTTATGTTTTGGTTGGAATGGCATACTATTCGGCATTCAGTTTTAATGTTCTTTTGTACCCTTTGTACCTAAAATCAGTATTTGGTGCCACTTCAGAATGGGTAAGAGTTTTCATTATTTTATAAATATTGTTTTTTAAATTTTCTCTATTGTAAGAGTTTTAAAAAAATAAATGATTTAATTTTATGATAATATTAATTTAGTTTCGTTCATATTTGAAAGAATGTAGAATTAAAAAATTTGGCTAAAATTACGAAGCAAGTAAGAAATCATACCGCTTGTTATAATTAACAAATACTTGAGTTAGAATTAAAAAATTTTAAAATACATGTCGTTGTAAAATCTAAAAAAAGCATACTAATAATAACCTAAGTCTCTTGAAAGTGTTTGATTTTTTTGTAAACATGAAAATTATGACTAACTTTTGTTGTAAGCTATATTTTTTGTTTTTTGTTTTAGTGCTGGGCGATATGTTACTGTTATTTAGTTTTATTAATACATTTCCATCTTAACACTGTTAAATTTGTTATTTCTGAGTGTGAGAGAACATGTTTCAATTCAAAAATATAAAAAAAACATCTTTTTATAGAGCTTTTTTGTATTTAATATTTAGCAGTTCTTATATTTTGTAAAAATAAGCACTTACGTAACGTCTTTGTTCAACGACGTTAAGTGGTTCTAGAGATAATTTTTTTGAACTCTAAAAATAGAGAACACAAGTTTTTTTTTAAAACATTTGTTTTATCTTTATTTTTTGCTTAACTTTCAACTTTAATCCATCATTAAAACACAGGATTAATCTCAAACACATATTCAAAAAATCAAATTGGCCAATAACCATTTAAAGTTTTTTTTTTAAAAATAATAAAAAAGCAAAAGTAATTTAAAAAATTATCAACTGAAAGTGTTAACTTCATTTGAATTACTAATATTTTATTGATGTCTTCAAAACCCTAGAAATTAGCAGAAAAAAAAAGAATTACTGACAAAATATACGTCACCCTGTTAATAAGAAAATATTTATTGAAATGGTACATTTACTCAGTTTTGCCGAAAATGGGTTAAAAACAGACTAAGCATACAATTTGTAAAAATGTAGCAAATTAATTTTTTTCCATACTTATATTTTAGATCACTATAGCAGCTGCAGTACCAAATCTTCTTGCTGCCTATTTATTTGTTATAGCTTCGTTTATTTCAGAACGTTTTGTGCAAAGTCAAGTGTTCGAGAAAGTAACTGTTCGAAAATTTTGTGTTATTTTAGGTAACAAATCTTCTCATTTTCATAATTATAAACATGAATTAATACAGATAAAAGCTGTTTCATTTCCCTCCAAGTATTTCGTACTTCTAGTGCTTATTTCGTAGTAATCTACAAATATTTTTATTTTACTTCAGTTTGTTCAACAACAATGAACCAAAAATTATCTATTCAATCAAAAAGTTTTAAAGTGGTATAGAAACTTGAAGACCTTAGCGTAAGAAATTTCTAAATAAGAATTTCCTGAAATGGGTGATAACAGATTTAGAAAAAAATAGCCATGATATAAAAAGTAGCCATTTATATTTAGTTCCTTCATAGTGAGCTACGAATACACTGTAAAAAAAATTTCGTGCATCTTAACACAGAAGTTCGTGGTTACTACTTTATACCAATTTTTTATCCCACTACTTAGGGTAAAGTAGCCGCCACCATTTTGTTTCATTCAATATCACTAAAAATTATAAATATGGTAAATGATACATATAAGCAAATGTATTTTTACAACAAAATATAAACTAAGAACCATTAATTTCAAATAATAAAATATAATTCAAAAAGAGAATTTTTTTATCGAACCTCGTGTAGCATACAGAGAACATAATGACGAATTCAAACGATGCTTAACAAAATTGAAGTTAAGAGGAATTCTTAATAATAAAATCATTTAATACAGTTCACAGAGATTTAAAAAACAAAATATAAATATCCTTATTACACAATTAAAAGCATGCGTACCGATTTTAATGGGGAGCAACAAATCATTTAATCAAATGACAATTATAAGAATGTGCCATTACTACAACTTATTTTGTCTTTAGCACATATTTTCGGCAGAAATTAAATATGCGAATTTACTTGAATTTGTTAGCCAAAAAAGAACTAGAAAAATGATAAACAAAAAATTATTTACCAATCTGTATAAAGTCCTATACATGCTGTTGACGTTGACTATAAAATGCTTTAAAATTCTAACTTAAGCATTACTTCAGAATGTTACTACTTTCTTCCACTATACTCTCCAATATTGCCATAAAAAGTGAAAGTGAAGGAATATTATAAAATTCATTGAGCCCGTCGCAAAATCTGCTGGAAGAAAACACTTTTTTTCAAGTGGCATATGTGTATCAAAGCACAAAATGTCGTATTTTTCTTATTTCTAAGAAAAATACGAAATTCTCACGTGAAATTTGTTTTACGCGTGCAATGAAAATGAATTATATAAAAAAAACTTCACTATCTTAACATACTGTTGACCAGTGACGCGTAACCTCGTCTTTTCATGCCTAAACATAGTAGATCAATAACGAGTAAACTTGTCATTGCATTTGTAATGTCGAGTTATCTCATCATTTGCTAGGTTTCGGATATGAAACAATATTAAGAATGTTTTATTTTACTTCCATATTCAATTACAAAATAAAAGCTGGTGATATGGCATAATTTATGAGCAAAATAATAAGAAAATATAAATACTTTTTAGTGAGTTTAGTATTTACTCTTAATGTAAAATGTAATGTAATGTTTCAACAGTAAATTTTCTTCTATGTTAAATTATAAATTGCACGAAATATAAAATCTAATTTTTATATATTTTCTAAGGGACATATCAATTTTCTATGTATACTTTAGCATAGGATGTATAGTATGAGTATAATATATTTTAATATTTTTAAGGGATAAATAACAAAAGGTGTGCTTCGGGAAAAAGGAAACTAGGTCTTCCTTTGTAGTAAAGGAACATTAAAAAAAAACGGATAGCAAAAAGAAAAGTACCTAATATGTATGGATGATTGCAAATGATTTCCTCAACTTTGTAATGAAAATCACAAAATATCGTTTTAATTGATAATTAGATTCTCGCTTGTATGCTTTATAACTTCGAATACGCCTTTTTAAAGATTTAAAAATTCTAAAATAGTTAAATATTTCGGAATTTTACAGCTGGTATATATTATAAAACTGGAAAGTAATTGAATAAAAAAAACTAATGAGAAATTTACGATTGCAAAAAATTGTTTTAATTCTTCCTGTTTCTTAGGATTAGCACCATTTGCAATAGTTAATATGTTTATAACTTTTACAAAGTGTAGAAAAGCAATAAGTAGTCTTATAATGATGATCGGCATAGGCAGCACTTCATTAGCCGCATCTGCTTTGATTAATTTACCCTTGGATATGTCACCTGATTTTGCAGGTAAGTTTCATTTTCATGTGTAATTTATGTATATATTTCCCCTATGTGGCACCATAAACTCGGGAATTTCTATATATCTTGGCAACACTATAGTTATCATTCATTTTATTAGGTTGTCTTAAGTAATAATTTAAGTACTGTTAAATAGTTGTTATGCTGGTTTCTTAAGACAAGCGCCTTCTCTGGGCGTCAGCGGGAAGTTGACGTACCGCTAATGCCAACAAAATACTGTTTTGTAATTTCAACGTGAGCAGTCAGTCCAACGCAAACATTCTCTCGCATTGCGCATGCGTTAATAACGTAAACAAATATTTATTTTGAATTTGTATTGATTTTTTTATAGTCGACAAGTGTTTTAGACAACAAATAATGACTTTGTCCAAGAAAAAACACACTATAGCTTAGCTAAATGAAAAAGAGGAAGAAGAAGCTATGTTTAATGTTGAGATCAAAATCTTGGCTGATTTCAATGCTGTGTTGGATGTTGTCCACCATTGCTTCTGTCGTTAACCTTACGTTGTAATCCAACTGCAGTTGATTCGGTCGTCGTTCAAACTGAGCGTTCGGTGACGTATGCTGTCTAACTCACAAATTGACCAATCAAGGGTTAGCTCTCGCTTCAAGCTGAAGTTTTGTAAAGCCGACCTGTCCTAAGAAACCAAGTTTTTATTAGAGTAATTTTTTATAGTTTCTGTAATGGCTGTAAAAATTTTAAACATAAACAGTTCTATGTTGCCGCATACTATTATTACAATTGTTGGTGACAAAGCTTGTCTGTTCCTCGGGTAAAAACATATATATAATACGATATTCAAGTTACGGTTAGAGAGATGGGTGAGGAATTAGTACGGCACGTAATAGAGAAACATTTGGGTGTATTTTCTGTATTAATTTACAACAGAGATGAAAATAACGATAACCTTTTGGTTAATTACTATGCTGAACTGACGATAACAATTTTAAATATACAACTTCTTTAAAATTCGATTTTTCAAGAACTATTCAATCGATTTAGCTTAAAATTTGTATTTTTCCTTGTAAAATTGCTCCTCTTTAAAATGACGAAAAAAATCGTGAACCTTATCTTTCAAATTTTTTCGACTATTATTAAATAAAATAATAATTAATAACTAAAATAAATTTTTTGCATAGAATCATGCTTGGATAAATGAACTTCATAATTGTGTGTAAAAAAATTTCAATTCGTTTAAAAAGTTCTCGAGGTTTGGCGAAATACGCAAAAAGGGAAATTAGCATTAAGGGGTTCAGACTTTTAATTGTTCTCCGGACTAAACTAAAGGAACCATGTTCCCCAGATTGCAGCTAACCCCTATATTTTGTGGGCCAACTATCAGAATTGATTGAAAAAAAGGTATGTTTATTCAGAAAGAGTACGTTTTTGTTTCTAATTTTGTTACTTAAAATATTCAATTGAACGATAATTATATAATTTATAACTCATTTTACTCAATATGTATAAAATATAGGGTGCATCTGCCGTGGGATAAACATTTTATAAAACTATGAAATTTGTGTTATTCATTAATATTAAAATAATCATTAATCTACTTGAATCTATAGGTGCAATAACCTTCTCCAATGAATTTTTCTTTCCTTTCTGCAGGCCTTTTAACTGGCATTATGCACACAGTTGGAGCTCTTACTGGATCTTTTTTACCTTTACTCATGGGATACTTAGAAGAATCTGATGTAAATACTTTAGCTCATATTTAAAATAGGAATAGCTCAAATTAACTATGTTATGATACAGGTTTAAATTTCATTTAGAACAACAGTTAAAATCACAAATGGTAAAATTATTATTGAAAACCTTAAAACTGTAAAAACAGTGGTAAACTAACTAACCGAATTTCATGTTGTACAACTCAAACACTTGTGTGAATGAACCCAGTTTAACAAATTAACATCAAGTCAAGTTTTAATATACAACTTAAAGTTCATAGTTTAATTCTAAAACACTTTCATTGTAAAAAGTTATCGCAGAACTCAAGCGCAATTATACCGAATGTTTAATAATTTCGCTTTCAAAAACAGTTATGTTTTCGCATTTTGTAATTTTTTTAATCTTTACTCATGGGTTATTTAGAAAAATCTCACGTAAATACTTTGGCTAATAATTACAATAAGAATAGCTCAAATTTTCTACATCATGATACAAGTTTGAATTTCTTTAAGAGCAACATTTAAAATCACAAACGGTAGAATTACCATTAAAAGTCTATACCCTGTAAAAACTGTGGTGCACTATCTCTCCGAATTCGATGTTGAACAACCCAAAAAATTGTGTGATTGTACACTTGTTTTTACAAATTAACATCAAATCAAGTTTTAATACACAACATAAAGGGCATACTTAATTTTAAAACACTTTCAATGCAAAAAAATCTATGTCGAACTCACGCGCATTTATATCGAAAGTTAAATATTTTCGCTTTCGAAAACACCCAATGTTTTCGCTTTTTTTAAATGGTCTGTAGAATGTTTACAATCAGTCACGAGTTGGCGTGTTGTTGTTAAACGGAAAAAGTTGTGTAATAAGGATATTTATATTTTAAATTGCTGTGTAGGGGGCAGGGAACTGTCCTTGCATCAGAAAGGTTCAGGGTTCGAATCCCGGGCAAGGCATGGATGTTTCTTTCTCTCTCTGTGTGATCTATGTCCTTTCTCCTTTGTGTGTGGGAATGTGACCCGCCCTATAAACGGGTTTGTGGTTGTGTGAATGGTGTGACTGAAGTCGAACTCTTGGCCATAGATGGCGCCACTGAAAAACAAGAACAATCGCACAATCTCTGCCTAAAACAAGCATACGACAAAAAAGAAGAAAAAATTAAATTTTAAGTCATTATTCAGAATTAAAGTATCTATGCACTTTAAATTTATGTTTTTAACTTCATATATCCTCGTAAAAATTACATTACTGACTCTTATGAGTATTTTATCTTATAGTATTTATAAATATTAGTGTTATAAGAAGACGGAAAATAGTGGCAGCTTCTCTCCACCAAGTAGTGTAAAAGAACATTGTTGGTACTTCACTACTCTAATAACACCACGACTTGGGTGCAAGAGTTCTACACCACTTGTAAAGTAATTGACTCTATTTTTTGAGTTAAGATGCACGACAGCTTATGCGTTTTGGTGTCACAATAGTGTAACATCAGCAACCTCATACTAAAGAAACAAATACACAGTTAAACGTAAATAATCAAATGGACAGAAAATTAAAAATTGGGAAAAATTAATGATTTCCAAACCTTTGACATATATGGTATAGCAACAAGATCATTAGCAGTATAGATTTTGTTGGGGGTGGAGTAGTTTGACTTTGATGTTTTACAATTTATTTATCTTTAACTGCAAATTTATTTCTTCAGTGTACATTCTTGCAGAATAAAGACTTCAGGTCCCTTTTCACTACCTCTCTAAAAACGCATAGTTTCATACATCACCAAAATGTATACGTAAACAACTTTTAAAAAGGTATAAGTTCCCTTTTTAACTTCTTTTATATCATAAGTTGCTAATCATGTGTCGCACTAAACTTATAATACTTCCTAATTGTTTTGAGCTGTGTAGCTAATAAAAAAAAGGGTAGAAATTTCAATTTTAAGATTTCAAAAGCAGTCACAAAAACAAGTGAATAAAATAGTATTAGGTAAGTAGGTAGGTATTTTATTTACGTCACGCTAGAACTGTACAATGGGTTATCGGCGATGGTCTGGGAAATATCCCTGAGGATAATCTAAAGACATGCCATCGCAATTTTGATCCTCTGCAAAGGAGATAGCTTCCCCTGCTTTTGTAGCCCGATGACCAGTGCGTGAAGTCGAGCACTTTATGGTAGAACAGTTTAAAGAGCATCAATACCGCGCACCTTTGGTCCCTAATCAGGCAGATAAAAGTGGTCACCCAGCTGCTTACTGAGCGCAGCCAGTTATGCTTGACTTTTGGGTTCTACTGGGAACCGCGTCTTTGCTTCAAAATATTAGTAAAACTTTAAAATAGTTAAGGACTAAATGTGACATTATCATAGTTTTCACAAACAGTTGAGAAAATTTTTAATAAATTTTATACGTTTTTTTTTTATGTGGTATGTAAATGTTACTAAAATAATGCTCTGCATGGTTTAATTATTTTGATGGTACATTTCAGATATTTTCATTTTATCGAACCTTACTTTTCCGTAGCTAAATAATTAAAAATCTATTATTGAAAGCAAACCCACTTTACTTCAGACAGATATATTCATAAAAAAATAAAATCTATTTTAAGACTTCCAAAGATATTTGAGCCGAAAATTCCTATTTTTCCTATAGCATTAAAATCAACAAAAAACCGTATTGTACAGTGTGCTATATCCTTTTGAGGTGACTCACTAATCATACAACTTGTTTTTCGCTGCCAACACTCAATGAAAAAATGAGAATTTTTTTTTACAAATAGCTCAGTGAACTTCGCAACGGCGTAGTGGTTTTTCTTAGTTTCCGACTAAAAATATGTACGATATTCTTTTAAAGTACTTATATGATCTAATATCCACCATGGCCTAACAGTATTTTGTGATTTGACCAAACACTTGTTGATCTTCTGCGATCTATCCAAAATAATTCTAACCTCAGCAGTAAGTTTTAAGGTTCTGTAAAATATGTAAATAAAGGAAAAGCGATAAATTTGTACTATTTGAAGACAGTTCTATAAAAATATAAACACTAAGTAAAGGAAACTAGTAACATGTCAGCATTTTCATAATTTAAATATTATTTGTTTCAGGAAGGAATAAGGTACTGGAACAAGGTATTTAATGCTCTAACTTTACTGAGTATTGTTGCTTTGGTTTTATTTCTTGCATTTGGTTCATGCGAGATTCAACATTGGGACAGCAATTGCACTATTCATCCATATCAAGTGAAAAATCTACGTGCGGAGATGGTGGTACCATTAATTTATAAAAAAAGTGGGGATTCAGAACGAATAATAATTCCAGAGAGCAAAAGAAAGGATTTATTGGGAACTAAAACTGTGGATAAATCTAAGCTTGCTGATATACTACAATCCCAATCCATGAGGAGGACAACCGAAGCGAAACCGTTGAAGGACTATTCATCTGACGACGATACATTAATATAGTGGAAATTAAATAGCAGAATTGTAAGAAATTCACATAAAAATGCAGCTATTTTTAATTTTAATCCATTCATAAGAAACTGGTTGAACTTTTTTCAACCCTTAGAGAAAGGCTGTTTATTAAGACTATGTGATACTTACCATTCATATGTATTTTGTGAATGTGCAAAGTATAAGTTTAAAAAAAAAGTAGCGCGCAGGAAGACTCAGCCCTATCAAGAAATTATACTAAATCGCTTAATATTATCAATAAAATATTTTTTTTCAAATTTATTTATACTAACGAATTGATCAAATTTTGATATAAGCACTGGATGCAATTTCCAAATGCTTCTCAAATTAATTTGAGGATACTTAATTCAATTCAAAATTACATTATGTAAGAAGTAAAATACATTTTTAACAAAAATAAGTAACTGTCGAATTTAACAAGTCTAATCTTTACTTTTTTTTCCTTTGATGAAATTTCTTTGTGATTCAATACGCATTTTGCTTTTTACATAAATTCTGACGCAGAGTTGACACAACACCATTTCCTTCTTTGACCTAATTATTTCTTAAATTTTAATAATTTATTTATAATTGAGTTAATTTGTGTAATAAAATTCTGATTGTGTTTGCATCAATAAAATGTTAAACTATAAAACTGTAAGCTTCTTTCAAAACTTTGTTATCCTCACTTTCAAAAGCTTTATTTTAATTTTCGTTTGAAAAATAAATTTTTTAAAAAGAGGTTTATCATGATAAGTCATAAAAAGCTTCTATTAAGACACTGAAAACTTTCAGTGTTAACCAACCGGGAAGTTCTTATTAGCTGTCGTAAGGATAGGGCAAGCAAAGAATTCAACTAGGGTCCTAACACATTATATGTTCTCCAGATCCGTCATAAGAATGACGCAAGCAAGGCCTTTTAATAAATTACATGCTTTCTTCTATTACATGCCATCGTGAGAGTTAAGCAATCGGGACATTTATTCAGAGCCCTGAATATCTGAGATTTAATGTACTGCTTGTTCTTTGGAGCCATCATAAGGGTGAGCCAAGTGGACATTCATCAAGTGCCCTAAATATCTAGGACTTAATATATTGCTTGTTCTCCGGGGCTGTCGTAAGAGTGAGATAAGCGGGTATTCATTCAGAGCCCTGAATATCTAAGTCTTAATATATTGCTTATTCTCCAGAGCAATCGTAAGAAGGATATTTACCTAGCGCAATGACTTCCAGTATCTAAAAATGGCCCCACTCCACTGTGATTTGATCTTGTTCTTAAATAGGTAAAACGAAAATTTCAGTTTATTATTTTTAAAATTAATTTATCGTATTAATTTTTTAAGCCTTTTTTTATATACTGATAAAATATAAAAGAATGCAGTAATATCCTTATTTTTAGGGATACCTCACAGAAAATAATTTAAATATAAATCAACATTTTAGAGATTAGAAACTAAGAACAATTCAAACATTTTTAACGGATTATTTGTTCCAATTCCCTTAAATTAAAATTCCCCACTTTTAAATACCACTAATATAGGGTATTTCAAATATAAACATTAAACGATTGCATAAAATTTAAAGAAAAATGCTAAATTTTCCATTTCATTTCTTCGATATTCCTTCCCCATGGAAATTGAACTTGTTTTATATTAATTAAATTTTAAAAAAGTAGTGTTGTTTGTTGCTTTTTATTCTGACCTCTCAAAAATATACATTTTTACATCTATTAGTCAGATTTTCAGAAATTTTATCTGTCTTTCATTTATATATTAGCTTGCCATCCCCGATGTTTAAGGACTAATGACTTTTATTTTAAACGAGAACTTTTAAAACATACAGATTTTTCAAAGTAACGTGATCAAAATTGAAGGTCAAATCAAATACACAAAATGATTTAAAAATGATTGGTTGCGAAAGTTACCTGGAACATCAAGTGAATTTTTTAATTTTGAACACAATATATTTTTTTTCTAATTACAAGGTACAATAAAGTAAGTAAATAAAACAACAAGTTCATTATATTCTAAACAAGGGTCAAGGATAAGAAAAAAACAATAATAACTGAAGTCATTGCTTACGACAGTCTATATGGAACGACAATATCGGGTGATTTCGGAGTCGTAACCAAGAAATGCCTTACAGCGGCGAAGATTGTGTTGGCTCATGGGATCTCTAAGATCACAGTGTAGACAAAGAGATTGGACAAAAATAACAATCCGGTGAAGATCCACACAGACAGGCAATAAATATTGTCGGAGACTCCGTGTTAGAGTGAGTTTTTCTTCTTCTTTCAGCATGTCTGATTTGCCCTTCCTTTTTTGCCACCTTATTTTGAAGTATCCTGTACATTGAGGACATTATTTAAAGGAATGTCTTATATATTTGATATGGAAAAAAACTGAAATTCTAAAATTATCCTTTATACCAATTACGTATGGTGATATCATATATTTTTAGATTGATATTTCTGAGTTAAGTCAGACCCCAGATAGGACCTGGCGACTAACTTGATAAAGTCGACACTGTAGTTTCCCCGGATCAAACTTTCAGGCACATACTTATCAGCCTGCAATTCCATTTGGCAGAATGTAGAATATTTCATTAGAGGGGATTCATCTCATTTTATTTTTATCGATATTTTTTGTGTGAAAGAAAAAACACAACTTGAACAATCTTAATTGACCTAAATCTTAATTACATTATATTTGCTTATGGAGATTCCTGTGTAAATTGCGATCCTAACATTATTTTTCCATTGTTAAAATTAAATATTTATTAAAAAATAATTATTTATTTGCTGTCTTACAATTTTTTAAAAAAAACACCTTAATTCTATCGAAATTACTTTCTTGTAACTTAAAACGACGTTTAAAGCCAAACTATGTATCATGACCACATCAATGTTTTAAAAAAAAAATTAAGAATCTACAAATTTTTTTCAAAGCACATTAAAATGGGAATGATTTCAGCCTAACGTATACAGCGCCCTGTTGCGGAAATAAACCTAACTACTTTTTAACCTCTTGATTGGTTAAGAATTAGTTAGTAGTAGTAGTAGTAGATCATAGAAGTAGAGATCATAATATTTTAATGTATTAACGTTATTGATTT
Source organism: Parasteatoda lunata (assembly GCA_949128135.1). Taxonomy (NCBI): domain Eukaryota; kingdom Metazoa; phylum Arthropoda; class Arachnida; order Araneae; family Theridiidae; genus Parasteatoda; species Parasteatoda lunata. The sequence continues at coordinate 45,138,754 of OX421978.1, read as the reverse complement.
TACTTAATATAATGTCACGCATTCCTCCTATTTAAAAAAATCATTGAACAAAAGTAATAGAAATATGACAGAAAAGTTAAATTTATAACCGTCTTTGAACAGCTGACCCAATTTTCTGGTTTACGTCTACTAATAACTAGCTTAACCAACGCCTCCTTTAACTGAAAGCCTCCACACGGTTTTTTATAGGTAGTCCGATCAGACCACTGTGAACGATATCCACTTTCCGAACGAGTCGGTTAATACAAAATCTAGTTAAAATAAGAAAGTGGTAGCAAATATCAATTGAACAATATCAATTGACAATTATCCAGGGCTGACAACAGCTCCATCGTCAGCAAAATTTAGAGAGTGGTAAAACAAGGGACTTTATTTAATTATAATAACTTAGCTGCCAACATATATGATTTTTGCAAAAGATTTTTCACCATGTGAGTAAACAGCAAATTTATAAATTTTAAAATCACTTCACACATCAAAGGCGTTATCATGATTCTGATGTATTTTTTTTTAATTCTTTACTTCATGGTGGTTATAATCATTTTAAATCGACTCTTTTAAATTCTTAAATAATGTATTGAAGAATAAAGAATAATCAAAATAATAAACATATATAATAATCATATATAATAATCATATATTAAGAATAATAAATAACACTCGGGAAAATGTCTCCTAAAGTTGATAATTATGCAATAACCAAGAAACATATTTCAACCTCTGGCTTAGATATCTTGATTTAGTACTGCACGCTTTCATCGTGTTATTTTTTTTTATTTAATTTATCCTGAAGAACGCATTTAAAAAATCCGGGTTAGCATCACCACAATAAATTTGATACTAAATGACGTGATAAATCTTTGCCTTCTGCAAAACCTAATATTCTCTGTTTTCAAATAAAAAGGAACAGTAAATTATTATTTTCATTTATGTTAACATGTTTTTTTTAGAATTTAATTTTGAAAACTAGATGTAAGGTAAGTAAAACTACTTTTTAATAATATTTCTTACTTAATTACCAAAAGTTTGAATTAGAATGAATTAACTTTATCAGCTTTATAAATCTACCTCTCTAGGAAACCATTTTAAAATAATTTTACTTTTCATTTTTTGAATAAGTGTTAGCAATACAGAATAAATCTAAACGAAATGTGATTGATAATTAAAAGCCAGAGTTTAAAATTGCTACGATTTAAGATCAAATTTAACTAAATTTATGGATTCTTAATTCGTTTTACGAGACATTTACGGAAAAGTTAATTATGTTACAAACTAGCAAAAAGTACTTCCAGTGTTATGTAATGTTTGAAGGCAGTTAGATAAGCTACGGATAGTTTACTAAGTTTTTATTTCCAATTTCGACCCCTCATAAAGATTTTCGTCAGTTTATTTTGAAAAATTTATATATTTTTTTAAATATTTTTTTTTTAAAAAAATAGGAAATTTATGAAAAAGATATTTTAAATTTCATACATCCAATTCCAAGATTTTTTGTTGACTCTGTAATTCTTTAAAAAAATTAAGCGTCTTTCTAAAATTAAATATAAACATCAGTTATAAAATGCTCGTAATTGTAATTGCAGTCTTAGTCAAAGAAAATAAAACAGAACAAATAAATGATATTTTTAAATGACGGGGAAAATTCGATGATGATGCTGTCAGTACTGTTCTCGACTGCACTGATAGAAACATATTTTTATAACTGATTTGAATTTGCCCAATTTTTGTTTTCCCATAAACAGAAAGTAATTAATTTCTTAAAAGTCGAAAGTTACTATCGAGAGATGCGCAGAGTATCTTCCTTGCAAATCCTGCCAACAATGAAGCTTTAGATTCGGATGGAAAATTTTTGAAATAATTATAGAGCAAACGTTAAAAACTTTTATGGTCAATATTTCCACAGCCAAGCACTCTCTTTGACTTATCATTTACTTATAGTAGAAAGTATTTATGTTCAAAATTTCAAAGTAATTGATGAGTGATACATTGGCTATTTTTCTTGAAAGTAGATTCAGCCATTTCTGAAATGAATAATGTCTAATTGTTTTAGTTAACATAACCTGAATCAAATTTGCAATAAATTGTCGCTCTTCTTTACGAAAGCAGATATTATTCCCCAAAAGATAAAAGTTGTAGGGATAAATATTCTGTATCGTGCAGCCTGACATCGTTTGCCTACACAGAGGGAGCAAAATGATGCATCACTTTTCCAAATATAATAGAATTTGTTTTGAAGCAGCGTGTAAACAATATTGACAATAGTTGGAAAACATTAAATGTGTGTTTTAATAAAAGAAATACCTAAAATTCTGTGTTTTTAAGAGCGTCGAGAACAGAAAATACGGTACATATCCGTTTCGGAAGCCGTGAAAAATCTATTACCACAATAACACCAATTTTCAGTTACTATATTAGCAAACTAGGCACCCAAACAATACAAGATAATCTGTTCCGACAATACCAGGATAGTTCTCATTACAACAATTAGTTAAGCATCACTGGCGCTAATATCAGTTTGGGGATTGTTTTACGGCCTTCTAAAATGGACAAGTTCCGATTTTATGTAAAAAAAAAATGTCTTGCCTATTCTGAAATAGCCTTTTCTTTTTTCAGCTTTTCTCTTTGTGAAGAACGCGATGGAAAGTAAGAATTTTGAACTATAGTTATAAAATAATCAAAGAGTAAAATAATCGCGCCATATGACCAGAGGGTGATGGAGGTAAAAGTGCTACAATTTCGTGTCCATTGGCATGAAAATATGCTATATGGTCCGCAATGCGCACAGGCCACATTTACCACCAGACAAGCTGATACCTGGAGGCTAAAGTTGGGTGGGATTTAAACTGCCATTGAGGATAGAACCCTTGTCCTCTCCAATGTCAAATAAAAATCTTTAATTGTTAAAACATAAACAAACTTAAAACTTATAAACTTTTTCGTGCTTTTTCTTCAGGCTTGAGATACTTTAAAATATAGCAATATAAAACTTGTCAAAATATAAATAAACTTTAAATGACAAATAGTTTTAAAAGTTCGAAAAAAAATTTGCCACTAGGTGTATCTATTAATTTTAACTTGAAAGGAAACAATTTATGTATTGTAAGACGCATGGTTTCATGCGTCTTACAAAACTTATATTACCAATAATACATTTTGTAATGTTTTCTTTATACTTTAAGTCTTCATGCTTTAATTTGATCTAGAATTACTCACACAAAAATATGAAACTACATTTATTAGTTAAGGTATTGTAAACGCTTTAATTTGAAGAAAAATTTTCCTCAACCTTTATTTTTGTGGTGTACTTTTTGTCTTTTACAGTATGTATTTCAGAAAATAGTGGATGATTTAAAAAAAAAAAAGCGTCTCTAGAAAAGCTAAAAAAATAAATAAATAAATAATAATAATAATAACAAAAATACGCGGTTTACTGCTCTCTGCTTAAGAAATTATTTATTCGCTTCAAAGTTTACTCGGTTTGTCAACAGATGTCTCTGTTTAGTATAAGATTATACAATGGTGTTCCCTGCTCCACACTGGGACGGTCTTAACTAAAATATTTCTACTGGTCTCTTTTGATTTTGTCCTCAGACTCCGTCATGCTGTTGCTGAAAATGGCAGTTATTTAAAATATATATATATATATATATATATATATATATATAAAAATATATATATATATATATATATATATATATATATATATATATATATATATATATATATATATATATATATAAAAATATATATATATATATATATATATATATATTTTTTTTTTTTTTTTTTTTTACCGAAATAGATGCTCAATTTTCGGACACCCAGTATAATAACAGGCTGTAAATTCAATGTATAATTGAATTTATTCACGTTTTCTGCACGCTTCGTATGCATTGAATTGCAAGGAAATAGATAGCTTTCAACAGTTACTTTGAAGCAAGCATGAACTACTTATGCCTTGCGCCCATTTAATGAGGCAAGAGTATAAGATGTTGCGCCAAGATAAGATTCTCTTTTATTTTTTAGCTTCCAACAGCTATTTTGAAGTCAATAAGAACTACCTATGCCTTGCGCCCACTTAACGTGGCAAGAGTTTAAAATGTTTCGCCAAGATACGAATCTCTTTGATTTTTTAGGTAGTTGGTTTAGAAAACATATGTTATAGAATGACATTTTAGATCTAATTTGGAAAATGTGAACATATTTTACAATTATTAATAAGATTCAGATACCTATTTGAAGAAATTTTCCTTATAAGAAATATATAAATATTAACACTTAATAAGTTAATATAATAAAATATAACACGATATTACAATAAGAAGATAAATATTAACAAGATAATGCAAATAATTACACAGTGCAGCATGCCAAATAAAAAAAGTTTCAAAAACAAATTGATTTTATAAAGTAAGCAACTCTAGAAGCAAAATCTGAAATAGCGGAAAAATTTTTCGGCTGGTTTTCCGTTAATAGCACTTGAGAATATTTCTCTGATTTTAATGATAGGAGAAAAATTCTTGTCAATTTTACGATTAGAAAAAATGTATTTTTCAAAATGTCTGGCCCATAAAAAGGTCAAAATTTCTTTTCTACATGATTGTATAATAAAACTTGGCTAAACGTTTATATCAACTAAGTTGTGAATTTGAATGTAGCAGTATACAATCAAGTTAAATGCTACTTCTAAAATTTTTAAACAGTTACAATAACAATTTTAATTTGGTTAAATTTCGTTTCATGTTTACTACTTAGGACTAGAACTATTCAATTTAATTTTATAAACGCATATATGTTTTCTTTTCTCTTTTTACATATCAGCTAAAGAGACATCTAGTTTAGTTCCAGTAGAACTCGAAGAGGCCTTGGAAGAAGAAGATGAGCATTTAAGTTTTCTAAGAAGTAATATACGAACTGCTATTTTTTTTAAAATTTAACTGATGAGTAGTTTATATCATAAAATTATAAGGCATATGTTATTACCATAAAAAGGAAAACAGCTCTGTTAATTCCAATTGAAATCTCGTAACAGTTTTGGTAATTAATAGGAAAGAAATTTATATATACAGTCCCAACAACTAGCAGGTTTACTTCATGAAATCGCACGTAGAAAAATTAATATAAACAAATAAGTTTGTTTTCCTATTTAAATATCCTCCTGCTGTTTTTCAGAAGCAGATTTAGATTCAGTTCATGGATGTTACATGTTCTTTTTTTTTTCTTATTGCGTGAACTTTAATTAGAAATTTCGTGAAATTCGTAGTTCGCCTCTTTACATTAAGAATTAATTTACAGAATAAAAGTTTTTCTCTGGAACGCAGAAAATTCCTTGGCAGCTTGGATAAATATGTTAACTGTCTGCAATAGCATGGTTAACTAACTGAAATTTTATTTACGGCTAAAATGATTACAATGCACTCTTCTATATGCTGGATTCCGTACTTTAAACATTTTAAAATGCAGCAACTTTTTTTTAATATTGAAAAAAATGCAAACAAAACCTGTAGATTCTTTTTCCTCATGCTCTTAAAAAGTCTCTAATATTTCCAGCGGTGCCCAGAGAGGGTTCAACTGCCCAAGCATTCAGCTTAAGGTTGGCATAGGACATCTACTTAACGATTGCGCTGTAAAAATTGCTATGAAATCAATACTTATCAGAATTAGGTGTTAAAAAGCTATAAAAAATGTGTGAATGATTTTTTTATTTCCAGTCAATACTAAATTGAGCTTCTTACAAGTGTACTTAAATCTTATCATTAATTGTTAAAGTAAAAATCAACCAGCAGCTGATTAATGAGGAATGGTGTTAAACAGTTTCATAAATTTGACGAAAAAATAGTGTTTTTTTTTAAACTGAGTTCTTGTTTGAAATGATAGTAATGTATGTTTTAAACGTATAACAAATGCGTTTGGACTCTTAAAGGGGATGTTTAGATATTGACTAGATGACGGTTTGTTTACATGAAGTGTATTTCTAGTCGGATTTAATTAACAAATTCGTCATAGCCCATTTAGTACCAAGTAAATTTCGATCGTTTTTCCTGATTGATAAAAAATATTGATTGCGATCAATTATTTGCCAAGTAATTTCAATCTGCTTGTCGGAGTGATTTGACTAACTACTCATATAAACAGTTATTAAAACGAAAGTATGTTTTTTGTTTTAGTCTCATTAGTTTCGAATAAATCTGTCAATTGTATAAAATAATTTTATAATATTTAACTTCTATTCAGTTCAGTTATTTTCAAATTCTTATTTATATTTTATCTGTATGTTTGATGAAAAAATAATTTTGTTTTAAGAAATAGTATATAGTTCGTTCACCAGGAGTTCGCACTTGGCTCCGCCCTCATCACGTGGTATCACTATTTCGCTATTTTTGGGAGAAGGATGTGAACAATCCAGAACAAGGTTGCTATTTGGCAATCCTATAACAAAAATATTTATTTCGCAATCATTATGTGCATTTTTTTAACATGAAATATTTCATAAATTTGTTGATCATTCACTCTTTTCAGTGAATAGTTTGTCCTTTTGCAGACATTTTTCTGGGAAAACAGCAGTTTTTAAATTAAAAATATATTTAATTAGCTGGAGAACGAATGGTATAGTTGCAGATGATAACGCAAAGTAAGTGACTGTAAAAGAATCCACTGTTTGCGTTAGACGCGCATGAAAGGTTGTCTCAGTTTCAAGCGCGGATGTGTTTCTCGTCTTACTCCCTTGCTGAAATGAACTCTGCATCTGAGGAAGGGGAGCCAAGTGGCATCTCCTGGTGAACGAACTATACATACTCATCCTAAATTCATGATTCTTGTTTTAGACAGTAACGTAAAAGCAACTTTACTGATTTCTATGTTTATCATATCTAATGCAATTATAAATTTTATTGTTTTTCAATAACAAACATGGTGGTTGCGACTACTTTACACAACGTAGAGTAAAATAACATTCTGGGTATTTCCCAACACCAGGGTCTTCGTGGTTTTGGTGAAGTGGAACACTCAGTGAAACACTACTTTCATGTAAAATAGTTGCCACCATTTTTGGTGTTCTGGTATATGAAAATTTTTTACAGTGTGCGAATGTTATAGCTTTCAATCAATTACTATTATTTTTATTATGAAAGAAAATCTTTAAGCAGTTTAATATTTGATTCAAGAAAAATATTTTAATGTAGAATGGTTATAAAATAAATATTAATAATGTCAAAGTCTAAGGGTGGCTAAATCAAGAGAAATAGAATCAGAATAATTTGAAGATTATTTGGGTTTAAGAAAAGAAATTAATAAACAATTGGAAACAATTTTTGGATGAAAACAATTTTTCTTACATTTACATTCAATATGGGTTTAGGTTAGCAAGTTCTCTTTTCAATGTTTTTTAGAGTAACATGATATTATACAAGACTAATTTATCATTCAAATAAAAATTTAAGCAATTTTATTAACTGAGTTATTTTGGCCAGAAAAAGACCTCAAGAGTCTGGTTTTGTACAACTTTACACCATATTAGGCAACTCTCAATGCCTTGTTTTTTTTTGTTTTTTTAAACCATAACTTCAGATGAATTATTTCAAATTTTATGGGAATCTTTCAATTGTGCTCTTTTCAGGAAATGTACACATTAGACATATTTTAACTTTTATGGGCTTCTTGGGATTTACCATCTTGAATATGCTAAAAGTGAACATGAGTGTTGCTATAGTATGTATGGTGAATTGGAAGGAATTAAACACAACTGAAGACTCCTACTTAATTGAATACTTGAACTCAACTGGGAACTTGTCACAATACTTGAACTCAACTGAAGACGACAATTCAACTGACCCTACTGCTCCAGCTAGAAACTTTTCCTGGGCGGATTGGACTTGCTCATTCTCAGAAAATGTTACTGTAAGATCAGATGACGAGGTATGCTTATTTTAATTTCGTATTCACATTTTTTCATATGGAATTTTAATATAACTAATAAAATAATATTTAATACAATATTTAATATGACTAATATAACTTTTCGTACACCTCAAACTGTCATGTCAAATGCGAGACAAAGTAGAAAATTTAGAATAAAAACTTCATTTAATATCCTGAGACACAACATCCAATATAGTAAACAACATTTGGTACAATGAAGACTGACCTTGCAACAAAAAGGTTCTGGGTTTGAATCCCGGGGAAGGCATGGATGTTCTTTCCTTCTCTGTACTATATGCAGGAGCAACAGTAGGAGCAACGTTGGCCCACCTAATATGTTCAACAAATCTGCCCTTCAGATGCCTGTATGACGTAAGGTCATTCTGCAGGTGGACATTAGGAAAAAAAACCTTTGGTACAATTTTATCACTTAAGAAGTAATATTTTATGCTTTACTCTGCTGATATTTCTTCACAGAGCGATTGTTCCAGCAAAAATGTCTTGATTGTCTTAGTAAAAATGCCTTTGACTCAATATTTCAAACTTGAAAAATATTTCAATTTATATATTTGTAACTAATGTTTATAATTTTAACAATATTCGAATATGAATTACTACTAATGGGGTTCTAATATATCTAAATGTTACTATGATTCTAATTTCTTTCAGGATGGACCTTATGCAATAACCACAGATATGCAAGGTCATATTCTGGCCGGTTACTTCTACGGATTGCTAGTTACTCAATATGCAGGGGTCTTGATCGCTGAAAAATTGAGTGGTAAATATCTTCTTCTGTGTGGTATACTCATTTCTTCATTGTGTACAGTTGCTACTCCATTTATTGCTGATTCAGTTGGGTTTTATTTAGTTATTATACAAATCATCAAAGGAATTGGTATGGTAAGTATTTAGTTTGCCTTTACCTTCTGTTTTTATATTATATTATTCGGTTAAAGTAATAATGTTCTACAGGGTTTACTATTTAAAAGTTTATATTTACCGTATTATAAATATTGGGGCTAGCATCTCAACTTGAATGAGTAAAATGTCACTCTTTACCCTGTCAAAGTAAATTTTCAATGTAATTAGAAAACATTAATTATATTAAGTGCATATTTCTGTTGTTAAAGTGCATATTGTTAAGTGCATATTTCTGTTGTTGTACTGTTCTGTTAAGGTTATTAGAAATGTATTTGTTCATTATTTTCTTTTCGTCTCTTTTTATATATATTCACAATTCATTAAAAAAATTTTGTCACTTCATTTACTTGTCACTATTAACGATTACTATAAGTATTATTATGTTGACTACTCTAAAGAAACATACTGTATAGAAAAGTTAAGAACTTTTCGTAGGACTCCTTAAATTTGTATGCTGAACTCGTCACTGTTATCCCCCTTCAATATATTAATTAAATTAATTCGTAGCTAATAATTAAAACAAAATATTAAGTGTAACTGAGATAAAATATTATTTTTCAAGATTTTGTCACGTATGCTATAGTTTCTACTGCCCCATTTAAAATGCGTTAAGAACAATACTCATGCCTTCATTGATACGGGAAATTAATTGCTTCAAATATATGTCAAAGTATATTTAAATATAGTTGATGTTGTGTAGATTATTTTCATTAATATTGCCAACTTCATAAAAGTACTTCATAAATATTATTCTCTACTCTTGAATGTCACACTTCCTGAATAATTACCAGTATGTTATTTGCATTTAAGCACTTTTTTGTGGTGATGTTAATTCCAGTTAACTCAGTAATCAGTCCTCGTAACTAAGTATTGCAGATTTAACTCTTTTTTAAGTAGTGTATGTATTTGCTTGTAGGGAGTTATCATTCCAGCTTTGAGTGTATTGATGGGAAAGTGGATACCGTTAAGTGAGAGATTTTATGCAATGTGTCTCGTAGGCAGCGGAATTCCGTTTGGAGGATTCTTAGGAACTTATCTATCTGGAGTGATTTGCAAGGCTGACAACTACGGCTGGCCCTACATATTCTACATCTTTTGTAAGTGCAAAATATTTTTTAAAAAAATAATTCCTGATATAAAATAAGAGTTTTTAAAAATTAACTGGAGATGCAAAACCAGTACACATCAAATAATTTTAATAAGAATTATTTACCTAAGAAATGGAAACTTTTCATATGAAACAACTGCTAAGTGAAAAGCATGTTGCTATTTTTAAACGATATAAGAATTCGTCAAGAAAAGAAATAATATGCCACTTTGTTCTACTGTTATTATTTTGTAACAGCTATTCTTGACTGTTAGGCAGCATTTTGTTTATAAAGTTAAACTAATTGACTAACTAATTGACCTGCTAAACTAATTGGTCAAAAAAATTACATCACGCAAATTCAAATTTATGTCATTAACAATAACTACATTTAATTTCTGACTACTATAGTTTTAGAGCATAATAAAATTACATCTTTAGTAAATTCGTGGGTATCTATCTTCTCTATCAAATCCACATTGATAGCAACCTTCATATTGTTTACCTGATTCTTGCTCTCCAGCGGCATGTATGTTTGTTTTTTTGTTTAAAGTATCTCTTATGTTTATACTTAATAGGCATAGTTTAGTTTATTTATTTGATTTACAACTTCCTTTCATTTTTGGTTATTCTTATAATAAATTTATTTTTAAAAAGTATGTCAAAAAATTTCTATCTCAAAAAGTATGAAAAAAAAAGTATGAAAAAGTATGGTAAAGTCTTTCCTGGTGTTACGTAGCAACTGATAAAAATGACACACACTAATAAGCATATCTCCTAGTGCAACTTTTCTTTTTTTATTATTTTCATCGCGATTTATTTTGAATGTACTTTTGTTTTCTCTTTTTGCTTTATTTAGCTTTATTTTTAATATTTTTCTAGATTTATCCAGCACTCCTTTTAAAATAAATAAAAAAGGAGCTATGCAAACTAAAATTTATTTTGCTCATAATGGCAAGATATGTAAGAAATTGTAAAACGGGTAAAAATCGAACAGTAGAAAAAAAAAGCTACAAAATATTTAAAAATGAAATTGAATGAAAATTAAGAACAAATCATCCTGAAAGCAAAAGCAAAAAGAAAGTTATTCTGTAATGCTTGGGGGGGGGGATGAGATAACTGATATATAATAAATGCTAAAATGCACTCATATATAATACATACTCATGTATGATAAATGCAAAATTGAACATGATATGTAATTGTTAAACCTACTAAAATATCTATGCTTAATGAAAGCTTTATTTTTTAAATTTTTAAATACGATATAGGAATCTTATTTTTAATAAATTGTTTATATAAAAATTGCTAAAAGTACGTTTCCGAAAGTGCATTGCTAACAGTTTTTGAGTTGAGCGAATTTTTTAATCGTGGGAAAGGGTTAACAAATTTTAAATAAAGATATGTATTAGAAACACACATTTCAGCCCTTATGTAACATTCACGTTTGTATTTTATGGATTTTTTAATCTAATCATTGTGCTTAGTTCATTGTATTTTTAAGGAAAATTATCACCTACTCTTAAACTTTTATATCAAAGAATAAAAGAATATTTACATAAATTTTAATTCAAAAACTGACTTTATGTTCTATGTTTTAATCCTTTTGCAGCTGGAGTAGGATTTGTTTGGTCTTTAATCTGGCTTATTATGATTTTTGAATCCCCTTTGACTCATCCGTACATCACGCATCACGAAATGATTAGAATTTTGGAAAATCAAGCTGTTCTTCCACTGTCGGTAAATATAATTCTAGTAATTATAATAATAGTCAAGGGGCCCCTTAAGAAAATTTGCCATAGGTTTGCCATAAAAAAATGCCATAGGATATTCCTATGGGGTTTTGCCTATGGCAAAATGTTGCCATACACTTTTACCATGCATGTATGGCAAATATTTGCCATACGTATATGGCAAAAGTGTATGGTAAAATTTTACCACAGGCAAAACCCCATAGGAATATCCTATGGCATTTGTTTATCTCCTATGGCATTTTTTTATATTAAATTTTGTCATACATGTATGGCAAAAATTTGCCATATGTATATGGCAAAATTTTACCATAGGCAAAACGCCATAGGAATATGCTATGGCATTTTTTTATATTAAATTTTGCCATACATGTATGGCAAAAGTTTGCCATACGTATGTGGCAAAGGTGTATGGCAAAAATTTACCATAGGCAAAACCCCATAAGAATATCCTATGGCATTTGTTATGGCATATTTTTGCCATAAAACTAAGGTATGGTATAGCTTATGGAGAAATTTTTCCATATGCTATGGTATACCATTGCCATACAGCTGTGGCAACATTTCTCCATTGGTATTTAACATAGAGTTATGCATCAAAAATAATTTAATTTTATCTAATAATATTCTAAATCTAATTTTTTAATATTAAAAAAATTGCACCATCATTACATTATATGGTCTCCTAAAATTTTTTTAAAAAAAATTGAAGTTACTCATTGGCGATTCTTAATATAACAAAATTTTTCTGTTTTTGTTAACGTCATTAGAGTAAATATTTGGCGATTTTTAAAAAAGTTTAATAACAAAATATTTCAGTTATTTGTCCACTTTGAAGTCAAAATATTTCTTATATATGTTTTCCATGACAAGATGGTATGATACAGTGTTTAAAATTATATAGTTTTTTCCTAGTGATATAAGTCACTTTAATTGTGGCTCTTTAATTTTCCTTGGCGAAAATGCTTACTCCTAACTCGTAGCTACTTCTTAGCAAACAACTACATACTTTTTTTTAAAAAAAAATCGCAAGTTTTAAATCAATTTGGCACCTTGGCGATTATAGTTGGCGAGACAGATCAAACACACAATACGGAAATATCCCCAAAGATAATAACTAATAAACACAATAAGCAAAGGGAAAAACTAATATTAATAAAGGAAGATTGACCATTTTGAGGGAAAAACGTTAAGTTCAGGCAGGGGAAAGGTAAATACGTGATTTTTTTTTTTTTTTTTTTTTTTTGAGTAAAGAAATATACTAACGAGTGGCGTGGGTGAGTCCCCCTCAGACCCCAGAGAGGTTCATACTATGAGCACACAAAAATATGTTAGAAGTGTTTTAAATAGAGGGGATGTTCCATAGGATTTAGGCTAAGATAATATCGTCACAATAACAAGGAACGAGTACTGATCAAATGAAGGATGGACAAGAGACATGAATTCTAAGAATATTAACTTATAAACAGTAACAACTGATTGCTAAATCAACAATAGATTAAGCAAGAAAATGGCGAGAAAAAGATAAATTGTACTTGGCCAGGGATAGTAAGCAAAAGAATAGTGTTAAATGGGGCTGTTATAGGAAATCGCTATGTTAAAATCCATATTACCTAAAAAAAAATGTAGTACAGTAAATGTAAGAAGTATACGGATAACTAGAGATGTATGGCACTAAAAAGAATTTAAAATAAATTAGTTACAACCATGGAACAACTTGACATGTGGTCCAGCTTCTATTTTGAGATGTAGCCCATCATAATAAAAAGATAAGGTCTTGAACAATCTCTAAATAATGATTGTAGCGTCGTTGAAAAATTAACCTTAAGATATGTTGAATATTTTCAATTACATTGTACCAGGTCAGGTGTAAATAGAAATGAACAGAGACAATATGTAAAGATTTTTTATGAGACGCACATAATAAAATATAATATAAAATAATAATACCCGAATATACGTAGATTGATATCAATAACATTCCCTGGGCCTATATATAGCAAGAAAACATGTAGTAATATAATGTAAACACTGACTTTGATAAAAGTATGAAGCAACATTAGATTATAACTGGAGAGCATAAAGTTTATTCAAAACATTATTAATTAAAAGAAGATGGATATGGCGTAATTGGAGGCACTTTTAACTGTATTTGTATTCATATGTTTTGATTTGATTTTGTTATCGGAAATAGAACGGCAATTATAATGAAAAGTGGATCAACTTTAAAAAAAGATTAAAAAAATCACAGGGTGGGTTAAAAAATAAAAGAGATATGCCGTTATATTAAGAACAATTGGCAAAAAGACATATAGAAAAAATGTAATGAGAATAAAAACGATAAGATATTATTAAAAGTATGCTAAGTCAGCGTTTACAAATTGGCGATTATTAACATAGCGAAATCCTATACCCAAAAAAGACACATTTTGAAAAGATAACTGGAATAAATATACCAGGCCGCCCAAACATGAAAAAAAAAATTATAGATCAGAATCACAATCGCATAGGTGAATGCAAGGAAAAATTATTATATAGAAATTAAAATTAAAAAGAAGTAAAAATTTAGCCAAAGTTAGCGATGAAAAGAATTCTAATTGAAATGTGGTCTGGTGTTAAAATGGCGGTCTGGTACTCTAAGCCTAAATCCATGGAACGTCGGATTTTAAAAACTCATAAATGAAAAATAAACCTCTCCAGAGGCCAAACAAGACTCACCGGAGATTCCTTGAGGGGTTATATCAAAGAAATAGTAGGTTTTAATATTAATAAAACCGTATTAAATGCTTTTTTGAAAAATATTTATCAGGATACTTAAGAGACGTTGTAGCAGTGGTGGAAGCTAGTAGATCAAGAAGCCATTGGCCTATGATGTCATGCCATATAAATGCCATACAGGTCTCTATGGTTACCATTGGCTTATGGTATCCTGCCATACAAATTTCTATGGTAGCCATAGGCTTATGGGGTTGTGCCATATAAATCTCTATGGTAACCATAGGCGTATGTTATCTTGCCATACAAATTTCTATGGTAGTCATAGGTTGCCATAGATTACCATAGGTCTATCTATGGCAAATTTTCCTAAGGGGCATCCGGGGACAACATAAATAATAATGAAAGACATGTGCCATTTTTCTTTTTTTCACCCCTTCTGATAAAATAGAATATTGCTTTTTTAAAAGAAGACTGCCTTTTAGGTCGTGATTCATTTAGAATTTTATAAATATACTTTTTTTCGAATTTAAAAGTGGTGACTAAAGTTAATTAATGATTTTTTATACTGTTGCGGAAATCTTTATATTTGTGACTATCTAACTTTGAAGTTTTTAAATACTCAATAGATTCATTGATTGGAGGAAAAAAATATTAGGGGAACCGGAAATATAATATTGTTTCGGCGCATTAAATATTCGTTAGTCTTAAAAACCAATTCAATTTTTCGATTCATTTTTGAACCCGACATTAAAAGGTTGTTTTTGCAAGCGAGGGTGAGTACATTATTGATAAAAATAAAATATTGATAACAAATATCAAATACACAGAAAAGACAATACGTTCTGGTCCTCCTAATACATCCATATATGCCTATTGTGAAAAAAAATGAGTAACTGGGAGGAAAATTTTTTAATTATTCTCTTCAAATACTATTTTTTTATTAAATATTTTTTCTAATATATGACGCTTAATCTCCAACTCCAGCTAAGCATACAAAATACCTATGTTC
Source organism: Parasteatoda lunata (assembly GCA_949128135.1). Lineage (NCBI taxonomy): Eukaryota > Metazoa > Arthropoda > Arachnida > Araneae > Theridiidae > Parasteatoda > Parasteatoda lunata. Next base: position 45,123,348 of record OX421978.1, on the reverse strand, counting down.
AGTGTCCTTAAAAGTACCAAGCATAAATGGGTTGACAGTAACTAACTTTACTAACACTGATTCCTAGATCAGAGTAAGGGGCGAATGGGTTTAGAAAAGCGATTTCCCGTTTGTGTTTGAAATTTAAATGAAAACTGGCTGTAACTATTTACAATATCAAAAGAGAAAACAGGAGAATCTTGACTTAGACAGAATTTTTTTTCTACGATGGTAAAGAAGAAGGTCTTCTCGGATTCAAACCACTCAATGTTGCGCAGCAAACAAGAGGAAAAATTAGTACAGCCATCACCTCCTACGTCAAAAAACCTCCACACGGTCTTTTATAAGTAGTCGGCGCAGACTAATTAAAAGGTGAACCAGTTGTGCGCATAAACCCAAAACCTTTTACTAAAGTAATTGAGAGAAACTTATCATATATATTTGAGAATTGAATCTGTAGTGGTTGACAAGTGAATAAGGCAAACCAATAATATTCATTAATAAAACAAATTTTCAGTCATATATTTGCTACCAGTTTCTTATTTCAACTAGATTTTGTATTAACTGACTCGTTCGGAAAGTTGATATCCTTCACAGTGGTCTGATCGGACTACCTATAAAAAACCGTGTGGAGGCTTTCAGTTATAGGAGGCGTTGGTACAGCCCGGAAAAGATGAAGACTGCACTTTAACATTGAATTGATTGACAAAATTATTTATTCAGAAACCTCATAGAGTATCCTCATATAAACGCGTGAAAAATCAAATTTTAAATCAAATGTTGTTAAAAACTTTTATATTCTTTTCGAAATTCATTTAAATGGTGAATTCATTTTTCAATCAAGAAATATTAAATATTTATGGAATTACTTATTTTTAGAGAAAAACTTCTGTACCATATAGTTATATTTTTAAATCAGCGCCCGTATGGGCTTACATTGTTGTTGGATTCGTGTCTTTTTGGGCTCTCAGCATTTACACAACTCTCCTTCCAATCTTTATGAGTACTATCTTGAAATTTGAAATAGAAATGGTAAGTTATAATTTTTTATTCGTTTTGTCACCTTTTTTTAAAATTTATATGTTAACTTACTGAATGCTCGTTATTTGAAGGGAGTAAAAAAGAGTCAAAAATTAATAAATCAATCTTAACCCTTTGAACTCTAGTGTCTATCAACTTTGTTACTGGATTTCTAAGAATCTTCTAAAAATATTCAGATTATAGCAAACTACTCAACAATGCCATGTGAGGTTTTCCATATTTCGCAACCGCTTTAATTTAGATAATATTCATGTAGCATATAATAAACTTCTATAAATGGAATAAGTTTTCAAATCTTAGTTGTGTTCAAGAATAATTTAATGATCAATTTAACAAGAAATATATTTATAATATAAATTTTGATGCAATTTTAAATTTCATTCATCTTTTGAAGTCATGTCGTTACATACCTCTAGCAACAAGTCAGTTCCACCTATTTTGTAAATACGTTATTGAAATTTAACTTTGTGATTGCCTGTTTTGATTTTAAATTCACAAACAATAATTAATTTCTATTAAATTCACAAGCAATAATTATTTTTTATTAAATTCACAAGCAGTAATTAATTTTTATGAAATTCACAAACAAGAAATATTTTTTATTAAATTCACAAACAATAATTAATTTTTATTAAATTCACAAACAATACTTAATTTTAAGTTTATTTTAAATTCAAAATTAGTAATTAATTTTCAAATTCACAGATAATAATTAATTTTTAAATTCACAAACAATAATTGTTTGGAAGATTTTATTTTTTTTTCTATTTTAATAATTTAAATTGTTATTTTTAATGCTCACACAAATTCTTTCAACATTCTAAATTTATTGTAAGCATTTTTATAACCACTTCGTAATATTTCAAAATTGGAACAGATTTTAAGACATATTTTTACATTATTTAATTTTAGAATGGAGTATGGTCGTCGTTGCCCTACCTCGTGGAAATGGTTGTTTACTTATTTTCATGTGTGCTCAATGATAGACTGATGAAAGTTGGAAGAGTTCGTACTAGTAAAATTCATAAGTGGTCAATTTGTATCGGTAAGAGAAAAATTATTTTCTAGTTATTTTCCCCCAAACAAATAATATATACAGGATGATGCTGTTACAAATTCAAGGGAGAGGTAGGGAACTTCATAAGGAGTGAGAGTTTTATAACAACTCCTGTCCGAAAATGTCATCTTATGCCACTAGAGGGCACTGTATTAAAACTGGCTATATGCGCATATTTGAAATTGCATTTTTATTTATGTAAACTATTTGATTTTATGTTAATTTTAGTTTTTCTGCTTATTGTCGAAAATTGCATTCAAACAAGTACACAAATAGCAGTATTATAGTGATTTTAATCATTTGGTGTTAGACTCGGTGATCTTAACAAGCTAGTCGCCACATCCTTAAAATCGGGTTTTGTTCATTTCATGAAAAGGAAGCTCTCCTATCGGCGTATTATGGCATTTCCGGAAATATGTTATTATATAATTATCAATCCTTCTGATCTGTGCTGGCTCCATTGCTAGTTTGTAACTACTGTACTGGATTACTTTACATATTTCTACATTTGGAGAAATACCTGATACCATTTTGATGCAAAAGAAGAAGCAGATCAACTGTTTCTGCCTTTTTACTCGCTCAAATACACCTAGATTTTGTTGGATATCCGCAGCAGCACGTGAGTTTCTTGGAAAAAAATCCATTTTGAAATCCACAGGTGTTGCGGACACAGTGTATTCAAACGAAAAAAAAAATCCATGCTGCTAAAATCAAGAGAGCGTAGGGGCCATGGAGCCGGTTCTCTCTCTGTGGATACCTTTCGCGATACAATCTTTCTGCTACTCGTGCATTTCCCTCTCTTAATCCTTACACTATTTGCACTTCTGCGTCTCATTTGATTTGAATCATTTGCACTTCGTTGTTCGTAAAATGTTGCTTACTCCACTGCGGGCAATAACAAATCAAATGACTGCGGCAATACAGTTCTGTTTCCCCCAGTGCTCTTGCGAACAACACCACCTAGCGGCAAAATGAAACGTTTCCAACCATCGGTTGCTGTGCAAGTATGAATACCTATGATGTCTCCTGCTTCCAATTAATGTTCGCACCAAAAATCCTGGAGCACCCCACCCCGTATAGGCAATGTGATTATGTTACGTATTGGATATTAACAAATCGAAATTCTAACTTGTAAAATACTTTAGTTTTTTTTTCCATTTCATTTTTACTCACATTTAATATTTACTTTTTCTCATAGGTTTATTTGCATTTGCTGTACACATGCTTGCCATACCCTTCACTGGATGTATGAGAGTCCTTACTGTAGTAATGCTTGTGATAGCACTGGGTTACTTTGGACTGATATTTGCATCCACTTCTTACATACCTTTATGTTTATCACCACGATATTCAGGTTAGTGAAACAGCATCTCTATTTTTAATTTGAAACTGCATTCAGGTTAGTGAAACAGCACCTGATTTTTTTAATTTGAAATTGCATTCAGGTTAGTAAAACAGCATTTTTTTTATTTGAAATTATATTCAAGTTAGTGAAACAGCAACTCTTTTTTTAATTTGAAATTACATCCAGGTTAGTGAAGCAGCTTCTCTTTTTTTAATTTGAAATTATATTCAGGTTAGTGAAACAGCATCTCTTTTTAAATTTGAAATTACATCCAGGTTAGTGATGCAGCATCTCTTTTTTTAATTTGAAATTATATTCAGATTAGTGAAACAGCATCTCTTTTTAAATTTAAAATTGCGCTTAGTAAAGATTTACACCTGCTTAGAAATATTTGGTATTTGTTAAGCAACTTATATTTTGTATTTACTCAGAAAGTAATGTGCTTCTTGCATGTATCTGTTACAAAATACTTAGATTTTTAATACATTTCTCCGTTCAAACGGTATTTTATAAATATGAGACTTTTCCGGATCATAAGTAACTTTTTTGAAATATCAAATAAAACATGTTTTTAAATTACAACTTATTTTTGCACGAAAAAGCATTTTGAAAACTATTTTCCTTCTTAGTTACTGTCACTGTTCATACGTTTGTCTTAGCGGAAAACCAAATTTTCTTACCCTCTTTAATGTTCAACTCCGTAGCCTTGTAATTTTGAGCCCAATCCTGAAGACAAGGAGACTCCTGGGGCCCTATTACCAACTCACCGAAATTTATTCCGATCGGAAACTAGCTTTCATCGGATTGGCAATTTCGCAAAACCCACTTTGCCATAACATGAGCATATCGGAATCCGGATTCGAAATCGCCATTCGGGAGAGAATTCGGGAGAGAAAAAAAAAAGAAAAAATATATAAGGAGTTAAACTTAAATATAGCACATAAAAATTTTGGAAAGATTTCCGTTTAGCAATTTACGGCAAGGCAAACATTTACATACATATATATATTTAAGTTTACAAGTATAAGTTCCATTTGGAGCATTGGCGATTTTTTATAATCTGCTTACATTGTAAAAAATCGCCATTGCTTACCTAGTGCTGTAAGCATATATAATTATGCGAAATTTATCCCCATGCCTTATGACTGTAATAAGCTTTAGATTTTTTAAATTATCGAACAATAACTAAACAAAAAAAGCTAAGTAAAATAATAATAAATGTCACTGTAAAATCTCATGTCTCAAAATTTTATGAACTTAAATTTTAAGTTGAATAAAAACTAGTTATAACTGATAATTAAGAAATTCTAGAGACTTATTTTCTTGTATAAAAGAGCAAAATAAAATTATGTACTTACTTTAGTTTCTACAGAGAAAGCATTTCTGCGTGAAGTCAGTGGCTCCAACGCTGGCCGAAGTTTTTCTATGAGTTCGACGCAAATGTTTTTAGTCAATCTAAATTGACTTCTAAATTCGTTGTCGGGATATTGGAAGACCTTAAATCTTTCGGGCCGATAGATCTTTCTCTTAATAGTGTTTCGATCACTCTCTTCAGCAATAGCTAGTTGTATGACAGAAAACAGCGCCATTTTGATCACTAAAATAAACAAACTCTATCGGAATCTAGATTCCGCTTACTCTTAAACCTGTTGGAATCGGATTCGTAATTATTTCGCATCGGAATTTAGTTTCGAGCGGAATCAAGAGCTCGTAATACGACTTAACTGACATTCACGGATTTATGACGTCACGAGAGCTTCATTTCGATCGGAATCAGATTCCGTGAAGCTGGTAATAGGGTCCCTGGATCGAGTATTGGGAGAAACGTGCATTCGTGGAGGACTTTTCGATGGAGCTATCCCGCATTTGAGTTACATGGAGAGGAAGACCACGAGAACCTCCCACGGTTAGCCCTACGACAAAGGGACTTCAACTATCTTATTAGGAATTTTATTTTATTTTATAACCGTCGTTGAACAGCCGACCCAACTTAATGGGTTTACGGCTCCTAATGTTCAACTCCGTAGCCTTGTAATTTTGAACCCAATCCAGAAAACAAGGGAACTCCTGGATCGAGCATTGGGAGAAATTTGCCTTCGTGGAGGACTTTTTGATGGAGCTAACCCGCATTTGCGTTACATGGAGAGGAAGACCACGAGAACCTCCCACGGTTAGCCTGACGGCAAGGGGACTCTAACCCATGATCCGTCTACCACTGAGGATATTTCACGTCAGCACTGTGGTCAGTGCAAGCCGGATGCGGAATTCGTATCGCCTGGGATTCGAACCCGGTTCGCCTCATTGGAAGGCGAACGCTCTATCCCCTGAGCCATCGCGGCTCCTTATTAGGAATTGTCAGTTTTCACAAATTTTCTCCTATACTTTTGCAACTGCAACTAAATTATCATCATTAACATAAAGCTGCTCACTCTGTGCTGCGCCAGGATCATTTGTGTGTTGTACCAACTTTCTTACCTTTCCATCCCTCGAAACTTTTTCACAATTAGTTATCAACAGGTTGACAATAAATTTGAACAGACTTAGCATTCTTTGCGCTTAGAAACCGTATAAAGAATTCACTTCACAGTTGACGCACACGGCAATTGTCTTGAACATTTCGAATGCTCACTAATCTATGTAAACGCAACATAATCCATTTGCAGAAGCATCAATGGACAGCCAATTAATCAGAGACATGTGTACACATGCGTGGATTACACAACGCGAATAAGATGGAGCCTCTTAACTATTCCGGTTTGAGTATTTATGTTTGCCTCATAACTAAAGTGATCTACGAAGGAAGGAAAGAGATTCGAACGTTTCGATTAAGCAACTAGCTCTGATTTATGAATGTTTGAGAAAGGGAAAAAATTTTTCGCTCTCATCTAAACTTGTTTTTGTTTATATTCAGAGCAAGGAGGTGGATTTTTTTGCGTAAAATATTTACATTTGGACTTTCAGCTTGAATAACAGTTAAATAAGCTAAATCACTAAATGAAAATTTGACTAGTTGTCCAATCCAACACAACCGCTGCGGTGTTAGCAAAACATTCGTTACTTACTTACTGGCATGGCTCATATTTGAGTAAAATTAAATTAAAACACTTAACATATTTTATCACTGAACGTATATGTTAAAGACTTTGCTCTTCAGATGTTAGTAAATGTAACCACCTAATGCTGTTTCATCAATAATAGCCTTGTACAAACAACTACTTCAACAATAACAAACAACTTCTAAAATGATCAAACGTCATGATCTCTTATTTCACAGAGGATATTTATAATAGGTACGGCTTCGAAACGTAATGTTTGCTACTTGTTATTCAAAAAATTACAGTAATCTTTAGTACTTTTTAAATATGAAACATAAAATTTTCATAATCGAGATAAGAGGGGATAAAATCAGTTAAATAAATCCAGTTTATATTACGAGGAATCTAAAATGCGTTTCCTAACGAAAGGCAAAAGAATTCCAGTCTTATATGTAGGAAATAAACTGGATTCAACATGGATTTTTAAGACCATTTACATGTAACCGTTTTTTATATAACATCGATATTAAAGGGCTATAATTACAAAACAATATATACTTAAATTATATGGTTTTTTTATGCATAAAAGTAAACTATTTCCCTCATTTAGGTTCAATTTCTGGAATAATGAACACACTTGGAGCAATAACTGGAATAATTGCACCTACTATGATGGGTTACCTTACTATGAAACACGTAAGAAATATGCCACAATTATAAATATATTAAGCAAGGATATTTTAGATGCTGGGAGAAAGTGAGAGCAAAATATTTTTTGAAATATTAGAAGTGACCTAAATCTATAAATCTCATCTATCTAAAAATAAATAAAAAATATTATTACCTCTAAAGTTTAAGCCCGTGATGAAGAGCCCGTGGTAGGTAGCTCAGTGGTTAGAAAATCGGTTGGACTACAGTCTCATCCTCGACTCCGTTCCTAGATCTAGCAATTAACTACTAAGTACATGTAAGTACAGTACATGTACATGTACTAAGTACATTTACTAAGTACATGTACAGCAATTAACTACTAAGTACATAAGTATGTGCTCGTTAAATTTGTGGAATCAAAAGTCCTGTATTCGGTCGCCAAGAAGTGAAAAACAGAGACTGAGAGTTGAGTATAGCGACCTGAAAAAAATTCTCTTCCAATTCCAAAAATTCTCGTGCTACTATTTATCTATGGGGTTCTGAGCTAAGACGTACTTTCATACTAGCAGTTATCTCTTGTCAAAACGAAAAGGACACCATCTTGACTTAATTCTCAAAAGTCCAATGCCGGTGAGCTTTATTTCTCAAAGGTCAATAGAAATCACTCACACAATGCTGATGGAGGACACAACATTATCAGTTTATATACTGACAAATTTAAAACTAAGTCGTTTAAAATATCTATTTAAACAGTCTAATAAAAAAAATGATTTTACAAAATAAAACCAAAACTGCCGTTTCATTAATGATAAGTCCCGCAGTGGACTGATCGTTAAGGCACGGTTCCCAGCAGATCACCGATGTCAAGCATCACTGGCTGTGGTCAGTGTGCGGGTGGGTGACCACTTGGATCAGTCTGCGTAGGGACCGAGGGTGTTTGGTATTGGTCCTCGTTAAACTGTTCTACCGTAAAGTGCTCGACTTCACGGGCAGGTCGTCGGGCTACCGAAGCGGGGATGCCATCCCCTCTGCAGAGGTTCAAAATTGTGATGGCATGTCTTCGGATCATCCTCAGGGATGTTTCCCAGACCGTCGCCAATAGCCCATTGTGCAGCTCTAGTGCGACGCAAATGAACTACAACAACAACAACAACAACATTATTGATAAAAATGAATGTGATTCAAATAATTTAAAATCTAAAAAATTAGTTTTATGAATTAGAAACTTTCATTTTAAGTCGTAGAAACTGATTCTTTCAGAAATGTGTATTTGACACTTTTTCTTCTATTTGACAGAGAACTTTGTATGAATGGCAAATCCTGTTTTTTCTGACTGCTGCCCTTGGCTTGTTGGCTCTAATCATCTTTGCAATATTTGGCTCCAGTTCACTGCAGGATTGGGATGATCCCGCTTTTCGCGGCGAATCAGATCTTGAAGAAGAATTGGTCGTCGAAGTCGACCAGACACCTGAAGGAAAACTTGAAGTTACATTGCAAGAACCAGAAAAACTTTAAAGTTACAAAGATTTTGGACAAAAGGAATGAACTACTGCCTATCAAAATTGTGGAAACATAACGTTTAATGAAAGAACTGCATTATCTTTTTAAGTTTTATTAAATAAATTATTAAACATCAGAATACTTTCTGTACTTTTAAATACCACACGAACTAAAAGAAGGTATTAAGACCAGTTGATATTTCTGATCAAATCTGTGAAGTTACAGCATAAAGATCAATACCATGCTCATAAGGTTGGGTTCACAGAAAAAAATTAGGTCAACGTCTCAGCGTGTCCCGCACAAAGGCAATTTAGCTAGATTTTCAAATATTTAATAAGCTTGCACAACGAAAGCACTGAGACGTAGACGTCGACTCTCAATGTAACACATTTATGCAACTGAAACGCGCACTTCCGATTCATATCTCAAGTACTTCTTCGATCATTTTATGATTGTAAACGGTTTCTGAAATTCAACTGTAACAAAGGACGCCCATCGAAAACACTTATCTCTTCTGATAGGTCAATATGCTATCCGGTAAGTCACATATGCATTTTCTCCACCAATAAAAAAAATTCTTAGTAGTTATCTCAACAATTGGTTGGGGAAGTTATAATTTCCTGGGCGTATGCGCATTTCACCAGAACTGACGCAGGCGCGCTTATGCGCAATTACTTCAAATCTTACCAGTGTTGCCAGATTAGGGATTTTCCCATTAAATATAGGGGGATTTTTTTATCTTCAGTGGGTATTTTAGGGGACTTTGTTTTTAGGGGTTTGTTTTAGGGTTATTTGTGAGTTTTACTAGTTTCATTTCGGTTACAATCTATAAAAAAATTCTATAACTGAATGTGTGAGATAGTAATATGAAAATCAGTATGTTAAACCAAAACAAAATGATTAAGATTTAATTTTAGAGCTTAACCCCTTTGTTGAATGTAGTTATTATTTAGCTCGATCAACCTGTACGCTTGGAGAATTTGAATTCAAATTATTTAAAATTTTTAATGTGCATGGTTTAAAAGTAATGCCAAAGGATAAAGAAAAAAAGAAGTACGTACAAAAGTACAAGAAAGATTGGAAACACGAAAAGCAGTTTAAAGGTTTAAGAGCAAAGTCTGTACCTACTTCTTCTATGTTAAAAATGTTCAACAGCGAAAACATATACAAATCAGAAAGTATTGACGAAAATATGTTGGATATTTTATTAAAAGTGTAAGCATAATGTTAGAATTAAAATATTAAAGAGACTATATCGTTGATAATAAAATATTTAAGAAAAAATGTGCAAATCAAAAATTATTGAAAAAAATATCTTAAATATTTTAGTAGAAATCAAAGATAATGTAACGATTGAAATGTAAAAAAAGATTAATTTGTTGATAGTACAAAATTAAAAAGTATTAAAGCAACGTTTTCTACACATTATTAAACTTTTGTACTATTTTTAATACTTATACATTAAGTTTAAAATTTTGGGATTTTCTTAAAATTTTTAGGGGATTTTACAACGCCATCTGGGGATGAACGGTTATCAGCACATGGCAACACTGAATCGTACGTACAGCAGAGCAAACGGAGAGTAACGTTAAGTGCGAAATCTTCCTCATACCTATATTGTACCCTAGACTGTTTAAAAATCTTAAAATTTAAAAGGAATTGGACAACTACAAGAGATGTCATGGTGGATATGGATAGTAATTGGCTGTTGAAATGTGGTATTGGTTAAATTAATAATTGTACTTTCCATTCTGTTTCGAATAAGCCGATCCCTTCAAATAAGAATTCTGTCGCATAAAGTATTCTATATTCTTTAAAAAAGAAGGATTTGATTGTTCTTTTACTTAACACAAAAACAGGCAACATAAACAAACTATTTAGGCAACAGATTTGTGAAAAACAGGGGTGAAATTAGCACGGTTACAATAAAATACATAAACAAATAATAAATCTAGGTAAAATAAAAACGTCAAGAAAGAATTTTATTTTAACAAATTCGATATAGGATATGGTGTTGCTTTCAATAAAATTACACACTCATTGACATTATAACTTATATGGCGAACTTTAGCTGGATCTTAGCCATCAATATCCAGAATATTAACCCACCACCTTGTTTATAAATAGCTAGTTCATAGTGTAGGTGGTTTTGCAATCAGTGGTCTTCTTCTTGAAATAAGAGTATCCCATTTGTTGAATAGTTTCAGAAAATATTTTTACTTTTTATAGTTGCATTTTTAAACATAATTATTTCTTAATATATTCAAATAATTCGTTTCATAAAATACCTAAAAATAAAAGTCCAGAATGCAACTATTCTAAATTATGATTATTGCTCTAGGGTTTCATTTCTCTAGATAATATGAATGCATAATACTCTCTAACATAGTTTGCCATTGATATTTATTTACTGGTAAATCAGATAGCAATATCCAGTTTACCCACCATTTTTTCCATTATTTTTCGGTGACATCAGCATAAAATTAATGAAGGTCTCAAAGGTATTGTTTTCCTACAAAAATCTTTTTGTATTCCAAATTTAAAAGTATTTACTTGAAATATTTATTTTTCTTATTCTGTTATATAATTACATTTTTTTTTATTTTGATTGTTTTCTAAATTAAGAGATTAAATATAAAATAATTTCTTCTTTATTATAATGTAGTTCTATGATATTACTCTATTACGCAATATTTTAATATAAACTTATTTAAACCGGTGTATAAGATAATTCATCATTTTACAATTTATATTCTTGAAACAAATTATAAGAATATCCTATTATTAATTATAGTTAGAGGGATTATATTAAGGATCAAGAGCTTAACTATAAACTTCATGCACAAATTGTACAAATTAACATAATACTAGCCAGTTTTGTAAGCGAGAATTTTAAATAATTGTTGTGAACTCGCCAACATTTGTTAAAACAATTTGTTGTAACTATATACATTTAATTTCAAAAGTTATTTTAAGAAATATTTACTAAGTAAAATTATTTATGCTCACTAATAGATCTTAATAGAAACATAAAAGAGAAATGTTTGGACGTGAGAAGTGGAGGAACAAGCGTAAGCGAACAAAACTCTTCTTTGTACAGTCCGTAAAAAAAAAAAAAAAAAAAAAAAAAAAAAAAAAAACGAATCACCCTTAATAACTTTCGTTCTAATGATCGGATTTTCTCAAACTAAGTGTCAATCTTAATGGTTCCTGGGGGTGACCTCAAATATGCTAATTAATTAGCGCTAACTATTAATTAAGTTACGAAATCAGACACAAAAACGTACTTTCTCTGAATAAACATATATTTTTTTTTACATATTTGGATTCCTTATCTTCAAAATATAGGAGGTAGCCGCAATCTGGGAAATATGGTCCCCATAGTTTGGTCAGGAGAGCGATCCAAAGTTCGTACCCCTTAATGTTAATTTCACTTTTTACGTTTTTAGTCATATTTTTAAAACTAATAAAGCAATTCAATGAAAATTGCACCCAATCATAAAACTCATTTACCTAAAGATAATTTCATGAAAAAAATAATTTTTAATAATTATTTATTATTTTTTATTATTTAATTAAATTGAGGATGAAAAAATTTCGAATTATAAGGTATGAATTTTTTTACACCATATTAATCTACATATTTTTCAATTGAAAAATCTAAAGTTTCAACTGTTTTTATTTATTAGAAGCTGAGAAAAATTAAAATTAATTATTTTTAAAAAAATAATTTGGCGACAATAAAGAAATAACTAAATGGGGCGATTAATATTAAAATGTGATAAACTTGCGAAGAACCAGACTTCGTGCGCAGCGTAAAATTTCATTAATATTTTTTTCGCTAATAATCGTTTGCTAATCTTTTTATTTTTATTTCTTTCAAACTATAAAATACGATGTTTCTATTTTAGTCGTTTTATTTGCAATTTAGTAAAGAAATTTGAATAAAACATTTTGAATAAAAAATCCTTTATTCCACGAATGTCTAGCTTAATAAAAGCGTGCTTCTGATAGAATATGATAATACACCAGATTGTGCTTATTTAATGTGATTATTTTTTATTTTTTTATTTTGTTTTTCAATAACTGATACAATTTTAATAATATACATACGTATGCATAGATTTGGAATAATATATTTATCAATTTCTTGAATATATATTTTTTAATTATTAATACGAATGCGTAGTCAAACTTTTTAAGCATCCTAAAACTTCTTTACATCTTATATATCGCCTTAATCTTAAAATAAATTTGTAAATTACCTGTCTGCGCGTATTTCGCAGAATTATTTTTCTAAATTTTTAATTAAATTTTAACGTTTCTCAAAATCTTATTTTTTATGCTACCATGCATATTATTTTTCCATTAATATACAAAACAATTGTTTAAGTACTTTAATTTATGTTTTCCTTTAAAATAAAATTACTTTTTAAGTTATTTTCAAATTTTTATTGAAAGAAAACTTAGAATTACTGCCAGCTAGCTGAGAATTAAATCTTGTTAAGAAATTAAAAATATTCTACTGATCAATATCATTCGATGCAGAACACCTGACTATTTACTAATCATACTATTATTTTCGAAAAATGAAGATAAATTATTAATTTTCCTTTTTTTTTATTGTTTATTATTTAATAGGGGGCTAAGCCCCCGGTTCGCTGCCGCTCACCAACCCCGTTGATTGCTTCGCAATAATTGTCTTTTCTTGGCAGAAAACAGTTTTTTTTACATAAGTTAAAATAATTCACTTAACATATTGTTATATTGATAAAGTAAAATAAACAGAAAAGGTTTATCTTTAATCAACAAAGATGACACATAATGTTTGGCTACATGAATAATGGAATTAAACTAAAATGTAAACAACATAGTGTTGCCAGATTACAAAGCAAAATGAAGAGAGGTGTTGCCATTACAGTAAAATATATATGTAACATTCATCCCCTCTTCATTTAGTTAATCAGTCACATAGTCTTTGAGGTAGCTCGGTGGACGTCTAGTCCTCTGAGTTGTGAGTGGCACGAGGTTTTGAGAGTTCATTTCAGCCATGTTATTTTCGTCTGTGGGTTCAAGTGATTTTTCTCTTATTCCTGTAGTACTCCTCTCTAAGTTTTGAACTTGTTCAAATCGTGGGGGAGATTCCAAGGTAAGGCGATGGAATTCATCTAGGTTCCCAGTGGAATCCCCTCGAGGAGCAAGGTGCCTCAATGAGACGCTGGTTTCTCTTCCGTCAGGCAGCCTGACATGGGCATATTCTGGATTAGCCTCCAAGAGTTCAACCTCTTGAACAATGGGTTCATATTTATTTTCTCGGATGTGGTTTCTCATCAGAACGGGTCCTGGAGTAGACAGCCATGTAGGCAATGAGTACCCATTGTGAGATCTTCTGATATGTGTGAACATCCTTTCGTGAGGTGTAGCATTAGTTGCTGTGCATAGAAGCGAGCGTATTGCATGAAGGGCTGTTTGCAACACCAGCTGCCATTGTTTGATGGCTAAACCTCTTGATTTAATTGCCAGTTCAATTGTTTTCCAGATTAAACCATTGTATCTTTCCACCTGCCCATTACCAGCAGGATTATATGCTGTAATACGACTGGTGGCTATACCCTGTGAGGTTAGGTACGTTTTTAGTTCACGCGACATAAAGGAAGACCCCCTGTCAGAGTGTATGTAAGTAGGCATGCCAAACAGAGAAAAAACATTTTGTAAGCTGGAAATAACAGTTGATGAAGAAATATCTTGACAGGGTATAGCGAATGGGTATCTCGAAAACTCATCAATGATGGTTAAAAGAAAGCGGTTTTTGTTGTTAGAGGGTAACGGGCCTTTAAAATCAATATTCAATCGTTCGAAAGGTGCTGTACTTTTGATGAGGATGCCTTCACTTCTGTGGAAGCGAGGTTTTAGTTCCTGACATGTGGTACAGGCATGAATGACTTTCTTTACTTCTTCGACTGAAAAGGGTAGGTTTTTGGACCTCACCCAGTGTACCATTCGTGTAATTCCAGGGTGACAGAGAGCAACATGAAGTTCCATTAGATCAGCTCCGGGTATAGTAGCTGCGGATATTCTGGATAGGGCATCAGCTGTAGCATTTTTGCTTCCTGGGCGATATACTATGTCGTACTTAAAACAGGCCAAATCAAGTCTCCAACGTGTGATCTTTTCATTTTTGATTTTGCCTCTATGGTGTTGGTCGAACATGAAAGCTACAGAACGTTGGTCTGTGAATACTTCGAAATGTCTGCCGATGAGATAATGCCTCCAGTAACGTAGGGACTCAACTATGGCATAGGCTTCTTTTTCTATCGATGAGTGTCTTTGTTCAGACTGATTTAGTGTTCTAGAAAAGAATGCTATTGGCCGACCAGCTTGGCTTAGGGTAGCACCTATAGCGAAATCAGAGGCATCTGTTTCCACACGAAATGGGGTGTTTTCTTCAATTGCAGCTAGAGTGGCATTAGCAACAGACTTTTTTAAAAATTCAAATACAGCAACAGCCTCCTTTGAGAGGGGAAATGGACCTTCTGTCAATAGAGGGCGAATTTTGGCAGAAAAGGACGGAATCCATCTACAATAGTGGGCAAACATTCCTAGAGCTCTTCGCAGTGAGGCTATATCCCTAGGCACAGGTAGACTCATTAATGGCTTTAATCTTTCTGGGTCGGGTCTGACGGTTTTGTTTTCAATTATGTATCCTAATAACGCAATAGATTTTGAAGAGTACATGCACTTATCATCGTTTAAAGTTACATTGAGTTTCTTAGCAGAGATCAGGAACTTTTGCAAATTTTTATCGTGCTCTTGCTGATCCCTTCCACAAATAGTAACATCATCTAAATAGGGAAACGTATCGTCCAGCTGTTCTTCTTGAATGAGTTTATCGATAGTTCTTTGGAAGCTTGCCACACCATTAGTCACTCCAAAAGGAACTCTACGAAATTGATACAATTTTCCATCAGCTTCAAATGCGGTGAAATGTCTCTCTGAGTCAATGATTGGCACCTGATGATAAGCACTCTTTAAGTCAATTCTACTGAATATTTCATATTGGGATATTCTGGAAATAAGTTCCTCAATTTTAGGAAGAGGATAAGCATCGAGTAAGGTAAATTTGTTTATGGTTACTGAATAATCAATGACCATTCTGGGTTTACGGTTTTCACCTTTAATAACAAATGCTTGAGCTCGCCACGGTGAGTGACTGGGTTCAATGATGTTTTCTATTAGCAGTCTTTTAACTTCTGCCGCAATAAACTGTTGGTCTTCTATAGTGTGTCGTCTCGACTTGGTGATCACTGGTCTGCAGTCTGGAGTTAAGTTGGCAAATAAAGATACAGGATCTACCTTAGCAACAGCTACAGAGCATATTTCCAGTGGAGGTTTGCTTCCCTCGAAGTTGACAATCAATGATGAGTGAAGTTTTAGGATGTCATGCCCGATTAAGAGATCAGCACACAAGTCTTTCATGACTAGAATTTCTATTCCTTCATAGCGATGAGTTTGGACCTCAATGCTCACGATACAACGTCCAGCAATTTCTGATGTCATTGCAGAATTGGCCATTGTGATCTTACCAAGATATGGTACTACTTTAAACTGGCATGTTGTTATATGACGGGAGTTTATAAAACTGAGGGAGCTACCCGTGTCAATTAAAGCTTGAAGTTTCACACCATTAACAGTCACTGTAGCTAACGACCTTTGTAGGCAACTAGGTGCAGCACATGAAAGCGAGGCTAAGATGTGTGCAGATGTTCCTACTTCGCTTGTATTACGTTGTTGTTTTGATTTGCATACTCGTTGGTAGTGTCCTTTCTTGCCACAATTACGGCAGGTTACATGTTTAGCAGGACAGATGCTTCGCTGGTGGCGATCATTTCCACAAAAAAAACATGCATTCGATCGTGATGGAGTTGCGGCAGCAAGGTGTTCTTGCTCTTGTAAAGTATTTCCTTCAGAAAAGGACCTAGTTTCTCTGTTTCTTTCAGCGTAATCAGCTGCAGCTGTGTGCATTGGTGTCTGTACTGTCAGATAGGATGCTGAGTGCAGCTCTGCCAATTCCAAAGATCTAGCTTGATCAAAAGCATCATTTAAGCTTATAGTTGTGTTTTCCAGCAGCCGTTCCCTGATGCGAGTGCTTTTTAGGCCCCGAATAAATGAGTCACGTACGTACTCGTTTTTGTATTGTTCTGCTGTGACAGCCTTGAAATCACAGTCCTTGCTGAGTTGTTTTAAGATTTGTAAGTATTCTCCGACTGTTTCTGTCGTTTGTTGACCTCTGGAGGCTAAACAATGTCTAGCAAAGATTTCGTTGCGACGTACGATATATAGAGAGTCCAGGGTAGATATAGCATCGTCATAGCTTTTCGCATCGTTGATACTCAAAAATACAGTCGCGGAGATGTAATTGTATAAGAGCGAAAGCTTACCATCGTCGTTAACATTAGGTATTTTGGCAACAAAATTCGTGAAAGTCCGTTTCCAATGTTTCCATTTGGTTTCTGCACCCGAATACGTTGGGTCTACATCGAAACGTTCTGGCTTTAGCAATTGCTCCATGGGAAAAGAAAAACGATGATGATAAGATATTTTCTTTGTTGATTAAACTGTTATATTGATAAAGTAAAATAAACAGAAAAGGTTTATCTTTAATCAACAAAGATGACACATAATGTTTGGCTACATGAATAATGGAATTAAACTAAAATGTAAACAACATAGTGTTGCCAGATTACAAAGCAAAATGAAGAGAGGTGTTGCCATTACAGTAAAATATATATATAACACATATATGTACTAAAAGGATTTCTGTTTGCTTACTCTTGTGCCTCTACTTCCCACGTCCAAATATTACTATTTATTAGTATTATAAACATTTGGATCTCTAGGTGAACGGAAGTGATTTTTCGAAGTAATCATTTTTTAAAATAACATTTATATTATAACATTATATTGTTCAAACAAATTTGATGAGTTCACAACCATAATTTAATATTATCGCTAATAATAGCAGTACTGGAAAATAAGTTTAAATTAGGGATACAAAAATTTCTAAAGAAAAACAATATCTTTAAGACTATTGTTTTATGCTGATGACAACCAAAACAATATGGAAATGAATGAGGGTAAACTGGATCCTACCACGTGATTTTCCGGCCAATAAAAATGCGCGACAACAATGGAAAACTGCGACACCATCAATTGATTTTTATATATAGTAAGATTTGAGTAATGAAAAGTAAATGCTTATGTGAGCACAACAAAAACATACAACAGATTATTTTGTTTTTTTAAATGAACAAAAAACTAATGACATAAAATTTTATTTTGACGTTCAAAGTTATTCTTGCCTGCTAACTTAAAGAAAGTTACCCTTTTCTTGTTGAAAATATCTTTACTTGTTGAAAAAGTTGAAAATATCTGCTTAAAAAGTTGTTTTTATTATTTCTCAACTTTTGCATAGTTCAAAAAATATTGTTTCAGGAAAATGTTTGATATGCCTTGTTTCGTTAAACATTGTAAAAATTGTAAAAAGATTCGTAAAACGTGCTATTTTTAGTATCATCATCTCAAAAATTATTCTTTTTCTAACATTAGGATTTTTTCTACTTAAATAACCTATAATAATAGATTTAATACATGTTTTGAAGAAATAATGAATGCAAATTTGGATCTAATATTTCGTAATATGGAAACAAGAATATTAATAATTCATTTATAATTCAGGGGTCTGTTTAGAAGAAATTTGGGTCCGTTAACGGACCCGTCACAAAATATCTTTTCATAAAAACGGACCCTTCACAAAATATTTTAACTTAACAACGGACCCCTTACAATATAATTTATCTTTTAACCGGACCCTTCACAAATTTGTTTATCTTGATTATTGTTTTGTTAATCGAATAAACCCTTCCCAGGAAGGGTTTATTCGATTAGGGGGGGGGGAGAATGCAAACGAATTAAGTTTTGTCTTATCGGCAAAAGGTTCTTCCGTGATTCGTCCGAAATGAATATTCTGCGTTCAGCAGTATAGGCTAAATACCAAATATTTGTATGTTGAATCTCTAATTTAGTAGCAGCAATTGCTGTTTATTTTTTAAAATTTAATGTTTTTAATTATAATTTTACAGTGTTGAGCGTAGTCTTGTATGTCTTTACAATTTTAAAACTCCTCAAGAAAGTTTTTTTTCGAATAACGGACCCTATTTGCACAAATTTACAAAAGCGGACCCTGGTGAAAAGAATGTGACTTAACGCATATTTTATATTCGCAAATTACGAGTAATTTTTTCACAATTTTACAAAAACGGACCTTTCACAAAATGTCTGTACAGACCCCTGTAATTGTTTCATTGCACCGAAGTTGTTAATTCTTTTCGAAACAATCGGCCTTGAAACTATTTAACTTTGACTCTTTGAAATAGGGGTCATTTCATGAATGTCATTTGACTTTAAAAATTTCAAATATAACATGCAAAAATTACGAGAATGCGTAAGCTGGCTTTAATTAATAATAAAAAATTGACAAAATCGTCGACAAAAGAAGTTATCTCATGAAAAGAATGCCAGAGTTAAAAACTGTAACAAGTGTTACTCTTGTTTAATTTGGGGTATTATAAACCTACATTTTCTTTTCTTTTAATTTTTTTAATTATTTTTTTAATAAACTAACGAAATGAGTATGTATGTTAATAATATCCATTCGTTTTACTAGAAACCAAGTTTACTTTGTATCTTTCGGAAATCATATGAAGTGCAAATTCTTGAGCTCAGGTGTAGGGTAGTAAAATATTTCATGCTTGATCAGTAGTTTCAAGAGTGAACTCTTGTATTAGAAGGCAGCTAACTTCTTTAAAAATTCTAATTCGGAAAAATACTTGTTATTTTACAAATGTTATAAAGCATGTGTATTTTTTAAATGGTTACATATATAATTTTAACATTGGCCATTAATTTTCTGTTGATGAAGCAAAAACTAAGACCCTAGTGAGCAACCAAAAACTAAATCATTAGGAATTATTATCCTTGAACTTTTTTTTTTTGGAATTCTCTAACCTTGCTATTTAAACTCTATGATCCTCTGTAATATGTTTTTATTTGAGACAAAATATTGGCATTTTTTATATTTTTTACAATTTACATACATCAACATACTTCACGAAATGAACATTTTTAGAAATTTGAACTCATTTTTTCAAAGAGCGAATCTCTAACAATACTTCGGCGAATCATAAAAAAATAATTTAGCACAATTTCTAAGTTAGTTTATCATCTAAATACCCCCCCCCCTCAATTTAAAATTCGATGATAAAATTGATTAGTTTTTGTAAAATGAAACTGCTACAAAGCAACTGAAATAAAAGAACTGATAGGAAAGACTACATAAAAGTTTGCTATGCTACACTAAATAAATTATTTACATTAAATAATAAAAATATAAATTTACAAAATATTTATTCGTTATATATAATTTTTACATTTACAAATGAGAAACTTTATGGCATTCAGCTAATTTATACTTTACAATATTTGCAATGCCCAAAATGCGTAAATGGTATCCACTAAATCCTATAGGAAGGAGTTCATACATTTTGATTCTATTAATAGTTTTCTATTAATTAAGCCACAGATTATTTAACCAAAGAATGTCACTGACTTTTTGATCTAAAAGTTAAATTATTAATTTAACTCAGTAAAACTTAAAAGAGTTATCTACCACATATGCATTAAGTTTCAGATAATTTCTTTTATTAAACATTTTTACCTTATATAAAGCTTTGGGTTGAATAGTTTCTACCAACAGCATTAATTTTTAAATAATGTTGCTAAGCTATTTTTCATCTATAATTTCTGCTACCATCTTCTAATAATTTCAGAAAATAAAAAAATACCAATGAAGGGATTTGTTTGCGTAAATGCTGGAAATAGTTAAGGGTATAGAGGGGTCTCATTATTTTCTCTAATTAAACAATTAATGCTAGTAAAATTCTAGTTAAAATTAGCAAATCTCTAAATAATCTACAATTGCAAAATACAACGATAAACTCTAAGTAAAATTGACTCCAACTTCTGATGAATTTTAATTTTTTCAAAGATTTAAAACTCTTTTTTTTTCTTTCTTTTTTTCTTTATTTGACCTTTCCTTTCAAAAGTCAAGAATCTAGTCCTTAATAAATTAAGAACTCTGTGATCGATCGTAATTATTAAGTTATCATTAAATTTAAGTATTAAAGTCAGTAAGTATTAAAATATTGAATAAATGTAATTCTATCAATGAATAAATTCATATCAAATCAGATGTAATAAATATTTCGGTCATTCACCAAAGCTACTATGTGATTGTAAACATTCACCGGTGAAAGTCAACAACCACCAATTCCGGTCATTCATAGTAACAGTAACATGCACATCATTTACATAATAACCTCCTGAGGACGTTTATTTCATACTTTGCCGGTAACACACACACACACATATATATATATATATATATATATATATATATATATATATATATATATATATATATATATATATATATATATATATATATATATATATATATATATATATATATATATATATATATATATATATATATATATATATATATATATATATATATATATATATATATATATATATATATATATATATATATATTTATTTATTTCAATTTTATCGAAAAGAAATACCTTGAATTTTATAAAATCTTCTGATTGCGCATCAGAATCATGCCCAAAATTTTTTGCAGAATCTCTTTTTCTTTTCCTTACCTGAAAGACTTGGAACTGAGGTGTAAAAGCAATTAGCCATACAACTCTTCATAAATCATACATTTATAATAACTTAACTAAATTTGGTTTTAGTACAGCATTTTTATACAATTAACATCTTTAAAAAAAAATGCCAGATAATAAGTTCAACGTTTAAATTTTGAAATATTGGAAAATGAAAAATAATTTCCTTTTCATTTCTTCATTTTAAATTCAAATTTTATTTTCAAAGTATTAAAACGAATACTATGCCTCGAAAGCAGATCCAAAAATTCATTTCTTGGTTGCCTATAGCAACAGAGACACACTATATGACGTCTCGTCATTCATTCAGTTTCTTTATGGTTGTTTTAAATTGTTTCACTTTATATGGCGAGGTAATTTGGCATTTTTTAAAACTTTCGCCATATATATAAATCTTTATTGCGGCCTAATTTACCACCCAATTGTTTCGAAATTTTGTCTCCCCCCCCCCTATTTCGAGGGTCAGGATTCCAAATATGTAAAAAAAAATATATGTTTATTCAGAGAAAGTACGTTTTTGTGTCTGATTTCGCAACTTAATTATTAGTTAGTACTAATAAATTAGCATATTTGAAGTCAACCCCAGGAACCATTAAGATTGACACTTAGTTCGTGAAAATCCGATCATTAGAACAAAAGTTATTCAGGGTGATTCGTTTTTTTTTTTTTTTTTTTTTGCGGACTGTACATATGTCTTAAGTGAATGATTAAAACTTCTGTGTAAAAAAAATCTGTTTTGTACCCAGAAAACTACAATTATTGTGAAACAAATCAGTGGGACTAGTAAGCGCCGAGAAAAGAGACTTTTCCGTCTAATCATTATTCAGTTTATGGTGTGCTCTTCTGGCACTTAACCCCATGACATATCATTTTTCTTGATGTAGAAATGATCTTTGATTGCACAGTAAACAACAACTCACAACGGAATTTGACAGAGATGCCAACTGCTCCGGACATGACAAAATAATTAAAAAAACCGGTAAATAACCACAAAATAAATTTCGCAAATATTTGACTAGTTTTGCTTTCTCTTTAAAAAGTTGACATAAGTACTATAAAGTGGTGATTTATATAAGACTACGAATTATTTTGAAATAGTGCTGGATAAAATCTACTAAATTGAATTAATTAAACCAAGTATCACAATTGATAAACTACCACTTTGAAATATTTATTTGCTGTCTGGAGCAAGTTGGCATCTCTGTGTTGAAGACCTCTGAGACACGTCAATTATTTTTCTGACATAAGAAACAAATGACGTCTCGCAGACGTCTTCGTATGCCAAGGGGTTAAAATTGCATTTTATTTATTGAAAATCTAAAAATTAGAAGAACAGTAATGTGATGATATTATCACAATACACCCAAATTTTAACATTGTAGCTTTCGTCTAAATTTATAATTTCACTTTTGTAATGGTGCCTTGAGCCTAGTTTTTTTTAACTGCAACCGTGAGTTTGGCTAAGCCGGTTACCCGGATGACCGCTATCATTCGATTTGTGTTGGTGCCCTGAGTACCTTAGCGAGAGCCTACAGATTCGCTTTCCTTCTCTGCATGCTCAGGAGATAAGTTTATTCTATATATTAGGATTTATCTGGTCTTTCTGAAATGGCGCATTTATGCGAATTTGGAAATTCGAATAGGTTTACATTTTTGTACATTGAGTTTTGAAAAAACTAACAGTTGAGCATGCAGAGGAGACACGTGCCCCTCGATGTAGCAGAACAAAATTATACATCAGTACCAGTGCCTTTTTCTGAAGTATTGTGCCTATAATTTGTGATGTTGATCTAAAATAAAAGAAAGACAAGTGACCCTGAAGATGTTATGTCATCATTTCGATTTTCTCCGACCTGTGATCCTGGAGTTAGTCACACTATACAGACACGTGCCTGAGGCAGCCCTATCACAAGTTAGTTAAAGTTTATTTTATCGTACGACATTAAAAATGATCTCCCCATATTGAAGTAGCAAAAATTTATTACTTACATAAACTCTTTCAAAAGAAGTAATTAATGCTTTATTGCTTAAAGTATATTTTATAACCTGTTAGCACAATTAGACTGGAGTTTATAAAAAGAGTTTCCCATATTATTTTCCTCCAACTTATAAGTAGAAAACAATAAAGATATAAATTAAGAATCTCCTTCAAAGGAAATTAACGCGCATTTCAAGCAGCCTAATTAGGGCGAAGAAGCTGAGGTTTTAAGGAAAGAGGCTTATTGTTGTTTTTTCCTCTTAAAAGAAGTTATAAGCTCTCGAGGGGGAGTTTTGGGAGGATCATAAATCAACTTGCTTTAAAAAAAAATTACAAATCTGATGCCATAAATCTCTGACATGGTGAAGAAAAAAAAAAAGACAAGCATTTAAAAAATTAACTCAAAAATAAGCTCTTTTAGATAGTATTTAGAAATTGTTGGAAATTAGTTGATTATTTTATTTAGAATAAATTTCATCTTAGGTATAAGGATATTTATAAAGATATCACCATGGAAATTAATTTATGTTTTATTTTGTTCTACAGGGTGTATAATAATTCAAAATCCATGCACGAAGTAATTTTGATAGAAAATACATAATTTCTTATTGCCTTATAAAATATACAGCATAGTATGGTTAGAAAGGGGTTTAACTAATTGTGTACATTTCGTTTACAGATTTGCTTTTATGCACCTTTCTGTCTAAAATTCCAATGACTTTCTTTTTGCATGTACAGTTGAATTTTGTTTATACAGCACTTAATTACCAAAACTAAAGTCGTGGAAGGGGTTTTGGACTTGTCATAAACCCTGGACATAAAATTAAAAAATATGACCTGGTCGACTTATTCTAACCAATAAAACTGGAAATGGTTCCATAAGGATACTAGGATTTACCAAACCAAAGCAAAGCGTTATACTGTATTGCTCAAAGCATAGTTCGACAGAAAAAAAATGCATTGCTGTTTAGAATAGTGTTCTATTTTTTGAGAACACTTAACTGCCTGCTGTCGCAAGTATAGTCATCATTCCTCACTACAGATAATTCCATTTGAGCCCAACCAAAAGAAATCAAGTAACTACGTAATTATCTCGTATAAATGTCTAACAACATTTGAAAATTGAACATCACAAAAAACACAAGATGACATTTCTAGTAGTTTTAGTTTTTATTTAAATTTAATATTATTAGTACATACAAAGTTTTATATTTCAGACATCAATATTTTAGATTTTATATGACTGAATTTTTTTTTTCAAAAGCGTTAAATTAGTGTAACGCTTCGCTTAAGTAATGTGTTATGTTCGCGTAAACTAACTACCAATTTGTTGATATTAACAAAAGCAAGAGTTTGAAATTGTCTTAATCGAAAAATCGAATCTCAAACAGATGACGCTTCATCCTCTGATCGCAGAGTAAACTAACTCTTATACTTCATTTAGTTGCAAATAGTCCTTCACAAGATATTAACCCCTCAAGTACTTACCTAAATGTATCTCTCAAAACTTGTATCTTAATGCTTAAGATGTGGACCTATAACTTGCCCACACATATACAACAGCATAGGGTACCCACAATGTAGAAACTCATCAAAAAAATACGGCTATACACGGTAATATAGCCAGAAAACTGATCAAAAGTCAGAAAACTGATGAAAACTTTTACTGAAGAAATCTAACAAAATAATTTTAATACGCATTTCTTAATCACACAAGAAAAAGACACAAAATATCAATATAGGGTGAAACTGATTCATCTTTAATAATCTAACATAACCTATTATTATGTATGTACCGTTAAGACATAAGATTTATAGTTTTATTTCACATCCGTCCAACACCAACATGGTTTCAGACACTTTTAAAAATTCCGGATCAAATTATGGTATAAAGAACAGGCACTTTGGGTGAATCATCCATGAAATTAATTTTTATTGCAAAATATTTCGACGTAATTTTTACAGTAATATTTAATTAATTGAAATGATTATAAGAAGTACGGTAAATAATTTTTTTCTTCCGTAAAATGTTCTGGTAAAAATACATTTTCTAGTATAAAATACTGGTACCCTGAGTGCCGGTACTTTTTACGGAATGGAAATTTTTCAACATTTTACTAAACGAAAATTTTGATGCAGAAATTTGTCCAGTGTAATATATTTTCTCAACGTGAAAAATATAATATATAACAGTTATAGTAACTCTTGATCAGTAACTAGCAAAAATTAAAACTATATCATGTTTCATTAATTTTTAAGCAAAAAACTTAATTTGAAATATTTTGATTTAAACCAAATGATTGATTGGTTTTAACCAAAGCCAAATTATAGTATATTATGAATGAAAATCAAAAGTAAATTTAATTTACATATATAATTAATATCTTTATGGTAAACTGCTCTATAAAAATATACATATTATAAATATTGAACACATAGCTTAAGAAAAACTTGTTATAACGCATCATTTATAATAATATTTTATTCAATCTAAAAGAAGGAAATAAAAGTAATTCTTACAACAAAACACCGTTGCAACTTCTTGTAACAAATTAGTTTTAAAGAAAAGGTTGCGTTCATGTAGGGGAAAAAAAGGAATATTTTTCCGTCCTTTTCACTTAAAGTAGTCATCACTTCTCTTGGGTATTACTTAGATGGAGTCATAAATCAAAACTCTTTGACAAAAAAAAAAAAAAAAAAATCGCAAATCTTTTCCGCAAATCCGACTACATAAATTTTCTTTAAAAAATGAATGGAGCTTAACCACGCAAAAAATTCTAAATAATATTCTGCGATAACATTAAAAAAATTAGTTAATTAATTTACCCTGCTTTTACTGTTAAGATTGGAATCTATTATACAAAAGAAAATTAATGCGACAAAAATATTTTTGCTATTACGTAAGTATTTAAGTAATTATTTTAAACAATACATAATTAATCCCGGTGTAATTAATTTTTTATGTACTAATTAAAGTCTGTCTGTAGTTTACGAGCATTTGAAAAATTTGTTCCTTTAAAGACAGCAAAATGACCTAAAAATGAATGACGATTCAAAAAAATTGATTAAAAAAATACGAAGAATATATATGTGTAGGATCTGCTACGTGCTGTTTAAGTAACGACAGTAAAAAGAAGAAGAAAAACTGCAAGAGAATTTTTTTTTTAAATAACCACTGATTTCAACCAGGGGTGAAAGCGAGACGGAAAATAGGAAAGGCTGGTAGTGAAACCTTTTCAGTTATAGCTAGTTTTGGGGAGGAGTTAACTTATTCTTTTTTTAAATTATTCAACAATATCTACTTAATCTTCGAAAAGTAGCAGTTTTATATATATGCTAAAATTTTAAAAGAAATCTTGATAGTTACAGATATTTTATTTTTTTCGAAAAAAATGCTGGAATGAAATGTCTTAAGTACCAGTTTTTTTCTTTTTTCCGTCCTGCTATATAAGGGCTTTCACCCATGATTTCAACAACAGAGTGGTGCAATTAGAAAACAAAATTAACGTACCCATTGGAAATACCTCAGATGAAATGCTCTGATAGGTTGAAGAATATAGCTTTAACGTCAATGTTTTATAGTTTTAACGTGAATGGCACCATCTAGTGGAAATAATTACGAACTACTTCCAAAAATCTTTTAAAATAAAGTTCCTTGTTTTATGTGCAGAATGAAGTGAATCATACACTTTTCAACTACCGTTTTTTCAATTTATCTTTCAAATAGTTGTTATTATCAAAGCATCTGATAATATTAAATATATCGCCAACCGGACTGTGTAGGGGCAGGGAACTGTCCTTGCATCAGAAAGGTTCTGGGTTCGAATCCCGGGCAAGGCATGAATGTTTCTTTCTCTCTATCGATCTATATGTCTTCTATGTCCTTTCTCCTTTGTGTGACTCTCCTTTGTCTCCTTTATGTTCTCCTTTTCCAACTGGGTAACGAAAAGAGAGTTAGCAGTTCTGGCACTTTCTGTGGCCAATGGACAATGGTTCCAAGTGCCTGCCATTAAAAAAAATTAAATATATCTATATTTTGATGGTAAGTTTTGTCCTTGAAAAATTTTACAGTGGCTATCTAAGCTATCATATGAGTCTAATGAAAAATGTCGGATTCTATTATTCAATTATTTAAGTACCCAATCAAAACAATTTTATGTCTGTTTTTAAATTAATAATTGTACTCTGCTTCAATTTGTATATTTAAAATCAGAAATAAAAACATGGTTTTTTATTCTTTTATCATCGTTTCTTTTTAACGTAATGATTATTTGTCCATTTTCGATAATTGCCATTAAAAATTAATAGCGTATGCAATAAATTAACAGCAAGACATATTAAAATTGGTTAATATAATTTTCTATATTTATGTTGTGTTACAACATTCTACTACGTTAATATCATTAGGTAAACTTCCCTTTTTCTCATTTATTTAATTTACTTATTGTTATTTAAAGAAATTAAACCAAATTCTCTAAAATTTAAAATATTAAGCATATGAAGTCTTAATATGAAAAAAAGAATCTTATGATGTTTAATTGATTTGAAGAAAAACTAAATAAAAATGGCACTGCAAATAATAAAAGTAAAAAAAAGGTACGAAAGAGAAAAAGGAATGAAACAACTATCATAAGCTGCGAGACTGGAGAAATTGGATCTTCGAAATGATGATGTTCAGCCAGCGTAACGCACCTCTGATGGAGATATGTATAGCCGTTTCATCATTTTCTGAGAGTATATTTTATTTCAAGAGGTATTATCTGATTAAATTGACGATATTTTTCAAAGAAATGTTTTATAAAACAATGGTTTATTTCAAAGATCGGAGAAAATTCCGGATGTAAGAACAAATTGTTAAGGTTAGGAATATATTTTGAATTGAGTATTTTATTTTGGAAAATACTTTTATCAATAAATTTGTTGAAATACAAAAAAATGAAAATTGATGAAAATTGATTCCATTCAGTTAAAAATGAGGAATGCTAAGGCTGTAAAGTAAAGATTCGTACAAAAGATTAGAAATGGGATAGAACTATTTGTTCCAGCAAATGAAGTACTTTTTAGCTGAATTTTTATGTGCAATTTAACTCTGGTAATAAAAAAAGTAAATTACGTAGATTATGCTTCACCCATATAACAGTGTAAAATTGATTTCAATCTCAGCAACATTGCTGATGAAGATGCTGAACATATTCTTCTTCATTGCAATCTGTATGCGAGTGCCCGAATGAAATTAAAGACTGATTTGAGGCGTCTTTCTATTTGTTGGTCTCCTGTCTTATCAGAACTTGTCAAAAGTATTGAAAGTCTTGCTGCCTTGCGGAATTTTGTTTTTAATTTAAATTTGTAAATTTTTCTTCTTTTGTTTTCTACTTACAACTGTAAGCCTCATGCTATACTTTGTGGTGCATGAGGAGTTTTAAGTCGTTCAATAAAAATAAAAAAAATTTAAAAAAAAAATCTCAGCAACAATTTCTATTACAATTTTCTATTATTAATCATTAAAAATTATTTATAAAAAAAGTTCCTTTTGGAATTCAAAAGCAAGAGGAAAAGTTTGCAAACAATCTGTCTTATACATTAGAATTTAAAATTAAGAAAATTTTTTAAAATTTATTTGATCATCTCCAAAGCAGTTTTTGGTGATTTTTTTCCGGGCTTAAGTTGATATAATACAAAAAATAAGCATTCAGCAATTAAAATATGCACTCATGATGGTGAATAGCATCTTTGGCAGTTGGTTCCAATTGTTTAATAAAAACATTTTCAATCTCTTGATGATGGCGAGTACGGTCAGTTATAATTGTACGGTCAGTTCTTATTGCCCTCCGACAAGTTTTCTAGAATTGAAGTTTAGAGAACTGACTGGCAAACACACCGAGCGGAAATCAATTTCCAGATAAATGCTGATTAGATGAGTGTCTATCAAAGTAAAATTAGCTTAAACCTTAACGCTAAAAAAGCAAACATAGGAATTTAACTAAAGCGTGAATAAAGCACAAATAATAGCACAAAATATACATAATTTGCATTTTATTCACGTTGTTATGCTTTTTTTATTCATAACATTAATCCTTATCTTTATTTGAATAGGACTTAAAATCTCCAATCATATAACTCACAGCAACTCTATAACGGCTTGGAAGAGTGTGTAGCTATTTAAACACAAATCATGTACAATCACAAATCATATTTAAACACAAATCATGTCCGAATAACAAGTCAACACAAATCCAAATGAGAACAGGGTATACTTTAAGCTAAACAATCATATAAAGAAAAACAACATAAATAAAGCACAAAGAAATAAACAAAAAAAGCCGATTCTATGAACAAAAAAGTCATTTCAATGCTGGCATTTTGTGTTTAGACTCTGGGGAAGGTTCTTGTTTATAGAACTGAAGCTAATTTAGAACTGTACCAAACTAGAATCGAACTGTAGAATTTTTTCCGGGTTTCGTGAATATGCTTTGCTATATTCACGAAGAACATCTGTAAAAAGGGACCACACCCTCTATTAAGTATTTTCTTTTGGTTCAATTTTGGATACACTGTTTCATACCTTCTGACTCAAATGACTATTACGCACTACAATGACAAAACTGTGCACATAATAACTGTTTAACCGTTATTATTACTTTTTTTGTACGAAATAAATCAACCTAAGCTTAACCCCTTAACATATCATTTCTTGATATAGAAATGATCTTTGATTGCACTGTAAACAACAACTCGCAACGGAATGTTGACAGAGATGCCAACTGCTTCGGACACGCCAAAATAATTTTAAATAAAGGTACAAATAAAAATTTAACAAATAACAAAAAACTACAAACTATATTTTGCAAATATTTGACTATTTTTGCTTACTTTATAAAAGGTATAGCTTGTTATAAGTGGCGAATTATATAAGCCTACGAATTATATAGAAATAGTGGTGGATAAAAATCTATTAAATTGAATTTATTAAACCAAGAATCAAAATGTATAAATTACCACTTTAAAATATTTATTTGCTCTCCGGAGCAAGTTGACATCTCTGGTTTAAGACGTCTGAGCAGGGATGAAAGCGAGACGGAAAATAGGAAAGGCTGGTAGTGAAACCTTTTCAGTTATAGCTCGTTTTGGGGAGGAGTTTACTTATTCTTTTTTTTTAATTATACAGCAATATCTACTTTATCTTCGAAAAGAAACAGTTTTATATATATGCTAAAATCTTAAAAGAAATCTTGATAGTTACAGATATTTTATTTTTTTCGTAAAAAATGCTGGAATGAAATGTCTTACGTACCAGGTTTTTCTCTTTTCCGTCTTGCTATATAAGGGCTTTCACCCATGCGTCTGAGACACGTCAACTATTGTTTTGACAAAAGAATCAAATAACGTCTACCAGACGTCTTCGTATGTCAAGGGGTTAAACTAAATTGTATAAAAATCCTTTCAGTTGCGTTGGAGATGATCTTCTTAATACCATCCATTATATATTAACCATGTAACAATTATAATTATTTCATTACTAATTATTTAAATATTAATAAACCTATTATATTCATATGCTAATTATTTTTCTAATTTATTATTATATATCTAAAAAGCTTTCAGCCAGTATGTTCCTTTTATCCCAACAAAATCACATCAGTGGAAGTGAGCAACGCATTAACCTATATCTGTTTCTTCTCGTTACATAATATCGATACGTAAAAGGAGTCATAACCAAGCCTTGAGGGAAATCTATACCTTCAATGAATGCATCAAAGAATAGTACCGTGAACCAGGCTTTCAGCGATAGAAATGACCATACCGCATATCCTTTGGCTTTATGGATATCAGTACAAAAGCGTTGAATATTATTCTCCCCATAGGTAAACCCATTTACTCAAGAACTAGAAATATAAAGGATAATGATTTAAGAAAATAATACCACTGAGAGTATTGCATGAAAAAAGCTCTATTACTGTCTAAATCTAAAAGTAGGAGCTTTGGGCTGTGTAGGATTTTTTTAAAACGCTTTCATTTATTTGTATTTTTAATTTATTATAATTCATTCTTATACTATCTTTGTACGCAAATTCAACCATTGCGAGTCACATTGTTTTTTTCCTGCTCGTATTATTATTGAAAAATAAAAATAATGGTGATGATATAGAAAATTATGGAAAGATCATACATTTTGTTACAATTATATAAATTAAATATAATTATGTTAATAATAATTTTACAAAACTAATATCACTGAGAGTAATATTTAAAAAACTCTATTAGTTTCTAACTCTAAACCTACTCCGTCAGATTTTTCATTCTAAAATTATGGTAAAATAACCGGTAGCAGTGTGTCCATCCAATTAACCGTAAAGTTTACAGTAAATATCATCTTTTACATTTACGGTTTTGAAATCGTTTACGACTATTATGGTTATAAAACCATAAATACAAAACTATACTGCCATTTAATAATTTTACACCTAGCCATTTTAACCATTTACATCAAGAATGGTTCCAAAACCATAAAAAAGAAAGTTAACTGGACAGTGGAGATAGACAGTGGAGAAAAAATGGTTAATTAACAATTTCTTTAATTTTTATCTTGCCATATTCAAGAAAAACAATCAAATAACCATGAGTAAGATGGTAATTAAACTGTTAACTGTGAGAAGAACCATTTATTAATTGCTTTCACTTAATACGGTTAAATAACCATTTTTTAAATAAACAGACCACCAACTAAACCCACCTAATGCAGCCACTTAGTCTCTTGCAAATTGGTTGCATTAGTATAGTTGAAGGAGCTAATCTGCCAATCTTATGACCGTGAGAACAAGGGTTTGAGCTTCAGCGTTAATGCCACAATATTTCCTCTAGCCCCATTAACGCATGAAGTATTTCCAGTGCTTTTACTCCCCGATTTGTGATATTGGACTGTTAGAATACGATGCTCTTATTCTCGCATAGAGTGCAGCAGCATAAAGTTGCTAAACTATGTCTAATGTCCAGCTAAAGTTCTTTTTTACGGTTTTGAAACCCTGCTACTTCCAAATGGCTGAAAACTGTATAGTTTTGAATTCATGGTTTTTTAACCATACTAGTTGCAAATGGATTCGAATCAGCAAGGGTAAAAAATGTTCTTCCCCGTAACATTTATGGTTTATCGGATGAACAGACGGCTGCTGGTTATTTTGCGATAATTTTAGAATGAAAAATTTTAGCAGTGTAGATATAGAGAGGCAAATAGCAAAAATAAACTAAACTTGTAGCATAAAATTTCACAAGCGCTCTGTTTATTTTAATTTGTGTGGACAGAAAAAAGATTTAATATTACACCAGGAACTTCAACCACTAATGTAATTTCATTAGTATTATATCATGTTTTATGACTATAGAAAATAAATATTAAGGATATATATATATATATATATATATATATATATAATAAAAATGGATAATCTATAAAAGGATATATCTATAATAGGTTAGATGACTAATCCAGTTCAATAGAAACAGCCGTTGTCATTTGTAATGCCCCAAGCTTATTATAAAAGTCTCTAGTAATTTTCTAATCAGATGGAAACTTTTTAGGTTTATTGTTGTGAGATCACAAAATATTAAATTGAAAAGAAAATAAATCATTCTTTTTTTATTTCTCTGATTTACTTCTGGCAGTTTACAATAAGCCAAAAATAGTGAAAGCTAATTGCTAAATTTATTACAATATACCTAATAAAATTCAGCGTAATTTAGTATTTTTTCAATTTTTCCTAATGAATATACGAGACATTATTCTGATTGCTTAGATTCTGAACAAATTTCACATAGTACACTGAGACAATAAGTGTTGTCAGAACTTTCAAAATATGGTAAAATTTACCGTATTTGCAACTTAAGAGAACACCAAAACGCTTCACAAATTTTGGTAAAATTAACACTAAAATATGGCTTTATAATATAAGATAAAATTTGGTAATTTTACCAAGTTACCTTAAAGCATTGCATAAAAGCCATTTATTTGGTTGAATTTATTTTTCAGCTTTGTATACTTTACTATATGTGTGGAACTATAATATTGAAAACCATAATTTCCTGTAAACCTTTAACATATGAATGACAAATTTTCCAAATGAATGCTCTAAATACCGTATATTTTGTATTTTATTACAGAACTAAGTTTTTATTACCACACATTACGGTAATTTTACCATAATTTTTTCCCCGTATAAAAAGTGCTAATAACTCTTCCAGTTAGATCGGAGAAATGTAAAATGCGAGAGACGTTAAAAACGAGTAATTAGTTTATTACCTATGATATATGAAAAATGTCTTAGTTTGATTGAGAATAGGCTGTATCTGTATTATAAGACTGCCAACTTGTAGTAAAACTCAATAAAACTTATAATACATTTAAACTTATAACAAACTTATTGCTTCTTTTCATACATTTTAAAAAATTAAAAATTCATGCGCATTAGAAAAAAGATTTTTAATTAAACATGAACAATTTAGTTTTTTTTTCTCTTCTAAAAATAAAATTATGCTTTTTTAAGGTATATTTTTCTTAACGCCTAGATATACATCTCTGTTTTTTTAAAATAAATGCGCATAGAGGCATTAAAAAACATCATTATTTAAAAATAAATGAATATAAAGGCGTAAAATTTACAATATAATTTCAAAAGAAAGAAATAGGGAAGAGTGAAACACTGAAGCACATCCCATTAAAAAAAGAATTTTCATTGCCAGCTGGTAGTTAATTTCTAAAGCTAATCTTAACAAACAACCAGAAAAAAAATGTAGAAAGCTTTCAAAAACTGAAAAAAATTCAAAATTCAAAAAAAAAATTATAATACTTCTCAAATCCTTTAAATACTTAAAGTCTGCAACCACTAAAAGCTTTTATAAAACGAAAGAAAACGAGGTCGCTTTAACAAGATAAATACTCTGCTTAGTAGAATTAGTCGAAGTAAATAAATTCAGTTAACTTAGTTTTTGGTTCGCGATAATCTTTAAATAAGTAAAATAGATATTGTCTGGAATGCTCGAATAAGACGTTTTAGAAGCAGTATTAAAAAATAATGAGTTTAAAACAGTAATTTTCAGACTTGAAGCTAGCTAATTGCAATATATTCATTTAATCTGAAGTTTGAACAATCCAGAAAAAAAACTTAAAAAACGCTATACTAAAAGGTTTATTTCCTCAAAGTAGAAAATTTAAACTTGCAAGCGTAAGACCTTACTAAATTATCTATTGTAGTTAATTCTGGGCTGATTTTAACTTATTATTTTTTTAAGGAGATGGCAATAATTCAAATAACTTAAAAATTTTGTGGGAAATAGATTAGTCTTTAAATATATTTTTTATTAATGAATTCAGACATGCAATGAAGATATTTTTTTAAAGAAAGGCAAATTGATCGAATATACATCATTATTGTGTTTTACCTTGAACCACCATACGTTGTACCTTAGTCCAGGATTGCAAACTTTCTACGCTTTTTGGGAATTATTTTAGTCATAGTTAAAATATATGATTCGTTATTATTTTAATGTATAATTCGATGTTTTATAAATATGATTAAAGGATTTTTTACACACCACTACATTTAAATAATTCAAAAATTCACAAAAAACATCACTTCGTTCCAAACCACTCGTGGTGGAGTTTTTGAAATGTTAACAACAATTCCAAAAATTCAGAAAGCTTTAGTTTTTAATCGACTTCCTCACTATAAAATATCTTTCTCAAGAGCTTGGGAGTTATAAGCTAAGTACGAAGTACTAAGAGCTTTAGACTATTTTATGTTACTTTTTGGATAACACTCAGTTTAAATTCTTTCTAAAATTGTTTTTTCATTGAAATTGGATATCCATGCAGTAAAAACTCAATATTTATAATTTAAACATATTTCAAGTAGCCTGCATAAGCTAAAATAAATTAATTTAATCAAAATCATGATACCAAACACTATACAATGCTAAAAGCATTAAAAAGAAATTCTGCTGTGAGTGTAAAAATGCACAGCAAGCTATATTGTGCTTACTGGACTTGCTCATTATACCTTGGACAGGTTCAAGGTGATGTGCAATACTGAGACTATGCATAATTTTTTAAAAAAAATATTTCTTCTCATTTTTATTTTTTTACTAAGATTAACAAAAATAAATATTTTTCTTAAAACACTGTACTTCGTCTTGAAAACAATAACATTTATACTTCTCCTACTTTGCTTTCAAATAAAAATACAATTAGATTTCATTTTCAAATCAATTTGATTGAAAAATATTACTTAGCAATTAAAGAAATAGAAAAAAGTCATTTTTCGCGTACTTGTAAAACCTGAAACAGTCACTAGCAGGGCATATAGTACTTATTCTTATAGGTATCAACCAGATGCACAGAATTCCCGCCAGTAGGGTGTAGCACTTGTATTTGCACTTGTCTGAGATAAATACTCTCCCAGAAACAAATCCCTACCTTACAACTATGCTGTGGAATAACACAAAAAAATAAATAAATGAATAAAGGCTAAGTCATGTTGCCTGCACAGACTGTTAAATAAATGGGATCACTTTTAATTATAGGATCTTGAGCAACGATGTTTCAGGGGATAGAGCGCTCGCCTTCCAATGCGGCGATCCAGGTTCGAATCCCAGTCGATACGAATTCCACATCCGGCTTGCGCCGACCACAGTGCTGACGTGAAATAACCTCAGTGGTAGACGGATCATGGATCAGAGCCCCCTTGCCGTTAGGCTAACCGTGGGAGGTTCTCGTGGTCCTCCTCTCCATGTAACGCAAATGTAGGTTAGCTCCGTCAAAAAGTCTTCCACGAAGAAAAATTTCTCCCAATACTCGATCCAAGAGTTCCCTTGTCTTCTGGATTGGGTTCAAAATTACAAGGCTGCGGAGTTGAGCATTAGTTGTCGTAAACCCATAAAATTGGGTCGGCTGTTCAACGACGTTTATAAACTAAAAATAATAGGATCTTCACCTAGACAAAAACTGCATAGTTACGAACAAACTTATACACAAAATATGCTTGCCCGGAAATGTCATCGTAACCGGTTAGGGGAGTTTCCCTATTTTGAACTGTTCAGAAGCAAACAAGGAAACAATTCAAAATAGGAAAGCGCACTGAGCTGTGTACGACAACATTTCCGAGTTTTAACTCAAATAACGTTTCTTAACTCCCCTAAAACTTTTTAAAACATTTATTTGATCCCCTGCTAGATATATTGTTTTTGAACTAGTATATTTCAACAAAAAATAGACCAAAAATATCATTTGAAAAATTCATAGGGCTTGAAAGAGAGAAACAGATTTCTGATTTGAAATTTATGATGCAAAAGTGTTTGTTAAAAAATCTCATGAGACAAAAAAAAATGTTCCCCAGCGTAATCGATATACCTAAAAATATCTTGAATACTAAATTAAAACAAAATCTCCCGACTTATACACAACATAGTATAAAAAATACTAATAAAGATCAAGTAATTTAATAATAAATATTTATTAACTATTCCTGATACACCGAATGAAACTGATAGAATAAACTGCACTGTGGTAAATTAAATCCAAATATTCATTTGGGGTTCAAGCTTTCTATCAGGAACATCAAACATTTCCTATTTGTTGAATCGCATAAATAATCACCTACTAAAATGATCAATACTTTATATCTTACCTGTTATCATTACCTGTGAATCCCAAATTCTATTTAGGCTTTTAAAATTCATTTGGTCATAAAATCAGAAGAGTAACTGTTCTTAAGTATAAGCTTAAATTTATAAGGGGTTGAAATATCTGTTAAGATATTTTAAATATCAAAGGGCATAAGGTACTCCAAAATGTATAACGCTTTTAGAAATGGAAATAATATGAGATTCAATATCGGAAATCTGGATCCATCACTTTGATATCACTTATAATATCACTTTTTATATCTTAGCATAAGTATAAAATTTAGAAATTCCAAATAATTAAAAAAAAACAATAACCATATAGTCAAGTAAATCTGAGTCATGATTTTTATTGATTGTTTAGCCATCTTAAGTTATGTATAATCTCTCTCTGTATATATGTTACGGCTAGAGCCCGAAGTCCGGCCAATTCGCGATCTGGCCGGCCAGATCGCGAATTCGCCGTACCTCTTGTCCAAAGTCCGAAATTTTCTTGATTTCGGGAATTGGCCGGCCAGATAGCGAAGTAGCAGAGGATGGCTGGCCAAAGTCCAAAATAATTGAAACGATCAGTGAATATTTTACTTTGACGGCCTTCTAAAATTATATAAATAATTCTTATAAATCTTCTAATTTAAAAATATAAAAAATAGAAGTTTTTAAATTGTCTATTAAATAATCATTAATTTAATAATCATTAATTTAATAATCATTAATTTAATAATCATTAATTTAATAATCATTATGAAATTGTCTATTTAATTGTCTAGTCATACTTGTCATACATACACCAAAGGTCTAGTCATACTAGGTCTAGTGAAGTATCACTACCGGTATACATTTGCCCGATATACCTTACACTGATGTTTTTTTAAGGTTCAGTGCCTCTGCCCGGTATACATTTGCCCGGTATAATGATTTTTTTCTTCAAACTTTGTCTGATCTTCCGATGCCAATTCGCGATTTGGGTGGCCAATTCTCGAAATCAAGAACAATTTCAGACTTTGGCCAGCCATCATCGGCCAATTCTCGAAATAAAGGAAAATTTCGGACTTTGGTCAGTTAATTTACAGCGTTCTTGGCCAATTCGTGATCTGGCCGGCCAGATCGCGAATTGGCCGACTTCGGACTTCTTTCGTTTTGTTTTGATGCCTCGTCTATTTTGTTTGAACCCTCAAACTCCTATTTTCTGAGTAACTACCATTGTTAATTTTAAGATTTCACTAAATTCTTTGAGACCTTCTGGTGTTGCCATGAATCGCCACCAAGCCTACCTTTTTGAATCCTCTTTTTTTACTGAGAGGTCACGTGCGTGCACTTAGAGTCTACAGTATTCTCCGGATGCCCCATGGCGTGGGCGAGACGGGGTTAAGCTTTGATACCTCTCGACCAAAGTGCGAAATAATTGAAACGATCTTTATTTCGCACTTTGGCCGGCCATTTCGCGAAGTGGCCACGAAGTTCCGGCCAAAAGTGCCCCTGTCCGGTATACCCTACACTGATGTTTTTTTAAGGTTCATTGCCACTGCCCGGTATATATCTGCCGGTATACCCTACACTGATGTTTTTTTAAGGTTCATTGCCACTGCCCGGTATATATCTGCCGGTATACCCTACACTGATATTTTTAAATTTCATTGCCCCTGCCCGGTATATATCTGCCGGTATACCCTACACTAATGTTTTTTTAACGTTCGGTGCCACTGCCCGGTATGCATTTTCTTGGTATTTATCTTCTAATCTATCGTCAGTAAGTACTAAAATATCGAATAAATGTAATCTATCGTCAGTATGTATTAAAATATCGAATAAATGTAATTATATCATCGAATAAATTTAATTATATCTGGCCAATTCCCGAAATCAAGATGAGATCGGACATTGGCCAGCCAATTTACAGCGTTCTTGGCCGATTCGCGAAGTGGCCAAATTCGGGCTTCGGACTTTGGATATATATATATATATATCCATTACTCCCGTTCTGACAACATCCAGTCACGAGAATGCTTCATTTTTGTATTTTCTATTCCATATAATGTATATACAGTTTTGAAAATGATTTCAAAAATATTTATTCGAGAGGAGTTATTACAGACATAGAGTGTGGTGTATATTGACACAAATAAAAAAATAACGTCAAATAAATACTTTAATAAAAATAAATTTGGAGTTTTGCAACTTGCACTTATACTGCTACATCATATTTTTTTAAAAACTCTTTACCTTAATAACTAAAAAAAATATGACCACCTAGCTTTTGAGAGCTCTGCATTCGTATTGAAACTCTGGAAATAAAATCATCCCACTAAACAAGAAATTTACTTTTTTCCTTTGAATAATGATAGTTCCTGAGCAAGTTTAAAAGCAGTACTAAATTTCTAAAATTCTTCTGATATCGTTGATATAAATTAAAACTGAAATCCAAAATTCTGCGGTGACGAAAAAAGAACAGTTTTCCTAAACAATGAAGTTATTACCTGATTAAAAATTCTACATCAGACATTTGTGTTCGCTATGATTTTGCTCTTTATTTGCTGAACAATTTTTATGTGGTTTGAACTCAAAAAAAAAGAAGGAAAAAGGTGACAATTTTCATACTTTAACCCACCACCATAAGTTTATAAAAGTCAATCATTAAATCAAAATTATCAAAATGAAATGTATAAATATTTGTTTCAGAATCATTTATGGTTTAAACTTGCGGCTATTATTTTTTTATATAGATAAGTTTTACCATATTATCATACCTTAGAAATTATATTGCAAAATAATATGCTTCAACTTGATGGGAACTATGGTACAATATAACACCTTAATTGATGTTACAACAAGTTTGAATTGTGAATATGGTTTAATGCACATATAATATGGTTCAGCGTGGAATCGATATTTCTAAGAATGTAGAACAAACAAAATTGCCTTGGTTATCTTTTGAAAATGTAAATAATTATATAAGAAACAGTCTTTCAATTTTTGGAATTCAGAAAGTTGTATCTAAATGCACCATCAATATATAACGATTAAAATAATTAGTTGCCTCAGTTAATGAACTTCAGCCAGTCATTATTTGCTTAATACATTTTGTGTTCAATTCTATAGAATATTTTATTTTGTTAACTTGAAGCAGTAGATAATGTTCATAATTATAAATTCTGATTCGCCTCTTGATTTAGTAATTTCGTAATGTTTAGTTAATGTTTTAGAAATTTAGTAATGTTTACAAAATGTGTAATGTTAATAAAAACTACGTTGCTTGACAATTGCTAAGAAACAACTGATTTATGCAAAGTAGTGTTCTTGACAGCCGACCTATAACAGTAGAATGAGGTTTAGAGGTCGTTGGTACAGCAGTACGCGTTATTTGTATAAAATACTTTGCACACAATCTCTTCATTCATTCGACGACTCGTAATGTTAGGTATTTGACCAAAATAGCACAATAGATTGTTGAACTTATTCAGAGAAATTCAAGGTAGTACTGAAACAATTAAGGGCATAATGTAGGCAAGATATAATTTGAGTTTAAACGATTAGTTAGACGATCAGTTAGATCAGGAGGAGCAGCTAGACGACTAGGAGGTCAAATTGCCACTTCTGAATCCGCAGTATCTGAAGTTTAAACGATTAGTTAGACGATCAGTTAGATCAGGAGGTGCAGCTAGACGACTGGGAGGTCAAATTGCCACTTCTGAATCGGCAGAAGTGTAAGGAAGTGTAACGCCGCGATTAAAAAACTCTGTTGAAGGAAGAGATGATGTGCGATAGCAAGCCGGTTGTCGTTGTGGGAACACCACATTTCGAGAGCAACTATATGTATCCCCAGTAGTGAAAAGGAACAGAAATATCACTCCCAGGCAGATAACTGCAGATCTTGCAACCACTAACGGTACACATGTTTCTCCCATGACCATCCCACGGCTAAAAGCTTAAATTGTTTTGCATGAACAAACATGTTCGAGGCATCCCGATCTAACAACGCCATCGTCGAGAGTGATTACGTTAGTGTAAAGAACATATTGGTTAAGGTAACTAGTAAAGGTCCAGAGTGATGCTCTACGAGGAATTCCGATTCACTAGGGAAACTAATTCTGGCTACCAGTTAGCGAGGAGAGAGATAGGAACACGTTGTGTACAACAATAGGTTTATGAACGTGATCGGTATGCCCCAGACGTGCCTGTATGGGAAGGCAACAAGCTCAATGCTTAACACTGCTTCACATCTTTGAGCAAGATAACGTTACATTGCAGTGGTATAGCAGAGAGGGTATCCTATATCATGTTTTTCTTTTTAGAGGTGTTTTAAGTCCAGACTTTCTGTTTATGGACGACAATGTGTAAGTGCACAGGTATCAGACACACTAGAAAGTAAAGATATTGACCTTGTGCAATGGCCTGTGTACTCCTCGGACCGAAACCTATAGAATTTGCCTAGGTTGCTCTTGACAAATGTGTTTCACAAAGAGCACACCCTTTCCAAACCGTGCAAGAGTTGCATTGAGAGAAGAGTGGTACAATATCCCACAGGGACAAAACAATTACGAAATGAATGGTTTAAGTACCGTATATTTTGGTTTTATTAAACAGAATTATGTTTTCTTATTTTTTTAAACCAGATATGCCATTGCAATATAGTACTCTGATTTTACCAGAATTTTTTCACCGTGTATTTTGCTAAATAACATAATATAACTGAGCAATGAAATAAAATACAAATCATATAATAAATCAATTATCCAGGTAAAAATTTTTTTTATTCAATCTAAAAACAGTAAAGCAAAGAACAATGTTACAACTGCATAACTTTCAACCATCAATACATATTTTAATACATATGTTATTTTATTCTTGACTCGTAAATATAAAGAAATCACATTACCCAAAATACCGCAAAATACTTTTGATCATGTCAATTTTTGAAATTAAATAAGTTTGAAAAATTGCTTTTTATTTTTACTTCAATTCAGTTTGTTTTAAATTCCCCCGGCATTGTTTTAATTAGTAACCTTAGAATATAAAAAATTTTTTATTTATGTTTTCATTTTCCCACTGGGTAACGAGAAGAGAGTAGCAGTTCTGGCATCTGAGGCCAATGGGACAATACATCCCAAGTGCCCGCCATTGAAATAAAATGTACTCATTTTTATTTTTAAAACAGCCATTTAACTTAGTTACTAGTTAAATTCACCATGCTATCTAGTTGGATTCAACAAGTAACTCAATTCATAATGGTATTAATGTTGAATAATAGTTGTTCACTAATTGAAACTCATTCTAACATAAATAACGTTTGTTTCATCTTAATAAAATATTGACTTTAATCAGTTATTTTCTGTGTCATAAAAATAATTGCATTAATTAAACATGTTTTTGTAGCATTAATTAAACATCTTCTTTATACACTACAAACATTTTTTCTTAAAAAGAATTATATTACTTGGTATTATAAGTCAATAATAAAATAACAGAAGAAACAGTTTAACTACTTCAAGTTAATTCTTATTAAAAATTTTGATGTAAGGATTAAAAAGAATCTTTTTAGAAATAATAAATATCTTTAAGTGTTAACAAAATCATGAAGGAAGTAAACCTACAATTAAGACTGTTTTGAAACTATTCCCATGTTAATAAAATGCTAATTAGAGTCTTTTCATGATGTTTAAATTTTTACTTTTAATTACGTTTTATTTGATACTTTGGGATTGAGTTTGTGCAAATAATCAGGTCATTAATCTTGAAAATGATTACTTTCGAATTTTTATAAGAAAATTTGTGCTTTTTTTCTATTCGATTTCTTAGATCAACGTTAAAAGGAAATGTGTAAAAAAGTTTTGTATGAATCTTTGCTGAATCTTGTCGTTTCCTTTCTTATTTTGATATATATATATATATATATATATATCAATTTTTCTCCTTCCCAAAATTGAAATAATATCTCTTCTATTTATGAAATATTCTTAAAGTAAATCATAAAAGATAATTTCACAAATCAAAATCAAGTAAGGAAACTTGATTTCGTGATTTTTTTTCTGTAGATAAACATAAATAGTTCATAAAAATTAACGAAAAATATGAAAAAATAAATCATAAAAATTGATAATTCTTGAAAATATTCTCCGTTTTGAATTTTAACTTTTTAATGTAACTGAATACATTATATTTAAAAATTGTTTTTCTTGTCAGCCTTTAAAAATTGCGTATAAATCTAATTGAATAAAGGTCGTAAAAGTAATTTCAAATACTTTTTTATTTGTCTGAAGGTTGAATTGTTACTTTTTCCTGCAATACAATAGACTTGTTTTATAAAAAGATTTACTGAAATCAGGAAAAATCTTTCCTGTTATTGATTAGGAAGTTTTCTTTACAGCTACACGTGTAAGTACTTTAAAAAGAAAAGGCTTATTTAACTTGAAACTGTAATACAATCTATTTTCCGATTTCTTTTCTTCGAAAATAACTTCGAATTTTTCAAGTAGATACCAAGCCATTTATTCCAATTTATTCCAGGCAAGAAATTTGTTAAGACCTAATTTTTTCGTGTTTTTATATTATCTTGCTCAGTTTCAAATGATAAAAATATCTTATCATTTTGAAAAAAAATTGATTTGTAACTAATAGGAGAGTAAATAAATTCCAATATAAAGCAGAAAATTAAATATTATATGAAACTATTAGAAAACATTTTACTATTTTAATTAAATATAATAAATAAGTTAAGTATAGTAGATAGAAATTTTAATTTTTTTTTTTTTAAATTACCATGCATTTTATTATTATGACTTTTATTATTGACTCTACTTGTTATGGTATTCATATTTTTGTATCAAGCTTGATAAAATCATTAGTGATTAGGTTTAAACGAAAGCAAAATATCTACCAGAAAAAGTAAACATAGCATTTATTTTTGTTTACACCATTATAGAAATACAATTATCAATTCTAACTTCATTTAATTTTTTTTTGCAAAGTTTTGCTAAGCCTAGTTCGAATTCATAATATTAACTTCTCTGTAATGTGTATATGCTTAACAAACTAATTTTATTTTCAGATATATTATAAAGATTCATCCTAAATTAATGATACTTGTTCTTTAATGTATCGTAAAAGTAACTTGACTGACTTTTATGTGTATCTTATCTTACTGTAATTATAAATTTTAGTGTTCTGAATAACAAAAATAGCGATGGTTACTTTACACCGGTAAAATCCTAGAATAGCCCACTTCTTAGCGATTTTTTGAAGTCTCGCCAATTATTACTGGGATCAACGATGCTTTTTGATTGTTAAAAATCAATAAAAATTATTACAAACTTATAAAAATATTTTTAATAGAATAAAAAATAACTTACCATTACTCTGATCGCGCGCATTCATAGGCTTTCGAAATTAAATTTTGATTCATAAACCGTTCAATCATCGCTCTCTTACCTTTTGTATTCAGTCAAGTTAAAAATTTACTCGACCATTCGCTTGCTATTTTTAACCAGTACCATACAAAAAAA
Organism: Parasteatoda lunata; assembly: GCA_949128135.1. Taxonomy (NCBI): domain Eukaryota; kingdom Metazoa; phylum Arthropoda; class Arachnida; order Araneae; family Theridiidae; genus Parasteatoda; species Parasteatoda lunata. Next base: position 45,078,786 of record OX421978.1, on the reverse strand, counting down.
TTTAAAAATTAAATAATAACGGTAATAAATAAAATAACTGTTTAAAAAAATGAATTAACGATGACTCTTACAGCAAGTGTAAGATATTATGGGATTATGCACATCGTATTTTCTGTTAAATAATTTACTTATTATATGTCAGTTAGTAGATGGCAACGAGTAGAGTTTTGTGGTTGCCATGGTGATAGTTTTGGAATATAAATAGCTTTTGGGTGAGGGTGAAATTTTCTTTGGAACGGCAATGCTGTAATTTTGTTGTTGAGTTAATAAATCTTTCTTTTATTAAACGTAATAGTAGAGTTTTTTTAATTATTTGATTCGAAGTCCTTTGAGTTTAATTTTAAGACATTTTTAATTTTGTATTTTTTGACAGCAAGAGATCAGAAGCGTAAATGGCGAAATAATAAACCCTTTTACCTCTTTTCTAACGAAATCCAATTTTCGCGAAGGTATACATATCAAATAATCAATCAAGTTTAAGAATTTGGTGAAGGTGGCGTGATCAGACGTTAAAATTAATCTCCCCGAAATATCTTCCGGAAACCTAGTTTGCCATGATTTCAAAAACTTGCTTAGAGAGATTTAAAAAATCGCCATGGGTTGGGCTATTCTAGGATTCACTCATTTACACCAAGTAGTGTAAAATAGCATTCTTGATGTAGTGAAACACTATGATTTAAGAGTTACATATGGTGTTTTTCTACATACTGAGCGACTTTGGTGTAAAGTAGTTGCCACCATTTCTAATCTTGTGATACACTGAGATTTTGGTAAAAATATATTTGAAAGTGCCCCCTTGACGAAATTGGCGATTTTTGTTTGGCGCCATTTCTGTTCGCGCGGAACATTGTGCAAACAGGAATGGCGACCAAAACATAATGAAATTTCAATAAAACATCAGCTAAAATTTAATAAAATTGCAATGAACACCTTGTAAGCAAAATTAATAATCCCTATAAAATCCAATTTGAATCGAAACAAAAATTAATGCAGTTACATATACAGTTGAACATTCAAAGGTACTTATACCATAATTCCATTATACCGGCACAAGCGATAAAGGCGCCAGTAATTATACAACAAATGCCAAACTGAATATCACCGCTGGTAACCTTTTGTCTCCACATTTTCAAAGCAAGACACGGCCATTTCTTTTTATCGGTCACGTCTTTTTCGTAATACAAAAAATTAACGCATAAAGCAATGAAAATTTGGGATTTGCCCAAATCAGAGGAAGAAGCGGTCAGATTCTTTCCAGAGAAAGGGGTTTTGCCTGAAATCGTAACTAGTGATAAGAATCATGAAATGAAGTTGTATATCGGAGATGAAATTCAATGGCGATGCAACCTTTCATCTTGTCGCTGTAAAAGAAGTATCCGTAAAGGCACATGGTTTCAATCATCGAAATAGAGCTTTTTGAAGTGTGTGCGGTTTATTTATTGTTGCAGCGATGAATTAACTTCAGTTAAATGGTGTGAAAAGCAGTTGGAAATCAGTCATGGAACAGTGATAGACTGGAATAACTTCATGCTTGAGGTTTGTGTAAATTCTTTGCTTAAGCGTGATCAACGGAAAGTAGAAGGACCAGGCATGATCGTCGAAGTGGACAAAAGCTTGTTTATGAAGCGAAAAAACGATGCGGGATGGATTCTACCACAACAATGGATCTTCGGAGTTTGCCGGGAAACGAACGAATGTTTCCTTGTGGAGGTGCCAAACCGATCCTCTAACACTTCCAAGGCAATTAAGGAAAATATCGAAAAAGCAACTTTAATATATTCCGATTCATGGAAATCATTCGGCACTGGAAATCTGGAAGATGAAAGTTTCGAACATTTCAAAGTTAACCATAAGTACTACTTTGTCGATGCGGAAACTAGAACGCACACGCAAAAAATAGAGAGACTGTGGGGCAGAACGAAATGGCGGAATAAGAAACACAGAGGAACGGCATGCCATCATCTGTAAAGTTATCTTGCGGAATTTATGTGAAGAAAGCAAACGGGAGCCCCATTAAAAAAAATTTTAAGAGATATTAAAATGCTTATTCTTCCGAAGTAAACAAAAATTGAACCATTTATTAACTGTTTTTTTTAAAATATGTATGCTGTGTGTTGCAGCCAATAAAGTCTGTGTGATTTGTCCGGCGACTGTGTACTGTCACCAAAACGTCTGCTTGGCGAGATGAGAGCCGGTGTAATGGAAAAGTAACCATTTAAAAATAACACTAAAATCTTAACCAATCAGGAATCACGATTAGGTTTCCAGGAAAAACTTGAGACGTTTCCATAAATAAAACAACACCGCGCCCAGCTTGGCGATCAACCGCGATCACAACTTTGCGAGAATCAAGGGGCACACCTTAAAATATAGTCCAACCGAGATTTTTTACAGAATGAAAATACCAATTCTAACTTAGTTCTTTTATCATTAACTGTAAGATTTTTTATAAATCTGATAATATGAACATTGTGCATTGATGTACAAAATGTAACACAAATCTAGATTTTATTCGTTACAGTAAGAGCTTTTATTTGTCAAGTTACCATTTTTTAGTATCAGAAATATTTTTAAAATATAGTAAAAGAAATGCCATTTACGTACACTTCATAAATTAAAGAAAATAATAGCTGGTTATCATTTCACATTTAAACTTTATTGGTAAGGTATATTTTAGTTGATATATTGCTGATGTCATCCTTTAATAATTATTAAGAATTACCAATACCTAAAAATACCTTAAAAGGTCATTGTTTGAGTTCAGAAATGTTTTTTAGATATTATTTCTAAAACAAGAATGTAAATCTTCTACAGTCATTAAAATAAAATTAAATACTATTTTATATATTATATCAAAAAAAACTTGTAAGACATATAAAAAAATGCTAAAGTACCTTTTTTAGACTATCGATAAATCTACTTAGGGTTATTTTTTATTTATTTTGTTTTTGAGTCTCATTAAACCTCTAAAAATAGCTAATCATTATATAATTTTAGCGAGAACTTTTACAAAATGTTTTCACTTCAAGTTTAAATAATTATTCTAAATGAAGAGGCTGCAGTATATCATTAGCTATCGCTCCAAGACATCATTGACATTCTTTAACTTTCAAACTTTCGCCCTAATAACAAAATATTGATAAAATCGTCAGTGTGTGGAATATGTAAACTGTTTCTCTTAAGGGTAGGAGAATAATTTAAATTTAATGCTGCTTTTGCCTTTTCTGAATTTCAACTATAATAACTAAAACTGCTAACAAATCATTTACCATTTATAACTATAAAAATTATTTATTAATATAAAAAAGTAATAATTAAAATGTTCATTATTATATCTCGTTTGTTTGCCAGTTAGGCTGCATTGTGGATGTGATGAATGCCAGTTGAAAAAAAATTAAATAGCTAAAATAGAAAGTTTAAAATGCGAGATTAAATTTACTAAGTGCAACAACATTTTTTCTTCATATAATTATCATTAACCATTGTCTCTAATTTTCTTTTTTAAAAATACATTGCTTCACTAATTACTGACGTTATAGTGTTTAAAATGTTTTTAAGATGAATTTTATATGTTTCAAAAACGAAAAAGAAAGGATTTTAAAATCGTAAAAAGAGTCGTGGTGGCTCAGAGGATAGAGCGTCGTCTCTCAATGAGGTGCTCGTGTTCAAATTTCATGGATGGCTGGTCGATTCAAACTCCACACTCATCTCCCATTAACCACATTACTGTCGTAAAATATCATCAGTAGTAAACGGATCATAGGTTAGAGTCCCTTGCCGCCAGGCAGATCGTGGAAGAATTTCACTGTTTCCCTCTTTATGTAACGCAAATGCGTATTAGTTCCTTCAACAAAAAAATCCTTCACGAAAGGAAATTTCTCCCAATACTTCATCTGGGAGTTCTCTAGTTGTTACGTCAAGCGTTCAGGCATCATAATTTTTGATCTAGTTGCACTTTTTGATCTAGCTGCTCTTGTATGATCTAGTTGCCAGTCATAAAAATTTTAGAAAGCTAACTTATCAAAATAAATCAACAGGGAAACAGCCGGCAAATAATTCTGCTAAACATCGTTACAAGTTAAAAGAAACATTTTTCAAAGAAAAAAACGAATTCTAAAAGAAACAAAATAAACAACTTTCTCGTCATTGTGGACATCAATCTCTGTGGTACTATTCCAAGTTGAGATAGGTTCTTTCAACCAGGCTGGACCCTCCCACCATTTCATAGCTTTCAATGTTTTAGAAGAACATCCTCTGGAAGGAAGGTCTGCCGGGTTCAATTTTCCTGCAACATGGCGCCAGGAGGAGAAGTCGCTCAATTTTCTTATTTCATCTGTGCGATTCCTAACAAAAACTGACCAATTTTCTGCTTTGGTTATCCGAGCGAGAACTGTTGTGGAATCGCTCCAAAAATATTGCTTGATGTTCTTCCAGTCGAGAGCTTGTACAACTGATTGTGAGAGTCTAGCTCCCACCAAGGCAGCAGTTAACTCTAACCTTGGTATGGTCCCTCCTTTGAGTGACGTAATACGAGACTTCGCTGACACAAAACTGATTTTAACGCCATCTTTTTCTTCAATCCTTAAGAAAACCACAGCTGCATAAGCCTCTTTACTGGCATCGCAAAATGTATGTAAGGAACAGTTCTCTAGATTTTCCGAATTAACTTGAATCCACCTGGGTATCTCAATTTCTTCCAATATTTTCAATTCTGCATACCACTGAAGAAACTCTTTTTTCAAATCTTCTCTAATCTCTTCATCCCAAGCAACACCCATCACCCATGCCTTTTGTAGTATGGACTTTGGGCACAGCATGACTGGAGTGGTAAATCCAATAGGATCGAAAATGCGGTGAGCGATAGACAGAATAGATCGTTTAGTGACTTTTTCTATATTTTTTTCTTTTAACCAACTCATATTTACCATGAGGGTGTCTTCCACTTTATTCCACTTCAAACCTAATACAGTTGATTCTGTGGGCAAGTCTTGGCAATATGAGTTTTCCCAACTTCTCAACTCGAATTTCCCTTTTTTCATCAATTCAATAGATTTTTGCTTAAATTCTTCCATTTCAAGTGGAGTATCTACACTGGTTAAAGAATTGTCGACATAGAAACTCTGCAAGAGCCTTTTCTTGAAATCTTCATCGTTATCTTGGTCAATTTGAATATGATACCTGATGACAGATGCCAAAAGAAAAGGACTACTCGTTACTCCGAAGACAACTCTTGCATGTCGAAATATTTTACACTTTTTGTCCTCCTCATTTTGCCACCATAAGAACCTTAAAAAGTCTCTATCTTCTTTGGCGACACTTAATTGTAAAAACGCTCTTCTCACATCTGAAGAAATACCAATACTTCTTTCTCTAAAACGCAATAAGACATCCGGAATAAGTTCGATTAAGTTAGGGCCGCTGTGTAAACAGTCGTTAAGGGAAGGGTGTCCTTTCATACGGACAGAAGCATCGAATACCGGCCTTATTGGGGTGGTACTGCTTTCTTTTATTACAGCTCTATGTGGCAAGTAATTTCCTGGTAAGTCTGTTTCATTAGATGGTACTTCTTCGATGATTTTTTCGTCAAGCCAGCTTTTGAAGACCGTTTCATAAACATCATAAATATTCTTTGATTTCAATTGAACTGTGGTTCGCTCTAATCTCCTCTTTGCCAAGTTAAAGTTATTGGGTAAGAAAGTATCATTTTCCTGCCATGGTAAACGGACTTCGTACCTTCCTTGATCATTGACCTTTACCGTCTTAAGAAAATGTTCCTGTGCTTCAAAATCTTTTTCCCTTTTCAATTTCTTCTCGATGGGATCTTTGATTCCTATTAAATCTAATCTCCATAGATCGGCCATCTCAGCTTCTTTAACGAAAAGTGATATCACCGACAGGGCGATACTTTCGGTACCAGGCTTATGATGAGTTACTTTTCCCACTAAGGTCCATCCAAGGTTTGTTTCGGTTGCAACCATGCCATTTGACAAAAACTTTTGCTGTCCAGTCATTAACTTGCCTATCATGTCTGCTCCTATGAGTATTTGTACTTGTTCATAAGTCTGGCTAACATCATTTAAACAAATTTTTAAACTCTTAAGTTCCTTCAGCCATGGACCTCTGTTTACAGGTAATATCTTCTCGCAAATAACATCTTGGCCCAATACCTCCAAATTGCAAGAGAATTTTCCTTTCAGCGATGTAACTCTTATTTCATATTTCTTGTGTTTTCTAACATCAGTAGTTACACCTCCAAAACGGGAATGAGCCACATTCATTTCTTCTAAAGGAGTATACATCATCTTCTGGGCAACGGTATTAAGGATGTAGGATCTCTGCGATGCTGTATCAATTAGCAGACGAACGTTCATTTCTTTACCATTGGCGACAAGTTTGGCAACCAAAGTTTGCAGAAAAACTTCTGGCGTCTGATTTAAATTCGCGATATTAAGTTCATTTACAGATGTTTCCGTCTGCGTCTTTTCTCCCTCTTTCGAAGCTGATTTTCTCATTTGTTCCAGGTTTTCACACATGAGTGTCACATGTTTTCGACCACAAACCAGGCATTTTACAAAATTCCTGCAGTACTTAGCTACGTGACCGGGAGCCAAACAAGCAAAACACCCTTTTTTACTTCTTACAATTCCCTGCCTTTCAACTAAAGGCTTTTTCTGGGCGGAAAAACATTCGAAACTATTATGTTTGCCTTCACAAAATAAGCAACCTCTTCTTTGTTCTTTTACGTAAGAAGCTGCGTGTAAAACAGCACCAAATTCTTTGAACGGGTCGAACCATCTCTCCGGTAGTGGTTTTAATGCGAGCTACTCTTATGTGCCCATCTTTTCCTACGTAGGTTTCTGTTATTCTTCCCATTGGCCAGATGACCTTCTTTTTACCTTCGGTTTCAATTAGGACGATATCTCCCACAGCTATTCGTTGATTGCCTTTAATTTTGGACGAGCGCATTACTAATTTTCCGAGGTATTCGACCCTAAATCGCTTTCTTAAAGCTTCCCTTAGATTTTGTTGATAACGAAATCTTCTCTTTAGGTTTACTCTGTCTATATTATCCAGGTCTGGAATACCCATCTCTGTTAACTCACCTAAGAACAACGCAGGTGTTAATGGAATCAGGTCATTGGAGTCTTCGGAAACATACGTTAGTGGTCTTGAGTTCACAGTACTTTCACAATCGATAAGAACACTTTGCAGTTCTTCGTAATTCAATGAAGATCTACCTAAAACTTTTCTCAAAAGGGTCTTGATCAGCTTCACCATGATTTCCCAAAAACCTCCCCACCATGGAGCAGCAGGAGGACTGAAGTACCACTGAATTCGATTTATCGAAGATTCTATCTCGATAGCGTTCCAATCTATAGATTTGAATAAGTTGTCGGCTCCCACGAAGTTTGTTCCATTGTCACTATAGATGACCTTTGGTCTTCCCCTTCGGGCTATGAATCTTCGAAGAGCCAAGAAAAAACCATGTGTGGAAAGTGACTGTATCAGTTCTAGATGGATGGCGCGGTACACAGCACATGTGAAGAGGACGACCCGCGCTTTCGATTGGTCATTAAGAATTAGGGGGCCACATAGGTCGACTCCACTGATTTCAAAAGGACACGCATCTCTGACTCTATTTTCTGGTAAGACCACAGGAACAGTTTGGATTGGTCTGGCTTCGTGTCTCTTGCATCTTATACATCGGTTCAGTACCTTTCTAATTGCTTTTTTGCTCTTGATTATCCAAAACCTAGCAAACATGACCTTGTTGACTGCATAATTTTGGATTTTCATCTGAAAATGTGCCATGCTGGTTTAAATGTATTGATGCCTGAACGCTTGACGTAACACTAGTCTTCTGGATAGGGTCAAAAATTACAAGGCTACGGAGATGAACATTGGTTGTCGTAAACTCAAAATTGGAACGGCTGTTCAATAACGGTTGTAAAACGAAGTAAAATGATCGTAAAAAGAGCAGTGCTGGTTATGTGGGCAGAGCTCTCGTCTCCCAATGAAGTGACCAGGGTTTAAAACCCAGCGAAGGAAGGCTGATAGGAATTCACGATCCGACTAGCATCTACCACAGTGCTGATGAAAGATATCTTCAGTGATAGATGTCTCATGGGTTAGAATCCCCTTGCTCTCGAGCTTATTGTGGGAAGATTTAGTGGTTTTCTTTTCCATTAACACAAATACGGGGTAATTCATCACCTCCTACATCAAAAAGTCTCCACACGGTCCTTTATAAGTAGTCCGCGCAGACTATTTAAAAAGTGAACCAGTTGTGCGCATGAACCCAAAACCTTTTATAAAAGCAATTCAGAGAAATTCATCATATATATTTGAGAATTGAATCTGTTGTGGCTGACAAGTGAATAAGGCAAACCAATAATATTCATAAATAAAGCAAATTTTCAGTTATATATTTGCTACCACTTTCATGTTTTAACTAGATTTTGTATTAAATGACTCGCTCGGAAAGTGGATATCCCAGACAGTGATTTGATCGGACTACCAATAAAAAACCGTGTGGAGGCTTTCAGTTATAGGAGGCGTTAGTTAATTCAATCAAAAAGTCATCCGCTCCTTTGTCCCAATGCTAAATCTAGAATTTCCCCTTTCTTCTGGGTTGAATTCGAAATTTCAAGGCTACGGAGTTGAATGTAGATAGTCGTAAACTCAGAGGGTCGGTTGTACAACGGTTGTTAGAAAATAAAGTAATTGGACATATATAAAAATTAAAGAGTATAAATAAAAACGTTTTTAAAGTTTCCAATCATTAGACTTGTTTAAATTGTTTTACTTCCTGTGAAGTTTTGTGCAAAAAAAGGATCATCTTATCCTCTCCATGTTATGTCTATTTTTATTTTCTAATTCTTACGAATTAAAAAAATAAAAATGATCAGATATGATAAGTCATTTTACAAACAATTTAAATAAACTATTCGAATTGCTTCACTTGGATTTAAAACGAAATACTTCAACCGAACTCATAAAAGTTTCATTACTGCTTTCCGAGGTTAAATTTTATCTGAAACTTTCAATGAAATTCACAAGGGTGATAAATTTTAATTACTCCCAGGAAGCATCGTAAAGCTTAACTTCTTTACTGTGGTCTCATTTTATTGCCCATATGAAATGCAAACTTCAAAGTTTTATTTTCCTAAGATCAAGATGTCTGCTTTTAAAAGGAAAATACTGTTTGGTAAAATTAATAAAATACAAATAGTCCCATCGAATGCCTAATTGTCTTAGTTTATTGCTCAGTAAACTTAAATTTTAGTATAACTCATATATTAATACTGTAATTTAACACTATGAAAGCAAGCTATGTAACTCTGTGAGACTTAAATTAAGGCAAAATGTGTAAATCTGTTCAACTTGAGCAAAATATATACAACTGTGAAATACTAGGATTAAGGCAAAATGTGTACCTATATTAAATACTTGTATTAAGGCAAAATGTGTAACTCTGTGAGACTTGAGCAAAATATATTCATCTGTGAAATACTAGGATTAAGGCAAAATGTGTACCTATATTAAATACTTGTATTAAGGCAAAATGTGTAACTCTGTGAGACTTGAGCAAAATATATACATCTGTGAAATACTAGGATTAAGGCAAAATGTGTACCTATATTAAATACTTGTATTAAGGCAAAATGTGTAACTCTGTGAGACTTGAGCAAAATATATACATCTGTGAAATACTAGGATTAAGGCAAAATGTGTACCTATATTAAATACTTGTATTAAGGCGAAATGTGTAACTCTGTGAGACTTGAGCAAAATATATACATCTGTGAAATACTAGGATTAAGGCAAAATGTGTACCTATATTAAATACTTGTATTAAGGCAAAATGTGTAACTCTGTGAGACTTGAGCAAAATATATTCATCTGTGAAATACTAGGATTAAGGCAAAATGTGTACCTATATTAAATACTTGTATTAAGGCAAAATGTGTAACTCTGTGAGACTTGAGCAAAATATATACATCTGTGAAATACTAGGATTAAGGCAAAATGTGTACCTATATTAAATACTTGTATTAAGGCAAAATGTGTAACTCTGTGAGACTTGAGCAAAATATATACATCTGTGAAATACTAGGATTAAGGCAAAATGTGTGCCTATATTAAATACTTGTATTAAGGCAAAATGTGTAACTCTGTGATATACTTCTACTAAGGTGTACCTCTGTGATATACTTGTATTTGGCAAAATATATACTTCTGTAAAATACTTGTATTAAGATAAAATGTGAAACTCCTGACACTTTTATTTAGGGAAAATATGTATCTCTGTGAAATACTTGTATTAAGGCAAGAATGTGTAACGCTATGAAATACTTGTATATTTAGGCAAAATATAAAATTCTGGGAAATACTTCTATTAAGGCAAAAACTTCTATAAGGGCTAAGTGAGTAACTTTCATTTTTTACATATTTGGCTTTTGTATAAGTTTAAGTACTTCTCAGACCTATGAAAATTTAACAGTTTGAAAAAAAATCGGCAGGTCTGATATTTATTTGGAAAAGGTAATGAATCTTTAACCAAAATATTTCAGTTTTTCCTTTCTTTCAGCTAAAATAATTTTTTGTGACTAGTGCATCACAAAAGTTGGTAAGGTACTGATGCAATAATAATATATATATTTTACCTATTATTACTTATATTACTTATTACTTATATTACTTATTATTATTAATATTTTACTTATTTAGTAGCAGTGGTTTCGGTGAGTATAACTCTGATGAATGAATAATTAATATAAAATGTTCTTATTACCATTTTTTTGTCATTTCTGAATTAGTAGTTGCCATGAAAAGAATGGAGAAGGATATTAGAATTTTATAAAGAAAAATAAAGAGTAAGATCAAGAAATCTTTAAAAACTGCACTGTTTAAAATATATATAAATATTTGAAAGCTTTACTAAATTTTTTACATCTTTACAAAACTCTCAACATTTTACTTTTTTACTGAAAATGTTTTTTTGTGAAATGTCTTTTCAATATATTTAACTTTGGTACATCTTACAAAGCCACTTTTTTAAATATTTTTTTTTAAAATTAAGCTTAAAGTGAAGGCATTTCTAACACAATAAGGGCAGCGTTAATTGTCTTTCGTGCTTAAATTAAATTTTCACGTAAGCACGGGACTGGTATTTTGTGTTTAAATCAAATTTTCCCGCTAGAGCAAAACCGGTTTTTCGTGCTTAAATCGAATTTTCACGCAATGCGGGACCAGTTTTTCGTTTTTAAATTGAATTTCCACACAAGTGAATGTACCGACCGGTACTAACTGGTAACTAAATATCTTATTTACTAAATTTTAAAAAAAGTAATATTTTTTTTAAAATATCATCTAAATGTGAAAGATAAAAAAAAATCCATCTTTTTTTAAGATCATTATAAATGTTAATCAGCTACAATAAAAATGAATAAAAAGAATACTGTTTCTGGTCGATTTAGTAACACTGAAGGACTTTACTGAACTTGATTAGAAAAATAATAACACTGAAGGACTTTATAAGAGAGTATTAAAGAAAAACATAAGTGCAAAAACTCTTCATACAAAATTTTTTAAAAAAATACGTACGTTATTTTGGGGAAAACACGAATTTTAAATAATCTTCTTTTGCTTTAATAGTGTTTATTGAAAGAATTAAACATTTTAATGAAATATTATTTCGTATGAAAAACTAAAGTTCATAATTTCTAATGAAGAAAATCTCAGAAAATCATTATTTTTCTCTTTCAAGTAAAATTACATTAACGGATAATATTTAACATTCGAAGAAAAAAATAATAATTAAAAAAAATGACTTATAAAATTTTTACAGATGTTTTTTTTTTTTTTATTTATTTATTATTTTTTTTTATGTTCTTCAGAGTAAGTTTTATTAAAAAATAACTTAAATCCACGACACTGTCATTACATTTGAGAATTTTCTTAAGAAAAAAATTCTTACCACTCGAAGCATTTTTTAACCATAACAGAAAAAGTATCAAGATAAAGAACCCCATTTTTTTTAATGAAAAAAAAAATTTTTTTTTGTACAAATGAAGTATAGAGTAAAAAGATTTTTCTCTTTTGTTAAAGAGTTTCCTTTCTTATTTTTAGACGCTGAGAGAAATATGTTTCAGAAACAAATCTGTTCTCTGTAATCATGTTTTTTTGGAAAACGTTACAAAAACTTTTAGTTGAATTTATTTTACTTTCTCGTTCGGAAAGTAAATTTTATTTCTTATAACGCTTTGTTAGCTTTAAAGCGTATTTTTTTTTTACAATATCACTTTTTAAAGTTTTTTTTTCGTTTTGATATTATGCATTCATAAAGAACATTAGTACAAAAAAATATTTTCAATTTCTTAGTTTATTTAAAATATTTTAAAGCTGCTTTGAAACGAGACTTGTGAATTCTTGTTATAATAACTGTATAAATTAGTGTATGCAGTGTGAAATAAGTGTATATAGTGTATAAATTAAGAAAGAAGTTTAAAGAAAGAAGATACTTCTTATTTTATGCATGCGAAATGGTTTGGATTCCAAAACTTCCATATTTTCAATATAAGTTTTACTTTAAAAAAATTCTTTTTCTATACTATACTGTGATTTAAAATTTTATTTTATTCATTTTCATTCAGAAACCAATACTGATGAAAAAACCACAATTAGTGCTTTTAAGTTGATATTCTTTTAGAATTTGTGATGTTGTTATTCTTTTAAAAGAACTGTATAAATAGTGTATGTAGTGTGAAATAAGTGTATATAGTGTATAAATTAAGAAAAAAAAAGTTTAGAGAAAGAAGACACTTCTTATTTTATATATGCGAAATGGTTTGGATTCCAAAACTTCCATATTTTCAATATAAGTTTTACTTTAAAAAAATTCTTTTTCTATACTATACAGTGATTTAAAATTTTATTTTATTCATTTTCATTCAGAAACCAATACTGATGAAAAAACCACAATTATTGCTTTTAAGTTGATATTCTTTTAGAATTTGTGATGTTGTTATTCTTTTAGAAGAAAAGAATCTACGGTGTTAAAGAAATTTTTTTATGCGAAAAATCTAAGGTGAGTGGATAAAATCTTTTATATGACACGTTTCTGACAATGAAAAAATTTTTTTATCAGACAAGTCTGTTGTTATGCAACCATGGTGAATTACCCAAAATCAGTTCAGGAAAAATTACCAGCTATCAAAAGAAAACTGATAAAATTTGGGTTGAACTACGGATTGTAGGATAAATTTTCTCCTGAACATCGCAAAATGTTCCCTTATTGTTAAATTAATCAACTCAGACTAAGTCATCAAGTATTGTTTTAAAAAGTGCCGTATATTAAATTAAAAAGGTTGGACTGAAATGTCATCACCATCCTTAAAAAGGAAAATAACACACATAACAAAAAAATACGTTTTTGCAATGAAAAACGTGTACCTATGAGGCAAAAAAACAAACTATCAAAAAAGTTTACATTGAAAAAAAATAATTTTTTAGAAATTTTTACCAAATTTCTAAAAAAACAATAAGAATTTTTCTATGTAAAAATTGTTAAAATTTTATTTCTTAAAAAAAACTTTTTTTAAATTATTTCTAGTTAATATTTTAAACAAACGTATATGAATATAATTAAAATTTGCAGTAGCAACTAAATTCACCACTTATAGTATAGTATCGTAAGTAAACATCTCATCAAACTTTCAACAGTTTAAATGTAATAAATATCATTTATTATAATTTATTTCTTACTGCTCTTCAATTTTTTCTTTCCTAATTGGTAAGATAATTCTAAGCCGAAAAAGCGTTGTAACAACTGCACAAAATAATTATAATGTTTGAATTAGCAGTGATAAATGAATTAAGACATATAACACTTTGAGTTAACTCCATTACACAAATAATCCTGTAAAAATAATTTGATTACATTTAGTTCAGTTAAACTACTTTTATACTAATTAGAAAATATAATGCTTGTAAACAGAGCTTGAGTCTATTTAGTTCGCTAACCATTCTCTAATAGTATAGTTAACAATCATATTAAATAGTAGTGGATTTATCTGACAGTCTTGATTGGTTAAACAATGTTATACGCACCCTTGAATAAATGTATAAAAGCGTTAGTTAGAATTAAACAAATTTGTCGTTTCAACGTTATATTATTTACTGTTCTCATATTGAACATTTTTAGAGGATTTTTTATCCTCTTTTTATTACAAAACGAAATTTCTTATGATTGATTCTATTATATAAATTAGACAAATATATTAGTCGTAGTAGTAGTAATAAAAAATAAAATAGAGTTAACAAAACTAAATTTTGCTTTTATAAGAAAATAAAATTTATTTTAAAAATAATGATCATTTTATGCTAAAATTTGATTTGTTTAAAATATTTTATATAAAAATTACTTATTACGATGCTTGAGTTACATTATCGATTGGTGATTTGGTTTCATTTCTTTTAAACACATTTTTTTTTGTTTTATTTTTCATGCAAAAAAAATTTAACTAGACAACGTCTAGTTTTCCAATATAATTCTGGATTCCCACTTTTAATTCCTACGGGTTCATCCATAGCAATATGGATGGGGGTTAGATATAGTGAAATGGCTATTGATGAAACCACCCACAACTTGGTTAAAAACTGAGAAACTAATATTCTCATTTTGAAAGAGGTGCTATGTAAAAAGAAAAAAGAAAGTTCAAAGTTATAGAACACAATTGATTCGATACAAAGACATTTTGAGCACATTAATGTTATGAATAGAAAACTCAAATTTAAATTTTTTTTCTAAAATTATTTTGTACCGTTACACCATTAGAAATCGAATACGCATTTTAAGTGTTCCTTTTATACACTGCTAGAATTTTCATTTTCAAATTACGCTAAGATAACCGGTAGCAGCCTGTTCTTCCATTTGACCATAAAGTTTGCGGTTAAAAACATTTTTTTACCTTTATGATTTTGAAACTATTTGCATCTGGTAAGCTTAAAAACCATAAAAAATTACATTTTTGTAACAATTTACAACTACCATAAATACATACCATAAATACAGATATAGTGTATGAACACCCAGATACCAAAATTGAAAAAACCTGGGAGAGCAAAAAAAACAAAAAAAAAAAAAACTCACGAAAACGAGTATTGAATTATGAAAAATATCACAGTCATAATAAAATCAATCGATGCATCCATCCAAACATACAATTAATAAAATTAAAACAGTTGAATAAAAGATAAAGGTAAAAGAATTTTGAAGAAAAGTACCTGGTCTCTAAAGTGGCAATTAAATGTCGCCACAAAACTGTTTCCAGAAAGACCGAAAACCTATAATCAGGCAGCAAATCCAAAATCAATTTTCTGTTCCTCAATAGAAATTCAATAATCTCCCTTATTCCTTTTTGAATTTTAGGATCTGACCAATGGGCCTTTATGAAATTAAAAATCTTGTTATGAAGATGCTTATTTCGAATATCTGTATATTTTGGACAGTCCAATGAAATATGCTTTCAGATTTGTTTGACAAAGCGGGGATTTACCGTGAAAGCATCTCTGGTATGGCCCGTGGAGGAAAGCGGTGGAGACTTCTAGACTGAATGATCAGTTTATCTGTAGCAAGCACAAGGCTCTAAACCCTAAGTTAATTTTGTATGATGTTAATGAGGACATGGCAAACGAAGTTCCGATAGAAAAAATCAAAGAACAGAATCCTGCCCTGAAGATTGCAATTATGGATATTAAATTTCCTTTGAAAGCAAGGGATGGGAACCATTGGGTGATGGACAGTCTGAAATTCTGAAAGGCAAAGGAAACATGCGCTAACTGTGGCAATGTGAACCACAAAATTGACGATTTTTCAGCTAAGAGTAAATTTGTATATTGTAAGCAAACTAATCAGAAATTCAAAGTGCAGCTTCCTACCAACCACAGCTTCCTTTATAAATATTGTGATAGCTACATTTGGGAAAAAGATCTGATAATTAAGTAAAATCTGTTATGGATAATGTTACAACAAAAATTAAAATTACTCACATTAATCTGAATTATTCCTCTCTTGCAAACACTCAACATTCTGCTGACTTTATTCCAAGAAACTGTTCAATTAGTTCTCTTAATGAACCATATTTCAATACAGAGGACAAAATTACTAAATTCGAATCGTCAATAAATATTATTTCTGCTGGCTCCAATCCCAGAAGAGTCGTCCTTATTGATAAAAAAAATTGAATTTCTGCAAAATTATATTGAAAAGAGACATTATCACTGTTGAAATCCTAAAACATAATTTTAGTTTCTGTTTTATTAGCATCTTTATTCCCCCTTCAATGAATATGTCTCCAAGACTGGATGAGTTTCAGAGTTACCTACAGCAAATTTCAAGATCATAGGAAAATAAGAATTCAACAAATTGTTATTTAACCATTTTTCGCGAGGAATTTGTACAGTTTAATATTGATTTTCTCAAAGTTTCTGCTCGCACTAATCTTCTATACAGTTTTGTAATTCACCGTTATCAATAAATGATTTCCAACTTTTAAGTTTTCCGCGTAGTGGCGCTGTAAGGAACCGCATAGCCATTTTATTATATCTAAACATACATTCAAAGTCATTTATTGAAGGAGTTCGAATCTTTAGTTACTGCATAAAACAAAAAATTTTTGTGGATGTTTTTCTTCACTTGTACAAAGGAATGCGTAGAATAATGCTGAGAATATTGCGACGAAAAAAAAAACATTAAATATTATATTTCCGAAAAATAGTGTAGAATCATAGTCAGATAGATAATAGAAAAATATTCGTGTGTACAACGAATATTTTACTGTGGAAGTAATTTTTTTAAACACAAAAGGTAAGCAAAGGCTAGTAAGATGAATGATGCTATTGTTGAATTCGAAACTAAAAGTGTACCATTTCATTAATTCATGGACAGGCGTAGTGCAACAATATCTTGAAACCGTCTGTAGCAACTTTCTATAATCTTCAATCACTCTCTCGGTCTGTGATTAATACAGACATTTTTATTTTAAAATTATAATTTTGAAATAATTGATTTATGTAATGTAATACAGAGAACAAATTATATAAAAAAGTTATTTAATCATTTTATTAATATATTTAAAATTAATTTTTTAATCATTTTAATAATAAATTCAATTTATTAAATAATTAAGAAGTCATTGAAATATTTACTTAAATCATGGTGATATAAATCCAAAGTCAAGCAAACCTTTGCTCATCAAATTCATACTTAAACTCAAAAGAATAATCTCTTTGATTGTATTTAAACCAAAAACCATTTACAAGCCTTTCAAACTAAAAAATAAAACCAATTTTATAAATAGTGAAATACTTTGAATCACCAAGTAAGAACAAAAAAGAAGATGCAAAGAAAAAAAAGATAAAAAACTTTTCAAGTTCTATTTTGTGTTCTTACATAAAAAGCTCGAATTTCTTACGTTTCATTAGAATGGAATCATAAAGTATAGAGACTATATCGGTTACATAGAATTTTTCGACTTCAGAATTTTACTTCGAAGGAGGAAAATGTTTTCAGTATTTAAGGAGTAAATGTTTCTGAATAAAACTAACAGAGTAAAATTATAATGCATGTCCGAATATATAAATAATATTAAATATAAATATTTTGTATTAGAGAAACTTCATGCGTTGAATATTTAAAATGCTAAAATTTCAAATAAGAATATAATGTATGAACAATTCTGCAATTTAAACAAGAAGCAATAACTTGAATGTTTAAAACACGAAATTTTAATACATATTTTAAATATCCCAACCAAACTTCGAAATAAATTTAAAAACAAAACTACCTGTTACATATTTACTAATTTTTAAACTGATTATCCTCGACCTCAATTTTAAGCTGAAAAAACGTTTTGCCAAATATTCTGCCAAGAGCTGCTACTCATCTATTGATAGTTTTTCGCAGTTCTTGTTTATGGAATTTTTTGGGGTTATTTTTTTACTGTTTTAACAACTTTCTATTAACGGTATTTTTCTGAAATGATTTTTTCTACATTTTTTTAAAAAAAATAATAAATATGTAATTCTTTCTTGCTATGCGTAAAATTTATAATAGGACGTGCTTTCAATGTTCATACACATCAATGCTTGATTTGAATTTCCCATCCTGTGAATGAGTCCTAAAATTAAATTCCACGCTTAACTGGTTAAAGATTGTAAAAACAAAACTCCCTAAAATCTAAATTGCACTTTTATTTTTTCATAAGGTTTATATTTTATCCCTATTTTCAATCTATATCACTCAAACGTGGGCGCTCGTGATGCAGCAGGGTATGGGTTCCTCAGTTTTTATAATTTAAGTTTAAAAATATTTGATGGTTCGTAAGAAGGAAGTCAATTTTAACACAAACTTCAAAATTTCACATTTTTAATTATAACGTTTTGCATTTTTTAACATTTTATTAAAACATAAAGTAATACCTTAAACATTTGTTTCCC
Organism: Parasteatoda lunata; assembly: GCA_949128135.1. Lineage (NCBI taxonomy): Eukaryota > Metazoa > Arthropoda > Arachnida > Araneae > Theridiidae > Parasteatoda > Parasteatoda lunata. The sequence continues at coordinate 45,060,285 of OX421978.1, read as the reverse complement.
TAAAAGTAACAAGAAAAAAAACAATGACTGAAAAATAAATTGATAAAAAACGATGATTTTCAAGTATGTTAGATTCTTAAATGCAATTGCCTTAGGGGATAAATCAATCTTTCAACTAAATTTCGATTTCAAACATGGAAAGAAAACATGAACCTTATCATACAGCATTTTCAATTACATTAAGAAACAATCAAACATATTAAACGTTATTTATATTTTCTTTTATAAGAACTGCATAAAATTGCAGTCTAAGATTGGAATTTTTACAATAATTTAATTTTATTTTAGTACATACTATTCCATTAAAAAAGATAATATCGACTAATTTTTTTTTTTTTTGAAGAGATTGATAAAAATTACTTGCCCAAAGAACAGCCCGAGGGAAAGGAGAAGTTTAAGTTTACTTGAAATTTATCGTGAAATTAACAATAAAAAATACCTTTAAGATACAAGGAGCAAAACAATGTTAGAGATATAAATTAAAAAAAGTTGTATAACATGTTTTTTTTCTCGTTTAACAACCGAATATGAAGAAAAATCTTTTATTTTTAGAGAAAAAAAAAACATTGTATCTTTTTTGATTTAATAACCAAGGAGGTATAATATGTTCTAAAATTTAGTTATAAATTTTTATAATTTCTAATATACCTATATGAAAAATGATGATTCCAAGAATTGATTACTATATTTAATCCAGATTTGTTTTTGAGTAATAATAAAACGTTATTTTGAGCACGTTACGTTATTCATTGAATAAAATTTAATAAAATAAATTTTAATAAAAACGTTATTCATTGAATAAAATTTTAAAGTCAAAATTGGAAACATGTATACAAAATAAATTTGAACTAAGTTAGTAACAATAGTGGAAGACCAAATTCCAAAACACATAGTTTTGATGTCAACGGTAAATGTTTTCATGTTAGCAATCACCCAGAAATTCACGGTTACAGGATATTTTATGTCATCAATTATGTCAGCGATTTATTAGATACATCGTCACACTTCTTTTAAATAAATCTAACTTAAGCTTTAGAAATATCATTATTCTTTAAATTAGGTACAAACGGGTAATATTATCGTATAAATAGTCACTCACTGTTCATCATTTTATTTTAATGAGAATTAAGACTTTAAATCCGCAATAATTAAACAATGCTTAAACGATCATTTAACTGGTTCATTCGTCAGCAAACTTCGCTCCGATATCTCGCTAAACTGCACTTAATCCAAATAAAAGTCTCTTTTTATATCGCAAAAATGTTGTTTGAGGCTCGAGACTTATTGATTGCTAGACTATTTGACTAGTTTATTTATTGGGTTTCCCCAAAAAGACCGACGATCTAAAAAATAATTTTAAAAGAAAAAGTTTATTTACGAAAAGTAGAAAACCTTAGAAATGCATGATTTGCTGCTTTCTGCTTGTAAATTTATTCTTAACAAATTTCCAATTAGTTATCAAGTGCCGGTATTATGACCAAATTGGCGGACACCAATGAAAATATTTTTAAATAGTCTGACATCTAACAAAAAATTTTATTTTATGTATTTGTTGATCAGCCTCGCCATCTCTTAACAGTCATTGCAACTAAATTTTAAATTTCATTAATATAAATGCTATGGTATTGTTATTAGAACATAGGAAACCGATGATTTCAAATTACTGGTAACTAAATTACTTTAACTGGTTTTTAATTGAATTTTCATATCAACGTTTATTTCTTTAAAACAGGTTACTAACGTACAATATTAACAATTCTAAATACAAATTCATTTACCTCAAATGTTATGTGGGTAAAATTTCTTCCAAATGAAAATAAGCACTATAAAAAGGAATAACATGTAATTTAGTATCACAACGGTTGATTTTTTGTCCTTGACGCGTCTTTTGCTACATGTTTAAGGTAAATTTGTCTTTTTTGTCATAAAACTGGAAAAATAATCTAATGAGATATTTTTCTAAAAATAATCGTTTTAATACGGTTCAAATATTCCCGTAAGGGTAAAAAAAAATTAACAATTGCGAAGTGAAAATGGAGGAAAAACAATATTTTTAGAGATCGAGGAAACATATGGCTTCGTCATAATTTAATATTAATTTATTTTTTAATCTCTTACGAATTCCCTAAGCAATAACTTTCATCCCTTATTTCAATTAAATTCCAATAATTTGAAAGTCAAATTTCCCTAGTAATCAACGAAATTAACAGTTTTTCATTAAGTTAAGGGATTCTGAATATAATTACTCATTATTTTTCTAACTTTTATCGTTTTAGATAGCATAATATTCTAGCGCATTTTCTTATCTAAACTGCATGCATTAATTTCAAAGATCTTAAATTTTATTTCTTTTCTTACTAATATTTTTTTATTGTGTTTCTAAGTAATTAAAATTTCACGAACTAAATATGAATAGCTGTGGGGCACTCAGCATAATAGTTTGCTACATAATAGGTTCATAAGGTAATTAGATTTATAAGGTTTTTTTAAGGTTTTTATAAACATAAATAAAACTATTTTCTTTGATACAAAGATAGCTTTGCATAGACACACTTAAATATGTGATTATTTTTATTATGTACACTACTTTTGTACTGTTGTATGGGATTTTGTATCAGAGATCTTTACATTGCATAACAAGACTTACAATCAGTTCCTCTCGTCAAGCTACATTATTCTTCTAAAATGACCCTTTTTTGTCTATTTTTGTCAAAATGTACAAGATTAAAAGCGCTATATATAACAGGAGATCGTTTAAATAGTGCGACAAACTTCTAGTAGAGTTAGGGCACATCATCAGAATTCAAATTCGATTATAACCCATGCCCGGAAATGTCATCAAACGCAGCTAGGGATGCTTCACTTTTACGACCTCTTTCTTCGAGTACTTCTGAACAGATCATAATAGGGAAACGCCCCTAACAGCATACAACGACGGTTCCAAACCTGATAGTGTGCTCTAAACTCTTGAAGTCTGTTGCAACGTTTATGCAACATCTTGTTATAAATAGTGTTTTTAAACTTGTAAAACGGCAAGTGCTACGCCACCAACATTTCGACAAAATAGACTAAAAATATCAGTTTTTTTAAAAAAAGAATTTGTAGCTAGGAACAATAAAACTCATCTCAGATTGGAAATCCTTACCCCGGAATTAGACAAGATCAAGTGCATGCAAAAACTCAATAAAGCATACTTGTTCTCAAGTGATATCAATAATTTATAATTTGTAAATGTAATGAAAGTAATATTAATAATTTGTAAATTTAACACGCAATCACTTTTTAATTTAGAAAGTTAAAATTATTCAGAATAAAACTATTTTCCCCTTAAATTAAAAATATTTTTTATATCAACCTTCTGGTTCTTTTCTACGCAACAAACAAAATGGAAGATCTTTTTCTATCATTTACTATAATTTTATCACGCGATCCGTTTTAAAACTCAATAGATCTTGATTGCGATTCTCTTCCACCTTAAATTGTGTTTATTGTAAAACATGTTAGTTCTTTCCCCCCCCCCAAAAAAAAACGGAACTTCAGGATCTCATAATTCGTAGAAAAATGGTTAGCTAGATTGAGGCACCCAACAGAACAGATTAAAACACATGAGAATTCACAAAATCATACTAATTCCTGTGAGATGAATGAGTCTCTCTTCCACATTAGATTATGTTTAGTATCATCCACGTTAGTTCTTTTCCCCAAAAACGGAACTTCAAGAACTCATAATCCTCAGAAAACTGGTTAGCGTGATTGGGGCACCTAACGGAACGTATTAAAACACATGAGAATTCACAACATCATACTAATTCCTGTGTGATATATGAACCTCTCTTCCACATTATATTTGTGTTTATTATCATTCATGTTAGTTCTTTTCCCCAAAAACGCAACTTCAAGAACTCATAATCCGCAGAAAACTGGTTAGCGTGATTGGGGCACCTAACGGAACGTATTAAAACACATGAGAATTCACAACATCATACTAATTCCTGTGTGATATATGAACCTCTCTTCCACATTATATTTGTGTTTATTATCATTCATGTTAGTTCTTTTCCCCAAAAACGCAACTTCAAGAACTCATAATCCGCAGAAAACTGGTTAGCGTGATTGGGGCACCTAACGGAACGTATTAAAACACATGAGAATTCACAACATCATACTAATTCCTGTGTGATATATGAACCTCTCTTCCACATTATATTTGTGTTTATTATCATTCATGTTAGTTCTTTTCCCCAAAAACGCAACTTCAAGAACTCATAATCCGCAGAAAACTGGTTAGCGTGATTGGGGCACCTAACGGAACGTATTAAAACACATGAGAATTCACAACATCATACTAATTCCTGTGTGATATATGAACCTCTCTTCCACATTATATTTGTGTTTATTATCATTCATGTTAGTTCTTTTCCCCAAAAACGCAACTTCAAGAACTCATAATCCGCAGAAAACTGGTTAGCGTGATTGGGGCACCTAACGGAACGTATTAAAACACATGAGAATTCACAACATCATACTAATTCCTGTGTGATATATGAACCTCTCTTCCACATTATATTTGTGTTTATTATCATTCATGTTAGTTCTTTTCCCCAAAAACGCAACTTCAAGAACTCATAATCCGCAGAAAACTGGTTAGCGTGATTGGGGCACCTAACGGAACGTATTAAAACACATGAGAATTCACAACATCATACTAATTCCTGTGTGATATATGAACCTCTCTTCCACATTATATTTGTGTTTATTATCATTCATGTTAGTTCTTTTCCCCAAAAACGCAACTTCAAGAACTCATAATCCGCAGAAAACTGGTTAGCGTGATTGGGGCACCTAACGGAACGTATTAAAACACATGAGAATTCACAACATCATACTAATTCCTGTGTGATATATGAACCTCTCTTCCACATTATATTTGTGTTTATTATCATTCATGTTAGTTCTTTTCCCCAAAAACGCAACTTCAAGAACTCATAATCCGCAGAAAACTGGTTAGCGTGATTGGGGTACCTAACGGAGCTCTGGTAAAATATTTTAAAAAGGATTATTGATGTCTCACTACTGTTAACTATTTTCAATATTCCATTGCGTGAGAAAAGTTCAAAGCTAGAAGACCTAAACAAATAATTTTTAGTTCTTTAACTTCTCTCTGAACATGATCCAGTTCTAAAATAATAACTATAAAAGCCTAATGGCTCTATCAGTTATTTGAGTACTACGATTCAAAATGAAGAGATAGCTTTATTAACTGATGAACCTCGGAATAATTTTTGAAATAATACCGATATTCGAAATGATATAAGAAAAATAGGAGAAATACGTATTTTCTTTTCATTATAATGGACACAACTTAGGATATAATCGAACCCAATCAATTAAGTGAAATTCGCTAAACTGATTAAAGATGAAAATGGAAAACCTTCCGAAATAAAAATCTTTGAATCACTTCCGTTATAGCAGTGAAAGATTAGACAGGTTTTGAACTTTCAGAAAAAAAGAATCAGATCTAAAAGAAGAAAATGTCTTGTAATAAGGAAATTCTGAAATCGATAATTTGTTGCAAAGAGAGGAACTTACGATGGTGTACAACAGAAAATAAAACAATACGTATCTCATGCCTCTTACGCTCATGGTGCTATCCACAATCTCAACTTACCCTTTAAGAATGCAGTATGGACAAACATAGAAATTGACAATTTTTCGAAAAAAATTCAAAATGCTTACAAAAATATTTTCTGAGATTGAGGATTACTTTGAAAACTCTCAATCCAAGTGTAATGTAGTGAATAATCTTAAAGAAATGTTCGCTGACTTCATGGAATCATTATCATCTTAAAAAGCAAAAGCAAACATCCTAAAAGCAACTTAAAAAGCAAAGTCAAAAGAGAGAATTGAAACCAATGGTGTAAGAAATCATTTGGCTCTTTCAGATTTGTATTGTTATTAGTAATACAAAATCAGAATTTCACCATCAGAATCTCCTGACATGCTGCGTTTTGCATTCTAGGAGAAGCTCTTGGCGAGACTAGTAGGCTTTGCGGATCTTTTTATCTATTCGTCAAAGTAGGGCATTGGGTTCATGTTAAAGAGGTCATGAGTTTGATACCCTCAGGCTGAAGTCTCCCCGTGTAGTAAATGGTGGCTGGTGGACGTTTAAAATCTGTCGGGTCACAAAGTGCTCCAAGTTCACATAACGAATCAATACATCAGAGGATACTGAATTGATGATTGATCGTTTTCTGGCCCAGTTCAAAATTATGATCTGTGGATGAATGAATGGATGTATAGAATGGGCCCACCCTTTAAAACGGACTGTGACGTAAGTTTGAGGCTGAAGTAGTTTTCTTGACCATAGATGGCACCACTGAAAATCAGGAAACGCACCATCTGCCTTAAATTCGCTTGGTTTCATCAAGCTAGCATACTGGTATTGGCAAGTAACACTAGAAACAACAACATTAGTTAAAATAGATACCGCTGTATAAGGAAGATGATCTTAAGTGTCTCTTAAACGAATTATTATGGTTAAAACTAACTTTTATGCTCGAGGAAAAGAGGCTCAGTGAACCTAAACAAAACTTTAAAGTGGTAACACTCTATAAAATTATAGATGTAATTTATTCCAAACTTCACATTCGTTTTAGAGAAATGAAGTCAAAATTAGGTTCATATAAAGTGACACAAACCTTTTTTTTCAGATTTTGAATGGACGCTGAATAAAAGCTAAAAAAATTGCCAAAACCTTTTCTGAAGACGTTCCACCTTCATTTAAATCTCAAAACCTGTCAGTAAGTAGTTTATTTATATGTGAGATATTTTAGAGTAAAAGTTTCATCCATGTTAAACTTCTTTCTCATCTTCTATTGATTGAGAGGGAGTTTTTGAATTTCTAACATCCCTGTGTACTTTTGGCTGTGAGCATTTAACTGTTCCTGGGGCCAAAACTAAAAGATCATTTTAAAAACTAAAATCAAACAAAAACGTCTAATTATTTATCTATATTGACGATTGAAGGACAAAAAAACGGCAGATAAATGTTATTAAACGATTTGCTGACATTAAATCAAGAAAAATACTATTTACACCTTTAAAAAGTTTAATACCTTAAATAATAATAAAAGGTTTATTAGTTTTTATAAGTCATATTTTTTCCTAATTTAAGAAATATTTTGAATGAAATTCTTGTTCGATATTCTTCAATTTTTCTTATTTCAAATTGCCGCTCCATTTATTGCTTGATTTTACGTTTGTTACATATTAAATATTTAAATAATTAGGAATGCTCTTGTATTTAGGTATTATTGGGCACAGTAAAAACCACTGTATTAGGCACAGCAATATCTTTCTTAAGGTAATGCAAGGAAAACAAGAGATTTTAAAAGATAATTATAAAAATGTTTAGGGGAATGTTAAGAAAATATATTTCTTGAATTTGATAGTTTATTTTTGACAAACTGATACGATATATAAGTACTTTTTAAAATTGCTGCATACACAAAATATATAAGATGTTTAGAGAAACGTAAATAACGTGACTGAATTATATTTCTGAAACTTAAATGTTTATTGTGACATTATATTTAGGATTTATTAGCACTTATATAAAATGTTTCATACACAAAAAATAAGGTGTTATGGGAAATGTAAATAAAGTTGCTTAACTTATAATTCTGAGACTTGATAGTTTATTTTTGACTTACTAATTACGATCGATTAGTACTTATATAAAATGCTTCATTCACAAAAGATAAGGTGTTGTGGGAAATGCAAATCAAGTTGCTTAACTTATAATTCTGAGACTCGATATTTTATTTTTGGCTTACTGTTTACGATCTATTAGTACTTATATAAAATGTTTCATACACAAAAAATAAGGTGTTATGGGAAATGTAAATAAAGTTGCTTAACTTATAATTCTGAGACTTGATAGTTTATTTTTAACAAACTATTTAAGATTTATGAGTATTTGTAAAAACTATTAAATAAACAAAAATTTAAGATGTTTAGGCGAATGTAAATAACGTTGTATATTTATAATTCTCAAATTTGATGGTTTATTCCTGACCTACTCTTTAAGATTTATTAGGACTTAAAAATATATTTTATAAACAAAAAATATAAGATATTTAGAGGAATCTAAATATTTATTAAAATTTAGTATTCCTAATTATTTTTTAAAAATTGCGGCATACACAAAATATATAAGATGTTTAGAGAAACGTAGATAACGTGACTGAATTATATTTCTGAAACTTAAATGTTTATTGTGACATTATATTTAGGATTTATTAGCACTTATATAGAATGTTTCATACACAAAAAATAAGGTGTTATGGGAAATGTAAATAAAGTTGCTTGACTTATAATTCTGAGACTCGATAGTTTATTTTTGACTTACTGTTTACGATCTATTAGTACTTATATAAAATGTTTCATACACAAAAATTAAGGGGTTACGGGAAATGCAAATAAAGTTGCTTAACTTATAATTCTGAGACTCGATAGTTTATTTTCTACTTAATGTTAACGATCTATTAGTACTTATATAAAATGTTTCATACACAAACATTAAGGGGTTATGGGAAATGCAAATAAAGTTGCTTAACTTATAATTCTGAGACTCGATAGTTTATTTTTGACTTACTGTTTACGATCTATTAGTACTTATATAAAATGTTTCATACACAAAAAATAAGGTGTTATGGGAAATATAAATAAAGTTGCTTAGCTTATAATTCTGAGACTTGATAGTTTAATTTTGACTTACTGTTTACGATCTATTAGTACTTATATAAAATGTTTCATACACAAAAAATAAGATGTTATGGGAAATGTAAATAAAGTTGCTTAGCGTATAATTCTGAGACTTGATAGTTTATTTTTTGCTTACTGTTTACGATGTATTAGTACTTATATAAAATTTTTCATACACAAAAAATAAGGTGTTATGGGAAATGTAAATAAAGTTGCTTAACTTATAATTCTGAGACTTGATAGTTTATTTTTAACACACTATTTAAGATTTATGAGTATTTGTAAAAACTATTTAATAAACAAAAATTTAAGATTAGGGGAATGTAAATAACGTTGTATATTCATAATTCTCAAATTTGATGGTTTATTCTTGACCTACTCTTTAAGATTTATGAGTACTTAAAAAATATTTTATAAACAAAAAATATAAGATATTTAGAGGGATCTAAATATTTATTAAAATTTAGTATTCCTAATTATTTTTTAAAAATTGCGGCATACACAAAATATAAGATGTTTAGAGAAACGTAAATAACGTGACTGAATTATATTTCTGAAACTTAAATGTTTATTGTGACATTATATTTAGGATTTATTAGCACTAATATAAAATGTTTCATATACAAAAAATAAGGTGTTATGGGAAATGTAAATAAAGTTGCTTAACTTATAATTCTGAGACTCGATAGTTTATTTTTGACTTACTGTTTACGATCTAATAGTACTTATATAAAATGTTTCATACACCAAAAATAAGGTGTTATGCGAAATGTAAATAAAGTTGCTTAACTTATTATTCTGAGACTTGATAGTTTATTTTTAACATACTATTTAAGATTTATGAGTATTTGTAAAAACTATTTAATAAACAAAAATTTAAGATGTTTAGGGGAATGTAAATAAATTTGTAACTGTAAACTGTATATTTATAATTCTCAAATTTGATGGTTTATTCTTAACCTACTCTTTAAGATTTATGAGTACTTAAAAAATATTTTATAAACAAAACATATAAGGTATTTAGGGGAATCTAAGTTTCTGTGTGCTCAAAAATGACTATCTCAATATTACTAATGTTCAATACATATTACTATAACAATAACTATCTCAATATATATTACTAATGTTCTTAGAACCATTGAAAAAAATATAAATTATTATTTTTAAATCATTTAATAAATCAATTTATGTATTTTATAAGAAGACTAATTTAGTACAACAAATTTGTTTCCGAAAAATAAAAATAGCACATAACTTTTTTTCCCTTTTACTTAGTTTCAAAATGCATTTTCTAACTGGTTTGAAATTATTTATCTCACAAAAATACTTTTAATTAAAATGCATTATTCTTATTAAAAAGCATATTTTCTTATTCCCTAGTGAAAATACACTAATTTCATTATATATTTTTATCGAATGTTCTTTTATTATGTATACATTTGTAAATTTCCCTTATGAATAAAGTAAAAAAAAAAAAAAGCGTATCAAAATCTGAAAAATAAAGTTCCTGTAATTTGTCACAAAATAAGATTTTGTCAATGTTCTTATTTACTTTTTGTTATCAATTTTACTGCAATGCTTCCGAATTCTCAAGTCTCATGCTTTTAATTTATGATGCCAAAGTTTTCCTCAAATCCAAAAAAAAATTCGAATTTATTTAAGATAATACTTACCTTATTTGATTAATAGCATTTCAAGAAGATAAAATATTTGGGAATTAATATTGGGTGATTAAATTTTATTTTTTTCACATCATTAAGTATATTATTAAATTTCCGAGTTTCCAAAACAAAATGGTAATTTAGTATTAAGAAAACATTCCATGTTACTTCATTTGGCAATAAAATTAAAGAAAACGAATTACATAGGGAAAAAATTTCCTGAAAGATTTTGAATATTTAATCAGTTTGACTACTTTTATTAATATTTCTATTTATAGGGTAACTTTAATAAATTATTTATGATTTTATTAGTGTTCTTCTTTGCTTTTATTAATAATCTGTAATTTCAAACTGATTATTTTTCCTGGTAAGTAAAAATAAATGCAAAATTGCTCTACAATTTTATTGGATAAGAATATTTTTATTATGCCGCATCAAAAAGTCTTTTTTTATTTTGTTTATGTAAAAGGATATTTTGCCAAAGGTAAGAAATATATCAACTCCCTTATACCCATCGTCCCTTTAAAGGGACAGTACTGAAATTGTATTGATTGTAAGTTTATGGAATTTTTTTTGCAATGTAAATTAAAACGTGATTGTTTTTATTTATTAATTTAAAAAAAAAATTCATATGAGACATTCATCATTTGATCACCGGTTATTACTAATCCTTTTTGTTTTTATGATTAATTTAAAAGAAGTTTATGCAATTTTCGGATGAAAAATATTTGTTTGCTTGATAATTTAATTATTTGCATATTTTCCCGTTGAAAACATTCAAGTTATGTTTCTTAATTGAAATATTTTTCCAGGAAAAATTATTTTTAAGAAGCTTAAATATTCTTCTTCAGATACTATTTTTTCATTTTATCGATGACAGCATTTTAATTCTGTTTGATAATGTATTTTTTTTTTTTTTTTTTTTTTTTTTTTTTTTTTTTTGTTCTCAAAACCAACTAAAGATTAAATTTTTGCAATTTCCTGATGATAGTTTTTAACTTATTCATTAACTTATTACGTTAAGGTCTGTCTAAGAGTCTGTGTAAGATCTTAATCACTTAATCATCCGGTGATACTATACGGCTTTATTGTTTTTACGCGAATGAAACCGGTTTGTACTTGTCTATGTTCGTGTATAAATTTATAAAATTAGACGATATGTAATATATATTTGACGATAGGATATATTAAACGATATGTTATATAAATATGGAATATTTATTATATCAGGTATTATATTATCATATTATAATAATTACCCCAAATTATTAGATGCACTGTAGTGTTTTAAATAATTGTATGCTTTGCACGAGTTTATATGCAATACTCTTATATTTAAACATAAATGTAATGGGTTTTTAAAGAGGAGATTTTTTATAAGCTTCCCATTTGCATTTATTTTTAACGCATTGCATTACAATGTTGACCAATTAATACACGAATATAAACAAGTGTAAACAGGTTTTTAGTCACTTAAAAAGACTAAAGTTGTAGAGTATCACCTGATAATTAAGATTTTACACAGAATCTTACAGTGCATCTAATAATTTGGGCAGGGACTTATTATATTTCCCCAATCAGGGTCTTGGGCTTTGGACATACGGGACGTAGTTTTACTAGCAGTTATATCATGAAAAAGCCATGCGAAATTGTTCTGTCCTCTCTATTATTCAGGGATTATGGAGGATTGCAAAACAATTAATTAGAGAATCCATTTTGAGCTATGAATTAATATTAGAAAAGATTCGTATGAGACATTCTCTCTTTTTCTCGCTCTGTGTGTAGATATGTGCAAGCCGGGTCTGGAATTCGTATCGACAAACCATCGCTGGGATTTGAACTTGGTTCTCCATATTTGAAGGCGTCCGCTCCATCCCCTGAGAAACCCCGGCTCAGAGAAAAACATATTAATTAGAAAAAAATAATATTTTGTCTAAGAACAAGCAAAGGCAGAAGTTAAGTTTTTAGGCTAGAACAAAAATATGCCTTGAAACGCACAAAAATATAAAACGTAGGAATAAAATAAATATAAGGATTGCATGACAATTTCTCGTTTTAAATAATACTTCATTTTTCATTTAACCATTCCCATCTACATGATTTTTCAAAATGAAGAACATATTTTTTCATGAAAAAAATATATGGTAATAATGTTTTCTGTATCAATGCGCACCGCAAAAAACTGATGAAGAATATAAGGATTTTGAGACTTAATTCATTTTTTTTAGCTCCATTTGTAATTTTTATATAGCGCTACGTTACGCACTATATTTCCAACCCATACATAAATTTAATGAAAAACAATTTTGAGAAGTAAAAAATACATGCCATTTTTAAAAGAACATTAAATACAACATCTAAAATCTAACAATGTTAAAGACTAAAAATATTAATTTTTCCGAAAAGGAAATTTTTCTCCTTTTATCATGTTTCAGCTTCTCAGTTGTTTTCACAAAGAAACAACAAACATATTAAAATTTAATATTAGAACAGATGAAAAGTTCTCTTACGTTCGAGGCTGCGTATAATCCAGCATGCTTTATTGTTTTCCTTTTTCACTATCTTAAAGTAGCTGGAGTCTTAAATATGTTATTTTATTTTATTTTTGGGAGCGGAAATTAGAGTTTTCTGTTTTCAAAGTCGTGTATTTCAGGCTTAAAAAGAATTACAACATTTGTTTTCACAGCAAGATTCATTAGGAGGTCTCATTTTGTATTCTTGAACTGTCGTTGAAGAATATTCACACAGAATATTAAAATACTCGTTGGTATCACAATTACTTTTTTAAAAATGTAATGAACTAACAAATATTTAAAATAACCATGTAAAACATTTTCAGAATAAAAATTCTGAGAAAATGATTTGGTATTAAGGTGATTAAGGTATTCTATAAAAATAATATAAAAATGCTCAGCGAGCTTTGGGATATGACTTTTAAACAAAATTTGTTCGGTTGATAGGAAAGTAATTTCAATTCTTACTTTTTTTCATGTTTATGGAAATAAGTCTTTAGCAATATTTACTGTACATTATATTGCATAATTTCACAAACAGTTTATTTGTTTCGAATTATTTATTTCGCTTAATTTATTGATTGATTTTTATAATGCATAACTCTTTCATTAAATTACACATTCTCTATTTCTCATTCATTCATTATGTCTTTTGCCATTTTTTTCGGTAATCGCATGATTCCAAGGTCATGAAATTTTTGACCTTGAGGGAAAAAATATGAACAAAGGTCATTTGAGACATAAATACATGTCATGAAATAAATATGAGTCATTCTCAAATGGAAAAATTTTTGCACACCATTATTGAATTCATCTATCAATTGATAAATTCTTAAAAAAATTATTAATAATTTATTATTATCTTTTTAATAATAGGCAAAGCATTTTGAATTGTATGGTATAAAATTTTTACACCATTTGTGATTTTAAATGAAAAAATGAAATCGATCGAATAGTTTCTGAGTAATAAAATTTTAAAAAAAGCCGCATTTTCAATCTTTAATTTCTTAAGAACTATTTGACCGATTTTGTTTCAACACCTTATGAGGCTATTTAAATATACATAACTTAAAATGGTGAAAAATTCTTATTTCCAAGAATTGAAAATTTTTAGACCTTTTCTATAAAATAATAACTAAATTTTATTTTTTAATGCAACTATTTTTGGATAATGTAATTTTATAATTGTATGCAAGAGCTGTTTGGTTTTCTTAAAAACATCCTGAGATATAGCACAATACACAAAAAGTAAGTTCCCGATAGCGGCTACCCCTTATATTTAATGTCAGAAAGCTAAATCTTTCGAAAAAAGACGGTATGTTTATTCAGGGAAAGTACATACGCAATACTTTTTTTCGTAGTTTAATTAATAGCTGCGTAATTTAATTCAATAAGTATCTAAACACGCTGTTGTGACTTAGAATCTGCGAAAAGGCAATGATTACACTTATGTATACCCATGAAACGCCTTACGCATTTTAGCATTCCATAGCATTATAAATTCCTTTTCTTTATATTTAAGTTTATATGTCAGATTGATGTATGTAAAATTATATGTAGGGCTACTAGTAAAATTATGCAAAATTATATGTAAAATTATATAAAGGGATAATATGCTGACGTCCACGAACAATATGGCAATAAGTAAGCAATTGTGAAAAAGTAACAACTCAACAGTTGAACAAGTTTTTTCTGTTTTATATCGATCGCGAACAGAATTTACGTTCTCTAATATTTTCTTGCGTTTTCTCACATAAAATTGCATTGGCTAAAAATTATATTTTAATTAATGATTAATTTATTGTTTTCTTTCGTAAATAAATTTTTATTTAGTAATAATATCTAGTAATAAATTATTTAGTAATAAATTTTTTTCTTCATTTTATTAAATTAAAAATAAGCCGCTACAGTTGTTTATGTAAAGTAAAAATGCATTATCGGTACTAAATTATAAACGTATAAAAAATTTTAATTAAAAAAATATATATTTAATTTTTTATTAAAATTTAAATTTTAAGTATATTTTAAAATATATAATTTAATAAATTTAAAAAAAGAGAAATATTTTATTGCCAAATAAGTATTGATTTATAAGTTTATAATACTTTAAGAGATAAAATGCAAAATATGTACTCCCGCGTTACCACTGGGATTCGAATCCCTGACTTATAGGTTTGTAGATTCGAATTAAATAAACTTTAAATTTCTTTCATTGTGTGAAAAAAACAGCAAAAAAAAAAAAAAAAAAAAAATCCGTATAGTGTATTTTATGAAAAGACATACTGTTGGTGGAATACATGCTAGTATAATTACCTCGAATATTTTTTACTTACTACTGACACGAAGAAATTAAAGAACGCCTGACTTTTATTGCCATGTTAAGAATAGGAAAATTCCGCGAGAATTGGACTGCACCAATAACTAGCGCTATGACTGGAGTGAAGTAATGTCGTGTCACTTTTCGGAACTTTTTTGGTATGGGTGGTCTCTTTGTATAATATGTCTCTGGTCTAAAATAAAAACGACTACATCTAATGATGCTGCCATCTATTGAGATATAAAGGACATAAAAATTTTTTGTATTTTCTTTGAAGAGTGTCGTAAATGAAATATATTTTTTAAGTGACTCATACGTCATTAAAATATTTTTACTTCTTGTAATAAAAAAAATGGAAAAAAAGAAATTTAAAAAAAAGTTTTTTTCAAATTACAAACAGTGCAATAAATCCTTTATGATGAAAAAAAAAAGTTACTCCCTGTTATTAAATCTCCAGACAAAAAGATTTAACACCTTAAAGACTTTGTTGTATCTTTTGAAACTATGATGACTATTTATTATATAAAGTCTCTTATATAAATATTTATTATAAATAACTATTTAGTATGAATAAATAATTATTGCAAATAAATAATTATTATAAATAAAGAAATCGATTATCCTTAATGATGATCTTTTCTAATCTAACCACATTCAACAGTGATTTTTTTTCCTTATTGTTACTGATGCTGTCATCTAGTAATGGTTATATATAAAATAAATCTGGGAAAGTATTGTATAAAAAAAAAAGCTTCTAATGCGACTAGCACGCGAAATTTAAAAATTTTTTTTTTTTTTTTTTTTAGAATACTCTGTATTTATATTTAGAAAAGAAAATTTTTCTAGGTTAGTAAGTTTTTTGCTAATATAATATTGTACATTAATCCTATGCGATAACCAAACAGAAGTAGCTGTTAAAGTTTAAAAAAAGAATAATTTACTAATTTAAATCATCATAAAATTTGTTACTACATTTTTTTTTAAGTAATATTTGTATAGAGTAAGAAAAAAAGACTTTTTTTTCCATTTTAATAAAATTTTGTTTTTGTTTTAATAATAAATTCTGAAATATATGAGAGTTTACATATTAACTTTATTACTAAACAACAAATTAACGATATTAAACAAATTAACGATCTAAAAAGAAAATTTTACTTCATATATGCGTGTTCATAAGTAAATACCATTTTTAGTTTGATAAAAATATATATAAACTAAATTTGGGCGCATAATTAAAATAATCTTAAATATTTATTGCTGATTACATTTTCAATAATTCCCATTTTAACTTTTAAAAAAAAGTTATATTTAGCTAATTAGTTAAAATTCCTAGTCATTACTAATTTAAAAATTGTTAATTTTCCTAAATTGATTGGGACAGACTTTTACCAAAACTGAATTTTTTTTAAATCAAATAAATTTAGTAAATTGACTAAATTTTTATAACGAAAGGAAAATTATCATTTTATTAAATTAAAAATAAGACGTTACAGTTGTTTATGCAAAGTTAAAATGTATCATAGGTACTAAATTATAAACGTATAAAAATGTATAAATAAAAAAATATATATTTAATTTTTTATTAAAATTTAAATTTTAAGTATATTTTAAAATATATAATTTAATAAATTTGAAAAAAGAGAAATATTTTTTCAAACATTTTTTCAATTTTTTTTTTAAACAAATTTTGAAAAAAACATTTATTTTTCAAAATTTTTATTAAATCTCTATATTGAAATAATGTAATAAAATTGAAATAAAAAAAACTATGTAGATATTATACGCTACAGTTGTTTATGCAAAGTTAAAATGTATCATAACGTATAAAAATTTTTAACTTAAAAAAAACATTATTTTTTCAAAATTTAAATTAAATCTCTATATTGAAATACATAATGTAATAAAATTGAAATAAAAAAACTATATAGATATAATATAAGTGTTTAGTAGCTGATTTATAAGTTTATATCACTTTAAAAAGATAAACTGTGAAATATATGCTCCCATGTCTCCGCTGTGGGATCGAAACCTTAAACTCTAGGTTTGTCGACTCAAATTTAATTTAACTTTAAATTTATTTTATTGTCTGAAAAAAAGAAATCCTCATAGTGCATTTTAAGAAAAAACTTGCTGCAGGTATAATACATCTTAGAATTTTTTTATTTTTTTTTTATAGTATTTTAAATTTGAACCACATCTAAACCCTTTTTTTTTTTTTTTTTTTTTGTATTTACTTTTCTTATGACGCTTAAAAAATTACTAAGAGATTTCATATTCAGTAGAACCTTGATTATCGGAACGTTTTTAAGCGGAATTATAATTTGATTACGATGTGAATGCCTTTCTTCCGTAAGCTTAGTTTTTTTTTATTCTCGTATTTAATAATATTCCGTCCAGCTGAAAGAATAAATGTGTTTTTTGAATTAAAGAAATCACTCTTTTTATTGCAAGAAAACATAGAATTGAACATTTTATATAAAGAATAAATAAACATTTGCTGTTTCGTGAATTTGATTGTTTTGGGTTTTGCTAAGGAAATATGAAAATTGTAATCTCTTTATTTTATCCGGATTTCTTTTTACCCGGAATTTGACTCTCGTGTCTTTCACTTCTACTAAATGAAAGAGTCCTTTGAAAGAAAAAAAATGTGATGCTATAGAAATCAGAATAAAGGATATAAAGGAATCAGGATACAAAGATAAAACAATTAAACCATATTAGAAAACCAATGAAAACCAAGGATATATATATATATATATATATATATATATATATATATATATATATTACATTATTAAAAACAATGAACCTGTAACCTGAATATATGGTATTCGTTGAAGATCTGGTACCAATTATTATTTTTTTATTTTTCTCACTGTGAAAAAGAGAATTCAAAATATAGTTATTGAAGTTACGTTTTATTTTTTTTAAGCATCATAGCATAATAAAGTACTGAGATAAGGGGGTGTTTATTCACTGGATCACCAAACGATGAAAAAACAGTGAAGGAACAAGTGTTCATTTACTGGGTTTTTTTCTAAGTTAATGAAAATAAAAGATAAACTTTAACTTTTTTGTACCTTTAGTGATGTTCCGCATCAAAAGTATGTTAAAGATACGAAAAACAACTTCTAAACAGTGAGGGAACAGGCATGCTCCTTTACTGGGCATAGATTTCCCAGTGAATGAACAATGTGTTAATATGTTGACACTTTAATTTTCAATTCATGATTACAAAAAACAAGTTAACATTTTCCAAGTATTTATATGTTATAATTTCAAGGATAGGCTTGTTTCTAAATATGCGTATGGTTATTAATTCTTAAAGAGCATTAAAAAATAACCAAAATTAAGTGTTCCTTCACTGGGTGTTCATCCACTGGTAAGAGCTGTTCCTTCACTTGGTCTTCTTACTACTTGTTATTTGAACCTCCAAAACTTTAAAACAATATTATATAAGTTCTCTACAATTTTTTTACATAATTTGCAATTAGTAACAAATATGTTGACACTGTCATTTAACTAAAATTAAGAATTTTAAAATTAACGTGATTTTTTAAAAGGCAAGCGAAGCTTAAGTTTTCCTTCACTGTTTAGTTTACCCTACCTTTTTTATTGCTTGAAAATAATGATTTTTAAATTAAACAAATAATTTTGTTTAAAAAAAAGGTCATAGTAATTTCAATTGAACCTAAATGAGCATAAGATTTATAAAACTGCTTTCTTTAAAAATTCGTTTAACCATAAAATGACGCTATTCCAACTGTTAACTCTGGGAAAATTTATTAGCTCTGTTCATCTTATATGATTTAACGAATAAAAACTTTATCCTTGCCAACAAGACACAGTTCATGAAACAATTTAGTAATTTGCAGCCGTTTGAACGTAGGACTATAACCGGTAGGTATACTCGGTCACTCTCACGCCAGAGAGGGTGGGAATTCTATTCCCAGGATGCAATGTGTCGACATATTCACATCAAAAACTTTTAAAAGTACTATACTTCCTAATTAAAGAATTAAATAGCAAACAGATTACGTTAAAAAAAAATTTCGAAAGAAATTTTTTTTTTAACAAAAGCTATAGTATTTTATATCGCTCACGATAGATGGCACCACTAAATACAGACATTTTCTATATTATCAGTAAAAATTTTGAAGATGGTACTACTACAAAATTACTGCAGCTTCCAAACTGCAGTAATTTTGCTGTAACTGCAGTAATTTGTGTTTCGACTTTAAAAATTCTGTAGCGGAATCGGCCAAATCACCAAAGTCTTCAAACTGCATTTTTTTTAAAAGATTTTCTGCAGTTTATATTTAGCTGGGAAGCAAGTAAAGAAACTTAGTTTTTTCTGTCTTCTGTCTTCATATTATGAATGGGAATGAAATATCCTCTGTCATTTATTTAGTCGACATGCGACACAATCTTTGAACTCTTATAAGTTATGAAATTAATAACTAACAAATGAGTATGGTCCTCACATAACCCCCGATACATTTATACTTCTGAAGGAAAAAGAAAAAAAAGGGTTTTCAATAATTTATGGGCCATATGCATGATTTCAAAATTGTTGTCAGTTGTTTATTTTTAGTTTTGTTACTGATAAGAGTTTCTGAAAGTCGTGTACGCACAGTAACTCTTTTTAAGAACTAATTGACGTTTTTCGAACATTGTTTAATTCGTTTTTTTTCATTTTTTTTTTTTCAATAGTGCATGAACTTCCGAGTGAAAAGTCTGCTTGCGCCTGTCTTATTTTAACCTCTTGCCTTTCCACCACCAAAAAACAAAAACAAAATTGATAGGCTTTTTCATACAGCAATTATAAAAACAATGTGAAGGAAATTGCTGATAGCAGATAATAAAAGATACTAAAAATTATCATTTTTATTAAAAACTTGATGGTGTATGTCATTTTGCACATCCATGAATTCACTTATCTGCGCTAGGGGAGCATCTCAAGTAGACGGATAATCGAGAGTTTACATTGAAAGGAACATGTTTAAGGAATAAAATTTT
This sequence comes from Parasteatoda lunata, assembly GCA_949128135.1. Taxonomy (NCBI): domain Eukaryota; kingdom Metazoa; phylum Arthropoda; class Arachnida; order Araneae; family Theridiidae; genus Parasteatoda; species Parasteatoda lunata. The sequence continues at coordinate 45,040,009 of OX421978.1, read as the reverse complement.
TGTGAAACATGAATAATTACATCCGAGGATAATCAACTTGGTGCTGTCCAACCTCCAAATACTTTACTGAGTTCTTTTGCGCAAGCTAAACTCAAATTGTCATTGTTCATAGCAGTTACTATTTGAATTCCATGAGGCAGGCCAGATTGAGTGTATCCCATTGGAACCTGAGTTGCTGGAAAGCCAAGTATAGAGAAAACAGCTGTCCATACTGTACTATAGAAATACAACATCATTTGATAAGGACGCGGTGCTGTAAAGAACATAGTAGGACATATAAAAACAGAGTTTTCATCCAACATACTGTCGAACTTTTTGTACAATTGACTTTGGTATTTAATATAGAAAGGAATATTTTCTTCTTTGTATATCAAAGGATTACGTGCAAATACAAAAGTATATAAAGTCCAGAAACAGAAGTTTGATTTTCCAAAAAGAAGTTTTAGAAACTCTAAAGGTAAGTTGACTTCACTCATCTTCCCTGAAGTTGAATAAGAAACAGGTTCTGCAGATTTAGTTAAGATATATTGGAACATATTGGGTGCTAGGTCCATTTTTATATCCACTTCTTCTGCTACCACACCATAATTTTTAGTGAAATGGCTGATTGCCTAGGATAAAAAAAAAACTATCATTAAATAAACGAGTAATAAACGAAAAAAAACATGGTAAATAATTTTTGCCTGCTCTGAAAAAAGTATCTAGTAAATTTCTTAAACATACATTTTAAGCTATATCAATTTCCTTTCAAATGAGTTTAAGATAGACCTATTACTTCAAGCACGTATTTCATGCTAAGTTTATTTTTTCTTAGGCATGGTTGTTTGGTTATATCCTATTCAAATCTCATGAAATCCGGTTGCCATTTACGACTAATAAATTTCGGTTAGCGACTAAAAGTTTAGCTTTATTTAGCCCATCTGTTATTTGTTTTATATTTTACTGCTAGCTGAATAACCGTTCTTCGCACGGGATGAATAAAAAAAAAGAAAATAATCACTATATTAGTATTGAACAACACTTTAGACGTCATGGTCAAAACTGCAAATCATAATAACGACACAAATGAAGAGTTTAATGGAAGAACCAGGAAAGTGAGATTTTTAGGGAAATTAATGAATCAGGGAAAATTATAAGGACAGAAAACAAAAGCTAAATTTTTTAAAACAAATAAAATTCTTGTAAAACCTTAATAAAGACTTTGAAACATGACCATTTCTCTATCAGACCTTTAATTTACTGTTCGCAATACTTACATGTGGAAGAGGGGAAATTATTTCAATCCTTATTCATTAAAATATCAAAACACTATCTTTGGTACCACTAGAGATCTATTTTCTGAAACTACGGAAAACCCATTGTGGAATTCTTTTTAGAACTTCGCCAATTACCACAGTACCTATAGTACATAATACCATAACTGATAGAGCATTATTTTTTTTTTTTTGATGGCGATTTTCGACGGTTCGCAGCTAAATCGCGCTAACGAAATAAAAATGAAATAGTTGATTACTTATGTGCGTGATTCCTGATTAATACGTCGCAATTTCGTATTAAAATTATCTGGATCTTGAAATTAAATCCATGATTATAACCGATGACTAAGGTTTTCAAAAAAACAATGTGAATTCATGGTGAAATTGAACGCGTGCCTCAAAGAGTTATTTAAATGCTCGATTTGAAATTAATTAGCGTAGTAATATTTTATTAAGTGAATCGAAATTTCAAAATAAAACACATAAATCTGTAACAATAAGTGCTGAAAAACCACTTAGATTTACCATGAAATCCGTGTAAAACTGAACCAATGTGATCGAAAATTGTAATGTGATTAGTCTTATTCACTATTCGAGATTTCTGAGTGAGTCATAATAGTTTCATATTAAAAATATCTTGATTTTAAAAATTACGTAGAAATTCACAGGTATAACAGCTGTAAAAATGTGGTTTGAACAACAATGTGAATTCACGGCGCAATTTCAATGAGCGCATCAAAAAGTTATCTTCAAAGCCATGATTTGAAATTCACTTGTATTAATTATATTTTATTAAAAACATCGGGATTTTAGAGAACCCCGTAGATATCTGTAAAAATATTTGCCAAAATACCACATGGATTTACTATGGAATAGGTGCAACATTAAGCACGTAGCTATAGCATGTTATTATGGTATTAAAAAAACACGTTCGATTCAGTTTTTTTTAATAAAAATAATAATAATAAAATATATGTTTTAATTCACAGCAATTGCGTAATTTTTCTGCGAGGATCGTGATTTCGGAATTCGAAAAACTTCTGCTTCCTTATTTATAAAATTGCCTAAAAAATGAACAAAATAACTTTTAGTAATAGATTTTATTATTCGTAATCGCAAATACTAAGATAATACTCACATATAATTGTAAAAACATAAAAATTTTACAATTATATATAGATATATTTTATAAATTCTTTCATATAATTTTTTTTAATATGTAGTAACAAGAGTTTCTATCATTTGCGACAAGTATTCTAAATGCAAGTATTTATTATTTATGCATGCGTTATACAAAATTTTAAATTTTGTAGGAAAAAGTCTGTAAACGAGGTACGTGCTAATTTTTACTGACTACTAATATTTTCCAAATTTTCAGAGTTCTGATCCCGTTTTTTAAACGAACAATTTAAATCATGTCATTTATATAAACACTCATTTAGAGTTATGCCAAAGTAAAAAGTTCGCCAACGTATTGCATATTTTTCATAAATACAAAATAAAATCAATAAATTTAGTATAAATAAATTAAAGTCAAAATTCAATTAAACAAAATTAAATAGATATGAAGCATTATTTTACTAGTTTTCTCTGTGAAAAAATAAACTTCATCTTAAGGCAGCTATTAATATTTTTATTTCTCACATTTTAACACTAGAGCAGACGGATTTCGGACTTACCTGAAACCATCATTTGGGGTTAATATGACCCTCACAAGAAAGTAATGTTATTTCAAAGTTAATGATTTTTTAAATGATGAATATTGTTAAAAACACAACATGAAGAATATTTAGAAATTAAAATGAAATTATTAACGCAATGATAATATTGCAATATAATGTTATATTGTATTAAAGATTTTTTTTCTCGCAAAATTGCGAAAGTAATACGATAATAAGCAAACGACATGAACATATATAATACACATTAGCACATAGCAAGTTTTAAAATGTCAAGTTCTATAATTAGTTAGACATTAGCGTAGATGCATCACCTCCTACATCAAAAAGCCACCACACGGTCTTTTATAAGTAGTCCGCGCAGACTATTTAAAAAGTGAACCAGCTGTGTGCATGAACCCAAAACTTTTTATAAAAGTAATTGAGAGAAATTTATCATATATATATGAGAATTGAATCTGTAGTGGTTGACAAATGAATAAGGCAAACCAATAATATTCATAAATAAAAAAAATTTTTGTCATATATTTGCTACCACTTTCTTATTTTAACTAGATTTTGTATTAAATGACTCGTTCGGAAAGTGTATATATTCTTCACGGTGGTCTGATCGGACTACCTATAAAAAACCGTGTGGAGGTTTTCAGTTATAGGAGGCGTTATAGGATTAGTTATTAGTAGTCGTAAACCAGAAAATTGGGTCAGCTGTTCAAAGACGGTAATAAATTTAACTTTTATGTCATATTTCTATTGCTTTTGTATAAATAGGAGGAATGCGTGACTTTATATTATGTAAAATCAATAACGTTAATACATTAAAATATTATGATCTCTACTTCTATGGTTTACTACTACTACTACTAACTACTTCTTAACCAATCAAGAGGTTTAAAAGTAGTTAGGTTTATTTCCGCAACAGGGCGCTGTATACGTTACGCTGAAATCATTCCCATTTCAATGTGCTTTGAGAAAAAATGTGTAAATTTTTAATTGTTTTTAAAACATTGATATGTTGATTGATTTGTTTTAAAACATTGATAAAAAACCGTGGGGAGGCTTTCAGTTATAGGGGGCGTTGACCCATAGGGGTTACTGACTATTTGAAACAGCCCATATATTGTTGTTATTAAATAATAAAAATTATATATAGTGCACAAAATATTGACAAATTGTTTTCTTGCATTTCTCATAGCTAGTATTCGTTTTATTCTATGCCTTGCAATGTTAAAAGCCGTATTTTTAATGTTTTAGAGACGGAACTTTATTATTTAGGGACCATTTGATGCGCAAAGTATACTAATTTATAGTTCTTCAAGAAACATAAGAATGAATTCGCAATGAGTAATTAGGGGGACAAAGGATTCCTTGAATCACAAACGCTGTAATGAAATGCATGACGCATGATAATTTCACTTCTCCTAGAAAAATTCCTAACCATCTTGTCTGCTAAAAGCCTACGTCACATTTTGTACTTCTGCAGAGATAAACACTTGTTCCGCTTTGTATGTTTTGTAGTGGTAATGAAATTTAAGTTATTTTAAATTTAGTATTTTTCATTTTAGGAAATTTTTCCCCCACTACATGTCAAAAATTCAAAGTATGATGTGAAATATAACTTTAATGCAGTTAACTTGTAGTGTGCGTAATTAGCCATATTCTGCAAGTTTTATTGGTTTATTCACTACTAATTTATTATAACTTTTACATGAAGAGGAGAAGTTGGCATCCCTGCTCTTGTAGTAGAGGCAGTGTTTGGCTTCCACTCTGCGCTATCGTCTGCAAACACATTCGCTTGAATACTATTCGGAATTATGATATTTGCTTTTCTTTTTGCACCTTTAAAGTAAGTATGTAGTTTTCATTTTGCAGTGCCAAAGATAAATATCCTGACGAAGAAGTGACACTAAAATTAAGAGGAAATTTCCCTTTGTTCAAACGAAGTTTTCCTACAAATGTAGTTTTTTCTTCTTTTTTTTCAAAAGAAATTCAAGAAAAAAGTCCAGCCGTGCCTGGAGTTAAGGCGTGTTTCCTTTCCCCTGGTTGAAATTCATTTGTTCGTTTTTAAACTTGCACAAATAAAAATAGCCATTAAAAGAATCTTTTTTACTGTAAGTAATGAAATTTAAATTGAATGCTATAATATTACGAAAAAGCTAAATTGTTGATTTGATCTAATTTTTAATTAGAAAATGCGTAAAGATATTAAAATTTGCAATTTTTTTCTTTCATTTAAATGCGTTTTTTGGACAAAAATGTGTTAAAGAAATATGAATTTTCTTGATTTCTACGTATTTCATCAAGTATCACCATGACACATCTTATATTTATAAATTAAAGAAATTCAATATAATAAAAACTTAATCAAAAATTTATTGCATGCAAGTTGTTCTATTTAAACGTGTGTAAAAATTACCTTTTTCTTTTTTTAAAAAAGTTTTTTCACAGTCAACCTGCATTCAAATTGGTTCTGTACTTTATGCATAGTTCAGTAGTTAATTATACAGCAATACATAGAACTCGTACGAGCCCTTCTTTTTTGATGAAGAATGTGCGAGTATCCTAAATTAGATTGACTGTTTTAAAAAATTTGTGACAGGAAAAAGGGGAAAAACTTTTTGTACATTTAAAATTTTTTTGGCAGATAGTCTGCGAAAAGCAACATTTTTTTTTTTTATAAACACATCTAAATATATCACATTAAGTTAGAACTTGAAATAGCAGGTGTTGGTTGATGTTTAGAAAATATTGGAAAAAAAAAATTCATGCAATAAAAAATTTAAACAAATTGTGATGTGATTTGCAACTATTTTTCTTTTATTTTCACATTTAATACTTTTAGCAGAAACTATCGAAATCATTTTGAAGTGAAACTAAGAATTTAGGAGGGGCAATTTATGCAAATTTAATTGATTTGCGGTTAATAATTCTTTTTTAACCTCATTAGTTTTCCTGTTATTAAATTTTAAAAACAATCAATCTAAATTAGGGCATCTTGTATCTTAATTATACTAACTGTCATTATGGAATTCAAAATTTCTTCATCTAAAGTTTCCACCAATGGATGATAAACTTTCGTTTGATAATAAATCTTCAACTTCTCGAAATCCACCTGCGCAAAAATAAAGTTTAGACTCATCATATTTCGAACACAGACAGTACTGAAATCAATCAGAATTAGTCAAATATTCAGTTAAACTTATCAAGAAAAAATATCTAAAGCTATCTGTAATAATTTTCAACTATTTGTACAAATCAAAACTATAATCAAACATTTATTCCTTAATCATACAATAAGAAAAATAAACTAAATGAAAAATATTAATTTGTTAGATTAAGATATGAATGTGTATGATAAATAGATATTTAATAAATAGAAAGGCATGTTCTTTGCTCGCTTTGATCACGAAGCCTACGATGGCTTCTATTATTTTTCCTTTTTTTGGTAATAAACAAATTGCAAAATTAAAATCGAATGAAAGATTCCAAAAAGTTTTATTCAAGATTTATTTACCAATTCAATTGATATAAAATTTAAATGCAATCTTTTGCATGATTATTGGCCTGATCTTTCTTTATATTGAAGTAGGTTATGAAAAATGAATACTGTGCAATTTTGAGTTCCTAAAATGTGAATTTTTTTCTTGATTTTTCTGTTACACGTGTTAGTAGATACATTTACCATAAAAGACGGAATAGCCAGTATTTTTTTTTTTTTTGAGAGAGAGTGAGAGCGAAACAAGGCTGTTTTAATTAAAACTAATTTGAAAAAAACAAACAAGCAGATTTTGCAATCTTAGAAAGTTTGATTGGCTATATCTGTGAAAAGCATCAATAGCTTACTAAAATTTTGAATCACACAGTTCGTCCTAATAGTCAACTTTAATATTCAGTAAAGAAATTATTAAGCTGCTGTTTAAATAACTAAGATTTTCAGAGCAGAAAAATCCCCCAAACCAAATTTTCACGAAATTTAACAGAGCTTAACTCTGAAAAACGACAATGCCCCATGGAAACCAGTTCATATCCATAACTGGGTGGCGATACATTAATATTATAGCAAAACATAATTTTAGAGGTGCAATTGCTTTCTTTAGATAAACCCCTCAAAAACATACATAAATTTCAATCGTGCACAATATTTGTTTTTCATTTCCTGCTTCAAATAAAAAAATTCAAGCCAATCAAAAATACATCTATCATACATTGTCTGAAATTCAGAATAATGGCTCTTAACACATATCTATACTGTTCTTAATTTTCTTATCACTTAAAAATTTTCCAAATCGTAGCAACCCAGTTAATTTTGCTTTTTCTATAGTAATTGCTGCCGTAAATTTCATTCAAATAGTAGTCATAAAAGAGCTATATAAGTGGCTGTTTCACGATATAAGGTTTAAATAAACGAGCTCATCAACTTATCTTCTAATCACTAAATTACAATAGAACATCTATTATGGGTCAAACAATAATTTTAAGAAAACTTAAAATTAACACTAAATAAAGAAATTTTATTCGGCTAAAAGTATGATTTCACATTCGCACGAGCAGCCAGTTCTAAAATCGAAGGCGCGGCATCGTCTATAGAATTTCCAACAATGGGTTGCAGGCAATTATCAATCGTTGTGATTTTAACTAAACTATAGTCTGTTATCGTCGTACTTAATTACTCTGCATAAAACATTGCTTTTTAAGCAGAACATTCATGCGTTAAAAAAAAACTCTTACGGGTTTATTAAATTTCATCATTTCATTGTTCTTTGATGTGAGAACTTCCATCATAGTGACGAGATCTTCAGCATATCTGCACATTGGACCACTTACAATGTATGGTAAAACTCTTTCTGTTACAGTGGGGAAACATCCTTGATTTGGAACCAAACCTAAAATTTTGAATACAGTCAAACAAATTATAAAGAAATTTAAATGATATTAAAATTTGTTAAGTTCACACTCAATGCAGAAATCCCAGTGGTCTGCCAAAAATATTCAAAATGTGAAATTAAGCCATCAAACCAATTTTATTTTGTAACCGGAGTTGCAGAATCTACGTTGATAATTTTGAGTTTACGATTATTAATTTTCACCTTCACATTGAACCCATGAACAAATACAATTGAACCCAATCCAGAAGCCGACGGTACTCCTGGATCAAGCATATTGGTTCTAACCCGCATTTACGTACCATGGATAGGAGAATCACAAAATCATTGATTTACGGCATGGGATTCCAACTGATGATCCGTCTACCACTGAGGATATTTTTTATGTCAGTATTTTATTTTATAACCGTCGTTGAACAGCCGACCCAACTTAATGGGTTTTACGGCTACTAATGTTCAACTCCGTAGCCTTGTAATTTTGAACCCAATCCAGAAGACAAGGGAACTCCTGGATCAAGTATTGGGAGAAATTTGCCTTCGTGGAGGACTTTTTGATGGAGCTAACCCGCATTTGCGTTACATGGAGAGGGAGACCACGAGAACCTCCCACGGTTAGCCTGACGGCAAGGGGACTCTAACCCATGATCCGTCTACCACTGAGGATATTTCACGTCAGCACTGTGGTCAGTGCAAGCCGGATGCGGAATTCGTATCGACTGAGATTCGATTCCGGTTCGCCTCATTGGAAGGCGACACTCTATCCCCTGAGTCAGCCATCCCTGGGATTTACACCTAGGTTGCCTCATTGAAAGGTGATCGCTCTATTCCGAGAGCCTCCACAGTTCCATCGAAGCAATTCTAAATTCCTTAAATTTAGTCATAATTTGAATTAAATCCCTAGCAACAATTTTTCCTTTGGCCCAAGTTGGGTTCAAAATTGGCTTGATATGGGCTTGATATACCATTTCTCCATTAAATTTGCTTTTTAGTCTATACTTTGGTTTCTATTTCAATTAGATTCTATTACCAAAAATAAATCAATCACCATTAGCGTTATTAGTATAATAGCCAGTTAGCAACAGTATAGAAGCCAATTAGCAACAGTAGAGAAGTCAATTAGCAACAGTACAGAAGCCAGTTAGCAACAGTACCGATGCCAATTAGCAATAGTACAGAAACCAACTGGCTCCATTTTGTATATTTAAGTTATTTTTAGTTTAGTATTTCTCTTTTTAAGTAATTTTTCTACCACTACGCATAAAACAAATCAAATTATCATAAGAAATGCAACTTTATAACAATTAACTCATGCTGCGACAAAAAAAAGAGTAAGCGTAATTATCCTTATTCTATAAGCTGTACCATTTAATTCACCACCAATTCTGTAAAACTTCAACAAAAAGCGGGACAGTTACATCCCTGTAATAAATAATATGGTGTTTTATTTTAACGTTCTCTTTAAACGCATTACCACTAAGGCTCCATTAATTTTTGTTTTTAACTGCATATTACTTTATTTTATTTATTAATGGTTTTAAATTACTTCATTTTATAAAAAAAATCCTTTTAAATCATATTTGTAAACAAAATAAACATGTGATTTCAGATAATTTTAGGAGTACTAATTTGTCGACGTTGTCTACATGTACTTGAGTTTATCTGCGTGGAACAAATTTAAACCAATTTTAAAAAAACTCAATTTTTCTATCACTTCTCCCGAAGGATCTAATTGAAACTTTTGAACAGTTTTTAGAATTGGGGGCTAACATTTTTTCTCTCTCTTCTTCTGTCCAAATTCTAGAACCTGACAATGGATTTGTAAAACGTTCACAAATGGTTCTGGAGTCTTAACTTAGACACACAAAATCTTCTTTTTATTATTTAAGATATGATAAGTAATATAGTTACCTCTAGATGGCTTATGAGCAAATAAACCTGTGAAACTTGCTGGAATTCGTACACTTCCTATAAGATCATTTCCTAATCCAATTACGGAACCAGCTGAACTTATGAGAGCACTTTCTCCTCCTAATATTATATGAATAATAAGGACATTATAAATATCATGCATGATACACACATTATAAACATTTATGTTAAGAACATAGTAAATGCTAACGAATTGATTGAACCTGATTCAATATATGGATAGAAAAATTTATATTGTCCCTCTATATGAAAACAAGTCGTAAAACCGGCAGTTGTTTAAATTAACCTTACATTTTGTTTTGATGCGAAAACTCATTGTATCGAAACGTTTAAAATTATAATAGTATGTAAAAAATATAAATATTCAATAATTTGTTCGAGAATTATTAGCTTTTAAACTGGAAGTAAAAAATATGAAATTACTCTACGATCCAGAGACGTGCAACTACATAGTTGAATGGCTATTTTTAGTTTTAAACTAGAAAGTTTTTTCAAAATTCCAATTTGAACAAAAATATTTAAAATTTAAATTGCTTTTTTTGCATTATTTTACGTTACATTTTCCTTCCTGTTCAAAACTTAAAAATTAATAGGATGAAGAGTTAAAGAAAAATGTGCTAATTGTATGATAGAACAAAAAAAATTAACATTCGATAGTTAGTTTGGGAGTTATTAACTGCTAAACTTAAAACAAAAAAAAAAAAAAAACTGCGATATACTCTGAAGTTTGTAGTTATTTTTTTGCTTCAATTAATGACTATTTTTCCATTACTCCAGGAAAATTTTTTTATCTCTCAATATTAATCTTTATTTTATCTCGAGATTCAGTTGATGTTGAAATTAATAAAAGTAAAAAAGAGAGAAATTTCAAGTTGCCAGATATAAATTTTAACATTTATCTAAATAATTTTAAATTTTGAAAAACTTAACTTGAAGAGACAAAAATTGCTATTTGATTTGTTCTATTGATATATATCATGTTTACGAGTAAAATTCCTCATAATTTCCTTTTTTTTGTGTTCCGTATACCTTAGGTTCATTTTTTTAAGTCATGTTGATAATTTTTAAAATCCAGATAATTATTCATTTCGTTAAGATTGACTTATTTACGAAATGTTTTAATATAAAGCTACAATAATTGAATATTTTGTTAACACAATGTTTTTTTCTTTTTCTTTTTTTTTTTTTTTTTGTGATGGAAAAACAATTGTTTTTCAGTGGCGCAATCTATGGCCAAGAATTCGACTTCTGCCACACCATTCACACAACCACAAACCCTTTTATAGGGCGGGGACATTCACACACACAAGGGAGAAAGAACAAAGAACACAGAGAGAGAGAGAAACATCCATGCGTTGCCTGGGATTCGAACCCAGAACCTTTCCGATGCAAGGACAGTTCCCTGTCCCCTACACAGTCCGGTCGGCGCTTCAACAGATGCATTATTATAATACGTTTCTTTTATTATAAGAGTACATTTTCGTAAAGGGAATGTCTTCAATTGTCTACTGTGACTTAGTTAATGTCAGCGTAGACAATTAAAAAATGCTATCCTTAGAATGCCACAATGTTGCCAATTGGCAACATGTTCTTTTTTTCACATTTCTTAATGTGATTAGACCTTCATTTGCCCTAGGGAGGTTTCAAAGAGTTTTTACAGGAAAGTCTATTAAAAGTTTAATGATAACTAGGAAGTTAAATTTTTATTTCAAATCATGACTTAAAGAAATTGTCAACTCAAGAAAACCATATATATGTAAGTACCTCATTTTTTTTTTGTTTAAAAGGACATTAGCTTAAGAATATAGAACAGCTTTGATACATTATTAAAAGAACATACGATTCAATTCATTTCAATTATTAGAAAGTCAGTTTTCTATAATTCCACGCACAAGAAAACTTAAATGAATACTTGCCCGAACTTCCACCAGGTGTTCTATTACAGTCATAAGGATTTAAAGTCTTTCCGTAGAGAATATTTGTTGTATCCAATCCTAGTCCACTTTCAGCAGAGTTCGTGGTAGCCAATATTATTGCTCCAGATGATTTTAATAATTCTACAGCGGGTGCATCTTCAGTAGCTATAAAATCTTTAAATAAAGTTGAAGCTGCAGTACTGCGGCATCCTAAATATGTAAAATATAAGTAAGCTTTTTTAAAAGTGCATGATATAAAACATAATAAACTAAATAGAATGATAAAAAAAAAATTGTAGCGACATCTTTACATAATGAAATTTTTAAGAAATCGCGTGGAAATGTGTTTCGTAGTGTAGTTTATGGAGGAATAATAGGAAAAAAATTCAGGATATAAACTCAGGATATTAATCACGACTGACAGTTCGAGAAATAAATGAAAAAGGAAAAAAAAGTATGAAAGGTAGAGATGGGTTTGTACATCAGTGTATCTGATATTTTTTATTTAATACTCAAAAGTACATTTTACCTCATCATGAATCATGCATTCTTTTTTATATTCAGTTTCAATTCACTTCGAAAGTATAAAATGTAGCAAATCTCTTTAAAAAAACTATTATATTGGATACTTAATCTTTAGATGGCAAATATTTTAAAACATGAAATCTTGTACAGTGTGTCTAAAGTAAGAACTCCCCTAGCCATTCGTCTGGACCGGTGGCTGTGACTATGGTAACGAGGTAATGTTGATCATTGACAGTCGCAATACAAAAATTGATCAACTGTTCAACGAAAGTAATAAAATATAATAAATACTTATTGTAAAAATAAATATTTTCAAAAGTTTCTATCCTTTTTAGTTTTGGCGTAATCTTTTCTCTAACTACTTTGACGAAAGTTACAAATTTTTTGTTTCAAGTTTGTTTCATGTTTCAAGTTTTAAAATCAGAGTGTTTTTTTTTTTTAACTGCATTCAAGTGATTTTTCTTAAATGCAATTTAGAGGAATAATTACTTTGAATTTGATACTAAAAGATTTTATCGTGAACTGAAATATTAATCTTCTTTCTACAGCTGATTAAATTTCCAGGAAATAGAGTGTTTTGCTGAGTTGCATTCAAATTATGATTTACTTGCAATCAGTCTATGAATTTGTGATTGTTATATCCTATATGAATTCGCAGATTTATAATATTTTTATAGCATTATTAAAAGTAATGATAATGAAAAGATGTTAAATATGTTATTACTTTAAAGATTGCTAGTAATTGTATAAGTAATTTTATAAATGCTAACGATAGCAATCGTATCAGCCTAAAAACAAAATTATTAAACATTTCGTTACTGCAGTTGGCTCCTCTTTGGTGAAGGCATTGAACGATGCACTACCTTGCAAGAAATTCACATTTTATGTGAATATTTATTTATTACCGGCTAAATAATTACCGGCTAAATACGGTGCTCGTAACACGAAAGGCTTAAGAGTGAAATCGCTTTAACAAAAACAACAGAAACTTTACCGCATAATTTTACTCTGAATTCGTTAAAGATTTATACGAATCATATCAGAAAATATCTTGTTTTTGCAAATGATTAGTTGTATCATTATCAGTATGTAACTGAAACAAAAAAAATTGACGCATCTCACATAGAAGGAGAAGGAAAGGTTTGCTTTCGGTGCCCTACTTAGGAAATCTGAGAATTTCTTCTCTTTTAATTGCAAAATTAGCGAAAGAATAACTAAGCATGAACTGAAGTATTATTAATTTATCCGATGATAAAATGAATACTAGTAACTTTATTGTTCTCTTTAATAGAGGAAGATAATTTGCTAAAAGCCTGTCTTTTTTCCAGCATTACTGTTAAACAGTAAAATATGTCGCATTGATTTACTAGAAATTTTGCTTAGTAGCATTAAAGATTACTCATCAGTTGAAAATCACCAGTAACTTGATATACTCCCAATTCAATAATACAAGAGAAATTGCTGTAACGCGTAGAGCGATATCCAAATCCTATATATATATATAATATATATATATATATATATATATATATATATATATATATATATATATATATATATATATATATATATATATATATATATATATATATATAATATATATATATATATATATATATATATATATATATATATATATATATATATATATATATATATATATATATATATATATATATATATATATAAATAAATAATACAAAAATTATAAGAATATTTTTGTATTAATAAAAGCATTGAAATTCTTTCGTTTTCATAAAATGTCTCTGTTAAAGAATAGGTGTACAGATATTCTATTTTGGGACTTTAAGGCTGAAAACATACCAATGAATTACAAATTAGATTTATGTTTCAGAAAAGGAGTTATTTTAAAATTTTCACTTCTTTCACTTCCATATAAGGAAGCATTAAACGATTTTCGATGAGGTGTAGGGATACAAGGAATGCACGACTGGCCTTTTTTTTTTTATCTCCGCTTGGTTGTAGTATTTAATGCAGGAACGACAGTTTTTGCATTTCTTTTAGCGTATGATGTTGCCCGATTAAGGTTCGCCGGAATTGTGTGGATTTGTGTCCACCCACCTCCAATTGGAAGACTATATATATATATATATATATATATATTATATATATATGCTGATAACAAAACCATAAAGAACATATAAACGATTGCTAGTAAAGAACTGTTCTTAGCATTTAAAGGGAAATATTTAAAGTTAGCACTTACCTTTAACTTTAAAAAGAACTTTAATTGTAACTGGAACGCCAAGGAGTGGCTTTTGTTTTTCTAACCACTCTTTTGTATAAAATCGTGATTTCACAAGATAATCGCACTCTTTTGCCTCCTTAACAGCTTTTTCAAATCGGTTTTCCGCCACAGCATTTATGTATGGATTAACTTCATTTATTCTTTCGATGTATGCTTTGACAACTTCTTCACTCGAGAGCTAAATAAAAAGATTTTAAACAACATTATTCATTTTATGTGTGAAGATATAAAAATGGAGAGAGTCTGAAAAGTTGTGATGTCACGCGCGACGTAAAGAGTGGTAAAAACTCAATATTTTTTTTTATTTATTTAATCTACTTAATTAATCAATTGAAACTATCATCATCACTTACAATTAAAATTATTCGTATTTAAATCAAGAACATAACAATTACATTCACTTTTAATTATAAACTGAAAAAACTGTGTTAGTTAATTTTAAAAAAGTCGTATCTCGGCCATAGATGAAGCCACTGAAAAACATAAGCACCGAATTTAAGCACCCTCTTCCTTCAATTCGCTTGGTTTAACCAAGCAATCTTGCTGATATTGGCAAGTGACATTAGAAACAACAAATACTGGTTTTGTACTTTTTTCTCGTCATCACTTTTTTTTTCATTTTTATTTGCCTGTAGCATCCTTGGAAAAGACATCAGTGTATTAGTTCAGTTAGTCTCGATTGTTTTGAGAGGCGTCTTCCTTTCATCTTCAAGTGATATAGACTTTATATGGCCTTTAGGATATATACGTTGGTTATAAGATTTATGTTTGTGGCAGGCATTAAGAAACTTAAATGCCGTAAGACAAAATTATGAAATTTAGCTATTGGCTCCAGTAGTAGCATTTTTAACTGAGACCACTTTTTAAAACATGGAGCCTTTCTTTCAAAAATCGAAAATTTCAAACGTTAAATAAACTGTTGATTAATTATGCAAGGCATATCTTTTGAAGCCTTTCTCAAAATGATAAATATTAATCTATATATAAATATTTATACATGATATTTATTTATCTCACATAATTTATATAATAATATTAATATATAAATAAAGTGGCCGGTGGTAATTATTAATTTTGCCGGTATTATATATTTTTAAAATTTTAGTTAATAATCATTCCTTATTCGTTGCATTACAGTTTGTAATTCATCGGAGAAGACAAGGTAACTTTTCGATCAAGACGATTGTAAATTGCCTTCGTGGAACACTTTTTAATAGAAACTAACACCTATCAGTATACGAATTGACCAGCTGTAACAAGAATGCAAACTGGGTCGCACTTATACGAAGCTGATGACTTTCTGTCCTCTGATTGAATCTGATTTTTTGATGGAACATATCTAACAAGATGGAGATACTATACAGACGGCAAGTTACTCTGTTCCAGCATGTTTTGTCACTTGACATTATCTCTTGATTAATCCTGCCAGATTGATGGTCAGACAGTATAACCTGAAAGTTTATCTATCTTAAAGTACTTAAAGAAGCGGATGTATCCTAACAACGCTCCCAATAGCTGCAAATAAACTGCTATAACTACAAAGAAAAAGTGACCAGTACATTACAATTATTATTTATAAATATGCAGCTTCATCTGAAGTCGAACTGCCAACATTTGTATCATATATTGCAGTGATAGCTATATTATCATATTACAGTTTACATTTGAATAACAGGGAATGGTTTTCGGTGTGTAGATAAAATTTTATTAAACTCCTTATTTTATAGCAACACAGTAATGTTTGAACTGATACACCCATAAAAATCAAGAAGAAAATACAAAAACATATTATACCCTTCACACAGAAATCGTGGTAAATTTCCCCCTAAAAATGCTCTACTGTACAATTTGTAAATGTGGCTTATCATGTTATGTTGCCCCTAAACTCAAAGAGCGAATATTAAAGAGAGGTTATGTAATGAGCATAATAAAATAAAGTTAAACGGCTTATATTCCCCATAGAATTTTTGTTGAAATGGAACTGATTCCTTTCTTTCTGAAACTTTTTTTTTGTTGATCTTTTGGCGGGAGTATAAAAATTAAGTTTTCGAAAAATATAAAAGAATCTTACTCTTCAGATACTTACTTTTCCACTGCGAATTTTTTCAGCTATCTTCGTAGCCGACAATAGTAACAAATCATTTTTGATCGATGGAATGGGTTTTCTTTTACCCCAGTGACTTATTGAAATAATAACATACCACAAAAAACAACCAATCTTGTATATAATCCTTAAAAACCAATATTCAGCAAATGACCACTGCTCGTCTTCATTGCTATGTATAAAGACAAACAGATCTTTAAAATCTACGCTGAGAGTTAATCAAAATAAAAGCTTAGAAATAGTTAAAAAAAGAATGAAAAGTATAATTAATTAAATCTTTTTAAATATCTTTATTTTGTTTTTCTTTCTGATGCGTACCTGCGGAATGACCATTCGTCATACAGGATCTGAAAGGCAGATTTGTTGACCAATCTTTCAGGAGCACCATATTAGGTGAGCCAACGTTGCTCCCACAGAAAGGACAGATAGTACGGAAAATGAAAGAACATACATGCCTTGCCTGGGATTCGAACCCGGATTCGGAACTAAAAAAAATTTTTCTTTTGCTGAAATCTTCTTCTTATAATTTTTGAGTTGGGCACCTGGAAAGGGCAGCGTCCCCTATCCCTTCCATCATGTTTATTTTGATAATTGTGTTAGGCTTTTAAGGTCAGCAGTCTATGTGGTGGCTGTTAGTTTTTTGCTAAAATTCGTTTATTCGTTGTTGAAGAACTGGACACCTGAGGCCTAAATGGTTTTTGCTAAATTTCATACCCATATACAAGTTAAGACTTTATTTTGAAATTCACGGTGGTAACGAAATTTATGCTTTCTTTTCATAATTTGAATTAGTAAATTTAATATAAATTGATTTAGACCACCAATAAAAAAGAATATCTGCAAAATTGAAAAATTATTTCTGCTTATTTCAATTTCATTTTACTACCATTTGGGGAGATCATTCTCGGCCAGAGTAAAAGCTTGCAAGTGTGCTATACTAATTCTATGCAAACAATATTTCTTTTGGCAGCAAATGTTTCGGAAGATTTTACATGGTAAAACTGTTTTCCCAATTTGAAGATCGTGCCTTGCATCGATCGAGGATATATATATATATAAATATACATATATATATATATATATATATATATATATATATATATATATATATATATATATATATATATATATATATATATATATATATATATATATATATATATATATATATATATATATATATATATATATATATATATATATATATATACATATATATATATATATATACAGGGTGTTCCAAAATTATCTTTACAATACCTGGCTTGAAATTGATTACAGACTGGAAGTGCTTAGGGCTACCAATGGTGCGCATGTTGAAGTGTACTAAACAAAACTTTATTAGTTGCAGTAATACATGCAAAAGACAGAATATAAATATCTTGTTTATTTTCGAAGTTATGAATTTTTGAAGTTTTAAAGAGAATTTTGGAACACCCTATATATATATATATATATATATATATATATATATATATATATATATAGACTTTAAAAAGAATTAAAAATGGTAAGCCGATTTGCTTAAAACTTTCGAATAAACTATTCACTTTTTAATTTCAGTTTAATTTAAAATTAACAATACTTGTTACTTCAGGAATAAATATGATTACTTATATTGTTAACAAAACATAGTAGTTAAAAGATCTCGTTTCATCCAAAACTAAGGGAAAAATGTCATATATCGTTCATAATTATTTTAATTATTTTTTACTTTATTCATTTTACAAGGTAGCCTTGATGCCTGGACGAATGTATATGTATATTTGCATAAATAGTCCATTTTATATTGATCTGACAAAAAAAAAGCGTAGGAAAACGTAATTTCAAGGTGAATAATCTCGCCGATAGTCTAAACTGTGTGGCATGGATGTTTCTTGGTGAACTCTTTCACTAATTTGCACTATCCGTTTTTCAATTTAACAAGGGTTTTAAACCTATCTTTGTAATGAACGCACAAATGTATATGTAACAAGAAATGATTAAGTCAATTATTTTTTACTTGTATAGAAAGTGAAAAAAGGAAAAAATAGGAAACGATATGAAAAATGGTGTCATCCTGAAAATTTTTTGTTCCAATGATTTTTTTTTCTTAAATTATTTATTTCTTTTTTTCTGTACTACGTTTCAAGATCTAAATGGAGTTAATAATCAAAAATGTATAATTTTTTCCAACGAGTAATTGAATATCCTTTTCGACATTTTAAAACGATTTTTACGGTAAATATACATAAATAGCATTTGGCATACAAAATCTAAAAGATATCACGATTAAAAATAGTCATCTTTAATTTTAATATTTGTATATAAACATTAAAATACCTGTCTTTAATTCCTTGATTTCGTTCCTGAAGAAATTCCTTAATTTTCTCATTAATGTATTTTATCATATTTATGGGATCTGAAAAGTTGGATGCAAACAAGTAAGAATTGCATTTTAATATTAAATAAAAAAATTTCTGACATAAGTTTAAAACTTAAGCTAATAAACTATTTTTACTGAAAATATTATTCATATCCATTTTTATTTGATACCTCGATAATTTGATTTGGATGGGACTAGATAGTTTTGATTTCTACGAAAAAGCATCACAAAACTACTTTTTTTTTTTTTACTTTTTATCAATTATTTAAGAATCGAATAAGGACTCTGAATTTTTGTACAAAAGTTCAATAAAACATATTTAAATACGAACACTTTTATGAAATAATGTAAACTTTTACAAATTAATTTCCTTTAGATCCAAAATTTGAAGAAGAAAACCGAAATGAAACTATAATGTCTTACGCTCACGATTAAAGTCAGAGAATTTAAATTTAAAAAAAAAAAAAAAAAAAAAAAAAAAAAAATTTCTGTAGGTCAGTAAAAATTTATAATAAATAAAGTATACTGTTTAAATTATAAAAATAGAGAATATATTAATTAATAGAGACCATTATAACAGATTATAATTTTTATAATCTTTTATAGAATAAATAAAGAAAGCAGATAAAAAGTCGATGGTTTATTGTGATTTATTATAGTTATTCGAACATTTTTCCCTTGGGGCCTTGCTTAAAACCATGACACAATAAAATATTCTTATTTCTCAGTTTTCTCAGTTATTGGAGAAATTAGCTTCGTTGAGGATTTTTTTTTTTTTTTTTAACTAACTCGCATTTGCGTAAAATGGAGCGGAAAAACACGAAAGCCTCCCACCGTTACCCAGACTGCAAGGGGACTCTAACTCGTGATCCGCCTACTCCTGAGGATATTTTACGTTAGCACTGTGGTTGGTGCAAGCCAAGAGATGAATTCGTATCGACCAACCATCGCTGGGATTCGAACCCGATTCACCTCATTGAAAGGCAAACGCTATCCCCTGAGCCACCACCGCTCTGTTTAATTCTCTTGAAAAATTCTTGAAATCGAGCGTGCCCTTATACCTGATAATAAATCAGCAGGGTCTCGACTTTTAAAAGCTTTAAAATAAGTTAGGCCAAAATTTTTTCCTTTTTTTGGTCTAATGATGCATTACGGACTGCTTAAGTCCAAAGCACAGTTTTTATGTTTTGGTATACCATCACACTACATCTTATCAATTAATTATAATATTCCTCAAAATGTATATGTGCTTTAAATGTCCAGTTAGTTGGGGAAAAAAACTACAATCGACGCATTAAAAAACAACAGAATTATTAATTCACAAAAATGTTTGACATCTAAATAAAATAAACATTAAAATTTTACATACTTTTCGATATCCCAAAAAGCTTTGCCCAAATCGATAGACAAGTTAAGCTGCTTCCTGCGAAACTGCAACTGTTGCAATAGATTAGATAATATTAGATATATTTAAACTCGACATCTCACCCCTACGACCATCTTACCTAGACTTACCCTATATCATATAAATATGCATTATAGTATCGGATATAAAATTTTTTGTAACCTTTCAAATTAATATGCATAATATTATTGAAAACTTGTGATTTAAAAGTTATCTTTAACAACAGCACATGATGTGATATTTTTCAGACAATTACGTCCAGACATCATGAAACCAATAAAAAATTAGTTAGATCATAAGACTTAGGCTCATGCATTGTGTAAAGTATTGTTCACTTTCATTTTGTTTGAAAGAAGCAATTTTTTCGGTAATAATTCATGAATTGCATAATAGACTCTTCAATGAGCATAGCTTAAAGTTTCAACAATCTTTGATTCGATCTATTTAAATAGTTAAGAAAAAAGGAAAAATTTAGATTCCTTATTTTTCATCAAGGTCAAGCATAGAACTGTTCAACGTTATGATTCCAATTTACATGATTAGATATAAATCGTGATACGACGAAAACATATTTTTTTATTTAAATTAGCAGTTACTATTAAGTGATTACATTATAAACTATGAAACATTTTTTGACAATGCAACAGCTCGATCGAATTATCAACGATTATGAGTCACATGTAGATTTCAGGTTTCTTTCTTCCATTAAAGGAAATATACTTTATATTCAGTATCCAAAAATGTCAAAGCAAGGTCAGTTTTTGAAACATTAAATTAAACATTTGAACTTTAAGATAATATTTAATCTTACAGTAAACTAAATATTTTAAATTTTTGTATATTGTAAGCTAGATAAAGTTTTGAAACTTTGAAACAATGTTAAAGTTTTCTATAAAAGAATTTTCAGTTTAATTAAACATTTCTACTTTAAACGTATTTAATTTTGCAATTAATAAGAAAACAATTTTCTGTATATTGTACATGCAAGAAAATTTTTTGAAACAATATGATAAAATCTGTCTTGGAGAATTATTTCATTATTTAATTGAACAATTGAACTTTTAATATAATATATAATTTTGCAGCTCACTAAATTGTTATTTTACTGCTATCTTATATAACTAAATAATAGGATAATAGGAATAAGTTCTTTACAATTAAAATATAAAAGAAAATATAAATATGTGTTTGCAAAACACGTGTATTTATACACACATTTATATTTTCTTTTATATTTTAATTGTTAAGAACTTATTTCTATTGTTTATAAAACAAATTTGGTTTTAGCTACCTAATGCGCTTTTCCAACTTGATTTACTGTTTCAATGTTCTTATTTACCTCTTATGTATCAAATTTGCCTATAATAGGAAAATAATAGGATAGTAATTATATTTCTGTTTTATTTTCACCTTAAATTAAATTTAATTTTTTTGCACAAAAACAATTTTTTCAATTTTGAAACTTTTGAATTGGTGTAAATTTATCATAGACTAAAGAGACAAATAATAAAATGAGACAATATTGGTTTTCTCTCAAATTCCTAATTATATTAATAAGTTAATATTATTTAATTTTGGTTAATAATTTATCATATGCATTTTTAATGGTTTAAATTATTAAAATAATAAACAATGTTGCAGCTGTGATTTTGTATGAGTTGGAAATATAATAATTTAAAAAATGAATGAATGACTTCAAAATATACATTACAGTAACTGCAGTGATTAGAGAAACCTTTAATTTAAGAAACAGTCCTACATAAAAATCATTCAGTATTGCATTTCATATATGAACAGAAATAATTTTCATCCTTACCTTGAATAAATGCAATTCCGTAAAATCTTATCAAGTTGTCGTATACTAAAAGAAAAGTTTTTTATGAAGGTGAAGTTTTGAATTTTCAGTTAAGAATTTGTAATAGGATTATTTTGGGGAGCAATTTTTCTTTTGGGATTTTAACATTTTAAAAATTAAATGTAAGTTTTAAAAATTTTTAGAAACATGACATTTCGGGCCCGAAAAAAAAAATATGAAAGTGATGTTCAGAAATTCTAAAGTAGTAGCAATAATACTTTTTTTACGTTGCATTAGAACTACACAATGAGCTGTTGGCAACGGTTGGAGAAACATCCCTGAAGATGATTTAAAGGCTTGCCATCACAACCTGCTTGTCAAGTCAAACACTTAACGGTAGAACAATTTAACGAAAACCGATACCGCACACCATCGGTCCCTACGAGAACTGATGAAAGTAGCCCCCGACGGTACACTGACTGCAGCCAGTGATATTTGAATTAGGTGTTCTATTGGGATCACAATCACTCCACTACGTCACTCAGACATTTCAAAACCTAATCTCTTCCATTTCAAGAAACTGAGGCATAATATAAAATTTATTAACTTTTGAAAATACACAATGCTATTTTTTATACAATATTAAATCACACGACAAACATTTCTCTTTTTTTTCTGTAGAAATGCACATCAAATCTTATAAATTACTAAAAAAATTATTTTAAAAAAATAACTAACGAAATTTTTTTTATGTTATCTTTCTTTACGAAGAAGTAATAAATAAAACAATGGGCGTGACCAAAAATTAATTAATAAAAAGAAAATCTGTTGTTTATTAGATGTTATTAGTTTCCTTCGCGAAAACCACTGACCTATAATTTGTTTTTTAGGTATTTTAAAATAAATATTTGCAACACATTTTAATAAAAACGTACTGATATATAATAAAGGGAAATATAATAAAAACGATATGCTTAAATATATATAAACTATTTTAATATAAACAAAATGAACATAATGTTACAGAAATTTACCTGCTATCATATCAACTAAATTATTATAAGTTACATACAGAATTTTATTTCCCTCTTTTTTCGAGCAGAAGCATAAGAAAGATATTACATTTTTCAGATTTTTCAATTTTTCAAAATTATTTTATTTTATACTTTTTTGCCTTAGTGTATTCGTTAAATCTTATTTATTTAAATTTTTTTATTACTTTTCATTTTTATCTCAATTATTATTCATCTTTGTATATTTGGTAGTGATCTTAAATGTATTTATTGTGCTTAATCTGCAAAAGCTTAATCTGCCTACATGTGCGGTCAGTAATAGTTAGCATACATAATTAGGGATACTGGAACTATTTAAGTCATCAGTAAAAAAATATTTTATAGTTATACTACAAGAATGTACACTAAAAAAAATAAAAAATAAAAAAATAAATAAAAAAAAATAAAAAAACACTACTCCAATACAGTTGCGACAATGGCCCATGAAGGAGGATTGAAACTTCAAGCTTGTTTGGTGAGACCAAGCGAATCTCATGCAAAAAAGAATTCGACTTCAGCCATACTCACATATCACAGCTCAACACATTTAAAGCCCGTTTTAAAGGACAGACTCATTCATACAACCGAAAATTGTAATTTTGACCTGAACCTGAGAACGATCAATCTTCAACTCACCAGAGGTATTTTATTTATATTTTATAGCCGTCGTTGAACAGCCGACCGAATTTTTTGGTTTTATGACTACTAATGTTCAACTCCGTAGCCTTGTAATTTAGAACACAATCAAGAAGACAAAGGAACTCCTGGATTAAGCATTGGGGGAAATTTGCCATTATGGAGGATTTTTTTATGGAACTAAGTCGCATTTGCTTTAACATGGAGAATAAAACCACGAAAACCTAACCCATGATCTATCTCCCTCTGAGGATGTTTTACGTCGTCCCTGGGGTCGGTGCGAGCCGGATACAGAGTTCGTATTGAACAGTCATGGTTGGGATTCGAACCCGGTTCTTCTCATTGAAGGGCGAATGCTCTATCCCCTGAGCCATCATGGCTCTCCCCAAAAGTATTGACTTGTTTTAGGTATTTGGAGGATTTCGTGACCTACAGATTTAACGTGCATTTATCACCATTTACTACACGGGGAGTTTTCTTCTAGCCGGGATCGAACTCATCTCTTCGACATGGGCTTCATGCCCTACCATGCCCTGGCCGGATATAAATGTAAAATAGTATAATTAAAACAAATATTGTGAGTAGTTTGTTTATTGGAGCTATTCTCTTGTATCCTTTAAATTTTGTCCTATTTATAGCTCGGTTTGTTTCATTCGGTTTGTTGTTGATACCCACCGGCTGAAGTCTCCCCGTGTAGTAGATGGTGGCTGGTGGACGTTTAATCCGTCGGGTCACAAAGCGCTCCAAGATCACATAACGAATCAATACATCTAAGGATACTGAATTGATGATAGATCGTTTTCTGGCCCAGGTCAAAATTATGATCTGTAGATGAATGAATGGATGTATGGAATGGGTCCACCCTTGAAAAACGGACTGTGACGTAAGTTTGAGGCTGAAGTAGTTTTCTTGACCATAGATGGCACCACTGAAAATCAGGAAACGCACCATCTGACTTAATTTCGCTTGGTTTCATCAAGCTTACTGGTATTGGCAAGTAACACTAGAAACAACAACATTAGTTAAAATAGCTACCACTGTATGAGGAAGATGATCTTAAGTGTCTCTCAAACGAATTATTAAGGTTAAAACTAACTTTGATGAGTTGCTCGAGGAAAAGAGGCTAAGTGAACCTAAACAAAACTTTAAAGTGACAACATTCTATTAAATGATAGATGTAAGTTATTCCAGACTTAAGTTATTCCAGTTAATCCAGATTCGTATTAGAGATATGAAGTCGAAATTAGGTTCATATAAAGTGACACAAACCTTTTTTTTCAGATTTTGAATGGACGCTGAATAAAAGCTAAAAAAAATTCCTTAACCATTTCTGAAGACGTTCCGCCTTCATTAAAATCTCAAAACCTATCAGAAAGTAGTTTATTTATACGTGAGATATTTGAGAGTAAAAGTTTCATCCGTGTTAAACTTTTTCCTCATCTTCTATTGATTGAGAGGAGTTTTTGAATTTCTAGCTGCCCTGTGTACTTCTTGCTGTAAGTATTTAACTGTTCCTGGGGCCAAAACTAAAAGATCATTTTCAAAACTAAACTCAATCAAAAACGTTTAATTATTTAGCTATACTGACAATTGAAAAAGTTATGTTATAAATGTTATTAAACAATTTGCTGACATCAAATCAAGAAAAATACTATTTACACCTTAGAAAAGTTTAATACCTTAAATAATAATAATAGGTTTATTAGTTTCTATAAGTCAAATTTTTTCCTAGTTTAAGAAATATTTTAAATGAAGTTCTTCCTAGTTTAAGAAATTTTAAAAGATAATTATAAAAATGTTTTGGGGAATGTAAATAATGTTCACAAAATATATTTTTGGGACTTGATAGTTTATTTTTGTACAAACTGATTAAGATATATAAGTACTTATTAAAATTGTTGCACATACAAAATATATAAGATGTTTACAGAAACGTAAATAACGTGACTGAATTATATTTCTGAAACTTAAATGTTTATTGTGACATTATATTTAGGATTTATTGGCACTTATAAAAAATGTTTCATAAACAAAAATGATAAGATGTTTAGGGGGATGTAAATAACGTTACTTAATTATAATTCTGAGACTCGATAGTTTATTTTTGACTTACTGTTTACGATCTATTAGTACTTATATAAAATGTTTCATACACCAAAAAATAATGTGTTATGGGAAATGTAAATAAAGTTGCTTAACTTATAATTCTGAGACTCGGTAGTTTATTTTTGATTTACTGTTTACGATCTATTAGTTCTTATATAAAATGTTTCATAAACAAAAATGATAAGATGTTTAGGGGGATGTAAATAACGTTACTTAATTATAATTCTGAGACTCGATAGTTTATTTTTGACTTACTGTTTACGATCTATTAGTACTTATATAAAATGTTTCATACACCAAAAAATAATGTGTTATGGGAAATGTAAATAAAGTTGCTTAACTTATAATTCTGAGACTCGATAGTTTATTTTTGATTTACTGTTTACGATCTATTAGTTCTTATATAAAATGTTTCATACACCAAAAAATAAGGTGTTATGGGAAAAGTAAATAAAGTTGCTTAACTTATAATTCTGAGACTTGATAGTTTATTTTTAACATACTATTTAAGATTTATGAGTATTTGTAAAAACTATTTAATAAACAAAAATTTAAGATGTTTAGGGGATTGCAAATGACGTTGTATATTTAAAATTCTCAAATTTGATGGTTTATTCTTAACCTACTCTTTAAGATTTATCAGTACTTAAAAAAATATTTTATAAACAAAACATATAAGATATTTAGGGGTATCTAAATATTTACTTTATTTCTGAGATTTGATAGTTTATTTTTGACATCCGTATTAAAATTTATGAGAACTTGTAAAAAATGTTTCTATGAGCTCAAAATGTATAACAATAACTATCTCAATATATATTACTAATGTTCTTAAAACCATTGAAACAAATATAAATTATTATTCTTAAATCATTTAATAAATCAATTTAAGTATTTTATAAGAAGACTAATTTAGTATAACAAATTTGTTTCCTAAAAATAATTGTAGCACATTTATTTTTCCCTTTTACTTAGTTTCAGAATGCATTTTCTAACTGGTTTGAAATTAATTATCTCACAAGAATACTTTTAATTAAAATGCATTATTCTTATTAAAAAGCATATTTTCTTATTCCCTAGTTAAAATACACTAATTTCATTATATATTTTTATCGAATGTTCTTTTTTTATGTATACATTTTTAAATTTCCCTTATGAATAAAACAAAAAAAAAAAAAAATGAAGCGCATCAAGATCAGAAAAAAAAAAGTTCCTGTAATTTGTCACAAAATATGATTTTATAAATGTTCTTATTTACTTTTTGTTATCAATTTTACTGCAATGCTTCCGAATTCTCAAGTCTCATGCTTTTATGAAGCCAAAGTTTTCCTCAAATCCAAAAAAATTTAGAATTTATTTAAGATAATACATACCTTATTTGATTAATAGCATTTCAAGAAGATAAAATATTTAGGAATTAATATTGGGTGATTAAATTTTATTTTTTTCTCATCATTAAGTATTTTATTAAATTTCCGAGTTTCCAAAACAAAATGGTAATTTAGTATTAAGAAAACATTCCATGTTACTCCATTTTGTCAATAAAATTAAAAAAAACGAATTACATTGGGAGACAATTTCCTGAAGGATTTTGAGTATTTAATCAGTTAGACTACGTTTATTAATATTCCTATTTATAGGGTAACTTTAATAAATTCTTTATGATTTTATTAGTGTTCTTCTTTGCTTTTATTATTAATCTGTAATTTCAAACTGATCATTTTTCCATGTAAGTAAAAATAAATGCAAAATTGCTTTATAATTTTATTGGATAAGAATATTTTTATTATTCCGCATCAAAAAGTCTTTGTTTTTTGTTCATGTGAAAGGATATTTTGCCAAAAGTAAGAAAGATATCAACTCCCTAATACCCATCGTCCCTTTTAAGGGACAGTACTGAAATTGTATTGATTGTAAGTTTATGGGATTTTTTTTGCAATGTAAATTAAAACGTGATTGTTTTTATTTATTAATTTTAAAAAAAAATTCATATGAGACATTCATTAATAAATCACCGGTTAATAATAATCCTTTTTATTTTTATGATTAACTTAAAAGAAGTTTTTGCAATTTTCGGAAGAAAAATATTTGTTTGCTTGATAATTTAATTATTTGCATATTTTCCCGTTGAAAACATTCGAGTTATGTTTCTTAATTGAAATATTTCTCCAGGAAAAATTATTTTTCAGAAGCTTAAATATTCTTCTTCAGATACTATTTTTTCATTTTATCGATGACAACATTTCAATTCTGTTTGATAATGTAGTTTTTTTTTTTTTTTTTGTTCTCAAGACCAACTAAAGATAAATTTTTTGCAATTTCCTGATGATAGTTGTTAACTTATTCATTAACTTATTACGTTAAAGAACTGCAATGCTTCAGAGTTTAACTATCTGAGATATCGTTGTGGAGGACTTGGGTTCTATCCCCGCTGCCGGCTAGAGCACACTCAGCTCAGATTCATAGGTCATAGAGCATCTAATAAGTAAAAACGATTGATGAGAAATAATAATATTTCAGTCAAAAAGCTAAATCTGTCGAAAAAAACGGTAAGTTTATTCATGGAAAGTACATCCGCAATACTTTTTTTCGTAGTATAATTAATAGCTGCGTAATTTAATTCAATAAGTATCTAAACACGCTGTTGTGACTTAGAATCTGCCAAAAGGCAATGATTACACTTATGTATAGTCATGAAACGCCTTTCGGATTTTAGCATTCCATAGCATTATAATTTCTTTTTCTTTATATTTAAGTTCATATATCAGATTGATGTATGTAAAATTATATGTAGGGCTACTAGTTAAATTATGCAAAATTATATGTAAAATTATATAAAGGGATAATATGCTGACAACCACGAACAATATGGCAATAAGTAAACAATTGTGAAGAAGTAACAACTCAACAGTTGAACAAGTTTTTTCTGTTTTATATCGTTCGCGAACAGAATTTACGTTCTCTAATATTTTCTTGCTTTTACTGACATAAAATTATATTGGCTAAAAATGATATTTTAATTAATGATTAATTTATTGTTTTCTTTCATAAATAAATTTTTATTTAGTAATAATATGGGGTACCCTTTCACAAAAACGCGATCTGGACCAGAAATAATGAAATAGATGATAATTTGAAAAGTTCGAATATGTTTGAACCCTATTTCATCTTATATTAAAGTGCGTTACTACTGCATTACTGAAGTTTGTTAGATTTGTTAGTTACCAAGGATGGGCCCGAAATGGATGTGCGCAAGGTAATATTATACTGGATAATTCAAAGAAGTTGACAATTGATAATTATAGAAAATAAATATTTATTTAAGTAAAATATAAAATAAAAAAGAGAAGGAAACATGAATTGCCTGTTTTGCACATAATTTTGGCCATGAATTTTCCAAAAATGGATTTGTTTAATTGCCCGATATGCAAATCCATTTCGGGCAAATCCGTGGTTAAAATCATTTACTATAAAAATTTCTTTGTTAAATTTTATAATTTTTATCTGTGAAAATCCATTTCGGGCAAATATTCAGTAATGCTGTAAATACGCACTTTAATACAAAAATCCTCTAGTTACGCTTTTATCTCAATTTGCGCTTTTGTTTTCATTTTTTGCAATCTGGCAATCTTGTTACGAAAATATTTTAAATCATTTTTGAAAAATTTCCCGTACATGTAAGTTCATTTGAATTCGCTGCTCGCTTTTTGGATTTTATTTCATGTTTTATTCTGTTTTTTTCTTTACATTTTATTTTCTGTTTTTACGTGATATTTTTACTTATTGCGTTCTTTTTTTATTAGTAATATTTTTTTTTTATTTATTTATTTTTTTTATAAAATTTTTTGAGTGCTCATCACTCTATTGTATTGATATATTTTGCTTTGGCTGTATTAATACAATATTAGAAAGCACTCTTTTCATGGATATAATCATGTGTGCTGATGAAAAGATTATATCTTTTATTTTCTTTTTATTTAAAAACTTTTGTCCTTTTTCCGGAGTGCTTTTTTATATTCCGGTTTCTTGTTATTTTTATTTGTATTATCATTTTTTTCCTCTTCTTTCATTGTTATGTAATTTTTCCCTTGTTTTCTCTACATTTTGAACTTATTTTATGATATATATATATATATATATATATATATATATATATATATATATATATATATATATATATATATATATATATATATATATATATATATACTATATATATATATATATATATATATATACTGCAATCCAAATAGGCTATGATATTTTTTAATTCTTTTTTTTTTATTCCTCACTTAATAAAAACTAAATAAAACTCATAAATAAAAACATTTTAACTAACAGAATTATAGTTTATATGCTGACCGAAATGTAATGCTAATCACAGTATATATATGCTAATCACAGTATATATATGCTAATCACATATGCTAATATATATAATATGTATAATAAATAAGTATACGAAATTACCGATTTTGATACTTGTGCTGCCATCTAGTAATGATAATATATAAAATAAATTTGGATACAGTATAGTATAAAAAACGAGCTTTTAATGCGACTAACATGTTAAATTTTTGTAACTTTTTTTGAGAGGAATCTGTGTGTATAGATAGAAAAAATTTATTTTTTTTAAAAATTAAGTTAGTTTATCGCTAATTTAAAATTTAACATTTATCCTCTATGATAACCAAACAGAAGTTACTGTTAAACTTGAAAGAGAATAGTTTACTAATTTAAATTATTGTAATATGTGTTACTAAATTTCTAATGTTTGTTAGTAAGGAAAAGACTTTATTTTCATTTTAATAAAATTTCGTTTTTATTAAAAATGATAATAAATTTTAAAATTTTTCTAGAGTTTGCATATAAATTTTCTGCTAAACAAATCAGTTCTAAAAATGCTTAACAAATAAATACTAAACAAAGTAACTATAGAAAAATAAAGATTTACTTCGTATATATGAGTTTATTATTAAAAGTTATTTTTAGTATAACATAGATATATATAATTCTAATTTGCTAGTAAAATTAAAATTATTTTGAACATTAACAACTGAATACAATTTCAATAATTCCATTTTTAATTTTAAATGAGTTAAAATTAGCTAAATATTTAAAAATTCTTGGCACTTCAAGTTTAAAAATTGATTTTTTTTAATTGATTGGGACAGGTTTTTGCCGAAATCGAAAAATTTTTAAAACAAAAAAAGTTTGTAATGTTTCATTTCTAAATTTCCGAAAAAAAAAAAAAAAAAAAACTGTAATTTTTTTTTCTTCATTTTATTAAATTAAGAATAAGCCGCTACAGTTGTTTATGTAAAGTAAAAATGCATCATAAGTACTAAATTATAAACGTATTAAAAATTTTAATTTAAAAAATATATATTTAATTTTTCATTAAAATTTAAATTTTAAGTATTTTTTAAAATATATAATTTAATAAATTTGAAAAAAGATAAATATTTTAAAGCCAAATAAGTATTGATTTATAAGTTTATAATACTTTAAGAGATAAAATGCAAAATATATACTCCCGCGTTACCACTGGGTTTCGAATCCCTGATTTCTAGGTTTGTACATTCGAATTAAATAAACTTTAAATTCCTTTGATTGAGTAAAAAAAACAAAAAAAAAAAACAATAACGTGTATTTTAAGAAAAGACATACTGTTGGTGGAATACATCCTAGTATAATTACCTCGAATATTATTTACTTAATACTGACACGAAGAAATTAAAGAGCGCTGACTTTTATTGCCATGTTAAGAATAGGAAAATTCCGCGAAAATTAGGACTACAATAATTACTAGCGCCATGACTGGAGTGAAGTAATGTCATGTCACTTTTCGGTATTCGGTTGTTTTTTTTTGGTATGGGGTGCCTGTGTTGTATAAAATTGTCTCTGGTCTGAAATAATGACGACTACATTTAATGATGCTGCCATCTATTGATATATATAGGACATAAAAGTTTCTTGTTTTTTTTTCCTTTGAAGAGTACTGTAAATAAAATTTATTTTTATGTGGCTCTTACGTCATTAAAATATTTTTACTTTTTTTAATAAAAAAAATGGAAAAAAAAATTTAAAAAAGGATTTTCTCAAATTGCAAACGGTGCAATAAATCTTTTATGATGGAAAAAAAAAGAATAAGTTACTCTCTGTTATTAAATCTCCAAACAAAAAGATTTAACACCTTAAAAACTTTGTTGTATCTTTTGAAACTATAAGGACTATTTATTATATAAAGTCTCTTACATAAATATTTATTATAAATAACTATTTATTATAAAAAAATAATTATTGTAAATAAATAATTATTATAAATAAAAAAATCGATCATCATTAATGATGATCTTTTTTAACCTAACCGCATTTAACAGTGATTTTGTTTTTCCTTATTCCTCACTTAAAGCATACTCACCTATAAAGAAAAAGCATATTGGCAAACAAAAATATAGTATTTAACTTAAATACTATATATTAAGCTAACAGAAATCTTCAATTACAGTCAGTAAGAATTGTCTAAAGAACCTTTTTTATTGCTTGAAAATAATGCTTTTTAAATTAAACAAATAATTTTGTTTAAAAAAAAAAAAAGTCATTGTATTTTCAATTGAACCTAAATGAGCATAAGATTTATAAAACTACTTACTTTAAAAATTCGTTTGACCATAAAATGATGCTATTCAAAATGCTAACTCTGAGAAAATTTATTAACTGTGTTCACCTTATATGATTTAACGAATAAAAACGTTATCCTTGCCAACAAGACCCAGCTCATGAAACAATTTAGTTCTTTGTAGCCGTTTGGACATAGGACTATAACCCGGTCACTCTCACGCCAGGTGGGAGTTCTAATCCCAGTGTTCAAAACAGAATTCCATTTTGTTTGCCAGAGAACATACTAGATGGCGCCACTGGATATAGAACTCTCTCTAAAAACAATTTTTGTCAGAGCATGTCTGTTACTGGCGATCGAGAGATCATGTTTTTTTTGTAGTGTTGTTTCTGTAGTGCTGTTAATATACACTTGTTAACAAATTGGGAAAAGTTCTTATTTTGAGTATGTGGTCATTTATTCTATGATTTATTTAGATACGAATCGCCCGGGTTGAAGAACCAGGTAAGAAACTTTTCATTGATACCTGTTCAGTTGAAGATTTTAAAAGAATTAAGTTATCTTTTTTTGACATGGCATCCCTTGCCGGAATGTCGGTTCGTATTTTAATAAAATAAGAATTATTATTATAAATATTTGATTGATAGTGTTATAAAAATAAATGGACACTGGAATCGAAAATACTATGAATGATAATAGTTCTAAAATGACAACAGACATGGAACTTCTTAAAAAGAAACGCACTACGTTAAGAACATCAGTTACTAGGCTTATTTCTAAGATTGAATCAGAAATTCAAAAAAACGAAATAACTGATGAAGAAACCGAAATTGATCTAATTATTGAACAATTAAATGATAAATTCGAGTCTCTCAAAACAGTTGATTCTGAATTGGAGAGTCTGATTAAACCAGAGGATTTAGATAAAGAATTAGAAACCGCCGAAGAATACCGTGAAAAGATAGTAACTTGGAGATTTAAAGCAAATAAATATTTGCGTAATTTGAATCAAAAGAAAAATATTCCGGAACCTCTCACTTTTCCCCAACATATAGCTCCTACTACTAATAGCGAAGGGGAAGTAGAAACGAAACCAGAAGTGCTGAATGTTAAATTACCGAAGATAGTAATCCCGAAATTTTCGGGAAATATAAGTGATTGGCTCACTTTCTGGAACTCTTTCGAAACATCGATACATAAGAACAAATCGTTAGATGATGTCAGTAAATTTAACTATTTAAAAGCTCATCTATGTGGAACAGCTTTAGAAACGATAGGAGGTTTTGCTATTTCCTCAGAAAATTATGTTAAAGCTATTGATTTGCTAGAACAGCGCTTCGGAAGAAAAGAAACATTGATTAACAACCACATGAGTCAATTATTAGAAATTACCCCTTTAAAGCGTTCTGGTGATGTAAAAAATTTTCGGCAATTATTTGATAAAATACAAATCCATATAAGAAGTTTAGAATCGTTAGGTATTTCATCAGATACTTATAGTACTTTATTATCCCCCGTAATACTTAAGTCAATCCCAAACGATTTAATATTTGAATTTAATAAAGAATTCGGAGAAAAATATTCTTTAACTGATTTGATTAATTTTTTGAATAAACAATTGATAGCTAAAGAAAAGACTGAATTAATGAGAGTGAAAGAAAAACAAAATTCGCCGCCGTATCCGAATATTAATGAAGGTAGCTGGCGTCACCATAGAAGGGGGGAGCGGGAAGTGAAATATGATCGCGAAAGAAATCCTACTGCCAATGAATTATTTGTTTATGATTCTACTACTACTAAAGCAAAGCCGTGTCCGTTTTGCGGTGAGTTAAATTGTTCTGGTTTAAATTGTGAATATGGAAAAAGTTTATCTTTAGATAAAAGAAAATCGATTTTATTAAAAAAGGGCATTTGTTTTAGATGCCTTGGGAAAAATCACATGAGCTCAATGTGCAGGGCAAAGGTTAAATGCTCCCATTGCAATAAAAGACACGTTGAAATTATGTGTTTTCAGGATAATAAATATTCAAAAAATGAAAATAAAGAAATAATTGAAAATACTACACTTTCGAATAATAACTGTTCGCGGGAAGTTTATCTTCAAACTTTAATAGTATACGTTAAAGAAAATAATTTGAAACAGTTAATAAGGGTAATAATCGATCAAGGTAGTCAGAGGTCGTATGTCACAAAATTTGTTGCGGGAAAAATGGGTTTAAAAAGGTTCGGGAAAGAATCCGTGAATCATGGATTATTCGGTGGAATTGAACATACTGAAATGCATCAAAAATACTGTCTAAACTTATCAAATGTTGATGGAAGCTATAATTGTGAGTTAGAGGTTTTAGATGAGAAAAAGATTTGTGCTTCCTTACCCAAAATGAATGATGCATATTGTTTAAACGAATTAAAAGATCTGGGTATTTATATTAGTGATACGATGATTAATGATAGGTCCTGTTTATATGAAAAAGATTCTGGCGAGATTCATTTGCTCATTGGAGCTGACTACGCTGGAAAGTTATTGACGGGAAAAGTAAAACACCTTAAGGGAGGTTTGGTTGCTGTACACACTTTGTTAGGGTGGACAGTAATGGGTAAATCTGAGGAAGAGGGAACATCCACAACTAGCTCAATGTTAGTATTGTCATTACATGTAAATAATGCAAAAATTGAAAATCTCTGGAATTTAGATACCTTGGGTATTAAAGATAGTAGTGAAAAACGCTCTAAAACACAGACCCAAGAACTTGCTTTGAAACATTTCAGAGAAACGGTTAGTAGAGACAGTACGGGCAGATATACGGTTAATTTACCCTGGTTAGATGGACATCCTCCTTTACCCGATAATAAAGAGTTGGCATATAAAAGACTAAAATATACAGTTAAATCCATTAAATCAGCGAATCGGTTAAATGATTATCAAGAGGTTTTTAACCAATAGGAAAAGGAAGGTATAATAGAGCAAGTTAATGAGGGTAATGATAATTCTAAAAGCTTTGGAATACATTATTTGCCACATAGGGCAATTTTTAAAGATAATTCAACCACTAAAGTACGTCCTGTTTTTGACGGATCAGCTAAAACTAAAAACTCCGTATCAATAAATGAATGCATAGAAAAGGGCCCAAATCTCATAGAAATTATCCCAGCAGTATTAAATAGGTTTAGATGGGGTAAGATCGGAGTAATATCGGATATCAAGCAGGCATTTTTACAAATATCACTTAACGAATCTGATAGGGATAATTTACGATTCATGTGGTTGAAAGACGGAGATCCTCAAAAGATAATTACGTATAGACATTGTAGAGTAGTGTTCGGAATATCATGTAGTCCCTTCCTACTTGCGGCTGTTCTGAATCATGTATTAGATCAGATAGAAGAGCCATTGAAAAGTCTTGCAAAGAAGATCAAAGACTCTATGTATGTTGATAATTGCATTGCAAGTCTAGACTCAGTTTCAGAATTGGAACATTTTAGATCTGAATCTCAGAGAATTCTGAAAACTGCTAAATTTGATTTACGTGGCTGGGAAAATAACTACCTACTTGAGATGAACGAATTTGTGCAAAATAATTCCAACTATGAAAAGGAAGTGTCAGTATTAGGCCTAAAATGGGACAAGCAAAATGACACTTTATCCTGTGAGCTGGTTAAAGAAGAAAACTATAGTGAACCAGTTACCAAGAGAAAAATTCTATCTGTGGCACACCAGCTGTTCGATCCTATAGGGTTCACTTGTCCTATAACGTTGGTCCCGAAACTTCTTCTACAAGAATGCTGGAAGATTGGAATTTCTTGGGATTCAAAATTGCCCGACGAAATAATTAAAAGATTCGAAAAATGGAAAGAAGAATTAAAAGAATTGAGCAACTTCAAAATTCCTCGTACACTTTCAAACTTAAATCTTTCTAAATCAAGCTTAACACTTCATACCTTTTGTGACGCTTCCATGATAGCATATGCGACTTGTATCTTTTTGAGGGCGGAAAGGGATAGAAAAGTTACTTGCCAACTTATTCAAGCAAGATCTAGAGTTGCCCCATTAAAAAAAGTGTCGATACCAAGATTAGAATTACTAGCATGTAATATTGGAGCTAGATTGGCTGATACAGTAAAAAAGGATTTAAGATTGAAAGATATTGAAACGTTTTTTTGGAGCGACTCCATGGACGCTCTTTTTTGGATAAGGAAGGAAGGCCCTTGGACTAATTTCGTATCCAATAGAGTTGACGAAATTCGACGACTTTCAGAAGCTAGTGACTGGAAGTTTGTTCCGGGAACCCAAAATCCAGTGGATTTGCCTTCAAGAGGTTGCACAATTAAAACCCTATTGAAGAGACAATGGCACGAAGGACCATCTTGGCTTAAAGAATCAAAAGAAAACTGGCCTAATTTTGATCTAGTTCCTGATGAAAAAATAGTGTATGTCGAGAAGAAGAAAATCGTTGTATCATCTATAAATATGAAAAATGACGAATTTTACAACAACATATCTTCCTACAAGAAAATAATCAGAATTACAGGCTGGATATATAGATTTTTTGAAAATTCCAGAGCAAGCAGTAAGAAAACAGGAAAATTATCTGTAGAAGAGCTTATTAAAGCTGAACTCAAAATCTTGAAAAGGGTTCAAGAAGACTCATTCCAAGGTGAAAAATTGAAGAGTCTGAAATTCCTGTCGATATTTACAGACGCTAATGGACTTGTGAGAATTAAAACAAAAATCATTATGCGAGAAGACAATGAAAACTTTAAAGTTCCAATTATTTTACCATCTGATCATCATGTTGTTAAGAGCCTTATTTTACACAAACATAAAGAACTTGGACATCCTGGAGTACAATCTTTAATGGTAGCTCTGAGAGAAGATTATAGGATATTGAAAGCTAGAAGTACTGTAAAAAAGGTACTGAAAACCTGCATAACTTGTCAACGATTTAATGTGAAAAGACCTGAAATACCAGAAGGAATACTCCCGGAGGACAGAGTAAAAAACGCCTCAATTTTTGAAATTATAGGAGTGGATGTTGCTGGACCGTTGCTTACGAAGGAAGACCATCATTGATTGCCAGAAAGACCATCATTGAACATTCCTGATTCCACTCCTGCTACTACCAGAGTTGGACGTGTTGTTCGCCCACCCTCCAGATTTGGACAATGAAGTATTGAGATTCGGTTCAACATGCCCCGAAACTCAAAAGGGGGAGTGTTCAAAACGGAATTCCATTTTGTTTGCCAGAGAACATACTAGATGGCGCCACTGGATATAGAACTCTCTCTCTCTAAGAACAATTTTTGTCAGAGAATGTCTGTTACTGGCGATCGAGAGATCATGTTTTTTTTGTAGTGTTGTTTCTGTAGTGCTGTTAATATACACTTGTTAACAAATTGGGAAAAGTTCTTATTTTGAGTATGTGGTCATTTATTCTATGATTTATTTAGATACGAATCGCCCGGGTTGAAGAACCAGGTAAGAAACTTTTCATTGATACCTGTTCAGTTGAAGATTTTAAAAGAATTAAGTTATCTTTTTTTGACACCCAGGATGCAATGTGTCGACATATTCACAACGAAAACTTTCACAAGTACTATACTTCCTAGTTAAAAAATTTAATAGCGAATAGATTATGTTAAAAAAAAATTTCAAAAGAATTTTTTTTAAACAAAACATATAGTATTTTCTATCGCCCACGATAGATGGCACCACTAAATACAAACATTTTCTATATTATCAGTAAAATATTTTGAAGTTGGTACTACTACAAAATTACTGCAGTTTACAAACTGCCGTAATTTTGCGGTGTTTCGAATTTAAAAATTCTGTAGCGGAATTGGCCAAAGCACCACAGTCCTCAAACTGCATTTTTTTTTTTGTAGATTTTCTGCAGTTTATTTTTAGCTGGGAAGCAAGTAAAGAAGCTTAGTTTTTTCTGTCTTGCTGTTATGAATGGGAATGAATTATCCTCAGTCAATTATTTAGTCGACATGCAACCCATTCTTGGAGCTCTTAAAAGTTATGAAATTGATAACTAACAAATGAGTATGGTCCTCACATAACCCCTGATACACTTATACTTCTGAAGGAAAAGGAATGAATCAGTGGTTTTCAATACTTTATGGGCCATATGCATGATTTCTGAGTTGTTGTCAGTTTTTTATTTTTAGTTTTGTTACTGATTGTTGAGAATATTCATATCAAGAAGCGCTAGAGCAGCGCCCCCTATGTAATTGGAATGAGTATGAGTGTAACGCATTATGTCTTGAGTGTCTGTGTATATGTTTGTGTTACGTCCTAATAAATGTTTAAAAGGATAACAATTCGTTTGTCAATTCGAAAGTAGTTAGTTTCGTCACATAAAATTGGTGCATCGCTGTGGAATGGAAGCCCATGGTTTGTTCGAATAAAAAATTCGTTTGCAAGAAATAAAGAATGACGGCATGTGGGGTATGTTGTTTTGATTTGATACTTATCCATTTGAATTGTGTTGAAAATAGTTAAAAGTTATAGAATTGAAATAGTTTCCATTTGGACATTTAATTGTTTCATGTTGTGTCGAATTAGGGTTTATGCGTAGGAAATTGTTGAAATGGTAAAATTGTGTTGTTTATGTTTGATATATATATACTTTCGTTTGAATAAGTACTAGTTTGAATAAGTAGTGTTTGTATATGCTGAACCACATATGCTTTAAAAATTGTTTGATTTGTTAGTGCTTATTAATATCTGAAAAGGAATATAAATTTAGTAATGGCTGAAAAGAAAGAGTTGGATAAGTTAAAAAAGCAACGCACTTCTCATAGAGGGCAGGTAACCAAACTAATTACAAAAATTAAAACTTGTTTAGATGAGCAGGGAATTGAAATCGATGAATTCGAAAGTCTGTTGGTCCAATTGCAAACCAAAGACGATCAAATCAAATCTTTAGATGTTAAAATCGAAAATCTTTTAGATATCGATGATATTGAATCAGAAATAGAAAAAATTGATGAATATAACGAAGAAATAGTTTTTGCTACTGTTAAATTAAAAAACAAAATAAAATCGTTGCAATCGGATAGCGTAATTGAAAATAAATATAATAATGTGCAAGAAAACCCAGTGAATCGTAGCGGATCAAATATAAGCGCAAAATTGCCTAAATTAAAAATTCAAACTTATTATGGCGATCCATCAGAGTATTTGAATTTCTGGAATCAATATGAAAATTCAATTGATAAAAATACTTCTCTCTCAGATGTAGAAAAATTTTCATATTTATTTAGTTGTCTTGGCGGTGAGGCACTTTCTTGCATTAAAGGTTTTGCGATAACAGAAAACAACTATAAACCAGCTCTTAAATTAATTCAAGATACATTCGGTCAAAAAGATGTGTTAATTAACGCCCCTATGTCTAAACTATTAAATATGACCCCTTTAAAAATTTCGTCTAATTTGCAGGAATTAAAGAATCTTTATTTTAAGTGTCAAACTCAAATTCGTTCTCTTGAAAGTTTAGGCGTAAAATCGGAAACGTATAGTGTAATGCTTAGCGCAATTATTTCGAAACTATTTCCCAGTGATCTTATTTTAGAATTTAGTAAAGAGCAAATTTCAAGTACTAATCATGATCTAAATGAATTAATGAGTTTTTTGCATAACGCTATAATCGCCAGAGAGAGAGCTTTTCACTTGCAACAGTCTGCGGTTTCCCCCCCTTCGCCTCGCCTGGCGTCGAATTTCCAATCAAAACAATTTTCTCGTAAATATAACGGAGGCTCTTGGAATCGGAATAAATTTATATCCTCTGCGAATGAATTGCTGACTAATGCAGCTTCAAATGGTTGTATATTTTGTAATCAAAATCATTTGAGTTCTTTATGTGAGAATTTAAAAGCTCAAAATAAAAGAGAGAAATTATTGCGCGAAAGAAAATGCTTATTATGTTGTAATGATAATTGTTTTGTTAAAAATTGTAAAGGCCCCGCTTGTTCTTTTTGTAATGGTAGACATGCGCGTGCAATATGTTTTAAATTAGAAAACTCTAAAAAGCATAAGGATGAGGGCGAGTCGAAGAAAAAACAAAATTAAGAGAAAAAATTAAATGAAATTGTATCCACTTCTTCGAATCATATAGGGAATAAAAATGGAGGGATTTTGTTGCAATGTGTAAAGGTAGAAATTGTTGGCTCTAAATCTTCGGATTTAATATTTTCGTTGTTTGATAATGGCTCTGAAAGGACTTTTGTTAAAAAATGTGTCTCTGAAAGGTTAGGATTAAAGGTTGTTGGGTTTGAAAAATTGAAAATTTATAGTTTTGGCGCTAAGAATCCTAAGTTGCAGATTTGTCGCAAAGTGGAGGTTAAGTTGCGAAATATTTCTGAAGGTAATGAAGTCGTAATTGAGGCGTTGGAGATAGATGAAATTTCAAGAGCGCCAATTCATGTTCCTGATCAAAGGGTTTGCGCTGAGATGAAGGCTAGGAGACTTGAGTTGACGTTTAATACTAATGAGTTGTCCAGTGATTGTAGGATCTCGTTGTTAGTTGGATCGGATTATTATTGGGATTTGACTAAGAGATTTCAAAGGTTAAATTCATCATTAGTTGCTCTTGAAACAGTTTTTGGATGGTCCCTTCAAGGTAGATGTGAAGGTTCAATTGAGTCCGCATCGGTTAATTTCGTTTTTAGTGAGAATGATTCAATCTCTTCGGAGCGTAGACGCTTTTGGGAATTGGAAAGTTTGGGAATTAGAGGTGACGAAATAGAGACTTTAGGTATGAAAGAACAAGATCTTTTGAAGGAATTTAATGATTCGATTCAGTTTGTTGACAATAGATATTGTGTTAAGTTGTCTTAGATAGAAGGGATGCAAGAAAAGTTGGCGAGCAATAGGGAGGTGGCATTAAAACGTCTTAATAGTTTGGTCAAGAGGTTTAAGAGAGATCCATCTTTGTATAAGGAGTATCGGGAGGTTGTAGACGGTTATCTTAAAGAGGGAATAGTTGAATTGTCAGATAATTTAATTGATGAATCTACGTTTTATTTGCCCCACCATGCTGTCATTCGCGAAGATAAAACAAGTAGTCGCCTCAGAATAGTGTTTGATGGCACAGCTCATGCAGAGGGAGAATACTCACTAAATGATTGCTTGCATACTGGAATGAACTTATATCCTAACTTGTTCGAACTTTTGTTGCAATTTAGACAAAATACTATCGCATATACAGCTGATGTCATACAGGCATATTTACAAATTTTGATAGACTCAGATGATAGACGATTCACAAAATTTTTCTGGATTGAAGACCTCAATTCAGATAGGCATTGTGTACTGAACTTCACTAGAGTGCTATTTGGACTTAAACCAAGTCCTTACTTGCTTGCAGCAACTCTTAAGTACCATTTTGAAAGGTACCAAAATTTGTTCCCAGAAACTTGTGAAATGTTAAAAAATTCGTTCTGGGTCGATGATCTTGTTGGAGGAACTGATAATTTAGAAACGGCTCTTAAAATCAGCACCGAAAGTGTAGAAATAATGAAGAAAGCTGG
This sequence comes from Parasteatoda lunata, assembly GCA_949128135.1. NCBI lineage: Eukaryota > Metazoa > Arthropoda > Arachnida > Araneae > Theridiidae > Parasteatoda > Parasteatoda lunata. The sequence goes on along the minus strand of OX421978.1, from coordinate 44,997,936 downwards.
AATGGTGCTTAGAAAATGGCAAACTAACTCGATACTACTCCGTGAGATGTACAAAAGATCTGGCATAGAAACTGATGACTCTAGTGGCATAAGTGAAAATGGTGTACCAAGTAAAGTTCTAGGACTGGCTTGGAATCCTAATAAAGATATAATCTTTTTTGACGTCAGAAAGTTGAAAGACATTGCTGTCAATGGTAGTAGTACCAAGCGATTTGTATTACACCTACTGGGTCGCATCTTCGACCCCATTGGCTACGCTGGTCCTTTCATTATGAAACTGAAAATTCTTATCCAAGAATTGTGAGCTGCTAATATTGACTGGGATATTGAACTTCCACCTTTACTGGACTACAAGTGGCAGTTGTGGTGCAGTGAAATCGAACATTTGAACGAGATATTCATTCCTAGACATTATTTTTCAGGATTAACTTTATGTGATTTTATTTCATTTGATATTCATTCTTTTTCAGATGCTTCAATGAATGCCTATGGCTGTGTGATCTACTTAAGAGGAATTACTCGAGAAAATCGAGTGATTACTAGCTTTGTATGTTCTAAGAGTAGGGTTGCTCCAATTAAGTCTATCACATTGCCACGTTTAGAATTGTTAGGATGTTTATTGTCAGCTAGGTTAGTTAAACAAGTTAGTAAATGTTTAAAATTTGAAACTACTCATCACTATTGGACAGATTCAACCATATGCATGTATTGGATAAAGGGAGAGGCCAATAACTACAAAACCTTTGTTAAAAATAGAGTCAATGAAATTCAAAATTTAACTGAACAAACACAATGGTCTCATTGTCCTGGAAAGGAAAATCCTGCATATATCCTTTCAAGGGGTATTTCTGCTTCGGAATTAGTCAAAAGTTCGTTGTGGTGGTATGGACCACCTTGGTTAAGTCAACCTAGTGAGTTTTGGCCTTGTAAAATTGAAAATGAGAAACCCATTGGAGATTTAGAATTTAGAAAAGAATGTGAAATAATCTCCCAATGTAAATGTACAGTGTTTGATTCAGAATTTGTGTTAGATTTAAATAAATATAGTAACTTAGATAGAGTGTTAAAAATAACAGTACTGGTTAAAAGATTCGTCAACAAGCTCAAAAAATTACCAGTTGAGTTGGGACCTTACACTGCAACTGAGCTCTCAGAAGCTGAGATGGACTGGATAAGGTATGAGCAAAGTCTTGTCTACTCTTCTGAATTGGAATGCATCAAAAATGGTAAACAGGTATCTAAAAAATCGTCTCTTTATTATTTCGCCCCATTTTTAGATAAAAATAATGTTTTGCGGGTAAGGGGAAGGTTAGAAGAAAGTGAATTTCGGATAGTGAGATTCATCCAATTCTTTTACCTAAAAAGTCAAAATTTACTGAATTACTAATATCTAGAGAACATAAAAGGGTTTGTCACGGTGGGGTGTCGGCTACCCTCACAAAAATTCGCAGTGCATTTTGGATTCCGAAGGGTAGACAAATAGTGAAAAGAGTTTTAAAAAGTTGTCTCATTTGTAAAAGGTACTCTTTGAAACCAGCAGAACAAATTACTGCACAATTACCAAAGACTAGAGTTCTTGAAAACCCTCCTTTTACTGTTACTGGAATTGATTTTACTGGTCCAGTCACAGTTCTTTCTGGTAAAGATATTAATCAAAAATCTTATATAACCTTGTTTACATGTTCTGTTACAAGGGCGGTTCATAATGAATTGGTAACTGATATGACAACAAAAAACTTTATTTTGTCTTTGAGACGTTTTTTGGCAAGAAGGGGAAATTGTAAGGTCATCATTGCGGATAACGATAAGAGTTTCAAAAATGCACATAAATTCGTTAACCCTTTGCCAGAAAAAGATCTCAAGGTAGGGGACGTAGTATTGCTCGAAGGAATCACTAAATCGAAATTTTTATGGCCCTTGGCATTATTGAAGAAGCAATTATTGGTCGAGATGGTCATATAAGATCATGTATTGTCAAAACATCTAAGGGTCAGTATAGACGACCAATTCAGTTGATTTATCCACTTGAAATAAATTAATTGTAAAAAAATATATATGTATCATTGCCAATTTCATGTTTGTGTCATTATATATTTTTTTTCTTGTTTGTATTTTCATATGATTTAATATAATTTAATTTGAATTTGCATTTAATAGTTTGTAGTAAATGTACTCTTAACAGAGTACAGGTGGGATGTGTTGAGAATATTCATATCAAGAGCAGCGCTCCCTATGTAATTGGAATGAGTATGAGTGTAACGCATTATGTCTTGAGTGTCTGTGTATATGTTTGTGTTACGTCCTAATAAATGTTTAAAAGGATAACAATTCGTTTGTCAATTCGAAAGTAGTTAGTTTCGTCACACTGATAAAAGTCGTGTACGCACAGTAACTCTTTATAAGAACTAATTGACGTTTTTCGAACATTGTTTTTTTTTTTTTTTTTTTTTTTTTTTTTTTTTTTTTTTGCGCCTCTCTTATTTTAACCTCTTGCCTTTCCAGCACCAAAAAAGAAAAACAAAATTGATAGGCTTTTTCATAGAGCAATAATAAAAAAAAATGTGAAGGAAATTGCTGATAGCAGATAATAAATATACTAAAAATTATCATTTTTATTAAAAACTAGATGATGTATGTCATTTTTCACATCCATGAATTCACTTACCTGCGCTAGAGTAGCATCTCAAGTAGTCGGATAATTGAGAGTTTATAATGAAAGGAACATGTTTAAGGAATAAAATTTTTATGAAACATGAATAATCACAGCAGAGGATAATCAACTTGGTGCTGTCCAACCTCCAAATACTTTACTGAGTTCTTTTGCGCAAGCTAAACTCAAATTGTCATTGTTCATGGCAGTTACTATTTGCATTCCATGAGGCAAGCCAGATTGAGTGGATCCCATTGGAACCTGAGTTGCTGGAAAGCCAAGTATAGAGAAAACAGCTGCCCATACTGTACTATAGAAATACAACATCATTTGATACGGACGAGGTGCTGTAAAGAACATAGTAGGACATATAAAAACAGAGTTTTCATCCAACATACTGTCGAACTTTTTGTACAATTGACTTTGGTATTCAATATAGAAAGGAATATTTTCTTCTTTGAATATCAAAGGATTACGTGCAAATACAAAAGTAAATAAAGTCCAGAATGAGAAGTTTGATTTTCCAAAAAGTAGTTTTAGAAACTCTAAAGGTAAGTTGACTTCACTCATCTTCCCTGAAGTTGAATAAGAAACAGGTTTATCAGATTTAGTTAAGATATATTGGAACATATTGGGTGCTAGGTCCATTTTTATATCCACTTCTTCTGCTACCACACCATAATTTTTTTTAAAATGGCTGATTGCCTAGGATAAAAAAACTATCATTAAATAAACTAGTAATAAACGAAAAAAAACATGGTAAATAATTTTTGCCTGCTCTGAAAAAAGTATCTAGTAAATTTCTTAAACATACATTTTAAGCTATATCAATTTCCTTTCAAATCAGTTTTAGATAGACTTATTACTTCAAACACGTATTTCATGCTAAGTTTTTTTTCTTAGGCATGTTTGTTTGGTTATATCCTATTCAAATCTCATGAAATCCAGTCGCCATTTACGACTATTAAATTTCGGTTAGCGACTAAAATTTTAGCTTTATTTAGCCCATCTGTTATTTGTTTTATATTTTACTGCTAGCTGAATAACCGTTCTTCGCTCGGGATGAATAAAAAAAAAAAGAAAATAATCACTATATTAGTATTGGACAACACTTTAGACGTCATGGTCAAAACTGCAAATCATAATAACGACACAAATGAAGAGTTTAATGGAAGAACCAGGAAAGTGAGATTTTTAGGGAAATTAATGAATCAGGGAAAATTATAAGGACAGAAAACAAAAGCTAAATTTTTTAAAACAAATAAAATTCTTGTAAAATCTTAATAAGGACTTTGAAACATGACCATTTCTCTATCAGACCTTTAATTTACTGTTCGCAATACTTACATGTGGAAGAGGGGAATTTATTTAAATTCTTATTCATTAAAATATGAAAACACTATCTTTGGTACCACTAGAGATCTATTTTCTGAAACTACGGAAAACCCGTTGTGGAATTCTTATTAAAACTTCCTGTGGAATTCTTATTAAAATTAATTACCACAGTACCTATAGTACATGATATCATAACTGATTAAGCATCATTTGCGTATGGCGATTTTCAACGGTTCGTTGCTAAATCGAGCTAACGAAATCAAAATCAAATAGTTGATTACTTATGTGCGTGATTCCTGATTAATAAGTCGCAATTTAGTATTAAAATTATCTGGATCTTGAAATTAAATCCCTAATTATAACCGATGACAAAGGTTTTCAAAAAAAACAATATGAATTCATGGTGAAATTGAAGGCGTGCCTCAAAGAGTTATTTAAATGCTCGATTTGAAATTAATTAGCGAAGTAATATTTTATTAAGTGAATCGAAATTTCAAAATAAAACACATAAATCTGTAACAATAAGTGCTGAAAAACCACTTAGATTTACCATGAAATCCGTGTAAAACTGAACCAATGTGATCGAAAATTGTAATGTGATTAGTCTTATTCACTATTCGAGATTTCTGAGTGAGTCATAATAGTTTCATATTAAAAATATCTTGATTTTAAAAACTACGTAGAAATTCACATGTATAACAGCTGTAAAAATTGTGGTTTGAACAACAATCTGAACTCACGGCGCAATTTGAATGAGCGCATCAAAAAGTTATCATGAAAGCCATGACTTGAAATTCACTTATATTAATTATATTTTATTAAAGACATTGGGATTTTAGAGAACCCTGTAGATATCTGTAAAAATATTTGCCAAAAAGTCACATGGATTTATTATGGAATAGGCGCAACATTAAGCACGTAGCCATAGCATGTTATTATGGTATTAAAAAAAAACACGTTCGATTCAGTTTTATTTAATAAAAAAAAATAATAAAATATATGTTTTAATTCACAGCAATTGCGTAATTTTTCTGCGAGGATCGTGATTTCGGAATTCAAACAACTTCTGCTGCCCTATTTATAAAATTGCCTAAAAAATGAACAAAAAAACTTTTAGTAATAGATATTATAATTCGTTATCGCAAATACTAAGATAAGATACTCACGTATAATTGTAAAAACATAAAAATTTCACAATTATATATAGATATATTTTTAAAATTCTTTCATATTTTTTTTTTTTTTTTTTTTTTTTTTTTTTTTTTTTTAAATATGTAGTAACAAGAGTTTCTATCATTTGCAACAAGCATTCTAAATGCAAGTATTTATTACTTTTGCATGCGTTATAAAAAAATTTTACATTTTGTAGGAAAAAGTCTGTAAACGAGGTACGTGCTAATTTTTACTGACTACTAATATTTTCCAAATTTTCAGAGTCCTAATCCCGTTTTTTTAAACGAACAATTTAAATCATGTCATTTATATAAACACTCATTTAGAGTTATGGCCAAAGTAAATTAACAAATTTACTTTGTTAATTATTTTCCAAATTTTCAGAGTCCTAATCCCGTTTTTTTAAACGAACAATTTAAATCATGTCATTTATATAAACACTCATTTAGAGTTATGGCCAAAGTAAATTAACAAAGTAATTTTGTTTTAAATGACTCGTTCGGAAAGTATATATAATCTTCACGGTGGTCTGATCGGACTACCTATAAAAAAACCGTGTGGAGGCTTTCAGTTATAGGAGGCGTTGGTAGAGGTGTACAATATATCCGCGTGACATGAAAGGGACCACAAAATATTGACAAATTGTTTTCTTGCATTTCTCATAGCTAGTATTCGTTTTATTCTATGCCTTGCAATGTTAAAAGCCATATTTTTAATGTTTTAGAGACGGAACTTTATTATTTAGGGACCATTTGATGCGCAAAGTATACTAATTTATAGTTCTTCAAGAAACATAAGAATGAATTCGCAATGAGTAATTAGGGGGACAAAGGATTCCTTGAATCACAAACGCTGTAATGAAATGCATGACGCATGATAATTTCACTTCTCCTAGAAAAATTCCTAACCATCTTGTCTGCTAAAGGCCTACGTCACATTTTGTACTTCTGCAGAGATAAACACTTGTTCCGCTTTGTATGTTTTGTAGTGGTAATGAAATTTAAGATATTTTAAATTTAGTATTTTTCATTTTAGGAAATTTTTCCCCCACTACATGTCAAAAATTCAAAGTATGATGTGAAATATAACTTTAATGCAGTTAACTTGTAGTGTGCGTAATTAGCCATATTCTGCAAGTTTTATTGGTTTATTCACTACTAATTTATTATGACTTTTACATAAAGAGGAGAAGTTGGCATCCCTGCTCTTGTAGTAGAGGCAGTGTTTGGCTTCCACTCTGCGCTATCGTCTGCAAACACATTCGCTTGAATACTATTCGGAATTATGATATTTGCTTTTCTTTTTGCACCTTTAAAGTAAGTATGTAGTTTTCATTTTGCAGTGCCAAAGATAAATATCCTGACGAAGAAGTGACACTAAAATTAAGAGGAAATTTCCCTTTGTTCAAACGAAGTATTCCTACAAATGTAGTTTTTTCTTCTTTTTTTTCAAAAGAAATTCAAGAAAAAAGTCCAGCCGTGCCTGGAATTAAGGCGTGTTTCCTTTCCCCTGGTTGAAATTCATTTGTTCGTTTTTAAACTTGCACAAATAAAAATAGCCATTAAAAGAATCTTTTTTACTGTAAGTAATGAAATTTAAATTGAATGCTATAATATTACGAAAAAGCTAAATTGTTGATTTGATCTAATTTTTAATTAGAAAATGCGTAAAGATATTAAAATTTGCAATTTTTTTCTTTCATTTAAATGCGTTTTTTGGACAAAAATGTGTTAAAGAAATATGAATTTTCTTGATTTCTACGTATTTCATCAAGTATCACCATGATACATCTTATATTTATAAATTAAAGAAATTCAATATAATAAACACTGAATCGAAAATTTATTGCATGCAAGTTGTTCTATTTAAACGTGTGTAAAAATTACCTTTTTCTTTTTTAAAAAAAGTTTTTTTACAGTCAACCTGCATTCAAATTGGTTCTGTACTTTATGCATAGTTCAGTAGTTAATTATACAACAATACATAGAACTCGTACGAGCCCTTCTTTTTTGATGAAGAATGTGCGAGTATCCTAAATTAGATTCACTGTTTTCAAAAATTTGTGACAGGAAAAAAGGGGAAATACGTTTTGTAAATTTAAAATTTTTTTGGCAGATAGTCTGCGAAAAGCAACAAATTTTTTTTATTTATAAACACATCTAAATATGTCACATTAAGTTAGAACTTGAGATAGCAGGTGTTGGTTGATGTTTAGAAAATATTGAAAAAAAAAATTCATGCAATAAAAAATTAAAAAAAAATTGTGATGTGATTTGCAACTATTTTTCTTTTATTTTCACATTTAATACTTGTAGCAGAAACTATTGAAATCATTTTGAAGTGAAACTAAGAATTTAGGAGGGGAAATTTATGCAAAGTTAATTAATTTGCGGTTAATAATTCTTTTTTAACCTCATTAGTTTTCCTGTTATTAAATTTTAAAAACAATCAATCTAAATTAGTACATCTTGTATCTTAATTATACTAACTGTCATTATGGAATTCAAAATTTCTTCATCTAAAGTTTCCACCAATGGATGATAAACTTTCGTTTGATAATAAATCTTCAACTTCTTGAAATCCACCTGCGCAAAAATAAAGTTTAGACTCATCATATTTCGAACACAGACAGTACTGAAATCAATCAGAATTAGTCAAATATTCAGTTAAAATTATAAAGAAAAAATATCTAAAGCTATCTGTAATAATTTTCAACTATTTGTACAAATCAAACCTATAATCAATCTTTTACTCCTTAAACATACAATAAGAAAAATAAACAAAATGAAAAATATTAATTTTTTAGATTAAGATATGAATGTGTATGATAAATCGATATTTAATAAATAGAAAGGTATGTCCTCTGCTCGCTTTGATCACGAAGCCTATGGTGGCTTCTATTATTTTTCGTTTTTTGGTAATAAGCAAATTGCAAAATTAAAATCAAATGAAAGATTCCAAAAAGTTTTAATAAAGATTTATTTACCAATTCAATTGATATAAAATTTAAATGTAATTCTTTTACATAATTATTGGCCTGATCTCTCTTTATATTGAAGTAGGTTATGAAAAATGAATACTGTGCAATTTTGAGATCCTAAAATTTGAATTTTTTTCCTGATTTTTCTTTAACACGTGTTAGTAGATACATTTACCATAAAAGACGGAAGAGCCAATATTTTTTTTGAGAGAGAGAGAGAGAGAGCTAGACAAGGCTGTTTTAATTAAAACTAATTTGAAAAAAACACATTAACAGATTTTTCATTCTTTGAAAAGTTTGATAGGCTATATCAGTTAAAAGCATCAATAACTTACGGAAATGTTGAATCACAGAGTTCGTCCTAAAAGTCAACTTTAATATTCAGTAAAGAAATTATTAAGCTGCTGTTTAAATAACTAAGATTTTCAGAGCAGAAAAATCCCCCAAACCGAATTTTCACTAACTTTAACAGAGCGTAACTCTAAAAAACGACAATGCCTCATGGAAACCAGTTTATATCCATAACTGGGTGGCGATACATTAATATTATAGCAAGACATAATTTTAAAGATGCAATTGCTTTCTTCAGATAACATACATAAATTTCAATCATGCACAATATTCGCTTTTCATTTCATGCTTCAAATAAAAAAATTCAAGCCAATCAAAAATACATCTATCATACATTGTCTGAAATTCAGAATAATGGCTCTTAACACATATCTATACTATTCTTAATTTTCTTATCACTTAAACTTTTTTTCCAAATCGTAGCAACCCAGTGAATTTTGCTTTTTCTATAGTAATTGCTGCCGTAAATTGCATTCAAATAGTAGTCATAAAAGAGCTATATAAGTGGCTGTTTCACGATCTAAGGTTTAAATAAACAAGCTCATCAACTTATCTTCAAATCATTAAATTTCAATAGAACAGCTTTTTCTGGGTCTATTTTTTATTGATATTTTTAACAATAATTATAAGAAAACTTAAAATTAACACTAAATTAAGAAATTTTATTCGGTTAAAAGTATGATTTCAAATTCGTACGAGCAGCCAGTTCTAATATCGAGGGCGCGGCTAGCATCGTATATAGAATTTCCAACAATGGGTTGCAGGCAATTATCAATCGTTGTGATTTTAACTAGACTATAGTCTGTTATCGCTGTACTTAATTACTCTGCAAAAAACATTGTTTTTTAAGCAGAACATTCATGTGATTAAAAAAAATACTCTTACGGGTTTATTGAATTTCATCATTTCATTGTTCTTTGATGTGAGAACTTCCATCATAGTGACGAGATCTTCAGCATATCTGCACATTGGACCACTTACAATGTATGGTAAAACTCTTTCTGTTACAGTGGGGAAACATCCTTGATTTGGAACCAAACCTAAAATTTTGAATACAGTCAAACAAATTTTAAAGAAATTTAAATGATATTAAAATGATTTCAATGATATTGAATTCACACTCAATGCAGAAATCCCAGTGGTCTCTCAAAAATATTCAAAATGTGAAATTAAGCCATCAAACCAATTTTATTTTGTAACCGGAGTTTCAGATTCCACATTGATAATTTTGAGTTTATGATTATTAATTTTCACCTTCACAACTTTATACAATTGAACCCAATCCAGAAGCCGACGGTACTCCTGGATCAAGCATATTGGTTCTAACCCGCATTTACGTTTCATGGATAGGAGAATCACGAAATCATTGATTAACGGCATGGGATTCCAACTGATGATCCGTCTACCACTGAGGATATTTTTTATGTTAGTAATGTGATCAATGCGAGCCAAGATAGAAATTTTTATCGATCAGCCATCCCTGGAATTTAAACCTAGGTTACCTCATTGAAAGGCGATCGCTCTATTCCCAGAGCCACCACAGTTCCATGAAAGCAATTCTAAATTCCTTAAATTTAGTTATTATTTGAATTAACTCCCTAGCAACAATTTTACTTTGGCCCCAGTTGGGTTCAAAATTGGCTTGATATGGGCTTGATATGCCATTTCTCTATTAAATTTGCTTTTTAGTCCATACTTTGGTTTTTATTTCAATTAGATTCTTTTACCAAAAATAAATAAATCACCATTAGCGTCATTAGTATAAAAGCCAGTTAGCAACAGTACAGAAGCCAATTAGCAACAGTACGGAAGCCAATTGGCAACAGTACAGAAGCCAATTAGCAACAGTACAGAAGCCAATTAGCAACAGTACTGAAGCCAGTTAGCAACAGTACAGAAGCCAATTAGCAACAGTACAGAAGCCAATTAGCAACAGTACAGAAGCCAATTAGCAACAGTACAGAAGCCAGTTAGCAACAGTACAGAAGCCAATTAGCAACAGTACAGAAACCACTTAGAAACAGTACAGAAACCAACTGGCTCCATTTTGTATATTTAAGTTATTTTTAGTTTAGTATTTCTCTTTTTAAGTAATTTTTCTACCACTACGCATAAAACAAATCAAATTATCATAAGAAATGCAACTTTATAACAATTAACTCATGCTGCGACAAAAAAAGAGTAAGCGTAATTATCCTTATTCTATAAGTTGTACCATTTAATTCACCACCAATTCTGTAAAACTTCAACAGAAAGCGGGACCGTTACATACCTGTAATAAATAATAAGGTGTTTTTTTACGTTCTCTTTAAACGCATTATCAGTATGGCTCCATTAATTTTTGTTTTTAACTGCATATTAGTTTATTTTATTTAATAATGGTTTTAAATTACTTCATTTTATAAAAAAAATCCTTCTAAATCATATTTGTAAGCAAAATAAACATGTGATTTCAGATAATTTTAGGAGTACTAATTTGTCGACGTTGTCTTCATGTACTTGAGTTTATCTGACATAACGAATAAAACGCATTCAAATATTAAAAACATGCCGTTAACTCCTTTTAGATTAATGGTTTACATTAATAGCTATTCTGCGTGGAACAAATTCAAACCAATTAAAAAAAAAAAAAAAACTCAATTTTTCTATCACCTGTTCCGAAGGATCTAATTGAAACTTTTAAACAATTTTTAGAATTGGGAGCTAAAATTTTCTCTCTCATCTTCTGTCCAAATTCTAGAGCCTGACAACGGATCTGTAAAACGTTCACAAACGGTTCTGGAGCAACGCCTCCTGTAACTGAAATCTTCCACACGGTTTTTTATAGGTAGTTCGATGAGACCACTGTTAAGGATATATACACTTTCCGAACGAGTCAGTTAATACAAAATCTAGTTGAAATAAGAAACTGGTAGCAAATATATGACTAAAAATTTGTTTTATTTATGAATACTATTGGTTTGCCTTATTCACTTGTCAACCACTACAGATTCAATTCTCAAATATATATGATAAGTTTCTCTCAATTACTTTTGTAAAAGGTTTTGGGTTCATGTGCACAACTGGTTCACTTTTTAAATAGTCTGCGCGGACTACTTATAAAAGACCGTGTGGGGGCTTTTTGATGTAGGAGGTGATGTCTGGAGTCGAAAGTTAGACACACAAAATCTTCTTTTTATTATTTAAGATATGATAAGTAATATAGTTACCTCTAGATGGCTTATGAGCAAATAAACCTGTGAAACTTGCTGGAATTCGTACACTTCCTATAAGATCATTTCCTAATCCAATTACGGAACCAGCTGAACTTATGAGAGCACTTTCTCCTCCTAATATTATATGAATAATAAGGACATTATAAATATCATGCATGATACACACATTATAAACATTTATGCTAAGAACATAGTAAATGCTAACGAATTGATTGAACCTGATTCAATATATGGATAGAAAAATTTATATTGTCCCTCTATATGAAAACAAGTCGTAAAACCGGCAGTTGTTTAAATTAACCTTACATTTTGTTTTGATGCGAAAACTCATTGTATCAAAACGTTTAAAATTATAATAGTATGTAAAAAATATAAATATTCAATAATTTGTTCGAGAATTATTAGCTTTTAAACTGCTAGTAAAAAACGTGAAATCACTCTACGATCCAGAGACATGCAACTACATAGTTTAAAGGCTATTTTTAGTTTTAAACTAGAAAGTTTTTTCAAAATTCCATTTTGAACATAAATATTTAAAATTTAAATTGCTTTCTTTGCATTATTTTACGTTACATTTTCCTTCCTGTTCAAAACTTAAAAATTAATAGGATGAAGAGTTAAAGAAAAATGTGCTAATTGTATGATGGAACAAAAAAAATTAACATTCGATAGTTAGTTTGGGAGTTATTAACTGCTAAACTTAAAACAAAAAAAAAAAAAAACTGCGATATACTCTGAAGTTTGTAGTTATTTTTTTGCTTCAATTAATGACTATTTTTCCATTACTCCAGGAAAATTTTTTTATCTCTCAATATTAATCTTTATTTTATCTCGAGATTCAGTTAGTTGATGTTGAAATTAATAAAAGTAAAAAAGAGAGAAATTTCAAGTTGCCAGATATAAATTTTAACATTTATCTAAATAATTTTAAATTTTGAAAAACTGAACTTGAAGAGACAAAAATTGCTATTTGATTTGTTCTATTGATATATATCATGTTTACGAGTAAAATTCCTCATAATTTCCTTTTTTATTGAGTTCCGTATACCTTAGGTTCATTTTTTTTTAAGTCATGTTGATAATTTTTAAAATCCAGATAATTATTCATTTCGTTAAGATTGACTTATTGACGAAATGTTTTAATATAAAGCTACAATAATTGAATATTTTGTTAACACAATGTTTTTTTTCTTTTTTTTTTTTTGATGGAAAAACAATGATGTACGAGAAAGAATTATGGGAAATGCTGTGCAGAGGGAGCAAGGTGAAAAGCGTCTGTTTATTTTTTAAAGTTTTTAAATTTATATTTTGAATTCGATTTTATGTAATGTTAGTGGAAATTATTCTAAGATAAAAAATGTAATACTTCTAACAAAATATTTTTTTTTTGTTTTGGTGGCAGTTCTGGTGGCAAAAATTATTTAAATTGGTATTATCAAAAAATTTCATTATTAAAACTGTTTGAACACCACATTTTATTCTTTATTAAAAAATCTTTAATAAATCGAAATCGACTTAATCTTGTACCTGCTTTATGTAATTGTAACAAGTTTGAAACTCCAAATTGTCATCTTACAAACAACAATCAACAACAGCATTCACGTTCTGTGGTTTATTTTTTAAATGGTTGTTGTTTCCTTTCATTATTTATTTATTTTTTTTATTTTTATTTTTTTTTTTTTTTTTTTTGTATCTGCTCGTATTTTTTTACAACCTAAACATGGTTACATAATTCGGTTCCACTATATATTTTGTTGTTTGTATAGAAAAAATAATAATTGTGTTTCAGAATTAATCTAAATTTTAGTTGTATTTAAATAGTTTCAGCTTCAAGTTATTTTTCATTTCTGAGAGTATATGACTGGTCAAAATGAAATGCTCAAAGTTAAAACTTGTTTAAATTCCTCAATTTTGTAAATACTGAAACTATGCCATTTTGTGTATGGCTGCTTCGTACTCAGTTTAACAAACTCGGTAGCAATCTAAGAACTCATTTGAAATCAGTTCATACCAGTTCAATTATCGAACTTGTTCTTACCTGAACATTAACGAAGCTTCAACAGATTTTTGTTTTTTTTGTTTTTGTCGTATGCCTGTTTAGGCAGAGGGGGTGTGATTGTTCTTGTTTTTTAGTGGCGCCATCAATGGCCAAGAATTCGACTTCTGTCACACCATTCACACAACCACAAACCCTTTTATAGGGTGGGTCACATTCACACACACGAAAAAGAAAGAACAAAGAACACACAGAGAGAGAATGAAACATCCATGCCTTGCCCGGGATTCGAACACAGAACCTTTCTGATGCAAGGACAGTTCCCTGTCCCCTACACAGGCCGGTCGACGCTTCAACAGATGCATTATTATTATGCCTTTCTTATATTATAAATGTACATTTTCGCAAAGGGAATGCCTTCAATTGTCTACTGTTACTTAGTTAATGCCAGAGTAGACAATTAAAAAATGCTATCCTTAGAATGCCACAATGTTGCAAATTGGCAACATGTTCTTTTTTTCACATTTCTTACTGTGAATAGATTTTCATTTGCCCTAGGGAGGTTTCAAAGAGTTTTTGCAGGAAAGTCTATTAAAAGTTTAATGATAACTAGGTAAAAGTTTAATGATAGTTAAATTTTTATTTCAAATCATGACTTAAAAAAATTGTCAATTCAAGAAAACCATATATATGTAAGTACCTCATTTTTTGTTTTGTTTAAAAGGACATTAGCTTAAGAATTTAGAACAGCCTTGATATATTATTTAAAGAACATACGATTCAATTCATTTCCATTATTTGAAAGTCAGTTTTCTAGAATTCTACGCACAAGAAAACTTAAATGAATACTTGCCCGAACTTCCACCAGGTGTTCTATTACAGTCATAAGGATTTAAAGTCTTTCCGTAGAGAATATTTGTTGTATCCAATCCTAATCCACTTTCAGCAGAGTTCGTGGTAGCCAATATTATTGCTCCAGATGATTTTAATAATTCTACTGCGGGTGCATCTTCAGTAGCTATAAAATCTTTAAATAAAGTTGAAGCTGCAGTACTGTGGCATCCTTAATATGTAAAATATAAGTAAGCTATTTGAAAAGTGCATGATATAACAAATAATAAACTAAATAGAATGATAAAAAAAATATTGTAGCGACATCTTTACATAATGAAATTTTTGAAAACTCGAGTGGAAATGTGTTTCTTAGTGTAGAATAGGAATCAAGGAATAATAGGAAATAAATTCAGGATATAAACTCAGGATATTAATTACGACTTAAAATTCGAGAAATAAATGAAAAAGAAAAGCATGAAAGAAAGACATGGGTTTGTACATCAGTGTATCTGATGTTTTTCATTTAATACTTATAAGTACATTTTACCTCATCATGAATCATGCATTTTTTTTAATATTCAGTTTCAATTCACTTCGAAAGTATAAAATTTAGCAAACCTCATAAAAAAAAACTATTATATTAGATACTTAATCTTTAGATGGCAAATATTTTAAAACATGAAATCTTGTACAGTTTGTCTAAACTAAGAACTCCCTTAGCCATTCGTCTGGACCGGTGGCTGTGACTATGGTAACGAGGTATAACTATTTCAAATAGGGGTAGGGTCACTGTTTAGGACAGGTTTTGGCTCGCGAAAGAAAATGATCTTCATCTTCGGTCTAATGTGTCAGTTTTAGAGTGAATAGAAGCTACCCTCCCTGAAATGTGCTATTCTTGTTTCCATTACAGCATACTGCCTTGGACTTTGTGGCGAAGGGAGTTCTTACCGTAGAAGAACTATAATCAAGGATTCGACTTAATTTAGATTCCGTTTATTCTTGGGAAATAACTATTTAACAGTTATACTGAGAAAATGTTCTACTTTGTATTAATTGGAAAGCACGAAGTCAAAAAAGAAATGGTTTCTACGTGCTTTGTTCAACTGACTCGGTAGCAATCTACGTACTCATTTAAGATCAGTACCGAACTAGTTCATTTTGCCGAACTGATACAAAGAAGTTATTATTTGAAAGTTGATAGAGCTTTCATAAATACTTTAATATTATGCGTTTCTTACACTATAAGAGTACATATACCTAATATATTAAATTACACTTATTATATTTTAAAAGCTGTGGTGGTTTAGGAAGTAGAGTGCTCACTCAACTCTATACCTAAAACACCAACGTGGCCCAGATTCAAATCCCAGAGATGACTGGTTGTTGTGAATTTTGTTTCCGGCTTTCAACGACTACAATGCTAGCGTAAATTTATCCTCAGGGATATATACCATGAATTAGTATCTTCTTGCCTTCACGCTAACCGAAAGAAGTTTTCGTGGTTTTTCTCTCTGTGTAATGCAGGTTAGTTCCATGAAAAAAGACTTCATGGAAACAAGTTTGTCCAAATGCTTGTTCCTGCAGTTCTTTTGTCTTTTATGACTGGATTCGAAATTAAATGACCATAATGTTGATCATTGACTGTCGCAACACAAAAATTTTTCGACTGTTCAACGAAAGTAATAAAATATAATAAATACTTATTAGAAAAATAAATATTTTCAAAAGTTCGTATCCTTTATAGTTTTTGCGTAATCTTTTCTTTAAATACTTTGACGAAAGTTAAAAATTTTTTGTTATGTTTCAAGTTTTAAAATCAGAGTGTTTTTTTTTAACTACATTCAAGTGATTTTTTTAAATGCAATTTAGAGGACTTTGAATTTGATACTAAAAGATTTTCTCATGAACTGAAATATTCATCTTCTTTCGACAGCTGATTAAATTACCAGGAAATAAAATGTTTTGCTGAGTTGCATTCAAATTATGATTTGTAGAAGTCCATTAGTCCGACATCCAACAGTCCGAAATGGCCGACAGTCCGGCATCGTTCCAGAAAATTTTTCAAATTTTGGTTTTCTCCAAAAGTGTGTCTTTAAAGCAAATAAAAACGCTCGAGAGCTATTCGGAAGTTTTCGGGGTAGTTCGGGATTATCCGGAAGCGCTCGGTATTGTTCGGAAACAACAGGTGCAGTGCAGCTCCGTTAACCAATCACGAAGCGTCTTCGCCATTTTTGTGCGCTGTTGTTTTGTGTTCTTTCACATCGCAGTAAACGTAACTTTTGAGACTGTTTATAAAAAAAATGATTTTTGTTCTAACTGTACAGTGACTATGTTTTCAAAACCTAAGCCTTCGAGTTCAAAAGGAGAGAAACGAAAACACGTAACACTGACTCTCAATCAGAAACTAGAAATCATCAAACAGCTAGAAAATAGGCGAGGGCGAGAATAGAAATGTTTTAATGAATGAGTTTAATATTGGCTCATCAACTATTTATGACATTAAAAAACAGAAAGATGAACTAATGAAGTTTGCTTTTCAATCGGTAACAACTGAAAAATTGGCTTCTAGACAAACATTAAAAAAACTAAAACTGGAACAGCTAGATAGTGTATTGTTCAAATAGTTTAGTATAGTGCCTTATGAAGGAAAGCCGGTAACAGGGCCAATGATTGTTGAAAAGGCAAAGAAATTCGGCCAAGATTTAGGAGTTGCTGAAAGTGAATGTAATTATTTAGATGGTTAGCTCAGAAACTTTAAGATTTGGCATGGAATTCGAAGACTTGATGTAACTGGAGAAACACTTTCAGCAAACCAAAACTCTGCAGAAAAATACAAAGACGAGTTTGAGAAAATCGTGGCTGATAATGATTTAACACCTGAACAGATTTACAATGCTGATGAAACAGGGCTATTGTGGCGATGTTTACCAACATCTACACTAGCTGGGGGAGGAGAGAAAGCAGCCAAGGGTTTTAAAAAAAAACAAAGACAGATTAACCGTTTTGCTATGTGTTAATTCGTCTGGAAACCACCAAGTGACCCCTTTTGTGATAGGTAAATCTGCAAAACCCAGGGCTTTTAAGAATGTTACACACTTGCCTGTCCAATACGATGCTCAATCCAATGTGTGGATGACTGCCGCCCTTTTTAAAGACTGGTTTTTTCACCACTTTGTGCCTGAGGTCAAAGAATCCTTCAAAAGCCTCGGTCTACCAGAAAATACTAAAGCCATCCTTCTTTTGGACAATTGCAAAGCCCACCCGCCAGTAGATGAGTTAGTTTCTGGAAATATTGTTGCTACTCTGCTCTCACCTAACGTAACATCTTCGATTCAACCCATGGACCAAGGGGTGATTCAAAATTTTAAATGCTTTTATAGAAGGTCTTTTATTCAAGGCCTGTTAAATGCCGACTGTGACGTGACTGATTTTCAAAAAAAGTTTACAGTAAAAGATGCCGTCTATGCTATTGCACTGTCTTGGAACCAGGTAAAAAATACAACACTCCAAAAATGCTGGAGAAAACTTTGGCCAGCTGCAAACCCTGCATCTGACCTAACTCTACAGATTGATGAGGAAGAAAACCATCAAGACGCTCTGACCAAAGTTTTGGATGTCGTTAGAAGTGCTGACAATCCCTTGAAAAACCTGCCTGAAGATGAGGTAGAGGAGTGACTTCTAATTGACGAGAATGAGCCTGTTGAACAAGAAGTAACCGATGAGGACATTTTCAACATTGTAGTAAACCCTCAGCTTACTCAAAATCTTGAAGAAAGTTACTCAGATGCCGAAACGGAAGAAAAGGAAAAAATCAGCTGGGCAGAAGCTGCAGAATCACTAAATAAGTTTATCTCTTTTGCTGAGGCTAGTACTAGCTACAGTGCTTCAGAAATTATTGATTTCCATATCATTAGAAAAAAATTTTATACTAAACGCCAAGAGTCAAGAAAACAAAAAGACATTCGTGACTTTTTTAAATCTAAGTGAAATATGTTTTACAGTACGTGTATATACATTATATGAAATGTAAAATAAACTTTGTTGTATGTATTTGCAGTTTAATTATTTGCAGTTTATTAGTTATACTGTATTTGAAATTTAATTATTAACCTAATTGTTCTTATAATTACCGCCCGATAGACCGGAATTTTTGGTAGTCCGGCACCGCGAGCCGGTCCCGAACGTGCCGAATTATCGGACTTCTGCAATCAGTCTATGAATTTGTGATTGTTATATCTTATATGAATTTGCAGATTTATAATATTTTTATAGCATTAGTAAAAGTAATGTTAATGGAAAGATGTTAAATATGTTATTATTTTAAAGATAATTAATTGTAATTTTAAAAATGCTAACGATAGCAATCGTATCATGCTAAAGACAAAATTATTAAATATTTCGTTACTGCATTTGGCTCCCCTGTGGTGACGGCATTGAACGATGCACTACCTTGCGAAAAATTCACATTTTATGTGAATATTTATTTATAGTTATATTTACACCGGCTAAATACGTCGCTCGTAACGCGAAAAGCTTAAGAGTGAAATGGCTTTAATAAAAACAACAGAAACTTTACCGCATAATTTTACTCTGAATTCGTTAAAGATTTATACGTATCTGATCAGAAAATGTCTTGTTTTTGTAAATGATTAGTTGTATCATTATCAGTATGTAACTGAAACAAAACAAAATTGACACATCTCACATAGGAGGAGAAAGAAAGGTTTGCTTTCGGTGCCCTACTTAGGAAATCTGACAATTTCTCCTCTTTTAATTGCAAAATTAGCGAAAGAATAACTAAGCATGAACTGAAGTATTATTAACTTATCCGATGATAAAATGAATACTAGTAACTTTATTGTTCTCTTTAAAAGAGGACGATAATTTGCTAAAAGCCTGTCTTTTTTCCAGCATTACTGTTAAACAGTAAAATATTTCTCATTGATTTACTAGAAATTTTGCTTAGTAGCATTGAAGATTACTCATCAATTGAAAATCACCAGTAACTTAATCTACTCCCAATTCAATAATACAAGAGAAATTGCTGTAACGTGTAGAGCGATATCCAAATCCTATATATATAGAATATATATATATATATATATATATATATATATATATATATATATATATATATATATATATATATATATATATATATATATATATATATATATATATATATATATATATATATATATATGTATATATATATATATTTGTATTAATAAAAGCATTGAAACTCATTCGTTTTCATAAAATGTCTCTGTTAAAGAATAAGTGTAGAGATATTCTATTTTGGGACTTCAAGGCAAAAAACATACACATGAATTACAAATTAGATTATGTTTCAAAGGAGGAGTTTCCTTCTTTCACTTCCATATAAGAAAGTATTAAACGATTTTCGATAAGGTGTAGGGATACAAGAAATGCACGAATGGCCATTTTTTTTTATCTCCGTTTGGTTGTAGTATTTAATGCAGGAACGACAGTTTTTGCATGTCTTTTAGCTTATGATGTTGCCCGATTAAGGTTCGCCGGAATTGTGTGGATTTGTGTCCACCCCCTCCAGTTGGAAGAGTGGGTGTGAACTTTTACATTCACCATTTACATCAAATAAAGCCCGTGAAGAAGTTATCGGCTCATGGCTCTTATTAATTTGAACTAAAAATAACCCAAAATATCAGTGTTGTAGCCCTATTATCAGATATATATATATATATATGCTGATAACAAAAGCATGAAGAACATATAAACGATTGTTAATAAGGAACTGTGCTTAGCATTTAAAGGGAAATATTTAAAGTTAGCACTTACCTTTAACTTTAAAAAGAACTTTAATTGTAACTGGAACGCCAAGGAGTGGCTTTTGTTTTTCTAACCACTCTTTTGTATAAAATCGTGATTTCACAAGATAATCGCACTCTTTTGCCTCCTTAACAGCTTTTTCAAATCGGTTTTCCGCCACAGCATTTATGTATGGATTAACTTCATTTATTCTTTCGATGTATGCTTTGACAACTTCTTCACTCGAGAGCTAAATAAAAAGATTTTAAACAACATTATTCATTTTATGTGTGAAGATATAAAAATGGAGAGAGTCTGAAAAGTTGTGATGTCACGCGCGACGTAAAGAGTGGTAAAAACTCAATATTTTTTTTTATTTATTTAATCTACTTAATTATTCAATTGAAACTATCATCATCACTTACAATTAAAATTATTCGTATTTAAATCAAGAACATAACAATTACATTCACTTTTAATTATAAACTGAAAAAACTGTGTTAGTTAATTTTAAAAAAGTCGTATCTCGGCCATAGATGAAGCCACTGAAAAACATAAGCACCGAATTTAAGCACCCTCTTCCTTCAATTCGCTTGGTTTAACCAAGCAATCTTGCTGATATTGGCAAGTGACATTAGAAACAACAAATACAGGTTTTGTACTTTTTTCTCGTCATCACTTTTTTTTTCATTTTTATTTGCCTGTAGCATCCTTGGAAAAGACATCAGTGTATTAGTTCAGTTAGTCTCGATTGTTTTGAGAGGCGTCTTCCTTTCATCTTCAAGTAATATAGACTTTATATGGCCTTTAGGATATATACGTTAGTTATAAGATTTATGTTTGTGGCAGGCATTAAGAAACTTAAATGCCGTAAGACAAAATTATGAAATTTAGCTATTGGCTCCAGTAGTAGCATTTTTAACAGAGACCACTTTTTAAAACATGGAGCCTTTCTTTCAAAAATCGAAAATTTCAAACGTTAAATAAACTGTTGATTAATTATGCAAGGCATATCTTTTGAAGCCTTTCTCAAAATGATAAATATTAATCTATATATAAATATTTATACATGATATTTATTTATCTCACATAATTTATATAATAATATTAATATATAAATAAAGTGGCCGGTAGTAATTATTAATCTTGCCTGTATTAGATATTTTCCGAATTTCAGTTAATAATCATTCCTTATTCGTTGCATTACAGTTTGTAACTCATCGAAGAAGACAAGGTAACTCTTGGATCAAGACGATTATAAATTGCCTTCGTGGAACATTTTTTAATAGAAACTAACGCGTATCAGTATACGAATTGACCAGCTGTAACTAGAATGCAAACTGGGTCGCACTTATACGAAGCTGATGGCTTTCTGTCCTCTGATTGAATCTGATTTTTTGATGGTGATTTTTTGAGGCATATATCTAACAGGATGGAGATACTATACAGATGGCAAGTCACTCTATCCCAGCATGTTTTGTCACTTGACATTATCTCCTGATTAATCTGGCCAGATTGATGGCCAGACCATATAACCTGAAAGTTAATCTATCTTAAAGTACTTAAAGAAGCGAATGTATCAGAACAATGCTCCCAATTGCTGTAAATAAACTGCAATAGCTACAAAGAAGAAGTGACCAGCACATTACAATTATTATTTATAAATATACGGCTTCATTTGAAGTCGAACTGCCAATATTTGTATCATATTTTGCAGTAATAGCTATATTATCATATTACAGTTTACATTTGAATAACAGGGAATGGTTTTCGGTGTGTAGATAAAATTTTATTAAACTCCTTATTTTATAGCAACACAGTAATATTTGAACTGACACTCCTATAAAAATCAAGAAGAAAATACAAAAACATATTATTCCCTTCACGCAGAAATTGTGGTATTTTCCCCCTAAAAATGCTGTACTATACAATTTGTAAATGTGGCTTATCATGTTATGTTGCCCCTAAACTCAAAGAGCGAATATTAAAGAGAGGTAATGTAATGAGCATAATAAAATAAAGTTAAACGGCTTATATTCCTCATAGAATTTTTGTAAGAATTGAGCTGATTCCTTTCTTTCTGAAATTTTTTTTTTTTGATCTTTTGGCGGGAGTATAAAAATAAAGTTTTCGAAAAATATAAAAGAATCTTACACTTTAGATACTTACTTTTCCACTGCGAATTTTTTCAGCTATCTTCGTAGCCGACAATAGTAACAAATCATTTTTGATCGATGGAATGGGTTTTCTTTTACCCCAGTGACTTATTGAAATAATAACATACCACAAAAAACAGCCTATCTTGTGTATAATCCTTAAAAACCAATATACAGCAAATGACCACTGCTCGTCTTCATTGCTATGGATAAAGATAAACAGGTCTTTAAAATCTACGCTGAGAGTTAATCAAAATAAAAGCTTAGAAATAGTTAAGAAAAGAAAAAAATATATAATTAATTAAATCTTTTTAAATATCTTTGTTTTTTTTTTCTTTCCAATGCCCACCTGGGGAGTGACCATTCGTCATACAGGATCTGAAAGGCAGATTTGTTGACCAATCTTTCAGGAGCACCATATTAGGTGACCTAACGTTACTCCCACAGAAAGGACAGATAGTACGGAAAATGAAAGAACATCCATGCCTTGCCCGGGATTCGCACCCGGATTCGGAGAAAGAAAAAATTTTCTTTTGCTAAAATCTACTTCTTTTCATTTTTGAGTTGTGCACCTGGGAAGGGCAGCGTCCCCTGTCCCATCCATCATGTTTATTTTGATAATTGCGGTAGGATTTTAAGGTCAGCATTCTATGTGGTGGCTGTTAGTCTTTTGCAAAAATTCGTTCATTCGTTGTTGTAGAACTGGACACCGTAGGCCTAAATGGTTTTTGCTAAATTCCATACGCATATACAAGCTAAGATTTTATTTTGAAATTCACGGTGATAACGAAATTTATGCTTTCTTTTCATAATTTGAATTAATAAATTTAATATAAAAGGATTTAGACCACCAATAAAAAAAAATCTGCCAAATTGAAAATTTATTTCTGCTAATAATTGCCTTTCAATTTTATTTTACTACCATTTGGGGAGATCATTTTCGGCCAGAGTAAAAGCTTGCAAGTGTGCTATACTAATTCTATGCAAACAATAATTCTTTTGGCAGCAAATGTTTCGGAAGATTTTACATGGTAAAACTGTTGTCCCAATTTGAAAATCGTGCATCGATCAAATTTGCATCGATCAAATTGAGCTTAAAACTTCTTCTCTTTTTAAAGCCACTATAATTCTTAATGCATTCTTTTATAAATATCGCATTCCAATAGAACGATTCAAAATTGTTGATATTAAAGCTAGAAAAAGTTATTATAACTTCCCCTCTTCAAATGAAGATAAAAATGAAGATAAAACGAAGAAAAATTGGAGACAAATGAAAAAAGGAAAAGAAAATTATTAATAATAATAAATAAAAAACAGAACTGGAAGGGAAATTAAAAAAAAAGATAGAATTCTTTTAAAAAATCCGGGGTAAAAAAACGATATAATCTTTTCATCTGCCCGCACAGTTATATCTGCAAAAAAGAGTACTTTCTAATATTGTATTAATGTAGCCGAAGCAAAATATATCAATACAATAGTGTGAGGAGCACTCAAAATTGTTTTTACAAAAATCACAATAAATAAAATAGAATACAATAAGTAAAAATAACACAAAAAAAAAACAGAAAGTAAAATATAAAGAAAAAACAGAAAAGGAAATCCGTGGCTAAAATTATGCGCAAAACAGGCAATTCATGCTTCTTTCTCTTTTCTATTTTCTATTTTTTTCTTAAATAAATATTTATTTTCTAAAATTATTTATAGTTAACTTCTTTAAATTATCCAGTATAATATTACCTTGCGCTCATCCATTTTCGGGCCCATCCTTGGTAACCAACAAATCATACGCACTTCAGTAATGCAGCAAGAACGCACTTTGAAATTCCTCTAGTTACGCTATCTCAATTTGCGTTTTTGTTTTCATATTTTGCAATCTGGCAATCTTGTTACAAAAATATTTTAAATCATTCTTGAAAAATTTCCCGTTCATATAAATTCATTTAATTTCACTACTCGCTTTGAAGATTATGTATTTTGTTCTTTTATGTTTTTTCTTTATATTTTACTTTCTATTTTTTTGTGTTATTTTTACTTATTGTTTTCTATTTTATTTGTTGTAATTTTGGTAAAAAAATTTTTGAGTGCTCCTCACTTTATTGTATTGATATATTTTGCTTCGGGTATATTAATGCAATATTAGAAAGCACTCTTTTTTGCAGATATAATCGTGTGGGCTGATGAAAAGATTATTTATTTATATATATATATATATATATTTATATCCCTTCCATTTCTGTTTTTTTTATTATTAATAATTTTCTTTTTCCCTTTTTTCATTTGTCTGTAATTTTTCTTTGTTTTATCTTCATTTTGAACTTATTTTATGAGTTCTATTTACTTGCAGCTTATGCGCAATAAATAATACTTATTGTTTTTCTTAATTTTCTTCGTGTTTTTTGTATATATATATACTTTTAAGAATAATTAAAAAATGGTACAGCCGATTTGCTTAAAACTTTCGAATAAACTATTCACTTTTTAATTTAAGTTTAATTTAAAAGTAACAATACTTGTTACTTCAGGAATAAATATGATTACTTATATTGTTAACAAAACGTGGTAGTTAAAAGATCTCGTTTCATCCAAAACTAAGGGGAAAATGTCATATATCTTTTATAATTATTTTAATAATTTATTACTTTATCCATTTTATTAGGTAGCCTTGATGCCTGGACGAATGTATATGTATTTACATACATAGTCAATTTTATATTGATCTGACCAAAAAAAAAAAAAAAAAAAAGCGTAAGAAGCAGTAATTCCAAGGTGAATGATCTCGCCGATATTCTAAAATGTGCGGCATGGATGTTTCTTGGCGATGTCCTTCACTAATTTGCACTATCCGTTTTTCAATTTAACAAGGTTTTTAAACCTATCTTTGTAATGAACGCACAAATGTATATGTAACAAGAAATGAATAAGTCAATATTTTTTTATTACTTGTATAGAAAGTGGAAAAAGGAAAATAATAGTAAACGAAATGAAAAACGGTGTCATCCTGAAAATCTTTTGTTCCAATGATTTTTTTTTTCTTAAATTCTTTCTTTCTTTTTTTCTGTACAACATTTCAAGATCTAAATGGAGTAAATAATCAAAAATGTATAATTTTTTCCAACGAGTAATTGAATATCCTTTTCGACACATTAAAACGATTTTTACGGTAAATATACATAAATAGCATTTGGCATACAAAGTCTAAAAAATATCACAATTAAAAATAGTCATCTGTAATTTTAATATTTGTATATAAACATTAAATTCATACCTGACTTTAATTCCTTGATTTCGTTCCTGAAGAAATTCCTTAATTTTCTCATTAATGGGTTTTATCATATTTAAGGGATCTGAAAAGTTGGATGCAAACAAGTAAGAATAGCATTTTAATATTAAATAAAAAACTTTCTGATATAAGTTTAAAACTTAAGCTAATAAACTATTTTTACTGAAAATATCATTCATATCCATTTTTATTTGATATCTAGGTAGATGGGATTAGATAATTTTGATTTCTACGAAAAAGCATCACTAAACTACTTTTTTTTTTTAAACTTTTTATCAATTATTTAAGAATCGAATAAAGACTCTGAATTTTTGTACAAAAGTTCAATAAAACATATTTAAATACGAACACTTTTATGAAATAATGTAACTAACTTTTACAATTTAATTTCCTTTAGATCCAAAATTTGAAGAAGAAAAACAAAATGATACGCTCACGATTAAAGTCAAAAAAAAAAAAAAAAAAACTTTTCTGTAGGTCAGTAAAAATTTATAATAAATAAAGTATACTGTTTAAATTATAAAAATAGAGAATATATTAATTAATACAGACCATTATAACAGATTATAATTTTTATAATTTTTTATAGAATAAATTAAGAAAGCAGATGAAAAGTCGATGGTTTATTGAGATTTATTATAATTATTCGAACATTTTTCCCTTGGGGCCTCGTTTAAAACCATGACACAATAAAATATTCTCTTTTCTCAGTTTTCTCAGTTATTGGAGAAATTAGCTTCGTTGAGGACTTTTTTTTTAACAAACTCGCATGTGCGTAAAATGGAGCGGAAAAACACGAAAACCTCCCATTGTTACCCAGACTGCAAGAGGACTGCAACTCGTGATCCGCCTACTACTGAAGATATTTTACATTAGCACTGTGGTTGGTGCTAGTCGAGAGAAGAAATCGTATCGACCAGCCATCGCTGGGATTCGAACCCGTTTCACCTCATTGGAAAACAAACGCTTTCCCTTGAACCACCACCGCTCTGTTTAATTCTCTTGAAAAATTCTTGAAATAGAGCATGCTCTTATACCTAATAATAAATCAACAGTTTTTCGATTTTTAAAAGCTTTAAAATAAGTTACGCCAAAAGCTTTTCCTTTTTTTGGTCTAATGATACATTACGGGCAGCTTACGTCCAAAGCACAGTTATGATTTGGTATACCATCACACTACATCTTATTAATTAATTATAATATTCCTCAAAATGTATATGTGCTCTAAATGTCCAGTTAGTTGGAAAAAAAACTTACAACCTACGCATTAAAAAACAACAGAATTATTAATTTACAAAAATGTTTGAAACTAAATAAAATAAACATTAAAACTTTACATACTTTTCGATATCCCAAAAACCTTTGTCCAAATCGATAGACAAGTTAAACTGCTTCCTGAGAAACTGTAACTCTTGCAATAGATTAGATAATATTAGATATATTTAAACTCGACATCTCACCCCTACGGCCATCTTACCTAGACTTACCCTATATCATATAAATATGCATTATAGTATCGGATATACAATTTTTCATAACTTTTCAAATTAATATGCATAATATTATTGAAAACTTGTGATTTAAAAGTTATCTTTAACAACAGCACATGATCTGATATTTTTCAGACAATTACGTCCAGACATTATAAAACCAATAAAAAATTTGTTAGGTCATAAGACTTAGGCTCTTTCATTGTGTAAAGTATTGTTCATTTTCATTTTCTTTGAAAGAAGCAATTTTTCCGGTATTAATTTATGAATTACATAATAGACTTTTCAATGAGCATAGCTTTAAGTTTCAACAATCTTTGATTCAATCTATTTAAATATTTAAGAAAAAAGGAACAATCGTAACTTTAGATTCTTTATTTTTCATCAAGGTCAAGTATAGAACTGTTCAACGTTATGATTCCAATTTATATGATTAGATATAAGTCGTGATACGACGAAAACATATTTTTTTATTTAAATTAGCAGTTACTATTAAGTGATTACATTATGAACTATGAAACATTTTTTGACAATGCAACAACTCGATCGAATTATCGATGATTATGAGTCACATGTAGATTTCAGGATTCTTTTTTCCATTAAAAGAAATAATAATAAGGTATCATAATATTAATATAAATTGAATTATGCTTTATATTCAGTATCCAAAAATGTCAAAGCTAGGTAAGGTTTTGAAACATAAATGCTAAATCTGAATTGGAGATTTATTTTGCCATTAAATTAAACATTTGAACTTCAAGATAATATTTAATCTTACAGTAAACTAAATATTTTAAATTTTTGTATATTGTAAGCTAGATAAAGTTTTGAAACTTTGAAATAATGTTAAAGTTTTCTATAAAAGAATTTTCAGTTTAATTAAACATTTCTACTTTAAACGTATTTAATTTTGCTATTAATAAGAAAACAATTTTCTGTATATTGTACATGCAAGAAAGTTTTTTGAAACAATATGATAAAATCTGTCTTGGAGAATTATTTCATTATTTAATTGAACAATTGAACTTTTAATATAATATATAATTTTGCAGCTCACTAAATGTTTATTTCACTGCTATCTAATATAACTAAATAATAGGATAATAGAAATAAGTTCTTTACAATTAAAATATAAGAGAAAATATATATATATAATATATCTATAATTTTATATATATAATTATATATATATATAATATATCTATAATTTTATATAATAAAATTATATATAATGAAAATATATATATAATTTTTTATCCACCTCTTCGACATGGGCTCCATGCCCTACAAACCGGGCTATCCTTGTCGGATATAAATGTAAAATAGTATAATTAAAACAAATATGGTGAGTAGTTTATTTATAGGAGCTATTCTCTTGTATACTTTCAATTTTGTTTTATTTATAGCTCGGTTTGTCTCATTTTTTCATTGACAGCGTGAAAAAAGAATGCACTCGCTTTTTGACATGATAATCATGTTTTACATTATATATAATGTACTAGTACGAAGGTTCCCAAATGGTATTCGTGAAATTTTTGGTTTCATGGACTCCAAGAAGACTTTTTTTTAACTAGTAATAATTTTTGATACCTGTATTTGTATTTCGATCCAATAATCCATTATTTATTTAATATTTCGATTGTCATTTTGGAATTATTTAAAGTGAAATTGCAGTAAAAAAATAATATCTTGAATAAATTAGGAAAAATGCTTGTTTTTATGAAAAATTGCATAAGTATTTCCCTTTGCGCCTTGTCGAATCAAAATAAAATATCTACATCCGTCATTAAGAAAATATATTTCCCTGGTATAACCATTCTGTAGCAGTTCTTTTTAAACATTTATTTAAAAAAATCCGTAATATAACTTTTTTGTTTCATTTCCAGCTTACGTTTGCACACTAAACACAAATTGAGAACTAGGTACTGCTCTAGGAGTGCAAATTCAACTGTCTGACATAAAACTTAAGATTGTTGATGATAAAACGAAAAAATTTCATTTTTGTTTTCTTAAGTATTTCCAAAATAATATTTTATTTAACGCTCACAATTGCCCTCTACTTCATTCATATATCTATTATTTAGAGTTCAATAGCCCTAAAAAAATGGGAATCGCAATACTAGAGGCCTCCTCCCCTGCTCACAAAACCACTGCTTCCGCAGTTCGTTTCAAATCGTTTCGCAAATACAGCCTTACGTTCACACATTAAATACTTATTCATTTTAGTTCAGTATGGTAACTGTGCTGGTGCTCTTTTTAAAATGACGATATTAAAATATGCAACATATGCATCCTGATAAACTAGTGATTTCTAAATCTTTTATTCAATCTTTTATTCATGATTTTTGACTACCAAAATGTAGTGGGCAACCGCAAACTGGAAAAAATCATCTCACTAGTTTTGTCAGACAAGCGGACGAAAGTTTGGAGCCCTTAATGTTAATTTTACTGTTTTAGTATTTCGCCCCATTCCGAGAACTTTTTAATCGAATTAAAAACCATTTTGCAGTCAATTTTTGCGTACAATCATAAGATTCGTGTTTCTGGAGAAAATTCCACACAAAATAATTTTTAATAATTACTATAATTTGCATTTCTTCAATATAAAAAAAAACTGATTTGTAAGATTTGCAAATTTTTAGATCATTTTAAATAATGTAATTTTAATGGAAAAAAAAATATAAAACTAAAGAAAAACGTTCGAACCGTTCCTGAGAAACTGAATTTTTGAAAAAAAATCAGATATTTAAATTTTTATTTCTCTAGAACTAGATAATCGACTTGGTTTAAAGTTTTATATTTTCAATATAAAATTACATAAATTGTGTATTTTGATGATAAAATGTTCTGATTGATTGTGGAAAATATTGACGTTTAAGAAAAATAACGATTCATTAGAAGCATTTGCGAGGGTCGGTGAGCGGAGCCTACTGTTATAAAAAAAAAAATAGTTCCAAACTAGATTTTTTTTATTAGCATAGCACTCAATAACTTTGAAATTTAGTACAAATCTTATAATTTGTGCAAAACTCGTATCATTTATGCTCATTAAAAAGCACACAAATTTTTAGTAAAAGCATATTTATTTTTTTCATAAGGCACCAATATTAACATTTTTCCTTCATGTTTGGTTTCTGTGGTAAAGAGTAAAATTTAATTGCTTTATCATTAATATTTTTTTGAAAAAAAAAAGGACATTCGTGACTATATATACGGTGAGGAACAAGTTCTTTTTTATCTACTGCTATATAAGTTTTTTTTGTAAGGATCTTGGATATTTCATGTCCCTGATTTTAAATCTGCAATCGCTCTATCTACAATTTTTCATGATAATTTTATTTTATTTTTTGTTTTCAAAATGTACAATTATTAAAACGTTAACAGGGGGTCACATAAATGTTGCTACAATCTTCTAGGGGTGCTAGAGCAAATCATCAGGATTAAAACTGCTTAAGAAATCACGCCCGGCAATGAAGTTATACGCTAATAGGAATGATGATAGCGATAGGATGAACTTTCTCTTTTATTTATAAAATATTTAAGCACATTAAATACATGGGTCGAAGGAAAATATAAGAAATTAAAAAGTGATATTCAATGGATATTTTTTTACACCTAACGATAACAAAATATCTCAGTTTTAGCCTTTATTTTATTATTTAAAAAAAAATCTATTTTTAATATTAGAACTAAATATAATTAAGTAATTAATTAAAATGTCGTTGTAATCAAATATATATCTGATGCCTCATTTCAAAATCAGACGTCAGATATATTAGATGTCATATTTATTTAACAATTTTTTATTTACTTTTTTATACGACGCTAAGAAAATTGCAAATAGATTTCATGTACAATAGAACATTGATTATCTGACCCTCTTTAATCGGAATATATATCCAGATAATCCAAAATATCATCGGATAATCCAAATAGATTGCTTTTGGTTTTTTAAATATGAGAGCTTATTTTTCCCCCCTCGATTTTAAGGACATTCTGCTTATGGGAAGCAATAAATGTTATCTTGGAATTACCCATTTCCCTTCCCAATTTTTTTGAAGAAACAAAAACAATGGAAAACATCATCATACTTTTTTTTAATTTTATTAATAAATACAGGGAACTAAAACAAAAAATAATGTACAAGTTTTAAGTTGAAATTTTAATTTTTCTATGTGTAAAAAAATTTAATTACCATCAGGGGTAAAAGGTTAAATATTAGTCTTTGTGTGATAGTTTTCAACACAAACTTTCCAAATACAAGTGAAGTGATACGTCATTTTTTCTTCTTCAGCAACCATCAAATATACAATTGCACAAAACACGTTTGCAGTCCCATAATCGAACTGCAAAACTCCCAAACAAAACTTGGCAAACTTCCAATCACAGCAGGTTATTATTATTTATTTATTTATTTGCTTCCGTCCGCGTAAATATGTGATAAAACCAAACATACTGACAAATTCTGCTACACCCGAGTTTCTTTGAGATAATAAATATTTGCAGTATATACATACACGAGTTAACTCGGAATAATCAGAGAAGAAGTCAAACAAAACCCACTTTTTATTGCAAGAAAACATAGAATTGCACATTTTGTCTGAATAACAAATAAACATTTGCAGGTTAGTGAAGTTCGTTGCTTTGGGTTCTTCTAAAGAAATCTGAAAGTTGTAATTTTTGTTCTTTTATTCGATTTTTCATAATTATTCGACTTTTAAAATTCACAATATATATCTATATAATTATAGCTTCTTCTATAGCTCTACAACGCTTCGTGGACGCTGGCTTGTTCCTCAGTTCTTTTTCATTCTCTTTTGACTTCTCCCACCACTTACTGTTCTTTATTATTTTCAAGTCGTCAATAACGTCGTCTTTCTACCTTTTCCTTGGTCGGCCTCTGGGCCTGGTTTCCAAAGGTGTGCAGTTGATTATCTTTTTCAAGCTGTAATTATTGTCTCTCCTCTCTATGTGTCCCAGCAATGAGAGGTGCTGGAGTCTGATAAAGCGAACAATATTTTTTCCCTTTATGATTTTCACAAATCCTAGGTTCGACCTTATCTCCATTCGCCTCTATCATTGTCATATTGTTCTTCCTTTCATTCAAACATCAGTGGGTCATTTTAATCTTTTTTGGTCATTCTCCATATGCCACAATTGGTCCGGCAATAGTTTCATAAATTTGAATTTTTAAAGATGTAATAAACAATTTTATTTTTTCAAAAAGTAACTGTATAAAAAGCATGACCGGTTTCCTTTAAGAATTTTTGTATGTATGCAAATCTTGCAAAAAATAAGGTGTAACGTTTCACATATTTTACACCTCGTTTCAACAAACTATGCAATTTTCAGAACGAACGTCTACTTAGTTAGGCTCCTTAACTCTGTATAAACATTTTTAAAAAAATACTTTAGGCTATAAATTCTGCCAAAACTACATTGTTGTAATAAATAACATTAAAAGTCTTTAATATATTTTTGAAAATTATAAATTATCAAACAAAGTTTTTTCTTACTCATTAAATACTTTTTCTATTTTGTGATCTGATAATGTATAATGAATGACACATGATAAATGGAGCCTGTTAACTGATTCACTCTCGCTGTTAATATTTGTCTCAAAATTGTTTTGATACTCGACGTTTGGAAAGAGGGTCAAGTGGTTCTGTGACGTAATGATCTCTGCTTGTTTTTGTACGTGAGAGGAAGAAACACACGTCAAAACCAGCGTTTGTACAGATTTGGAAAAAAAACTGTGGTAAATATTTATGTTTTGGCTATAAGCTTGAGTGACAGTTAATAATAATAAAAAATCAGACAAAGGTGAAAATTTAACTTGTAGTCCATTGCAATGTTTTAAGAAGCCTATCCAGAAGTTTGGAAACTGCTTTTATCTTTCTCCACACGTCTAAAAACAGCAAGATTCCTTCTTAATGAGATACATAAATTTAAGATGTTTAAAAACAAAGGGAATAAACTTCTTGTGAAACATAATCAACTTGGTGGAATCCAACCTCCAAATAACTTACTGAGTTCTTTTGCGCAAGCTAAACTCAAATTATCGTTGTTCATAGCAGTTACTATTTGCATACCATATGGCATGCCAGATTGATTTGAGCCCATTGGGACCTGAGTTGCTGGAAAGCCAAGTATAGAGAATACAGCTGACCATACTGTACTATAGAGATACGGTATCATTTGGTAAGGACGAGGGGCCGAGAAGAAAATAGTAGGACATATAAAAACAGAGTTTTCATCCAACATACTGTCGAACTTTTTGTACAATTTAGTTTGGTATTTAGTATAGAAAAACATATTTTCTTCTTTGTATAACAATGGATTGTGCAGAAATGCAAAACCAAACAAAGTCCAAAGTGAGAAGTTTGATTTTCCAAAAAGACATTTTAAAAACTCTAAAGGTATGTTGACTTCACTCATCTTCCCCGCAGTAATATTAAAAACAAATGGTTCAGAATTTTTAATTAAGAAATGATGGATCATATTGGGTGCAAGGTCCATTTTTATATTAACTTCTTCTGCTGTTGCACCAAAGTTTTGTACAAAATGGCGGATTGCCTAAAAAAAAGAAAAAAAACTATGATTAAATAAACTAGAAGAAAAATAAGAAAAACAAAACATAGTAATTTTTTGCCTGTTGTTTTACAAATCGTTTTCACAAAAAGAATTTTGCGTGTCCAACTTTTTATTTTGATTCTAGCTCAAAATCGAAAAAATTGAGAATGCGCTTGGAAAAATAAGTCTTTGGCAAAAATGCATATTTGGGAAAATTGATATAGTTCAAAATACGCGTTTGATCTAAAAGATCGCCCATTACAGAAAATAGACTTGGATGAAGAAAATGTTTGAGATATCTAATTTTCCAGCAAAATTCAGTTGGCGAAAAAGCCAAAATGCTTTTTATTTAGTGCTTGGTCCTTAAAAGCAACATTTTACTAATTCTTTAACTAATTTAATAATCTTTAACTAATTCTTTAACTTTCTTTCTGGCCTTTACATTAAAAGCCAGAATTGTTTCTAATATTCATGTGTTGTATAAACTCCCCGAGCACGCATACTGGATTTGCCAGCTGGCGCATAAGTTTTTTCTCGTGATATGGACGCCAGAAGTTGTTTGTATCGTGTACCAAATGCTCCGACCTACAGGCTTTTGCCGAGCATACTTTAGATTGCTTGTCCTCATACCGGAGGCATTAACTCACTTCTTAGGGTGAACTTCTTAAGAGTCAAGGTCTTTTGAATTCTGCTTCACTTTTTCCGACAACAGAAGATTAATAATCAACTATAAAATCGATTGTTTCTGTTTCTTTAGCAACTGTTGTACTTTAAAGAAGAATCTAGCTAGTTTTTTTAAAACTAAGATTTCAAGATGTATTAATTTCTTTTTAAACGAGTTTTAGATATGCTCATTTCTGCAAACACATATTTTGTGCAATTTTTTTTCTTCTTTAACATGCAAATTGAGTTATGTCCCATTTAGGGCTCGTATATTAGGGTCAACTGGTTGCCATTGGCGACCAATATATTTTGGGGGGCGGCTAAATTTTTTTTGCTTTTTAATAACAATCTGACGTAAAAAAAAATCATTTGCGAGAGTTGAACTAGAACGATATTTTTTTTCCCAGATCTCGTCTGTGTTTTAAACAAGTATCGGTAAAAAATCCAATTTTCCCTTATCACAGCCCTCTCGCGTATTCTTCAAACTTCTGATTCCGAGTTTTGTAATAAAATCGTGTTAAAAAATAGGAATCTAAAACAATCATGTTGAAAGTCAGAGCTGTAACTATGGAATTATGATCGCTATCCACATGGATTTACAATAAAATCGGGTAAGATCAAACTAACATGGTAGAAAGCGATTCGAGATTCACGATTCGAGCACGATTCAAGATTCATGAATAAGTCGTAATAGTTTCGTATTAATAATATTGGGATTTTAAAAATTACGTAGAAGTACACGGGTATAACCGCGGTAAAAAAAAAAGTGGTTCAAAGAACAACTTGAATTTATTACGGAACAAATCGAATACTTGTATCCAAAAGTTATTATCAAATGCGTGATTCGAAATTAATTTGTCGTAATTACATCTTATTAAAAAACCAGTATTCAGGAAATTGTGGGGATGATAACATCGACCACGTAAACTTTCATCTATGAAAAGGTAATCTATATCAACTGTGCAATGTGGACCATCCATCGAAGTAGTGTTAGATACACTACAGTACTCCCCAACCAGAAAACCATGATGAAATATGAAACAATAATCTAAAAAAAATCTATTTGCACTAAAATTGGTGCAAAATCAAACCCGCCATCATTACTAATTAATATCGTTTTAAAAAAGTCCATTTTAATTCAGAAAAATAATTAAAAAAAATATGTTTATATCCAGAGCAATTATGTAATTTCTGAGCGGTATTCGTGATTTCGTAATTTTCATTCGAAATTTGTCGGGTTCCGTAAACTCGGAAAGCTAGACGGATTTGCGTCCCATTTTATTAAGTTCGTAAAATAAAAAATCTAATTGCGGTTTATCGCAAATTCTCAGATAATGTGCGTATATAATTATACAAACATAGTATTTTGGAATTATACAGAGATTTTTATATATTATTTTGATAATTCTTTCAAAAATTTTTATATTTTATTATTATGTAGTAGTAAGTATTTCATTTAATTGTTAAAAGTGTTCCTAATGTAATTATTTAATATTTATGCACAAGTTTCAAATTTAGAAAAGAAAAAAAAACTGGAAATGGGGGACGTGTTAGTATTTTTACTAGCTATCAATATTTTCTACATTCTTGTTGCCTTTAACCCATTTTTCAAACGCACAATTTTAACTATGTCATTTCTTTTAAACACTCATTTTGAAAAAAAGTAAAAAGTTCGTCAAAGTCAAAGTTAAGAATTCTCTAAAGCATTACATATTTTCCCAACTTCTTAAAAGAATGAATAAATTTAATAATAAATTAAATTTAAGTCAAAAATTTATCAAACATTTTATTTGGCTAGTTTTTCTCCATAAAAACAAACTACATCTTAAAGCAGATAAAAATAATTTAATTTCTCTCTTTATCAAATCATCCGGGCCGAGATAGCCTGGCTGGTCGGGTGCATGACTCACGTCCGTGAGAACAGGAACTCGAATCTAGCCGGCCGAAAATTATATGTGTTGTAAATGGTGACTCGTGCACGTTGAATCTGTCGAGTCACAAAGCCCTCCATGTCCCCATAATAAATTAAACCTCTGGGGGTACTAGAAAGGAGATTGATCGTTCTCTGGTTCAGGTCAAAATTACGATCTGTGGATGAATGAAAAGAATTACGAATAGGTCCACCCTATAAACGTGTGTGACGTATGGGTGCGGTCAGTAGTTGAGTTCTTGGTCATAGATGGGGTTGCTGAAAAACAAGAACAATCGCTCTCCCTGTGGCTTAACGACCTCCGACAACAACAACAATATTAAATCATCCACAAAATTTCTCAACTTTCTGACCAGTGGTTTCAGAAGCTATAGTCTGTATTAAAATATAAACTTTTAGTTGTGAGAAATTTAGATTGTAAGCAACTTTTTAATTAAAATATACCACAAAAGTATTAAAAAGTGATTTTTTTTCTGTTTAGTAAATAGGTTTCTCGGCCTTAATTGAGTGAAATGGGATTCCTTAAAGAAATGGGGTTCTTTGGTACCCACCCTAACATATAGAAGCATTTTAGATTTATAAATTTAATTTAATTTAAATTTTTATTAGAAATTTCTTAAATATAAGCTGTTATATTTACTTAAACGCTTATAAAAATTTCTTATTTTTTAAAATTAAACTCACCCTGCATTTAAATTGATTCTGTGTCTTATGTGTTATTAATATATATGTTATATAGTATTGCATAGGGCTCAGACGAACCCTTCTATTTGGAGTAATTACAGATGAAGAATATGCGGGTATATTCTAAATATAATTGACGGTTTCCTAAAATTTGTGGTGACAGGAAAACAGTGAAGAAAGGAATAAAAATTGTAGCAAATATATATGACAAGGCATACATAATTCCTCCTGGAGATCTGGTTTTAGGACATTAAAACTGGTTTTAATTTTCTGGTTTTAGCACATAAACTTTTCAAAAACGCATCTTAACACGTCATATTAGGTTACATCATAAGATTACAGGTGTTGTTTGATGTTTCAAAAATAGGGTAAAGACTTTTTCATTGAATAATTTTACACAATGAATTGTGCTTATACTAACCGTCATCATAGATTTCAAAATTTCTTTATCTAAATTTTCAACCATTGGATGATGAACTTTGGTTTGATAATAAATCTTCAACTTCTTGAAATTCACCTGCATAAAAATAAAATTTAGACTTATTAAAATTTAAATACATGCAGTACTAAAATCACTCAGAATTAGTCAAATTTTCTGTCAAAGTTTTAGAGAAAAAAAAACTCTATAAAGCTATCTATAATAATCACCATACTTTTAACTATATTAACTGAAACTGTACCCTATAAACATTATTTTATCGATTAGTCGTACAATAAATAAATAACACTGCGAAAAAATATTAAGTTCTAAGACTAAAACATGAATGTGTAGAAAAAATAAATACTTATTAAATAGGGGAAACAATGTGTAAACAAATATTAAGTTTTACAGATTTATTTATCAATTCTATTGATATAATATTTGTACCTAATCCGTTTGCGAGTTTTTTTAAAATTATTATTGACAAGGTTTATTATTATCAAAGTTGGCAATAAATTGGTCCAAGAAAAAAAAACTTTTTTATGCATAAAATATTTCATATAAATTATAAAGATCTAAACTATTAGTTTCAAAAACTTGGCGTAGAATTCATTCAATTTAGGCAAAGGAAAAAAAAAAACGATAATCAGAGGAATCAGAAAAGGCATTCCGGAAATTCATCATCATCATCAATGACTCGACAACCCGGGATTTGCCTTGGCTTTCTCAAGAAGGTTTATCCAGGCTTTTTCCTGCTAGTGTTTTCCAGTTTTTAGTTTTTATGACCAAAGGGTCTTTTTTTAGGCCATCTATTCATTTCAAATTCGGCCTGCCTCTTTTTCGTGAGCCAACTGATCTGGCATTAAATACTCTTTTTGTGGTACTGTCTTCGTCCATTCTGTTAAGGTGCCATGCCCATTTTATTCTTTGTCATTTAATAAAGTTAATTCCGGAAATGTTTCTCGGATTATCTAGATAGCTTTTACAGAGGTATAATTTAAAATATTTTTCAGTAATTGTATTTTTCATCTATAGTATCTTTATTAAGTTAATTTATAGAATGCATTGCAAAACTTAAAAATAATGCTTTCACATTTTTATTTTGCATGCTTCAGTTTTTTTCAACAACACACGAGAAAATTCCTATTTTCTTAAACTTGGAACTTCAGATGTGCAGGACTGGCAACTACTATGCTTTTTCCAAAATATTTAATAGAGAAGTAGGTAATTAAAAACTAAAGTTATCAGAATTTTTAGTAATTTTGCTAATTTTTTTAAGAGCCTCACCACAAGACAGCTGTAACAAAGTGGGTTTCATTTAAACTTATGAATCATTTACATATACAGGTGTGGATAATAAGTTTAAACAAATTTACAAAAGAAAAGAATCATAGGTTAAAACACAAACTTTGTTACCACTAAAAGAAATTTTATCAAAAAGCTCAAAAAGTGGGGAAGTCTGACTACGATGCGTGAGCTGTAAGATATTTTTTATAAGGACTTACATATTTTTATGTTAACAGTAGGCCCATGGAGCACTTTCTTATCTCTATTATAATAGTAGCATTGCTACATTTTCGACGCGGAGTAAAAAATTCTTTTTATTTCTAATATATTTAAATTATATTAGAAATTTGAGGGAAAAGCTCTATTATTTTACTATTCAAATTTCTGAAATTCATGTGCGATGTGAGCGTGAAAAATATTTCCAAATCAAAAGAAAATATTTTACACAATTCTTACTGAAGACACAAAAAAAACATTTCTACACTATTAGAAAATGGATTTCGAAAAAAAAAAAAAAAAAAAATCATGACTCATCCTAGTGCCCCGTTATACTTTTCTCACACAGGCGTTTTCCTATAGAGCAGTGTCCCCCGGTCCGCGGACCGGTACCGATCCGTGGATCAAATGGTAACGGGCCGCCCATTTCATTGAAACTGAATTTGAATTCCTAGGTTTATACACCAAATGAAAAATATCTGGTAAAGAATGAATCTGCTACCCATTTGTCAACAAATTGAGTGAATCTAGCATGCCTGTGCAAGAAGATCAATTACTGGAGATTGCAAATTATGGTGGTCTTAAAACTACGTTCTAGACAACAACTCTGACGGTGTTCTGGATTAAAGTCCTATCCCTATTGCCATTTCTGACAACCTATCTGTGTGATGCGGGCTTATTTTGCAGTAACAGCAACCAAAACAAAGCAACGGAATAAACTGAACATAAGAAACACACTTCGGGTGTCATTGTCTCCGATTACCCCCCAGATGGAACTGTCTCATTGCAAAGAAATAAACTCAGGGTTCTCATTGATTTAACGTTCTAGTAAGTTAAAATGATAAATCATTGTATATTTATTTTTTAGTGTAACTGTATTTTATTTTGAAGGCATGTTTAAATACAATTAAATTAAAATTAATAAATAAAAAGAATCTAAAATATAAACAATCAAAGCCCCCCCCCCTCCAGCGGGCCGCGGTAAAATAATAATCAAACGTTGAAAGGTCCACGGTGATAAAAAGGTTGGGAAACATTGCTATAGGGCATGTTTCAGTACAGAGGTTACAAACTTTGGAGGGAGGAGAGTGAATTGTTCTGATTAGTTACTACTTTAGGTTTTCACAATTGAAATTCATTACCATATATAACATCACAAAACCATATCCTCACAAATACTTAGCTGACGATTATCAAATTAAGCAAATGTCAAATTCTTTTGGGGAAAAAAAGGAGGACTATTCCTTATTCTTCATAAATAAAGATAGAAAATTGATCTGAAAATTTACATTTTTGGTAAGTAAGCCAGTCGTTGTCGGTCTATTTTATTCAATAATTTTTTTTTTCATATGTCCTTTTCATTTAATAGGTACTTTTTGTTCTTTTTATACTAAGATTAAATTATGTTTTTTTTAAAAATAATATTAAAAATAATAAAATCTAGAAAAATTTTATTCAACAGTAAAAATAACATAAAAAAGTAGCAACATTTAGTTAAAAATACTGACTTGACTTAACCATGCAAAAAATTTGTTGAGCAATAAACAATTTTAAATAAAAACGATGGAGAAAAAGTGGCCAGTAGTTTATTTAATTTAAGTCGCCACTTTCTTATGTTAACTCGCCACGTGGCAACTGGTTATTTTCAGGTGTAGTAGAAAAACTTTCTCTTTTTCGTTTTATCTTAGAGTTTTTACTTGCTCAAGAATTTCCTGTTTTTTTCTTATTATTTATTTATTTTAAAAAAATAGCTGGAAAATAATCTGCAGTTGCTGCGATAATCTGCAGCGCGCACTTTTTGCTGGAAAGTTTCTGTTACCAGGAGGATAACAAACACTTTCAAAGATCTTTTTGCACCGATATATATGCTCTTTAAATTAAGTTCTTTGATGGCTCAGAGGATAGAGCGTTTGCTTTCAAATGAGTGAACCGGATCGCCAGGGTCGATACGAATTCCGCATCTGGCTTGCGCCGACCACAGTGCTGACGTGAAATATCCTCAGTGGTAGACGGATCACGGGTTAGAGCATCACCTCCTACATCAGAAAGCCTCCACACGTTTTCTTATAAGTAGTCTGTGCAGACTGTTTAAAAAGTGAACAGTTTGAGCGCATGAAACCAAATTCTATTTTAAAAGTGACTGAGAGGAATTTATCATATATATTTGAGAATTAAATCTGTAGTGGTAGACAAGTAAATAAGACAAACTAATCATATTCATAAATTTAAAAAAAATTTAGACACATATTTGCTAACACTTTCTTATTTTTATTAGATTTTCTATTAAAGGGAAATTTCGTAAACTGGTTTACCTTCATAGTGGTCTGATCGGACTACCTATAAAAAACCGTGTGGAGGCTTTCAGTTGTAGGAGGCGTTGGTTAGAGTCCCCTTGCCGTTAGGCTAACCGTGGGAGGTTCTCGTGGTCTTCCTCTCTATGTAACGCAAATGCGAGTTAGTTCTATCAAAATTTCTCCCAATACTTGATCTAGGAGTTCCCTTGTCTTCTGGATTGGGTTCAAAATCACAAGGCTACGGAGTTGAACATTAGTAGTCGTAAACCCAAATATTGGGTTGGTTATAAAAAAACAAATATCTTTTTAGGTAGATATAAATCAATTAAAACTTATACTTATCTCAATTTTGTTATCACTGAAATATTTTCAGCAAACCACAAACCACTCCTGTTAATTTTGCTTTTTCCAATAATTGC
Source organism: Parasteatoda lunata (assembly GCA_949128135.1). Taxonomy (NCBI): domain Eukaryota; kingdom Metazoa; phylum Arthropoda; class Arachnida; order Araneae; family Theridiidae; genus Parasteatoda; species Parasteatoda lunata. Next base: position 44,956,202 of record OX421978.1, on the reverse strand, counting down.
TGCAATTTTTTTTTTTCAAATGGTAGTCTTAAAACAGTTAAATAAGTAGCTTTTTTACTGTATATCGATTGACTAGTCGAGTCCACCAAATTATCGTCAATCATTAAATTACGATTAAACAGCTATTATTAAATCTATTTTTTATTTAAATTTTTCACAATAATTATAAAAAAAAAAAAAACGTAAAATTAAAAAAGAGAAAACTTAGTTCATTGATGGTATCATTTCAAATGTGTATAAACAACGAGTTCATAAAGAGAGGATGCAACTATCAGTGTATGATGTTATTTTCAAAGATAGGTTGCACCTAATTTTCACTCCTAGTGATATACTCTACCTCCACTCCAAATCTGTCATTTTTGAATTAAATTTTGTATTAAATTATCCTGTATAGACCATTTTTTTTGTGGCAGAACATTAATATATTTAAAAAAATCTCTTACAGGTTTATTAAATTTCCTCTTTTCATTGTTCTTTGTTGTCAGAACTTCCATCATAGATGTGAGATCTTCAGCATACCTGCACAATGGACCACTTGCAAGATATGGCAAAACTCTTTCTGCTTGAGTGGGGAAACATCCTTCATTTGGGACCAAACCTAAAATTTTGATCACAGACAAATAATTCATAAAGAATATTAAACCATATAAAAATCCTCTAAATTTACACTCAGTAAAGAAATCTCATAGGTTACGAAATGTATTTATTTTATAACCGGCGTTAAACAATTTTTAGTTTCGATTATTAATGTTCAACTCTGCAGCCTTGCTTTTTTTACAGAAAACAAGGGCAAACCTGGATCAGGCATTTCACTTTATTTTTTTAACCGTTGTTGAACACCAGACCCAATTTTGGGTTAACGACTACTTATGTTCAACTCCGTAGCCTTCTAGCTTTAAACCCACTCCAGAAGACAAGGAAACTTCTGGATCAAGTGATGGGAAAAATTGCCTTCGTGGAGGACTTTCTAATGGAACTAAAGTTACATGGAGAAAATGGTTACATGAAGCGCAATTTGCGTTATATGAAGAGAATGGTTAACTTCCCAAGGTTAACCTGATGGTAAGAAAACTCTAACCCATGATTCATCTACCACTGAGGATATTTTACTTCAACATTTGGTCAGATAATATAAAATTCGTCACCGCTCTTTAATTTTTCCAGGTTGTGGGTACCCTTTATTTGGTGAGGTATTCTAATGGGTACTTTGGGCCTGAAGAGGATAGGGATGGAACTACGTACAGTGCTTATTGTACTATGTACAGTGCTTAGTTGTACTATGTACAGTGTAAGGTTAGATTTACCGCAAGTATAGACACGTATATTTTAAGCTATTCCGATGCTTTTAGTTGTTAAAAATGTAATTGGAAACACTGTTTAAATCAAACTTGAATATAGATAATTTAAAATATTCAAAAGTAAAACTTTCTAAAATGTTTTAGTTAAACTTATGCTTAACTAGCAGAATATATATTTTCGTAAGAGGTGAAGAAAAAAAAGTAAATAATCCATAAATCGATACTGAGCAACACCATGGCATCATGAATAAAACTGAATGATACATACCGTTAAAATTACTAAAGCTAAAATATTTTTTTAATTCATTATTTATTGCCTTTCCAGGAGCTTAAGTCATCATGCTTGTTTTTGTTTATTCAAACACATATTTAGTAGTTCATATCATCAAAATAAAGATCAACTGTATTCAGTATCATTTGGCATGACGCTATTGCTCCAAGACAACTAATTATGTTCAAAATTTTCCACTCTTAAAAAATTTTCGCCGGTACTTATTCCTTTCAAGCAGCTATAGAAAACCTGATTCCACAGTATTTATAAAACTTTATCTATAACCGAAATACCAGTAGTGCCTACTACCAAAACTTATAAAGCATCATGGGCACCCAAAAATAGTAAGGCGATTAATTACAGTTTCCCTAAGTGATTAAGTATCATTTCTCCACATTTTATTACATACCTTACTTTTCTCAATTCCTACCATTAGTTCACACTTTCCCTTTATCTTGTTCAAATTTTCAATCGTTAATAAAATACTTTATATTCATCCCTTCTAGTTCAAATACATTTTTTCAATCTGTTGTGGATGACACTTGATGTTATTACAGTTTTTCTTCCAAATATTAATTCTTTAATTAAAAAGGGATGAGCGAAAAATGAAGGGGAATTTTCTGATTGGGTTAAACGTTATTCATTGTTTGAAATTTTACTAGAAGCGATTCAGTTTCTCAAATATTTTAAAAATAACAGTGATAATTTCTAATTTATAGCTCTATTTGAACAAATAAAAGTTTATTGCGCACATTTAAATATTTAATTATCTTATAATAGCTGTGTCAAATAAATTCAATGAAAGACATTGCGTAGTAGCACATATGCTCCACGTCACCAAATTTACACTTTTATAGTTGTCTGATACCATGCTCCTTTTTTTTCAATTCCTATTATTAGTTTACACTCTTCCTATATACATATTTATATATCCTGTTAAAATTTCTATAGTTAATTAAATACTTTTTATTCTTCCATTCAAGTTCAAATACAATTTTTTAAAACTTGTGTAGTAGATGACAATTTATGTTAATATAGTTTTTCAAATATTAATTCCTTAATTAAATTTAATTATTTAATTTTAGTTTTATATGGATAAAAACTTTTTAATTGTTCCATAAAATTTTTCTTTGATGACCTAAGTAAGAATTGACGTATTTTTCCATTTCATTTATCGCTGGTTTTGAATTATATAGTTTTAAATAAACATATTTTTAAATCATAATTGTAAACAAAATAAAAATGTTGTATCAGATAACTTTAGAAATACTAATTTGGTGGCGTTTTTAACGGTTACTCGATTTTATCTGACGTACCAAATAAAACATATTCATATATTAAAGAACGTATAATATACTTTTTTCCAGATTAAAATAGTCAAAAAGCAGCAGAAATCACTTAACTTTTAAAATTTCTGATAAAATAGAATCGCCTACAGTTTAATTTATATCAATGAATATTGGGTATGGAAACAATAGACACCAATTCAAAAAAATTTCATTTTTGAAAAATTTCATTTTCCTCTTTTGGTTTTGGAGTCAAAAGGGAGACACACAGACATAAACATTATGAACAAACTCTTCACTTCAATTTATTATTATAGATATAATAAGAATTATATGTTACCTCTAGATGGCTTATGAGCAAACAACCCTGTGAAACTTGCTGGAATTCGTATACTTCCCAATAAATCGTTTCCTAGTCCAATAACTGAACCAGCGGAACTCATAAGTGCACTTTCACCGCCTAATACCATATGAATGATTAGGACATTATATATATCATGTATGATACGCGCAATATAAACATTTATGTAAAGAACTTTACAAATAATAACAAGTTGATTGGATCTGATTCAATATATAGATGGAAAAATATATATTTTCTCACTATATGTTAAAAAAAAACTCGTAAGAGCTGTAGCCGCTGTTTTAGTTGTTCAACTTAACGTTGTATATTGTTTCACTGCTAAAAAAAGTATAGTTCCAAAAAATTTGAAAATATGAAGATTTTCATAAAAAAAACTACATTCGATAATCATTAACTGTTAAACTTGTAGTAAAAAATGCCATTAGGATCACTTTATGGCCCACAGATATGAAACTAATAGGCAGTTGAAATTAGGTGTGTTTACATGACCATTTTTATTTATGAACAGGAGGGTTTTTTGTGAAATTCCAATTTAAACAAAAGTATTCAAATTTTAAAAGGCTTCTTTTTTAAGTTGTTTTTTTTCTCTTTTGCTTTACATAATTTTACGTTACATTTTGTTTTGATGCGCAAAACCTAAGAGTTCGAAACGTGAAATTATGAAATGTTTTAGAAAAATGTGCAAGGAGTACGATGAAATAAAAAAAAAGAAGATATGTAGGGTATCTACCACTACAAAATTACAACTACAATTCACTAGTATATAAGACATGCTAACTCGATTCTAGGATGGGGTACCTTTTCATAGATAAAGGTTGACATTGTCGATATCTACTCTCCCCACATTGGTGACCCGGACGTGATGTGAATACGTTTACGTTGGCAGAAACGCCCAATTTGATATGAACACGCCTACCTTGACAGTAACGCCCACTTCGATCTGGAAACGCCTACTTCGATGGATGGGCCACATTGAACAGTTGACTTGCTACTTGTGACTGCGTCATTACCCACCTCCTCGCGCTGTTGCTTCTCAGTCTCGATTAAAAACACAACGTCGGCCGTCATACACTCGACTGCTAAAGGCAACACAGGAGTGACTACGGCCATGATCTTAATACAGCTCTCATGACTAATATTCAAAAACCCGGTGATCTTAATCCATCTTACCCGGTCTGTCACAAATACAGCAGCTAGTGGTATCCATGCATCGAATTCTATCACAGATATAATTCTGGTGGGGAAGTACTGTAGGATATCTACCACTACAATTCACTAGTATATAAGACATGCTAACTCGGTTCTATGAAGGGGTACCTTTTCATAGTTAAAAGTTGACATTGTCGATATCTACTCTCCCCACAGATAAAATTAGTTCGAGAGCTATTAATTGCCAAACTTATATTAAAATATATCCCATGGACCTGTAGCCCCGTGTAGCCTGCAGATATGCTAAAACGCAGTTGAAATGTGTCGTTCTAAAAAAAATATTTTTACTTCATGTGAATTTTGTATTCAGAAACATACATTGTTGCTAGTTTAGCTACTCTTTTCTTGACTTTTTTATCAGTTTTTATTTTATGACTATTGTCGCATGAAAATGTATGCATCTCTCACAAGTGATTTTTATTTCGTAATATCGTGATGCAGATATTGTCGAAAGCAACTAAAATAAAGAGAGAGAGATTTTAAATGGCCTGATATAATTCTCAACGTCCACATATAAATTTTTAAGATTATGGAAAACCTCTAAAGCAAAAGAGATAAAAACTGCTTTCAACGTTCTAATGATATAAATCTCTCAACGAGTTAAATTACTCCAACTCATTTCTTTTATTGAGTCAAACAATCTGATTCCTTCTGTTGATTTCTTTTTTCAAGCCGGTTTGATTATTTTTAAAATCAAGATAATAATTCTTTTCGTTGACAAAATGTTCTTATGTAAAACTATGGTAAGTATATTTTGTTAATATTTTTTTGTAAAATATGGACTTTTAGGGGGGGGGGGTGGAGAACTATGATGAACGAGAAACCATTACGGGAGTTGGTGAGCTGAACGAGAAGGGTGGTTTTGTTTTAAATCAATATTTTAATCCACTTTTAATCCCCTATCCACTTTATGTAACTAAAGTGAAAATTATTCTAAGGTAAAAGAAACATATTGTTTTTAATATTTTTTTAAAAAAAGATGCAAAAAATATTTAAATCTGTACGATAGAAAACTTTCTTGAAATTGTTCGAAAATTACAATTCATACTTCATAAAATAATTTTCTTGTTTGAAATATTTACATGGCTTAAAATTTAGTTTCAGATTTAAAATTGAAATTAGGTTTAAAATTTTAGTACCCTTAGTCATCGATAGGATGCTCTTGTTATTTATAGATGCCTTATTCGATCAGCCTTTCCTACCCCTTACTGCACAAAAATTTTCTCAATTCCGAAAGTTACAAACGCAGATTCAAAGTTCAAAATTTCGCTAAAGTTTCAAAATTTTAACTATGACCTTAATTATTTCCCCTAATTAAATTCACCATTGTAAACTATATTACTATAACATTAGTTAAAACTTCCTGAAAAGGAAACTTAATCTAAATCACAATAGACAATTAGCTACCTGCAAGTGACGTCATCGTAGGTTAATCATGTCATTTGTAGATTCAAAAGCCAATCAAGTTCTATAAACATGCCTGTTATCGCTTTCAGGTATCCAATTAAATTTTTTATATAAATCATTTGCTTCACTTCCTCTAGAGTTGCAATTATCCTATTGAAAAATATCAGTCCTCAAATGCCACAGCGTTGCTGATTGGCAGTATGTTTTTTTTTTTTTTTTTTTTTTTTTTTTTTTACATTTCGTACTATATTCATACTTTCATTTACCCTGTTGACATTTCAAAGAATTTCTACAGGAGAGTATTTATTCGTATTGAAACTTTCATCGATAACGAGTAAGTTAAAATTGTTCTTAAAGCAAGACTTTTAAGAAATTATGATTCCAAATAAACCACAAATTTTTAAGTACCACATTTTGTTTTTGTTTCAAATGAAATGTACTCAAGATTTGGGTTAAACCTTGTGATATTAAAAAACGAAAATTCAATCCATTTCCACTCTTTGAAATTCAGTTTTCAATTGTTATCCACCCACGAGGAACTTAAATGAATACTTACCCGAACTCCCACCGGGTGTTCCATTACAGTCATACGGATTCAAAGTCTTGCCGTAGAGAATATTTACTGTATCTAATCCTAATCCGCTTTCAGCAGAGTTCGTAGTAGCTAATATTATTGCTCCAGATGATTTCAACAATTCTACTGCGGGTGCATCTTCAGTAGCTACAAGATCTTTAAATAAAGTCAAAGCTCCTGTACTATGGCATCCTAAATACATAAAATATATGCAAGCTATTTGAGAATTGAATAAAATAAAACATAATAAATTCTACAGAACTAGCCCCCTTTGAGCACCACTTTGGTCACCCGTCAAGTTTATCTTGCACAACATATAAACTTTAATACTAACCAAGCTGAATGAATAATAAATCTGTTTTTAAATATTTCAATTCTTCAACCTCTCTACCAATTCTAAAACCTTAATTGATTTTAAACATTATATTAAAAAAAAATTTCACCGTCTATCTGTTATCCGCTGCTTTGTTTGCGCGAAAGTACTTTTATTTCAATTTTAATTATTTTCAAGGAATATCCACCATATTGTCCAAGTTTTTTTATGTATTGAATTTTTGTCGTAACTCTTCTTTTTGAAATTGTAGCTGTTTTCATTGGCTTTGGACAAATTCTGATATTCTTGATCATCAAAATATGTTTACCTTTTTTTTAAATTTTTGTTTATGCTTTGTCAATTATGTTTGAACACTCTAACTCCTATTTTCTGAGTAACTACTATTGTTAATTTTAAGATTTCACTAAATTCTTTGAGGCCTTCTGGTGTTGCCATGAATCGCCACCAAACCTACCTTTTTGAATCCTCTTTTTTTACTGAGAGGTCACGTGCGAGCACTTGCGAGTCTACAGTATTCTCGGGATGCCCCCTGGCGGGGGCGGGACGGGGTTAAGCTTTGATTCATTGAAATTTCGTAATAATTTGAAATCTGTCCTGAAGCCATTAAATCACACATACTTAGTATTTTATTGTTCAACCAAATTAATTTTCACATAAAATTTTCCGAGTATATGTAACATATAACCAAGTTTTTTATTTTCCTATCCCTCCGATTTCTCACCATCACCGCCAATAAGTGCATAGTATCTGCATTGTGATTGGTCAGAAATCGTTCCGTTCGACTTAGCTTTCGAGGATGTACTATAATGCTGTCACTTGACGAAAAACGTTCGAAATGTTTCAGTTGAATCGATAAATGGGCGTTTGTTCGAAAAACTCCAGCAAGAACCCCTAGGTCGATTCAATTTTGTTAGATCGAAATTAATGAAATTCAATAAAAATAGCTTTAATACGTTGAATGCCATGGGGGTCACCGGTGAACGGTGATCCAAAATTATTAGAAACATATAATTCGAGTAAATGTTTAATGCTTTTAATTTTTTTTAAATATTATTATCGTTACTAAAATGGTTTGAAGAAATTAATGCAATACATACTGAGAAAATCTTTTTGGTCAGACGGGCAAAATTAGGCAGCCATGTAAAATTAGCGTGGCATTCAAGGTGTTAATAAAATAAATAAAATTTTACCTCCTAGTTTTACTATATCAATTACGATCCAAATAAGATATATGAGTATATAATATAAAATGTATCCAATTTTTTGTAATTGATCAGTTGTATCATTATCAGTAAGTAACTGATATTGCAAAAATGGTTCTAATCCATATCTAATAGAATAATAAATCATCTGTAACTATATCTACCAAAAGTTCTCGCTTGTTTCACAAGAGAGCTTCAACTTTCCTATTTCCTCTACTATTACTACTTTCCTTTGCTACTACTACTTTCCTCTATACTACTGCTTTCCTCTACTGCTACTACTTTCTTCTATTACTACTACTTTCCTCTATTGCTACTACTATCTATTCCAACTACTTTCCTCTATTTCTACTTTCCTCTACTACTACTACTTTCCTCTAATATTACTACTTTACTCATCTGTTACTACTTTTCGCTACTGTTACTACTTTCCTCTATAGCTACAACTTTCTATTATTACCAATTTCCTGTATTACTACTACTTTCCATTATTACTAATTTCCGGTATTATTACTACTTTCCTGTATTACTACTACTTTCCTCAACTAATACTACTTTCCTCTTTTACTTCTTCTCTCTACTACTACTACTACTTTTCCTCTTTTACTACTTCCCTCTACTACTACTATTTTCCTTTTTCTTTTTAACTTTAACTTTCATTTCAGAAAAACGAAAGAATTTTTTGCATGGTGTTTGCACGCCAGCAGGATTTTACATAATAGTATTCTTTTCTTTTTTTTCAAGATTTTTACGTAAGTTATATTTTTACACATTTAAGTTTCAAATATTTATAACTTATCAATTTAGAATATTTTTTTCACCACTTAAGCTCTACCTGTTTGTATATTTATTTTTGGATTAAATTTAGTCATACATTAAAATTTTTTAATAAAATTTGGGTGATGACAAAAGCGTATGAAACATATAAACCTTTGTTTGTAAAACACTTTTCATAGCATTTAAAGAGAAAATATAAGAGTCGTACTTACCTTTAACTTTGAAAAGAACTTTAATTGTAACTGGAACGCCAAGGAGTGGTTTTTCTTTTTCTAACCACTCTTTTGTATAAATTCCTGATCTCACAAGATAATCGCATTCTTTCGCCTCCTTAATAGCTTTATCAAATCGATTTTCAGCCACAGCATTGATGTATGGATTAACTTCATTTATTCTTTCAATATAAGCTGTGACAACTTCTTCACTCGTAAGCTAAATATAAAGATTTCAAACAACAGTTTTCGTATTATGTTAGAGGGAATAAAATACAGAGAGTCTGAAAAGTCGCTTGAGTGAGTTAAATTTTTCCAAAAAGCGTTACACCTTCAACTTCAGTCATAAGACTTGTAGGATTTATTATGACCTTTAGAATTTACTCTTTAGATAATTTGTGTTTGTAACAGGCATTAAACAGCTGAAATACTATAGAACAAAATTAAGAAATTTTGCCACTGGCTTGTTTTTTTTACAGTTACCACTTTTCAGAACATATGCTCACTTTTTAAAAAAATAGAAATTTTAATATTAATTCCACATTTATTGGCAAAATATCAACAACTCCGTATCCTTGTAATTTTGAACCAAATCCAGCAAACAGGGGAACTCATGGATCGAGTATTGGGAGAAATTTTGCCTTCGTAGAGGACATTTTGTTGGAGCTAACCCGCATCTGCGTTACATGGAGAGGAAGACCACGATGACCCCCCTCTGTTAGCCTGACGGCAAGGGGACTCTAACCCATGATCCGTCTACCACTGATTATATTTCACGCCAGCACTGTGATCGGAGAAAGCCGGATGCGGAATTCGTATCGACAAGGATTCGATCCCGGTTCGCCTCATTGGAAGACGAACATTCTATCCCCTGAGCCATCGTGGCTCAGGGGATAGAGGGAATTGAACATTAGCTGTCGTAAACCCATAAAATTGGGTCGGCTGATCAACGACGGTTATAAAATAAAAAAATAAAAAATAACAACAATAAAATGTACGAAGTGGGCATTTTTTTACAATAACAGACGCCATCTGGAGGCGACTGGAAGACAATATATTTATTGCAACTTTTACATTTATTGGCTAGTGGCAACTATTAATTTTGCCCTAATTGAGAAACTTGCTGAGTTTCCACTTACTATTATTTCTTATTCGTAGCATTATAGTTCGTAATTTATTCGAGATGACAAAAGCGACTCTTGGGTCAGAACATTGTAAACTTGCTTTCGTGTAGGACATTTTGATGGAAACGTGTATCAGTACATCATCAGTATCAGTATCAGTACATCTTCATTATCAATCTACCAGCTTTCACCATCAGTATTGAAACTAAGTCACTTAATTGGGAAGCTAATGTTATTACCTCTGAATCATTTTGACTCTTTAATGGTTTGCATTAGGAATACATCTAACAAGATGAAGACACAATACAGATGGCCAGTCAGTCTATTACAAAATTTTTTCGAATTGCTTCACATGGCATTATCTTCTGTGTAATATGTTCAGATTGATTGTAAGTTTGTTTATCTGAGGATACTTTAATTACTGGGATGCTTAAGGGGACACAGGAAGCTTAAAGACAAAAAAGTGTAATTTTTATACGATCATTTTTACAGATCATTTTACAAATTTTAACAGAATATTGGCAGCATTAATCGAAGTCTGTGTACAAAGTTTAAAAAAAAATAATACTTAGTTTTAAAGTTATAGCTATAAGTATGGTTTTTAATTGTTGATAACTAAAAAGTTCCTTACTAATGAATTTTGATTTTTTTAAGTAAAATTTTACCCAAATCCGTTGTTTCCAGGTATTTAAATAAATTTAAGTGAATATGGTAAGCGTATAAAATTATAACGTAACTGGACATAAAATTTTTTATTTTGTCACCAAAAATTTCTTCAAAACAGACGTTCTAATTATGTTCAATTATGAAAAAATTAAATAAAGATGTTGAGTTAATCAAATGCATTTAGAATTAAACAAGACACACCGAAGAGCAACCGAAATTTTTTTATTACAAAAAAAAAAAAAAAAAAAAAAAAAAAACTGGTGCTGAAGGAACTTTTTAAAGTTGTAAAAGCATTGAAAAATTCAATTACGAGAAAAAGCGATTTTGTCAACGAGAACCAAATATTGATCTTTGGACCCTTACAAATTCATAATCTTATAACTCGTTAAGAAAACCTCTGATTTGCACTCGGTTTGATGTCTAGTACTTAGTAAAGTGTAAGTTTTTTAATATCTCAACAATCATATAATGGTATTTTTGAAGGATTTCTCTTAATCTGAATATCCAGTGTCCCCTTAATTAGTTATTGGTGTAGGGGAGAGTGGAGTCAATTGTAAAATTTTTAACTAACAAAAAATCCAATATATTATTAGTATTAATAAACAGACGAGTAAAGTAGACTATCCTCTACTGGAAAAAAAATAAATACCTTATTTTAAATGTTATTATATTAGTTATTAACAATTTTTGACAGTCGTGCACTAGTTACAACTGTCCCCACTTACGAGGTCAATTGTAACACTCCATAAATTCAACTAAAACATAGTTAATTATACATATTATCATAGTTGAGATATATTTTTTTATTGATCAAAATAGTAGTGATATTTTAGGAGTGAAAATAATAATGAGCAGAGACCTAAAGGGTTAAACTTTTAACTTTAAGGGGTTAAAAATTTTAATTTATGCTATGAAAGGTGACAAATAAAATAATGCACATGCAACATAATATAAATGATATAGGAAAGGTTCTTAAAGAGTTAAGTAATGGTTTACAAACATAAGATTATTTATTTTCAGCTGTTACATTCGTCCTTTTACTTATTGTTACAATCATCCCCAAGACGCCCTTTCAGCTTCATTTGTTAAAAACAATACTAGTTAAATAACAAAACTAATCTTTTTTTTAAAATGTTAATTAAGGTGTCCATTTACATATTCGGTTAAAAAATTTTATTTGTTTAAACAAAATTACTTTGTTGCAATATAATAATCTAATACCAAAAAAAAGTACTTACGTAGCGTGAAAATATCTTTTGTGATGTAACTCTTTCAAAAGTACGTAAAAATGGTTGCCAGCAGGGGTATACATGTAGATTTATTAAATACACCATGTGCGCCACCTAGGAACCAAATCTAGAACCCGACACTCGAAATTTTTGCTCTGTTACAATCGTACCCTGTTACAATTGACCCCACTTTCCTCTACTTACTGTATGAGAACAATGTTCCGGCACTGCAAAAGATATACACAATGCAAAGCTTTCTTATATTGCATATCTAGGAGACGAAATTCCTCAACTGTTAGAGGAAAAATTTAAACTAATATCTTTTTATGCAAATCTAGGAATTAAGTGGACTTTTATGTGAATAGTTAAAATTTAAAATAATTTTTCAAAGAATCTAATTTCCAGTTAGTTAAAATTCATTTTTTTTTACTCTTATTTATTTAAAAAACGTATCTTGAGAATTATAAAAGGAAACTGAACTAAAATTTCAGGCATTATGTATAGTTATTGCTTCTCTGACAAAGTTAAAACACACTTAAATGTTATAAGCAAAAAATAATGCTGCAGAATGGATTTTTTACTAGTAAATTAAAATATACCCTCCACCATACAAAAATTTTAAAAAAAATTTTTAAAGAGAGAATTTTTTTTAAAATTTAACGAGAGACAAAATTCGTTTGGCAATTTAAAGGAACAAAAGTTATGGAATATTTCACGGTTTGTTATCCTTCATTTCTTTTTGAAATTGTTCTTTTTTAATCGATTATCATGATAACGAAAAAAGTTAATCATATTAGGGGAAAAGTGGGTGTTTTAAGAAAAACTGAGGAATAAAATTTCGTACAATTAAAGGAAAAGCCTCTTTTCCCTTAAAAACCAAACGAAGAAAAGTAGAAAATGTTTAATATCTCCTCGATTAATACTGTATTTATGTTTTATCTAGTTGTGATTGAGAATATTAATTTTAAAATTAAAATTTTCATTCAGTATTATTATGATTTTGCTAGTAGCGTTATTTTAAATTTTCCTTTAAAAAATCGATTTCCATTTCTGCCAATACCTGAAATGTTTGATTAATTTGCTTTTGTTATTGTCGAGATATAATTATTTTCACAAATAAACCAAAAACTACTCAGTTTCTTCAAACTAACTGAAAATTAGTTTCTTCCGAAACAATTATACCCCTTATTTATACTAAAATCATAAAATTCTAATTAAAGCGCATAGTTTTATAAAAAAATATATTGATTTTCGATTTTTTTTTCTTGTTGCAGTAGATAAATTATGATTCCTTGTACATGATATTTCAACTGAAAATGCATTTTTCATTACATATTCTTAGTAAAGAGTTCGCGTTATAATTACAAGAATCAAATTTATGGTATTTAATTTGAATGGTCAGAGGTAAAATAGTATTAAGACACATTTTCTCCAAAAATGACATTTTACACTAAACTGTTCTGTTTAATATAGTTTTCAGTAATGTATTTCGCAACTTTTTGGAATTATTCCGAAAAAATAGCACAATACATAGATACTTGCGTTCCCTTAACGCAAAAATCGCGTTGATTTTCTGCTGGAAAATGCGGCTGGAAAATTTGAAAATGTGGTTTATTATTATATTGTTCCAAGTTCATCAGTTAAAGACTGATTATATATTAAGCAAAGGAAAATGAAGTTAAACTATATATATTCCCTATTGAAGTTTTTGAAAAAAGAACCAAATTTGTAATTTTTTGAAGAAAAAAAATGTCTTTTGACTTTTTTGTTCGTGTATTAAAATTACATTTTTGAAAAATATTAAAGGATATACTTAGAATAAAGAAAGATATATAGATACTTACTTTTCCAGTGCGAATTTTCTCAGCCATCTTTGTAGCCGATAATAGTAATAAATCATTTTTGATCGATGGGATTGGTTTTCCTTTACCCCAGTGGCTTATTGAAACAATAACAAAGCACAATAAACAAACAATCTTGTATAGAATTCTTGTAAACCAATAGACAGGAAATGACCACTGCTCGTCTTCATTGCTGTGCATAAACACAGGTTTTAATAATATACACTAAGTTTATTTCAAAAGAATACTTAGAAATGGTTTCAAAAAAAGTACAATTCATAAAATATTATATATATATATATATATATATATATATATATATATATATATATATATATATAAGCAAAAAATTGAGAAAAAATGGAGGAAAAAAAATATTAAAAATCCGGAAAATAAAATAAAGAAAGGATATAATCTCTTCATCAGCTCACACGATTATATCCGCAAAAAGGAGTGCTTTCTAATATTGTATCAATATAGCCAAAGCAAAATATAGCAATACAATAGTGTGAGGAGCACTAAAAAGAATTGAAACGAAATTAGAACACATTAAGTAAAAAATAAACAAAAATATCAAGCAAAAACAGAAAATAAAATGTAAAGAGATTATAGAACAGTACACAAGAGGAAACCTGCATAGTGAGGAGCGAATTTAAATGAACTTACTCGTACCGGCATCATTCAAGAATGATTTAAAATATTTACGTAATAAGATTGCCTGTTTACAAACTATGAAAACAGAAGCATAAATAAAGTGATATCTTATGGCACGTTCTTACTGCAATACTGAAGCGCGTCAATATATATATATATATATATATATATATATATATATATATATATATATATATATATATATATATATATATATATATATATATATATATATATATATATATATATATATATATATATATATATATATATATATATATATATATATATATAATTGCAATAATCGCAATGTTTATTTATTTATATATTCTTAGTAGCTTAGTTCTGGACAGAGTGACAGAGTTAGAATAGTTTGATTTGTTTTACTCACCCCTACTTAATTAAAAATAAAAATTATATGATTACACTTGGAACCATTGATTAGTTAGGTAATTGATCAAAAGCATTTTAGGCATTGATGAAATTGAAAGGAAAACAAGTCTGACAAATTAGCAATGCTCACATTTAAGCAACCGTTTTTTAAGGTTTTCATCCTGATTCTGATTTTGTGCGAATGCTTTAATGAATTGCCCGTCCCGAACAAGTTAAATCTTGCTAAACTAATAGCTTAATTGCAGAAATAAAGCGTGTAAGATGCAAATTATCTGATTAACATAAGTTATCGAAAATCAAATATCTTATTTTTATTCGTCCTAACAGCATTTTAGTTTCAAGGCTTTTAAATTTATGAAATTTTAATACTAAAACATTTTAGTGGCAATTATTCATAATAATAATAATAATAATATAAAAAACTTATTATAATTACATTTTAAATGGAAATATCATAAACATTATTAAAAAAAATCAGTATTTATCAGTTATTGGTGCTATGAAGCCAAGTTCAGCAAAAAGTTGAACATGAGCAATGCCCGGTTCTGATTATACATATATGTACATCGTATCGTGAATATTACACAAAGCCATGAATATTGAATAAGATAATTTAGTGAATGTTACTTTATTTTATTTGGATAACAAAAATATTTACACCGATATAGTAATTAGACTATTAGGGAAAATATCGCGATATGTTTTTGACAATGTATCGTGATATTAAAATTTGTTCTCATTAGTCATAGGTGTTAATGTTTGTGGTGATGGCAACTCGAAAAAAACAGTCGCTAACACATGGTATTTAAAACCGATAAGGAGAAGATGAAAGGTTGTGTACTAACAACGGTTAAGTGCCTAAACGTGCATAAATTATATATCTGAGTAAACACATTTGAAAAATTTATCATTGACAAGTATATATCAATATATGATATATGATGATATACGATACATACTATATATATACATAGATACAACAACATATGATACAACATATGCTCTGTCATATCAACCTATAATATATCATATAATATATCAACAAGTACCTAAATGATATCTTTGTTAACTCTTTAAAACAATTTTGGCAATAAGTAAATATTATTTAGCAACAAAAACCACAAAGATGTTAACATTTTAAAAAAAATAAATAGTTATCTATAATTCAACTATTTGTGCATAAACATTGAAATACCTGTCTTTAATTACGGGAATTCGTTCCTGAAGTAATTCCTGAAGTTTCTTATAAATGACTTTATTTTTCATTTTTCTTGTATTTAAAGAATCTGAAAAAAATACCATACAAAAAAGTTAAGAATAACATTTTAAGCTATACACAAATTTATCTGACGTAAGTGTGAAATTTAAGTTAACAAAGTGTTGACGAAATATTTTCAGACATATACATATCAAACTACATCTTCGAACGACAAATACCTTGTCATTTGATATCTTAAGCTACAGGTCATTTTGATGTCACCGAGAAAGCATCACTACACTACTCTTTTTTGATATTCTAAAATTTATCTAAAATTTAAATTAGGATTCTGATTTTTTTACACAAGTTTAACATATGCATGTATTTAAATGCGAAAAATTTTCTGTAGGAAAACAAGAACAATCGCACCCCCCTCTGTCTAAATGGCTGACGACAACAATAGCAACAACATATAATATAATTTTCTTCAGATCCAAAATTTGAAGAAACAAAACTATGATGCCGTGCACTCACGATAGAATTTGAAATAAAAATAATTTGATATTTTTTTGAAAACAACATATCTATAGGTTTGCAAGAAGCTGGTATAAATAAAATATTGCGTGTAACTTATAAAAATAGAATTTATATGGTTTCGGCAATTTTCCAAGCATTATGTTCATTTTATATAAAGTTTATCTTAAAATGTGTTGCAACAATTTCATACAAAATCTTAAAAGAAAACAGATGAAAAGTCGATGGTTTATTTGGATTTATTGCAGAAAATTTTTCGTTATGGGTCTTGTTTAATACCATGACCCAATAAAATATATTCTCCGTTTATCTGCTTGTAAAATGTATTCTCCGTTTATCTGCTTGTAAAATATATTCTCCGTTTATCTGCTTGTAAAATGTATTCTCCGTTTATCTGCTTGTAAAATGTATTCTCCGTTTATCTGCTTGTAAAATGTATTCTCCGTTTATCTGCTTGTAAAATGTATTCTCCGTTTATCTGCTTGTAAAATATATTCTCCGTTTATCTGCTTGTAAAATATATTCTCCGTTTATCTGCTTGTAAAATATATTCTCCGTTACTTTTGTTACCTATTTTTATAATAGTTAGGAAAAAATAGAACCAACGCATTGAAAAACAACGGAATATATTAAGCGTGGTGATGAAGTCTAATTTATTAAAATGCATCTTATTTTCTTAATTTTTGCTACCTATTTTTAAATTTATTAAGGACCCTACTATTCTTGATACTTCAGTACGTATAAATGAAAAGTGGCAATCTCTTCTAATGATAATAATGAGATAGCCACTGAATTTTTAGCGCCTTTCTATTATATAATACCTCTGTTTTTTTCACTCAGGAAAAAAAGATTAGACTCTATATGGGCTATAAATGTCCCTCTAATAGAAAAAAATTAGAACCAACGCATTGAAAAACAACAGGATATACTAAGCGTGGAGAAGAAGTCTAATTTATTAAAATGCATCTTATTTTCTCACTTTCGCTACCTATTTTTCAATTTATTAAGGAATTTACGGAAAATGTTTGACTCCTAAATAAAATAAGCATTAAAACTTTACATTCTTTTTGAAGTCGTGAAAAGCAACGCTTTGTCAATATTTAATAAACAAGCTAAAATGCTCCCTGAGGAACTGCAACTGCTGCAATATCTTAAAAAATATCGGAGATATTTAAACTGGACATCTATCCCCTGTAGCCATCATCTAACCTATACTTGCTCTATATCATTTAAATATGCTTTATATTATCACATGCTTACTTTTTAATAATAATTCATATGAGAGGGCATAATATTATTAAAAACTTATGGTTTAACAATTATCTTAAAGATAAAAAGAAAAAAAAATGGCAACATATGATCCCATGTGTTTACGACAATTACAATTTCGACATTGATGCGTCATGAGACCACTAAAAATGTCATAAGACCACTAAAAAGATCATAAGACTTAAACTCATTTAATGTGCACAGTATTGTTCACTTTTATTTTCATTGAGAGAGACAATTCCGGGTAATAATATATGAATAACAATAATATACTTTTCAATGAACATATCTTAAATTTTCATTAATCTTCCATACAATCTATTTCACTTTTTAGGAAAAGTGGTAATGGCTTTATTTTTTTATCAAGGTCAAATACAGATCTATTCAACGGTGTGTTTCAGTTTACATCATCAGATATAAATCGTGATACAATGAATACTTATTTCCTTTTTAAAGCAGTAGTTTCCATTAAGTAATTAAATTATAATTTCTGAAATATTCTTCAAAGATGTAACAACATGATCTGATGATTATGTGTCTCATGAAGAATTAATGTTTGTTTACCCGTTAAAGGAAACAATTATAATTATTTTTCTTTTTTATTCAGTATCAAAAAACGTTTAGAAAGAGAAGTTTTTGAACCATTAATGTTAAATTGTACTAAGAGAATTATTTATCATTAAATTACACATTTAAACTTTAGCATAATATTTTAAATTATAGAAAACTAAAAGTTTTTTTTTTTTTTTCGTTTTTCGTCTGATGTGAACTAAATAAATTTTTAAAATAATGTTGAGCTTGACTCGAAAAATTATTTTTCCATTAAATTAAAAAAATTTTCTTTAAAATTAATAGCTAATTTTGCTAGAAATTGAATATGTTATATTTGTATATTGTATAAGCTAGAAAAATGTTTTGAAATATTGATATTATATTTGTCTCGGAGAATTGTTTTTCCACAAAATTAAGCTTTAAATTTTAACCATAAAGATTAATCTTACAGGAAACTGAATATTTTATTTTTTTGCATTTTGTAGGCCAATAAAGTTTCGAAACAAAGTTAAATTTGTATTGAAAAATTTATTTTTGTTAAATTAAACAATTTAACTTTAAACATTACATTTAATTTTTCAGCAAACAAAATAATTCAATATCTGTATATTACATATGCAAGATAAAGTTTTGAAGCATTGATATTGACTCTATCTTGGAGAATTATTTTTCCAATAATTAAGCATTTGAACTTAAACATATAATTTGATCCTAAAACAAACTAATATTTTATTTCCTCTTTATTGCATAACTTAAAAGACAAAGTTTGGAAACATTGATATAATAAGAATTATTTTTTCTTAATATTGAACAATTGCTCTTATAAAATGGGGCCGGGATAACCTGGTTTTTAGGACGTAGTGCCCATGTGCAAGGGATCGTGAATTCAATCCCAGCCAACCGAAAACTCCACGTGCAGTAAATGATGACTGATTCACGTTAAATATGTTGGGTCGCAAAGTCCACCATGTTCCCATAACAAATTAATACCTCTGGAGGTATGGAATTGAAGATTGATCGTTCTCTGGTTCAGATCAAAATTACGATCAGTGAATAAATGAATGGATGTATGAATGGGTCCAACCTATAAACGGGCTGTGATATGTCTGCGGGTGAATTCGTATTATTGCCATAGATGGCGCCATTAAAAACAAGAAGCGTACCCTCTGCCTTAAATACGCTTGGTTTCCCAAAGCAGGCTTGCTTATATTGGCAAGTAGCATTAGAAACAACAATTTATAGCATAATATATAATTTTGCAACAAACTCAATATTTTAGTTCTTATTTTGAAAATATAATCTAGAATTTTCAATTGCATTTAATACTTTCATCAACGGAAAAAATATTCTTTCACTTTAAACAAAATGAATATAAGGATGATATGATGATTGCTTATCCCTATGATCTGAATCACATCAGATTCACTGGTTCATTCAATTTTACTTCCAAAGCATGCATAGGTCTTTTCAGAGGGTTCTCGCGTAAATAATGATTGATCAAAATTTGGACACCGGATAGGCTTCAAAATTACACGGCTACGGAGTTGAACATCGGTAGTTGTAAACCTAAAATTAGGTCGGCTGTTCAACTATTAAAAAAGGAAATAATATATTTTCTGGAGTCAGAAACCAAAAAAGGTATGTTTGTTCAGAAAAAGTAAGTTTTTGTGTCGAATTTTTTAACTTAAAATATCGTCTGAAATAATTAATCAGCATATTTAGTGTCACCGCTTCCAATCATAAAGTTTGAGACCTAGAACGTGATGATCCGATCATTAAATCACAAATTATTTAGAGTAGTCCGTTTGCCCTTTTTTTTGCGCCCTCTACTAATTAGTCACAATGTAAGTGTTAATTGGTGATCAATTTGCTTTAAGAGAAAAATATACTAGTCAAAATCATTGTATCAAGCCTTGTGTGGCTAATTTAACCTATATAAAATCAATTCAAAATTTCTTTGAGATCGAAATCATCTTCCTCCAAAACTTCTAAAGGTGAATATAGCTTAATTTAGTATTGGAAATTTATGATGAGGTCGTATTTAATTTTTAAATCAATTTTAACATACAGATAAAAAAGTAGATAAGCTAGACTAAGAAAAATAATCGGATAGTAATAATAAATTTTTTTTTCCACATTCAGCTTAATTTAAATTAAATTTTTTGTAAAAGCTAATATTGTTTAAAACTGTAATTTAGCTTCTAAATTGCTGTAAATATGTTTATTGTATGATAAAAGAAAACACCATCAAAGATAACGAATTTTAGTCTCAGATACATCTCTAATATAAAGCCTAAGTGAATTTCCACTAATTTCTATTCAATGGGTATTAAAATCGCAGATTAAAAAAATAATAATAAAACAGAGACAAATTATACTTCTTCCCGAATTCCTAATTACATTAATAAATTAATATACTATTTATTTAAAATTAATAATAAATCATACGCATTTAATTGGTGTGCTAAAAAAACAATTAGTGATATACTTTACCTAACAATATTGCAGCTGTCTGTGATATTGTGTTAGTTATAAATATAGCAGTTAAGCAAAATGAATATTTAACCTTTAGATATACATTACATGTAACTGCAGCGATTAGAGAAATCTTTAACTTAAGAAACAGTTCTAAAGTCCAATCAGTATTGCATTTCATGCAGGAATACATATAGCTTTCCTCATAACCTTGAAATAGAGACTAAAAAATGCAGTTCTGTAAATTCTTATCAATTTATTGAACATTCGGTGAAAAATTTTTGATGTACAGAAAGTTCGGTATTTTGAGGTAAAAATTTATAGTTATCAACTCTCAAACAGAAGAATTTTTTTTTCTGATCTTTATTTTATAAAAATGAATTTTAAGCTTTAGTAACATTTAGAAGCACGCTATTTCGCGCTAAAAAATCAATTTTCATAAAAGTGAAGTTTAGTTGTTCTAAAGTAGTATTATACTTTTTATACTGGTAAAGTATTTTATTCTCAGCACATTAGAGCTGCAATGTCTCACCCGCTTTGTTTGCCCGCCAATCGTGAAGTGGGACAAGACGTGAAGTAGAACAAGACGTGAAGCAGAACAAGATGTAAAGCAGAACAAGACAAGATCCTATATGCGCACTCTCGGTCCTTACGCAGGCTGATTAACGTGGTCACCTACCCGTACACTGACCGCAGTCAGTGATGCTTATCCCAAGTCAAAATTTTCGATGGTTTTCCACTGATGGACAAACATAATATTGATGGTAACCATCAATAATTCCACCATGAACCATTATATTTTTAATGGCAAACAACATAAGTAACCATCTCCCCAATGTAGGAATTCGTACTGATTTATGATGGTCAAACATAAGAATAGCAATTTGTTTGGACGGTAAAAGTGTTGTTTTATCACCTTAATACAAGTGAGACTTATTCAAAAGGTTAGCAAAACTTTTATTCACCATAGCTGTTCTAATCTTCATCCAGACTGTTGCCATCCAACAAATAAGAAATAATTTATAATCATCTTGCTTAATCGATTCATTATCGATTAAGAATAATACTACAAAGTATCCCCCCAGTGGGTCACCATTAAGGGGAATTTTATTTTTGACTATGTCAACCTTCATCTATCGAAAGCATACCTGCCAACTTTTAATCCTTTCTAGGATGATTTTCCCCAGTGGTAGTAAAATGGATTTTAAATTACAATTTTAGGCAGAAACATGTGCTGTATTTTGAGGAAGCTTATGTGGACTACCACGATGGTATAACATATTAATATATATGCTTAATTTTTTTGAAAATAGTGGTGGTCAAAAAGATTATTAAATAGGTTTATAAATGCGAGGAATACATAGAAAGCAATACATTTTACTACCACTTAAAATGTAGAAATAAAATCTTCCGCCAAATGCGGAAGAGTTGGCAGGTAAGCAAAAGGTACCTCTATATAAAATCAAGTTAGCTTGTCTTATATAGTACTAGTGAATTGGTTTTTAATATTCACAGTGGTAGTTACACCACAGTATCTTAGAAATCAAATGTTGGATGGAACGATCATGAAGTACCATCCTCCCAGTTTAGACATTCAGACTGAATTTTGGAGGAGCCAAAATAAAAACAAATTGTTTTGAAAGTATATTCCTGAGAACAAACAAGAATTCCCATTAATCCATCATGGAAATGTATTATTGGAACCATCACGGATCTTCATGGATTGTTGTTCTTTATTTAAATAAACTGGGCACCTGGGCCGCGAAGCGGCCCCTATCCCATTCATCATAAAATTACAAACAGTCAGATAAAAAACATTGATTTGGCAGACATTGTGGTAGCCATAAAAAATCAAGCCGTTTGCTTGTGAAATAAAACAATGAAAAAATTCAATATCACAAATTGACGTTTTTACATATATTGATTGTAGATTAAAAATAAAATTAAACATGATGTGATTTGTACAATGATTTTTGAAAAATGAAAGACATAATTGATGAAAATAGATAAATCATACCTTGATACATGATAAAATAGCATATTTGGAGAAAATGCAGTAAATATATTTTATCAGAGAAATATTGCTCATTAACTACAATAGAATTTGCAAAAGAATTTAACGTGCATAAATTTATAAATATATATGTTTAAATTGGCTATATCAGAAAATAAATTGGAATATAATTTAACTTAAGTAAAACTCTACTTTGAAAAGTTCAGTGAATTTAACTTGAGAGTCTTAAAAATAAAAACAGAACTCACTAAGATTGAGATGTTTCCCCGACGATCCTTAGAAGGTGGAGCACTTCTTCATTTTTGAGCAATTCCTGTAATTCTTTGATTAATGACACTAATCGGTGAGCAAGTTTAGGCTTCGAATTTGATGTTGTTCGAGGGCTCCTTCTGCTGGGTCGGGTCTCGCACCCAGTATAGTTAGCTGTGTGGTTTTTGGTACAATTACAGCATTTTGGAGGTGTTGTTCTGTCTTTGTCGCATTCATGAGACCTGTGGTTTTCAGCGCATTTTACACACCTTGCAGGTGCATTGCAGTGGCTTTGAGTATGTCCATAATTTTGGCAGTTGTAACATTGTATAGGTCCACGACCTCCTCGATATCGTTCGATTCTGATCGGGATCTGCTGTATGTTGTTGACTTCAAATACTCTATTGTGATTCGTCTTTGATGTTAGGATTATGAGAAAAAGTGGTAGGAGCCGATAGGCCTCTCCCATTCTCTTCTTAAACTGCACTATTTTAAAGGTTTCAATATTGTTTTTCTGAAATTCTGTATTGATGACATCTGTGTTAAAGTCCACAGGCAGGCCCCAGACCAAAACCTTAATAAATCTAGCTTGCGGTGTTTTTTCAGGTTTGCTGGGCAGATCCCGTACTTTGTCGGTATCTTCCTTAGGTTTTGTTGTCGGCAAGATAGTGGCGTCATATGTTGAGTTATGTTGGCTAGAAGAAGGACAGCTGTTTGTAGACATGAGTGTAGAACTACCTTCGATTATTTTCACTGCATTTCGCTTTTTCTTCTTCTTTTTTCTTTTCTTTGCTGGTGGCTCTGAATTATTGTTAATATTGATGTCTGTGTCAGTTTCTGTATTCAGTGTTGTATTCAGGTTTTCATCTTTATTTTCCGTTGTTATGTCTTCAGTGTTTGGATTAGTTTCAGTAATTATTGATTCGACTTGAATGGATTTATCATTCATCTTGTTTACTTCTGTTTGAAAATTTTTCCTCTTCCATCTAACGTGATAAGCTGCATTTGTCAATTTTAGGAAGTACGAGTATTCATAGTCTCCAGGGTAACTCGATCTTATTTGAATGAGCAGTTTGCTAAATAATTTATCTAAATGAATCAGCTCCTCTGTATCAAACTGGGTGTAAAACTCTACAAGATCGTCAATATGTTCAAGTTCAATTGATGGAAAAAAAATTTTTGAAATCCCACTAGTAGCAATGATTTCTTTTAATGACGTGGATTCTTTGCAATGCGACGGTGAATTACGACCAGAGAGTGAGACCTTTCCACCACGAGCTGTTTTATGATACGGCATGACTTGAAAAAACAAAATGGCGGGCTCAAAATCTAGACATCAAAATGGTGAGTTGGCAGTATTGTCTCTCCCGACTCAGGAACCTGACGAGATCAAAATCAGTATCACTCACCTAGTGTAACGTTCAGGATAAGCATCAATTCAGTATGACTAGCATAGCAAGGGAGAAGAGGACATCAGTAGAGCATGACCAGCATCAGCTATCGGCATCCCAGACCAGCATGACACCAATGACGAGCCAAAAGACTTTCGAGAATCGTGAACCTCATGGATTGTTGGTTTAATCAAATGTCTTTTGATGGTTAACCATCACAGAATTAAAGTGGTATTTTCAACATGGAATAATGGAAGTTTGTTGGAATATCAAAAACCAGGAACTCATAAGGCTAAATGTTGGAAGAGGGTGACCATCAAATGATGTTGGACAATTATAAATGACTGAAACCAACATAAAGCATCAAAATGTATTGATGGGACCATGAAGAATTTTGATTTGGCTAACTTTGTTCCACATAACCGTGAAAAAAAACTCACTTTTTTTCTCTTACGAAAAATTATAGTCTGTTATGAAAAATTATAAAAGATTTTTAAATACAACATTAAGGAAATTAATTTCGAAATTTTATAAGTTTTATGTTATGCATTGAAACAGGCAAAAATGTTTTAAATATTTCATGAATCAAATTCATCACTAAAATTTTATATTGAGTTAATAAAGCTATTTTACCTGATGGAATCGGTTAAAACTATACACAAGTTCATAAATATAAACATAATCATATATTTTCGTTAAATCCTTTCCTAAAAAAATTATCTCTATTTTAAATGTTGAGACAATATAACATTTAAAGGACATTTGCATTTAATTAACTCGTGATTTTCTACGTTACTATTTCTCACAAAAATAGCAGGGCTATTTCCTCGTTTTTATTTAAAGAATAATCAAACACATGATCTTTGTAAACAACTTTTAAGTAAATACAATCTTTTTTACAAGGAAAAACACGCATTTCTCTACTAAATCTTACAAGTGTTATTCACATTATACTTTTTTTTTATTCAACTAGTTGGTTCCACTGTCTACTCGCTTTTGCTCACTAGCCACCCAAACTGCTGGAGAATTTCATTTCCAATCGCTTCGCGATGTAAGCTTCCTTTCTTTACACTTTTTAACTTAATTTTTTTTAATCTTTTAACGTGTGTATTCGAATAAATTCGAGAGCACTTAACAGACCAAGCTGTGAACAACCGAAATAATTCGAACAGGGACGTATTTTATGATGATGTAATTTTCACACTGAAATATGAAATAAAGAAATGAAAATAACAATATTAGACCTTAAAAAACTTGCTTTAAAGATATATATTATTTACATATAATTATTAGCTATAACATTATAATATTCAAAAATAAAATACTTTCTCATTCAAAATCCAAAGATGAAATAAAAATTTTGATTAGTTTTGTACTTTTTTATTTCCAAAACAAGGCTCTAAAATTTTTTCTCTTATATGAAAGAAAAAGATATTCCTTTTTTTTTCTTCTCAACAATCGTGTGTTTTGAAGGATTTTATTTTACAATCGCCGTTGAACAGCCAATCCAATTTTTTGGGTTTGCGACTGCTAATATTAAACTCCGCAGCCTTGTTACTTTGAACCCGATTCGGAAGACAAGGGAACTCCTGGCTCAATTATTGGGAGAAATTTGCCTTCGTGGAGGACTTTTGATAAAACTAACTCGGATTGGCATTGCATGGCACAGTGGGCCAGCATCCAAGGTTTCGTGGCCAAAATTAGTATTTCGATAAAATTTGTTTCAAAATTTGGGGATTTTTATGTGCAGGTAAATTGAATTCATAGTTGAAATTTTGAAATACACTAAAACTACCAATAAGAACAAAATGGCGGCTGAAATATGGCGAGCAAAAATAATAAAAAAAAATGTAGTATGTTTAAATAATTAAATATAGCAATGAAAATATAATAATTTTCGTAATTTTATATTAAAAATGAAAAGCAAATTATATTTTCGAAGTAATATTACATACGCGAAATAACGTGAAAACATGAAGAAAAAAAAAAACATAATTTTTGTTTTTCGGTATATTTAGTCCACCTTTGCAATATGGGCAAAATGGGGCAGGTTTTATCGAAAGAAAAAACATCAAAGAAGACAATAAAAAAAAGTTTAGCTAATTACCTCGTGGAACTTTTTGGAGATAAATTTCGAAAGGGATTCAAACATTGTAAAATGTCAAATGATAGGATATAAACAATAAGTTTGTCAAGAGTATTAACTAATCCAACAAATTGAAAAATTGTACTATAATTTCAGACTAATTACTCTGATAAAAATGCAACAATAAGGTGAAGTTCCTATATATATTTCTGAAATATAAATTTAAAAGTTACATTTAAAAAACAATATTTTTAACATATTTTTCACTACATTGTACTCTCGTCGGTCCAAGAAGTAAATTATAATGTTTGGAATGATTATGAATACCTAATTTGGGCGATATTAAAACTGACTACACATATTTTAGTTGAAAATTTAATTTTGACTTTTGACCAAAGATCATGTTCTTCTGGCCCACTGTGCATGGAGAGGAAAACTACGAAAAACTGCCATAGCCTCTATCCCATGAACCGTCTACCACTGAGGATATTTTACGTCAGAACTATGGTCGGTGCAAGCCGAATGCGGAATTCGTATCGACCAGCCATCGCTAGGATTCGAACCCAGTTCGCATAATTGGGAGGCGAACGCTTTATCCACAGAGACACAACTGCTCGCTTTAAAGGATTAATATAAGCAGCTTTCATACTTAAATTTTTTTTAGTTTATTTTAATTGTACCAGAGTCTATGCCTTCTTCTCGCTATCCTTCATCAATACTCCAAAACGTTCTGAGCTGTATTTTTAGATAACTTCAATCTAACCTAAAATTAAACCAATTACCAAAGAGAGCAAAAAACCAAGAAATTGGAATTAATCGTTATTTGTTTGTAAAAGAAACACAAATTTATAATTTTATAGATCTAAAACCAATAAGAAATTTAACTTTTCATCTGACATTATTTATATTTTTAATGTTGTTTCTACTATATTTATACGAGGATTTCATACTAAAATCAAATTTACGTAACTTATTATAGCTATATACAAAATTTTAGAGATAATCATTTTAACAGCTTTAATCGAGTCTTCTAGGCAAAGAAGTTTGAAGAAACAAAAAAAGTGCTTCAAAATATAATGTAGATTGTGTATTAATTCTAATGCACATTCACAAGGTTTTCCATAACTTACGCTATTTTTTTTTTCTGTAACTCAACGAATTGTTGAATGTTAAGTGACATTTTAAAAACATTGAAATATTTATGTTTAAGAATTAGATATTGAAATAATATGTTATATATTGTATGATTCATTGTTTAAAAAATCGCTTCATTCTGCTAGATATTTAGGTAACATGGTTTTCTTTGGATAGAGATGATTTGCAAATAGCATATCTTAATGTTTCGATACATTTTGAAACTTACTTTCGCAAATTCACCATAAAATGTCGCACAGCATGTTCTTCAATTACGAAAAGCTACATTTACCACTAAATACTGATACTATGATTTTTTTTTCTAACATATATCTGATACGATACTCTCTTTTTAAACAGTGCTCGTAAGGTCCTTAAGTGGGGGCACAAAAACTTAAAAGATAACATATTCAATTATATCTGGTCTCATAATTTTAAGGTTAAAGATAACTTTTACAATATTGATGCTCTTGCGTTTTTTTAAGATCACATGAATCCTATTAAAATATTAAAATGTTTATGTTTACTTTAACGAGCGTAAAATCCTTATCAAAATAATGATCAAGACCCAAATGTAAAACAGTATAATTGATGATAAAAACTCAATTGCCTTGAAGACGGAAGTAAAAGTCAGCATGTTTCGAGCGTTCAAATGTAAGCGCCCATTCTCAAGACTTGTCCGGCTTGAATGACTTGTTACTTTAACTATTGGACGCTCAAATCACGTCAATTTCTTTTGCCTATTATTTTTTAAATTAATGAAGTTTTTATATTTCCGTTTCAGTGTCTTGGGATTATCCATTTAGTAACACGCCATTTTAAATTATTTCACTCGATATTAAAATAAGTTTTACGTAATATATAGGCATAGGTTCTTAGTTTGAAAAAAAAAAGAATGATTCAATACTTTCTAAAAATATTAACGCAGTACATTTTTTTTGCAGCAAGCCTTAAATTTTTTAAGGACATAAAAAGATTCTACTTACTCTTGGAATTTCAAAATTCGATTGTGATAATGGGACGTTCCAGTACCAGGAATCGAAATAGTTATAAGGAAGTTACGTCCTACTCGAAGTTATTTGAAAACGTATTTTTTATCTATCGTTTCCTATATTCTACATATATTTTAGTTTATACTTTCGGAGTATTTTGATCGAGTTTATTTTTACACTCTTATTTGCTTAAAATAATTAAATAATTTGATTAAAATAAATTATTTAAGCTATATGATTTAATGCATTTATAGTATAATAGTAAACGGGACTTCCATAACATGTCCTTAACCTTGATACCACTATCATTAAATAAATGGAATAAGCTTAAAAAAATAATAAAAGTTAATTTTTTTCTCGCTTTAATTTTCAAAGAATAATAAGATTCGATCAAACAGATTTCATTCTGGAAATAACGAAATTATTGAGTAAGTTCCTTGGAGCAATATCATTCTTATCCTCTTATGATGAAATGTAGAAAAAATTGTTTTTCACAATTTCTGTAAAATGTATGTTTACCTTCTTGCCACGTATTTTTTTTAATCAAAATAAGTTCGAAAATTGCGTATTTTCATTGCATTTGTTTTTAAAATCAGATGATTCTATAATTGGCACGGCTTCAGAATCTTTTTACAAATTTCAATTTTTAATGTTTGCTGCGTAACAAAATAAGGCATTTTCCTAACAACAAATTATACTTAAATAATATCTTGGGAATCGTGCTAAAGGGTAAAATTAAACAAAATAATTTAGTTTATTATCCGGAAAAAAATCTACATGGAATAAAGAAAGAGTAAAAGATATAATGAAATAATTAGTTATATAGTTCTGTGAATCACACGTGGTCAGATAATAAAAAATTTAATTTCGCAACTAAGATGTTTGGACATTTAAAATAATGAGATATTTTAAGACGCTTGAAAATTTTGACTACATATTCGACATCCTTTTATGTTCAGTATTTTTTTATACTCTTCTTAGTGAGTTACAAAACATCAACACTATTTTAGATAATCTATCATAAAGTCACAAGAAACTAAAAAAAAGAAGAAAAAATAAAGAAAGACAATCAATAAATATTCTTTTTTCGAAAAAGGTAGTATGCTTAGTAAATAATCAGCTGTTTTGCATCAAATAATCTTAAACAGCGGAATGTTTTTAATTTCTTAACAAGATTTTATTCTTAGCTAGCAGGCAATAATTCTAAGTTTTCTTTAAGAAAAAAACTTAAAAAAACTTAATTTAAAAAGGAATCTTACTTTAAAGAAAATCTTAATTAAAGTACTACAAAAAAATTATTAGCATACTAATCAAGAAATAATATACGTAGTAGAGTAAAGAATAAGATTTTTGAAAATGTTAAAATATAATTAAATCTTTGGTAAAATATTTCTGCGAAACTCTCCGAAACAGGTGATTAAAAAATTCATTTTAAGATTAAGACGATATATAAGATGTTAAGAAATTTTAAGACGCTTAAAATTGTTGACTACGTATTCGTATTAATAATTATAAAATATATATTAAAGAAATTGACAAATATATTATCTCAAATCTATGCATACTCATGTATATTATTAAAATTTTATCAATAATTGAGAAAACAAACCAAAAAATTAAATATAATCACATTAAATATAAGCACAATCTGAAGTATAATCATATTCTAACTGAAGCATGCTTTTATAGAACTCGTCATTCGTTGAATAAAATGTTTTTTATTCAATAAAATGCTTTACTCAAATTTCTTTACTAAATTGCAAATACATTTTTAGAAGATTAAAAAAGACGCATCGTATTTTATAGTTTAAAAAAATAAAAATAAAAAAATTAACAATTAGCGAAAAAACTTTTTTAATGAAATTTTACTCTACGCGCGCGAAGTCAAGTTCCTCGAAGTTAATCACGTTTTAATATTAATCATCCCATTTAAATGTTTCTTCATTGTCGGCAAATTATTTATTTTAAAAATAATTAATTAAAATTTTTTTCAACTTCTACTAAATAAAAACAATTGAAAGTTTTGATTTTTCAATCGAAAAATATTTAGATTAGTATGGTATAAAAAAATTAATACCTTATGATTTAAATTTTTTTTCATCCTCAATTTAATTAAATAATAATTACTAAAAAAATTTTTTTTATAAGAAATTATCTTTGAGGAAATTAGTTTTATGAGTTGGTGGAAACTTTTTGAATTTGCTTTAATTAGCTTTTAAAATATGACTAAAAAAGCAAAGAGCGAAATTAACATTAAGAAGTCCAAGCTTTGAATCACTCTCCTAACGAAACTATGTGGACTACGTTTCACAGATTTCGGCTAACCCTTATATTTTAAAGATTAAGAATCCAAATATGTAAGAAAAAAAAATGTTTATTCAGAAAAAAACACGTTTTTGTGTCCGATTTCACAACTTAATTAATTGTTAGCACTAATTCATTAGCATATTTGTAGTCACCCCCAGGAACCATTAAGATTGAAACTCAGTTCATGAAAATCCGATCATTAAAATGAAAGTTATTCCGGGTGATAACTTTTTTTTTTGCGGACTGTACTTCTGATGAGATATAACAAATTTCATCTCAGGCTACAAAAGTAACTCAATCAAATGACAAGTTTTGTTGATCAATATTCATATCAATAATCACAGAAATGGCAACTGTTTCAAATCCTGACACTGCTTCTCAGACTGACAAAAATATTCTGAAACAATTATCTTTTTTTCTTTTTTTTGTTATTTGTAGAAGTCCGTAAAACGTGATTGTCTACAAGTAATTTTACCTTTCACTAAGTAACCCCATTTTACTGTGCGTAACTGTAAAAAAATCACAATTCTAATGCTAATAGTTTTCGCTAAACTAAATTAAGCACCACGAAAAAGAAAGAAAACAGCTTCAAATGAAATAACTCTAAACTTAATGTTAATATAAACCTATATATAGGTTATAGGTCATATATAAATAATAATAGGTTTATATTAAAAGCCACTTCTTCCATCATGTAAAATTTTTCTGATGAAATTAAGATAAAAAGTACCGGCACTCAGGGTGAAAATCTTTTTACCGGAGCATGCTACGGAATGAAAAATTTTATATACAGGGATAGAAATTTCTCGGAAAAGACGGTTAAAAAACAATTTATCTTATTGTTATCTTATCATATTCAAACAAAACTGTCAAATAACTATAAATGAGATGGTAATCAAACTGTTAACTGTGAGAAAAACTGCTTATTAACTGATTTCACCTTATAAGGTTAAACAACCAGAATTTTATCGCACCAACTAAGCTCAACTAATGAAGCCACCTAGCAGCTCTTTACATAGCCGACTGACATTCTTATGACTGACAGTATTCCCAGTATTGACAACACGATATTTCCTACATCCCCTTCAATACCTTACAAAAATCTTAACTCCACTGTCTTGTTAAATTTCTTTTTTACGTGTTTGATTACACGCTAGTTGTAATAGAATAAAAAAAAACGTTAGTTTTGCATTCATGATTTCATAACCATAATAATTGTAAATGGTTTCAGAACCATAAAGGTAAGAAGTGTTCTTTACCGTAAACTTTGCAGTTAATCGGATGGACAGACTTCTGCCGGTTATTTTACCATAATTGTTGAATAAAAATGTTAACAGTGTACCGTAATTTTTTGCAGCAATAATTCATTAAAAAATAAAATCTCTACATCACTCTAAACTTAATTAGAATTTACGGCAAAAATTGGTTTTAAGTTAAAAATGAATTTTGCGGTAAAATGGATTACGGATGATGCACCCAACGTGAAAGTGCCGGTACTTTATACCATAGTTTTTACTGTGTACTTGCTATCACTCGTTCATTTCTTAACTAATTGCTTTAATCTCTGATTTCTCCTGTTCTAAAATTAACGTAGCATACATATTATGTTATACGTCACATGAATAAACAATAATCATTGGTTCTAGTGATTTTACTTTTTATCATACTTAAAATTGCGAGACAAAAAGAATTTCGAAAATAAATACTATTTAAGAAATAGATTTCTTTCACATTTATAATTGATGTCTTAAAAATAAAAAATAAAAAGTTTACGTTTAGCGAATAAAAAAAGATAACAACTTGGGAACTTGAAAATTGTTATATTTATTTTATTAGAATTGCATACTTTTTATTTATTTATTTTAAATTGACAAAATGTTTATATTTTTTGCTCATCTCAGCAATTTGTCTATATCAGTTAGACTTATCGAACTACAAGTGAACTAAGTCCGATGCTTCCTTGTCTTAAGGTTTATTAATATATTAGATATTTCAACATCGCAAAACATGATTGGGCAAAGTTCAATAAACATGTTTTCCTCCTTAAATGGTTAGTTTGTTGTAAATATTTAATTTCTAATGGACTATTATCTAAACTGCTTGGTCGTACTAAAATCACAACTTAAAAAATGATAATAACTTTCTTTGAGTCATTTAGCACATAAACGTAAAAAGACCATGTGGTTAATTTTATAATATTTAACAAGGGCCCCACTGCTCTTTGGCCACTCGCATTAAAATTGTAACTTCTAAGTTGCTAACGACTTTGAGTCATTTAGTTTCTAAATGTTAAAAGACCACTTCTAAGTTAATGTTATAATATCTAACTAGGGTTCGAACGCTCCCTAATTACTCACACTAAAATTAAAATTTTGAAAATGATAATGGTTTTCTTTGAGTCATTTAGCTTCTTAAAGTAAAAAGACTACTTGTAAATTTATAATGTGATATCTAAGTCATCGCAACCCCTTAATTGCTCACACTAAAATCGTTACTTATTCTTAAATGATAAGATAATGACTTACTTTGAGTCATTTACCTTCGAAACATAAAAAGACTACTAGTTAATATTATTATGTATAACTAGGGCTCCACTGTCCCCTATTTGCTTGCACTAAAATTGTAACTTATACATTGTTGAAATTTTTATTCTAAAATAATGTTAGAATTACCGGCAGTAGTCTGTCCTTCAAATTAACAGTAAAATTATGGTAAAGAATAATTCGCATTGATATTGTAACTTCTAAGATAATAATGACTTGTGTTGAATTATTTAACTTCTAAATGAAAGAAACGAAATCGTATAGTAATGATAATATATTAACTTTGGCTCTACATTCCTGCTTAAAGAATAAGCTAGAACACTTGAATAGATTTAAAATTGTCTGTAATTTTGATTATACTCGGACAGCAAGTTTATGTGCCACATGTTTTTTTTTTTTTTTTTTTTGAAATATGATACAATCTTATGTTAAAAGAAATTACCTATTTAAAAATACAATGACAATAAATTTCCTTTATGTTTATTTGTTTGCTTCTCTGTTTAATTTTTTTAAAATTAAATATTTAATTCATACATTTCAAACTGAATATTGCACGTAATAAGAAATTTGTTACTTTCACTTCTCTCTTAAATAGAACGCTATACGGAAGGAGAAACCCTTTGTAGCAAATTCTACTTTCATCACCGTAAGTAATTTAAAACTTAAAGTATAGAAGAGTTCAGGTATACCTAGAGTAAACCATGAATTTTTAAATACTGATATTAATTTTTCCAAAATATTAAACAGTAATTAAATTATGGCTAGATTACATAAGATTTCACAGTAAGCAGTTTTTCCAGTAATAATTCGTTTGCATTTTGATATTTTTAAAACCTTTTTTTTTTTAACATTTGAAACTTCGTTGTTTATTCTAGGTTTACCTTAGTTTTATTTTCTCCAAACTTTAAAATATCAATGGCGGTTTAACAGAATTTCTATGTTTCTATTTCCAAATTTTATTTGCGGTTTATAGTCATCTCAAGTATGAATCCTTCATCACCTGTATTTTATTGGTTGCTGCTGAAATGAAAAAAATACCATTGATTACGCATTTAGTTTTGATATATTTAGTTAAATAATGTCATTTTATTTGCTGCCAACTGGCAGACATGAGGCAAAAACTAGATAAGTTTGCGATCCCATGACCTGATCCTTGCTAATAAGTGTGCTAATAAGTATACCATGAACGCATATGTAGTAAGTGAAAATATAAGTTTTTATACGTTGACTGCATATCATTATTCATGAATTTATCTAATGAATGAATTGAATATTGAAAATTACACCAAATAAAAACATAACAAAAAATATCACATCTTTTTGAACATCTAAAGAATGAAATAACTTTTTATCTCATCTCCCTCTCAAGTAAATGGTGTTTTTATTTTTATTTATTTGTTTATTTTTATTTATTTATTTATTTTATCACCTTCCAGCATTGTACATTTTTCACTTACATTATGTGTAATTTAAATGTGTATTATAATAAAGCGTACAATAATAAATACAAAAATGTAGAATAAAAACAAACATCTTTATTTAATAAATAAATGAGGAAGAAATTAATATACAATAGATCAATCCTCGTTACAAACAATAATTGTGTGTTGAGAAGAAAAATTACAGGTCAAAACATCCACTTGTAAAACTAAAATTTCGTTTCATGACGTACAAATTATTTCACAAAATTTTATATTATTTACAAAAATCAATATTGAAAGTACATGAAAAATTATTAATCTTTGAAGTGGCATTTTAGAAAAACAGAAATTGTCCCTTTTTTCTTACATAGTTTAATTATGTAAAAAATATTTCATTTGAGGGGTAAATAATACATTACCCTCTCTCAAAAAACAAAAAAATAAAACAAGATAAGATAAACAATAGATTAGCTATTATTAATTTTATAATTAAAGATAAACGGGTTAGGAAGAGGAGGTAACAAAATACATTATTTCTGCGAAAAAGAGATTAAATAAATGATAAAATGAATAAATATATCAACTACTATTAATTTTATAGTGACCGTAAGCTAGTGTGCCGCATAATGTATCTTATATCGTCTAGAGCACAAAGGGCTTATTTATTCGTAGTAACTAAACAAAGTTCATGATATTTAGAGAGGATTGTTGTCATTTTTTCTCTCACTCGATAATTTTCGAAAAGAAATTTTTTATAATTAATATGTTTTAAATTGTCTGTGCTTGCTTCTGTCTTACACTTTTCACTACACCCTTTACAGTGTTTTTCTCACCGTTTTCACTCAACAAAGAATACATTTTAGAACGTAGTCCGACAAATTCCAGAACAATTACTGAATTTAATTCATCCTTCATCTTACCGAGTATTTTTTTATTTTTATTGATAAGTAAAAAGTGATCTGTGAGATAATCCGATGTGTCATATAATTTCAATATTTTCCTCAATGTCCAAGAGAGATATCCTCTGTCTGAATCTCGTAACAAAGTAAATTGGTGACGGTGAACTGAGGATACTTTGCTTTTGATCCATATTTATTCTTTATATGCCCATAGTGAAAGTCGTATATGAATGTCTTATTGATATCCAAGATAGAGAAACCGGTGTATATGAGTATATTTACACCGGTCTGAGGATACTTTGCTTTTGATCCATTTTTATTCTTTATATGCCCATTGTGAAAGTCGTATATGAATGTCTTATTGATATCCAAGATAGAGAAACTGGTGTATATGAGTCTATTTACACCGGTCTGAGGATACTTTGCTTTTGATCCATTTTTATTCTTTATATACCCATAGTGAAAGTCGTATATGAATGTCTTATTGATATCCAAGATAGAGAAACCGTTGTATATGAGTCTATTTACACCGGTCTGAGGATACTTTGCTTTTGATCCATATTTTATTCTTTATATGCCCAAAGTGAAAGTCGTATATGAATATCTTATTGATATCCAAGACGGAGAAACCGGTGTAATTGAGTCTATTGAGTGTTAGAAACGTTACATGTCGTGTGACAATTACTAAGTTCTCATAAAAAATATTCAAGGAATAAAAAGAGGGGGACGCAATAAATTTTAAAGCCCTTTTTTTATCAGTGACTATATCAACATTTGTTTGATTTCGGAGATTTTCCATGGTTTTCCCGAAGCCACTATTGTTCATGAGTTTCCAAAAGTACGCACGGCGAACGCTGATTAAATTATTACATATTTATGAAATTAAAATAATGGGAAATAAAAACATAACTGTATGCATACTCTTTTTTTATTATTATTATTTTGTTTTTATACGTACACATATTACAATCATATTTTCAACCATTGGTATGGTTTGTTTCTAATTTGTTTCGTTTTGGGTACAAGTGAATTAACTTTTCGTAAGTTATAGTATTAATTTTTTATAAATGTTTGAGGTAAATTTACACCTTTGAGAATTTCGCGAAATTCTTCATGACCTGCAATAAAAGTATCACTCTTTGTTTTCCTTATCATGCTGTTGATTAAATCTACGATGTTAGAAATTTCGATAATTTTTCCTTTGTTTAAGAGCTCTCCTCGTGGAATCCAAGATACGAATTCATTGTTTTTCTTCAAAAATTCCAGAAGGTTTTTCGTTGCCTGTGTAAACTGCTTCGGGACGGATGACAACATTATACTTTCAATGTCATTTTCTGGTTCTAATACGTTCTAATACGTTTCCTACGTACATCTTCTAATACGTTTACGTTTCTGTTTCCAACACGTCTTCAGGGGGTTTCTCTTGATTCTCAAGAGGTGAATTTACTAAATCTATTTTTATTTTCTTTAACAATGGGGCACGGGCATTGATTGTAAACAAACAGTCAATTACTGGAGCCTGGGTGGCAAGGTTTCCATAGGATTAACATAGCGAAGTTTAAAAATGAAGTATTTATAACTAATATTTTGAATGTTGCTTATATTTTCTGAAAGATAGTTTGATAAACTTGTAAATACAAAGTAGTTTTGATTAAAAATTTATTTTAAAAGGTGTAATTTAATGATTTATATTTGACCACTCTGTTTACGTATCTTACGTAATTTGTAATGTTATCTCTCAACTTGTTTTGTATTTAATGTATATAATATTTATATTAAAATGAATAATTCGATTTAAGATTTATTGTTTTTTTATGTGTTCATTTTTATTTTAAAACTGATAAATCCTATGCATATTATTTAGTATATCATAGCCAGTCTCATTTTCGATTTCATGTTGGATTTCTTCTTAATAGTATTTTTTATTTTGAATAGTTCTTTTATTGTTTTTAAAACCAGGCTTGTGAACTTTTAATTACGATTTATTTATGATTTATTAATACCATTTTAATTCTGTGAATTTGCGATTCACGTTAGATCATGTGTACACGTGGACTTTGCAACTTTAAGACTTATAATATCTTGCGTGTTTATCAAAATGTATATTATTATTCAAGATTTATATCTTTTTTCTTTTCTTTTTGTTGTGCAAGGCTTGCCACTTACAAGGGAAACTGGGGAAGTGTGACTCGCCAATTTTGAAATAAGCTAGTGGGATGTATGCCTTATGAGGAATAATTTTAGGGGGCAACATTCGTTTCGGCCCATAGAAGGTCCTATGAGAGATAAAAAATAATTCAATATCTAGAAAAATCGGTATTTTATTACTTCAATGCAGATTATTAGTTATTGTAATTATCTCATACTCTAATTAATTCACAATTAATTAGTTAATTAATTAATTTGCTAATTAATTAATCAATCAGCAAATTAATTATTTTATTATTAATTAATTATTGATTAATTAATTAATTAATTTGCAATTACATACTCCAATTAATTTTGAAAATTTTTTGAAAAAAAAAAAAAAAAAATTTAAAACAATTTTATGCCAATTTTTTTTTTTTTAAAATTAACCCAACAGGTTTTTCTGAAAAACTACAGATATTTAAAATTTTCGAAATCAATTTTGACAACAAATATGCATTATATAGTACATGAAAGTACCACAAAATTCACGTACAACTTTCACGTCTAACGCATATTTATTGTCAAAATTGATTTCGAAAATTTTATATATCTGTAGTTTTTCAGAAAAACCTGTTAAGTTAATTTAAAAAAAAAAAATTGACATAAAATTTTTTTATTATTTTTTTTTCCAAAAGATTTTCCAAATTAATTGGAGTATGTAATTGTAAATTAATTAATCAA
Source organism: Parasteatoda lunata (assembly GCA_949128135.1). Lineage (NCBI taxonomy): Eukaryota > Metazoa > Arthropoda > Arachnida > Araneae > Theridiidae > Parasteatoda > Parasteatoda lunata. The sequence goes on along the minus strand of OX421978.1, from coordinate 44,917,426 downwards.
TTAATAATTAATTGATCAATTTGCTAATTGTTTAATTAATTAGTAAATTAATTAGTAAATTAGTTAATTAACCAATTAATTTCAAATTAATTGGAGTAGGAGATAATTACAATAACTAATAGTCTGCATTGAAGTAATAAAATACCGATTTTTCTATATATTGAATTAATTTTTATCTCTCATAGGACCTTCTATGGGCCGAAACGAATGTTGATCCCTTAAATTATTCCACATCCAACTAGTTTATTTCAAAATTGGCGAGTCACACTTCCCTAGTTTCCCTTGTTAGACTCGAGTTACAAATAATCAATGGCTTAGGTGTAAGTAGCATTGCATAGGATATAGCATAGAGGTGTATTATAACAAAAGGCTTTATTCATATATTGCTCATAATTTTTTTAAATTTTAGGTTATAAACTTAAAAATATGATACATTTGAGATTATAAATATCCATTTTAAATCACTAATTTTATTCAAATTATAATAGTGTTTACACATGTTAACGTTTAAGTGTGTTTGCATCTCATTTAATATAACTATGATTCTACTAAAGCTAACAAATTATACTATAACTGGCTTTCTATTGTGCGCTGCCTTTTTAATTTAATGTTATTATATGCATGAAATTATTTTTAGAAATATTTAGATGTGTTATGTTAAATTGTACTATATAATTATTTAATGTAAAGTCTAATTTCAGGTAAAGATGGCTTTTTCAGACCATGATTATTGCTGTAATGTTGTATCGTGTTCCAAATATATTTCGGATTTAAGTGTTGAGGCAAAGGTAAGATATTTTAACAAATTAACAATACAAAATATAATAATGTAAATATTTCTATTTAGGATCCTTACTCAGTCAACGAACTGCATGCTATGAGAATTTCAAGTACTGCCCTCAATTTACATATCCAGATATCTTTAACTATCTCACATCAAACTCAGGAGGCTATAATTCTGACTGTTTGAAGAATTTTAAATCTTTGTCTGCAAATTAATATGTAACTTCAGGTAAGTTCTAAACATGCTTTTATTTAAGTTTTTTTTAAATCAAAATATGATGGTTTTGTAGAATTAGAATAACAGGCTTTAATTACGAAATATTTATAAATTATATTTTGATTTTATTTCGAATGTTACTTATCTTTGTTGAAGGATAGTTGTGTCTTAATAATCTTCATTGCAATGTAATGAGTATGAGTAAAAAAAAAAGGTAAATCATGTTATTAATTAGACTTTTTTATCTTTCAATTTTTTATCCGTTTGCAGGTGTGTGCATCATCCATCAACATTTTCTAATTATTTTAAATTTCTTCTGTGGTATAAGAAGCATTTTAAATATTGTTGTACACAATAAAATTAATGCAAGCTACTATCTTGCCGTCAAGTATAAAATGGCACACAGACAATCCTATAGCTGTTTGATTTTAGTAATTTGAAACCTTATAAGGTAGTTATATTGTTACAATAGGTTATTGATTTATTTTTGTATTTTTAAAAAATTTAAACGTGTCTATGAAAATTACTAAATTATTATGCTGTGAAATAAAAATGTCATAGCTCAACACAAGTTGAATGTAAAAACTTTTTGATGATCTATTTATCATAAATTGATCTACATTTGAAATATAAGGCATCGTGATCCCATTTCCGCAACAGTTAATCTTTCAGTTTTTGTAACAATTGAATAGCAATTAATAAATTAATGTTCATAAAAAAATTAACGGTCTGATTATTTTTCTTGGTAAAGTATGTAATATCATGCTTTTTTACGCCTAAAGGCAAGAAAGATTATATGATTGTCTTTGGAGAAGTTCAGCCCTTGTTCCGAATTTGTGATGCTAACTACAAGCCATGGGTCTTGGCTCATACTGATGATAGAATTCAATGTGGCCACTGCACATGTGTTGCTGGGTAATTTAATATTACACTTTTTGTGATATTGCCCTCATTACTCCATGATTACTGTACTATTCTTTTTTTTCTTCTTTATTATTAAATCTTGTTTTGTGGCAAGTAATACAAGATCACTTTTGAAACTTCCAATTATTTTTTTGGAAAGAAAATTAAAAGAAAAAACTAACATTTTTAAATTATAAATATGAAAAAAATGTTTTGCTTTGTTGAGCAAATTTCTGTAGAATAAACTAACTCAACATAATTATTTCATTTTCTGGCTAGAAATATCTTAATGTTAAAAATGATTAGCTTAAAAAAATTAAACATAAATCTCTTTCAGTTTAGGATACTAAAAGAATACAATTAATATCTAAACAAAATGAACAAAACTTCTTTTAAAAAAATGCGCTAAAAAGCAGCAGAATTTTCAAAAAAAGAGAGAATAAAAATAGAAATAAATGTAGAAAAGAAAAAAAAAAAGAAAAGCTTTTAAATTTAAAGTTATATTTTTCTGCAACTTTTATACTAATTTGTGTAATAAAATTTTTTTAAAAAGTTAGTTTTTTCACAATTGGTTAGGATTAAAAATATTTGCAATAATGTTGAAAGTTTTCAAGAGGCTGTGAATAATTTTTTGAATAATTTGAGTAATAATGATTTTCCTTATAATTTTTGTAATGTTAATTTGTTAATTAAGAAAATGATTGAAGAATATTAGTTTTTTTTTCCTTTTAACCGGGCGCAATTCAAGACTTAACTGAGCAGCCCCAGTTAAGCATTCTATTAATATGTGACGTAATTTTTCTTTGACAACTTCTTCCTATCATTTTCTCAATCTGCGCATTTTAAAAGAGGGCGTTGTTTTTCTTTTGGTTTAAGTGACTCCTTTTCATTTGGTTTGCTTTAGAGTTCGCTGTCTGACCTTGTTTATGTGAGTTTTTATTTTCTGTTGATTTTTATTTTCTGAAGAATTTGAGTTTCTGATGAGTTGTATGAGTTTCTTTTCTGTATTAGTTTTATGTCTTGCATGTTTTTTTCACCTGGACTTTTAAACAAAACCTTCGGGGTACTGAGGAAGGTTTTTAGGCTTTTGCCTTCTTCCTCAATAGAAAATGTTTTGTTCTTTGGCCACTGGGGCCGGTACCCCCTGAAGACGTCGGTTTCAGTGGTCATATTTTTAATATTTGAAATTTTTTTTTTCCTTTTCTACATTTATTTCTATTTTTATTTTCAGTTTAGGAGATACTTGCGGTTATGTTGTTGCCTTACCCTTCAAAATTGAGCTAAGAGTTCTCCTTGAATTGAATACAGTTAAATACAGGTTTAAGTTAAGTTAAATGCAGGTTTCACAAAATCTCGATAAATGCTAAGATATCTTTCATCCTTTTATTATTTATGTATATCAGATTCAGTATGAATATTCGATCCATTTCTCTAGCTTGTAATGTTTGAGTCAAGTGCAATATTTATCATAAAATGATTGTTTCTTCTTGTTTTTGTGTCGTCAAACTTTTCGCAATTTAAATGCAATAGTTCTTTTCAAAAAGTGGTTTTTGTTATAAATTTTTATAGGTAAACTTTGTTCCCATTTCTCGCATCAATTTTAAAAAACAAAACAAAATGGTCTGATGTGGGAAGTTTCTCTAACTATGGGATAACTTCACCTATTCAAGGGGCACCTCTAACAATTAGTGACATCCAGAATCTGAAGAAGATAGCTCCATATGCTGTCTATTTTACTTCATTCACGGACTCAAAGGACACAGATTCAGGTGAAGAGAATGAAAAAACCCCAATGACTCTTGTGGAATGTGTAAGACACATTATGAGCCACAACATTCCAGATGAAGATAGTTATTTGAAAGGCTACTTTTGCAAGAGTCGTTGTAAAGATATTGAGTTGCTGACCAAAGAGCAAAGCAGCTGTGAACATTGGCATAAACATTGCCAATGCCGCATTACAGCATCGAAATTTGAAGAGGTGTTTTAAAGAAGAACTTTAACTAGTTCCTATGCTCAAAAGTTCATCTTTTATCGGTAATTATTTGCCTGGTTTTGAAGTTCATTTACTAATTTTTTTAATAAATTGATTAAATTTTCCTTTTGATTTTCAGATCTGAATTACGCACACAGGATTTGGGTGCAAAAATGAAGAAGTTGGACTGAGATAGTACGTGCAGAAGGCAACAAGTGTCCACAATAATTTTCAGCATCGCAAGAGTGACCTCTGCATTAACAGCAAGTTTCCACATTTAGGAGCTTCGCCCGATGCCCATGTTTTATGTTCTTGGTGTTGAAAAGGGATAGTTGAAATTAAGTGCCCGTTCAAGCAAAAAAATATTTCGGCATTTGATATTAAAATTGCGAGACAGAAAGAATTTAGAATATAAATATTTAAGAAATATATTTCTTTCAAATTTGTAATTGATGTGTTAAAAATAAAAAACGTTTACGTTTAACGAAAAAAAAAGATAACAATTTGGGAATAGGCAATTGTTATATTTATTTTATTGGAACTTCAAACTTTTCATTTATTTATTTTAAATTGACAAAATGTTTATATTTTTTACTAATCTCAGCAATTTGTCTATATCAGTTAGACTTATCGAACTACAAGTGAGCTATGTCCAAAGTTTCTTTGTCTTAAAGTTATTAATATATTAGATATTTCAACATCGCAAAACGCAACTGGGCATAATTCAATACACATATTTTCCTCCTTAAATCTTTAGTAAATATTAAATTTCTAATGGACTATTATCTAAACTGCTTAGTCGTATTAAAATCGCAACTTAAAAAATTATAATGACATTCTTTGAGTCATTTAGCACACAAACGGAAAAAGACCACATGTAAGTTAATTTTATAATATTTAACTGAGGCCCCACTGCTCTCTGATTGTTCGCATTAAAATCGTAACTTCTAAATTGCTAACGACTTGTAGTCATTTAGCTTCTGAAGACCACTTGTATGTTATTGTTGTAATATCGAACTAGGGTTCCAACGCTCCCTAATTATTCACACTAAAATTAAAATTTTGAAAATGATAATGATTTTCTTTGAGTCATTTAGCTTCTTAACGTAAAAAGACTACTTGTAAATTAATAATATAATATCTACTAAGGCATCACAACCCTTTAATTGCTCGCACTAAAATCGTAACTTCTTAAATGATAATGGCTTTCTTTGAGTCATATACCTTCGAAACATAAAAACACTACTTGTAAGTTAATATTATAATGTCTAACTTGGGCTCCATTGCTCCCTAATTGTTACTTCAAAAATGCTAATGAAGAGTCATGTAGATTCTAAACGTAGAAAAAAACCTCTTGTAAGCTAATATAGTAATATCTAACAAAGGCTGCACCACCCACTAATTCCTCGCACTAAAATTGTAACTTATAGAACTTGTTAGAATTTTCAATCTAAAATAATGGTAGAACTAACGGAAGTAGTTTGTCCTTTCAATTAACAGTAAAATTATGGTAAAAAATACTTCGCACTGATATTGTAACTTCTAAGATAATAATGACTTCTTAATTATTTTACTTCTAAATGAAAGAAATGAAATTGCATAATAATGTTAATATATTAAACTTTAACTCGACATTCCTGTTTAAAGAATAGGCTAGAACACTTGAATAGATTTAAAATTGTGTGTAATTTTGACTATACTCGTACAGCAAAGTTATGTGCCACATGTTTTTTTTTATTTTTTTTTTATTTTTTTTTTTTTAAATATGATATTATCCTATGTTAAATGAAATTACATATTTTAAAATGCAATGGCCATTAATTTCGTTAATGTTTATTTATTTGCTTCTCCGTTTAATTTTTTTAAAATTAAATATTCAATACATAAATATCAAACTGAATATTGCACGTAATAAGAAATTTGTTACTTTCATTTCTGTCTTAAATAGGACGCTATACGGGGGAGAAACCCTTTATAGCAAATTCTACTTTCATCTCTATAAGTAATTTAAAACTTAAAATATAGAAGAGTTCAGGTATACCTAGAGTAAACCATGAACTTTTAAGTACTGATATTAATTTTTCCAAAATATTAAAGTGTAATTAAATTATGGCAGAATTACATAGGATTACGCAATAGGCAGTTTATACCATAATTCGTTTGATTTTGATATTTTTAAAATATTTTCTTTTAACCTCTGAAACTCCATTGTTTATTCAATGTTAACCTGAGTTTACTTTTCTCTGAACTTTAAAATATCAATGGTGGTGTAACAAAATTTCTATGTTTCCATTTCTATGTTCAGAATTTCAATGTTTCTACATTAAAGTTTTACTTCCGGTATACCACCATCTCAAGTATGCATCCTTAATTATCAGTATTTTATTGGTAGCTGCTGGAATTAAAAAAATATCATTGAACACGTATTTAATTTTGATATATTTAGTCAAAGAATGTCATTTTATTTGCTGCCAACCGGAAGAAATAATGCAAAAACTGGATAAGTCTGCGATTCCATGACCTGATCCTTCAATTTCATTCATCTTATTGCTCTATTACTTATATTTCATTAGTTGTCTATGCTGTCGTGTTTTAATGCCATTAAAGCATTGTTCTTGCTAACGGAAAAAAATAAGTTCTACCTTTTTTCCGAGATCATGTTAGAATATTATATGAATACCTGTATCTATACAAGCCTATGGCTATCTATATAATGGCTTAAAACACTTTCTCACTGTTGGCGGCACTATCTTATTTGTTAGTAAAACCCTAGAATGGAATCCGGGATTAAGGAAGAAGATTTGGAATTTTTTATCGGTTATCAATATCATATTTAGATAAGTTATAAAGCTTAAAAGTTTTAAAAACTTTTTTTTAAAAGTTAAATAATTAAATCTTTCTTTAAATAAATATTAAGTAGAAAATTAATTAATGACTTCCAATTTCATATTTACTTGATTTTACATTGAATAATTGTGCTAAGATATCTTCCTTTGAAGATTTCTTCATATGCAAAAATTTTAAATTCTCTCGTACATAAGACTTAATAATAATCGTGAAATTTCAACCAACATTTTTTCCCCTTACATTTAAACATAAAAATATACGTTCTTCATTCTCATGTATGCCTGAACTAACTTTAAAATTATAAATGTATTTTTTATCATACAATTCAAAATTTAGAAAAAAAGAAAGATGAAAATAAAAATAGTTATTTAAAGTCAAGTAAATAAAAATTATTTTTAACACGCTTTGCAAGTAGGCCTGAACTTGCGACGGCAAAGAAAAAATGGTAATTAAGGCATTTCAATTATAGTAACATAACATCTTACTATTCTCAAGTTTATAAACTATTCATCACGATTTCCAGAAGCAGACTAATATATATGTTAAAACTGTTAAAAAAAAATATCTTGTTTATCACTGATATTTTACTCTTTCACTGAAAACTAGCTAGATAAAATGGATATTGCTCTTTGTAGCTTTGATATGTATACATTTTAATCCTGTTTGCAAATCTGCCAAGATATTTATCACGGGTATTAGGTGTCTGCTTTTTCGGATTCAGACATTTTGAAGTATCTAGCCCTTTTGTTAAGAGCGCCGTATTTACCCGGCATCCACGTGATGCCATGTGTGTACGAGCGCCGTTTATAGTCCGCATTTACACTATGCTCTGCGTGTGAGAACTGTACTTATTTTGGTAACATCCACGTGTTGCTTTGCTTGAATGGACGCCGTGATTAGCTGCAATGTCTCTACAATTTTACAGGTTTCCATGCAATACCTTGTATGGACGAGCACCGTATCCAACATCCTCATGATGCTCTGAGTGTACGCGAACCGTATTTAGCCAACGCCTCCTATAACTGAAAGCCTCCACACGGTTTCTTATAAGTAGTCCGATCAAACCACTGTGAAGGATATCCACTTTCCGAACAAATCACTTAATACAAAATCTAGTTAAAATAAGAAAGTGGTACCAAATATATGTCTTAAATTTTTTTTATTTATGAATATTATTGGTTTGCCTTATTCACTTGTCAACCACTACAGATTCAATTCTCAAATATATATGATGAATTTCTCTCAATTACTTTTATAAAAGGTTTTGGGTTCATGCGCACAAATGGTTCACTTTTTAAATGGTCTGCGCGGACTACTTATAAAAGACCGTGTGGAGGCTTTTTGATGTAGGAGGTGATGATTTAGCAGCAATGTCATGTTTTTATACGAATGCCGTAATAAGCCGGTATCCACGCGAATACATGTGTGCACAACCTTTTTAGCCGGCGTCAGCATGATATCGTTTGATGACCACCTTAATCTGCTTTAAACTGTCATTAGTTATATTCCATTGACTTACATTGGATAAATACGCTAAAAGTATGTATTAAAAGCTCTTAATATGTGCCAATTACCTTTTACTCCAATGTATGCTCCAAATGTATTGCTTTGTTACACTTAAAATAAGAAAACCCAAACAGCAGTGCATGTAATTCGTGGTGCGGTGCACCGTTCAGTGGCGTCACTTCAGCTGAGCGAACTGCCGTAACGTAAGAGCTATAAACTGATAATGATGAATATCAAGGATTCCTTTTTTGTTTTGCGAGACGTCTACTACTACTTTCAAAACTTTCAAATGGTCCACAGTTGCCTTTTTTTATCATCAGATCAAGAGAGGAAGCATATATTGAGTGCAAACGGGTGTATATTTCACGTGTTTAATTTCTCAAACACACATTTTGAGTTCAGCTATGCATTAACACTGAGTTCAATAAAAATTTCGCAAAATACTTTATTATATTTATTAAATTGCGCTTAATTTTTATTAATTTGATTAAAAATAGCATTATTTACATAATTAGTTGTTGATCCTGTATTCTAATGAAACGTCTCATAGATCCATTAAGATAAATAATATCTTTCTGATCAAAATTCGCTTAAGCAATTGTTGTTTTTCGAGAGGGTAAAATAAATTCTTCTCCAAATAATAACCTAATTATCACTATTTGCTATGTCTTCTGTAATATACATACATATATAAAAATTTTTAAGGTTGCATTCTGATCTTTTGCCAAATTCTCTAAAAAAAGCAAGAGGGAAATTGCTTTATTAACAGTTTTTGCTCTTTCAAGTTTTGATATATATGAATTAAATAATTTAAAAGTTCGTGAAAATAAAAATGAAAGTGCCCATATAAGTTTTGACGATGATGAAAAATATAACTGGTTTGAAGAAATTCAGCTCTTACAATCGTAGGCTAAGAAGGATAGTAAATCTTTAAGTGCCGCAATATAACGATAAATTCGTGAAATTTGTTCATTAGTTAATATATAACACACATTTTGTTTAATACAGTGTGGTTGTGCAAAATAACCAAAATACTTCTAAACTATCTGTACACAATCTTTCATTCAGTAGCAAATATTTTTTGACATTTTACTTGACAAAACTGTTGGCAGAATTTTGAAAATTCATGTTGAAGCTTTTAAATATTATACCCTTTTTACAAATGAAAAATTTGCATCGACCGAAATGAGAGTAGAAAGTTAAAACTTCTTTCATTTTACAAAGTTACTATAATTAAAAAACGTATTCAAATATAATTATTGTAACCTATAAAATTATTTCGAAATGCTGGTATTAAATTTACATAAAATTGCTTACTTCCTCTCCTCCTTTTGGTCGATCCGAACTTCGCATGGGCAAGATTGACATTTCTAAAAGCTTCAAGCAAGATCTTTTTAATTGTTCCAACAGTTTCACGATGTAAACATGTTTTAGTTACTCTGATTCCATTAAGTTTCATAGTATCCCCGTTATTTATAATAAAAAGAACAAGTTGCAAACATATCTGATCAGAAATTTTCAAGTCAGATTAAAATGCGGAACAAATTCTTTGTTGCATTTATTCAAGTATTTGATCTCATCTAATTCGGGCGTGGAGATTTCAAATATGGAATAAGTTTTGTTAGTAAGTTTTTTAATATTATATTTTTTTTTTATTTTTTGTCTGAATGCACAAATTCATAAAAACATATATGTTTATATACATAATTATAAACGTGTCACCTTTTTTGAAAATAGCATTTAAGACACAAAACTAAGGACCAGAACGTATTGCACCATAAACTAAAATGTATAATTGCCGTTTCCTACCACTCCCTACGTAGTTGAGAAGTGGGATCACTTTCTATTCACTCTAGTGAATTTCAAAACATCCTGGTAAAGAAAATGTTTTTAAATTGCATAAAAACAGTAGGTTTTAGAGAGAAACTGATTGCAGATTTGAAATCGATGACATTTAATGTCCGTTCAAAAATATTCTGCAACAGAAAAAAAAAATTCCCCAGAATTTTATGTAACCTAAATATTATTTGTTTCATTTAAAATACCTCATTTTATACTAAGTATTTAGAAGAGGAGAAAATGTGATTTCAAAGTTATGGATAATTTAATTTTGATTGATATTTCTATTAAGCATCGTACATGTCAGATTTTTTTAAAACAAAAACATTTATTCACATTCAAAGTGCTCGACTTCGCGTGCAGGTCGTTGGACTACCGAAGCAGGGGTGCCATCCCCCCTGCAGAGGATCAAAATTGTGATGGCATGTCTTCGGATCTTCCTCAGGGATGTTTCCCAGACCGTCGCCAATAGCCCATTGTGCAGCTCTAGTGCGACGTAAATAAACTACAACTACAACAATTATTCACATTCATCTATTTTATACAGAAGATTTGAACAGAATATATTTGATTATTTTAAAGAAATATTTATTTCAAACCTATCAAGAATGTAAAATGACATTATATATAATATGATTAATGATCAGTATCTTTGTAATATGATCTAACTACAGTTGCCAACATTGATGATTCAGCCAAGCATCTTTTAACTAATATTAATGGCAACAAACTTAAAAGTGTAAAACAACCATGTAAAATAAAAGTTCCTTCAACAATTATCATTGTAAAAATTACATTTTACAATTCATCTGACAATGCAAGAACGACACGAAGCTCAATAAATGAAATACCCGAGTTTACAAGAGTAAAAAAAAATAAAAAAATTCAATTAGATAAATAAGTCGTTATTTTTAAAAGTGTAATAAGTCCGTTTGGGGCAAAAAAAGTCGATTGTTTATTTACTTTTTTTTACGATTTTAATAGTTATTGTTGCATTTTGATGTTTCTTTAAATTATCGTTAGAATCTTTTCAGCCCCCGCAGACGAAAACACCATTGGGACATATTTGACCCATCTTAAAAATCTGGTGGGACTCATATATCCCAGCCCATCCTCGAATTAACTTCTTTCAGAATATTGAAGTTTTTTCCTTCTTTTATCTATTAAAATCATAACTTTTTATTGAAAAAAGTTTAAATTAGACATGATAGGGTTTAAAACATCATCCAATTTTATTAACTTTTGTTAATATTAGGTTCATTTAATCAAAAACCCTTATGAGTAACGGACTTACGATTTTTTTCAACTTTCAACATGACAATAAATAATTTTAGAAAATATTTATAAGTCTTTTTTATTTCCTACAGTGGTATCCATCTGTGGTATCCATCCTCCAAATGCTTTTTCAAGCTCAGCAGCAGCTGACAATGTTAGTATATCATTTCCTTTCTTGCCAACAATCTGTATTCCCAGAGGCAAACCATGCTTGTCGAATCCTATAGGACACTGCGTTACTGGCAGCCCCAATATATTGAATATACTTGTGAAACAAGCACTTCCATAGGTAACAAGTGTTTCGTTATGATACGGAGCAGTAATTGGAAACGTTGGAAACAAAAACAGAGAATTTTCGTCCAGCAATTTTTCAAATTCATTCTCCAATTCCTTGTTCAAATGATCACATTGAGATACGAGATTTATGTCGTCGGATAAAAGCCATTTTCCAAAACAAGCAGGTATAAGGGTATAAAATGTAAGCTGACAGTTTCCATATAGCAATTTAATCAGCTCATGGATTCCATTTAAACTTTTTATTTTTCCTTTTGTTGCAATTGCTGTTAAGTTGGAAGCAACACGACCATAGTAAGAATTTAGCATTATTGCATTTGTTTTGTTTATAAGTGGTACTTTGATTTCTTTCACTTTCGTGCCATATTTTGTGTTGAAATGCAATGCCGCCTGTAAGAGAATTTAAGATCTTGTAAGAAAAAAGTTTTAAATTAAATATTGAAAGAAGATTCATAATAAAATATTGTAAGACTTTATTTTTTAAAAAAATTAATAAACTGTCGACTATAATTAAGATATATAAAAAATGATGTAAATGTTAACTATGCAAACTATGCATAAGAAAGTAATAAGAAATTAATAACTATGCATAAGAAATTAATACAGGGTATAAATATGATACTATATGAAAAACATGAGTAAGATACTGCAAAAACATATCAAGGTATGCCTAACATAATTCAAAACATAACTTAGTGATTAATATAATTAAATTAAAAATTCGACTTAAAACTATTTATGAAGAACTCAGTATCATATTTAGTATTTAATAACTGAATGCTAAATAATGCAACAACAATAAGAGTAATTTATATTTGCAATAAACGAACGAAGTGAGTCTAAATACGTGTTATATTAATGTCTTCTATCTAGAAAATCATGTTTCATAACAGATTAAAAAACTATTTATGAAATTTTAATAATAGGAATAAAAGACAGAATATTGGTGAAACTATTCAATAATATTATAAATTGTAAATCTAACTTTACATAACAAAACGCATGTCTTGAGATTTGTTTCAAAAATTAAAAAAGGTTAAAAGTAAAAACGCACAAGCGATATTATCGCAGTTGAAAATCCAACGTGAAAAAAGTTTAATTATCACCGCACTCCTTATCCAGATAATAATCAACAGCCGCAACTATCTCCTTCAGTCTGATAAAGCTATTAAGTTTGTGCTGAAAAAAGCACTTGCTGACACTGAAACAAGTAAAATAGAGGGTAACTTTGAATTTTAGGATTTATGTGTTGGAAAAAAAGATGTAATGAAATGATAACACGGAAATTACAACAATTCGAATTTTAAAGTTCCATTTTGATACAGTTTATCCGTCATGATCGGGTTATAAATAGATCTGAGAAATATTTAATGGAATTATTGAAAAATGATTGATTAATAAAATTTTTTTTTCATTACTTTATATCTTCATTTTTCACGTTTCATTTCTTTAAATCAAAAGAAATACCTTTAATTCTCAAAAAAGCATCTTTTATCTATTATTAAATAATATCTTTAAAAGAATACGTTTTCTTGGCTATTCCTCTGAAATTTCCAAACGCACGAGTGTTTCCAAATGCTTTCATAAAATAATTTTATTTTATTTTATGTTTCCAATGTTTTACAAAAAAAAAAAAAAAAACGCAACTTCAAAGTATTTTATTGCTTACGCTTTAAATAGTTCAAAACAGAATAGAAATCAGTACAACTTATTTTTAGTTTTATTTTTCTAATATTAAATTGCAGTTTCAGTAAGTATTTCCATTCAAATAATTTTGAAATATAGTTATCGAGAACATTAATTAAAAATAACATTAGTTTTAGAAATAAGTATAATTTTACTTACGTTTCGTACTGCTTGATCTATTTCTTTTTCTGTATTAAAAACCCAGGCATTATCTATCTTTATCTGGTAATAAATTTTTAGGCTTTTGAAATCAACCTGTAGGTAATATAAATGCGTTATTCGCTTAATATAAGTCATTAGTTACAAGAAAGAAACAAAAGATGAATAAATAAAGCTTAAAATGTTTGGAGCCATATATTTTTATAATGAATTCACTAATTTAGAATGAATGAGTAAGTAGGGCCCTGGAATCTGCCTAAAGGTGAATGAAATGTACGAAGCCTTATAATTTAGAATTATCCTCATAATCGTCGATAGTTTGCTTAATTTTTATTTTCTGGAAAATGTCATTATTTTACGTTTTAACTTGAAAGACAAGACAAGTGTTTTGTGTTACAAAAAAATTCAATTGACTGTAACTGATTTGCATTTCATTGCAATAACTAAGTGTTTTTTTATTGTTATAACTATAGTTCGAAAAATATGTTTTTGTTAAAAAGTAGAGCCGTAAAATTTAAAGAAGTATCAAGCTTCTACAAACGTGATTCTTTTAAGCTAGTTTTAAATAATAGTTTTATCAAATTTCATTCTCTATACAAAATAAAAATGAATGATTTAAGTGAAAAAATATAAGTAGAAGTATGTTTGGTATTTATGTGAAAACGTTATTGGTAAGTATGCTTATTAATTTCAATTTTAAATTTTTTTGGTATTCAAAATAAATCATTCTTTTTACACTTGTATCCCTCATTTTAATTCTATCCCCGTAAATGCGTGCGATAGTTTTTTCTCCTTCTGTTATTCATTTTACCTACTTAAATTAGTTAACACATTTTTATGTTTTCTATGATTTTTATGATTGAAAATTTAGATCACACATCAGTCCGTTCATTTTACGAATTTTTATTACTATTTCTTCATTTATTATTATTCTTTGCCAACCATAGACAATTCAAAAACACATTTGAACTGATAAACTTTGACATAAACGAAATAAATAAGCTAAAACATTGCAGTTTGTTTTTAAAGAATTAGTTTAAAAAAAGTTCAAATTTTCTAGTTAAATTTTTCATTTCTACTGATATATTTAAAAGTTTTACATAAATCATTAAAAAACATTATGATTAGTATCAAGCCAACGACTCCTATAACTGAAAGCCTCCACACGGTTTTTTTACAGGTAGTCCGATCAGACTACTGTGAAGGATATCCATTTTCCGAACGAGTCACTTAATTCAAAATCTAGTTAAAATAAGAAAGTGGTAGCAAATATATGACTAAAAATTTGTTTTATTTATGAATATTATTGGTTTGCCTTATTCACTTGTCAACCACTACAGATTCAATTCTCAAATATATATGATAAATTTCTCTCAATAACTTTTCTAAAAGGTTTTGGGTTTATGCGCAGAACTGGTTCACTTTTTAAATAGTCTGCGAGGACTACTTATAAAAGATCGTGTGGAGGCTTTTTGATGTAGGAGGTGATGATCAAGCAGACAATTAGTTTGATTGCCTTAAATATCGATGGGATATTCACATAAAAATGAAAATCCCCTGTCGGCAAAAGAGCATTTTAAATTTAAACTAAAGTATATTTTAACACTCTGACGCAGATGGGACGCCACTTTTATATATTTTTTTCTGACGCTCTAGTTACTAGCAAAATTATTTTTCGATATTTTTAGTCATAAGAAACTGTCTGATATTTGCTAAAAATCTGTTAGATTATTGGAACTATATTCGTACTAAAATCTAAAATTAGTAGTTTGGAATAAAACTTTAATTTATATTCAAAAATTTATTAACAAATGATATTTTTAATTAAAGTAATTTTAATGATGAATAACAGTTTCTCTCAGATCTAAATAATAATCAAAATATTGTTTGGATGTGAGCCGTATTAGAAAAATTTTAAATTTAGGACAAAAAAAGACATCGATGTTTTATACTTTAATTCATAACCGTAAATTATTAAAATCATAAACATAATATTTTTCACTTATTTTGTCCGAAATGAATATAAAATAATTAAAAGATTGTGACAAATATGTTTATTAAAAATTCTGCCTCGAATGGTTAAGCTTGTGCAAATTTCGAAACTTTTTTAGTGCAAACCATATTTCTTCAAGTATTACCAAAACAATTATTAAAATTTAAATTCCGTAAATAATATCAATGAAATATTTTAGAATAGTTATTTTTATACAACTTAAAAATCTAGAGAAATATATGATTAATGTTGTGGAAAATGTTATAACCTGTAAGACGGGCAACACTTTATATTACAAGCTTTTTTTTTATCTAATTGCAAAAATGAATGCAAAAAAATGCTTATATTTCATGTACTCATTTGTATTTAAAAAACACATTACCTCATTTCTTTTTCTTCTTCTTCTTCGTAAAATCTACATAGTAATACTAATAAGATATTTAGAAAGTCTACACATAGGATCAGGTGTATGAAGCTCCTTCACGATTGGGAAAAATACCAGATTCCTTTACTCAGAATCAAATCTAATACAATATAAAGTTTGGACTATAAAGTATATGGAATGCTTAGGGCAAAAAAAGGGATTGCTACATTTCTTTTTACCGAAGTTACATTTTTGCATCCAATTGTCTGTGCTTATTTTATAATATGTACAGTCCTCAAAAAAAAGGAATCACTCTGAATAACTTTCGTTCTTATGCTCGGATTTTCACTAACTAAGTGACAATCTTAATGGTTCCCGGGGGTGACCTCAAATATGCTGATTAATTAGTGCTAACTATTAATTATATTACGAAATCAGACACAAAAACGTACTTTCTCTGAATAAACATATATTTTTTTAACATATTTGGATTCTTAACCTTCAAAATATAGAGGGTAGCCACAATCTGGGAAATATGGTCCCCATAGTTTGGTCAGGACAGCGATCCAAAGTTCGGGTCCTCTAATGTTCATTTCACTTTTTGCGTTTTTAGTCATATTTTTAAAACTAATAAAGCAATTCAAAGAAAAATGCACTCACTTATAAAACCCATTTACTGAAAGATAATTTCATGCAAAAAATAATTTTTAATAATTATTTATTATTTAATTTCATCGTGGAGAAAAAAATTTTGAATTATGAGGTACAAATTTTTTTATATCGTATTAATCTACGTAATTTTCTATATCAATATCTAAAGTTTCAACCGTTTTTATATAGTAGAAGCCAAGAAAAATTAAAATTAATTATTTTTTAAAAAAATAATTTGGTCACAATGAAGAAATATTTAAATGCGGCGATTAATCTTTAATTGTGGTTAACTTACGAGGACTTGATTTACGCCCGCATAGAGTAAAATTTCATTCATATATTTTCGCTGGTAACCGATTGCTAATCCTTTTTTTAAATTATAAAATACGATGTTTTTTTAGTTTTCTAAAAAGTTATTCTTAATTTTATAAAGAGATTTGAATAAAACATTTAATTGAATAAAAACATTTTATTAACGAATGTTGAGTTTTATAACAGCGTGTTTCTGATAGAATGTACTTATATATCAGCTTTTTTTTATTTTAATTATTAGTTTAATCTTTTATTAATTGTTGCAATTTCAATAATATACCAAAGTATGCATAGATTTGCAATAATATGTTTATCAATATTTTCAGTATCTATTTTATTATTATTAATATGAATGCGTAGTCAGCATTTTTAAGCATCTTAAAACTTCTTTACATCTTATATATAGCCTTAATCTCAAAATAAATTTGTAAATTACCTGTCTGCGCGTATTTTGTAGAATTATTTTTCTAACTTTAGAATTGAATTTTAACTTTTCTCAAAATATTATTTTTTATGGTGTTATATATATATATATATATATATATATATATATATATATATATAATACAAAAATTATAATACTTTTGTATTAATAAAAGAATTAAATTCGTTTTCATGAAAAGTCGTTGTTAAAGAATAAGCGTAGGGATGTTCTATTTTGGGAATTCAAGGCTGATAACATATGATTGAGTTATTTTTAGAATCTCTCCCTCTTTAACTTCCATATTAGGAAGCAGTAAATAAATTTTCCTTAATGCGTAAGGATACAAGTATTTCAGAGACTTTGCCTTTTTACTCCAATCTGTGTTTGTATAAAATGTGGGAGCACTAGTTTTTGCGGGGCCTTTCCATCATGTTGTGATCCTGAAGCTGTTCCGGAATTGTCAGAAGTTTTGTCCACTCCCTCCCTTGTGGAGTGCGGATGTGAACTATGTTAACCACTAGCCTACCTTTAAATAAACCTCTTGGGAACATATGATGGCTTACGACTGCATTTTTCAAGCTAAATACAACTCTGATAACAGGATTGTAGCTCTGTTATTATATATAAATATATATATATATATATATATATATAAATATATATATATATATATATATATATATAAATATATATATATATATATATATATATATATATATATATATATATATATATATATATATATATATATATATATATATATATATATATATATATATATATATATATATATATATATATATATACCGGAAAAAAAAAATAAAAAAATACCTGGAATTTTATAAAACCTTCTGATTGCGTATCAGAATCGCCCCTCAAATTTCTCTTTTTTTTCTCTTCCTTACCTGAAAGACTTGGACTGAGGTGTGAAAGCAATTAGCCCTACAACTCTGCATATATTTATAATAACTGATGTAAATTTGGTTTTAGTACAACTTTTTTACACAAATATTATCTTTAAAAAATTTAAAAGATGTTTCAAAAATAATTTCATTTTCATTTCTTCATTTTAAATTCAAATTTTATTTTCAAAGTATTAAAAAGAATACTATTTTCTTTGCCCAGAAAGCGGGTCCAAAAATTCTCTTCTTGGTTGCCTATAGCAACAGAGACACATGATGTCATGACGTCTTGTCATTCATTCAATTTCTTTATGGTTGTTTTAAATTATTTCACTTTCTATGGGGAGGTAATTTGGCATTTTTTAAAATCTTTATTGTGACCAAATTTACGATCCAATTTTTTCGAAATTTGTCTACCCCCCCCCCCCTATTTAAGGAGTCAGAATTCCAAATATGTAAAATAAATATATTTTTGTTCAGGGAAAGTACGTTTTTGTGTCTGATTTCGTAACTTAATTAATTGTTAGCATTTATTAATTAGCATATTTGAGGTCACCCCCAGAAATCATTAAGTTTATGAAAATCCGACCGTTAGAACGAAAGTTATTCAAGGTGATTCCTTTTTTCTTTTTTTTTTTTTGAAGACTTTACATATTTAAGAGAGCTTTAAGAGTTAATCCTTCGGTACACATTTGATTTTAAAAAATCTTTACCTCTTTTTGAAAATTCATCGTTTTTTTGCTTTTCAGTATAATCTTCATCATGGTAATAAGATCTTCGGAAAATCTACACATAGGACCAGCAGTATGTATCTTCTTCATAATTGGGGGAAATTCCATGGAGATTCCTTCCGTTGGAATCAAATCTAATAAAATAAAAATTTTAGATTATGAAGTATATGACGTGTTATGAAGAATAGTGACAAGCCACAATTTTTTATCCAAAAGTTTTTTCGCATCTAATTGTTTTTGATATTGTTTTCCAACAGTTACAAGTTCCTGGAATTTCTATTAGATAGTTACATAATGAAACATTTTATTCCCTAAATGGAAATCTTCTGGGTTATCCCTTCAAAAACTTTCTTTTGAATTCTGTAATGTGGCTTATCTTTTTTTTTTACTCTAAGATCATGTGATTCCAATATGAGAATAACATTCATGTTGAATGAGAATATTATCCGCCCCAACTGAATTGGGCTGAATAAGAATATGTTGGTATCTAAGGAAACTAGTGGCCCTTTAACCATTCATCTTGGTCTTGATCGATGAGGTGGTGGGCATGTAAATGACTATGTAGAAAATTTTGACTGCGTAGTTATGTACAATGTGGTTAATAAATCATAGCCTAGTAAATGATATAAAATTAAAGTTCTACTTGAAAAAAAAAGTTCAAGTTAGGGGAAAATACAGCTTGTGTGATGGAGCATGATCATGTATAAATTATTAATGCTTAGAATATGATGAATCATCTTAATATGCTGCAATTGGCGAAATGTTTTTATGTTTGATTAGATTTACAAATAAGAAGATTTCGTTTAAGTTGGCTGCTGAGTAAGATGTGGCTTTTTCCTAAATATTTATATTTAAATTTGGCTATGTGTATCTATTGTATTTATTTTGACGTCATGGTGTAATAAAGTATCATTCCTGGAGAACTATCTAGCTTTTGTTATTTTGGCAGGCTAATAATTTGTTCAGCTGAGTTTGGATTATATTCGTTTAGACTGATAAAGTATATGTAAGTATAAGGCGGATCATAAATAAATAGAGCAATCATTTGAGTTTAAACTGCCATACTTATTGAAAGGGCAAGCGGGCTGTAGGAAAAAGTTTACCGTGTGGAGCCTTTCAGTTGTAGGAGGCGTTCAACTAACCCGCAATTGCGTTACATAAAGAAGAAAATGACGAAAACCTTCCCCGGTTAATACTCTTGCTCATTATCCTTCTACCACTGAGTATATTGTACTTCAGCAATGAAGTCGCATCTACCTCATTGGGATCACATAGTTTAAAGCAAGCTGCTTTTTACAATTTCCATTACTATTATAAAGTAAGGTGCTTGAATCCCGTTAACAGCCACTACATAGACCGCTAACCTTTATGTTCTACTACATATATAAAAAGAAACATGATGGATGGGATAGGAGCCGTTGCGCGGCAAAGGTGCCCAGTTCAAATTTCAAGACAAGACAAGCTCTTCGTGGTGAGGCCTTTAAAGTGTTGGATATATTACAAAGAATTCTGAAAACTTCGATTTTTAAATGTCTACCACTCTATGAAAAATTTTACAAAAAGCATAGTACTTGTCAGGCCTAAAAATTTCAATGAAAGCTAAATTTAAGCATTTTTCAGTAGTCTTATGAAACCTTATTTATCACTAACTTATTTCTTCCATATCTTGAGAACCATCTTATTTTACATCTAAACTGGGCTGAAAGATCATTTATAAAACCACTTGAAAGAGCAAAAACTAGTAAGAATATAATTTCATTCTAGGAAGATTAAAACATCTAACGCTATAAAACTTCTTTTAGGAGTTATAATATGGATATAGGATTGTTTTTTATACGAAAAAGAAAAATAAATAGAGATGAATAGTTAACAATTAAGAATATTAAGAACTTAGTTTACTCCTTCAGAAAACAAAACAGAGCTTTAAATATTTAAGGTTAATTTGAATTTTTTTTTCAATAGTTATAAGAAAATATCTTTGAAAAAAATATTAAAACTAAAGCTTGTCTTGTCATTCAAGCTGAGCGCCTGGGTCGTGAAACGGCCCATATTCCCTCCATCATGAAATAGTACCCTTTTGCAGGCATTTATTAAGGTTAGCAGTCGTTGTGATTGCTATTAATAATTCTTAAGCATTCATCTATATGACTTTATATTTGTAAAAAATCAGCTCACATGATTATATCCGCAAAAAGGAGTGCTTTTTTTGCGGATATAATCATGTGAGCTGATGAAGAGATTATATCCTTTCTTTATTTTGTTTTCCGGATTTTTAATATTTCTTCCCTCAATTTTTTCTCAATTATATAAGCTAAAAAATTGAGAAAAAATTGAGGGAAAAAATATTAAAAATCCGGAAAACAAAATAATGAAAGGATATAATCTCTTCATCAGCTCACATAATTATATCCGCAAAAAAGCACTCCTTTCTGCGGATATAATCGTGTGAGCTGATGAAGAGATTATATCCTTTCTTTATTTTGTTTTCCGGATTTTTAATATTTTTTCCCTCAATTTTTTCTCAATTTCTTAGCTTATATATATATATATATATATATATATATATATATATATATATATATATATATATATATATATATATGGGTGATTCTCACGAAATATGACAATTCACTGTCCCTTGCTCCAAGATCTAATACTATTATACAAAAAGAACTTTTTTTTTAAAAAAATTAATAAATAGCATCGCTGTTAACATTTTAAAACTCTGCACTAGCAATGACTGTTTTGTATAGTTAAAAAATTTAATTGAACTTCAAAATGTCATTTTCCTGGCATGTCCCAAACAATGTTTCCAATAATAACTAGCTTCAAAACTTCCTATTAATTTTTCAACATCTAATTTTATTTTTTATCTCAGCCATTGTAAGCATTTTTAGAATATACGCAGCGGGTATTATTTACAAAAACTTCGTTTAAAAAAATTTTTGATGTCAATAATTTGTTTGTCCCAAGAAAATCTGTCATTTTCCTGGCTTCTTTTATTTAGCGGTTTATAGCCAAAATAGTTACAGCCAGCAATCAATCAATCAAAGATTGATTAGATACCCTCCTATATGAACATGTCTTGTTACATGAATAAAGAACCAATTTTCTGGTTCAAAATCTATTTCAAAAAATTTTTCAAGGTGAGTAGGTTTTTATATAGTCATTCTCCTGGCTTCTTGGAATCATAAATAACATAAATTACATAGATTTATCTGAGTTATTTTAAGAAATCCTGTTGTTTTCTACAGAATATAACCATCTTAGGCCAAAATATTAAATTAAAGTAAAGTTATATGCTATAAAATGGCGAATTTGTCATTATCCTGGCTGTCATTTTCCTGGTTTATGAATGACATGGCATTGAAACAGTGACCAGAAAATTTTTTAAACAGTTGAATGTAAAGCAAATATTAACCTAATATCAAGTTTATGTAAGATTGCTATATGACTGAATGTAATCAAAGTTTTTTTTTATTTAATGATTGATTACTACGCACAATTTTATTCTGTACATATTAGCAACAAAAACATTTTTGATTCTTTCTACAGTGGATAAAATAATTAGTTTAGGCAATTCATGGTCCACCTAACATAAAGGCCTAGGTTTTGTCACTTACTAATAGCTTAAAATGACTATTTTTTCAAATTTAAAAGCTAATATGTCATTTTCCTGGCATTCAAGATTTGGTGAATTTCTATTTTGTTGTTTTTTTTCTCGAGCAAATGTCAATAAACTACACTGCTGTCTCTAAGGTATTAATAAGTGTAACTAAAGAAGTAGACAAAAAAAATTTAGATTATTTTGAAGACTTTAAATTTGAAGAAATTTTTTGGTCCGAATTGTCATGTTTCGTGAGAATCACCCATATATATATATATGTGTGTGTGTGTGTGTGTGTGTGTGTTTGCGTATATGTATGTATATATGTATGTATATGTATATATATATGTGTGTGTGTGTATATGTATGTATGTAAAAATCCGAAAGCGACGTAATTGAAACTTTAATTTTAAAGTGAAAGCTAATATTAAGAGATTTATAACTTCCTTATAAAAACGTTGATAGCAGTTTTTATTTTTTCGGGGTGCATACGATGCCTGTGGCTCTGGGTTAGCCTATACTACTACCACTCATAACACGCATTAAACTTTACTTACTTCTACTTGGCTTATGTGCAAATAAACCACAAAAATGAGATGGAATCCGGAGACTGCCAAGAAGATCATTTCCCAATCCGATGACAGACCCAGCAGAGCTTATTAATGCTGCTTCTCCTCCTATATTCAAGGAAAATTTCGTGTTTAGAGGCAATGGGCGAATAAAGTCAATTATCACCTAAACAGTAGTAACTAATGTTTTTGGGGAGTGTGCCACAATCTGGAGAATAAAAAGTATACGGGTGACTTTTCTAACGTGCTAAAATCCTTAAGAAAGGGGAGAAAAACGTTACTTATATTCTTTATTTACATAATTAAAAAAGTATAACAAAAAAATTGCCTTTTTTGGAAGATAACGTAAATAAACAGTCTATTTTCATTAAAAATTACTTCAATTAGGGGCTCGGTGTTAATATATATAAAAATAAATATAGAGGATACGGAGAAGGTTCTTTCTTTTCCATGAATGTGATTGAGATTATAAGTACATAGAACACCGCCAGTTTCAAACAATAAGCCTTTTTAATTATAAGCAGCGTAGACCACGAAGGTCCCAGGAAAGAATTGCGCAAGTGTGGGTGGAATGAAAACTTGCAGCAATTAAGTAATTACTGAACCAGGTGAATTTCCTCTGCTCTGATGATAAGTTAACTGCCACGATAACAATTTTCTTAGATTATCTTCCATTCTTTTGTTAACTTCTGCTATTGTTTCTTATCATTATAATTATTATTCTCCAGGTTGGCTGGCAAAAGGTGAGATCTCTTTCAGAGTTTGAAAATGTAGCAATGCCTTTGATTCATTCGATGCCTCAAATAGTTCAGGCGATAAATAACAGTTCTACTGCAGAACTCTTATGGCCAATGAGATGCTTGAAGAAATAGATCTAAAAATTTACTTTCTGGAAAGAGATTTGTTCTGATTTAAATTTGCTCTGATGATTGCTTTCTGAAAGAGAATTTTGTACTTTCAGGGAAACCACAAGAAATTTATTAAAGTTCATAAGGACCTATTATCGAGGTAGTAAAAATAGTGCAATTATATTTCCTAGTATGCAAAAATTTCACCATATCTAACATGAAATCCCAATATCAAACAGGACTTTTTTTATATCAATCGAATCGGTAATCGAATCTCATATCGAAAAGTTAATTTATTTTAAGGCCACTGAATTGCTTGAGTTAATTCCTAAAAGAAAAAATTTTGACATGCAGAAAGAAAAAGTTACCTGAACTGCCTCCGCACGTCCTGGTTACATCGTAAGGATTGCATGTTCTCCCATAAAGTTTGTTATCAGTTTCAAGCGAGTTACAAAATTCCGGAGCGTTGGTTAAAGCTAGAAAAATCCCACCAGCATCTTTTAAAATACTCACAATCGGTGCATCTTTTTCAGCTATTCTGTCTTTGAAAATCAAACTGCCTGCAGTTTCTTGAAAACCTAAATGATTTATTAATCTAATCACTATATTGATTTATAGAAAAATATTTGAATAGCTGACGAGTATTTACATTTACTGTCAAAAAGGCTACCAACAAGCATTTTAACATTCAATATATCCTTTAAAAACTTAAATTATAAGAAATATATTCAGAAATGAAATTTCAAATTGCAGATATGAAAATATCGCTTTTGGAAACATCATAACTATTGTTGAAACTCATTTATTTAACTTTATTTTATAACCATTGCATTTAAAAAAAATGCAAACATGTTGCTGTTCCTTTAAGAAATTTGTTTTCCTAGTGATTGCAGCTATGGCTGAAGAATTTGGTATAGTGGCGGATTTATTTTAAAGATTGTCATCGGGTTGAAGTAGGGATACGACAGAAATATTTTAAACAAATATTTTTTGACTTTATTGTGAAGCCTTTTTAAAGTTGAGGAAAACTAACATGGCCATGATTAAAAAAATTTATGTCAACGTAAAATATTAAACAGTATCTCTTTTTAGAGATACGAAATGAGTTTCTTAGGCACCCATTACGTATATTTTTGTAACACTAATTAATGGTCTAACTGAGGCGTCATCGAACCTGAAACCACTCAGTTCTAACGCCAAGAAGTTCAAATTTTCAGTGAATGTATAGTTGCTAATGGATACTTAAAAGAATAGGACGAAATCTAATGTTGGTAAGCCAAAAATAAAGCCAACCCCGCATTATTAATGTTAAATTTAAAATAATTAGGCTATGCGTAAAACACCAAAAAGATCGTTAGAATATTTTTGTAGTTACAGAAATAAGTATCACAAATGGGCTCTAAATGAATTATATAAAAGATTCATTTTAAAAAAATCTATACACTCGATGTAATTAGAATGAAGGTTACGCTATTTCCACACTTTTCCTCTCTCCATTACTATGGTTATGGAGAATCTTGCTTTTTTCCCTTTCAGTAAGAAATGGATATGAATTGACGGGAAGAAAAGCGTGATTTGTGAATAACATGCACTATAAAAAATTGATACTTAACTATCACAAAAGTTACTTCATTTTTAACAAACCCTTTTCCTAGTTTATGCTTCGAGCAAGTATTTCGTAAAAGTCACGAAATAATTATCGTCCCATCTACGAGGAAACGAATTTCGTCAAAATTAAAGATATATTCCGTCATTCCATTTTTTCAAAAGAAGTGGGCACCTTATGGGTGGATCAATAATGCAGAAAGGACAGATCAAACAGAGATATAAAATACAGCTATGCCAGAGGCGAGGTTCAAACACGGTATATTTTAGATATGAGGCCAAATCCTTGACCACCATACTGCCGATCAGCTGAATTCGTCACTTTAAATCCGATGGTGAAGACTTCATTCTAGTCTTGTTATTCTAGTAAACAATCTCCACAATTCACTACGATGAGGTTTCGAGTTGAGAAAATATTTTGATATATATTTGAGGGTTCGCGTTTTGTCACAAATCGCGTGATTTCGTGACGAAATAATTCTCAAAATTATTGAAATATAGCTCAAGGATTGCTGAATCATCAAAAGTGAGAGTTTTATTTCTGAAAATACGCCAGCGGAGAGGAGAAAGGTGTGGAGACTGGTGAATTGTGATGCTTATTCTATTTGCTTAGAGTATAACTGAATGTAGTATGTATGGTATACTACCTTTCACTGTTAGAATACATTTAACAGTAAATGGTACTCCAAGTAGTGGTTTTTCTTCTGAAAGGTGTTCAACGGAAAATTCTCCTGATTCAATAAGATCATCCACTCTTCTTGCCTCTTTAATTGCGTTATCAAAATTATCCTGAACTACTGCATTGATATAAGGTTCTACTTCAACTATACGATCAATATAGGTTTGAATAACTTTCTCAGATTTCAGCTAAAACATTTAAAATGTTCCATAAATAAATTTGACACTAAAATAAGTCACTGCAATACAAATCGCACAAATAATTCTTTTCAAGTTTTAGAATTATCAGCGGAATTCAAATTTTGAAAACGATAACTTGTGAACAGTACGCAAAATAATTATCGGTGAACACAAAATAATAAAGAGTAAAATATACAAATTATGCAAAATTAATAATGAGTAAAATATAAAAATTTTACTATTCTCTTTTATTTCAGTTACATCAAAGTCCAAAATTTGAACACAACAGATTGTAAGGATTTTAATAAATAATCATTAAAAAATAAAACGCATTTAATTATTTGTATCAACTGACTTCTCACAAATTTTAAATCTTATCATTTTATATTTAGTAATAAAGTTTTTATTCTATGTAATTCTAAAGGTTTCATTCAATATTTGTTAATTAATAAAAAAGTATTTATAATTGATAAAAGTAAATTTTTTATTAAAATATATCTGCGTAAGCAATATCTTAAAGGATGTAAAGAATAAATATTCTTCATGTCTGGTCAGAGTGTAGAGTACTCGTTTAACTGGGCACTATACCTTGGAGCTTTTACTGTATATATAAACATCATTTGATTTGATTATAGAGTTTCAGAGATACAATAAAAAATTACGAGAAAATTTAACATGTAAGGCATATAAACTAAAGATGTACCAGGTGTTGTTTCATAATTTGTTCTTTTTCACGCCTAGTTTAATTTAATTCTATATTTTAATAACATCATACCCAACGTTAATAACAAAATATTTTCTACATTCCCTTCAACACATGAAAAATTTCCAGTGTCCTGCACACTCCAATTAGTGACCCTGGACTTTTCGAACACGATATTTTCTTTCACGCATAGATAGTATCACCCTAAATCTGTTTAATCCAAAAAAGTCTATTATTTCACATCTCTTACGATAGGTGAAACAACTAATTAAACCACACTCCACGATTCATTTCACAATACGCAGCCAAACCACAACCTGACTGAAATGCTCATTACCTAATGAGAAACCTAATTCCAAATTCTAGTTAATTTTTTCACGGATTTGAAACCATGCTAGTTGTTAATGGTTAAAAAACTATAGTTTTGTATTCATGGGTTTTTAATCATACTAGTTGAAAACGGTTTCAAAATCATTAAAGTAAGTAA
The DNA here is from genome assembly GCA_949128135.1 of Parasteatoda lunata. NCBI lineage: Eukaryota > Metazoa > Arthropoda > Arachnida > Araneae > Theridiidae > Parasteatoda > Parasteatoda lunata. The sequence continues at coordinate 44,889,891 of OX421978.1, read as the reverse complement.
TGTTCTTTGCAGTAAAATTTCTGGTTAATTGGATTGACTGACTGCTGTTGATTATTTTACCGTGATTTTAGAATGAAAATTTTAACAGTGTATCAATACCAGAGATGCTAACTTGCTCCGGACAGCAAATATATATTTTAAAGTGGTAGTTTATAAATTGTGATTCTTGGTTTAATAAATTCAATTTAGTAGATTTTTATCCACCACTAATTCTAAATAATTCTTAGGCTTATATAATTCACCACTTTATAGTACTTATGTCATGCTATACCTTTTATAAAGCAAGCAAAAGTAGTCAAATATTTGCAAAATTTACTTTGTAGTTATTTACCATTCTTTTAATTATTTTGGCGTGTCCGGAGCAGTTGGCATCTCTGCAGTACGTATTTCTTTCTGAAGTAGACTGATTGAAAAATATTTTGGCCACCAGTTTTTATTTATTTGAAATAAATTCAAGTGCAGTGTCCCTTGCAAATTGACGAGTTTGATTAATAAGCGTAGCGTAGGTCAGTGATACTCAACCTGTGGGGCGCGCCCCCTAGGGGGGCGTGAGCATATCCAAGAGAAAATATTATTTAAAAAAATTGATTAACTGGCTGAAAGTAAAGCGCATATACACACGGAAAACAAAATATATTTCGACTTATTTAATAACTTATTGAAGTGAAGCAACTTATTAAATCAATACTAGTGTAAAGCCAAAGGTGGCTTTGCTTTGAGGATTTTTCCAAATTTTCTGGTTAATTCTGTGTGGCTGAAATTTTTTTTGTAACATCTTACACCTACCTATCTCTGATACACGTAGACTTTTAATTGTAAAATAAAATTTTATTTATTTTATAGTACAATTTCAAAATTGTAGCTTCTGCGTTTATAGTATCCTACAGGATCCAAAGGTGGGCCATATATTGAAATCCCTTTTTCACTTACTCAAATTATCTTTTGAAAAGACACATGGACTGAAAAATGCCTTTTGAGAAGGCACTTTAAGTTTCTTGCTGGTAGGGACAAGTTTCCCGACTTTAAAAAAAATATTTGTTTTTAGAGTGTATAATTTCTTTTGCATAACATTAACATTGATAGTTCTTGTGTGACGTACCTAGCGATTCTTTTGAGTTAACTCATTAGAATAAATCAAGAATTACTCAATTGATTCTTTCAAAAGGGTGAACTAACCATAAAAGGTAAGTAAGAGTTAACTAACCATACTAGAGTTAACTAACTTAACCCATAACTAGTACAAAAATACCCAAATTTACAAGAAAATGCTAGAATCTACCACAAAAAAAGCATAACTATCACAAAAATACCTGAAAAAAACTACTTTAAAGGGCAAAAAAAAAATCATTATTAAACAAAATATCGCAAAATCTACTAAAGTGCATAGAACGTCAAAATATTATAAAAATTTAAAAATACCAAAGTTCCACATTTGCTTAAAATGGAATAAATCAATTGGTTTTCATTCAAATCTTTTCTTTTTGAGAAATATATACTACGTACTGATTACTGATTTATAATTAACTCCTTCATAGATTTCACGTTTGTTTCCAAAGGTGGCACATGTGTCCCCAAGGTGGCACCGGTGTCGGGCCACATTGGGAACATGCATATGGTCCCCATTTGCACGACTTAAAACTATTAATCTGATAGATTAATTCGAATTGAAATAATGTGATTAAAGAAAAAGAAATAAACTTTCAGAATCATATCATAACTCAAAATTCTAAAAATTTAAATACATATAAATTACAATATCTTCTTATCAGAAATTAGAGCGACAACTGGAAAAAATTAAATAACTTCATACAATGAAGGCCATTCAAGGAAATCTCTTCCAATACAACCACCTGCACCTCAGATACAAGATTTACAATGCATCAGGGCCATCTTATGATTCAAAATAAAATTAATTCTACTTTAAGGGGGGTTTTAAGCAGAAGGTGGCCAGCGTTAGGAGCACTGGCCACCTTTGCCTTACCCATCTTACTTAATCAAAACATACTAAATTCAAACCAAATTTAATAATTATTAGTGACTTCCTTGAGCATGTCTGTTGAGCAAAATGTTTCAAAGAAAGGCTTACTATTAGAAATAGCCACTCTCAGTTCTGTTTCTATATTTAGCCGAGGTCTATATTTTGTCTTCAAAGAAGCAACAGCAGAAAATCTAGTTTCACAAAGGTATGATGTTGAAAAGGGTAATAGAATGCGGAATGCCCTTGGTTTTAGTGCAGAAAAATCATCCTCTACTCCTGCCAAAAATTCAAATAGTGATTTATTACTAAATTGTCTTTTGATTTCGAAACTTGTCGTGAAGTCTATGAATTTATCTTCCTCATCAATTGAGAGTCAGTCAGGTGTCTTATGAAATGAATCCCTAACCCACTCTTAACTTGCAATCAGCTCGTCAGCACGAAAATAATTTTCAAAATTCTTTGCCAGCATGGCTAATGATTTTCAGTGATTACAAAAACAACTTTTACGTGTTTTTCAGCCTTGTAAGTTTTAGCACATTCATCCACATTTGTAAACATTGTTAGGTTTTTTTTGCTTTAAATTTCTGTCCCACAATTCCAATGTTCTACAAAAAGCATTAACTTTATCACTCGTATCCAACATATGTGTATTTGCTCCTTGGAGATTTAAGTTATTTAATTTCTCGAATATGACGACCAAGTATCTCAATTTCATCACAAATAGACCACCACGAAAATTGTTTGCTTCCGGAATATTATCTTCGTGTAGGAAAAATGTGATTTCTTCTCTTAATTCATAAACACGTTGCAAAAATTTCTCACGTGATTAACATCTTGCCTCGCAATTAAATAGTAACGCTGAATGTACTGAACCCGTGTCTTTAGAAAGTGCGGAAAAGATTTTCGATTTTAGGGGTTTCATTTTTATAAAATTTACTACGGTTAACACAATATTCAAACCAGGACTCATTTCTTTCGAAGCTGAAATTTCTCTGTGGATCATGTAATGTGTCCAGACACATTGAGGCGATTTTCGTTTTGCAAGTGCTTGTATACTTTAGAATCTTCCGGAAATTGAACGAGTGCCATCAGTCTATATTCCGGCCCAATTTTTCCATTCTATGTTTGCCTCATTCATAAAATAATTTAAAATAGCAAATAATGCGAGAGCTCTTGTTTTGAGTTCTATTGGTTTGCAGAAAAGTAGTTCTTCTACTACAGACATATTATCACGAAATCGAACATAGGCAATTAAATGAGCATCTTTATTACTATCTGTTGCTTTATCAAGCTGCATTGAAAACAATTTGCCACGCAACTTCGAGAAAAACGGACACAATACATCTTCAGTTATATCACCAATTCGACGAGATACAGTATCATTGCTGCTGGCTTTTATTTTACTTTTGTTTTGGCAGTTAGTTAAAAATAATTTAAAGGCAGAATTCAAAATACTCAATGTACATTATTGTTGTATACATTTTACTGTAACGGGGGGGGGGGCGATAAAAATTATGGTTGAAAACAGGCCGCGAAAACTGAAAGGTTGAGAAACACTGGCGTAGTTTGTACATTCTTGCTACATGCTAGATAGAATTTCCTTTCTCCATATTATTGCATGAGTATTACTTAAGATTCCCCTCAAACATTTGAGATTCTTTCAAAATAATTTTCCAGTGGGAGTCAACTAACGAAGAATTTTTTAAGACAAATAGATTATTCACATTAAAACTTAAGAACATGAATATCTATCCATCTAGCAGTTTCATAGCTGCCATATTTTTGCACTTGTTGGCTAACATTTTATATAGTGGTAGAATTGATTTTAAAAATTGTTATCATAAACTTAATTAAGCTATGCAACTGTGTACTTAATATTTTTAAAGAATATTGTTACTTTTATATATTTACTTGAATTTATTTATACGTAGTGATGTTCAAAATCATTTCAAGTCTATTTCGTTAAACAGAAATAACAATATTAACGTAAATGAATGGTTACTATATTCTCAATGATAAAAAAAAAATTCTCAATGACTATGCCTATGTGAGGTGATTATCTCAGTTTCGGCCCCGTCAGGGGCCCTAACTCATTCATCTGGGTGGAGAAGTAATTAAACGTATCCGAAGCTCATATCATTGGGATAAAATAAAAAGGGGCAATGCAAGATTAATATAAGCAATAAGAAAAGATATATGTAGGAATATTTACAGAGAAATATAATCTCAGCTCCTGCCTGCCTCCCCCCCCCTTCTTACGGTCTTCAATTGTGCACAGACAAGAACCTTGATATAAATAATGAAGAAAATATTTACAAATAAAAAGGTGAAACGTTTTGATAAAACGCATCAGAGAGAAAAAACACCGTTGCCGGACTGTAGTTAATGTTATCGCTGATTAGCTCAACGTCGAATATTTGATTATAGTTGCAGGTTGTGCAGCTTATTGCGTCATTGAAGAAGGAAGCACGTAAAGGAACTATGTGTTCTTCTATTGATGTAATGTTTAAGTCTTTCCGGAAATCGCTTATTCTGAGTCTACGGGGTAAATTTTTCTCAATGATAAACAAAATTCATAAGATAAGATTATATTTTTTATAAATAGTGGTGGAATAAATTATTTTAATTTTAATTTATTATAATACTTATACATTACTATTGTTAGACCGATATAGCCTGGTTGGAAGGGCGCTGGTCTCACGTTTGTGAGAACGGAAGTTCGAATCCAGCAGGCCCAAGACTCCCTGTGTAAATGGTGACTGGTGCGCGTTAAATCTGTCGGCTCTCATGTCGTCTCAAGTCCTCCATTTTCTCATAGAAAATAAATACCTCTGGCTGTACTGAATTGGCCATTGATCGTTCTCTGGTTCAGATTAAAATTTCGATATGTGGACGAATGAATGGATGTATGAATGGGTCCGCCTTTTAAACGGGTGTAACGTATGGGTGTGGCAGAAAACGAATTCTTGGCCATAGATGGCACCCCTTTTACCTTAATGGCAGACGACAACAACATTATTATTGTACCCTTTAAAACAAGTATCTTCTAAAACTATAGAAATTCCGTAGAGGATATGTGAAAGTCAATAAGTATTGAAAGGTACAATTTTTATTTGAGTACATTTTCCTTACAAATTAGCATATAGTGGCAATCATAAATGTATAAAATAATCGATGTTTGTTTGCTTTTCATTGCTAACATTAAATATTTAAATTCTTAATACTAATTTATAATTCAACGGCTTTTAACTACTCATTCTCTTTTTTGGAGATTTTCTTCTGCAAAATATCATGTTTTTTTTTTTTTTTTTTTTTTTTTTTTTTAAATTATCAAACCGGAAAGCGGGTAGTTAAATGCCGCTGGATCAGAAGATTACACCCCGTCCGATTCAGTTTTATTTTTGGTTCAGGCAGGTTTTAACTCACCTTTCCTTCCCTAATTTCTCTAGCTAATTGATTTGCCGATTTAAGGAGCAACTTGTTCCTTGCTGGTGGTACTGATTTTTGGTCTCCCCAGTAAACAATACTCAAAACAATTCGAAATGTATAGGCGATTGTATAGAAGATGTCTCTCTCTAGCCACCATGTCATTTCAGTCATATTAGTCACCTAGTGGATGATAAATTAAACGATGAGATACAATTAAATCATTATGACTGCTTGTTAGTGAATCATGATAATGTTGTAAACACTTTAATATCAAATATTGTAATTATATATCAAAAAATAATAAGAAAGAAAATTTGATTTAAATTACAACTTGCAGATCTTGCTTGTAGAGTTAGATATTGTATATCTAACTCTAGAACAAGATAATAACTCTCTCAATTCTAGAATTACTATCTTAGTTAGAGTTATTGCAACAAGATAATAACTCTAGCATTAAGCTCTCAGAGTTTCAATTTCATTAGCACTTGAATTGCAACTTTGTTCTCAAAATTCTTTAATGAAATCTCTTTTAAGCATCATACATCATTGAAATCGAGAGCTGTTTGTTTCACTTACTTTTTAAATAATAACAATCTATATTATATAAAACGCTAATACATATGTATCAATAAAACCGATGATATTTCTTTTCTCGCGTTGGCAACAGTTTTCATTTTTAATTGTAGGCGTTTTGTACAAATCTCTAAACTTTTTTTCGTATTTATCCACATAATTAAGAAGTTGTGAACTCATTACATAAACACAATAGCATTTGTCTTCGATTCTCACCGAATTCTAACCGAATATGGTGTGCCACAGCTCCGATTGTCGCCGAGAAAAAAAAACGGTTGGTTGGTTTTGAGTTCTGAAATAGTTCCTTTTCATTGGCAGAAATGAGAAGTGTTATGTTATTGCTATTTTATTTTTAGTTGAGCGCTTTACTATTCCACATTTTGTTATTGTAGCCGAGAAAAAAACGGTAGGTTGGTTTTGAGTTCTGAAATAGTTCCTTTTCATTGGCAGAAATGAGAAGTGTTATGCTATTGCTATTTTATTTTAAGTTGAGCGGTTTACTATTCCACGTTTCTCAATTACTGAAATTTAGAATAGTGTGATTAATAAGAATATGTGAACTGTTTGCAATTTCAAATTAATATTGAAATGTACAGGTTTAGAATTTTCTGCAGTGAAAAGTTTTTGAAACTTCAGTGTTCAAAAAAGTATACAAAAGCTAGACGTTAAGAATGTATCCAATGAGTGAGCATCAGATTGCGAAGCAATTCGAAATGAACTGCGAAAGCAGTTCCGGGGGTTGGCGAGCGCCAGCGAGCAGGGGGTGAAGCCTCCTAGTGCCATATAAAGCGTTTCTAATGCAATGTAATAACAAACAAAATGGAAGAAGTTATGAAGTAAAACCATTAATGCTTGTGTGAACATGTTTCTCAATTAAAACAGTTTATTATCTTTTCGTTTAGTTCTTTTTCTCTCAAATTTTTTTCTCCATTGAATAGTCAAATGTTTTAAGCAGCAAAACGATTAACCCGAATAACGTAATGAAAAAAAAAAAATTTTTAAGTGGCTTTAAAATGAAGAATTATGGTAAGAATTTGTTTACATTCAAAGAAAAAAAATGGGATTCTTTTTGTTATGTCAATTGGTTAAATGAAATGGAATATTTCTATGCACCATTGGGAGAAAGTTTTTCGAACAATAGCATGACGAAGTGTTTGATATTGTAAAATATAAAAAAAAGCTATTAAAAGGATATCGTTTAAGTTCAGAAACTAGCTAAAACTATCAGTATCAAAGATCAGAAACTAGCACTCTGATCCCAATTGAACGCTCCTAGAAAATATATACCAGTTCTCAACGTATATTTCATTTTAAACTAGCACATTTATTTAACACGCTAAGTGTTGTAATTTATTGAACAAATTTACATTAAGATTTTCGATTCAAATAAAGAAACTCATTATTTAATTTTGATGAAAAAAATGATATTATGGATTTTTTTTAAAATTCAATGCTTTCTAATTACTTTCATTTTTATGCTTAAAAGAAAAATAGTTTTCCTGAAATTGAATTTCCTAAAATTGCGAAAATGTAATGACACGAAATTGTTTTGTACTGCGAAATTGCAAATTGAATTGAATTGATTGAATGCGAAATTGTTTTTTCAGAGAAGCTAACTGCTTCGATTTCAACAGAACCTTTTATGAATTGGTAACGAATAAAATTGCAAAACTTGTAGAACCAGGATAATTATACCCAATTTTTAAACGAATCACCACGAGGTAACTGCAATGACCTCGTACTGGTACTGACGTTGCAGTTACATCGTACTGAACCAGAAATAACTTAAATTTCATTATGATTCAAAAATTGTTTATAAAGTGGAGCAAGTTGGCATAACTTTCTTCTTCTTCTTCTTCAGCATGACAGCCCCTTACAGGCCTCGGCTGCCTCAACCACACGTAGCCTCCAACGCCTCCTGTCCATGGCGACTTTTTCCCAGATGTTTATCTTTAACACTTTTAGATCTTTAGCAGTGTCATCCAGGCATCTAGTTGGAGGTCTTCCTCTAGCCCGAGATCCCGAAGGATTTTTGAAGGTGGCGATTTGGACTGCATTATTTTCTGGACCTCTCCAGATATGGCCAGGCCATCTTAATAACTTTAACTGGCATAACTTTAGTCATAACTAATAGTTCGGCCAGAGCCGCGATGGCTCAGGGGATAGAGCGTTCGCCTTCCAATGAGGCGAACCGGGTTCGAATCCCAGTCGATACGAATTCCGCATCCGGCTTGCACTGACCACAGTGCTGACGTGAAATATCCTCAGTGGCAGACGGATCATGGGTTAGAGTCCCCTTGCCGTCAGGCTAACCGTGGGAGGTTCTCGTGGTCTTCCTCTCCATGTAACGCAAATGCGGGTTAGCTCCATCAAAAAGTCCTCCACGAAGGCAAATTTCTCCCAATACTCGATCCAGGAGTTCCCTTGTCTTCTGGATTGGGTTCAAAATTACAAGGCTACGGAGTTGAACATTAGTAGCCGTAAACCCATTAAGTTGGGTCGGCTGTTCAACGACGGTTATAAATATAAATAATAGTTCGGCCACAAGACAGAAAAAACAAGTTAACCCACTGACGGTTCTGCACGTAGAAAGTCATATTTTAACCTGCAGTCTTCACTGCATAGCAAAACCGGTTTTCCAATGTTAATAGATAGGGGAACTGTGTGTAGGGGAGAAACTTTCTCCCAATTTCGCCCATTTCCTTAACCGCCAGTGGGATGATTAACTTGTTCTTCAAATTAGAATGATTGTGTCAGCAATTAGATACTATAACGTATATGTATTTGAGCGTAAAATAATTTTTTTTTAAATAAAATAATTATGTTGTGAAATAACGTTTGTTATAATTTTTTTAAATTCTTAACTACAGAACTGTAAAATTTATTCTTCAACTTCGGAATAAATTAGAAACATTTTAGAAAATAGGGGTTGACAGATATGATATGTTCATTAACAAAACTTAATAAGACATAATTGTTGACATTTCTTTGTAGCAATGCTTAAATATTATGAAAACAGTTAGATATATTTAAAACTTGGTTGGTTTTAAATTTTGAAGATATCGAAATCAATTTTATTTAAACATTGTCATTAAAGATTAACTCTAGCTTATAAGTATTTATAATACTGTATTTATCACTTCAATTATGAATTATTTGATTGAAATTTGAGATAAGAAGTATCTGTCTCTCTCTCTCTCTCTCTTTATATATATATATTATAAAGTCTAAAAATAAATATTTATTATTGGCTAGCAAAAGCATGAATAAAATAAACACTTAAAGAAATGAAAAATAAAAAGACGCGATAGATAAAAATAAAAGCACGAGACAATCTTTGGAGCAACAGAGTTAATGGTTTTTTAGAGATAAGTTTTGTTTTGAAATTTGAGTTTTCTTATAACCCATTGCGGATTTTTCCAGTTTAATTTACGAGATTATAACTAGGAGCAGAAAATGATATGTCCACGTGTACTAAACACAGAAATTAAAAGTGCAGTACCAAAAGACGAGTTTCTAAAGAGATAGTGAAGGTACAGGATAGAAGAAAAGGAATGTCAAATTATTCAAGAAAAATTTGCGACCAAAGATGAAGAAAAAGATGATTGTCAAATCTATCTAGTCAATTTTGTGGTAAAAACTGTAGAAGAAGAAATAACACTGAATGTTAGAACTGAATCATTAATTAAGGAAGAAATGATAGAGATTGGTTCTAATAAAGGTACAAAAAGTTTGCCAGAGATTGTTAGTGACAAAATGAGAAGTAGGGCATTTGTAGGGCATTGTAAGTATTTTTTAGTTTTGAAAGAATAATTTCAACTAGAATTCAGCTGTTCTGTTTTAAAGCTACATACTAAAATTCATATCGAGATCTTACAATTATAAAATTTTGCTGTGTGGTATGTTCTCTAAAAGTAATGAAGAGATAATCTATATATGTATTATTTGAATATAAAATTTTGAAACGAAGAGCATTTCATTTTGGAATTCTCCAGATTTATAAATCAGGTAAGTGTTATGATTTTTATAATAAAAAATTTTCTTGTAACGATTTTCAAACGATTTTCGATAATGTGTAGGAATACAAGGAATGCAACGATTGGCCTTTTTACCCCTTTTGATTATAGTATTTAATGCAGAAGCGATGGTTTTTGCACGACTTTCGCTGCGTAAGACTGACAATGTAAGCTGTGCCAGAATTATCCGGAGATTTTTCCACCCCCCTCCAGTGTGGAGAATGGATGTGAACTGTTACAGCCACCAGCCTACCCTTAAATAAAACTTGTGAATAAGTATTTGGTTCACGACTTAATTATTTGAGTTAAATACAACCAATATAACAAGGATGCAGCCCTGTTATTATAAGCCTCCCAGGATTGGCTTCGCGGAGGAAACCATTGTTTATCCATTTGAATCTTAGGCCGAACGTCCGGCTGACTGGCTACGTCGAAGTTTTCCCATTCCATCGTTCCACTACCTGTACCTCGCCGCTATCTGAAAAGATGTTGGCTGGACTGAAACCCGTTGATGTCTTCTGCCCCAGGAACTCTCAGAGATGATTTGTGCATTCAAGTTGGAAGAAACATCCATGGTAGTGATGCTATACCTAGTGCTCAAAAAGAAATTTCACTTTTCCTCAAGAATGTGATTTGGTGAAAAATTTTAGTGAAGTGCCCTTTAGGTGCGCGTGTAAGAAATCCCGAATATTAATGAAGATCTACGAAGATCTAGGTGCGCGAATGATATTTTTTTTCTCTTCGCATAAATATTCATGAATGAGAAAAAAGTGATTTTTTTTCATAAGTAGTGAACTTTTGATGACAACATATTTTAGTGAACTAAATTTTTTTTATAATGAGTAATTGAATAGAGTAATATTGTTAAGGGTTAGATTGCATTTCTTATGTTTACATTGCTTTTTTTTTAGTTATAATATAATATTGTTACTTATCGTGCATTTAAAATGTTTTTGAAAGAAATAAATGTGGTTCAAACTTCAATTAAATTAGAAACGACAAATAAATTAAATTGTTGTTTAAATTTTTATTTCCTAATGATTTATCAAGATTAAATCGTAATAAAATACTGAATTTTTCAGAATTTTCTTTTAAGCCTAACGATGAAGAGTTTTCAAAAATACTTAAAGAAATTTGTAATACTTTTAATTTTTCGGACTTAGTCAAAATTACTGATATTCTTAATATTTCCAGTGAAGGAAATAAGAATGAAATTTCTTAACACATTTTAACTTGTTTATGTGATTTTAATTATTTAAAAAATTCTATAGTAATTGAAAATCCCTCTGAAGATGAGGATGAAAACAGTCAGTCTGAATGTAAACAAACTCAAACTGATTTTGAATCACATTTACCAATTAAAACTTGTGCAAATCATTTTACACAAGTTAATTAAAATTCTATCAGTACAAAAAGTTGTGTTGATAAGGAAATACAGGTAGCTCATGTTTATACTGACCAGGATATTGAAAAACAAAATCAAAAGTTAGATAAAGATATGGTATCCTATAATCAAAGTTCTAATAATGATGTAAATAATAGAGAACCAGAAACAAAATTAATAGTTATTTTTTCTGATATTGAAGCAGTCACTTCTATATTTAAAGGAGATAAACATGAAAATATTCATTCTTGGTTTAAATATTTTGAAAATCATGCTAATTTATTTAATCATTCTGAAATGCAAAATATTTTATTTGCAAAAAGATGTTTAAAAGGTAATGCTATAACCTTAATTCGAAAAAAAACTTATTTAAATTCATATGATAAATTAAAAAAATCTTTTGCTTGAAAAATTTGGACTTAATTGCAATAGTGCAGAAATACATGCAATGTTGCAAAAAAGAAAGCAAAGATATAATGAAACTCTTCAAGAGTATTTCCTTAAAAGGAAAGAAATTGCTACTCAAAGTGATATTGATGACTTAGCTCTGATCACTTACATAATTCAAGGAATACCAGATCAAACAAATAATAAATCAATTCTTTATGGAGCCAATAATCTTTTTGAATTTAAACAAAAACTTCAAATTTATGAAAAAATTAAAAGTGTCTTAGCCAAAATAAATTTCAAAATAATAAGGGACCATATAAGAAGAAAAAAAAAAAAAAAAAAAACGAGACACGACATTAGGTGCTTTAAGTGTAATGCACCAGGACATAAAGCTCCGGCTTGTCCTAAAAATAAAAATGTAACCCCGAATGTGACAAAACCCAAAATACATCATACAACACAGGAGATCCTAATAAATCAATGTAAATTTTGCTCGAAGAAAGGACTATTGAATCAATTTCACATGGAATTCTCGTGTGTAAACTACCCTAACGATGTTGTTGAAGCAAACGTCCAAAATATGACAAATAAACAATAGCAATTAATAATATCCGGATATGAACTGAAAAATAAATACCTAAATGGACGTCCAAAACCAAAACAGAATAAAAATGAGAATGTAAACAAAGAGATATTATTGAATGCTGATACCGGGTCAACATTTAATATAGTACCAAAAGATATTGTGTCAAAATGAAATATTCCTGTTAAAAATGTGAAAAATTAAATGTTACGCAAACAAAAGGACAATTAACACTTAACAAAATTTGGGAGTTTCCCCTTAAGATAGGCGAAATTGTTAACTCAGTTAAGTTTTTTATAATCGATACTGATTTACTATATGCTTTAATAGGGTTGCAGACTTACAAAGATTTTTGTTTCTTTATTGATTGTGTTGGGCCAGTTGTTACTCAATTTGTTTAAAGACTGATCACCTCCGCTAATTCTAATAGTAGCCCAGATATCAGATATATATATATATATATATATTAGTTTAGCCTTGCTGGTTTTTGTTTTCTCACCATCACAATGATTTTTCATATTAATATCATTAATCAATACATTTCGCTCTGCATTTTTAATCTCGAACTTTCTACAAAATCCTTTTTTAAAATAAATGATTCGTAAGAATTTATAATTGATTATTTTAAAAATAAAATTAATAAAATCAATCATTTATAAGAAATTAAATTAAATCATTTATAAGAAATTAAATTAAATCATTTATAAGAAAAAAATGTTTTCTGAACTTCTGATGAAATTTTAACTTTTTGTCTAAATTAAAATATATTTGTTATGTTTTACGTTAGATTAGCTTTGCTGGTTTTTGTTTTTTCACCGTCACAATGATTTTTCATATTAATTTCATTAATGAATAAATATCACTTGGTAGTTTTTTATTAGGCTCGAACTTTCCACAAAATCCTTTGTTAAAAAAATGATTTGGAAGAATTTCGAACTGAATGCTTTAAAAATAAAATCAATCATTGATAATAAATTAAATTATATCATTTATAAGAAAAAAATATGTTGTGTACTTCTGATGATATTTTAACTTTCTGCCTTAATTAAAATATATTTGTTGTGTTCTACGTTAGTTTAGCTTTGATGGTTTTCGTTTTCTCACGATCACAATGATTTTTCATAATAATTTTATCTATCAATACATTTCACTCTGCATTTATTAGTGTCGAATTTTCTACAAAATCCTTTGTTGAAATAAATGATTCGTAAGAACTTATAAGTGAATATTTTAAAAATAAAATTAATAAAATCAATCATTTATAAGAAATTAAACTAAATCATTTATAAGAAAAAAATGTGTTGTGAACTTCTTATGATATTTTAATCTTTTGTCTAAATTAAAATGCATTTGCTATGTTTTAAGTTAATTTAGCTTCGCTGGTTTTTTTTTCATCGCAATGATTTTTCCTATTAATTTCATTAATGAATAAATTTTGCTCTGCAATTTTATATTAGTCTCGAACTTACAAAATACTTTGATAAAATACTTCTACAAAATACTTTGATAAAAAAGTGATTGGAAAAAATTTCGAACTGAATGTTTTAAATATAAAATCAATCATATATAAGAAATTAAATTAAATTATTGATAAGAAAAAAAATGTGTTAATTTCTGATATTTAACTTTTGATATTTTATGATATAGTAATGATATTTTAACCTTTTGTTTAAATTAAAAAAACTTTTGTCTAAATTTCGTAGGAATTTAGAACAGAAAATTTTAAAAATAAAATTTTTAAGGGTTCTTCACCAAAGCTTTAACAATTCTTAAAATTACAACGAAAGACATCAATTTGCCTTAATAATAACCAAATACATAATAAAATTTTTCCCGCTTAGTTATTTCACAAATCAAAAAGTAAATATTAAAAATAGAAATGATAAGTTTTAAACCATACAATAACTATGTTTACTTTTGCTGTTTAAAAATTGTTCAAAACATTTGCATGTTATTTAATATTTTTTTTTAATATTTAGTATAAATTATAAATAAAAAGAAAGAAAATTACGAGAAATAGGTAATAAAAGAAATTGAAAGAACTTACATTTCCCCAAATATTTTTATAAATCGAAGTAAGGATATACATACTTCTACTTATAGAATTGCTTCAATATCTACACATTTCAGTAAAGCTAAAGTTTTGAGAATCCCTACTCACCTATTTAATCCTGAAAACTTTATTAAATGCCGCCAACTTTAAACTATTCTTTTAAATGTTAAGTGGCTGCTTATGCTTAGCATCCTAATTAAGTTTCAACACTGGGCTAACAATTGTAATCACTGACCTTGTTGGACTGATGCGACAAAGAAAAAAAAAAAAAAAGAAAGCACTCTGGCACGTGTATACAAATATTTATATAAGATGGACCAAAAAATATATCTACAAGGTTCGATTTAATTCGCGCATAATTAAAAATTCAACAGGATTTGTAATCATCTGAAACATTTATGTGGTTGTATAATAAGATAAATTCGCATTTTGCTGTGTTTGCAACTATCAAAATATATTTATAAATGGAAGCATCAGTATGCGTATTCTTAGACTGGTTTTTTTAATTATTTTTTTCTAAAGTGAACGTTTAATGTTATTTTATTTTATTTTATTTTATTTTATTTTATTTTATTTTATTTTATTTTATTTTATTTTATTTTATTTTATTTTATTTTATTTTATTTTATTTTATTTTATTTTATTTTATTTTATTTTATTTTATTTTATTTTATATCCATCGTTGAACAGTTAACCCAATTCTGAGTTTACGACTACCAATATTCAACTCCGTAGCCTTGTAATTTTAAACCCAATCCAGAAGACAAAAGAACTCCTGTGTCAAGTATTGGGGGAAATTTGCCTTCGTGGAGGACTTTTTGATGGAACTAACCCACATTTACATTACATAATTAGGAGAACCACGAAAAACTCACAGGGTTAGCTTGACGTCAAGGGGACTCTAGCCCCTGATCCGTCCACAAGACATTTTACGCTAGCTCTGTGGTCGGTGCACGGCTCTCCCCAGAGGTATTGATTTGTTTTAGGAACGCGGAGGACTTTGCAACCCTAAAGACTTAAATTGTACCAATCACCATTTACTACACTAGGAGTCTTCGGCCGGCGGGGATCGAACTCACAACCACTTGGAAGTGGGCCCAATGCCCTATTAACCATGTTATTCTGGATTGATATAATTGTAAATTAGTATATTTAAAACAAATATGGCAAGCAATTTGCCTATCGGAGCTATTCTCTTGTAACCTTTCATTTTTTCCAACTTTTAGCTCAGTCTGTTTCATCTTTTCGTTGGCTGCGCAAAAAAATAGAATTTATCCATTTTTTGG
Source organism: Parasteatoda lunata (assembly GCA_949128135.1). NCBI lineage: Eukaryota > Metazoa > Arthropoda > Arachnida > Araneae > Theridiidae > Parasteatoda > Parasteatoda lunata. The sequence goes on along the minus strand of OX421978.1, from coordinate 44,874,199 downwards.
CAGTGTAAGCATTAATGTTTTACGTTACATGTACGGAGGTTCCCCAATGGGGGTTCGTGAAAGGTTTTCATAGTTTCCGAGAGGGCATTTATTTTTTTTTAATCAGTTATAATTTTTGAAACCTGTATTTGTATTTCGATCCAATAATCCATGATTTATTTAATATTTCGATTGTCTTTTTGGAATTATCTAAAGTGAAATTGCAGTAAAAAAGAAATAATATCTTGCATAAATTAGGAAATATGCATGTTTTTATGAAAAACTGTATAAGTATTTCCCTTTGCGCCTTTTCGAATCAAAATAAAATATTTAAATCCGTCATTAAGAAAATATATTTCCCTGGTATAACCATTTTGTAGCAGCTCTTTTTAAACATTCATTTTAAAAAAATCCCTAATTTAGCTTTTTTGTTTCATTTGCAGCTTACGTTTGCACACCAAATACTAATTGAGAACTAGGTACTGCTCTAGGAGTCCAAATTCAACTGTCTGACATAAAACTTAAGATTGTTGATGAACAAAAAAATTTCTTCCTTCTTAAATATTTCCAAAATAATCTTTTATTGATGCGTTCACAATTGTAATGCTAAAGGGTTCCTCTCCTGCTCACCTACCCACTGCTTCCGTATTTCCTTTCAAATTGTTTCGTAAATAGAGCACTACGTTCACACTTTAGATACTTTTTTATTTTAGTCTAGCTTGGTTAGTATGCTGGTGCTCTTTTTAAGATGACGTTATCAAAATTTGCAAAATGTGCATCATGATAACCTAGTGGTTTCTAAATCTTTTATTCAAGTTAAATATATATTAAAACTTGTTTTATATACATTTCAAACAAAAATAAACACTTTTCAGAAATGTCCTGTATACACAATTATAAATTTAAGTGTTTAGAGGCTATAGTATTAAGTCCTTATTTCTAATTAGCATGTATAAATAAAATGTTGGTTTAAATATTAGGTTACCTGCGAACATTAATAAGCACAATGAAAATAAAAATGATATATTTTCTCTTTTATTTCCAATGGCGGGGAAAACAATCAAACACAACAAAGGAGAACAATAAACATCAGAAGGAATCACAAGAAGTAAACGAAAGACCGAAGTCATTTCCCCAGAAGCTCTCTCGCACGCCAATGTTTAGCAGTCTCGGAGTCAAGGTCTAAGGCGATAGAGATATTATCGGTTCATAGGTTCTTTAAAATGTCATAGTCGACAAGTCGACAATCAGGATGGTAAGCGATACAATTGTATCGCTTAACAATTAAGCGCTCTCCCAGGCAGCCGTGACCTGTTAGGAGACGAAAAAGGGCTACAGCATCTCGGCGAGGCTTGTCTGGTATAACCTCTAAATCTGCCCACTCCAGTTTTTATTCTTAATACTATCTCGTAGCCAAGGAATGGTATTCATTTTCATTATGTACTTTAAATATAGTATAAAGGAATGGTATGACAGTCCGAAGCAATTTGGTTGAATCAACTGAGTGATCTTTCGAGAAAGGAGGTCAGCCAGCTCGTTACCGTAAATGCCACAGTGGCTTTGAATCCACTGGTTGTTAATGCTTTTGTACTAGAAGCCTGATGAGCTTCCGGCACTGGAGTATCTTATCCGATAAGGTGTTTCCTTGTGAACTAATTGCTTGTATTGCAGTCTGGGAATCTGATAGCAAAACAACTTTTTCAAACTTATAGTGAATAGAAAATAGTTGCTTCAATGCAATAAATAAAGCCTGATCTTCCCCCTTGAAAATGGTACAACTTAGACCTACCTCCTAGTGGTGTACCCCGGGCAACGTCTCATGCGGCAGAGTGGTCTGCAACATTCGGCATGCGATCTCGTGAAAACAAAAATGCCGAACAGTTTGTTTATTTAAATAAACTGTTCGATTTTTTCTCTGTCATTTCTTCCCACTTATTACTCAAAATTTCATTGGTTTTTAAATAATAAAAAAAAAACAACTTTGTATTTATATTTTGAAATTATAGGGGTCGTCGTCGCTGTTTTTTCGTGTTAAATTTTGTTTTGTTAAGCAAAAGCTATTAAAAAAATACAAGCTTTAACCTCGAATATCTTTAGCTCTTATAATTGGATTTTCACGCCCTAAATCTCAATCTTAATGTAATTGCATTAAACATCGAATAACATTGAAATCGAAGTTTAATTGCCTTGCTCAATTCTTATATATATCCACTATGAAATGGAAGGTCAATAGTTTTAACTTGATATTTATTTTTAACTTGATATTTATTTATTTATTTATTTTTTTTACTATGCCCACCTGTGTTAACATCCGTCAATTCAGGCATATACAGGGCGATTTTGTTGACTTCTCTTTCGGGAGCACCATAATAGGTGGGCCAACGTCGCTCCCACAGTGAGAGCAGCTAGTACAGAGAAGGAAAGAACATCCATGCTTTGCCCGGGATTCAAACCCAGAACCTTTCTGATGCAAGGGCAGTTCCCTGCTCCCTACATAGGCCAGTTAGATTTAATTTTATGTTTATCAAATTAAATTAATATTCTATTTATATCTTGTGGATGACTAAAATTAAATTAAAATTAATTTTTAAATTTAATGTTTTTATTAGAGAGAACATCAATTTTTATAAAATAGAACTGAAAGATCTGCATTATGCCTACCTACTTATAACATATTTTTAATGCTTTTTTTTTGTTTGTTAAATGTTTTATAATAAAGAAAAATTATTATTTGACAGCTAAGAAATCAAGCAATTGTCTTTTAAGATGTTTATTTTATTAATTTTTGATGCATAATTCCCATCAAAATCAAAGTGAATGATTATGAATTGTCCACTGTACCATGAGTAATGGAAGAATAAATTTACAAAAAATTCTTTTTATTTTAGTACATTTCTATTGGATTGTAAATATTTTTTTATTAATTAATTTCAGGAAATTATTTGTTTGTCATCACAGTGTGTTTACGAAAGTGCCGCAAGAAAAATGTAAAAGAAGCTTCTCTAAAAATTCTACTTGTCAAGCAACAATATCTGTAGGAGTGAAGATGAACAAAAAACCAACAAGGAAATCAGATTCCTTTACAAAATAATACTTTCCTCTAAGATATGATAAAATCTTTTTCAAATAATCAAACATAATTTTACAGTAATATTTATATATATTTTAAAATCTCATATAATTATTGTACTTATTTTATGTTTTACCAAAACATGGTTTTTTCTTTGCATTTACCCGAAATTCATAACATTAATATTAAAAAATATTATACTGAAACGTACAAAAATATTTTAAACAAATAAAGAAAAATATAAGAATACAATTTAAAGCAAATTAGATATAAATAAATGTGTTATTATTAAAAGACCATTGATGACGCTATTTTATATTTTGTACAAAACTTTAACATTTGTTTTAAAATTAGTATGAGAAATATACTGGGACTGATTTATGATAGATTTACATTTTGTGAACAAACTACGGAGAAATGATATTGGGGAGGAACTACAAAAAGAACAGAAGGCAATGCCGAGAAATCCAATCAGAGAGCTCAAAATCTCTTGGGGATACTGTAGATGTAAAAGTAGTTTATATGCCACCAGGCAATGTCGTCATACGCTAATAGGAGTAATGATAGAGCTAGAATGAACTTTCTCTTTTATTTAGAAAAAATCTAAGCACATTTAATACATTGGTCGAAGAAACCTACTATAAGAAATTAAAAAGTGATATTCAATTTACGTTTTTTTTTACATCGAAAGATAACAAAATAACTCAGCTTTAGCCTTTGTTTTATTTTTTTTAATTATTTTTTAATAATACAACTAAATATGATAATTAATTAACATGTCCTAGTAATCATATATCAGATGTCTCATTTTGAAAATCAGATGTCAGATATATTAAGATATATAAGTCATATAAGTCATAAGTCATATATATAAGTACATAAGTCAGATATATAAGTCATATTTCTCTTACTATTTTTTATTCATTTTTCTATTTTTTATCTATTTTTTTTTTTTTTTTTTTTTTGTTATTCTATGCGACTCTATGAAAATTGTAAATAGATTTCATGTACAGATTTCATGTTAATCATGTTTCATGTTAGTGATGTTTCATGCTAATCATGTTTCATGTTAATATGTTTCATGTTCGGAACTTTGATTATCCGAACCTATTTAATCGGAATATATCTGATAATCCGAATAGATTACAAAGTTAGTTTTTCTTTTAATCAGCGAGCTTAGTTTTTTTCCTCGATTTTAATGACATTCAGCTTATTTGAAGCAATAAATGTAGTCTTCGAATTAACCATTACTCTTCCCAATTTTTTTGAGAAAAAAAATGCGAAAAATCAACATATTTTTTTACTTCACTACTAAATACAGGAAACAAAAACATAACATAATATACAAGTTTTAAGTCAAAATTTCAATTTTTTATGTGTAAAAAAACATTTAATTTACCATCAATTTACTATCCCGGCTTATCTAGTACAAATGAAAAAAGTTAAAGATTAGTCTTTATATGATAGTTTTTAAAACAAGGTACAACACCAGGTACAACACAAGGTGTACTTTCCGAACGCCAGTGAAGTGATGCCCCTTGTTTTTACACTTTTTGCTATGTAAATTCAGCAACCATCGTATATACAATTTCACAAAACACGTGTGCAGTCCCACAATCCAACTGCAAAACTCTCAAATAAAACTTGGCAATCTTCCAACCAGAACAGAATATTCTTATTCTTTTTCTTTTTTTCTCTTCTAGTCGGGTTAAAACGTGATAAAAACAAAACATACTGACAAATTCTACTACCTCCTAGTTTTTTCGGGATAATAAATAATTGCAATTTATACATAGCCAAGTTAACTCAGGATAATCAGTAAAGCAGTTAAACAAAACTCTCTTTCTTTTGCAAGAAAACATAGAATTGCACATTTTATTTGAATAACAAATAAACATATGCTGGTTAGTGAAGTTCGTTGCTCTGGGATTTTGTTGCTTATTCTTCTATAGATCTACAGCCCTTCGGGGGCCCTAGTTTGTACCACAATTCTGTTCCATACAGCTTTCTATTTTGACTTCTTCCTCCATCTGTGGCTCTTAATTATTTTCAAGTCGTCAATAACGTCTTCCATCTACCTTTTCCTTGGTCGGCCTCTGGGCCTGGTTTCCAAAGGTGTGCAGTTGATTATCTTTTTCAAGCTGTAATTATTGTCTCTCCTCTCTATGAGTCCCAGCCATGAGAGGCGCTGAGATCTGATAAAGAAAACAATATTTTCCCTTTTGTGATTTTCTCAATTTCGAGGTTCGGCCTTATTCTCCATTCGCCTCTATCATTAATAGGATATATTATTCTCCTCAGGACCTTTCGTTCAAACATCAATAGGTCATTTGACTTTTTTTTTTTGGTCATTGTCCAGGTTTCACCTGCATATGTCACAATTATTCTGACAATAGTTTTATAAAGTTGCATTTTTAAAGATTTTATAAACAATTTATTTTTCAAAAAGTATTTTTCAAAACTTTCAAAAATAAGGCGTACCGTTTTTATCACATTTTACATCTCGTTTAAGAAAACTATACAATTTTCAGAACGTCTACTTAGTCGGATTTATTAACTGTGTATAAAAATTTTTTAAAAAAAAACTTTTAGGCTATAAATTTTTGCCAAAACTACATTGGTGTGATAAACAACATTAAAAGTCTTTCAAATATTTATGAAATAATTTATCACAAACTAATATTTATTTTTACGTGCTAAATACTATTTTGATTCATCACAGAATAGTTGCGTACAAAATGGCAGATTGCCGAGAAGAAAAAAAATATGATTAAATAAATTAGTAGAAAAAAAAAGAAAAACAAAACATGGTAATTCTTTGCATGTTCTTTAACAAAGCGATTTCACAAAAAGAACCCAACTTTTTGCCTGCCCAACTTTTTATTTTACTTCTTGCTCGAATTCAGAAAAATTGAGAATGCGTTTGGAAAAATAGTCTTTGACCAAACCGCATATTTAAGAAAATTGATATAGTTCAAAATACGTGTTCGATGTAAAAGATCACAGCCATTACAGAAAATAGACTTGGCTTTTTAAGAAAATTTTTGAGATATCTAATTTTCCAGCAAAATTTAGTTTGTGAAAAAGCCGAAATGCCTTTTATTTAGTACTTTGGTCCTTAAATTAACATATTGCCAGCTCTTAACGACTTTGTTTTGGTTTATACGTTAACAACCAGAATATTCTCTAATATTCATGTGTTGTATAAGCCGAGCACGCGTTCCAGATTTGCCGGTAGGCACATAAATTTTCTCTCGTGTTATGGACGCTGGAAGTTGTTTGTACCCTGTACCAAATATTCCGACCAACAGGTTTTTGTCTAGCATACTTTAGATTGCTTATCCTCTTACCGGAGGATATCATCTACATTAACTCACTTCTTATGCAGAACTTCTTAAAAGTCAAGATCTTTTGAATTTTGCCTGACTTCTTCCAACAACAGAGTAATAATAATCAACTATAAAATGGACTGTTTCTGATTCTGTTTCTTATGCAACTGTTATAGAGTCACTTTAAAAAAGTTACCAAGTGAGTTTTTTTTCTCACTATCTACCATGAGGATATTTTTTTGGCACAGTGGTCGGTGCAAGCCGTGAGCAGAATTTGTGTTGTATCATTGGAAGGTGAGTGCTTTAATACCTGGCCCATGCATTACCTCCTACATCAGAAAGCCTCCACACGATTTTTCATAAGTAGTCTGGGCAGACTATTTTAAAAGTGAACCGGTTGTGAGCACGAACCCAAATTCTATACTGAACGTAACTGAGAGAAATTTACCATATGTATTTCAGAGTTGAATCTGTAGTGGTAGACAAGTAAATAAAACAAACCAACCATATTCATAAATTAAACAAATTTTCAGACATATATTTGCTACCACTTTATTATTTTTGCTAGATTTTCTATTAAAGGGCTCTTTCGTTAACAGGTTTACCTTCATAGTGGTCTAATCGGACTACCTATGAAAAACCGTGTGGAGTCCTTCAGTTGTAGGAGGCGTTGGCCAATGACGGCTCCATCAAAACAATTTTAAATATCTTCCATTTTATGATCACTTATTTTAAATAAGTAATCATAAAAGGTTGGATGGAAGGTTTCAAATTATTTATTTTTTAGTATATTGAAACCATACATATGCAATCTTGTATGGTCACTTGTCACTAAGCCTTTGACTTATCCAGTAAATGTCGTGTTTCATACATGAAATTGAGTGACTGAATCATCGTGGAACTCGATGCCTGTTCTATTAATACTTAGAAATTAAGAAACACATTTAACAATACAAATTTTATTGTTAGTTAAATTATTTTGGTGGTCTACCTGCGGTTTTCAGTATGTATAAATATTTTTATAAGTGTGCAGCAGGTTATGCGCCTATTACCCATTCTGAAAACACGTTCTCACTTTTGTTTCTCCTTTTTTTAAGAAAAAGATAGCGAAAACTCATGTTGTTCATTCTTAGCATTTTTTCTTGAAAATTAAGACTTTCTCGTCCAACGTAATATATAAATTATATAATCCTAATTTTGCGATTTGAAGTAATTGAATTACGATTTTTTTTTAAACTAAAGGTGGTAGCCAATCATAATTTTTTTTCTATAAAAGCATATATGTCCTAGCACTTTGTTTTATAAAGACGGTTTTATGTCATTAATAAAATGTAATGTTTAGTTGCATCACCTAAAATCAAAATTGTGGCAATCATTATTCTGTGTCCAATCATGTATGGCAATGTAAATTTTGACACACTTTTTTACACACTTAAGAGCAGCGAAAGATCAAAATACATAATTATTTTCTATATGTTAACATGCGAGTGTGTATAATACAGTTCGAAAATATTGTTAAGAATTAAAATTTAACAATTATCCAAAGTAATAAATAATTACCACTATTACACCCGAAATTGCAATAAAAAAAGTTTGGAACTAGCACATCCCGATATGCAAGCCAAAAAATTGGAAATTGGAGTTTCTTTTTATTTTCCCTTATATAAAAACTAAACTCTAAACTCAGTGGCGCGACAGCCCATAGAGGGGCAAGGCCGACTGTGCCCATCTCAGTTTTCATGACCTTGGGCTCTGGGGTGCAGGAGCAGATGTTCCGGTCAGGAGGTCAGCCGAACGCGGAACCCCCAGTGTTTAGTTCCCAAGCATGCTTGGTACTCATTTATCGACCCACTGAAGGGATGAAAGGCTGAGTCGACCTTGCCCGGCCCGAGGATATATATATATATATATATATATATATATATATATTAAAAAAAGTTTTTCATATATAAATTTGAAAGATTTCCCTGTGCTTTAAACCCTTCATAATTATTGCGAATTTTACCATTGCTTTTACCTTCTCTTTTAACAAGACTATAAGTAACATTAAAAATTGTCTTCCTTCTGACCTAATATATTTTAAATAAGCAATGATGGGAAATTTTTTTAAAGTGGTAGCTAAATTTTAAAAAAATATACCTACTTTAAAACATTCATATCTATTAAAAATATTTAAATTTCGTTTATTGCGTTGTGAAAACTTCAAAATTGATTTTATGAATCTAAATGGAAAGTTAGTTTTATTAAATTTTAAGGAATCTAGAGAAAAGTTCGTCACCCCTCTTAAATTTTCTGAAGGTATGGGTACCATATATTTTGTGAGGTATCTTTTAATGGGTACCTTGGGTCTAGTGGCGGAAGATTGCTTATTGTACTACAAAGAGGGCTTAAAGTTTAGATTTGAAACAAATATAGATAAATATATTTTCAGCTCTTCTAATTCTTTTAGTTGTTGGAAATTTAAACATTTTAAAACTCGTATAAACAACAGTTTTTTATTCAAACTTGAATGCAGATAATATTAAATTGGTAACTTTTAGTTTGAGAAGCATTCTAACGGATACCATTGGTTTGAGTAGAATTTTGACGGAACATTGCTTTTTGTACAGTTCTTTTGTACAGAACTATTTGCATACAGTTCTTAAACCAGCACTCCTCTCCGCAAAGCAAGCAGGTTTTTACATGTTAATATATAGGGGAATAGTGTATAGGGGAGAAACATTCCCAATTTTGCCAATTCGCTAAACTGCCAGTGGGTTCAATGTTATATTTACAGCAAGTACAGACAGATATATTTCAAGCTATTCCAACTTTTTTAGTTGTTGAAAAATTAAACAAGTAAACAACAGTTTTTAAATCAAACTTGAATACAAATACTTAAAATATTCAAAAGTCACTTTCTGAAATATTTTAGTTAAACTTACGGTTTTCTAGCTGAATATTCATCTTTCGCACGAGGTGTAAAAAAGTCAATAACCTTTAATTCGGTAATGAACAAACAGCACTACGGCATCATGAACAAAACTGAATGATGCATATCGTCACAATTAGTAAAGCTAAAATATTTGTTTATTTAGTATTTATTGCGTTAAAATAAACAGAAGCACATATTAAATAGTTCATCCCATCAAACTAAAGATTAACTGTATTCAGTATCATTTAGCATGGCACTATTTCTCGAGGACAACTCATGATAGCCAAAATTTACCACTATCAAATAATAATTTTCGCCGGTACCTATTCCTTTCAATCAGATGTAAAAAAGATTCCAGATTATTTATAATAAAACTGCATCGATAACCAAAACACCTGTACTGCCTACTACCAAAATTAATACAGCATCTTGGGCGTCGATAACAGTATAGCGATCATTTAAAGTTTTCTAAAGGGATTAAGCATCATTTCTCCATATTTTAGTAAATACCTTTCTTTTATTTCAATTAGAACCTATTACAAATATTCTTTAAGCATCATTGGCATCATTTACTGTATGGAGATTTTTTGCATTTCTTTTAAAGAAATTTTTTACATTAAATGAATTTATTTTTCCATCAATTTTCATTTTCAGCATTTTTTTTTTTTTTTCATTTTATTTATCTCTAGTTTTGAATTATATAATTTTATAGAGACATATTTTTAAATTATAATTGTAAACAAAATAAAAATGTGGTTTCAGATAACTTTAGAAATAATTATTTGGTGGCATTTTTAACCTATACTCGATTTATTTGACGTATCGAATAAAAAATTTTCATATATTAAAGAACTTGCAATATACTTTTTTTCTAGATTAAAAGAGTCAAAAGGCAGAAGACATTACTTAACTTTTAAAATTTCTAATGAAACAGAATCCCCCGCAGTTAAATTCATATCATAGGCTATTTGGTATGGAAACAATAGAAGTCAATTTTTTATCGATTAAATGAGCCAAAAGGCAGAAGACATCACTTTTAAAATTTAATATAAACAGAATCACCCACAGTTTAATTCATATCAATGGCTATTTGGTATGGAAACAAAAGATACCATTTTTAAAAATTTCAGTTTTCTAACGCCTTTCCTACATCAAAAAGCCTCCACACGGTCTGTTATAAGTAGTCCGCGCAGACTGTTGAAAAAGTGAACCAGTTGTGGGCATGAACCCAAAACCTTTTATATAAGTGATTGAGAGCAATTTATCATATATATTTGAAAATTGAATCTGTAGTGGTTGACAAGTGAATAAGGCAAACCAATAATATTCATAAATAAAACAAATCGTTAGTCATATATTTGCTACCACTTTCTTATTTCAACTAGATTTTGTATTAAGTGACTCGTTCGGAAAGTGGATATCCTTCACAGTGGTCTGATCGGACTACCTATAAAAAACCGTGTGGAGGCTTTGGATAAGCACTAAGTCCGAAATTTTTCGAAAACGTGTAAGAGAAGTACATCCGTCTTGATATAAAGATTATGATAGTCCTTTAAAGTTCTCATTTTAAAAACATTGCATGCATGATTATAGTCGGATTCCGAGATATGCTCGTCGTTTACGCTATTATAAAAATTCAAATTTTGTCATACTGTTAAAATAATCGCAAGGGTATACTACTTTACGTCGTAAGAGAGCTTGTTGTTCGCGAGGAAATTGTGAAGATAATATATAAAATTCATACTCGCACAAGTTATTTACTAGTTTATCAAGGGAAGCGGGCATAAATTGAATCTAAAAATTGGAGATAACCTATCGAGAAACTAATAAATTTCTCAGCGTTTGTAGCGATGCATGAAAATTTTTTTATTTTTAATTTTACTTAACGTTTTGATGATGTGGTGGGAGTCATACACCTTTAGGTTGTGAAAAATAATCAGAATTTTTTTTATCAGTTTAAAATTCAAGTTACATCAGAATGTAAAACACCTCGATATTTTGACGTAACATGCTAATGATCCCTCTATCTATCTTCATTTAATGGTTTCTTACAAATGAATAAATGCGTTTCGTTTAAAAATATCGCCTGCTCTTCAGAAGTTAAACGCATCGGTTTATTTACCGAAAGCAAATCTAAAATAATTTTTTTTTCCCTAATAAAGGGAGAATAAAACGTTCGGCTGCATTTTCTCCATTATACACAACATGAGGTTTAAGACATTTCCCTGCATTAAGACATTATGACGTGGTTCTCCTTCAGATATCAGTAAAAGATTACAAAGGTTAACACCAAGCCACGATGGGTCAGGGGATAGAGCGTCAGCCTTCCAAAATTATAAAATAAAATGGTTAACACCAGCTCTTTTATTTATTTATTTGTTTATTTTATTTTATTTTATTTTTTTTTTTTTTTAGAGAGAGAGAGAGATGCATTGGGAATATATGTCCATTTTCAGGTCCAAAAACATTGGTAGATAAATTGTTACGTTGATGGATAAAACGTTGCATTTATCAATACATTTTTATTATCTTTATTTGTATGTGAATTTACAAAATTGCGAAATTATAAATTTTGGAATTAAAGAACGGGTGAACACTTATCCATTTGCGAAAGTTGGGTTATTCTCTTTTCAACTTTTGATTTATTGTGAATAAAGTTTTTGATTATGACACATTTAAGCGCATTATTTTGTATAAATATAGTGCTCAGTGTTTTCTAGTTAAAATTAAGAAACAGTTTCAATCACGAGATTATTTAAGAGTAAGAATGAAATAATTTTGAAAAATTTTACAGAACAACTCTTTTATGGTTTTACTCGATTAAGTTAAAATTAAAGTATTGAGTGTAAATTTCTAATTTAGAGAAAATCGAGTTAATATAGTTTCAGTAAATTTTTCCGATATTATTGCATCTTGTTAAATTTTATCTTAAATTTTGTTGCAAGATTTTCCTATTAACTCTAAATATAAAGATGAAAATTCGATTAATAATAACAATATCGAATAAGTTACCAACTTTTTTTTAAATTTATAAGAAATTCTTGCAACGCCTTTTATGATAAAAGTTATATAAAAAAAAATGCATGTACTTGAAAAAATAACTGAGACTATATCGACTCGACTTTCATAAGTTAGAAAGTTACACTCAATATTTACTTTTCAATATTTATTCAATATTCATAATTCAATATTTATATTTACAAGTTTTACTTTTCCTAACAAAACCTCAGAAGAGTTGTTTTTTTAAGGATTTTTAAAACTATTTTATTCTGAATTTTTTATGAAGGGATTAAAGAATCTGCCTTTAAAAAAATTCCAATATTTTCTCCTTTTTCTAAATTTGGAATTGACAGCAGAACTCGATAAAATATCATATTTGTATTGCATATAACTATAGAGAAAAGCTTACATTAATCTGCTGATCTACTCAATTATTAACTGAGTAGATAATGAGAAGTCATGAATTAAAAATTAATTAAAGTTTTAATTTAATTTAGTCATGAAAAAATTAAATTACGTTTTAAATATTTTCATACAGTATAATTAATAAATACATTCTTAAATGTGTGAATTTTTAAAAGTTTGATTTAATTGATAATGTAAGCTTATTAAAGAAGCAATTTTCTTTACTACGAAATAATGAAAGGCATATGCTTCAAAATCACTATGTTATCCCTTTCATTATTTCTTTAAAATCAATAATCACTACTTTCTACAAAATGATTTAAAAAATATTATTTAAGAAAAAATATAATTTAAAATATTTTTTTTTCAATAAAATAAATACATTCTTTTGAGAGTGATTTTTTAAAGTTTAATTTTTTTGATAATGAGGATTTTTTTACTAAGAAATATCGAAAGAGATATGCATGTAAATTATTATGCTTCAAAGTAGACTACACGTATATAAAAGTGATATGAAACGTTTAAACAGTAATTTTCCATTTAATATATTTAAAATAATTTTCTGGCAAAAAACATATTTCAATTATACCCATTTATTTTTTTGCTAATTAAAATGCAATGCTTTTACATCTTATCGAATATAGAGTTAAGTGAATCAAGACTTCTATAAACCAGAATGGCGTTTTTTTTTTTTTTTTTTTTTTTTTCAGTAATGTTTTCTTACTAAAACTAATTTACTTTTCATTAGATGTCTAGTTGACAAATTGTCACCCGATTTTTAACAATCATCTCCAAGTTGAACCTGAAAAATATAACTATGATTTTTTTAACGCATTGATTAGTATGTAATAATCTAATCAGAAAATAATGTAATAATCTAAGCCTAAATTTACACCTTTGAGAATTTCTCGAAATTCTTCCTGACCTGTAATAAAAGTATCACTCTTTGTTTTCCTCATCATGCTGTTGATTAAATCTACGATGTTAGAATTTTCGATAATTTTTTCCTTTGTTTAAGAGCTCTCCTCGTGGAGTTCAAGATACGAATTCATTGTTTTTCTTCAAAAATTCGAGTATGTCTTTTGCAGCCCGTGTAAACTGCTTCGGAACGGATGACAACCTTATACTTTCAAGGTTATTTTCTGGTTCTAATTTCATTTCCATTTACGTTTCTGTTTCCAACACGTCTTCAGAGGGAGTCTCTTTATCCTCAAGAGGTGAATTTACTAAATCTATTTTTATTCTCTTTAACAATACTTGATTATACATTTTAATTTTCGCATCATCGTCCATCTGTCTAATTCACTTAGTTTTTCATCAGAGGAAACGTGGCGAGAAACAATGTGCTCGGGGAATAAAATCATTTTTTTGTACATATTCCATATTTATTTATTTAACAGAAATGTTAAAACACCGAGTGCCGCAGGTTAAAGTGAATATAGAAATCCTCCTTTCTGAAGTATGAGGTTTCGCTTTGTTTTGAAAGATATTTTTTTGTCGGAGAGTTTTCTCAATGTATGCATATGATGAGATAACGTTCTTTTCTGATGTGATGTGTGATATGTTTCCTTTTAATGTGTTTAAAGAACAATCGGGAATGCATTTTATGGATGTTTTCGGTAGCTTTTTTAACAGCGATTTTAATGACTTTTTGGAGCAAATTAATATCAGTCGAAGTCTTTGTACATCCTCCTTCGGAGCACCCATGATATCAAATGATGAAGTGTTATCGGGTGAAATTTCCTTTATTTTAGCTGATATACACACTTTTCTTCACGTGGCAATATTTTAGCTCTTAAAGCGTAAATTTTCCTCTGTTTCAGGCCTTAAATCCACCATTAAGTAGCATCTTCAAATACTTCGAGAAAAAATTTCACATTTCTCGGTTATAATTGTCTTTCTAGATGAAATATCTAGATCAACTCTCGTCTTGATTTAAATAGAAATAAGTAATGAGAGTTCAAAGATATTTCTCTAAATTTTTTACCTTAGCGAAAAATATTTTGACTCACTGTGATAACAGATATATTCATGTGATGAGATCCCCGTGTATACAAGTGAGTGATTCGTTTATTGACTTCACATTCAGACATTAAATCATCTAAAATAAATAAGGAATCTTTACCCGCGTAACTATTAAAATTCTCGGATATGCCTTCCATGAAAGTGACGTTCGGATTTTCGGATTCGCAAGATTTGTATGACATTTCGTCATAGAAATCTTAGTATATACCATAAAACCAAATGATTCTATCAAATTTTGGATAGATTAATAGTGTCTGAAATTTCAAAAAATTCCTTTAAAAAATGGGTCGTTCCACATTAGGTAGGGAAAAAAATTAAAGAAGTAAAAGGTGATGTTAATGGTTGCATGATTATGAATAAAAGGAATAAACACACAGCACACTTATTCATATATGGCTCACTTTATTGCGAAATTAAAAATGGAACATGTTCACGAGAAAGTTTTTTTTTCTTTTCAAAATTACAAACACTTTTATCATTTTGTATAGATTTTAATCCAAACGAATTGAGAATACATTTCATTGAACGATTTCTACAACGAAAATACAAGTAATAAATACAATATTGTCTACAGACAGTGGTGTTACACAGTGTGAACACTTGATTTATATTTTTTAAAATAGTTACGAATGTAACTGTTGAAAAATTTTGGTGAATTACCGTAAGAATCGAAAAATTCAACACTGTGGGGTGAATCTACATAAGAAGTTAACCAGTGACTTCCCAGTTTGGTGTGATGGTCCGTATTCACGATAAATGCTGAAAGAAATTTATTTATATCCGTTTCTGGATTTTATCGCTCGGAAAAACACCAGTAAATATTCTTCTGGAGAACATATTCTTCTTTAATATATCTTCAATTTGTAGTGCCATGCCGAAAAATCAGTAAGTGTTCATGCCGAAAAATCACATAAAACACTTTTAGATTTTGTTATCTCGATCACGTTTTGGAATTCTGCGTAAATAAGCAGTGAAATTGTCTTGGGTAGAGGTTTGGAAAACTTGAGTTCAGTTCTTAAATTCCCTTTACGAATTAAATTGAGATAACCCCCATCGCATAAATCTTAGGTTAAATCAAAAGCAAACAACGTATACCCCTTTGAAAATTAATCTCTGTTTATATAAATTCCCTTATTGCTCGCTGATTTCTCACTTCCTAGCAGTAAACTATTGAAAGCGCTAATGTATTGTCATAATTTGGAGTTAAGGGTTTGTAACAAACTGGATTACCATCCACATACACACGGACGAAATTTACATCGTTATGTTTAAAATGAAAAAGATTAGTAATATAACTACCATTAAACACATCGTTATCAATGCATGTTAAAAATAATCTTTTTGGCAGCGGACGCAAAAAAAACATTGTCCTGAGAAAAGGAAAATGGTCCTGTTGGAAGAAAGTATATTTTACATAATACTCTATCTAGTGGATATTTAGCTGATGTTTTTTCCAATGCCTTTGGGTGACCAATCAACACTCCTGGACTCACTTTCCCTTTGTGTACAAACAATGAAACGTGTTAAATTACTGTTTGATAATTTCCCTTTTCGGGAGATATGAGACAAAATTCGGGTTTGTTCCTAACAAGCTTCACTTTCAGATCTACCATATTGAATTACAAGCTGTCTTGATAGAAAATATCACAATGTAAATTCCCAATCATTTCCAATGCATTTCCCTTCGCAATCACTGTAGCACGTTTTTTCAATCCTGCGTTTTCTTTAAAGGGATCATTTTCATCAAGATGTCCGGCGGTATCTTTGTAAAAACATACGGAAGTTAAAAAACTTTTTTTATAGTCATAATTCAATAAGGCTTCAATGTAAGATACATACGCATAAGTACTATTAGAAGAGGTTATGGTACGATCGTTTAATGCAACGGTTGTTAACTGTCTAAACTAGGCAAACGGCAAAAACTGGCAAAAACTAGATAAGTCTGCGATCCCATGACTTGAACCTTCAGTTTCATTCATTTTATTGCTGTATTACTTATATTACATGAGCTGTATATACTGTCGTGTTATAATGCCACTGAAGATTTGTTGTTGCTAACGGAAAAGAATAAGTTCTGCCTTTTTTCCGAGATCATGTTAGAATATTATGTGAATATTTATACAAGCCTATGAATATCTATATAATGGCTTAAAACACTTTCTCACTCTTGCCTGCTCAATCTTATTTGTTAGTAAAACCCTAGAATGGAATCCCCGATTAAGAAAGAAGATTTGGAAGTATTCATCTGTTACCAATATCATATCTATATAAATTAAAACAGTTAAAAGTTTTAAAAACTTTTTTTAAAAGTTAAATAATTAAATCTTTCTTTAAATAAATATTAAGTAGAAAATAAATTAATGACCTCCCATTTCATATTTACTTGATATTCCATTGAATAATTATGCTAAGATATCTTCTTTTGAAGATTTCTTCATATAATTGAAAAGATTGACATGATTGATGATCGACATGAACGATTTTAAAACCTCTCGTACATAAGACTTAATAAAAATCATGAAATTTCACCCAACGTTTTTTCCTCTTACATTTAAACATAAAAATATTCTTATGTATGTCTGAACTAACTTTAAAATTACAAATGCATTTCTTATTGCTATCATACAATTCAAAATTTAGAAAAATGAAAGATTAAAATAAAAATAGTTATTTAAAGTCAAGTAAATAAAAAATATATTTAACACGTTTTTCAAGTAGGCCTGAAAGTGCGACGGCAAAGAAAAAAATGGTAATTCAATTATAGTAACATAACATTTCTTCTATTCTGAAGTTTGTAAACTATTTATCACGAGTTTCAGAAGAAGACTAATATATATGTTAAAACTGTTAAAAAAAATCTTGGTTGTCATTGATATTTAACTCTTTCACTGAAAACTAGTAATTAGTTGCTGATCTCGCATTCTTATGAAATGTCTCATAGATCCATTAAGATACATAAATGATATCTTTAGTTGCTGATCAAAATTTGCTTAAAAATAATGCTTGTAATTGATTTTTTTTTTCAAAATTTGAGAAGTTTTGCAAAAATATAAGGATAAATGTAAAATAAATGGGCATGTGTTGTCTTCTTTTGCAATTATAAGTTTTATAATAAGTTTTGCAATAATAAGTTTTATCCCTACATCATGGAGCATTCAAAAAATACAAAAATATTTAAAATTTATTTATTTAACAATCTGTATTGAATATATATTTTTAGCATTTTCCATTAAAATATGAAATGTATAATAAAATGTATACATAAAATGCAAACAAATTATAATAAAGGGCAAAATGGATAACACTATCAAAAATAAATACTAAATAAATTTAGCCAACATCACTTAGACTTGTGAAAAAAAATTTATTGCTAGACTCAAGAAAGTTGAAAAGTTAACATCATCGAAAACATTTATTCCAAATTATACAAATTCAAACAATCAATATTTAAAAATCAATATTTAAAAAAATTAAGAAAAAAAACTAAAAAGAAATCAGAAATTATTACATTATGTATTATGTATTACATACAATAATTAATACCACATACAATTACAGGGAAAAATTGAAAAGTAATTAAAAAGTTTTCTGTATATGAATAATGACAACAGGGGTGAAAGCGAGACGGAAAAAAGGAAAGGCTGGTAGAAAAACCTTTTCAGTTATAACTGGCTTTTGGGAGGAGTTAACTTATTTGTTTTTAAAACTATTCACTAATTTCTACTTTATCTCGGAAAATAAGCAGTTTTATATATATGATAGTATCATAAAATTAATCTTGGTAGTTACAGATATTTTATTTTTTTCGAAAGAAATGCAGTTATATGTACCAGTTTTTTCTCTTTTCCGTCTTGCTATATAAGGGCTTTCATCCATGAATGACAAAGAGATATAGAGCGTAATTATTCGAACTACTATTAAATTTATAAAATTTAAAAAGAAGATTCGATATCAAAACTATTTACTTACAAATAAAAGGCTATCATCAATTTATAAGAAAGAAATGTAATTATAATTTATCATAATAAGGAAGCATAATGTTTTTAATTTTTATAATTTATACTAGAAATTTAATAATTTTATTCATGATTAATTGTGGTAAGTTAGGGAGTTAATTCTTATCAGGGGAACTCAATTTACAAGGAAGAAAAGTAATAACAATTTAACCTAATAATAGAAAAAAAAACTTTAACTTTTGTAATTTAAACTAGATATTTAAAATTTTTAAGTATAATTAATTAATTAAAAAGGTAAAAAATTTTATTAAAATATAGAGTGTTTCATATTATAAACTTTCTATATACATTGTTTCAATGTCTTACATTAATAATGGAATCCAAGAAAATTATGATTTTTTTTGTATTTTTTCTCGGAATAAATGGTAAGGAAATAGTTTTAAAAAGGAAAGAAATTTTCTCTAATAAATTCTTCACAATGCCTCAATTGATTAGACGGCAAGCTTCCATTGCCCACTGGCTGCATGATTTTAATTACGATAAAAAAAAATTTTAACTGATAAAAAATGAATAAGCGTCATTATTTGATTTTACTGACATTTTATTGGAGAACTTTTGTTCCTCCTAAACATATAGTGACACCAAGTTACTAAACAAATAGAATTCGTATGGGTCAAGGTTCAAGATAAAGTTCACTAGACCGACAGAAAACTCGTGTCCGTTATTCACTGAAGCGAGGAATTTTACTTTTTCCTCGGACTCTTTCTTAATGACCTTAATCACTTATGTTAGCATTTGTAGATATAAATTCAAACAATATAAATATGTTTTGAACTTTTTTTGAATGACTGAATTTTAAAATTTTGAAATTAACATGTTTCAATTTTAAAAACAAATATAGTTTTATTTAAAGAAAAAAAAAACCTTTGTTTCTAATGAAAACATCTTCTGTGTTTTGAATTAAACTATTGTTATTGTTTTGAAACTATTGTTTGGAATTAATTTGGTTTTTTGCACCTGACTTACCTGAAATTTACTATTTCGTAATAAAAAATTAAGAGTTGACTTTAACACCGAGTTATAGAAAGCCATCATTTTGTTTGTTATCACTTTAAAAAAATTAATTTTTACAGCTAACTAACTGGGTATCTGCTACTCGAGAAGAAAAAATTTTTTTAAATCACATGGTTGGGCAAAATCACGTGGTTGTGATTTCATCCACGCTCATGGTTCACGTTGCATGACGCGGTAACGTTGCGCCTATTAATGGGATACCTGCGAGTGACGTAGTGTGAGTATCTCGATCAATGTTGCCAACATTAGTAGCTGTTCTTTCTATTCTATTTAGACTAAGCCAAGCCCGCCAAGCATCAATTCTCTTAAATGATACAAACTATATTCTTGCACAAAGATTATTTCACAAAGATTTCGATTCTTTCACCATATATTTCTTACTTAACACAAAAACGAGCAGGAATCCATGTAGAACATAAACAAACTAATTATGCATCGAAGATGACACCACACTGTATTTAGTTAATTTTACATTATTTAACATTCTAACTTCTATGGAGAAACTTAGCTCAACTATAACGTGAAATGGATGATAAGGGATGATAATGGATGATTTTAATAATTATGATTTATTTCACTGTCTTCCTGAAAAACTTCCCAGTATAAGCTTATTTTTTTCTGCTGCTGTACTGGTGTAATTTCTTACACTTATCTGATTATTAACTTGGAGGAATCCATCCACCAAAGACTTTATCGATTTCTTTTGCGCAAGCCAAAGTCAGAGCGTCATTGTTTTTTCTGGCAATTATCTGCATTCCATGTGGCAGACCAGCATGATTAAGTCCAAGGGGACATTGAGTAGCTGGAAATCCAAGAAAGTTAAACACTCCTACGTATGCTGCGTTTAAAAAGTTTGATGCCATCCCATAATGGCGAGGTGCTGAAAAGGGAAGAGTAGGACAGAAGAAGACAGAGTTTTCATCCAGTATGTTCTCAAAATCTTCTTCTAATTTCTGAAGTAAATTCTTATATAAATGAATTTTATCCCTGTTAGTAAAATATTCTCCAAAACCTGAGTACATTATAGTATCTAGAGAAAATTTTGTTTTACCAAAAGCAAATTTTACTAATTCTAGTACTCCATTCATACTGTTAATTTTTCCCTGAGAAATAAACCGTATGAGATTGGGAACATCAGAAAGTATGAGAGGAATAGTTATTGAAGAAGTCAACTTAAGCAACTTTACGTTCACTTCTTCTGCTGCTACTCCATGCTTAGTAAAGAAATGATCAATGGCCTGGAGAAAAAATATTTTGTTTGAACTTATCTCTCGAAACAAAATCATACATTTTCAGTTATGTTATATCAGGGTTACGATTAATGTCTAAAAATGCAAAAAGGGGTGACAAATAAAGTTCAAAAACTTATTAAAATTGAAAGTTTTTATTGCCTATTTTTTCAGTACGTTATTGAAAATGAATAAAAATATTGATTTCGCTTTAAATATAAAAAATTTTAAACGTAAGTCATAGTGATAGTTAAGATTAAATAGTTAAATAGATAATAAATAAATAAAAATGAATTGAGTTTCTACCACGTTTTACATTTTTAGTTGCCTGTGGTAACCCTATAATATGCATAACCTCCAACTGCGAAGGAGTTTCCGAAGATGTTTCTCGAATGCCAGCAAAAGTAATGCATTAATATTTTAATAATTTCAAAATAATAGAATTAACTCTACCACACTGCATATAAATGTTTAAAACAGATGAGTAAAAAGTCAAGCTGGCTATAGCAGGGATCCAACAAGTGACGAAAAATGTAAAAAGTGGTATGAAACTTAATTCATTTTTATTTATTAATTATCTCTTTAATTAGTCATTCGTAATTCCACTATGACTTATGTTTGAACCGTGAAGGCTAAGGGGATAGAGATTTTCTTCCATTGCGGTTAACTGCGTTCGAATAATAGCGATTGCTGGTTGATACAAATTCAACTTGCACCGACCATAGTGCTGATTTAAAATTTCCTCAGTGGTGGACAAATCATGAATTAGATTCCCCTTGCCGTCAGGCTAATCATGAGAGGCAATTTTGAGGTTTTCCTCACCATGTAATGCAATTGCGGGTTAGCTCCATTAAAAAGTCCTCCACAAAGGCAAATCTTTCACAATGCTTGGTACAGGAATTTCCTTGTCTTCTAGATTTGGTTAAAAATTGCCAGGCTACGAGAGTTGAACATTAGTAGTCGTAAGCCCGAAATTGGGTCGGATGTTCAACGAGGATTATAAATATGAAAATTATAAATTTAATTGTATGATTGAAATATATTAGTAATAATTCTTTTTAAAAAAAAAAACTTCTTTACCTTTAATTGCAAACTGAAAGAATATGCTCTGAAATGTTGTTAATTTTAATAAAATTTTAAACTTTATTAGTCACTACATTTTGCACTTTTTGTTTTGGCTACCGATTTCAGATCTGTTAAGTTCTAGTGGACCTAAATATTTAAATTGTAAATAGCCACTTTTTCCTCAAACTCTATTAGTCGGTGACAGATATCGGTATTATTCATTATTCTTTTCATTTATGCCTTTTAATTTAATAACCACTTTTTGCAAACTATTTTTTTTTTGTGGATAAAATCATATTTTTTAAAAAGAAAATACATACGAAATAATAGTCAGCTAGAAGAAGCTGATTCAACTATATAATTAATATAAATATGTATCGAAATTTAGTTTAACGCATTGACTTTAGTTTAACATATTTGGAGAAGAGAGATAAACCTTCCATATGAATCCTTCCATGACAAATTGATGGATTGTGAAAAATCAAATATTTTGAAGGAGAAATTGAACATTTTAAGGAAAATTCTGCCTTCCAGAGTCTTTTTACATCGATGCACTTTTTTATTAAAACTATTAAAGAAACTATTACAAATAATGACCGATTTTTTTTTTTTTTTTTTTTTTTTTTTTTTTTTGGGAATCGACACGGGGCTTGTGATGAGTGATAATTTTTAGGTCATTGTCCTAAAGCTTGATAAAGGTTTTTTCAAAATTTCTTTTGCTTTTAGAACTTCTACTTTAGTTCACTGCCTCCAGAAACGAAATTTTGAATCTCAAATGTCGGAGGGTACGAAAATGATAAAATAAGATGAGTTTGTTGCTGTCTTATGCAACTTGTCAATACTGATAAGAAGCTTTATTTTAAAAAGGAAAAAAAACTTAACTTTTTGAAAATAAAAAAAAAGATGTATCGATAATGTTACATATTAGATAATTATAGGAACTTGAAAAGACTCTGGATAATTAATTAAGTGAAAAAGTATTTTTAAGTTTCAAATTCATATTCTTCAAAAAATTAGCAATGAACAAAGCAATAATTGAAAATGATTTAAAGTGCTGTTTTTTGTTTTCTTATTCAACATGTCAAGACTGACAAGCCTATTTTAAAAGGGTTCTCTTCTTAGTTTCCAGTGGCACCATCTATGACCAAGAATTCGACTACTGCCACACACACGTCACAGCCCATTTTACAGGAAGGACACATTCAAACACCATCCATCGATCCGCTGACCGTAATTTTTACCTGTAGATAAATTTTGATGATCAACCTCCGATCTAGTACCCCCAGATGTATTGATTTGTTAAGGAAACTTGAAGGACTTTGTGACCCCGACAGATTTGGCGTGTGCCAGTCACCATTTTGTACATGGGGGGTCCGAAGCTGGTGGGGATCGAACGCACGACCTCTTGATATGAACCCCACTCCCTTCCAATCAGGCTACCCCGGCCTAAAAAGTTGAGAGACACTTATGGTATATGGTCGAATACATTATTAATAAAATTTATTTTTATGAATATTTGTTACCTTTCATTCCGTTTTAATAAAATATTTTTGGTATTAAAAAAACAGTGTAAAAAAGTATATCTCAAAATTATCAATAGTGCTGTATTATTTTCTAACTATTTATTTATAAATCATACTAAATTCTAATCATATAAAGCATCTGGAATAATTAATAAAGGCATTCATGCGAGCTTCAAGTATCAAAAACCATTTTAGTCTTTATTATAGGAGAGGCGTGCAATTAGAGGGGACTAAAGCAGTTGGAAATAGTTCATATTCATGTAGACTTATTTATAGAAATGAAAATCCATGAAATGTATCCATAAAAAATAAAATAATTTTCACTTGTAAAAAGTAAAGTAATTGTTTAAGAGTAGTAAAATAGCAATTAGAATGGCTTTGATAATGGGGACTCAAAATATTCAAGAACCGGCTAGCGCTTCAAGAAGTTAAGAGGCATTTTGAGGAAAATAAAATAATAGTTAAGTATATTTATTTCTATTTAATTAAAATTAAAATTCCATTTTTTGAAAAATAATTTAAACGTTTTAAGCATATTTGAAGTTTAAATTTTAAATTTATATATATATTTTTTAAATCCGGTTTCAAAGATTTTCATCTGGTATGCACCAAATTAAGCTTCACTCGATATCTGTCATTTCTAATGTATTTATTTGTAAAGCAATAAATTTGTTTTAACCCTTTCCTCAACTTTCTAACAATATTAGAAATCAAGCAAGGAAATAATTTAAAATATCAATATTTCATTGGTTTAAGCAAAATTAGTATATCAAAAAGTAATTTTATGAACAAAAATAACATTCCATGGCAGCCAAATTTAATTAATGTTTGCTTATTATTTCTTGGACTTTCAAATTTTATTAAAATGATTTTGATCAACACCACATATATTATTATATATTAACATATATTATATATTAACATATATTATATATTAACATATATTATTATTATATATATATTTTTTAAATCCGGTTTCAAAGATTTTCATCTGGTATGCACCAAATTAAGCTTCACTCGATGTCTGTCATTTCTAATGTATTTATTTGTAAAGCAATAAATTTGTTAACCCTTTCCTCAACTTTCTAACAATATTAGAAATCAAGCAAGGAAATAATTTAAAATATCAATATTTCATTGGTTTAAGCAAAATTAGTATATCAAAAAGTAATTTTATGAACAAAAATAGCATTCCATGGCAGCGAAATTTAATTAATGTTTGCTTATTATTTCTTGGGCTTTCAAATTTTATTAAAATGATTTTGATCAACACCACATATAAATGAATTAATATTTGTAAATTTGTATGATAATTATACGACAGTATTTTTGAAATCTGAAGATTTTGCTGCATATAATTTTAATTAAATTTTTATTTTATTACCACTCGAGGAAATCATCCTCAAAAGGATAAAAATGGGCAAGTATGCTATTCATTTTGGTATATAATAAATTTGACTGCCATAGTATATAATAGAAAATAATATAAATTGAAAAGAGGACCTCCTCCTAAATAAAATAAATTAGAAGCTAGCACTCATGCATTTTAAGAAAAAATACATGAAAGATGATTATCATAATAATCTTAATCACATAAAATATCATAATAAAGATTTTTATCATAACCTTTATATACTCACAGTTTTTATCGCAGTCACTATTTCTTTATCAACTCTCATAAGAATTGGGTCATCAATATTTATTTGATAAAAAATTTTCAACTTCTTAAAGTCAATCTATAGACAAAAATGATGCAGATAAAATTCAATTTTTTAATGAAGAAATGTGTTGATTGTTTCATATTTCAGTTGAATTTTAAAACACAGTCAATGAAAAAAATATCAGCAAATTATAGATATCTATATTCTTTGAAAGAGATAATCATAAATGCAAATAAGTATTAACGGGAATACAATAAATTTTAATTAGACGTGTGATAAGAGTCATGTTGTATACAAATGCATAGTTAGTTGTATATTGTATTCATCACACGAAAATAAAATGTCCAGTTTGTACGGATAAACTTTCCACTTGGGGGTGGAGAGACTGTAAGCCTTAAAAAAATTAAATGTTCCTAAATTCACAATGGGAAACAAATTTTTTTTTGTTGCATTTATACAAGTACTTGATGTGGGTATGGGATTTTAAATCTAAAATTAATTTTGTTCAAAAAGTTACCGATTTAAAAGAAAATAATAAAAAAAACGGACTACTCTGAATTACTTTTGATCTAATGATCGCATCCTCATTCTTACGACTCAATCTTAATAGTTCGAAGGGGTAACTCAAATTGGGTAATTAATTAGTGCAGACGATATTTTAAGTTACAACATCAGAATAAATATACCTTTTTTATTCCAGCGATTCTGATACTCAAAATATAAGGGGTAGCCGCAATCTGGGAAATATGGTCCCCATAGTTTGATCAGGAAAGCACTCAAATTTTGGACTCTTATATGCTATTTTTACTTTTTGCTTATTTCCCCATATCTCGAGACATTTTTACGCGAATTGAAGAATGTTTGTTTACAATTATAAGATTTGTATATCCAAAGATAATTTCATGCACAAATAAATTTTAGTAAATATTTTTTTTTTTTTATTAAATATTAGTAAAAAAGTTTGAATAGTTTGAAAATATTTTTATATCATTTTAAAGTATTTAATTTTACATCCCAAAATACAAAATTTCAGCGAAATCGGTAGCATAGTTTCCGAAAAATCGAATTTTAAAGAAGTCGTATATTTAAAATTCCATTAATCAGAAACAATTTTTAGCGTATCTACCACTACAAAAATACAATTTCAATTCCGTAGCATATAAGACATGTTAACTGGAAAATATTGTGAGGAACCGGTTCATAGAATTGAAGGTTGACATTATGATAACAAGTAGCCCTACATTGGTGACCTACGGACGTGATGTGAACAAACGCCTTCTATAACTAAAAGCCTCCACACGATATTTTGTAGATAGTCCGATTAGACTACCATGACGGTATACCAATCAGTTAAAGAACCATTTAATATGATATCTATTAAAAATTAGAAAGTGGTAGCAAATATATGTCTGCAAATTTATTTAATTTATGAATATAATTGGTTTGTTTTATTTACTTGTCAACCACTACAGATAAAATTCTCAAATATATATAATAAATTTCTATCAAGTACTTTTAAAATAGAATTTGGGTTCAAGCGCACAAGTGGTTCGCTTTTTAAATAATCTGCGCAGACTACTTAGATGAAACCGTGTGGAGGCTTTCTGATGTAGGAGATGATGTGTGAACACGCTTACCTTGGCAGTAACGCCCACTTCCATCTGAACACGGTTACTTCGATGAATGGTCCACATTGAACAGTTGACTTGCTACTTGTGACTGCAACATCATCCACCTCCTAGCGCTGCTAGTACTCAGTTTCAATCGCGTACAACGTATGCACTCGACTGCTAAAGTCAACACAAGAGCGACCACGATCGTGATCTTAATACAACTCTCACGATCAGTAAAAGTACGGTGATCTTAATACAGATCTCCAGACTTCTCAACTAGTGGTATACGTTCTTCGAATTCAATCATACTTATAATTCTGGTGGGGAATACTGTAGCGTATCTACCCCTACAAAAATACAAACCAAGTCACTAGTATATAAGACATGCTAACTCGATTCTATGGTGGGATGCCTTTCATAGATGAAAGTTGACCATGTTGATAACTGACACATTCAAGCGAGTTCGCTAAAGTTTTATATTTTACCTTGTGAAATCAAATACTTTAAAAAGACGTAAGAAATTATGTACCTTACAGTTCATTTTTTTTTACTATTATTTAATAAAATAATAAATAAAAATAAAAATTTCTTTTTTACACGGAATTGTCTTGACACGGAACTTGAAAACGAAATTATAATTGTGTGGAGAAATTTTTCTCGAGATATGGCAAAACATACAAAAATAAAACTGACTTTAAAGGGTCCAAACTTTTTACAGCTCTCCTGACTATACTGTAGGGACCATATTTCCCAGATTTCAGCTACCCTATATTTTGAAGTTCAAAACTACCAATCCGTTTAAAAAATGCATGTTTATTCAGAGAAAGTACGTTTTACTGTCTGATTTTGTAACTTAAAATATCGTCTGCCCTAATTAATTAGCATATTAGAGGCCACCCCTTCGAATCATTAAAAATATGTCCTAGAACGTTAAAATCCGATCATTAGATAAAACGTTTTTCAGGATGATCCATTTTTTAAAAAATTTTTTGGCGCACTGTACAAGTTTTTAAAGAATGTGAAGGTTTATATACATACATACGCACTATGTACTCTTATGAATACAATACGTAAGACAATAAACATATGATCCTAACATAAACTGAATGTTTCATTGCCTT
Organism: Parasteatoda lunata; assembly: GCA_949128135.1. Lineage (NCBI taxonomy): Eukaryota > Metazoa > Arthropoda > Arachnida > Araneae > Theridiidae > Parasteatoda > Parasteatoda lunata. The sequence goes on along the minus strand of OX421978.1, from coordinate 44,846,235 downwards.
CTTAAACTGAAATGTATTATTGCCTTCTTCCTACTACTCTCTACGTAAAAGAGAAGTGGAGGCCTTAGTATTCTCTCGAGTTAATTTTTAAAAGTACTTATTATGAATATATTACTGAATCGCATGAAATTTTTAGCGTGTAGACAGATACAGACAATAGATTTGAAATCAGCAACGCGAAAATATCTACGATCCGTTCAGAAAACTCATGCTACAGAAGAAAAAAAAAATTGCTCTTCATTGTTATGAATAGCAGACATTCTTCCAACTTAAGAGAAAGCTGTGCATCTGAAAGCATCAAAGTGGCAATTGTGTTCAGTGGTAGCAAAGTACATACGTAAGTGTATGTTTTTAGATTTAGCAAATTTATTTTAAAATTAGTTTGCCCAACACTACATGCAGATAATTCAAAAGTTTATTCAAAGCGAGATGTCATCTTGCTCTGCGTTGTAGAAAACTTTTTTATATAGCGTTTTCGGTTCAATAATTAACTAAATAATTTTGCTCCAAACTATATATATAACGGCGCGGTTGGCATCCCTGCTTTCCAAGCTCTTTACAGAAATATCTGTTACTGGTATTTGAAAATTTAACTCAAAATTATTTTCCGCAACGCTACATAAAATTGATTTAAAATTTCCTATGGAATGTCATATTGTTCCTGTTCTATAGTGGATAGATTATTAGAATTTTGGCAAAGTTACCTAAAATTCCTAAGACTAATTTTTAATTGCCTACCACTTCATAAAATATTTTGAGAAAGCGAAGTTGTTAGCACCCCTGTATTTAAACTCAACAGCTTTTCGATATCCGAATTCCAATAGTAAACAAAACCTCGTAAATAGTACCTCGGACTTACTATAATTAGCAAACTCACTTGGAGCGACGACATAAAAAATACAATAGATAAAGCCAATGCAGCAATAAATGCAATTCAACCTCTCATCTACAACCAGAATGTTTCACTTAAAAGTAAAAAACTGCTATATACTTCCATGATCCGACCCATTCTAACATATGCTTCTCCTGCTTGGGACACAATTCCTGACCATCTTATGAAGAAACTGAACCAGTGCCAAAATAAAATACTCCGTAAAATCACCTGTGCCAGACGGTTCATTAGAAACTCAAACATCCAAGAATCAACATCAAGAATCTCAAAATCCCGACTCTCTCTCAGCATATTTACAAACTTAATGCAGACTTTTACGACAAAGCAATCAACTGCAATACAGCTAACTTCAACGAAATATTTAAATTTGAAAACTTTGAAAAAGACAAAAGCCTTAGACCTATAGCTGCACACTTCACCTCTGGTGCCTCATGCCAAAACTACCAACATAAATAAAAAATCTCCAACTCCTACATCAATAGTTCAAAAGATCAATAGATTACAACCTCAACAGCCTCAACTACAATACCAGCCTTGAAATCCGAACCTGCTACATCATGTTGACAATGAAATCACAGCCATCTTTACTACAGCAAGTTGCTTAGATTTATTTTTACTTTTCTTTTTAGTTAAACAAGCAAGGTGCTTGCTCTACAATATCAATCAATCCCCTGAGACTCTGTATATAAACTGTTTATATATTTATTTAATTTTTTTGTAATTTCATGATGAATGGGATATGGGTCTTCTGCGCTGCCAAGGTGCCCAGCTTTTGTTAAATAAAGTAAAGTAAAATTTAAACTCAACTAACTCGAAGTTGCCTTCTAAAAGTTTAAAAATTTCTAAACTTTTGAGGCCAGTAGAACAGTTGGCAAACATCTTAGTTTCCAAGGGATGAATACTTGCTTCATTTTGTAAAAAATGAAGCAAGAATGATCAAGTAATTTTTTCACCACTATATATCAATAATTCAAAGTATCATATAAAAAAATGGGAATTTGGAATTAAAATTTCCTCGGCAAAAAACTTATAAATTGCAATGAATACCTTCATGCCACATCTACACATAAATAGTTTCAGTTTGATTAAAAACAATTATTTAAATTGAGGTTAGTAAGATTCATCATTGATTTTATGAGAAGAAAAAAATAACAATTTTTATTTTATAATCCTGGACAACAACATTTTTTTTTAATTTTGTAAATTTCATGGTTTTTTTACTATAAGTTCACACAGGGTTCCCGCTTGACGAGTAAATTTTAAAAAAGTGGTAACGAATATCAAACAAATGTCGCTAATTTAATTTTTGTGTAACTTCCACTAAAAATTGTTTTCCAAAGAAAGTATGTATGCAAGAAAATCCCACCTTCTAAATCCACATTTTTACTCATGTCTTTCGAGTGAGTCGCACCTATTTCATTCTCTTGCAATTATGTCATTTTCTACTAAAGTTGATTGTTTTAAGAGTTTGTATATTGTTTCAAGTTAAGTTAAATAGTTTCTACCTTTTGTAGTCATCAATTTATGATTTATCACTATTCAAGCTAACAACTCATTCATGCAACATGGCTACCTATCACCATCACGGACGTGGGGGAAAGCGTCAAACTGAAAGACCAGGACGTGGCTCAAAGAACGATGAGTAATGCACCGATACTGCCACCAACGATGCCGTAGCCGAACAGACAATCTGGGCAAAGTTTCCTGAATTGAATAGGAAAATGGAAGAAATTCAAAGGAAAGTGAAAGAAGGTCAAAGGAAAATTCAAGAAGATCAAAGGATAGCGAGCGAAATGATAGAGGCAACATGCAACATAATTCCTCACATGTCTGAGCCAAGTGAGCCTGAAATGCCGACAACATCAGCTGATGTCATTGATAGAGAAATTTATGAAGGCGGCCAACTTATGGAACAGACGGGGAAGGAGTCGACCATAGATTCTGAAAGCTCAACAAAAATTATCGCAGAACCTCCTTTAAAAAAGATGAAAAAGAAGAAGAAAAAGAAAGCCAAAAAAGCTGAAGAAAATATAATCATGACCACAAATAGTAACCATTCTTCACCGCTAGATACCGCCACCTTCTTACAACCATCTGATACTGACTTAGCTCCACCCAAGGAGGTTTCCAGTTCAACTGTAGAACCACCCACAACTCCTGCAAAAGTTCAACCAACTAAGCATATAAAAGTTCTTATTCGTGGTCTTCCAGTTGGATTCTATACTGATCATATCTCCCTGGAACTGGCAAAATCAGACATCACAACGAAAAAGATAATTCAGTTTAAGAGAAAAGTGGGCGGGACCTACAGGCTCCTCCCACTTTTTCTCACAATTCTCACAGAAACTCATATTAACCGATAAATTTTCTCAATCACCATCATACAAAGTATCCCGGTCAGTATTGAAAGATTCCGAGGCGGACAAAATCCAATTCAGTGATATAACTGCCAGGAATTTGGCCACAGTCAAAGTTCATGTAATTCACCATCAAGATGTGTAAAATGTGCCGCCAAACATCGTTCATACCAGTGCCAAAAGGATAATAATACACCACCAAAGTGCTGCAACTGCGGAGATTCCCATACCGCCAACTACACAGGGTGCAGAGCCCGTCCCGTCAGGAGGGGAACTCGTGCCTTACCATCAACAACAACTGGACTTGCTCAAAGGCTGGTTACAATAATTAAGGAACTGCAAGAACTTCTAAAAAGCAAGAAGTGCTCCATCTTCTTCAGAGGTTAATGGGGGAAGCTACTCTTGCACAGTAACATCTTTTTTTGACTTGATTTGAACTTTTATTATTACTCAGAACTCTAACTTTCCATACTGATTTTCAAAATAAATACTGCATACTGCCCTCTCAAATTGAAGGCGATCTTACTAGATGGCGCCACCAAGGCTTGTCAAAATTTATGTAAAATCATCACATCTTTGAATCACGACTTTTGTATATATATATAATCATCATTTATTTATGCTCATATTCAATTTACTGCACATTTTTTCATGGTAAATATCTCTGTTCAAGTCTGTCAATTTTCTAATCAAGGTTAATAATTTCTATATATATTCACTGCAATTAATGTAAATACCTCTGCTCAAGATTGTATTTTTTCTAATCATGGCTATTTTATTGTAAAGCTACCACAACGACTGCTTAAATTCAAAATGTTTTAACCCATTGTTGTAATTTTTCATGATGAATGGGATAGGGGCCGCTGCGCGGCCCAGGTGCCCAGCTTTTGCAAATAAACTAACTAAAGCTTCTAAATCCCTTAACGACAAAGTGGTATGTTAAAATAAGAAATATCTTCAGGCGTTAAACTAAATTTACTACCACTACTAAAAATTTTCAAGGTCCACAGGAACCCTGTCACAATTAGTTGCTGGTAAATTAGAAAATAATGGCGATGGTGAACGCCAATATATAATTGCAATATTCAATTGCTGTGATAATAATGAGTGTGTTATAATGTAGCGTGTGTCATAATATTCAGTAATAAACTGAGGAAATAATTTCCTTACTTTATGCTCTATCTCAAGTTTCTCTGTGCTGTTCGTAGTCAGAATTTTCATCATCGGTACAAGGTCTTCTACATATCTGCACATAGGTCCAGTTGCGAGAAATTTTGAGGTTTCTTCAGTTGGATCTATAACACATCCTCCATTCGGAACCACACCTAAAATATTGCAAAACTGTTATCAAAAAGAGAAATTTGTGCCGCAACCGAAAATCTTGTACTCATGACACTAAAAAAAAATTGCAGAATTTTAAGTCACATTCATAAAATGTTTGCTAAATTTATGAATCAAATTTTTTTCTAAAAAGAAAAACCTCTTTCACGCATTTCAACTTGATAAATTCTGTTTAAGATTTCATTGCTTTTAACCAAAAAATATTCTTAACAGTAAAACTTGAAATGGTAATATTTTTATTAAAAATAAACTGCAAAAATTATTTTTAATTTAAATATTAGTATATCGGCGCCAATTACTGCGTATTCGCCTTAGTTTCCAGAACATATTTTCCTAGAAGCAAAGGTAATTTATTTATAATTCAATAAATCAGAATTGAAAGAATGTAATTTACCACTAAACATAAGTATATGTACTTCCTTTTCTGAAAAGAAGTCGGCATGAGTTCAGCATATGGAGAAATATAACATACTCGTTCTTCAACTTCATGGCAGTCTCACATCTACAGGTACTAGACACTACTTCCTTACGGAGGTAACCTCATTGGCCAGGTACTCCATCTCACCCTCTACTAGTTTCCACTCCGGACAAGGAATAAATATTTTCGAGTGGTAGTCTTTTAATGCATGATTCTTGATAATAGTTAATTCGATTTACGGGGTTTTTACTGACCACTACTTCTAAATAGTTCAAAGGCTTATCCGATAGGCAACTTCATTGAAGTTAAGAGATGTTAAACCTTATAAACTGGTGGCAAAATTAACCTAAAATCTGAAATTTTAGCTAGAGTAGTTCTCAACCGTGTTTCAAAAACCATGTTGTCAAATCCAGAGCAGTTGACAGCCACTCAAGCGAGAACTTATATAACACAAAAGCTAAAGAGAGAAATTTTTTTACGACAATGGATATAGACAATTGTTATTTAAAGATTAAAAAATTCTTAAAAATACTTACCCTTTCCGGTACAACGTAGACAGTTCAATAAATGTCACAAGCTGTTAAAAAATTTAAACTAATTGCTATTAAACTTTTAGAAATCGCTATTCTAAAAAGAACAAAGAGCTAAAGTATGTTTCTTCACTTAGAATGTACTGTCTAAAGTCACAGTTGCGTAATGCCTTGCCTAACCAAATTTTTTGCCGAAATTTTCTGTTCAGAAATGGGTGAAAATTTTAGTAGCTTTCAGATTAGGAATATGAAAAAAATTACCGTTATAATTTAAAATGGTCCTATCAACAAGGCGAATTTTAACAGTGTAGTTTCATTTTAGCGGGCAGTAGATATCAGATAACATAATTTTTTTTCTCTTCTAATTTAACAGTTCATGATTCTTGAAAATATAATTGAATCGTGATATTCGATTTATTCGATCAAACCCTTTGTACATTTTTCCAGTCACTATTGTGATTTTAAGCTTTTTAGTCTCAAAGTTTTTACACGGTAAAGAACAATGTGACGCAACAAGAAAAATAGTAAGAAAAAATGCACACAAAAAAATACTTAAAAATGCATTTACTTTTGTACAGGTTAGGATTTTGAAAAAAAATCTATGACCCTTTCAGCATGTCAAGTTTAACCTCTGTAGTTGCTTTCCTGAGTCCTGTAAAAGGGCCAGTTTGGTATGTGTTCCTACAAGTTAATAATTCTCGAACTTATTTTCAAATTATTTATTTTTTAGTTCTTCGTAATCCCTTCGTTGTTCAACAACCGTTCAATTTCCTATTTTGTTCTTAAGTCTTATAGTATTTGGACATATAAACAAAATGCTACATCGGGCAGCCAAATCAGCGGTGGCTCTTACAACTTTTTAATATAGAGAGATTTAAAATGTTTTCAAAATCAAATAAAAATTTCACTAACAGCTATTGTCTCGTAACTACACTTGTTGGAATGAAAAAAGAAAACATTTTTAACTAAAACCTCGTGATGCCAACTTTTAATTTATATTCAAATATTTCTAAAAAAAATAAATCATTCTAAACGCTTTGAGTTTGGCGCACTTAACGCTATTCCAAATCAGTGACGATTAAAGAAAAAGAGGGTGTTTACCCCTTGATGGCTTATGAGAGTATATTCCAGTGAAATGAGCAGGTAACCTTACACTTCCGTATAAATCATTTCCTAATCCTATAACAGATGCTGCAGCACCAATTAGAGCACTTTCACCTCCTGTAATAAAAGTCATACGTTTCTGTAAATAATCAAATGAGTAATGTAAACGCAATAATTTAAAATTATTTCTGAAAGGCTACAAACAAAAGATATAAAAATTTTCGACTATATTGAATTATATTTTATTGACTTGTAGACAATAAAAACTGAAGCTTACAAAATTTTTGATAATTTTGACAAAATTTTAATAGCCTTCTTACCACAAGGAGTTTGGAACGAATTGGATTTTTATATAAACTTCCAAATCATTTGCAAGTAGTGGTGTGAAAAATAACTTAATTCATATTTATAAAAGAAAGAATAATTCTCATTAAATCATAAACTTAGCTACCACTAGATGAATTTTTTCCAAAAAGCGTAGAAAGTTGACAGACCTAGATATAGAAGCCGTTAAGTAGCAAAATTGGTCGTAAGCACCTTCCATTTTCTGCAGAGTTTGCAATTTGCTGTTTTATAAAAATAAAATAAAAGTTTCAGTGATAAACAAACTTAAGTTATTTTTAGTTTAGTATGTTTACTTTAAGCAATTTTTCCACCCCTACACATAAAACATTCAAAGTATCACATCATATGTAACTTATTCGAAAATACAGGCCACCAACCTACTACACTTTTTTGCAAAATATTTTATAGAGTAGTAGACATTTAAAAACCAAAACTTTAAAAATTTTTGCTGATTCTGCATTTTATAAGCCTAACCACGATAGAGCCAGAACAAAGTGGCGTTGCATATGAATTTTTAAATCATTTAAGTGTAGTGGTATGGAATACATTAAAACATAAACTTAGAATAAATATATTTAGAATAAATGTTTTAAAAAAGCGTAGAAAGTTGGCAGCCCTGCAAATATCTCATGGTGACATTTTTTAAAGATTAGGCGTAATTATCCCTATTCTATATATTTTACTGTTTAATTCGCTACCAATTTATTTTATTTTATAACCGTCACTGAACAGTCGACCCATTTTTTTTTTGGTGTATGACTACTAATCAAAGCTTAACCCCGTCCCGCCCCCGTCAGGAGGCATCCGGAGAATACTGTAGACTCTAAGTGCACGCACGTGACCTCTCAGTAAAAAAAGAGGACTCAAAAAGGTATGACCACTAATGTTCAGCTCCGTAGCCTTGTAATTTTGTACCTAATCCAGAAGACAAGGGAACTCCTGGATTAAGTACTGGGAGAAATTTGCCTTCGCGGAAGACTTTTTGATGGAACTAAACAGCACTTGCGTTACATCCAGAGGAAACCCACGAGAATCTTCCACGGTTAGCCTGGCGGTAAGGGGACTCTAACCCATTATCCGTCTACCACTGAGGATATTTCACGTCAGCACTGCGATTGGTGCAAGTGCAATGCATATTTCGTATCAAAAAGCCATAGCTGGTATTCGAACCCGGTTTACCTCATTGTAATACGAACGCTCTATCCCCTCAGCCATTGCGGCTCGATAAGAATTTATTTTATTTTATAACCGTCGTTAAACAGCCGACCCAATTTTTGGGTTTACGGCTACTTACGTTTAACTCCGTAGTATTGTAATTTTGATTCCAACCCAGAAGACAAGGGAACTCCTGGATCGAGTATTGGGAGAAATGTGCCATCGTGGAAGACTTTTTGATGGAGCTAACCCGCATTTGCTTTATATGGAGAGGAAGACCACGAGAACCTACCACGGTTAGCCTGACAGCAAGGAGACTCTTTCCTATGATCCGTCTACCACTGAGGATATTTTACATCAGCACTGTGGTCGGTGCAAACCGGATGCGGAATTCGTATCGAATGAGATTCGAACCCGGTTCGCCTCTTTGGAAGGCGAACGCTTTATCCCTTCAGCCATCGCGGCTCGATAACAATTTAATAAAATTTTTGAAGAAATCGGAGCAGTTGGCCTATCCCTGATTTTATTACCGACTTAACACATCAATTATCAATAAGGCGCTAGCAGCCTGTCATAAATTACAAATTCTTCTCCAAAACTCTAAAACCAATCTGAGACTTAAAAGCTTACTTTACCTCTTAATCATCCCTCTATAGAGTCTAAAAATATTAAATAAATATCTGGCTAACCAAAGCATGAATAAAAGAAACAAAACATATAACGAGATAAACTAAAAATAAAAGCACGAGATTTTTATGGAACATCAGAGAGTTGTTGATTTTTGAGGAGATAGTTTTTGGTTTTGAATTTTACACTTACCCATTACGGGTTTTTCTTAATTTTTTGTTATGGTTATATCTAACCCGTTACGGGTATTATAATTTTATTACTTCATGTGTGGTTGTTAAATAAATGTGTTTTTTATAAAAAAATTAATTAAAAACATTTGTTTCTTAATATAGCTTGATTCGTTACAGTTATATTTCATTGGTGGCAGCGTTGGGATTAACTATCCGTTTACTTTAAAGGAATTGTGGTTCAAGTATTATTCCTTATGGCTTTCTTGGGACGAGCAAAGAAGTGTGATTTAGTCGAATAATGTAAGGAGTTAACTAATTAAAAATTTTAAAACTTATGAAGTGTACCTAGTTGAAGAAATGTTCGAAGTAATTAAAGAAAATCACATCGAAGGGGAGGATCGCATTAGGATAGTTATTTAAAATTTCTGCAAAAACGTAGCATACATTTCTATTTTGTGTGATAATTAATATATATATATATATATATATATATATATATACTATTCGCTTTTTTGATTTCATTTCATGTTTATTCGCGATCGCAACGAACTATAGGGGGCGTTGTTGTATGTGCCGAATCCCTGCGATTTCCATATGAACAGTCATTCAGTTACACTGGAGACGTCTTTAATGTAGCATGTAGCATTGTAACGTTCCATCTTTATTGTGGCTGATTAAATTTTAAAAAAGAAAAATGCTTGTTTTCTTTCTTATGAAAACGAAAACAAAATGGTATCTCCTCTTTTTTTAGAGAAGGAACATCCAGAACACATCGGAAAAATATTTGTAAATAAAGAGAAAAAAATAGGTATATTCTTATAAAAGTTCAAACCTAATGCCTGAGAAATAGTTTTACTAAATTTAATGGTATAACATGAAAGGCCCATTTAAATTTTAACGTAAAATAAAGAATGCTTACGAAACAAAAACAAAACAAAAAAAGAACTATTCTTTTTTTGTCGCCATTTTTAGTGTTACGAAAATGCGTCTTTGGGACTTGATAGAAACAAAGCAAGATGCAATTTTATTTTTTTTAAGAGCGAAATATTTTATAGAGTGAAATATAACGAAAATGTACCAATGTCAATATCATGAAACTTTATCTTAGTAAAAGTCCGTTTTGGAAATGTTATTTCATTTTGAATCTTATTTATTAGAGAGCATAATAGCTCTAGAATCAGGTGAGAGAAAAGTTTGTTTTGAATTTATGCTAAACTCTATATCGGCCCATTTTCCACCGAAATCCGATTGAATACTTTGATTTTAAACAAAGTGTTTCATTTTAAGATTTTTTCCAAAAATTTTAAGTGTAGATTGGCGGCACTTAAAAATCTGCCAAATCTGCAGCTGTGGTTAATACGTAAGTACCGAATTTTTCTTCCATACTTTTCTGAATCATATTACTTCAAATATTAGAATTTGCAAGAAGTATACATAAACATATAATTTAATACCATTTAATTTTTCAAAAAAAGTATTTTGACAACAATTTTATCAAAAAATTATAAACTAAAAAACGTAAAATAAAGAATTCTTAGGATAAAAACGATTTTAAAATTTCCTCATTTTTCAATAAAAACTTTCGTTTTGTTTCTTTTTTTAAATTCTTATAGTATTTAATCAGACGTAAAAAAACCATTTTGTAGAGAACGATCATCAAGTAAGAGAAAAAAATATTTACAAGCAAATTTTTTATTATAAAAATCATAACACTTACCTGATTTATAAGTCCGGAGAATTCCAAAATGATATGTTCTTTGTTTGAAAACTTTATTCTCAAATAATATATACATAGTTTATCCCTTCATTACTTTTAGGTAACATACCACACATCAAAATTTTATAATTGTAAGATCTCGATATGAATTTTAATATGTAGCTTAAAAACAGAATAGCTGTATTCTAGTTGAAATTCTTTCAAAACTAAAAAACACTTACCAAGAAAACGATAAAAAATTTATTTATAATCAGCACAAAAGATACTTTTTCAAGTAATTCAGATTATTCTTTATTGTTGTTTTCTGAATTATGTAGATACAGAAATATATACTATTCTATGAAGAAGAAGAATATTCTATAACTATTACAGTTCTGTATGGAATTCATTGGAACACATTTATTCATTGGAATGACGAAAGCAATGTTGATTTCATTTTAACTTGTAATGAATTGAAGACAGAAAAATTATTTTACCGCAATACACACATCTGTAACAGCAAGTGATCATGAAATCATGTTATGTTGTTGGTAATAGAAAGATAAAAAATATTGAGAAGTTGTTCTTCAAATGCTTGGCGTGTTCTGCTTCAATGTTTGGCATGTTCTGATTAGTTTTTTCAAGAAGTTTTACCTTTTCTTTAGGGAAATTTTGCTTCTTTTTTTATGCTAAGAAAATGGCGTCCGTCATTGCCAATGGTTATGTGGGAACTAATGCACGATATTTACAGTCTCCCGCTAGATGGCGTATCGAGTGTTGCGATCGCGAATTCTGTTTTATCTTTATATTTTATTTTCTGTATTTATGTGATATTTTTACTTATTGTGCTCGATTTGATTTATCTTAATTTTCTTGGAAAATTTTTTGAGTGCTCCTCACACTATTGTATTGATATATTTTGTCTTGGCTATATTGATACAATGTTAGAAAGCACTCTTTTTTGTGGATATAATCGTGTGAGCTTATGAAAAGATTATATCTTTTATTTTCCGGATTTTTTAAAATTTTTATCATTTTTTTCGGATTGTTTTTTTTTTTACCTTCCGGTTTCTTGTTATTTTTATTATTATTATTATTTTTTCCCCTTTCTTTCATAGTTCTGTAATTTTTACCTTGTTCTCTCTACATTTTGAACTTATTTTATGAGTTCTATTTACTTGCAGCTTATGCGCAATAAATAAAACTTATTGTTTTCTTAATTTTCTTCATGTTTTTTGTATTTTTTTATTATATATATATATATATATATATATATATATATATATATATATATATATATATATATATATATATATATATATAGCATATGCGGAAATGTCACCCCCACGTAATAACGAGACACAAAGACACTAAGATTACAACACTGAATATAGTGTAAAACGCTTTATTACATAGCAATAAGTACTTACTACTGTATGACTTACAAGTATCGCAGGGAGGATGGCCCAACGCCTCCTATAACTGAAAGCCTCCACACGGTTTTTCTGTAGATAGTCCGATCAGACCACCATAAAGGTATACCAATTAGTTAAAGAACCATTTAATATGATATCTATTAAAAATTAGAAAGTGGTATGACAGAGGCATACAAAAGTTGATCCCACGATACAACAAGTGTTCAGGTGGTGGATATGTTGAAAAATAGCTGAAACATTGCTGTACTTGTTGCCAATAAATAGGTTCCTGAAAGTGTGAGTACTTTCCTTCAAAAACTTACTTTCTGGATGCGCCTCATATATATGTCTGAAAATTTGTTTAATTTATGGTTTGTTTAAAATTATTATTAATTGGTTTTGTTATTAATTGGTTTGTTTTATTTACTTGTCAACCACTACAGATTAAATTCTCAAATATATATCAAAAATTTCTCTCAAGTACTTTTAAAATAGAATTTGGGTTCAAGCGCACAAGTGGTTCGCTTTTTAAATAATCTGCGCAGACTACTTATAAGAAACCGTGTGGAGGATTTCTGATGTAGGTGATGGCTCGCCACGAGTGAAGGTTGTGTTTTTCTTTCAATATTCTGGTAAATAAGTATTTATTTTGGTGAAATGTTGTGGAAATTGATGGTTTATTGTGTTGTATATATTTTAACATCCATATCGAGCAAAATAGCTCATTTCTGACTTAAAATTGAAGATTGCCCTTTTCACCCAAGATGGCGACGGGCGATTTCACCACGTTATGATGTTTTTCGCTAGCGTTTGTGTATATATATAGAAGTACGAATACGGCAAGTAAGTGATTATTATAAGACTTATCTATCTAGTGAGATTGTGACTAACGCTCTTGATATAATGATTTGTGTAGTGTTGTGATTGTGAACTAATGTTTAGTGTGCAACGTCAGTGTATTCTGATAGAGGGATAAACCACAAAGTGAAATCTGTTACTGTTTAACGTGGGATCAACCATAAATTGCGTTACGTAGTGACCGGTTAGGGGTTGTATACAAATTGAAACTGTAGGATCACAGTTTTAGGGGTCATTTCCCAATTGCATTACGGCTGTATTATCTAAGGGGTCATGCACAAATTGCTACTTGAAGGAGCTTTGCTAAGGGGTCATCTACAGATTATATTGTGGTTAGATAATCTGAGGGGCCATATACAAATTGATAGCTCTTTGTGTCAATTTTGAATATTATACTTATGCTGTTTTGCATTGTTTTCAAGTGGTGCTTACATCTGAGTGTGTCTATAACTGCATTTGCATTCTGATCATTCACGACAACCGCGATGGATAACTGATCTAGATAAAATTCAGGCACCGATACACCGATACAGAAGAGGATGATTTTGAACCAGCAAGCGATCTAACGGTTATTGACTCGGAATCAATCGACCCAAAAAGGGACTTCATAAGTGAAGCTATAATTACGCAGACCCAATTTAGTTCTATCATTTCAAACAAAAATAGCAAAATGAATAAACAAGATAAGGAAAGACTTTTGAGCATAGCAGGTTCGTTTCTATCACTAATAACTACACAGCATGCGGTTATTAACCAACTAAGAGGCCGCTTGTACGAAAAAACAGAACAACTCAAAAACATCAAACCAAGCTACGCCTCAATTGCTGTGACGGACCGTGAACGGCCGCCTGGTGTTGGGATACAGCCGCACGAAAGTGGAGAAAAAGAACATGTACTATTGGTGTACCCTAATGACGAGGAACAGGCATCAGAGGTGACAAAAAACAAAATCGTTAGTTCCATCGACCCAATTAAATTGAAGTTGGGAGTCAAGAGAATTAATAAAATCAGAAGAGGAGGAATTGTAGTATAGTTGTCCAGCGAACATGATATCCAAAAGATAATGCAAAAATCGAAAAAGGAAAGTTAAAAGATGAAATTAAATGTACTCAGCCTAAATCTATAAATCCAAAAATAATACTGTATGATGTACTGGCGAATATAGACAGGGAAAACTTAATCGACAAAAGGAAAAGCCAAAACCCTGTGCTTGAAAATGCCGATATGAAGATGTGCTTCCATCTTAAAGGCAACACAGGTAACCACTAGGTTGTAGAGATAGATCCAGACTCTTTCAATAAGATAATGTACCTGGAAAAAATTAACCTCGGGTGGACCCGAATCAGAGTAAAAGAATATTTGAGAGTTACACTGTGCTATAAATGTTATAGATTCGGCCATATAGCGAAGTACTGTAAGGAAGAGAGTGCATGTGCAAACTGCGGCCAAACAGGGAACAATATGGAACATTGCAAAAATAAAGCAAAGTGCACAAATTGCAAACTGTCCAATGAGCTACACCATCTGAATCTCAACACAAATCATAATGCGAAAAACAAGAATTGTGGAACATTCTTATGGGAAAAAGAAAGATTAACAGAGAAAATAAACTATGGATAGTCGCAATAAGAAACTTAAGCTCTCGCATATCATTTTAAATCACACTAAAAGCGCAAATCTGCAGCACTCAGCGAACTTTATTTTGCTAGAACTCCTAATTGATTCTTTAAATGAGCCATACTATAATTCAGAGGGACTTATCACTGGATTCAAATATAATATCCAAGTCATCGCATTTGGGGATCAACCAAAAAGTGCAGTGATATTCAAAAAAGGCGAAGTAGGCACCTTTCCGATAAAGAGAGAGAGAGAGTTTCAATAGAAGCCACTTACAATAAGAAATTTTTTTTATTTTGTATCTGTTTGCGTCCCACCATCGGCTGTACGAAGATCTCAATCTTTTTGAATTAAATTAACAAAACTAAAAACAGTAGACACCACCGACAAATTAGATAAGATGAAAGAGAACATAACTGAAGACGTAGTCAAAATCTGCGAAACTAGTAAAAAGCACAAAGAGAAGACTTACAAAAAGAGCCCAAAGTGGCGGCCGCTGAGCCTGGCTATACGGAGGAAAAAACTCAGGGCCAAACGAAGGAGATACTATAAGGAGAGTGTTACTGCACAGAGACAACACAGAC
Source organism: Parasteatoda lunata (assembly GCA_949128135.1). Lineage (NCBI taxonomy): Eukaryota > Metazoa > Arthropoda > Arachnida > Araneae > Theridiidae > Parasteatoda > Parasteatoda lunata. Next base: position 44,831,123 of record OX421978.1, on the reverse strand, counting down.
TTAAAGACTACAAAAGAAAAAGGCAAAAAAAAAAAAAAAAATTATACAACAGAACAAGACTACACTTAGAGATTACTTACAAAACATCACAACGCAGGAATGCTTTGGACGAACCTGTCAAATTGCAAGAAACAAAGACTCTTATACTAAATTTCTGTCACAACTAAAGAAGGAAGATGGTTCACTAACTGAAAGCAGAGCCGTAACAATAGAAACCATTTTTTAATGCCATTTTAAAACAAGAAATCCTGAAACAGAAAATTGTAACTTGGACCAGCCATTTACTATTACGGAACTAAATTATGCAGTTATCTGAATAAAAAACAACTAGGCACCCGGCCACGACGGCATCCCTCTTGAAGTAATCAAGGCTCTCTACGGGATGGCACCAAACATGATGTTGGAAATATTTAACAAGAGCCTTGAGCTGTTGCATTTTCCCACCATCTGCAAGAGGGCGAGACTGATACTCATTCCGAAATCGGGGAATGACGTGTCCCAATCTGATGGGTAAAGGCCGGTCTCCCTTCTCCCCAGTGTGGGGGAAAATTTTGGACAAGCTTACTAATACCAGATTAGTTTATTTTCTCGAATCAAATCAACTACTTAGAGACGACCAACATGGATTTCGGAGAAACAGATCACACCACAACAGCACTAAAAAGTGTTCTGAATATTGTAAACACAGCCAAAGGAAGGGGAGAAGATTAGTTAAGGGTCTCCTTGGATATCGAATAGGGCATCAGCCCAAAAGTACGCAAAGTATATTTATCTAAATAGCATAGCTAAAATCATTTCTTACGGATCGGAAATATGGTTCAATAAACAGGTTAGAATAATTGATAGGATTAAAAAGATAGCACTTCTTAATATCACTAAGGTATATAGGACGACTTCCACTTCAGCACTCGAGGCTCCAGCAGTTACAATTCCCCTAGATTTAATAACAGAAGCCGAATCCAAAATTTCTAATCGATATTTACATAATAATAATCCAGTTGAAAAACCCGAGATTCCTCTAAAACATCCAACTTAGTTAATATCTATTGATTATAGCCTAAAACTACCAACAGGTGACAATATTGAAATATTTACCGACGGATCTAGGTTAATTTATAATAATGAGTATAGAGCGAGATGCGCATATATTGTTTACTACTGCGGCCGTCCTATAGAAAACTATCAGTACAGACTTAATAATTTTGCAACGGTTCTTAAAGCAGAACTATGGGCAATCCTACAGTCGATTCACTGGGTCATCAACAACCATATTTGTAGTACAGTTAACATTTACTCAGACTCTCTTTCCGGGCTGCAGGCACTCTTCAACCCGGAGGAGAGAGATTACCTAGTCGTGATGATTAAAGCCAACTTCAGAATAAACATAAAGTTAAACTGGATAAAGGCTCATGTGGGCCATAGTGGCAACGAGGAGGCTGACAGCTTGGCCAAATTAGCTTGTCAAAGCACTGAAATAGATATCAATGATTTCCGACCTAAAAACTCAATCAAAACAGGATTATTTCAACAAAATCTATGGGAAAACTCACTAAATCAAGGTAGACATACATACGAATTCATTCAAATAGTAAATCACAGGAAAATCCATTAAAATTTCATAATAGATTCTAGATTTCATAATAAAACTGCTCTTTGCAAGTTATGTAAATCCCAAGAAGATCTCAGCCACATCCTAAATATATGTCCAGATTTTAATGCAATCCGTAAATCATACTTCCCACCAAACATAACATTTCAAGCTAACAAAAAACTTTGGACATTGCCTAAAATCAATAAAGGAATTATAATTATAGATAATAAAACATTACTTTGAAAACAATCTTCCAGAAGGTATCAAATCATAAACTGTTCTTCTGTTTTGGAGGTATTTTTGGACTAAAGAACTTGTAAATAGAACTTTACGAACATTTTATGGTATATTCATCTTTACATCTGTAATTATTCACTTCACTGTTTTAAATTTTCACCTCTTCTTTGCTAGACTTTTGCAACATTTCTTTTTTGTTTTAATAAAGTTAAGACCTTCCGCTTTAGGGACGGGAGATATGGATCGTGGTTGCCGAGTAGCGCGACGGCACCAGGACTGAGGACTGGACCAGGACTGGTACCAAAGTAAGTAACTCGACACCAACATGTTATATATATAACATGTTGGTGTCGAATTCATAAACGATTAATATTTTGACGAGCGCCCATGCATTCCATTCGCATGGGCTGGACCCGCCCAAATCACGGGCCATTACCCGTCGACCGATTGTGCTGTTTAAAGCCATTTCAAAGCCACTACAAAAAGGTCCCATCTCTCTGCTGGGTAGTCACGTAAGCGCATTTTGAGTCACCAGTATTCCTTGGATCCCCCTGGCGGCGGCGGGACAGGGTAAAGTTAGTCTTACAAGTATCGCGGGAGGTGTTCGAAACCGCGTCCATTGGCTTGGTTGCACGCACGCCACCTGCTCGCCATGGATTGGCGAATATTTTCTAAGACACCTTGCGTTTCATTAATCGTAGCAGCAGTGAGGAGATTCATGTCCCCAGTTCCATTTCAGAATTTACGGGCGGTGTTCCGTACTCAATGTTATTCCTGTCACCCCAGAGAGAAAAAAACTCACGAGGAACTCCGGTCCAAATGCTCCAGCGCAACCTATCTATTTCCGCCAATGCTTTCTAATATAATTATGGCTCTTACGATATATGTATTTGGAGAAATTTTTTTTGAGATGAAATAAAAGAAAATAAATTATTACCTCAAATGCTTAGCTTAGCATTACTTAGCATTGTTTGATCAAACCATTGAAGATACAGATGGATCACTTTAAAATATAATCGGATGACTGTCTATATTTCCAATCGATTTACTAAGTTCAATTTTTATAGAGTCTATTTTTTAAGTTTAATGCTTAAAGAGTTTTTTTTCTTTTTTTAATTATTTTTCATTATTTTTTCTCATTTATATTTTTTTAAAAATTCTTTATTTATAGTTTAACACTTGAACCACATGCTAATTTTTTACGCGATCCTTCAACTTACTAAATTTATCCGAAAGATTCTATTTCCCATCTGGTAATTTATGCACTTCCACTTCGATATTCAAGATTACAATATACAGTCCTCATTTAACCTGCTGCGGTTGTGGGTAATTTACCACCAACCGCAGAAACTGCTCCCGGCAGTGACTGCATGGCAATGCCCCCCCCCCCCCCCAAAGAAGCTGACATGTATGTCAGTGCATCCACTTGAATTTCTTTTTAGATTTTTCCTTTTTGATTTTTAAGACTACGTTATTCACTGTTCAAACCTTTTCGGCTTATTCAGTAGTGGTGATATTTAGTTTTTTTTTCCTGCTAATATTTTACGGTTTTCTCCTGTTGTGGTAATCATTTAAAACCTCTCATAAGGTAATAACTTATTTTCTTTTTTTTTCATCTTAAAAAAATTTGTTTACATATTCTTCTAGTTGTGACATTAGCACCTTGCCGACTAGGTGGCGGACTGGTTAGCTTGCCTGACTGCGGAGTCGATGGTTTCGGATTCGAAATCATCATGGGCATGGATGGGCGCTCAGGGTATGGATGTTTCTTTCTCTCTCTCTCTGTGTGTTCTATGTTATTTCTTCTGAGTGAATGTAACCAACGCCTCCTACAACTGAAAGCCTCCACACGGTATTTTATAGGTAGTCCGATCAGACCACTAGGAAGGTAAACTAGTTTACGAAAGAGCTATTTCATAGAAATTTAATAAATGTAAGAAAGTGATAGCAAATATACGTCAAAAATAGTTTTTAATTTATGAATAGTTTTTAATTTAATTAATTGATTTGTCTTGTTTACTCGTCTACCACCAAAGATTCAACTATCAAATGTATATGATATTTATCTCTCAATTACTTTTAGAATAGAATTTGGTTTCATGCGAGTCACTGATTCACTTTTTAAGTAGCCTACGGAGACTACTTATAAAAAAATCTTGTGGAGGCTTTCTGATGTGGATGGTGATGATGTAACCCGCCCTATAAACAGGTTTGTGGTTGTATGACGTGGGCGACGCTACTCCACCGCCGTGGCTTAGCTATAGGTACTCACTGGGTAATGATAAGAGAGTAGCAATTTCGGCATTTCTGAGGCCAATGGGAAATAGATCTAAGTGCCCGCTGTTAGCCAAAAAAAAAAAAAAAAAAAAGAACTTGGAATTACGTATTTTATACTTTTTCTCTTCAATTTTCACTATAACTGTGTTTGTATCTTAAATTTTATATATATATATATATATATTTAAAATAAACTTTTACCTGAGCTTCCTCCCGCTGTTCTATTTGTATCATATGGGTTGCATGTCTTCCCGTACAACAGATTTGTTGTCTCGAAGCCTAAACCTAGTTCTGCTGAATTGCTAGTGGCTATAACAATTGCTCCGGCAAATTTCATTAGAGCTACTGTTGGAGCATCTGTAGTAGCTGAAGGTGAATCTTTATATATTAAAGAGCCAGAAGTATTGGGAAGTCCTGAAATGAAAAGAATGCTTAAAAATCGCCATAATCTCAGACACAATTGGATACTTGCAAGCAAGGTCATTGCAGATGAAGCGTGCCATTTGTTGATTCAAAAGCCAATCAGGTTGGACATATACGCTTGACGTCACTTGCAGGGTATCAAATTAAATTTGATTGAAATCACGTGGTTAAGCATAATAACACACTTCTTCTCCAGTTTCAAGCAACCAATTATTAGAAATTGAATGCCAGTGAAAATTTCTATATTTCTCATTTTTATAACCACATTAAACATTTTATTTCAATAAAGAGATTTTACATAATGTTTGTCTTGCGTTAACTGTTACGCTAACCTAATTTTATACCCTTTAGTGACATAGCAATTTACGGGTAAATATTTATGTGCATGCGCTATTAATCACAATCAGCATTCATATTTCAGTTGGTTGGTTACGTATCACTTCGAAAATCTCTCCGTTGTAAAGTCGTCTCAATACTTGTATTTTAATATATAATTACATATTAACAGGATTACCACGTTAGTGGGGTTAATTACTAAAATTTTTTTGTTTAGTTTAACCTTGCAGATTTGAACTCAATCCAGAATAAAAGAGACTCTCTGTGTTAACAGAGAGGTCACTATCAGTAAAAATTAAAGAGTGGGGACAAGTGTTTCATGTGACTTTTAATGAGAGAATAAAATTTTATTTAATCTTAGCAATCGTAAATGACTTTCCTTAAAAAAGCATTTAATTAATAACACATTTTTAACATGACAATGCACGCAGAGTCTGGCTAAGACAGGGGCATACGGGTAGTTGCCTCCCGGGGCCCCACATCAGGAGGGGGGGGGGAAATCGAACAGAAAGTTTATTTTACGTTTCCTTCTTTAATGAACTTTTTTTAAAAAAAAAAATATATGTCCGTCAGTTTTATGTCAGCTTCTTCATTGCAACTTCATTCAATCTTTCGTATGAACACAATCTATATTTCGTAAATCCATAGCTTTTTAGGGCGGAATTCAGCTAAATTTTCGCAATTACGATGGACTCAGTTGGGCCTATCAAAGCCGGTATGTTTACATATCGCAAAATGCGATATGTTTTCAAAAATACAGGCTTCTGATTTGCTTAATTGAGACATCGTAATTGTGAAATTTTAGCTGAATTCCACCCTAATGTCAGCAAGGTTATGAATTTTTGGCAGCTAGATGACAAAGTTAACAATCAGAAAACTGCACTCGGCATGGTGGACATAGAATTATCAGAAAATCAATAAAATGGACTGGACGATATGTCGTCTGGCTATTGGAGGAGGGGGGGAGTTTATAGCTATTTTAGGTTTTAGTGAATTTTCTTGTTATCTATAATGATGTGAAAAATTTAAATACCTTCAGTAAGTTCGGTTTTTCATTACTGAAGCAGGGGGGGGGGGCAAAGATGTACTTGCCCCTAGCCCCAACTAGGCTAAGTCGGGCCCTGAATGTACGGCAAGACCACTCAGGCAATTGAACTCAAATAACCAGTAAAAGATCAAGGAAAATACCTCTTTTCCTTGTTTTTGTTAGGGGAAAGAAAAGTCTTACTATTACTATTTTATTAATTTTATTTAGAGTTAAATTTACTTTACCCTGCATAATAAGCAGTTAACACAATGAATATAATAAAAATTTTACTACCACTATTTACTTAATTTATAAATTTTTAGTGATTAATTTTATTCCATACCTAGGATCATCACGATACCCAAACGTTAATCTGATTTCTATGCTTTATAACAACCATAAAAATCAATATATAATGTAATCTGGTTTCAGGTGATACTCTTTCACGCTAAACCAAATGCAATAAAAACTTAATGTACTTTTTTTAAAAAAGAGCATTTTTTGATCAAAACTAGCATCCGCTAAAGTTGCAGTTAATTTATATTTGCAGGGCGATTATAAAAATGCAAAAGGTAGTGAATAATAAAATACAAACTTTTATTAAAAGAAACTGAAATTAGCAATTTTATAGAACCTTTATTATAGTCTATTGTTTATTGAAATTACATACATTTGCTGACTTGTGTGCTCAATATAGGCTTATAAGTCATTGTCAAGTAGAAAATACAGATAGAACAGTTCAGAGAAAGACATCACAAAGAATACATCCAGGGTTACGGCGGGATTCGAACCCGCTACCTCCACGTTAACAGAGCGTTTTGACCGGCGATACCACTCGGCCAGGGAGGCCCCTTTTTTTTTTTTTAGTCTACTATTAAATGAATATTATTATTTTAAATTTGAAATAAAATAGTGGTAGTTACAATTTAATAATTAAAGAAGTGATAAATAAATGAAAGTGAAATTAGTTTCTACCACTTTTTCTCATGTGGCATCCCTGTCAACTGTTATGATTATTTTAAGAGTTTTTTTATTTTTGAGACACTGCTGAAACTTTATACAGAATGAAAATATGGCCAACGGTTCACAATTCACAACGGAGATCCATTCTTCTTTTCTTTTCGACTGTACCTGATTTAACTCATACTAACCATTGCGATTAATGCTTCGAGAGACATAATAATTATTTAAGTAATGAGGCGTTGCCATGGGCGTCGTTGGCAAGGGGGGCATCACCTCCTACATCAGAAAGTCTCCACACGGTTTCTTATAAGTAGTCTGCGCAGATTATTTATAAAGCGAACCACTTGCGCGCATGAAGCCAAATTCTTATTTAAAAGTAATTGAGAGAAATTTTTCATATATATTTGAGAATTGAATCTGTAGTGGTTGACAAGTAAGTAAAACAAACCAATTATATTCATAAATTTAAAAAAAAATTTAGGTACATATTTGCTACCACTTTCTGATTTTTAATAGATTTTATATTTAATTGTTCTTTCACTAATTGGTCAATCTTCATAGTGGTCTGATCTAACTACCTACAAAAAAACGTGTGGAGGGTTTCAGGTATAGGAGGCTTTGGGTATTTAGTCCCTTTCTTCAGTCCCCCTCAATATTTCGGACAAAAGAAAATTTTTTTATGAATTATCGTCGATTTTAGCTAATGAGGGGCAAAGTAAAAAAAAAATTATTCTTTTTGCAGATGGTTATCAAATTTAAGAATAATTTTGTTTAATTTATAAATTTTTGAGACAGTGTGACTATATTTTAATTTAGTCCCTTTCAAAAATTGGAGGTCAACGACGCTCATCATTGCTTATGTGCTAAGAATTGAATTTTCAATATTATTCAGCTATCTAATACTAGGGTTCTCAGGGGTACTACTTCTTGGTTTACTACTAGGTTTTTTTCTTTTTAAAGATAACACTTTAATGATTATACTTAATTTGGTTTCTGGTATGCCTTTTGAACATAAGAAGCCGGCAGCTGATATGGAAGCAATAAGACCTATTTTCAGAGATTTAGCCCACCCTGACTTGTTGAAAAAGTGCCTCCATGGGAAGACTCAAAATCCCAATGAATCTCTAAATAATGTTATTTGGTTAGGCATAACTAAAAATGTATTCGTGCACATTGATACTTTACAGTTTGGTGTGTTTGAAGCAGTGAGTGTTTTTAACACGTTGAACGCTACGCTAATTTTACATGACTTGCCCATCTGGCCACGGTAAATAACTACAAACTAATTCGCAAATATAGACAGATTTTGCTAGTTTATAAAAGGTTTATCATGACGCATCTGGCAAAAGTGGTGAATTATATATGCCTACGAATTGTTTAAAAATAGTGGTGGATAAAAATCTACTAAATTGAATTTATTAAACCATGAATCACAATAATTAAGTAAATTTTGAATAAATTTTCTGCAATTCCATAAAAGAGTGTAAATTTTATAGTTCTATATCATGTTATACGCTGTCAGCCAGCTGTTTTTCGCGGCCTATGTGAATGGTCAGTGTCAGCAAGCGGTAGCAGAAGCAGTCTAAATTTAATTTCAATGTCAGCCACCGGTGGCTGACGCGGCCTAAATGGAAAATCCAGTGTCAGCCACCGATGGCTGACGCGGCGATCAACGTGTTAACGAAGGTAAGAGTGCGGTGTCAGGTATTGAAGAAACTGGACCTTCCACCAGGGCAATAATATTGTGTTACAGCAATGCAGTCTATTGATAAGGAGAGAATAAGACATGCCGAACGAGACTATGAAGATTCGACAAAAGGAAGAAGGATGCAGAAACGTAACAATAATATCACAGAAGAGGAAGAGTCGCGTGACGACTATTGTCCTGGAGGATATTTATTTTAATTATGTTTTGAATGTGATTAATTGCTACATTTTCTTATATTAGTGTTTTTTTTATTATTGTTTGATTTATAAATAAAAATATTAATGTTTTTTTTAAATTATAATTTATCTACTTTTATTATAAGAATTTTTCAAATATGAGTATTTTTGGAAAAAAAATTCATTTTACGTTCCACACATTTTTAAGCTTTAAAACCATAATGTTACTGGCTTAATATATCTTAATCTAAGTAATTAAGTGTATATATGTATAAAAACAAGGAAAATAATAAGAAACTTATGATGAAAAGTTTTTATTAATTTTATTAATGCAAAATTCGACATTTTGCTTCGTATCTCAAAATGAGTTTTTTTTTTTAAACTCGATGTACCTTTTCTGGAAAAAATAATTAAGCTACAGAGTCAAAAAAATTACACAATATGTATAAAGTGTTATTCAACATGAGCTTTTGTAGAAAAATTGATTAAGTGTAGTTTTAAAAAAATTTAACGTTTAAAATCATCTGTTTTTTGCCTTTTTTTGACATTGCTCCACTAAAAAATTTTTAAAAAAAGTTTGAAACAAACAATTTATAAAAGCTCATGTTAAATTATTTTCAAATCTCATAAAAAATTTCAAGCCGTTATCTTGGTAAAATTCTGAGAAAAGGTACAGTAAAAATGACCTTTTTAACATGGACGGTATACGTGATTCTGCGGGATTCCGGGTCCACGTAGTGATTAGATTATGATTCTCATATCAAAGCCATCTTCAGGGTTGCCAACTTTCTAAGCAATCAGGAAAAATTTCTTCTAGTGAAAGCTAAGTTTATATTTTAATGCATGATTCTTGGTTTTCATTATTTGATTTAAAGTTATTTTCCACACCCAGAGCCTGAGTGAGGCTGGAGCATACGGGGCCGTTGCCCCGGGCCCCCACATGATGAAAGGGGCCCCAAATCAAATAAAAAGTTTATAAACGATTTCATATTTAATGATCTTTTTTAAACAAAATATCAGTACAGTGTAAAATCTGCTAGTTTTAATTTAGTTTCTTATCATTTATCTATCGTATGAACACAATCTATGTTTCGTAAATCCATGGCTTTCTAAGTGTGGAATTCAGCTAAATTTTCGCAATTACGATGGACAAATTTGGCCAATCTAAAGCCTGTATTTTTACATATCGCAAAATGAGATATGTTTACAAAAATACAGGCTCCTGATTGACTTAATTGAGCCATCGTAATTGCAAAAATTTAGCTGAATTCCGCCGTAATGTCAGCAAGGATATGAATTTTTAGCAGCTATATGACAAAGAATGCGCAGTGATATAAAAGTTCATTATTATATCGAACCAACTTACACACTGTAAGGATAACATTATTCTTTAAATCTTCAACTTTTTTAATTAATCGAGTTTTTAAAAAACACGTTGTTTTTCCTTTGTTTTTTAAACCATTAATTGAATCTATTATGCAAATTAGATGCACTCACCTTTATGAAATTAGCACTGCCAGATCAATGTGAAATTCGAAACTGTCGGGTCTATCCTTATTTGTGAAGCCGTATTCATATTAATCCGTTTAAGTCAGTTAAATAATTCTTTAGATAAAGCCTTTTAACAAATAAATATATTTAATAAACAAATGAAGAATGATCTTATCAGTACAGTGTCTTTGTTGATTCTGAATAATAATTAACATTTACGCCGCTGTTCGGAGCGCTATCTGTACTAAGAAATAGTAACTAGAATCTCAAATGCTTAAAAAAAAATCACTACGTTTGTTACATAGATCTGACTTTTTATATACTGTAAGAACCATGGAATCTTGGAATATTAACAGCGCTAAAAAAGTTTAATAATTGTTGATAAGCTATGTTTTAACCTAACGAAATATTTAATTTTCCGAATTCATTTCATATTACAAATAAACTATTGTGCCATATTTTCGATGTGTTTATGTTAACAAATTAAGAGCTGGTAAAATGTCTGTATAAAAATATTTTTACACTGTACCTTTGACATTAAGAAGGACTTTTACTGTAAATGGAACCCCGAGAAACGGCTTTTCCTCTTTCATCTGTTCTTTTGTATACTTTCCAGATTTTATAAGATCGTCGATTTCTTTCGCATCTTTTATAGCTTCTTGGAAACGGTATTCTGCCACTGCATTGATGTCAGATTCTACTTCAATTATTCTTTCGATGTAGGCTAGCACAACATCCTCACTTTTCAACTGAGGAAAAAAAAGCAATAATTCATTACAGAGTGCGATGAAATGTATGTTGTGAAAGTATTATAAGTGAAAGCCTATTTGTGAGCAATAAATAGTTGAGAAGTAGACCTATTTTGGGGGTAACGACTATCAATGTTTAACTCCTTAGCTTTCACCCGCAGTTACATGGAGTGGAAAACCACAAAAATCTTGCCTGCTTAGCGCTACTGCAAAAGAATACTAATCCATGATCCATCTAGCACTGAGAATATTTTTATGACAGCACTGTTTTCTTTGGAAGTTCGTATCAACCAGCCATGGCTGGGAATCCAACCTGGGTCAGCTTATTGGGAGATAGCCACTCTATTCCTCGAGATTCTACGTATCGGGTTAGCATATTTTGAAAATTTTTGATTACTTTTTCATTTGTAAAAATTAAGTACTAGAGACTTAAATTTTCTCAAGACTACTGAAAATTTTTAAATAGTTAACACCCACTTTTATAAAATCAAGTTTAACCCTATGGATCTGGTTTGTTTAAATTCCGAACTAAAAGGAAACAACCCAAATTAAAAACCTGGTAGTAAGTTGTTGATAAAAAAAAGTTTTTTCGCCATATAAAATTTCGCCATGTAAACTTTCGTCATGTAAAATTTTCCAAAACACTTGCAGCTAAAGAAAAGATTGTTTACATAGAGTTAGTATAGAAATGTTTCCATTCTTTGTATTTGGAGCCGCGGTAGCTCAGGTGATTGAGCGTTCACTTCCCAAGAAGATGACCCAGGTTCAAATCCCAGCGGTGGCTGGATGATGCGAACTAAGCTCCCGGCTTGCAGCGGCCACATTTTTGACATAAAATATCCTAAATGAGAGACGAATCGTAGGTTACAACTGAGCGTAGGTTGCCCTTTGCCGTCGGGCTGACCGAAGGAAATTTTGGTGACTTCCCTCTCCATGTAAAGTGGATGGCGGTTAGCCAACGCCTCCTATAACTGAAAGCCTCCACACGGTTTTTTATAGTTAGTCCGATTAGACCACTATGAAGGATACACACTTTCCGAACGAGTCATTTAATTCAAAATCTAGTTAAAATAAGAAAGTGGTAGCAAATATATGACTAAAAATTTGTTTTATTTATGAATATTATTGGTTTGCCTTATTCACTTGTCAACCACAATAAATTCAATTCTCAAATGTCTATGATAAATTTCTCTCAATTACTTTTATAAAAGGTTTTGGGTTCGTGCGCACAACTGGTTCACTTTTTAAATAGTCTGCGCGGACTACTTATAAAAGACCGTGTGGAGGCTTTTTGATGTAGGAGGTGATGGGTTAGCCCCATTAAAAAGTCCTCCCCGAAGGCTAGTTTGTCCTAATGCTTAATTCAAGAGTTCCCCTGACTTCTGGGTTAGGTTCAAAATTATAAGGCTATGGAGTTGATAGTCGTAAACTCAGAATTGCATCGGCTGTTCAAGACCGGTTATAAAGAAACAAACAAGCCTGTATTTTTTTTTTATTAGAAATCATTCGTTCTCAAACTAATTTAAAGTATTTTGTTTTTAATCTAATAAGATGAAGAATTATATTTATATTTAAAAAAAAGCATAAATATTTTAAATATATAAAAACAATTAATGTATCTTAGTTAAGATTGCTTTTTATTCTTTAACGAATTTGAAAAATAAATGATATTTTCTTTTTTCTTCCTCTTTTTATTGTAAAATTGTGCTTCAGTTGAAAAATAGGCTCATAACTTTTTACAAAGGACTCATTTAAATTTATTGAGTCATTGAAGTTAAGACGCAATTGTGAAACTTAAAGTAATATTGCAAAGGTAAAAATTTGAATTGTCTCTGCGCTTAAAAATCATCATTATTAAACTCGCCCTGATATTTTGTAGTTCTATATCCAAATTTGTCTAACGGAAATTTGTTTTATCTTGAAAAAGTTTACTTTTGCGTCAAAAATAATAAATAAACATGGACTTACGCTGTAATATTTTATTTTATTTTATAACCGTCATTGAACAGCCGACCCAATATTGGGTGTGCGACAACTAGTGTTCAACTCCGTAGCCTTGTAATTTTGAACCAATCCAGAAGACAAGGAAACTCCTGGATCAGTACCCCCCAGAGGTATTGATTTGTTATGGGAACTTGGAAGACTTTGAGACTCGACAGATTTAACGTGCATCAGTCACCACGCGGTAATATTTAAAAATAACAGCTATAACAGTTTTTTTTTTAAATATGACTATATCACTAATATAAAAATACGACAAATATTTTACAAATTATTTACTGACGTTTGCTTAGCTTTGGGAATATTATATGAATATGAATTTCCCATAACTAGATGGAAATATGATAAAAATATTAATAATAATTCGTTCAAATTAAAAAAATGATCAAAAACGTTGTATTTGCAATATGCAATTTTAGACCTTATTTAATCTATGATAGAGAATTTTAACTGAAATAATTATTATTAAGAACAAAAACATTGAAATCCCAACTGTTATAACCAGTGCTCGAATTTTAGAAACAGAGGTACCTATAACCTTAATGTAAATATTGGATTGGAGACTTATGTTATGATAATACACTTCGAAAAAAAGGAGGAACTCCCTTCAAAAATTTTTTAATACTTACACATAGTAGCTAAAAACTTCACGAAAAATAATAACAAGAAAAACATTATCGGTTATAATTAAGTCAAAGAAGAGTTAAAGTTAAGAAGAGTTAAAATGACATTCTGCTTGCATATCGACCCTAGTTGAAACTTTAAATACAGTTAAAGTAAAATTTAAAAAAAAAAAAAAAAATTAATTTCATTATAATTACTATTAGCTACGATTACGGAAAGGATTTTTTATTATTTTTAACTGAAAGATGTTTTTTTGTTTGTTTCTATTGCCACTTGCCAATACCAACAAGATTATTTGGGTGCGTTTCTTGTTTTTCAATGGCGCCATCTTAACCAAGAGTACGATTTCAGCCTCACAGACACGTCACAGCCCGTTTTACAGGGCAGACTCATTCATTCATCCACAGATCATAATTTTGACAAAAGAACGATCAATCTCCGACTCATTACCCCCAGAGGCATTGATTTGTTATAGGAACTTGGATGCCACGATGGCTCATGGGATAGTGCGTTCGCCTTCCAATGAGCTGAACCGGGTTCGAATCCCAGCAATGGCTGATCAATACGAATCCGCATTCGGCTTGCATCCACCCCAGTGCTGACATAAAATATCATCAGTGGTAGATGAATCATGGGTTAGAGTCCCTTTGCCTTCAGGCTAACAGTAGGAGGTTCTCGTTGTCTTCCTCTCCATGCAACGCAAATGCGGATAAGTTCCATCAAAAAATCCTGCACAAAGTCAGATTTCTCCCAATACTTGATCCAGGACTTCCCTTATCCTCTGGATTGGATTCAAAATTGCAAGACTGCGGATTTGAACGTTAGTAGTCGTAAACACAAAAATTTGGTCGGCTGTTCAAAGACTGTTATGATATTATAATATAATATTATATAATATTGCTATATAATATAATAATATAGAAACTTGAAGGACTTCATGACCCCGAAAGATTTAACATGCACCGGTCAACATTTAATACACGGGGTTTTTTAGATCAAAGGGATTTGAACTCCGAGTACGAGTCCAACGTCCTACGAAACTTAACTGCTTATGAAGCAACACGGTGTTATTCGATTCTTATTATTAATTTAGGAGTTTTTTTTAAATTACTTTTAAATAAGTGTTGTGCTTCTACTTACATGCCCATTTCTAATCTTTTCAGCAACTCTTGTTGCTGACATCAACAGTAAATCATTCGTAACTGGTGGAACTGTTTTACCTTTACCCCAGTAAATAAACATTAGCAAAAAATGAGTTGTAGCACTCAACAGACTGAAGACCAATTTTTTGGCCCAGAAACGAATAGATTTGAATATTTTGTCGAACCTGAAAAATAAAGTTATTCAAATGATATTAAGTATAAATAGTAATTTGTACGATAAAACATTAAATATTTTTTGTGAAGTTAGCCACACTCATGCTGGTACAAATTTCAGTGTTTAAAGCTGTTTTGTGAACCATGAAAAATCACAAATTTAAATATATCTATTATGTATATAAACTCTATTATTGTTTCAGCAGAAATAGCCAGTGATTGCGGGAGTTTCTCAGGGGTGGAGGAGGGGGGGTTTTCTCCTTATATGAGAGAGCCTTATATGATTATGTATATACCAGTAAATTATTTCTCATTTAATGGTATATTATTTTGTTCTGTTTCACCATTTTGTTTTCTTTTTTCTTATTCTATTCACTGCGGCATTTAAAAACAAGAATTTTCCCCATCGGTTAGTAATAGGAACGTTTATTTCCTCTGCAGGAGGAGGAATAAGGAGTTATGTATTAGGTAGTATTTTTTACCAAGAAAATGTTAAAGCTTGCTTGAAATAGAGAAATTTGCTTAAGAACTCAGACAAAAATAAATTATCTATTTTTCTAAATTTAAATTTAAGGACACAAATATTGAGTGAAAAATTGTAGTCTTAAAAGGGACTGTGTCCATTTATAAAATGTAATCATTTATGAATGTACGTTCCTCCGATTCTCAGCTACTGCTACGTGAGGAGTGTTAGAAAGAAGGCAATAATACGCTTCAGTTTATGATCATACGTTAAGGCTATATGTTTGTAATCTGAAGTATTATTTTCTAACGAACAGACAAGTGTATATGTATGCATATAAACCTGTTGTTGTAAACGTCACATCCGTTTATAGGGCGAAGTCATTCATACATATTCGTCCACATTTAGACCTGAACCAAACAACGATCAATTTCCAAGTCAGTACGCCCAGAGGTATTGATTTGATATGAGAACACAGAGGACTTTATGACCCGACAGATTTAACGTGCACCACTCACCATTTACTACACGGGAAATCTTCGGTCGGCTATATTTGAACTCCCGTTCTCACAAACGCGAGTCCAGCGTCCTGCCAAACAGGCGATATGGGCCAGCATATAAACTAAAGCGTTCCTTATAAGCTTGTACATTCATGTAAAAAATAAATTGAACTAAAAATATAATTTTTAGAAAAATGTGCAGCTTTTCAACAACAAAAAAATAATTTTAGAATTAGGTAAAATAAAATACTTGAATACACCAACAATTTGTTCTCCAGTGTTGTTGTTTTTACATGTACATACAATCACTTTATCGATTTTGAAGCTGTGCATGATATTATTATTTGATAGAAACTTCAAGGAACAATAGAAGAATTTGATATACTAGCTAAACTAATTAACCTGATAAAATCAACAGTTGGGTAAAGTGCAGAGTGAAACTAAAGAACGACTTTACTGTAGTCTTCCACACGAATAAAAGATTGCAACAAGTTGGTGGTCTGTTGCGTGTACTATTGAACTTAACTATTCGAGCGTCTGGTCTCACAGTTAGAAAAACCATCTACCTGATTACTTTAGAGCCTTGGCATTTGCTGAAAGAATAGTCATAGTTGGTAGATCCAGAAAGTTTGTCACAAAATTCAACTTATTACAAGCTGAGACTGATAAATTTCGCCTAAAACTAAATTAAAGTTAAACAAAATTCACGAAGACTTCTCACACTATATCCACCCCACATGCCATTTTCATGCCATTTACAATGAAGAATTACAACACTGAAGAATTTCACAGTTCAAATATCCTGAAGACTTCGTGCAGTATACCTAGCCCACAGCCATTTACAATGAAAAATTATACCTCTGAAGAATTTCACATTTCAAATATCCTGAAGACTTCCCACAATATACTTAGCCCACAGCAATTTACAATGAAGAATATACCTCTAAAGAAGCTCACAGTTTGAATATACTAAAAACTTCCCATAATATACTTAGCTCACAGCCATTTACAATGAAGAATTACACGGGGAATCTTCAAGAGGGTATCGAACTCATGATCTTTTGGACATAGGCCCTTCCAACCAGGCTATCACTACCTAAATGAGTTGCTTGAACAAACTTATTTCAATAATTATTGATTATACTGTTATAGAATTTTTTTTTTTTTGGTTAAGTGCATGATCTTACATAATTCTGGTGTGAGGATTTCAGACAGAGCTGAAAGCTTATACATATCAAGACGGAAAAGAGCAATATCTGCTGCTTTGAACCTTTCATTCTAGCATTTTTTTTTCAAAAAAATAATTATAAAATAAAATTTCCTTATCGACCAAGATTTTTTCACACTTATAACATATGTAAATCTACTTCTTCCTCGAATTGGTTCAGAGGGGGAGGTTAATGGGAAATGTGATTGATGCTGGTCATGCTCTACTGATGTCCTCTTCTCCCTTGCCGGTCATACTAAATTGATACTGATTATCCTGAACGTTATAAAGTGAGTGACACTGATTTTGATCTCGTCAGGTTCCTGAGTCGGGAGAGACAATACTGCCAACTCACCATTTTGATGTCTAGATTTTGAGCCCACCATTTTGTTTTTTCAAGTCATGCCGTATCATAAAACAGCTCGTGGTGGAAAGATCTCACTCTCTGGTCGTAATTCACCGTCGCATTGCAAAGAATCCACGTCATTAAAAGAAATCATTGCTACTAGTGGGATTTCAAAAAGATATTTTCCATCAATTGAACATGAACATATTGACGATCTTGTAGAGTTTTACACCCAGTTTGATACAGAGGAGCTGATTCATTTAGATAAATTATTTAGCAAATTGCTCATTCAAATAAGATCAAGTTACCCTGGAGACTATGAATACTCGTACTTCCTAAAATTGACAAATGCAGCTTATCGCGTCAGATGGAAGAGGAAAAATTTTCAAGCAGAAGAAAACAAGAAGATGAATGAAAAATCCATTCAAGTCGAATCAATAATTACTGAATCTAATCCAAACACTGAAGAAATAACCATGGAAAATAAAGATGAAAACCTGAATACAACACCGAATACAGAAACTGACACGGACATCAATGTTAACAATAATACAGAACCACCAGCAAAGAAAAGAAAAAAGAAGAAGAAAAAGCAAAATGCAGTCAAAACAATTGAAGATAATTCTACACTCATGTCTACAAACAGCTGTCCTTCTTCTAGCCAACATAACTCAACAGATGACGCCACTATCTTGCCGACAACAAAACCTAAGGAGGACACCGACAAAGTACGGGATCTGCCCAGCAAACCTGAAATAACACCGCAAGCCAGATTTATTAAGGTTTTGGTCCGGGGCCTGCCTGTGGACTTTAATACAGATGTCATCAATACAGAATTTCAGAAAAACAATATTGAAACCTTTAAAATAGTGCAGTTTAAGAAAAGAATGGGAGAGGCCTATCGGCTCCTACCACTTTTTCTCATAATCCTAATATCAACGGCGAATCACCATAGAGTATTCGAAGTCCACAACATACAGAAGATCCCGATCAAAATCGAAAGATATCGAGGAGGTCGTGGACCTATGCAATGTTACAACTGCCAAAATTATGGATATACTCAAGGCCACTGCAATGCAACTGCAAGATGTGTAAAATGCGCTGAAAACCACAGGTCTCATGAATGCAACAAAGACAGAACAACACCTCCAAAATGCTGTAATTGTTACAAAAACCACACAGCCAACTATACTGGGTGCGAGGCCCGACCCAGCAGAAGGAGCGTTCAAGCAACATCAAATTCTACGCCGAAACTTGCTCACCGATTAGTGTCATTAATCAAAGAATTACAGGAATTGCTCAAAAATGAAGAAATGCTCCACCTTCTGAGGCGGATCATCGGGGAAACATCTCAATCTCAGTGAGTTCTGTTTTTATTTTTAAGACTCTCAAGTTAAATTCACTGAACTTTTCAAAGCAGAGTTTTACTAAAGTTAAATTATATTCCAATTTATTTTCTGATATAGCCAATTTATGCATATATATTTATCAACTTATGCACGTTAAATTCTTCTGCAAATTTTATTGTACTTAATGAGCAATATTTCTCTGATAAAATATATTTACTGCATTTTCTCCAAATATGTTATTTTATCATCTATCAAGGTATGATTTATCTATTTTCATCAATTATGTCTTTCATTTTTCAAAAATCATTGTACAAATCAAATCATGTTTTGTCTTTATTTTTAATCTACAATCAATATTTCTAATGTTATGTAAAAACGTCAATTTGTGATATTGAATTTTTTCATTGTTTTATTTCACAAGCAAACGGCTTGATTTTCTTATGGCTACCACAATGTCTGCCAAAGCAATGTATTTTATCTTACTGTATGTAGTTTTATGATGAATGGGATAGGGGCCACGATGCGGCCCAGGTACCCAGTTTAAATAAAGAAGAAGAAGAATTGGTTCAGAGAATAGCTACCATGATGTTGCTAAACGTAAAATGTTTTTAACACTATGTATCTAAATTACATGATGTATGGGATAGGGGCCGCTGCGCGGCTCAGGTTTTGTTAAAGAAAGAAAGAAAGAATTGGTTCAGAGGATACTCCCAAGAAAAGAAAAGAAAAGAAACAAAGGCGATTCTCAGCACAGGAGTATACCACCCCTAGATATTTAATTAATTGCTCCCACTTTAGATCATTAAATTGCATTTAAACGTTAATTCTCATTATCAGGAAATTATTAAGTTATTCACATATTTTATCTTATCTTATATCTTTTTACTTATAAATCATTACAGTGCACCACAGCATGCTACGTCAGCCGCCAACTGCCTCCTTTATCTCCAATTATCTATGCCAACAGTCCTAGTTGCCCCGGGGCAAATTCCGGATGAAGAAGTGTTGTGCCATCACCTCCTACATCAGAAAGCCTCCACACAGGGGTGAAAGCGAGACGGAAAATAGGAAAGGCTGGTAGTGAAACCTTTTTAGTTATAGCTAGTTTTGGGGAGGAGTTTACTTCTTCTTTTTTTCAATTATTCAACAATATCTACTTTATCTTCGAAAAGAAGCAGTTTTATATATATGCTAAAACTTTAAAAGAAATCTTAATAGTTACAGATATTTTATTTTTTAAGAAAAAATGCTGGAATGAAATGTCTTACGTACCAGGTTTTTCTCTTTTCCGTCTTGCTATATAAGGGCTTTCACCCATGCCTCCACACGGTTTCTTATAAGAAGTCTGCGCAGACTATTTAAAAAGTGAACAGTTTGAGCGCAGGAAACCAAACCCTATTTTATAAGTAACTGAGCGGAATTTATCATATCTATTTGAGAATTGAATCTGTAGTGATAGACAAGTAAATAAGACAAACTAATCATATTCATAAATTAAACAAATTTTTAGACATATATTTGCTACCACTTTCTTATTTTTACTAGAATTTGTATTAACGGTCTCTTTCGTACACTGGTTTACCTTCATAGTGGTCTAATCGGACTACCTATTAAAAACCGTGTGGAGGCCTTTAGTTGTAGGGGGCGTTGGTTGTGCCCGCTGCCGCGGGCGGGAACTTCACCAAATACTTAGATTAAGTCAAGCGTTAGTTCAGAAAGCTACAGATTTTTTTTTCAAACTGATAATTCTAGTTTATTTTTTTTTCTAAATGTTCAAGTTTAAAAAGAAGTGTATGCATGCATAAACACTTGTCTGCTCTATTAAAAGTAACATTTAAGATAAAAGGTATGTTACCTTAACATATCGTATCATAAACTGAAATGTCTTACAGCCTTATTTCTACCACTCCTTACGTAACACAGAATTGGAGACATTTACTCGAGACACTTTAAAAAATCCTTGTTAAGAACATCTTATTGAATTGCATAAAAACTGAAGCTTGTAGAGAGAAACTAATTGCAGATTTGAAATAGACGCGAAAATATCAAAGATCCACTCAAAAATCACTTGTGACATAAAATAAAAATTAATTTGTTCCTCTGTATTATTCATAGATATTAATTCATTTGGATTAACAGGTTTGAATTGAATAAATAGCTTTAAACAAC
Source organism: Parasteatoda lunata (assembly GCA_949128135.1). NCBI lineage: Eukaryota > Metazoa > Arthropoda > Arachnida > Araneae > Theridiidae > Parasteatoda > Parasteatoda lunata. The sequence continues at coordinate 44,810,170 of OX421978.1, read as the reverse complement.
TGACTTAAAGTAATGAATAGGAGGAATACATTCGTTTTAAAAGATATATATATAAACTCTTCTAAGCAATTAATTCTCGAATGAAATTAACTTATTCTAATTATCAGAGGTAAACAAAACGATTTAAATGAATATCAAGGCATTCAAATCAAACACTCCTTCTGTTATTAAATGTACAATTTAATTAATTCACACATATCATCAGTTTGAATCACTTTGACAACACTAAAATATTAATTATTACAAAATAAAAATCACAAAGTAAAAATTACAAAATAGGAGACAATGCAATAAATAAATCCAAAATTGAAATATTTAGTACTTACATCGCAATAATGTTACTTCTCTTTCCTAAAAATTTACACTTCGTTATCAAATTACGTTTATCAGTTCAGGCTATTTTTACTTTTAGATAATTTCATATCAGGGTTTTTTAAATTAAGATAACATTTCTATTTACGAAAATAAATTTTTATTTACATAATTTTTAAACTATGACTTTATTAGTATCTTGAGATACTACTTGAAAATCACTATACATTTAATATAAGAATTATATTTAGACAGTTTATAGACAGTTTAAGTATAGACAGTTTAGTAACATCTGAGTAGTCAATTTTCATTTTTTGCTTAAGTTCCTCAATTTTAAGGGAAGATACGACTACCTCATTATGTTTCATTAGCAACAATTAAATAAAGTTAATCGATCGACTTCCCGGAAATGTACTACATACAAAAAAAAAATCTAACAGATCAATGATCAAGAAAAAATATTTACTTAGATTTTATTATAAGAATATAAATTGTTATATAAATATAACTTTAATAAAACAGATGAGAAATAATCCACTGAAATGCATATTATAAAACACTTTAGAATCATAAAATACGATATTAAGAACGTGCATATTTTTTACACGGGAAATAAAAAAATATGGAGGCGGTTCAATTCTTTGAAATTACACATCGGACCCGAGGTCGGAAAATATGCAAGTAAAATATTTTTAGAAAATGCGTTGGCTATTCCGTCAGCAATTACCCATACCTGCCAACTTTTAATTCTTTTTAGGATGATTTTTTTAAATTGAACTGTATTACATATTATTAAGTATGCTTAATTCTTTTAAAAATAGTGGTGGATCAAAAAGATTATAAATTAAGTTTATAAATGCAAGGAATATATAGAAACCATACATTTCAATATCACTTTAAATATAAAAATAAAAGTTTACGCCAAATGCGTAAGAATTGGGAGATGGCATACCTCATTCTCAGAGAGTAAGGCAACTGTAAAATCGTAAATAATAACCTCCAATTTTTATTGTAGTTCTGGATTTGGAGACTAAAAGTATCCCAATTTTTGATAATTCGAAAATTAAAAGTCAGACCCAAGAAATATTTAGTCGTGTTTGGTGGGCTTTTTAAGCCCAAAGAAAGCGAGATAACTGGTAGCTACACCATTTCCTTTTAGCCTATTTACTGGAAGAATAAAGGAAGAATAAACATTGTTAAAATACTCATACTCATATGTGGTGGTTATCTTAGCATCAGCCCCGCTAGGGGCTCTAACTAATTCATCTGAGTGAGAATAAATAATAATCGCCGAAGCGCAACTGAAAGGTGAATAGTTAAAATACAAAGACTAGGGCTGAGTGTATCCTGGAAAAGAGAAAAAATAAACTGGTAACAAACGCAAGAAACAAATGTTCGTGATTATGAACAAACTTTATTAGTAGTTAATTTCCAAATTTCGTTCGTTCGTTTATTGTAGTGGAACTGGGAGTCTGAGTAGGCCTTACGGCCCTTTTCCCATTCATCCCGAAATTAGTCTAAAAAACATACATGGCAAAAATAAAGTTTGGGGAGCAAAATAGACTTCGTGTGAGAGAGAAAAAAATGGCACTTTGCCATTATTAGGTATTAACAAAATTACAAGTAATAAAAAAGTACTACAATGAGAAATTAAACACTTATGAATATTTACGGTATTCACAGTTTGGGAATACATACAAAAAAGGGGAGCGATTTAAGGGAATGTGAGGATGTGTGTATATGTGTAAAGTTAAGTTCCAAAATAAGAAGCAGTTTTGTACATACGCTATAACTTTTGAAGTAGCTTGGTAGCCAGAGTTCCTTATTTTTCCTGAAAACATTTGCAAGGTATGAAGTGGTTTAGTTGCCAGCTTTTTATTTTTATTTTCTGAGGCAAAAAAAAAAAAAAAAAAAAAACTTGCTCAAGGTCTTAATTACCACGAGTGGCCTCCCTGGCCGAGTATTAATTATCACCCGCCAAACGCTGTGCAAAGCGTGGAGGTAGAGGGTTCGAATCTTACTGTTACCCTGGTTGTATCTTCGCGCTGTCCTTCTATTTGACAAAGGTTTATAAGCCTGCAAGTGTATGTGATTCCAATAAATCAAATACCGCCCCACGCAAAAAAATAGTCATATAGTATATTATAGATTCCATAATTGTTAATGAGTCCGGGCAGTCAGTGTTATTTAACTCTTCTCTTGAACAAGCTAGACATGAAATAGTTTTACAAGATAGCTGCTTATCCGGATAAGGTGAAAAAATGGTAATAAAAACATTTCATTTCTACCTTTCTTTCGGGGAAAGTAAATTCTCCGTGACTATCACTACTTATTATTAGGCAAAACATTTATATTTACTGTATATGCTTTAGAAATGCTAACAAGAAGTAGTAGCTCTAACTAGTATATTTCATTCGAAAAAAAAAGGAATAATAGAAATGTTTTTATTGCCAGTTTTTTTTTCTGGATAAGTAGCAGCCCTGACTTTTCTACCACATTTCTTACTCTTCCGTGTATCAGTGTCACAAACTTACACTTTTCTTACGAAGATTTTTTTTTTTCTAAAAAGGCTTATTGAAATAATAAGTTACTTAAGCCTTATTCTCGAATAAAGTAAGCAATTTGTAAAGATCGTTTCTTTTAGGTTGTAAAAAGTTTTGAGAATTCCTTATCAGTGTTATATTTATTTGTTAAAACTGTAAATGGGGAAGAATTGTTCTAGTTACAAAAAATATATTTCTCATTCAAAAAATATGGAGGATTAATTATTATGTTACCAGGTTGCCTGATAGTCATTCAATAAAATTCTTGGAATGATAAAAGTTCGAAACGCATTTAATGACTCAAAACACTCTTTCCCCGCGCTACCCCTTGAGATTGGGCTTACTCCCAAGGCCCTAATTTGGTGTTAAGAGTCGAGTTTGTTGCCATAAAATACATTTTTCTAAATATCAATCATGCCTATTTTTATTATTTAGAACTGACTTTTACTTCTCAAAATCAAATATGCCCATTTCAAATAATTTGTTCATCATTTTAATTTTGGGATTGTAGCGCCATTTTTAATTTAAAAGTTTAAAAATCCGTTGGTAAAATTAAGATAGTTTTTTTGCAAAAATTCAAACCTCCTGGGGTTTCTTTTAAGGGTTTGAAGTTTAATCCCATCATTATCTTGGGGGTAAGGTGAGTGTCGAATTTGGTATCATTGAACGTATATTTAAAAAAAAAAAAAAATTTAGAATATTTAACTTTTTTGAGACGGGCGAGTCATAAACTCATTTCTAAAGAATCAGATGGTAACAAATAAAAAGCGGCAGCTTAAATGTCAGCATGGATAATTAAGCAGACATATCTGTACTTTACTTTATTATAAAAAATTGGGCACCTGGGCCGTGCAGAAGGCCCATATCCCATACATCATGAAGTAAAATAAACAGTTAAAATAAAAGACAGTTTGAGAGGAATTTATCATATATATTTGAGGATTGAATCTGTATTGGTAGACAAGTAAATAAGACAAACTAATCATATTCAGAAATTAAACAAATTTTTAGACATATATTTGCTACCACTTTCTAATTTTTAATAGATATCATATTAAATGGTTCTATAACTAATTGGTATACCTTCATGGTAGTCTGATCAGACTATACAAAAAACCGTGTGGAGGCTTTCAGTTACAGGAGGCGTTTGTTCACATCACGTCCGTAGGTCACCAATGTAGGGCTACTTGCTATCATAATGTCAACCTTCATCTATGAACCGGTTCCTCACAATGATTTCCAGTTAACATGTCTTATATGCTACGGAATTGAAATTGTATTTTTGTAGTGGTAGATACGCTAAAAATTGTTTCTGATTAATGGAATTTTAAATTTACGACTTCTTTAAAATTCAATTTTTCGGAAACTATGCTACCGATTTCGCTGAAATTTTGTATTTTGGGATGTAAAATTAAATACTTTAAAATGATATAAAACTTCGTAAACTGGTCGTAAAAACTCTTTCGTAAACTGGTTTACCTTCATAGTGGTCTGATCGGACTACCTATTAAAAAACCGTGTGGAGGCTTTCAGTTGTAGGAGGCGTTGGTTTCGAGAGCATTAAAGGTTATCTCGATTTCAAGCGTGGAGATGTTTTTCCTCTCACTCCCTCGCGCTGAAATGAACTCTGCGTTCGGGGAGGTGGAGCCAAGTGCCAACTCCTGGTGAACGAACTATAGTCTGCTAACGAAATAGTTTGGCTACCAATTTTATTTCTCGTACCCTGATTGTCCTCATTTTGTGAGTGCATATATGACTTAAAGAGGTTTGCAGTTGCCAATATCACGTGATATTTGATATAGCTATCAACTAGAGATGGGTCAAAAGTAACGGAACAGTGACTGGAGCAGTCACTGTGACAGCCTGTTCCAACCAAAAAGTTGTCACAGTGACAAAATCACTGCTACTGTCACTGTTACAAAAATCACTGCTACTGTCACTGTTACAAAAATCACTGCTACTGTCACTGTTACAAAAATCACTGCTACTGTTACTGTGACAAAAATCACTGCTACTGTCACTGTGACAGATTTCACTGCTACTGTCACAGTGAAAATTTTCACTGCTACTTTCACTGTGACAACTATCACTGCTACTCTAGCTGTTCCAAATGTCACAGGTATGGTCGCTGCTTCAAAAATCATACTGAAATACCTGTGAATAATGCCTGTCGATGCTCCAGCTTCAAATCGTAACCTGCAAATGAAAGTATTTTCGTTGCTAAATTCAAGCTGCTTCACTGTGACAAATGTTGCTGTTATTTTTGATCAAATCTCATAATGGAGTCCAACTAATTTCTATTTCAGTTTGAAAAAAAAAAAGAACGAAAAAAAACCATGATCTCTGTTTTTGATTTGATAATTTTTATAATTTAATATTAGGATAAATTGTTTTTAATGATGAATCTTCAAAATAATCTTAATACAATATTATATATTTAAATAAGATATAATTGGAATATATTATACATAGCTTAGTTTATATTCATACTTGAAATTTAAAACAAAATAAAATTTTTATTGATTTTTATTCTTTAAATGGAACTGAATTTTTTGTCATAAATATCAATTATGCAGCATATAAAAACGTAAAATTATGCAAAGTATGTTCGATATATGTTGATATAATATATGTTCGAAGAAACAGATATTGTTTAAAGACTTGGATGTTTTACATCAGGTTTTCAGACACTGCAAACATTTTTATTTATATCTTAAGATGTGAAAAGAATGAGAAATTTTATCTCCCCCCCTCCCCCTTAAATCGAAAAGTTAGTACAAGTTATTACATATCAGTGATGATTTATGAATAAAGATTTCAAAAAATATCTATTATTTTTTAAGAACACAAATTAACCTTTTAAGTTTTTGTAAGCAACTTCCCGCTGAGAAGTAAAGTGTATAGTGGGTACAATTCCGCACTAGTAGGTAGGAGGTCTCAGGTTCAATGCCGCGAGAAAGTACTTATTTTAAGTATTTATTTGTAGATTTATAACTATCAAAATTTTGCGGCAAATATTTTCCATTAAATTTATTCAAGCTACATAATACAAGTCGTTATCAGTTGTACATATAAAATTTAAATTTCAATATTTTTTTTATAAATTATTTTATGATTTTTTAAAAATAAATGGTAAAATGTTAGGTTCAAGAAACTCTAAAATGTCTTCTTTATTGGGAAAAAAAGTTTGCTTGAATATTACAAAATAAATAAATAAATAAAAATAAATATATAATTTCCAAAATTCTGCCAATCGCTGTGCGTAGTTAGTTAATTTCTGCGTAATTTTGATCATAACATATTTTGTTTTTCATTTAAATTATTGTAATTCAACTGGGAGGGAAAGACTAATGACATTTTCTTTTTATCTTAATTTTTGTTTAATTTAAGAACTGTAAAAAATCGTGAAGAGGATAAAGACCGCTATCAATAAATGACAAATCAAAAAATAAAACTAACCTCTTTGAATACTAACTAAGTAAATTTAAGCTTAACCAATATAAATGTAAATATAGACCATAAATGGCGACACTGCTTAACTAAAATTATTATGCACATTATGTATACGTAAACATTGGCGATAGATGGCGTTGAGACATTTCTTCAATAGCATTTTTACCTGTGTGAAGAATTATATATTTAAGCATGGTTTGTTTTTTAAGTATATTTTTAAACTTGGTTTGCCTGTTTCAAGACCTACATGAAAGTTTGTGTTTTAAACAAGCAAACAATTTAAGAAAAAATGCTTGAAAAAATAAATGAAACTATGTAAATAAATAATAGAAACTTAAATTTATTGTTTATCTCTATTTATGAAATTGATATTATTTTTCTTTATTTTCGTAAATATTATTTTTGTAAAATTTATTACTTTGTAGTAGAGAAAATGAGCTCGAAATTTCTTTAAAGAATTCTTCGCTTACAGAAGAGTATTTTTAAAAAAATGGAATATATATATATATGTATAAGCTAATATTTGTATATATAAGCTAACTCTCAAATTTGGACGCCTTGCAAATTTTTTTTTTTAAATAAAATAATTTTCACATTATAAAACGTCCAGATTTGTAACGCCCTAAAAATGTATTCATATTTTGCAAAGCTTGAAGGAAAAAATTAATTGGAATTATTTTCTTATAATATTTTATTTTTAAAATACTTTTTTATCTATCGCCTTACCTTCAGATAGAAGCTCCATTTATGTGTATGATATGAATTTTTATAATATTACATATAAAACTATATAAAACTTCATTCAAAATTAAAAAATATGCTTAGCGGCGCCATCTGTTGATTATTACAACAAAACCTGGTGTACGAAATAAATGCTATTCAGCCCAAGATAAAAAAATGCAAAATTATGGAATGACGAAATTTCTCATCATAACAACAAAAAATTTTTCTATGTATTTTTGTTTTCACACTATGCATTCTTTTCTTTTATAAAGAAGAAAAACTTTCATAAAATGTTGAAAAGCTATGAAGAATTTCATGAATACGGTGAAATTTTTTGTCTGACAACATTTCTAAAATTTTACTTGTGATTAAGTTTGCACTTTACGGTGCATTTAATAAAGAAAATCAGTGTCCTTTAAAACTAAATATCGAATTAATGTAAGCATTCATCGTTTTTAAATGCCGTTAACTCAACTACGAAAATTTAAAGATTAGATTTTCACTGTAATAGCATTATGAAAATATTAGTAACGCGAAAAATTATGAGTCTTAAATTAATATATTATCTGAGATAGAAGCTTTCTTTATGTTATTTTTAACATTTTACAAGAATTAAATAAAGTCTCATATTGGTTATTAAAATTCATACTACTTTAGTTTGTACTACGAAATACATTAGTTAATAAAAATCATACTACTTACTATGATTTACATTGGTTAATAAAAATCATCACTTATAATAAAAATGACTACTCAGTATAATGATTAATTATTTTTATAAACTACATTTAAAATTGATTATATCGATTAATTTTACTAAAAACTAATTACATCGATACGAAAAACTAATTATATCGATTAATTTTACAAAAATCTAATCATATCGATTATTTAATAAAATATTTAATGGATTGATCTGTATTAAATTCTGACAAATTATAACGATTAATCGATATACGATATCGATTAATTCTATATCGAAATAATAACAGTCACTACTATTTGTCACTGTTACTTTTGGGTCCCAGTAGCAGTAGAAACAGTGACTGAGAAGTAGCAGTTTTGCCCATCTTTACTATCAACAAGTACGGATTATCCGTAGTATTTCATTTTAATATTGAAAATGATAATAAATCATATAAATTTCTGTTTAATTTTTGGATTGATAAATTTTATTTAATATGATTTTGATTAACACTAAATGTAAATAAATCAATCTTATATCTCAGAGCAAATTAAAGATTCAAAAATCCGTGTTAAGCCATAAAAAATTTTTAAAGTCCATCTACAATTGCATTTCAACTAGTTTGTCTTACCACTAGGGAAATACTTACTCGGAAATCATTTTTGCAGGTGTTCGTGAAATCCTATACTTTTTGAACACCCTGTTTAATCTAATTTAAAGTAGTCCTGTCATGATTATTTCCAGTTGTTTTTTATTACAAGTTCAATGCCCATTATGTGACCCACTGAACCGTTCTTTCTGGAACGGTTTTTTGAAGTAATGAATAAAACTAACATATTATTGGATGCCATTTAGGTATGCACATTGCTATGCTTTTTAGATATACACATTGCTATGCTTTTTAGCTATGCATAACTATCATCTTACGAGAGCACAATCTGTTTGAGAGATGAGCCACAACAGAAAGCAATCTTTGCTTCTGAATAAAAAATATTTTTACTCAATGAATATTTTACATAATGAATATTTACATTTTCACAAATGAATATTTTTACATCAATTGATGATATTTTAACTATTTCTTTAAGCAATAAGAACAATATCAGGTAACGTAATCTTAAATATTAAAACACAACGTGTCAAAAATTCGAAGAATACATCTTAAATATTCAAAAGCAATGCATTACAAATTATACACGATGATTTCAAAATATATTTATAATATTTCAGACTTGAGTTTTGGCATTTTTCTTTATTAAATTTTAATTAAGGCAGATTTTAAATTTTTTCTGGGGATAAGCTAATTTTAATATTTTACTGTATATAAATGACTAGCATCTGTAATTTTTAAATAAATCCATAACCCGCCTTTACACTCCAATTTCGCCCTTGAGACGCGATCAACAAGTGTCACTCTAAAATTAAAAATGTTATATTTTAACAATTAACAACCATTTTTCAAGAATTTAAAAAATTATATAAAGTAATTGCATTATGTATTTTAAATGAACAGCAATAGCTCAAAAAGTTTTTTAAACTATTCGGAGTGCAAAGGGTTTCTCTACGATTTGATCATGTTTACATTAAAGAAATTAGTTAAAACATGTTACAAATTATTTCTAAAGTATCGAAATGAAACAAAAGTTTAAATATTTTGACAACTTAAATTAGTACTCATAGAATTTGGAGTTTTAATCAGAAATTCAGACTGTTCTTTTAAAACTAGTTTAAACCTATAAAACCTATTAAATTAATCATGCAGTAAAAATTTAAGTACCACAAGTGGTTTAACCGCTTACCTACTGATCTATTACTTTGAAAAACTGAGAAAAGCACCTTTATGAAAAATTGGTAGCACACTTGTTTTAATTCAGTTGTGTTTTTATTCACTTAGCTGACAATTAGTTTAAAAGTATAAAAATGATATGATTTAGGAAGCAAATATGTATTTCATTATAGTTTGGTTTTTACTAATGTATTGATTCTTCAAGAATTATGTTAACAATGATGTAAGAGTTGCCAGTTAGGAACTTTTGAAAGACGAGAAAATCATCTCATTACTCATCTCCCTGCTCCCAGCCGTAAAGACGTAGATGAGGAGCCTCACCATCAAGCCTCCTACATCTTTCATGATGCCTTTCATTATTTTATCACATTTCAGGCTCTTTTCCGAACCATCAATACAACTTTCCTATGTATGTCTCTTTGCGATATTTCACGATGAATGGGATAAGGGCCATTTAGGCATTAAGATGCCCAGTTCTAAAACGACGAACGAACTTTTATAAAAGGTTTTGTGTTCATGTGCACAACTGGTTCACTTTTTAAATAGTCTGTGAGGACTACTTATAAAAGACCGTATGGAGGCTTTTTGATGTAGGAGGTGATGATTAAACACGTAAATTTTGCAATTTTGACCTCCTATTCGCAATTAGTAACTCACCAAATCCTTAAAAGTTATAAAATATATAGCTTAATCAATAGGCTGAAATTTCGGACCAGCTTTCTTTCCATTCCGACAACTGTGCGGCAAATAAAAGAAATTTTAATAATTTCTTTTATTCCTGAAATAAATCCACATATATTGCATGAGACAATAACTAAAACAATAATTAAATGAAATTAGTCCCAAAGAATTTTGAAGTTGCTTATTTATGACAAATAATCTCGTCCATAAATATATGTAATAATCTGATGCAGATATATGAAGCAATCTAAACAGGGCTGAAAGCCTTTTTGCATCAAGACGGAAAAGAATAAAAACTGGTAACAAATAAATTTCATTTCTTAATTTTTTTCGGGACTAATTTAAAATCTATAATTACCCATGGTTTTTAACGAATAAAATTTTTATATTGAATTGCTTCTTCGCCGAGAAAAAATTTATTACAAAGAATTGTTTATTGTTAAGAATAGATTAACTCCCCCCCCCCAATATTATCGAATATTGAAATAGTTCTCCTACCAGTATTTTCTCTTTTCCGTCTCGCTTTCAGGCGGAAAAGAAAAAGTCTGATATAAGCTAAAATTCAAGTTTTTTCCTTCTTGTTTTCCAGAAATCATTGTTTTTTTTAAGACTTTTTTTTTCTTTTTATTCTTGTTTGTTTGTTTTTTTTTCCGAGACACGAGGCAGTTTTCAAAACAAATGACAATTTTTTTAATTACTTTTTTTGTAGCTTTTCATTATATGATCTTTTTTATAAATTTTAGCAGTGCACGAAATATATTTTCTTTTACAAATTCTCTCACGTTGCCAATTTTCTTCACATTTGCGACCAAAACTCAAATCATTTGATATATTTTTAAACGTCTTCAATCTGTACCGCTCATGTTCAGTCTGGTTTGTTTTTTTTTCTTTTATCTCTTATTTGTTTGTTTTTTTCTTACGAGACACGGGACAGTTTTCCACGCAAAGAACCAATATTTATATGTACTTTTTTTTTTAGTTTTTTCATTATATAATTTTCTGACAAGTTATATCAGTGTACAAAACATACTTTCACTCTTAACTACACCTCATTGACACTTTTCTTCGCAATCGCGACCCAAACCATCACCTCCTACATCAAAAAGCCTCCACACGGTCTTTTATAAGTAGTCCACGCAGACTATTTAAAAAGTGAACCAGTTGTGCGCATGAACCCAAAACCTTTTATAAAAGTAATTGAGAGAAATTTATCATATATATTTGAGAATTGAATCTGTAGTGGTTGACAAGTAAATAAAACAAACCAATCATATTCATAAATTAAATAAATTTGTAGACATACATATTTGCTATCACTTTCTTATTTTTACTAGATTTTCTACCAAATGACTCTTTCGGAAAGGGGATATCCTTCATGATGGTCTGATTGGACTACCTATAAAAAACCGTGTGGAGGCTTTCAGTTATAGGAGGCGTTTCCCAAACTCAAAGCATTTGATATCTTTTACACGTCGTCAATCTGTACCAGTCTTAATTACCTTTTCTTGATGTTTCCTCAAACAGTATCAATTTCATTATCTATTCCACATGCTTCTTCATTCTTAACGAGTCTTAGCTATTCCTGATGTTTCTTTACTCTGAACGAGTCTTATTTATATATTGCTGATGTTTTTTCAATCTCAAAGAGTCTTATTTATCTATTCCTGATGTTTCCTCATTCGGAACGAATCTTATTGATCTTATCCTGATATTTCCTTTATTCTGAACGAGTCTTATTTATATGTTCCTGAGGTTTTTACAATCTCAAGGAGTCTTATTTTTCTATTCCTGGTGTTTCTTCATTCTCAACGAGTCTTATTTTTCTCTATTCCGAATGTTTATTCAACCAGATTGAGTCTTATTTTTCTATTTATGTCATTTCCTCAACATGCGCCAGTCATAATTATCACATTTCCGTTGTTTCTTCAAATTGCACCAATCTTCATTATATATTTCTATAGTTTCTTTCTCGAAGTGAGAAAGTTGTTCTTCAAGTTGACCTAAAAATTCATCATCCGATATTTTTTCCTAATTTAACAAACTTGCCTTTATAAGGTAATTAAATACCTTAAATCATAGATAAAGAAATATCTAAATCTGTTGCTTTAATGAAATTTTGATATGAGGATAACATCAAAAAGTCAGGTACATACTACATGCTACATTAAAAAAGCTAGGTAATGATTACCTATGAAATAAATTTTTAGTTTTTTATGCTGTCGTATAATTTGCAGTTAATTTTTGATTAAAAAAATATATGCGTGACAATTTACGTTCTTTATTTCTCTTCGCTTTCCACTATCCCTCTTCTGTTTTTAATTCAATTCTCTTCAAATCTTTCATGTAATTCGTTATTATCTTCTTCCGATACTCTTTCTCTTCAGATTTTCCATCGTTTAAATTTTCAATTACTTTCAAATCTCTACGTCCTTTCAGCTTTTTCTTTTTTCATCATTTCTTTTTTTCAAATTCTATCCGCTCTCTTCAATTAGCTTTCTTCTTTTACGCTGTTCTTATAACACTTTTTTAGCCAAACAGGTTTCAGCTCTGTGATTGGTTCACACCTTGTTCTTTTGCACATATAAACTTTAAATACGAACACATAAAATTAATCGGGATTAGAAAAAAATTATCAAAGTTTGATTATGTTTGCAATCATTAATTTTGTTTGGTTTTAAATCGAAAATATTTTGTGAAAGATTTCAACTTTCGTTTCAAAGATTTCTTTTTCTCTTTTTTGATCTCTTTTATATCTTGCAATATGTTTACATCTTCGACTAGAACTGACGGAGTGGGTGGATTTGATCGGTTTTCATTTTTCCTTTTTCTATTTCTGCATCAACCTGTCTTGCTTTCGCTATAACTTCGAAATAAAAATTGAGGTTTTGTGTTGATCCAAAATCTATGAATATTGCATCTCTATATTTTCACGTGTCGGAGGTTATGTTAGATGTTACAGTGTGGAATTCAGCACTTTCCACCGCTGATTCTTGGCAGATAAGATAATCGGGAGAACTGCTGAAAATTTATTTTGATGTTTCACTGTCAGCACTTTCCTCTTCTGATTTTCAGTCGGATATTGAATGGGAGGAACTGGAAAGGATTTCGTTCGATGTTACATTTTTAAAGTCTGCACTTTGCTCTCCGTATTCTTGACAGGTTGGTAATAAGGAGCAACTGCTGGTTGTTTTATTTGATACTACAATTTTTCCGTCAGCACTTTCCTCTTCGAACTGACAGGATGGTAAAATTGAGGAACTGCTGGAGATTTCGTCTGATGTTTCAATATGAGTGTTAGAATTTTCTGTGCTTTGGCCTTGATTTTCCTGTTTTAATATCTCCTCTTTCAAGGCAGGACCTAATGTTAAGAATCGTTCTCGAATTTCCTTCCAATCCAGGGGTGTAACATTTTCCTCTGTAATAGTGGGCGTTAACAGTTCGAGATCTTGGGATAGTATAAGCTGCGGTTCGTTGTTGATACTATTGTAGTATGATTTTGTTTCACAAGGTTCTCCGCAGTATTTATTATTTTCAAACAGAACAGGAGGAGTTTTATGGTGAAATTTTTTCTTTTTAAATCTGAAAAAGTTTTATTTTTTTTAAAAATTATCTAATATATACTTCGTCTATATTGCACATAAATGTCTATACTGCATTAAATTCTTGCCCATAAATCTTCAGTTAACACTTTCATGTCCGGTGACACCAACGTGTTGTCACGTGAAAACCGACCGTTAGCTGCCGCTGACAACACGTTGGTGCCACGTCCAAGCCAAACGTTAGTGGCTGGTGACAACGCATAGATGTTGCGCGTTGCAACCTGATATTCATGTGACATTTTGTCAAGGGACAATAGAGTACAGGGATGCCACCTGCTCCGCTTTCTGGAATAGTTTTAATAAAGTGGTAGCAAATTATATAGTGAAATTCATTAAGGAAAAATAGTTACACCTACTTTTTAATAAAGTAACCAGCAGTTTGATGCTTTAACGTTGCATTTTATATCATACTTATAATTTTTGATATTTAGTGGTGAAAAAATTACTTATAATGAAAAATACTAAACTAAAAGTAACTTAAATTTCACTACCACTAGGTACCACACGCTGAGGTGGTTTTAACAAAAATAAACACCGGTTACATGGTAAACTTATAACTAAACATATGCGGATTGCATAGTTTTAAGATTAATTCGACTTGTTTTGCATTTTATAAACTTTTTTAATGTGTTTAATGTATGTTTTCTCACCCCTATTCTTGATGTCATAAATTCTGGAGTTTTACTCTGGAAGCAGTAAACTAATTGGAGAAATACAATATTAAAAATAACGGGGTCTCCAAGAAAAAAAAAGCGAAAAATTTTTAAGCTTTTAAGAACAGACAAATTCTGCTTCATTCTTTTCACATTGATTTGATATGCTCAGCTCAAGTTTGAGGTTCGGAGAAATTACAGTGAATCGCTCACTCAGGACAATAGTGTATTTATTGAGAGGTTCGTTTAATCTGGCTATTTGTATTTTCTTTATCGATATTCCTACTGGTAATGTTCTACATGTTTCATAACATATTATTAAATATTGAAATCTATGTGCTCTAACAAACTAAGCATAATGTAATTTCTCATTTAGTTTCGGCAATCATTTCAGAATGAAGTAGCTTTTAATACTTAAGTTTCAATATATAAATATATATATTACAGGTGATTCAAATATCGCTCAAAAACTAACTGACTTTGTGATATATCATTATTGACAACTTTAATGGTGCCATTGAGCAACAAGTAATAAGTGAAAAATTTTAAAGTAACGGGCTTCAAAAGAAATGAATTGTTACTTACAATTTGGACCAGATAATTCTAAAGAAGTTTTTCATATTTGGGATTTTCTTAAGCAATTTTTAGCAGTTCGGAACAGGGAGATTATTTGTCGCTTTGATTAGTCGGATAAGTATAGAAATTAAACGAAATGCATTTTTGTAAAGAAAAAATTCTTTGTTATAATTGTTAACAATTGATTCTTTTATTGTTACGCTTTTTTAAAAAGAACTTCAAAAAATTTAATGTGTTTAGATTGTTGTTAAATAATAACAAGTCCGCAACAATACCTATATTTTAAGGACATAGAGACGATACATCCACCAATAACATTCCTAAACTCTAGGAATTTTTCAAAATCCTTCTTTTAAAACATCTCAAACTTTTTTTTATTTAGGGCTTATGTCTAGTAAAGTTTATAATGGCCTATGTATAATATAGCAAAATAATGTTATGATTATTTATATGTATTATGAAATATTACAATTTATTTCCTTTCTTTGTTTTTTTTTTTTTTTTTCAAGCTATGTTATAGTTTGGGCACAAAGATTTCACAGGATAAAAATAATACGCTAGTTTACTAGTTTAAAACTTATATACAGGGGTTGGACAAAATAATGGAAGCATTTCTATACTAACACATTTTTTTATATTTCTCAAAAAATACTTAGACAATTATTTTATAACTTTAAAAGTGTTTGGGTTATGCGATATCTCATACTTTTCAAAAAAGTTTAAAGCTTTTTGAGGTTTAAAGGAACGGCAATAAATTACAAACGGAAAATAATATTTTTGAATTCCCCATGCAATAAATTTGTAACTTGTAAAAATTATCTTAATTATTATATGCAATAAATACACAAAAATTCGTAAACCTAGCTTAAACATTTATGGAGACATTGGCATTTTTATGAAAACAAATTTTTTTGTTTTGCGTTTCTTGGCTATAACTTTAAAAATATTCAATAAAATTAAACTAAATTTTCAGAACAATTGTAAATTAATTATAAAATTGCTGCTTTAAAATTTCAGAAATATTCTTTTAAAGCTGTGCAAGGTATGAGTTATTCAAGGAGTTCTTTTTACTACACATACGCGGGAAAAATGTGATTTTTTTTTTCTTAATTTTGTAAAAAATCGTATTTAGCAACAAATAAGAAAAATCCGATTTGAGTATCTTAAAAATTTACAGAATTTCAAGCAATTTTCTAAATTTTTACGCACTTTTTAAAACAAAGTTCAAAATAATAATTGGTTTCTCACAAATTTCATTTTATACTATTAAATAAAGTTTATTAAAAATGACACCGACATTGTTAAAGATCATCCCCATAAAAATATCTTCTCTTTTGCCTGTATTCTTCCGTTATAGCATCATATTCCGGTGTCTGAACGTTTAATGTAAGGTATTATAATTTTTTTATCAAATTTTGTCTTATGATACAAAATGATATTTGTAGAAAACCCCTTATAATTTTGAGTTTCTTTTAAAAATTATCGATGGACCGAGGCTCGATTGTATTCACATGTTATGAATATAGGCTTATTCTATATGAAAACAACAAAAACAGAGATCCGAAAATTTTTTACCGCAATTTTTTTTTCGCCTAATATGTTTATTGAATATCGTACTTTTCAATAAAAAATATCTAAGAAGGAATTTTTTGCTTTCGGTCATTAATAATATAACAAATGGTTTTAGGTCAAAATGTTTCAAGATTTGATTATATGGCACTTTAGCAAAGTTCCTTGTTCTCAATTTTTTTCATGTGATATATGTTAAATATTGTATTTTTCAATACTAGAAAAAAAAACATGTGGGTGTTTTCGGTCATTAATAATATAAGAAAAGGTTTTTTGGTCAAAATATTTTAAGATTTCTTTTTGGTACAGTAACAAAGTTTCTTGCCCATAATATTTCCCACATAATGTATTTTAAATATTATTCATTCAACTCGGAAAAAACAAAAAAAGGGATTTTTTTTGTTTTTCAAGTCATTAATAAAATAAAAATATGATAAAAATACGCTAATGAACATAATAATTCATTATTTTTATGGTAAATAACAAATGTAATAGACCTCAATTTTTTCACGTAACGAATGTTAAATACAACACTTTACAATGCGAAAAAATCACTATATTAAAAATCAAGTGTTTTTAATATTATTCATTCAACACGGAAAAAAATTTAAAATGTGTTTTTTTTCCTCGTTTTTTTTGGGTCACTAATAAAATTAAAATTAAAAAAATAGGTTTATGAAGAAAATATTTCAATATTTTTATGGTGAATAACAAAGCTAATTGATCTCAATTTTTTCATGTAATGATTGTTAAATACTACACTTTCCAATGAGAAAAAAACTATAAGTTGTTTGTTTTTTGGTCATTAATAAAATTAAAATATGTTTACGGCCAAAATATTTCCAGATTTTTTATGGAAAATAACAGTGCTCCTTGACTTCAATTTTCAAGCGGAGAGGAATTATAAATTATAAAATCAGTCAATAAACTCTCAGATTTTTACAATATAGTATAAAGTAAGAATTACTCATTTAGGATGCATGTAAACTCTAATTCTTAAAATAAAAATTTGCAAATCAAGCATCCCCGTATAACAGAGAGAATGTTAAGAAGAATTCGAATTAGGCTTAACAGGGCGGAAGCGGATTGGAATTATACATTATAAAATAAGTTAGTAAATTATCAGGGATTTAAAAATTAGAATACCAACCCTCCTTATTATACAACTAAAAACATTCATACATGTTTAAATTCAACTTTTAGCTTATGTTGATGAAAATCACCTTTGAAAATGGCAACTAACTCTCTCGTCAGATCATTTCAGATTGTAAACAAACTACTTACTTTATTCTACTTGGCATTTCAGGATATTCAAATAGTATGAACTTTGATGTTTCCAGAAGTGAAAATAATTCTCTTATGGTGTAAAAGCGTTAGAGTTTGGTGTAAGTTTTTTCAATATTAAGTTTTTGACATAAATTGCACCCCTTGAATCAAATATGGCCGCTCAATTTGGTGTTGACTCAGAATAAAGTAGTGCACCTTCACGCAATTTTTTGGGTTGTAGAATGTTATATTCTGAGAGATATTACACCACAGTTTTAACAATGTAATATTTCATTAATAAATTATCTTTTTTAACCCAATTTTGATCAAATTTTAAATAAAACTTTTTTTATTTTAAAAACCGCTTTAGTTTTATTTCTCCGTCAAAACTTATAGAAGTTGAGGATTAAAAACAAAAAACATCTAAGTTAATTTTTAAAATAACAATTGCTTCTTTTTTGTTCTTTTTCTCAAAACGAATTTTTCAGGTATTTTCATTCATTCTAAATGCAAAATCTTAAATTAGTTTAGTTAAAACTACTTGAAATTTTGCATGAATATTTTCTACACATGAGTCTTGAGAATCGACAACAGACTAATAATTTTAACTATTATTTTATATTTCACAGCTAAAATAGAAATAAATAATTGCCATCTTCGGCCTTCTTTATCAAATAAATTTCTATATTTGCTGTAAAATATCTATATATTAATAGTATGTCTAATGCTTAGTCCATCCTCTACGTTGAATTTTCATGAGTATTATAAAACAAGAATAATAGAAAATAATAAATTTTAGCGAAGTAGTGTGATTTTTTTTTCGAAAGAAAGGTAAATTATTGAACTTTTTTTTGGTCCAATTTTCTCTCATATATTTAAAAAAAACACATTTTTTTAATATTTTTTTTGTATTTATTTCGTATATTCAACAATTATTGAACATTTCAAAATTCCGCCTCTAAAGTTATTTGGATTACCTAAAATCGTATTACATTAAATATTTTGCTTAAACCAAATATTTACCACTTACAAATTTTAAATTCATAATAAAATTCGGTTTATATATCATATTTAGTGTTCTTAATTTATCATCATACATGCAAACTTCATTAACTCGACATTACGCTGAGTGGACAAACAAAGTCCCATTTTATGTTTTTGGCAAATAAAAACAAAGTTAATACTTATTTTTTTTATTTTTAGGGGCATAATTTTACAAAAAGAGAGAGATCTGGGAGTCAGTTACTTTGCTTGGAAAAAGAAGGATAGGCGCTGAAGACAAGATCTTCTTAATCTCACCGCCAAATCAGGCCAATTAGATGTCGTTAAAATTTAATTGAAGATGGAATTGAGGTAAATGAATCTGATGTAAATGAGTCTGATGAGCTTGGAGCCCAACCCATTCAATTGCAAACCTTTTATTTATAAATGGCGGAAATCATATTTCGATCGGGAAAAATGACTACACCTTCATTATCCTTCAAAGTTCAAAAATTATGAAATAGTAAAACTGCTGTTAGAGAATGGTGAAATATACAATAGTTTGTCAATTAATAAAAAAGTTTCTCTTGAACTTGATGAAGAAAATTTTTTATTGAGTTATTAAGATTAATCGATTCTTCTTTTGAAAATGTGCAAAGATATGTTCAAATTCTGATAATGTTTTGCTAGTTTTTGAAAAACTTCGCGGCACAACTATCATGAAAGCTATAGCAAAAGCGAAAAACAGAGAAAAGAAAACAATGATAAATTGTGCTATCGGCAGAAAGTTTCCTAAATTGCGGCAATTGTGACGATATTTTTGACGATTGGGGTTATAGGACTGGAAAAAGTGTCTCTAATGAAGACTATGATAATGCACACAAACATTTCTACATGAGAAATTATCACAAACGAAAGGTTTTGATAATGCTATAACTTTAGAAGCTGTAGATAGAATAGCACCAATTCTCTATGAGCAACAAAAACATCAGAAAGCAATAGAGGTTTGTCAAAATATTTTACAAAAAAGAATAAAGATTTTTGGATCGGATAACAAATACCCCCTACAAATGCAAACGTCTTTGCCTCGAGTTTTGCATACACTAGGACAAAGCCTAAAAGCGGTCGAGATTTTCGAAGATGTATACAAAACGCAACTTGATGTATTGGGTTCAGATAATTTAGAAGTTCTGTCAACTTTATCTAATATTGCAAGAACTTTTAATCATCTTAATAGACACGAAGAAGGTCTGGAGGCTGATAAGACTGTTTTTAAAATGTATCTTAAACTGTATGGTCCAAAGGATTCCAGAACTCCAATTGCGCACGGTAACTATGGCCAATCTTTAAAGTAAGTACGCAAGCTCGATGTAGCTATTTCTGTTTTTAAGTTTGTTCACGAGGAAATGAAAGAAGTATTAGGTCCATTTCACGCAGAGACTCAGAATGTACTTGGCAATTTACATGCTGCATTACATATGAAAAGCTATTCGCACAAGGCTTTCGAAGAAATAAGAGAAGTTTTTAAAAGACAAAAAAAATAACTTAGGCTCACACCATGCTCTAACGTAGAATGCAGAAAAATATTTGAGTGAGGCATTATTTTTCCGAAAACAAATTCAATGAAATTCTGGATATTTTAGAAGAGAGTGTTATAGAACGAAAATCTTTATTAGGGGATAATCATCCATTTTTTCATTTTTTGCAGAAAAGTTGATTAATACTTCGAAGTTTAGTTTATTGATGAAAGGATTACAAGGTTTTCCTTATATGAGTGAAAATATTTTTTTCCAACCTCAAAGATATTTAGAGAACGTTTAAAAAATTAATTTTTCTATTGATAATATTTTACTACTAGGGAGCTAAGCCCCCTGTTCGCTGCCACTCACCAACCCCGATGATTGCTTCGCAATAATTGTCTTTTCTTGGCAGAAAATAGTTTTTCTACATAAGTTAAAATTATTCACTTAACATATGTGTACTAAAAGGAATTCTGTTTGCTTACGCTTGTACCTCAACTTTACACGTCCAAATATTATCTATTAGTGAACAGAAGTAATTTTTCTAAGAAATAATTTTAAAATTACATTTATATTATTATAACATTGCATTGCTCAAACAAATTTAATGAGTTCGCAACCGTAATTTAATATTTTCGCTTACCAAACGGGTGGATATATTAAATACTTTTTTTGCTTGATCTTATTGTGCATGAAGCTGAGCGTTAAGTTTTAAACCATTCAACAGATCTCTTTAACTGTAATAACTGTGTACCTTTCTAAATAACTATCTTATAACGGAGCGCAGAATTACATTATAATAAAAAAAAAACAATTATCTTCGTTTTAAACTCAAGAATTAAAAGCGTAATAATAGTAGTACATGAAAATTACTTTAAATTAGAGATACACAAATATTTATAGAAAAACAATACGTTTGTGATTTTTTTTTTTTTTTTTTTTTTTTTTTTTGCTGATGACAACCAAAACAATATTTAAATGAATGAGGAAAAACTGGATCCTATCACGTGATTTCGCGGCCAATAAAAACTCACGGACAACAATGGAAATTGCGACACCATCATTAGATTTTTATATATAGTAAGATAAAACACATATGAATGAATGATAATACAATTTGAACATGTTTCATTCAACACCTGTATACCCAGTTTTGCTGATGGAAAGCTGGTTTCAAATTATAGCAGTTGATAGAATAAGTGTAACTTTCTTTTTTTTTTTTAAAGATGAAAGCAATGAGATATGGTCATAGTTAGTTGATTATGTCCTTATGTCTAAAGTAAATTTAATGTGTGCGAACAGTGAAAATGACTCACAGCCTATTATGTCAAAATATATTATACGAATATACTATAAGAAATATTTTATTCGCCGATATATTGTGGATCATTTATGATTGTGGTAACGATAAATCGAATGAGAACCTAGAATGTTGACATTTCTAAATACAAATTATGTATAAAGATACAAAATGTTAAGATTAATAAAAAGAGTTACAAAATGTTAGTTGAAAACCAATCAAATATGCTAGCAAAACCAACCACCTATGCTCGATAAAGCTAGCAAAATGTTTCCTTTATATATTAAAAGTTTCATACTTTGCAATTTTTGATTTATAAAATAATTTTAAGCCAGACATTATTAACTTATTGGTCCCACCAACCAGTTCTCGTTTCCAACAGTTCAAACTTTGGTGAATGTTTAAACGTAAAGTTAGTTTTAACAACTCACAACCTTTTCACTGCGCTATTGTCTTCTAACCAAATGTCACATTTAATGGTAAAACTACCTTTTTTTTAAAAATTTTGGTTACTTAACTTTTTTTTAATGTCTATTTCTTAATCGAAAGTCAAATTTCAGTCAAAACTTAGCAAATATAATAATCTTCCTACAATAAGTTTTTGGTCAAAAAATCGCTGCAAGCAATGCCCCAGAAATATAAACACATTTTTTTAAATTTCCTATTATCGGAATTTCGCAGCAGGATTTAAAATAAAAATCAAATGATATGTAAATTCAAGATATGTCTGAAAAGAATTTGTAATTGCTTTTTTTGTCATCTATCCTTGCAGACAAAATCCACACGCTATTGTTTTTTAAGAGATTCTTATGACAATGTTATGTTATTGAAATGATTATATTGATGAAGTTATCGTTGTTATAATGATAATTTTGTTATTTTAATGATAAAAAATAAAAACAATTTTTTTAAACAATTACCAAAGATGAGTTATGTTTGACATATTTTTATATTTTAAAAATGAAATTTATATTGAATATTGTTCGATCCCAGATAAATTACAAACAGTTTTAACTTATCTGTAAATTAACTAATTTTAAAGCAATAACGATTGTTTTAGTGTTGCTTCGTTCATCATTAATTATGTAGTTCACATTGCTTTTTAATCTAAAAGTAAAAGAAAAAAGCCGTTTTTAGTTTGGTACAAGTATTATAGACCTAGGAAGAGTTTTTTTTTTTTTTTTAATTTTAATCTAAAAAAATTTTTTTTCATAATTAGTTTGTTACCTTGTTATAAAATTTTTTTTTATATTGCATGAACTTTTAATCAAATATGAAATGCTTGTTTATTACCATTTATTTCTTTTCCACATGAAGAACTTAATGGTTGAAGGAGGTAAATAGCTTTTTCAGTGATATTTAGTAATCATGGAAACTAACATAAAATTGTCGAATCAATATGAATATATTTGATGTAACAAAATTGCTTTTGCCTACATGTTAATTTTAACGAGTTTGCTAGCAGGACTATTTTCTTTTTGAAATTTAGGTAGTGGTATATAAAATAAAACAAATGATTTTTAACCACGACTTCCAATAAATCCATAATAAAATATTTTGAATACCGCACTTTATCTTCTAACCTTGATTATATCTACTCTGAATACGTCACTTACTTAGTTCCTTACTTTTCTCTCTATGGCAAAAGTCTCAGTCACCATTTAGCCTAATACAGATGAAGAAGTCGGGTGCCCGCTACCGAGGGCAGGAACTTAAGCAATGCCCAGATCAAGTCAAGTCAAGACTTACTTAGTTCGTCTTTTAAATTCTTCATATAGCTATTCATATAGCTCACTGATTTCTCCTCAAATTTTTTTTATATATAAGAAGTGGTATAATATAATTTATTTAATCCTGATCTTCATTAATTTAATAAGAAAACTATTTCATACCACTCCTAGCAATTAAGTTGAAAGATATATTTAAAAAATGCATGGGAGTCATACAACGGTATGCCTTAAGTTGTGGCAAAATAAAAATCATCTTTTTGCAAACATCATTTCAATTAATAAAATTCATTTTTTGATTTTATGCTAAGTCAGGGATGCCACGGGCAACTGAAATTGTAAGAAGTGGTAGAAACACAATTCATATGTATCTATTCAATTAAGCAATTTTGACTGCTAACATGACTTACATTTCTAATTATTCATATTTATAAAAAAAATATTTTTTAAGCATTTTTGCATTTACTGTTGTATTACTGTTATGTATTCATTAGATTTATTTCACGTTTCTATATACTACCGCCTTGCTGATAGCTTTTGATTAATATACTTATCTCTCAGCTCTTGTTCTCATTATTTAACTATTCTGAACTAGGTGCTTGTCATTGTTCTTCCTTTCCTGTCTTTCCTCCCCTCCATTTTATGTAGCCTTCGGCGGCAGGTACTGATTTTCTTAATTTTTCGTAACTCATAATTGAAATATTTACTAATTTTAGACACTTTTTAGCAGACTTTTGCTATCTATTAATCTCCACTTTTTGTATTATTAGTAGCCTGTGGCATGCTTGAAAAATCCACACATTAGTCCACGGCTGAAATTCTGTACAAATCAAGGTGGAAAAGAACAATAACTGGAAAAATAACATTTAATTCTAGCTTTCTTTCAAAAAATAAATTATTAATAACTACCGAAGATATTTAACAATCATAAAATATATATAATAGTTCTTTGATTGCTCTAAGTAATATTCTGCATAAAATTATTGATATGCATGAATTTATAGTACATGTCTACACAGTGCAGATGACTCGGTTGATGTAATACCTCTTAGAAAAGAGAAGGCCTCAGCACAGGATACTATAAACAAGAAATTTGATCCCTTAGTAGTCCAAACGCAATAACATCTTAGCGTATTTACCACCACTGCGCAGCTTAGTAGCTCAAACTTAGTGACATCTTTCTTATTTTTCATGCACTAGCAATTTATGTTCGTTACGTCGGACTACTAAATTGATCCGTGCTGAGGCCTTCTTTCTTATGAGGTGTTGGTTTTTAAAAAGAAAATCCCTCCCGAAAATCAAGTATAAATGAAATGAGTTGACTTCCAGATTATTCCTTTATCCTCCTTAATTCCAGGTCTGTGTTCAATAATAGAAGGCTACATTTTCCACAAATTTTATGGTCTAATATCAAATAGTTGCATTCTTTGTTTTTATGACCACTGTGAGTTGAACAACGGTAGCCAAGTGTTGAAATATATTCCATAATGAAAGAGAATTTAGTACACTGTATTGGCGTGCATCTTAAAAAGTTTAAAGCTCTTAAATCAGTCCATAATAAGTTAGAATTTGTTATAGCATAATTCCTGTACTCTACATGCATTTTTACAATGTCATGAGGAGAGTGTTGCGGGATGACTTTAACATACAGTAGATCTTCCAAACACTTTAATCAGCTCTTCAGCATGCCCCAAAAATCATTATTCATAAGAAGATTACAAGCATCAACATTAAGTTTTTCTGAATTTTGTCTTGTCCAGTCTACATCATTAAAGAAATGCATACTAAAACTCAACAACTGTATACATTTGTATTGAAAAGTAATTTCTTCAGACAATTATCTTAAAGCTCAGTTTCATTCTTCCAACTTGTCGCTTAATTCTCTTCGAGTCAATTGATCATTGTTTCTAGGACATTCTTTGTACCCATTATTATGTATCTGTAGGGTCAAAGTTAAAGCAGTTATAAAAGTTCAGCTTGGTGGAATCCACCCTCCAAATACTTTATTTAACTCCTCTGCGCAGGCCAAAGACAATGAATCATTATTCATTTTGGCAACAATCTGCATTCCTTGAGGCATACCGTTAGGGTGTAGACCAAGAGGACATTGAGTAGCGGGCAATCCAAGAAAGTTAAAGATGCCCGTAAAGCAAGTACTAAATATATGCGGTATCATTTCATAGTAAAAAGGGGCTGTGAAGGGAAATGAGGGGTAAAAAAACACCGAATTTTCATCTAAAAAATTCTCGAAATTGTTATTTATTTTCTCCAGAAGAGCATGAGAGAGTGAAACGTTTTCATCAGAGTAAAATATAGGGTATTTTCCAAAACCAAGTTCTATAATACTCCAAAGAGAATGTATGGAGGACCCTGTGGTAAATTTCATGAGCTCCAGGACTCCATTTAAGTGTTTAAGTTTTCCAACTGTCATCATCTCTACCAGGTTCGGAATATCACCGAGCAAAAGATGAAAATTAATTATATTTGACATACTCAAGAGCTTTATGTTGACTTCTTCTGCTACTACACCATACGTTTCGGTAAAATAGTTGATAGCCTGAAAAAAGCAATAAAAAAATTAGGGTGACAAAACTTTACATAGATTAAAATAATATAATGAAACTCAACTAAAATGTTTTATGTTTTCATTAGTTCAAGAATTATGAAATACTTTTTTAATAATTCATACATTGAAGAAATATTTAGGAGTTCTTCATTTGTTATAGTAGCATTTATTTTACACTTTTTTTTCTTATCGTTGATATTGAACAGCTGTTCAAACAATATTCAACTCAGTAGTCACGTAAATTTAAGCCAAAAGACTCGAGAGCTCCAGAATAAATCATTGGTAAAAACTCGTCTTCGTTCATGGCATTTTGACGAAAACTACCAGCATTTACGTTAAATTAAGAAGAAAGCTACGAAAATCTTCCACGATTTATCCTGAGACAAAGGGACTATAGCTTCTCATCCTTCTACCTGGTTTTCAATAGAAGAATGGTTCGTAACAGCATGAAAATTGACCAGCCTTCAGGTTCAAATCTGGGTTATCTTACTGGGGTTGAGGACATTTTCCGAGCCATTCCATAAGCTTTTTAATGCTGCTTTATATAAACCTTCGTTACTTTAAAAATAGCAATTGTCGGTAAATTTTTTAAAAATGGCAAAGAAGGATCAAGGAAACAAAATGTTTTAACTTAGTAGTTTTTTGTAATCATTTTCAGAAAAAATATTTATTTATTATTACATATATGTAGACTTGTGTTCTCATAACCAAGATAAGTTTTAAAGGAAATATAACTAATAACCGCAGATTTTTTCCCATCTCGAAATCAAAAGGTAGACTGGCATTAAAACATTTGTAGTTTCTAACAACCTCATGAAAGATATTTGTCACTACATATTTCTAGACTGTAGAATAACCCTTTCCAGAACAGCAAATTTCAAATGAAAATTTAAGTTAGACAGAACATCACCAAGGGTGACTTTAGAGAGTTGATTCCAAGGGAAGTGATATTGTTTAGCTCTTTGTTGTTAAATGAATGGTGATTGCTAAACGTTTAAAATCCACTAGTTTGATAGTTTTTGTGGTTTATAACGTTTGATGAATTGTGTTGACAGACTGGCCGCACTGCACCGGAAAGAAGTTTTAAAAAAAAGTAGACAAAGTTGCTTCTTCATTTGTCATATTCTGAAAACATTTACACGTTCGTAAATACAACAACTGATCAAAAGTTAAGGGAATATAAGAAAAATTATTTCCCAAATTTCCATTTTATCATCCGCAACATCTATCTGGGTGCCTGTTTTCGTTTCACATGCCTATTTTAAAAGAAAATCAGTAATTAATGTAATAATGATTTTTCTTTTTAATTTTTTTTTATTTCCAATGGCAAGGCAAAAAGGACAAACGTTTAAAAAGATAAAAACACAAAAGTAAGTGCATGAGATGACAAAACGTGACCGATTTCATTGCTATAAAAATTCTTTTGCTCCCCAATACCTTGAGAACTCAGTGTGTCCACTCTGGGAACCCACATCGGAGCAAGTGGTCCCTGCCAATTTCTTCTCCTGTATCACAAAGGCATAGCGGAAAGCCCTATACGATGCAGATGAGTAGAGAGACAATCATGCCCCGTAAATAAACAGAAGATCACAACTAGGTGAGAGTCGGGTACCCCCGCCCACTGTCAATTTCGTATGTATAGAATATTTTTTCAAGTCAATGGGCCATCGGACATTAATTGTTATATTAAAAAAAGATTATTTTCAAAGTTTCAAGTATTTGTGCAGTTGGTAACATGGTAAACAATAGTTTTGAAAATATGTTGAATACAGTAGTCAATTTTTTTAAATTTCTATTATTTTAAGTTAAACTATTCTTTTTTTGGTTTATTCTTTTTGCATTATTTAATTAGATGATAAAGCAATAGAAACAATGGATGGTGTTTTCTACACTAGGGAGCGCTGAAAACTTGACTCCGCTTATGCTTCCGGGTTACTGTTTCAGGTTTATTTCAAAGCCATTTGGCTCACAACGTGTAAATAATACATGCTAACTTTCAAATTTAAACCTGAATTATAATGTATAAATTAATCTTGCTCCTCGAACAATATGCTAACACTAACATAAAATGGTGCATAGTTTGCAACACGAACAAACAGTAATAAACAAATGGAAACAGGCCAAATCAAGACTGCCAAAAAAGCGAGTTATTCAAAATCTAGTAACCATGCCACCTTTTTTATCTCTAAATAACTAAAACAAATTTTCACTTCAAACTCACCAGAATTACATAATAACTTTTATATCTTATGAAATACGGCAGATTTGAGCTCAGAAATTATCTAATTTATTTCTTTTATTGAAAACAAAATTATCCGTTTTAAAATATCGCCTCGCAGAATAACATGTAGTTAGCAGCTGCAAACTTTCTAACCGGAACTAGAGCAGGGATACAGCTCGCGATTGTTATTGTTTACATTTCTACTGAAAACACCATCCATACAGAAATATAAGCAATACTCCTTAAGTGGGCGGGGCTACCCGACTCTCCCCTACGTCACGTTTAACTTTATCGGATATTGAAAAAGAGCCTTAACATCCTCCAACTTTATGAAGCTGATCAATACATTTTCTAAATTTATTAGGTTAGAACTCTGACACTTCATCAGGAAACCCTATTTGTTGTTTTAAGTTTATAGCTGTTTTTACCAATTTATTTTTGAAAAATTTGCAGGAAACCATTTTCTTAAAAATATTGAATTATTTACCCTTTGCACTAGGAATTCTTTTAACTGCTAAAAAAAAAGGATGCAACGACTAAAAGTTTACAAGACAAAACTTAATGATTGCATAATATGCAATACCTTAAGTTCACTAAACAATTATTGCCTGAGAGGCACGTTTAGAGGGCAGAAAGCTAAATATAAGAAACTGTAACAAAACATAATAATTCATTTCGGTGAAATGTATCCTTTTTTTAAAATAGATTTTTCTTGAAGCAACATGAAGATAAAGTATGTATCATTAATAAAGTGTATAACAGACACGCGTTGTTACGAATCTTATTTTTCATTTTAATCAGAAATTTCCTAAAATATAAGAAGTTGATGGGTTTTTATTTATTTATCTACTTTTTGCGAGTGAACGTGACTCTCTCAAACAAAACATTACAAAAAGCTAAAATTGTAATTAGTTGACAATAATTATTATTAATAGAAGAGGAAAAGACTACTAGCTGTGTTTCTACTTTTTATGGAGAGCGTAGAAAATGCTGGTATGCTATTAACTAAGCCTAGAATAGTAGTACGCCTTGGCTATTAGCAGCTGATGGATATTTAAAGAGATTTTGGAATGTTAATTGCAACGAGAAAGCAACATGTGACAAGAGAAAAATAAGGTTACAGGAATGTTCACTCTATTTTTACGGGTGTGTTTTAACTGTTTGCTGCAGCAAGTTAGTTTTTTTTAACTCAAACGTTTTTCGATAACATTTAAAGCGTTTCTAAAAAAGAAATAAAATTAGACTGTATATTTTGGATTTAACAGCCACTTAACACATTATAGCATGACTATTATTTTTAGGGCTGCATGTAGGTGTTTGAATTTTTTATACGCCAGGGAAAACAATTTCTTTTTACAACACAATTTTTAAACAAAACCTTATATAAATATAAATATTGCTACCAATGAAACACTATTTAGATAAAATGGAAAATTTAGTAGTTTTGTTCGAAGCTACGATGTGTCTAGCATTACTGAGCGAAATATATTAGGTCAACATACCCTTGCACCAATTAACAAAGTCTTATTCAAAATAAAATAGCTACTTAGTTGCGGCATTCAGCAGATTAATACAAACATTGTGTTTGAAATCAAGATTTTTGAAGAAAATTAAACAAAATAAAATAATAAAGAAACACAGAACATTTTTTTATTCATACTGCAGGACTGCCAACTTTAAATTCTTTTTGGGAAAATTTCTTCTTGTGGTAGCTAAATTTTTGGTTTAATGTTTATTTGTTTATTTATTTGCTTTGTAAATGTTATTTAATATTATTTAAAATGATATTTATATATTATTCAATTTAATGATTCAAAAGTTTAAGAAAAACTTTGTTTTTGCGTAGATGTAATAAAGTTTATAAAATGTTGACCAAATTACCAGAAATTACCAGTTTTAGTTTCTACTTCTCTACCTTTATATAAAATAATTTCAAAAAAGCGCAGTACTTGACAGACTGTCAAATATATTGTTAGATTACAATCAGCATAAATAGCATTAAATATATTGTTAGATTACAATCAGCAGAACTCTCCAAGATTGGAGATTTTTACAATTGTTTTGCCCAGTGGTGGTGAATTTAAATTGAAATTTTTATAAAACATTTATCACAAATTAAAAACATAAACATTGTCCAAAATACTATCTGACATTTTGTCTGTAATTAGTTGAATGTAGTTGTCATCATTATTGGTACAACAGGTTGAAGAGGGCCTTGACTTTCTGCAGTACATTTTCCCATGCAGTTCTCTTTGTTAACAAGTTTTTATTATATTGTAGTGTCTCATTAAAATATTAATACATTATTATCATCACCATTAATAGACAATATTAATCTATTCCACTCATACCAATTTTTAATTTTCCCCCAGCAGCAGTATAATAAAAATTTAATTACAATTAATTATAAGGAGAAATACCAGTTTTATTTCGTTCATAGTTCAAAAATAACGTCGTACAATTATTATGCACTTTTACCAATACTAATTCATTAATATGTAGTGGTAGTCAAAAACATTTTAAACTAAATTTAGAAATCCAAATAGTAATAAAAAAGCATGGATTCTCTACCACTATATATGTAAAATGATAATTTTGCGCTCATCTTCTCTCCAATAATATTTTGCTATTTGCATTTTTGCAGTGGTCGTGAACTGAAGAATAAATGTTTATAAAACTTTTATTAACGTTACAGGGATGCCAAGTGCACCGTTTTCCCAAATGTTTTCATAAATTGGTATAGAATTAAATAGTGAAGCTTTTAAAATAAGGATAATTACGCCTACTTTTTAAAAGAGTTTAGTAAAAGATAAATGCAATAAAGCTGCATTTCATATGATACTTCGCACGTTTAGTGTGTTGTGCTTTAAATAATTTTTGTAATGAAAAATACTAAAGTAAAAATAACTTAAATTTCATTACTACTAGAAAATATCTTTTTTTACAAAACACAGCAAGTTGGCATCTCTGACGATGACCTAAATAGTATCTGATTATTTACATGTAAATACCTAAAAACTGGCAATCATTACCAATTCTGATTCACGGAAACTATTTAGTGGTGAGAGGGTTTTGCCATACTTAGCAATTTTTGCACGTTTTGACTAAAGATTTTTCCAAGTAGAAATTAACTAAACATAAAGTTTGTTTAATTTCGAAGAAATTTATTTACCTTTACCAACAACTAAACAAATCATTTCACAGGTATGTCACAGCGACTTAAAATGTAAAAATGTGGTGCAAACTTAATTATTTTTTTTTCTTGTTTATAATCTCTTTAATTAGTAAATTTTAACTACCACTAGGACTTACATTTCAAATTACTGATATTTAAACAAATCAACTTTTAATCCTTTCGAGGATGGTTTTCCCCAGTGGTAGTAAAATGTAATTTAAATTACAATTTTAGGCAGAAACATACGCTGTATTTTGGAGAAGCATATATGTGGACTACAACAATAATATTGCATATTAATATATATGCTTAATTTTTTTAAAAATAGTGATGGTCAAAAAGATTATAAATTAAGTTTATAAATGCCAGGAATATACAGAAAGCATATATTTTACTACCACTTAAAATGTAGAAATAAAATCCTCCGCCAAATGCTGAAGAGTTGGCAGGTATGCATCAGCACTCGTAGAAACCCCTCGGGGTTTGATCAGGGGTAAGCTAATCCATGTAACTTTAGTGTAGAGAGTTACCCCGCACGAGTGGTAATTGCCAGGACGATCGGGTCTGTACTTTAACAGAGCCCCACCTACTTACATTCCTTTAACTCGCCCTCCTTTTATATGTATTTCTAAACTGTAAATAATAATTAGTTTTTATTTTCCCATTATACTTTAATTTTACCTTTTTTTATTACTTGTAATTTTGTTATTGCATAATAATGGCAAAGTGCCATTTTTTTTTCTCAAGATCTCCATTTTCCTCCCTTAACTTTAATTTTGTCATGTATGTTTCTTAGTTTAATTTCAGGATGAATGGGAAAAGGGCCGTAAGGCCTCAGACGCCCAGTTCCACTACAACGAACTGCATGCGTAAACGTTCCTGCGCTGCCCCAAGATGCATGAAATGTACCGAAGGGTACTATTCATATCAGTGCAGGAAAGGCCACAACTCACCAGCCAAATGTTGCAATTGCATGAAAAGTCACACCGTCAACTTCAGTGGGTGCGAGGCCCACCTCAGTAGAAAGAGCCTCCGGGAGAAAGATAATACACTTACCTCATCAGCTCACCGACTAGTTTCCTTAGAGAAGGGATTGCTATGCCTTCTTCAATCCTTACTCAAGGGGATCTCCCCTACTCAATGATGATCTTCAATCCGTGCCCTACCCCTGAAACGACTTTAAAATACTTTTCTACAGTTCTGTAATTTTCATCTAGTTTTATGACACCACATCATAGAACATTCCAGTATCGACGAAACTGATCGCGGCGCTTTGCGCTAAACACCGAGATAACCCCAATATTCATTCATGCATTCTTCCCCATCTGAATGATGATCTGCTACCTCCAAATCATGCCTCACTTCTACAAAGACTATTTTTTCACCTTCATCTTAGAATTTTTATCTAGACATATGACTCCTAGCATATGCCAACACAGATACGATGAATGGGTTAGTGGAACTTCTCGCCAAACGCCGAGATTACCCTAATATCCAGCAACTGGGAGACATGGGGTCGTGGTGCAGAACAGAGAGACAAAAACCGTAAGAAATATCATTAAATACTGTGTCGAAGACATAATGTCCCCAAACGACCTCTTGGACCCCTTGTTTACCATCCCATAAGTATTTTAAATTATCAGAGTTAATATTGCACCTACACCTCTCTGTTGCTTAGACTATTCTATTATTAAATTTCAAATTTGTAATTAGCTTTAATGACTTTGATTTTACTGATTTTAAATACCTATACTCTGGTTTTGATTCCTATTTTTACCCTTTTCAATGAAATTGGGCACCGATGCTTTTATTTTTGGTGCTTTGCTTTTTTAATTTATTGGATCTTGAATTGCCCTGGATATTTTGATTTTAATCGTTGCTTTATATACCTATTTTCAAATTTGATTAATTTTTAAATTGATTTTGTTGTAAATTGGCTATCATTTATACATTTATTTTCAAATTGTTTTTAACCATCAAACCGTCCTCTTTCGAAGAGTTTCTTCATGCTTTTGGACTTCAGCAGTCCTTATTGTAACGAAATTATCTGTACTCTAATGCCATTGTTATTTTTTTTGTAACTGTAGTTATTGCATTTTATTGTGGTTGTCAAATTGTATTGTATTGCATTGTAATAGTCGAGTGACCATGTCCTTGGCGGGACGACTAACCAAATTCTTATTAATTAATTATTTATATCATTGTCCACACTATTGACATAGTTAAACTTTTATCTCAATCTTTATTATAGAACTCTTTGGTTTGTAACCCTTAATTTATATTTAATTACTGAACAGTATTGTTAATATGCAAAAGAAAAGACATTATATTTTATTTAAAATTGCATTAAAAGTGTATTTTTTATATTTACAAAACGGAAAAAAATATCTTTTTTAATAAAATAGAATTTTGTTTTTTATTTTATAAAGTAGTTTGAGAAATTAATTTTAAATACCAGCTTAGAGGTATTAATAGAGAGGCATCATTTTACAAAAATAATCTAATTTAGTAAATAAATACTGTAATAAGTCATGTGTAATTAATAATCATTAGTAATTAATCCATATTTTATTACAGAAAGCTTAATCGGAATGTTATCTTAGAAAGATCTAATAATGTTAACGAATGTGAGGCAAATCAAGATCACTCAAAGCTGCATTTTCGACAAAACAATAACAAATATTCTACCAAAATTATAAAAGCTGCCAGTTTTGGTAATACGAATTTTTCGTATTCACCCAGGAAACATTTTATTTTACTACCATCGTTGAACAGCTGCCCCAATTTCGGGTTTATGACTGCCAAGGTTCAACTCCGTAGCTTTGTAATTTTGAATCAAATTCAGTAGACAAGGGAACTCCAGAATCATGTATCGGGGGAAATTGGCCTTCATGGAGGATTTATTGATGAAACTAACCCGCATTTGTGTTGCATGGAATGGAAAAACCCGGAAACCTCCCATGGTTAGCCTATCGGCAATGGGGAATCTCACCCATGATGCGCCTACTACTGATTATAGCTTAGGTCAGCATTGTGGTCGGTACTATCCGGATGCGGAGTTCGTATCAACCTGCCATTGCTGGGATTCGAACTCGGCTCACCTCACTGGAAGGCAAATACTCTATCTCCTGAGCCACCACGGCTCATCCTTTGTAATTTGGGGTTTCAAAGTCTAACACTTTTTGTGCAGCAAAACAAAATGTAAAGTTAAGTTAAGCACCCAAATATAGCTGTTGCAGAGATGCCAACTTGCTCCGGACAGCAAATATATATTTTAAAGTGGTAGTTTATCAATTGTGATTCTTGGTTTAATAAATTCAAATTAGTAGATTTTTATGCACCACTATTTCTAAATAATTCGTAGGTTTATATAATTCACCACTTTATGGTACTTATGTCAAGCCATGCCTTTTAAAAAAAAGAGCAAAAATAGTCAAATATTTACAAAATTTACTTTGTAGTTATTTACCGTTTTTTTTAGTTATTTAGGCATGTCCGGAGCAGTTGGCATCTCTGCTGTTGGGGCCTCGACCTTTAAGACTTTTTAATTTAGAGAGAAACGTTTTGTAGTAATTATTATTTCTTTCAGGATTTAACTCAAGAATTTAGTAGTTTTTCTTCCTCTGTTTATGATTTTTTTCATGTATAATAAGTATTTTGCGATAACTAGGCCATTTAATACATAATATATAATTGAAGCGGTCAATATTAAAAGGGGGTATGTTAGAAATCTGCTCATTCGAGAAAAACCAAAAAAAAACGGTGTCGATTGTGGAAATGCTGTTTTAATTGCTTCCTAATTGTTGGATTCTCTTCTGTAGGTAGTCAAGAAAAGTACTCGATATTTGATAATAGGTGATTGATATTCCAAAACCAAAAAAAAACTTATCTTCTTAAAAATGTTACATAACAACATAACATAAAATGTTAAATGTTACATACTTTTAACATTAACTGCTTCAATTTTTAGTTTAATTACCTTTTTCATAGCATTAACAATTTCTTTATCAACAGGCTGAACAACAGGATCCTTGAGGTTAAACTGGTAATAAATCTTTAATTTCTTGAAATTTACCTGAAAAATGAAATTTATTTTTCAAAAAAAAGTTATTCAAGTATGATACAAAAAAGAAAGACGTTGGCCAATAAACATTTTATCCGTATTTGAAGTTAAATTTAAAGTTGTTAAAAATACTTTTAACCTTAGGAATAAGTAATTACATGCATCAGTACCAATAAGCCTTAATTAAAACCATTCCTTAAAGCATAACAGAGTTTATTAAACTTTGGCGGGGGATGTCCCTGGCCGATCGGTATTGCTCGCCAAATTCTGTGAGAAGCGTGGATGTAGCGGGTTTGAATCCCGCTCTTACCCTGGATGTATCTTCATGCTGTCCTTCTCTGTATGTCCTTCTATTAGACAACGGTTTATAAGACTAAATTGAGCACTCAAGCCTGCAAATGTATGTAAATCCAATAAACTTGGGTACAAGTACTGCAATAT
This sequence comes from Parasteatoda lunata, assembly GCA_949128135.1. NCBI lineage: Eukaryota > Metazoa > Arthropoda > Arachnida > Araneae > Theridiidae > Parasteatoda > Parasteatoda lunata. The sequence continues at coordinate 44,774,330 of OX421978.1, read as the reverse complement.
ACCAGAACTATCAGCTAATTAACCTGTTAGTGCTCAGCGTTATATAGAACAGCAGTTTCCTTTTTCAAAAACATACATTGTGGTAGGACAATTTTTTCAATTTTCTCATTTGTCTAGAGGAATTAGAAGATTCCCTTTCACCATAATTTATAAATGATTTAAGTTTGTGTGACTAGATCTAGAACTATAACGAACAGGGAGATTTTGAAATGAAATGGTCACAAGTAGTTGAAGTTAGCCATTTTGTTGAATAACATATTATACCACATTTTCCGCAAAGTCACTTTTTGCACCGCTTCAATATAAAAAGTTGGGATAAAACGCTGATAGTGCAAGTATTCATTCATATGTTTTTTAAAATACATGAGAATTAGTAATAATTATAAAGATTTTAACGCAAAGTTTTTGTTAATGTTATTGTGGGTTTTGGTTGCACCTCAGACGGCTGATGCTGCGGATGAAATTCTATACAAGCTGTTGCTATACCACCTTCACAACATTATAGTTATTCCAAAAATATCGTATGCTGCCAATTGGGAGGAGCAAGTTAAAACTTGTAATTTAGTTTAATGGTATATATATAATACCACTTTTTTCTTAAAGCCACTTTTTAAAAATAATTATTTGCTACCATTTCAAATATAAAAAGTAAATCTTCCTCCAAAATTGGACGAGATTGTTCAGTCACGAAATGGGTACCACTACATAAAAACTGTACAGGAAAATAGATGGAGAAAGAACTCATGGTGGTTCCAAACTCCCAGCTCAAACTATGCTACTATGATATTGTAACCAGTAACTCTTAATGAGAACAAAAGAAAAACAATCGGTTACATAATGCAACTTAGTACGTCATTCAAAATACTTGACCAAAATAATCAGTGACTGTTAAAAATGATTTGAATTTGTTTTTTGCTGAAGTTCCTCAATGCCTCAAAAAGCTATTTTCAAAATTGTTCACCAAGACGTTCAAAATTTTTTGGTATGTTAAAAATCCGCTTATGACAGGCCAGGATTGCCTGGCTGGTAGGGTGTTGGGCCCATGTTCGAGAGATCATGGGTTCAATCTCCGCCGGCCGAAGACTCCTCGTGTAGTAAATGGTGATTTACTTACTTACTTATCTTCTTCGTGCCGAACTGGCACATTTCTCGAGTCTTTTTCTCCTCACACTCCTGTCTTTGGGCAGGCAACGCGCTTCTTCCCATCTGGTTAATTCTACTCTATTAAGATCTTCCATAATGCATCTTTGAAATGTTAGTCTCAGTTTCTCTCTTTTTCACTTTCCATCAGACTCCCGTGAGCTTGCAATATTTGAAGGATTGTTTCTACCTGTTCTTAGTATATGGACGAGCTATCTTCGTTTTAAAATTTCTTTATTAACAGGTGGGATATTAACTTTTGTTAAAAGGTCTTTATATTGTACTATTGGCTATATTATATTATATATACTATTATATTATACTATTGGATAATTATTAATAATTATCACCTCCATACCATAAGAGCATGAATCTTCTCTTACTTCAGCAATATGAGTTTATTAGGCTTACATAATTATGCTTAGTTTTTATCCTTTTTTAAATCTCTAAATATTTAAAATTCTATTCATTTAAGAAAGCGGTATATGAAAATACTTGAAATAATAATGAATTGTTTTCATCTAGATAACTTTCAAGCATAAAATAAATATGTTCCAAGTCTTAAACAATTCTTGGAAATGTTGGTCCTTAATGAGTTAAGAACATAATCTATTTTTCCTTGTTTTTACGATCGTATTATATGAAATATTAAAAGAAATATTTCATACCGGTTGGCCAAATTTTATCTTTTGTGCATTTCTTGCTGTGAGGACATTCATCATTGTTATAAGATCTTCTGCATATCTACACATCGGTCCGGTGCTAAGGTATTGAAATGTTTTCAGATTCGGTGCCGGAAAACATCCAGTATTTGGAACTAAATCTAAAAAATAATACATGTTATTGTTTGGGAGAAACATTGATTTATTGCAATGCAATTCAAATTATTGGTTGCACTGCAAATATTTTGTTGCATTTGCACTAGTACTTGATCTTACATAATACGGGTGTGAGGATTTCAGATCTGAAATTAACTTTTTTCGGAAAGTAACTGTTTTTTTAATACATTTTTTTTTCTAATGGCAGGCTCTGAATTTGAATCTATGCCAGAATTGTTGCTCATTTCGCGTTACCCAGTGGGCACCTGTGAACCAAAGTGACGGAGGCGAGCAACATTGCCCACGCCACACTGCCACAAACCCGTTTATAGGGTGGGCCACATTCACACACAACAGAGGACAGCACAAAGAGAGAGAGAAACATCCATGCCCAGAGCGGGATTCGAACCCGCAGCCTATGGCTTCGCAGTCAGCCACGCTAACCACTCGGCCACCTGGCCGGCTTTTTTTTTAATACAAGTTTGTTGAGAAAATGTATTTTTATATATGTACATATTCAGTTGATTGGTTCTTTTAAAATAACATTTAAAAAAAGGCATCATCTCAAATGTATGATCACCTTCTTCCAGGGGTGAAAGCGAGACGGAAAAGAGGAAAGACTGGTAGTAAAACCTTTTCAGTTATATCTAGTTTTGGGGAGGAGTTTACTTATTATTTTTTTAAATTATTCAGGAATAACTACTTTATCTTTGAAAAGAAGCAGTCTAATATATATGCTAAAATTATAAGAGAAATCTTGATAGTTACAGATATTTTATTTTTTTCGAAAAAATGCTGGAATGATATATCTTATGTACCAGTATTTTCTCTTTTCCGTCTTGCTATATAAGGGCTTTCACCCATGCCTTCTTCAAACCATTCCCTACGTAATATTCACTCGAGTGAATTTAAAAAAATCCTGGTTAGGATTTAATATTGAATTGTATAAAAACTGTAGCTTATGTCGAGACAAACCAATTGCAGATTCGAAATCAACGACACGAAACTGCTTCCATACCTCTGCCAACATTTTATCCTTTCCAGGATTATTTTCCCAGTGGTAGTAAAATGGAATTTAAATTACATTTTTAGGCTGAAACATACGCTGTAGTTTGCGTAAGTTAATTTCTGCGAGTTAATTTCTGCTCTTTAAAAATGTGCTACTGTATTTAAAGATTCTACCATCAATTTAGTTAATGATATTCCGCATTCTACTGACAAAAATTATAAATTTGGGTCACATAAACTTACACATTTCGTCTTTCTAAAATTACTATTGCAGTTACATTTTTTTACTTATATGAATACGCTTTTAAGAATAAATCTCATAAATTAGCAGGGGTAATTTTTACATACTTGGGCGAGTTTTTAATGTCTCAAAAAAAGTAAAAATATATTTCTTTCATAAGTATTTTTAATTTTAAAGGTATTGAAATTAATAAGAAATTTAATTTAATATTCTAATTTGGATCACGATGGATCTTAGAATACCTCGGGAAGGCTTGTGAGAAAAAACACCAGTGAAAAGTGCCGGAACTCTAAGACTTCCACTAACGTCATTGCCCAATCCAATAACAGTACCTGCAGCTCCTAATAAAGCACTTTCACCACCTGTAAAACATAAAGAGTAAAATAAAGTGATGCATAACATCGTGAAACTAATATATCTCATATTAATTATAATTAATTACAGTTTTAGCTTATTATAATATAAAGAATAGGGAACTACCAGTTTTTATTCTTTTCCATCATACTTTCGGCATAGTGTACAATAAATGCTTTTTAAATTGTAAGATGTCTAGTGCTGGTCTGGTGCTTACACGCGAAAAGAAAAGAAAAGAAATGGCAGAATTGTATTTCATTAATATTTAATTTATCTATTAAACTTTCAAATCGTAACTACCTCCATATAGTAATTAATAAGGCCATACATTTGTATTAGATATTTTTCTAATTAAAACCATAAGTTTCAACAACTACAATATTGACAGCTCCATCAAGCGTTCTCTCACGCTGACCATCAATCAGCATCTAAAACAAAAATCCCTCATAGTTTAGAGCAAGCTGCTTCGTTTTATTTTCATTATTATTATTTATTCAGAGTGCTTGAATCCCCTTGAGAGCTACCACATAGACTGCTAAACACAATGAATCCATACATGGACACATGCTACATAATGAATGGGATATCGGCCGCCGGGAACATTCCGGACTTGACTTGTTTTTTTAGCTTTTAGTCTTGTCTTTGTTTTAATAGGACTTGACTTGTATTTCGATACGGGCGCGGCCGGGATCGAAATACAAGTCAAGGCCTATTTAAAACTTTAATAGCAACCACAATGACTGCTAACCTTAATGAATGCCTACATAGTTTCAATATTTCATGATGGGTGGGATAGAGGCCACTTTGCGGCCCAGTCAATCCCCTTGAATGACAAGACAAGACCTATTTAAAAATAAATTATAAGAAAATAATGGAAAACTTAAATAGTTATTAAATAATTCGATCTATTGCCGTGAATTAATTCACGTTCAATCACTGGAAGTCGTGCATAATCTTCTCGGATGAACTAGGCACATGGGCCAAAAAGGCTATTGCCCAGTGATCATGAAGCGTAATTTTGAGGGCAAATACAGAGATGCCAACTTGCACCGGACTTCAAATATATATTTTAAAGTGGTAGTTTATAAATTGTGATTCGTGGTTTAATAAATTCAATTTAGTAGATTTTTATCAACCACTATTTCTAAATAATTCGTAAACTTGTATAACTCGCCATTCTAAAGTACTTTCGCCATGTTTACCTTTTAAAAAACAAGCATAAATATTCATATATTCGCAAAGTTTATATTGTAGTTATATACCGTTTCTTTAATTATTTTGGCGTGTCCGGAGCAGTTGGCATCTCTGCAAATGCATAAATATTCTTTTAAGAAGGTATCCTTGGGCCGCTGCGCGGCCTAGGCATCCAGTTGTTTAAATATAGTAAAGTAAAGTAAAGTAAGAAAGTACCCTAGTATCAGTTCGAAATTTTAATATAAATTTTATTTTTATATTTAACGTGGTGGAGAAACTTTAACAAATGAAATTGATTCTAACTTTAACTTGATTTAAAACGATTTTGACACCAGTTACATTTTTGCATACTTAGGAAGAAGCCAGAATGTAAGACGGAAAAGAAGAAAAGCTGGTAGCAAAAATTTTGCGTTTTTAGCTGGTTTTCGTGAAGAGTAAAATAAATTTTTTATATTCTAAGTTATAAACTGTACAATACAGTTAACTTGAACGAGGGCGAGTAATACTTCGTATCTGTGTTATAACTGTTAAAAAAATTCTTGTTATTCATGGATATTTTAATTTTCCAGAAAACAAACGATAATAAAATAATTGTCTTACCAGTTTTTTCTCTTTTTTGTTTTGATACATATGTCGTTTTGATGCCTTCAGCTAACGCCTCCTATAACTGAAAGCCTCAACACGATTTTTTATAAGTAGTCCGATCAGACCACTGTGAAGGATATCCACTTTCCGAACGAGTCACTTAATACAAAATCTAGTTAAAATAAGAAAGTGGTAGCAAATATATGACTAAAAATTTGTTTTATTATGAATATTATTGCTTTGCCTTATTCACTTATCAACCACTACAGATTCAATTCTCAAATATATATGATAAATTTCTCTCAGTTACTTTTATAAAAGGTTTTGGGTTCATGCGCACAACTGGCTCACTTCTCAAATTGTCTGGGTAGCCTACCTATAAAAGACCGTGTGGAGGCTTTTTGATGTAGGAGGTGATGCTTTAGCCCTGCTTAGAAGATATCCCAGAGATGCCAATTGCTCCGGACATGCCAAAATAATTAAAAAAACGGTAAATAACTACAAGTAAATTTTCCAAAAAATTGACCATTTTTGCTTGCTATTTAAAAGGTATAGCATGACTTGAGTACTATTAAGTGGTGAACTATTTAAGCCACCGAATTTTTTAGAAATAGTGGTGGATAAAAATCTACTGAATTGAATTTACTAAACCAAGAATCACAATTGATAAACTACCACTTTAAAATACATATTTGCTGTCCGGAGCAAGTTGGCATCTCTGATATCCCCTAAAGATCCTATTTTGATTTAAGTTCGGAGATGCCAACTTGCTCTTCTTTGAAAACTAGTATTTTCTAGCGGTAACGAAGTTTATGTTATTTTTAGTTTAGCATTTTTAATTTTAATTAATTTTTCCACTACTAAATATCAAAAATTATAAGAATCATATAACATACAACCTGAAAGCATTAATTATTTGGTTACTGTTTTTTAAAGTAGGCGTAACTGTGTTTATTTTACAAGTAATACTCTTTAATTCGCTACCACTTTATTAAAATTTTTCCAGAAAGCGGAGCAGTTGGCATCCCTGTAAGTATCAGCTACGGGTGAATTCTGAGCTACCACTATTCATCCCACAGCAATGAGAATTTCATTGGCCCTAGGAAAACACTTTGAGGAATGTAGACGTTAGCTGGTGTTTATCTCATTTCTTAACGCCCGACTTATAACTATACAATGAAGCGAAAAGTGTTTCTATATGCTGAATTGACGCAACAAGAATTCTAAGGATATTAAGAATTTTTAAATCACAATTTTAACATTAAACGGTCTGGTAGGGGTCAAATTCGAGATAGTTATATTTTCTATATATCTTATAGTGGTAGTTACAAGTGTATGTACTGATTAAGGTTTATCTTCTTTTTTTTTATTACGAATCGTAAATTTGAAGTAATCCTGATTACAGGTTCACAACAAAAGTTATTTTTGACAGATCAAAGCACAAACCACTGCTTCCTCCGGGTGTTCTGTGAGTGTCATAAGGATTGCAAGTTTTTCCATACAAAGGATTAATGGTGTCAAATCCAAGTCCCAACTCAGCTGAATTTGTTGTTGCCAGCACTATTGCCCCAGCATTTTTCATCAGAGTTATAGTTGGTGCATCATCTGCAGCAATCACATCTTTGAAAAGCATGGATCCTGCTGAACTGTGCAGTCCTAGTGCGACAAAAAGATTTTTGGAAAGATACATCAGGTACGTAATGTGATTGGCTAAATATTATACGATATTTTGTGACCTTTATTAATTAATATGAGGTAAATCTATCCAAAGAAAACTTATTTTAATTATTTTCAGTGCTGCTTGTATAGAGATGCTACAACATTCTGTTACTCTGAATTTACCTCGTATTTCAGGTCAAGAGGATGTTCAAGCACGGAAGAAAGCCTTCATAATTCTCTTTCACTTCTATGAGCAATTTCAAAACCTGGGTTTCGAAAAAGTGCGTTCAAACATACCTAGAGTAATCCATGAAGTTTCGAACTCTAAAAAAAATTTTAAATTTCCAAAATGCAAACAAATTATGAAAGGATTACCTAGGTTTACGTTGTGGGAAAAATTCTCTAATAACTTGATTGCATATAGATATTTTGTAAATATTTTTTTAAGTATTCGTAACTTCAGGGATTTCTCTAGGTATGCCTGACTCCACTTTTCTCCAAACTTTAAATTTTAATATACCAATTAAAATAAAATAGAATTTGCGATAAAAAGTTTCTCGCGTGGTATAGCGTCCTCTTAAAAGAATTATAGCAAAAAATAAAATTGAATTAAATACAAGACTTAAAAACTAGACAAATGGGCAGTGCAATTTTATCTCTTGAATAATGTAATACTTTACAATGAGAGACCATATAAATTCAAGTTCCTTTACTCCCGAATATAATCGGGGTAAAAAAAATCATATATATCATATAAGGTATCTTCTAATCCAAGCTCTCTCTGGAATTTTCTTAATTAAGTAGCATATGTATCGTAATACCAAGGTGTTCCTTTGATTAATGTAACTTTTTTCGTCAGGTTAAGTTTATAACAACGTTTAATCAGCTTATCTTGAGTACGCAAAGCAGTTAGCTTTCGCCCAGTACCCAGTTGTGATGCTAAAATCTTCACTCAATCCAATATAATCTATAACTCAAAACAACCCAAAATGAAGCTGTTTTTTCTTAGCTACTTAAATTTTCTAAACCACCATCAATTCTTTAAATTCAGTAATATAAAGCTTTTAAAAGTATCATAGAATAAAAACATTGCTATTTTAAACGAAAATTTTATACATGCGTTGAGATAACATCATACAAGTGACAATTTTTAAGTTGATATTTTATTTTCATAAAATTTTTATACGTCTACCATATTTTGATCATACCTTAGTCTAGGGAAAAAGAATATTGATTACCACTACGTAAAAATAATTAAACGAATTCATATACAATAAAGCTTAGTGTCGATTGCCTAAATTAATAATGTCGCCAAAGCTTGACGAAATTTAACAATAATCTGAGCGCTTTAGTTTTCATTCTCTACCACTGTATGAAATTTTTTGCCGAAATAGGAACAGCTGATATTTCTGACATCGCCTTATTTTCTTTTCCTTCTATGCAGAACTTGAACAACTCAAAAAATACACTCGAGGATAAATTTAGAATCTGCTCTGAATAATTTAAATCAAACAATGCAAATTTTATGAATTTCGGGAACTAAAAATATTGCTATAAAATTACCTTTAACCGTTAAAAGAATTTTCGTAGTAAAAGGAACACCAAGTAATGGTTTTTCTTCTTCCAACTGTCTCCTTGTATATGTCCCCGATTCAATTAGTTCATCAACTATTTTAGCCTCTTTAATAGCTTCTTGAAATCGATTTTCTGCTACGGCATTGATATATGGTTCAACTTCAATGATTCTTTCAATGTAAGCTAGGACTACATCTTCACTTTTCAACTAAATGAAACAAAAAAGCTTAGAAAACGGAGACCAAATATAATAATGATATTAATAACTCCGATAATAAATGCATAGCTACCAACTTTTACGTTTGTTGAAATATTTCACAAATTGGTAGCGATATAAAAATTAAAGAAGATAGAATTCTCGAAAAATAAAGCTACTTCTCCCAAGTAAAGCAAGTAATACAAGTAACCAAGTACCTGGCCATAAAGGCCACCTCCGTAAATGATATAACAAACTGAATCAAAGCAGGGCCGCCTTGAAAGGAAGGACCGCCGCCTCCTTCTTTCGAGGCGGCCCTGATCATAGGCCATTGATGTTAAAATTATTTGGATTAGTAAACTTAATATTAGATAGTTAATATTGTTGGAAAAGAAGATAGAAAGGGCAGCACAAATGTTGCTGGCTTTCATATTGTCATCGAAGATGACAGAATTATTATGTTTGAGGGGGCCTTATGTTGAGGGGATTTAGCCTTAAATTAGTTGACCAAACTACATATAAAACACCACCTTGTTTAATTTATCTCGAGGTTCAAATTATGTGAATTAGTTTTTGAAGTACCTAACATTAAGGGTTATATGCTTCTTCATCTAAAAAAATTAGGAATTAAAAACTGATTTTGTTGGAAAATGCAAAACTAAATTGAGTTAATACATAGTAAAATATGAGAGCATAATTAAAATATAAAATGAAAATTTAAAAAGGGGATTTTGTGTAAGGAAATAAACTATAGACGCTATTTACAGAACTATTGAGTCATATTAACCTGTATTTACTACACTCCCTCGCTTTCCCCCTCCTGGTCTTCAGTGGTGTAGAGTGTTGTAGCTTTTCGAAGTTGTAATGACTCTTATCTGCCTTGGTTTCATATCGAGAAGGGCTGGTAACTTTCTGGGCTATTTGGAAAAATTTCTTATTGTGGTAACGAAATTTATGTTTTAAAGTATGGTTTTTATATTTTGAAAATTTTATTTGGAGATATTTTTTCCACCACTACATGTTAATGTTTCGAAATTTCTTAAAAGAAGCGCCACTTTGTTTAAAAACTTCCAAAATTTCTGTAAGTTTTAGTTGTTTACCATCCGTTAAGAAAATTATAACTGATTGAAGGTGTTAGATATTTTACTATTAATAGGCAGTATTAGTCGAATATTTATCCTGGAATAACACTAGTGTAAAATTATTGAGGAATCATTGTAGGAAATTATCATTATCCATTCTACTATCCAAACTGTGAAGATAAACAAATATAGTGAGAAATCGAATCTGCAAAAAGTTTTATATATGAAATTATGTGGAGTTCAAAAGTAAAAATAAATCTTTTTAATATTACATTATCAAATATAAATTATCAAATTATAAATTTGGAAAATTGCCAGTAAGGTGCAGCTGCAGGGCTCACAGGACGCTTCCGTCCACCTAGAAATAAAAAATGCGAGTCCTGTGTACGTTAGCATAGTTTTCGCCAAGGAAAGTTAAGGAATCCGTGTATTAGCTATTACTTGATTTAATCTACTGCCAAGGCTCTTTTTTCAGCCTAACGCATTCAAATGTATTGGCGGAAACTAAAGCGTGAGTGATAACAACGAATTTTAATGAATTCAAAACATTAGCAACCATAAACCTTTTTTCACATCAAACAAATAATTCCCAAAACTTTTATTTAAGATCTATAAATTAAAGAGTTGTGGTTTTGCAGTGTTGGTGAAATGGTTGAATTTTAAAAAATTCTTCTTTGTTTAAATATTATTTTACTATTACTTAGTAAAGTCTATACCGACGCTCCTATACAAACTGGCAACTATGGAAAGTGTAAATTCATATTTTTATCCACACGATTTTGATTTTACTGCATCAATCAAGATTATTTTATTTTCTGAAATCAAAGGTCACACTTTCTTTTCGAAAAAGTAGTTTTGTATTATTAGTCTTTGCCATACCCCCCTTCCCCCAACTTATGAAGTGTAAACCCATAAAGTTTACAGGGCATAACTAAATATATGTACACTTACCATACAATAACTTTGAGGACATTAAATTAAGAGGTTGTAAACATTAAGATGTTGATATTTTTACATTTAGACTGTTGTGTGTTTTGTAGGTGGCAATGGTGGCTCAGAGTTCAGACTTCAATATACTTGGTGCTTATTGAAATTTGAAGCTATCCTCTTAATATTTAATCGGCTTCAGCTATGTATATACAAGTTGTGTCTAGGTAAATCAAAGTGGCCGTGCACAATCTGATAAAATTGTCTACAGTTCCACATGATGAGAAGTTGTGGAATTACCGTTCATCACTTGGTCATGATGCAATAAAAATAAGAATAATCTTCCTCTATTTAGTACAAAAAAAAACACCTTGCTGTGAACATTATTGCATAAAAAACATTTCAAACGTAGATTTCGCAATTTCCTGAATTATGATATAAAAAATAAATGTAGTTTTCGCATCATACTTCCATTTTCTATTTTTAAACTTCCTTTAATCTTTGCCCAGAAAAACGCACATAGTTGCTTTATTTTCTTTCTACAATCGTTGAGTTACGTCATACTGTAGGACAATAAATTTACGTTTTAAGTGTTTGATAATTGTAAAACCGTAAACTGCTTAATCATCACCTCCTACATCAAAAAGCCTCCACACGGTCTTTTATAAGTAGTCCGCGCAGACTATTTAAAAAGTGAACCAGTTGTGCGCATGAACCCAAACCTTTTATAAAAGTAATTGAAAGAAATTCTTCATATATATTTGAGAATTGAATCTGTAGTGGTTGACAAGTGAATAAGGCAAACCAATAATATTCATAAATAAAACAAATTTTTAGTCATATATTTGCTACCACTTTCTTATTATAACTAGATATTGTATTAAGTGACTCGTTCGGAAAGTGGATATCCTTCACAGTGGTCTGATCGGACTACCTATAAAAAAAACCGTGTGGAGGCTTAATCCTACAATCGCTTATTTGAAAGATGGCAACGTTTATAAGGGAAATATTACACGTTGATTTCAATCTTATTTCCTTTTAGCCCTTCGGCTTAAACATTTATCTAAACTGAAAGCGTAATAATAATAATAATCGAGGATAATATAAAACTAAAGTAGTAAAATGTTGATTAGAGAAAGAATAAATAATTTTATAGGTAAATGTCTCTGGATATCCAGTGGTCCCGCGAAACTGTTATACTTGTTGTCGACATATCAAAAAAGCAGTGGAAATTCACCTGGTTTAGCAACCACTTAAATACTATAAAACTTCACCAATCCCATAACCTAACTTTTTATATGCGTTTAAGTTATTGTAGATATTATTGATCAGAAATGTTTCATGTTTTTAAAAACACGCGATACATTTTTTATGTGCAAAATGGATAATACTAGAAACAAATACAATGAAACCTCCAGTAAGGACCTCCTCTTTTTAGGACCACTTTTGGGAAGTACGTAATTCTTTTTCCATGGACTGTTTGTTGGAGAAAACTTTTAGGATAGGCCATCAAAACCTCTCCCAGAGAGCGAGCAAACCTCTGTATCAAATGCCGATAAGGTCAAATAAGGAAAAATGAAAAAAATATCAAAACAAAAAAATATTAACAAAACAAATAAGTAAATTAAAATGTATTCAAAATATTTGTGTGGGGGCTCTTTTTCACAATCTCTGAAAAAGATCTATAACTTCAAGTTTCAGTCAGAGTCTACTGAAGACGATGCTATCAATGATTTATTTTTAGAGTTTAAAGTTACATTAGAATAAAACAGTTGTTTCAGAAAAAAACTAAGCATCTCAAACAAACGAACCTCTTCTCACCTAACTAGAGATAACTAATTTTTATGATATAAAATTAAATGCAAACGTAAACGAGAAAAAAATTTGTTTATTTATCTAAAATAATTCTATCATTCATGAGGTAAATTTGTTTTTGGGCAATAATTGTATCTGTGAGAATCATTTTCACTAACTTTAAATTTTATTCATCGATCTTAATTTTCATGGCACCAACACAAGTATCATTTCCCCACCAAGAAAATGACACTGACTAAAATTAAAATCATTTACGAAAAACCATGCACATTTGAAAACATTTTGAAATCAATGGAGAAAACCTCTAAGAACGACCATTTTATTGTGGAACAGAGAGTGGTCGCTCCCGAGAGTTTACACTGTATATTAATTTCAATAACAACATTTCACAGAGAAAGTACCCAAATCACAAAGTGTATTGACTGGTGATATTGCACGAAAAAATGCATTACCAAGATTCTAACTTACTTTTCCTAATCGAATTTCCTCTGCAAGCTTCGTTGCAGATTTTAGCAATAGATTATTTCTCACTGGAGGAACAGTTTTCCCATCACCCCAATAAATTATCGACAGTGGTATATGGAACAGCCAATAAAACAGTTTGACGAAAATTCTCCATCCCCAGTATATAAAGAATGGCAGAGGCTTTAGTTCCCTAAAATCCAAAAATATTGCATATTAACACATTGCATGCTGTTAAGTTTTGCAATAATTTAAAAATATATATATAATTGTGCTGTTATATACAACATGTCCCGTAAATAATGCGACGAACTTCTAGGGGAAGTAGAGTACATCATTAGGATTAAGAATTGCCTAAGAAGCAATGACTAAAAACGTCATCTTTCGCTACTATGGGAGCTTTCCAATTATGGACACGTTGTTCGTGTGCCTTTGAACTTGCACTTCAAAAATATTTTCGAAATATTTTAAATTTATAAAATTTTATTTGTTACTATTATTAATTAATTTTATTTGTTACTATTATTATTTACTATTATTATTATTTGGAACAACCGACCCAATTTAGGGTTTGCGGCTATTAATGTTCAACTCCGTAGCCTTGTAATTTTGAACCCAATCCAGAAGACAAGTAAACTCCTGGATCAAATATTGGGAGAAATTTACCTTCGTGGAGGACTTTTTTGATGCAACTAACCAATATCTGAGTTACATAGAGAGGAAAAAACCACGAAACCCTTCCACTGTTAGTCTGGCGGCAAGGGGACTCTAGCCCATGATCAGCTTACCACTGAGGACATTTAACGTCAGCGCTATAGTCGTTGCGAGCGGCGTGTGGAATTCGAATCAACCAGCTATCGCTAGGATCAAAATCGGGTCACCACACTGGAAGGCGAGCGCTCTGTTCGCTAAACCACCACGGTTCATGCTACTATTAATTATTGTCAAGAGTTCCTTTAAAATAGACTCAGAAATGCTGTTTTATCGTAATTTAATGATTAGGCGAGCTTGTCGAGTTATGTGCCAAATCATTAAATTACGATAAAAAAAACTAATACTGAACGTAATTTAATGAGAAATTTCTTTTATTTGAGAGCAGTTTTTGATAATAATTAATAGAAAACGAAAAACTAAGATAATTTAGATAAATAAAAGTACCTGGTGTTCAAAGGCACACGATGTAACAGATCGTAATAGGAAAGCGTTCTTGGCGGCATAACGTAACATTTCCGTTAATGATTTCCCAGGTAACTCTTAATCCTTATGACGTACGTCATAACGTGCGTGCTCTACCTCCCCTAAAAGTTTCTCATAAACATTTACTGGTCGAGCCGCGATTTCTCAGGAGATAGAGCTTTCGCCTTCTAATGCTGCGAACTGGGTTCGAAACCCAGTCGATACGAATTCCACATCCGGCTTTCGCCGACCACAGTGCTGAAGTGAAATATCCTCAGTGGACGGATCATGGGTTAGAGTCCCCTTGCCTCCAGACTCAACGTGGGAGGTTCTCATGATCTTCCTCTCCATGTCACGCAAATGAGGGTGAGCTCCATCAAAAAGTCCTCCACGAAGGCAAATTTCTCCCAATACTCGAACCAAGAGTTCCCTTGTCTTCTGCATTGGGTTCAAAATTACAAGGCTACGGAATTGAGCATTAGTAGTCGTAAACACATAAAATTGGGTCGGATGTTCAGCGATGGTTATAAAATAAAAATTAAACATTTACTGGACACCTTGTATACAATTTAAGAGATTGGTAGGTAAGGCTTGGAATATCATATCTACCTGCTTTTCTGGATTTTTCATTAAGATTTTATTTTTATATTTAATTTTGTAGAACTTTCTGCTTTCATGCTTTGATTCCTCTTTTAATGAATTTAAATAATTGTAACTTCAACTAACATTAGATTTGAATAACTTACGTAAAGAAGACCGTTTACTTATCTTATAGTGTTGTAAGTAATCGCGAAATGCGAAATAAATATTTGTATACAGTAACACTTGTATAATTATTTCACTGCCATAAATGAAAACTTTTTTGAAGAGCGTAAGATTTGATGCAAATGTATTAAATGGCAGAAATTGTCTCCTTTTTTTCTTGCTATTTAATTTAAGGACTACCGGAACCTTGTACAATATTTAAATAGTTTCCGATGCGAGAGCTCCAAATTAGTACAATAATTATATTATAGTGGCATATGGTATTACCTTAGTTATTCAAGAAAAATCTTGTGTTAATGGGAGAAGTTAGCATTTAATAATTTTTTAACATTAATTATTATAAATATTATTAAGATTATTTACTCAAAACTGTATTATTTTTTTTTTTACTTAACTAGTTCTAGTGAACTAATTTAAAACTAGTTTCAGTTAGATTTTATTTCCTTTTTTAGAAGTAACAATAGATTAAAGAATTACTTTTAAAACTTGTCTGTACTGATCCAGAAGTGTGGTCAAAAACAATTTTAAAAATTATTGTTGGAAAAGCATACATCCGAGTTACAGCTTATGTATCATTCAAAATAAAAATAATCGATCAAATTTTAATTAAAAAATGCTAGTAATGCACAAAACAATGGTTCGTAAGCTATTTGTGGAAAATTTCTTAATTATGCCCCGAAAGCTCACTTTTTCCCCTTTTTTTTGACCAGCCGTGTTTTTTTTTTATTCTCATTTTTCTTTTTCTTTCATTTGAAAAATTTGATTTTTATTATGCATTTTAATAAGATTGTAATAGCGTTCGGTATCCTACAAAATTAATTGCTTTTAATATTTGTTTTATTTTGAAGCCTTAAACTTTTTATCACTTTCGAGGGTCAGCGAAAAGTTATGATTTAAAGTTTAAGGTTCCACTGTAGTTGCATTTTAAGTTTTTTTTTTATTTTTTTTATTATTATTTTTTTTTTTTTTTTTTTTTATTTTTTTTATTTTTTTATTAACTAATGAAATGTCATACTACCGAAATGCAAAACAATTTGCTTAGAGGAATCACGAAGCAACGAGTTAGCAATGAACTGTTTGATGGTCATAGGCGGCTAATTTTATATTAACAGTAATAATCCATATGGCGAGCAGTTGGTCTGTTACATGTTGTTGTTTCTAATGTCACTTGCCAGTACAAGCAAGCCTGCTTGGTGAAACAAATGAATCTAAGGAAGAAGGCACGCTTCTTGTTTTACAGTGGCGCCATCTATGGCCAAGAATACGACTTCAAACGGATCTATCTTCTATTCAGTATCCCCAGAAGTATGGTTTGTCAAGGGAACATAGAGACTTTTGTGACCCAACAGATTTCACGTGCACGAGTCACCATTTTCTACTCGGATATTATTCAGACAGCGGGTATCGAAGTCATGACCTCTTGGACATGAGCCCAACGCCCTACTAGCCAGGCTATCCCGGCCCCTAAAGCTGATCTTAGATTTTAAAGTTTTAAATTCTGAAACTTTCAAAAAACTTTTTATTTTAAAAAAGTTGAATTTAGATTACCAACGTGAATTAGCATGAGAGTAAAGTTTTTTTTCACCCTTCTTCATATATTATAATTACGAAAAAGTATAATTCAGAAACTTTTTACAACCAATTTCTAATAAAAAAAAATGTTGGGTGTAAATTAACAAACTAGCCTTACTACAGACATGCCACAGGCGACTAAAAATGAATAAGTTGCTTAAACGTGATTCATTTTTACTTATTTATTATATCTTTAATTATTCAATCGTAAATACCACAATGATTTATTTTAAGTTATTCAAACAAAAAACATTCTTAGCACAAATTTTCAATAAACTGAAAAAATACATTTTAAAAAAGTTGCTACTATCAATTAATAATATTTTCAAGTTTATTAATCCCCACGTTTGTATTTTTTGTCTCCCTTAACAGCCTTATTATTACTATAAACAAGATGTCTAGAATTACATTTAAGCCATATTCGCATTATTTGACTTGTTGGCCAGTCAAACATTCTTTTTAAATAAATAAAAAGTGGTAGCCAATATATTTTGCTATCAGTCTATTTCCGACAGTAATTATACATTTTTAATACCGCATCTTATAAACGATAATGTATATAGTATAGATACTTAATTAGATTTGGACACTAATCAACTAAAATAAAATCCTATAATTTTTAATCGATAACTTGCTACCAGTTTTTTTATTTAGCTGCATCTTCCATGTTTGGTATTTAAAGTTAATTAATATCCAATGGGTAAATAAGTTCTAAAAGATTGCTGACAGGTGTTGGCAAACGTCATAAAATAAATCAGGTTTCATTAATAGATAGTTGTAGTATCAAATTGCCTATGTGAAATAAAAGTGAAAACAATATTACAAACCAATTTAGAGTAATATAATAATAAAAAAATAAAAAAATTAAAGTCAAATATAAAAAGTTTTTATTTAAATCCTTCCGAGATTTTTATTCTTTTTAAAGTAAATCATTTATAAGAAAAAAAATGAGTTGTGAACTTCTGACTTTTAACTTTTAATCTAAATTAAAATATATTTGTTATGTTTTACGTTACTTTAGATTTGCTGGTTTTTGTTTTCTCACCATCACAATGATTAATTTCATTAATGAATAAATTTCGCTCTGCAATTTCTTATTAGTCTCGAACTTACTGCAAAATCCTTTGCTAAAAAGGAATGATTTGGAAAAATTTAGAACTGAATATTTTAAAAATAAAATTAATAAAATCAATCATTTTTAAGAAATTAAATTAAATCATTTGGAAGAAAAAAATGTGTTGTGAGCTTCTGATGATATTTTAACTTTTTGTCTAAATTAAAATATATTAATTTGTTAAGTTTTACGTTAGTTTAGATTTGCTGGTTTTTGTTTTCTCACCATCACAATGATTTTTCAGATTAATTTCATTAATGAATAACTTTCGCTCTGCAATTTCTTATTAGTCTCGAACTTTCAACAAAATCCTTTGTTAAAAAGGAATGATTCGTAAGAATTTAGAGCTGAATATTTTAAAAATAAAGTTTATAAAGATGAATTAATCTTCACCAAAGCATTAAAAAATTTTAAAATTTATAACGAAAGACACCAATTTGATTTAATAGTAAAAAAATACATAGTAAATCTTTCCTGCTTAGTTATTTCACTAACAAAAAATAGATATTAAAATTCGAAATGATATGTAATGTTAAGTTTTGCGGCATACAATAACTATGTTTACTTTTGGTGTTTAAAACTTTTGTATGTTTTTTAATAAATAATATTGTTAATTTTAAGTATAAATAACAAATAAAAAGAAAGCAAATTACGAGAAATAGGTACTTAAAGAAACTAAAAGAACTTACATTTCACCCATCTTTTTATAAATCAACCGAGAAGTAAGGATATACATACTTCCACTTAAAGAATTGCTTTAATATCTACACATTTCAGTAAAGCTAAAGTTATGAGAATCCTTATTCGTTTATTTAATTATTTCCTTCCTGAAAATTTTATTAAATGTCGTCAACTTTAAACTATTCTTTTGAATGTCCAGTGGCTATTTAGTTCCTTATAAGAGGTTCTTAGGTAAGCTTAGCATCCTAATTAAGTTTCAACACTAGGAAAACAATTGTAACCACTGACCTTCATGGACTGATGCGACAAAGGAAAAAAAAATTAAAGGAAAGCTCTCTCGCACGTAGATACAAATATTTATATATGATGGACCAAAAAACATATCTACAAGGTTTCTTCGATCTTATTCGCGCATAATTAAAAGTTCATCAGGATTTGTAATCATCTGAAACATTTATGTGATTGTATAATAAGATAAAAATCGCATTTTGCTGTGTTGCAACTATCAAAATATATTTAAAAAAGGAAGCTTCAAAATGCGTATTCTTAGACACGTTTTTTTTAATTATTTTATTCTAAAGTGAACGTTTAATACTATTTTATTTTATTTTATATCCATCGTTGAACAAACCCAATTCTGAGTTTACGACTACCAATATTCAACTCCGTAGCCTTGTAATTTTAATCCCAATCCAGAAGACAAAAGAACTCATGGTTCAAGTATTGGGAGAAATGTGCCTTCGTGGAGGTGTTTTTGATGAAACTAACCCACATTTGCGTTACATAAATAGAGAAACCACGAAAACCTCTCACGGATAGCTTGACGTCAAGAGAACTCTAACCTCTGATCCGTCTATCACCGAGGACATTTTACGCCAGCACTGTGGTCGAAGCGAATTTCTTGCGGAATTCGCATCGACCAGCCATCGCTGGGATTCGAACACGGGTCACCTCATTGGGAGGTGAGCTCTCTATCTCTGAGCCACCATGACTCGAAATCGAAAGGAAATATTTTCATATGTTAAAACTGGTAAACTTAATTCTTACACATTCAACCTTCAAAAAACCATTCAAATTTCCAACAGCCTCGTTAAATATTTGTCACTCCTCTTTAAGTTTTTTCTGGCTAAAAAACTATTATGTGATTAAAAAACTGTTATGTGATTAAAAATCTACTCGTTTTATCTACCACTTAATTTCATAAACTGCCCTAAATTTCGACTTCAGATCAAAACACCAATATTTAAATAAATAATATATGCTGGTAGACTGATTTATCTGGGTTTTGCAAAATAATTCCTACTATTGAAATAATTGTGCTACTACTCTTTTTCTTTTTACAAAAATCATTTCTTTTTTAATCACATTTGGCTAACTGACATTAAATAAAATTTTCAAAACTGAGGATAAAATATTAGCCTTGATACCACTGAAACAAATTTCTCAATAAAGCGCAACAAAGCACTGGGGATATCATTTAAATATATAAGTAAATAACTTAATCAAGTAATTTTATAGTAATCAGATTGTTAGACAGAGCATTAATATATATATATAAATGCTTTGCGTATTTGGAGTTAAAAACTCAACTTTCAAAACAAACAAGGAAAGCAATCAAAACTATAATTAGCTGTAAACAAAGCATATGTTTTCGTCTCATATTCCTTTTTTGAGTAATGGGTTTGTAATTGTTTCCTTGAAAACTCACACTGAATAAGATTTAAATATGAATGACTTGAATTAATTATTCTAAAAGTCCTGTTTAACCTTGACGCCATATTTGTTTTTGTTTCATTTTCACCACTTGTGAAAAAAAATAGAGTCTTCATATTTTTTTATTTATTTTCTTTTATCCGTTTAGTACACTTGTAGAGAAATTTTGTAAGTAAAAATCAAAAACAAGCCATAGGAATTCATTGCAATTATCATTATTAATGGGAAAAATCGTAATTCTTCACAAATTTTTTTCGTGCAAAACTGTTAAATTGTAATCTAAGGCTGCTATCTATTTGAAAAAAAAAGAAGAAAAATTTGAAGTAAAAATACAGCCCATACAGGGCCAAGGCCTACTGTGGCCATTTCAGTTTTCGTGACCTTGGGCCAGGCGCAGATTTTCCGATTAGGTGGTCGGGCGAACGTGAAACCTCCTGTGTTCAGTTCCCAAGCATGCTTGGTACTCATTTATCGACCCGCAGAAGGGATGAAAGGCTGAATCAACCTTGCCCGGCCCGAGGATCGAACCCAGGACCTGCGACACGTCAGCGCGAAGCGCTACCACTCAGCCACCGGGAGTCTTACTATAATATAACTATCACAATATAATAACCAGTTACTTGTAAAACTTTGAAAATATTTTAAATAATTATAAATAGTATTGCAGGGTTGCGACTTTCCAGAAAAAATGTAAAAACTGGTAGAAAAATATCGAGGAAGCAATATGTTTTAAATATCAATTAAAAATATTTGTATATTTAAAACTTGTGTTACAACGGACCAACTGAATTCCTGAAATTGATGTGAAATTAAAGCCCAAGAAATCCATGATAATCACTTTTTAAATTTTTCCAGGCTATAACTACCTCATACACCTCATACTAGCCACAACTTATTTACTCGTGTAGTGAAAAAAAAACAATATTTTTTTTATTTTTCTTATTAAGTATTAACCCAACAGAGGTCGTAGCATCGTATAAAAAAACGAAAGCTCAGCTATCCATTTATGCTAATAATTAATAAAATAAATTTGATACTTTTTTTTAGTTAATTTAAGTTTTGTTCAACTCAATAGCTCATTCATTCATCAACTTGAAAGAAAAAAAAGAAGCTAAACAATGGTAGTAACCTGCTATCATTATTAACGTTTATTTCGAATATACAAAATTGTTGCATTCACCATCACCTCAACATATTTCTAATAAAAATTTAATTTGTTTATGAAATAATGCTTTACAAAAAATAATTAGACTTTTAAAAAAACTAAATTCTGCTTTAAAAAAAACTAGTGATTATTAAGCAAACAGAAAAAGTTCAAGTTTAATTACTTAGTTTAAATACAGTAAACTCTTGATCAGGGGCGGATTGAGCGTAGGTGGGGCCCTGGGCCATTCAAATTTTTGGGGCCCTTAGATTAAATTTTTTTCTCGTATATTTTTTATTTATTCAAATATAAAAGTATTTATATATCTTTTCATTTAAAAAAGCATATTAAAAATTAAAATAAATAATAATAAATTAAGTTTTATTTTATTTTGTTAAATTAGAACTAAAAAGTAATCACAAGATTTTGAAAAAAATTGAAATTTATTAACACTTTACAAAATCAACGCTACTATAAAATTGGTATTCAAAAATCTTTTTTTCTGCTCTTGCGATCTTTGACTCATCGATAATGTTATCAAAATTAATTTCACGAAGAACATCTGATTCGATAAACATCAAACTTAGCATGTTTAATCGTTTTTGAAACATGACGCTTCTTTGCTCACTCCTGATTCGTTTAATTTTTGAAAACGAGCGCTTCGTAGAACAATTTGATATCATAAGAGTTAGAAAAATGCGTAGAGCAGTTTCAACATTTGGAAAAACAGATCGAAGTTAGTCTTGAAATAAAGTTTCGTGAAGTTCAGAATGAGTGAACTGAGTTTTTGATGGGAATTTTGATTTTATGTAACTCTGAAACTGTTTCTGTTCAGAATAAAAATCTTCCAAATCGTCAAAATAAAAGTCAACTAAATTAGAAATTGTTTCTCGATATTCATTATAAAACACTAAATAATTATAAAACACAAAAAAAAATTAAGAGACACTTCAGTTGAGGCACTAAATAACTTCTTTTTCATTTAAAACGTCCCAATAATGACAACAACATTTAATTCTTTGCTTCTTGTTTAAACAAGTCTCAGCTCGCTATAGTACTGCTTTCAATTTTTTCGCGCGCAAATGAAAAGGACAAATTTGAACTTAAAAAAACATTGATAAATATTATAATACATAAACTATAATAATACATAAACTGTAATAATACATAAACTGTAATAATACTTATAAATAATAACTAAAATAAGTAATAAATAAATATGTAAAAAATTATGTAATAATTACGTAAAAAAATTATCGTATTTTATTAAAATATATATTTGAAATTGATTTTTTTTAAAATCATTGTTTTTCTTATTTTTTTAAATTTATTTTCAAAATTTTTTTAAGGGGGCTCCTAATCATTGGGGGCCCCTGGCCATGGCCTAGTCTGGCCCAATGGGTAATCCGGCACTGCTCTTGATCAGTGCAGGGTATACCGGGCAAATGTATACCTGGCAGTGGCACTTAACCTTAAAAAAACATCAGTGTAGGGCATACCGAGCAAATTTATACCGGTATTTCGGTCATTCACCGTAACAGCGATAAATTTTTCGCCTCTCTTTCTGAGAGGAATAACTAAGCACTCAAAACACACAGTACTTTCAAAATGAGAAAGGAAAATAATCGAAGTAAAAAACTTACTTAATTATACAGTAAGTTCTAAATGAGAAAATAAAATAATAGTAATAAAAAACTTACTAAATTATGTTAATCAATTGTCGTCTTTGTCGGCTCCTGTCTTTTCGACCTCCGCCAGAGCATATCTGTGATTGTCGACATACACCGGTGAGGGTCCTAATGTACAAGAATGTAATGAAATATTCGACCTTTCACCGACGTATTTGGTGTTTGTCGACATTCACCGGTGAAAGTCAACAACCACCAATTTCGATCATTCGCCGTAGCATATATATATATATATATATATATACAGGGTACAACCTGGATACCGACCAAATACGACACTCATACACAAACTATCAGTGGATGCCGGTTAATTTCGGAACTAGCATACACAGGGCATCACGTAGATGCCGACTTAATAAAGCGCTCGTAACAAAGGGGTTAAGTCCAGGCACTAGTGACCGCTGGCCAAATAACATGTAATGCGAGTTACATTATACTATATATACTCCAAACATCTTTGTGGATTGAATTTCTATTCATCTGTAAATATTCATGACTAACTGTAACCTCTACCTACGACTGTTTATGCGATCGAGCTTCTCTTCATCTGTAAATTTCTGTTTGTAAGTTGCTATTGGAAATTTGTTACTAACGTTGACGATGTATGATGCCAAATAATTTGTAATAACCATCCTCTGTGTACTTCATCTGTAAAAACTTCTCTTCGTTTGTGGTTTCTCGAAATCTGATGGCCGTCATCATCGGGGAATATTTATGTGATTTGCACATCTTTACATCTGTGTATGCTAGACTTACCACATGCAACCTTCTTGGAATCGGTACTCCCATTTCATATGTTTACTTTTCAACTTCTTAAATGTTTTTCCAAGTTGTAATTCATGCTGTGCTGTGCACAGTTTTCTGTATTATGTTTGTAATCTATTAGTAATCCCTGGATGCCCCCTTGACGGGGGCAGGACAGGGCTCAGAAATAAATAAATACTATATATACTCATATTATGTATTCTTTACCTTGGCGTAACCTTAAATGTACTTTCGCAACTTAGGTATACAATGATTGGAGAAAGTATATCCCAGTCAGTAATTTTTCAATATTTAAGATAATTGCGGCAGTTGAGACGTGGTGGCACAGGGAATAGAGAGCTCGCCTCTGAACGAGGTGATTCTGGTTCGAATCTCAGCAATGACTGGTTGATGCGAAATCCGCTCCCAACTCGCACCCGCCCATAGTGCTGGCGAAAAGTATCCTCCATAGTAGACGGATCATTGGTTAGAGTTTCCTTGCTTTCAGGCTATCCGTGGAAGGTTTTCGTGGTTTTCCTCTTCATGTAATGCAAATGCGGGTTATTACCATTAAAAAGTCTAATCCAAATCCCTGTCTTCTGCATAAGTTTCAAATTTACTAAGCAGTGGAGTTGAACATTAGTAGTAGTAAACCGGAAAACTTGGGTCTGCTGTTCAACGACAGTTATAAAATAAAATTAAATAATATGGATTTGCGAAGAACAAAATTCTTTTTATTTCAATTTATTAAAATGTTGATACATTTCCTCTGTTAACACTAGGAAAGATATTTTTTAAAGTACCCGACTACTTTTTTAAAGCCAATTTTGACCGAAATATATATTTTTTTCCTCTTTTTTATTTATATAAAATAAAACTGTGGACCTTTCCCATTTTAAAACCTTTCGAATTTTGTTTGTACGTCAAATAAAGCAGAAGTTATTGCTGATTTAAAAAACCATCCGTAATTATTAAATTGGGAATATGTCTTTTTTAATTTGCCTTTTTCTCATATTTTCCTTCGATTATTCTCCTTCATTCTAAATGAAATATTTAAATATATTTTAGTTTATATTCTTGAAATTTTGCAGGAATGTTTTCAATATGTATGTCTAAGGCAGTGTTTCCCAAAGTGTGGTACGCGTACCCCCAGGGGTACGGGAACAGTTTAGCGGGGGTACGCGTTCTTATGCGAAATATCTTGCAACAAACGAAAACTTCAAAATTTTTTATTTAAAAACAAAGCTATCCATGAAAATTTACAATCACGTATTTTTCTAGTGGCTATTTTTTGCAGAGTTAACAGTTAGTAATTAGCGGCGACAACAGCCAGTTGTGATTTTTAACTTTGGTGCAATTTTTTTTAGTAAAAAATACATTCATTTTTTATTAGTAGTACACAGCGTTACAAAAAACTTAGAAAGGGTACACAAAAGTCATAAGTTTGGGAAACACTGGTCTAGGGAATGAACTAGGACAATGAACTAGTGGATTTAACTACTAGTTTTTATTTTACAGCTACAATGAAAATTATTAATCGCAGTTTTCGACCACTTTTTGTCGAATAAGTTTTTATATTTGCCATAAAATATCTAAATATTAATATTATGTCTAATGCGTATTCTATTCTCTAAGACTCTCTATATTAGCATTATAAAGCAAGAATAATGAAAAAATAAATCATTTTAACAAAGTTATGTGATTTTGAAAAAGAAAAAAAAAGTTTTTTTTTTCAATTTTGGTCAGTTTTCCCTTTTTCTTCATTTTTTTCTGTATTTATATTATGTTTTAATGTATAATAAAAAATTTTGTCTGTGACGGTATTTGGGTACCTTATGAGAAAAATATTTAAAAAAAGTTAATAAAACCTAAAGAATAAATGAGGTTTTTAATAATACCAGAACTAATTGAAGTGCCACGTGTAGTTACGTAATCTACTGCAGGTTGGCGAAATCTGCACTATTCACTATTCTCATCTTATATCGAACGGCTTGATCAAACGAACACTTAATGAATTCTCTTGTTTCTGAAATAAAATCTCAATATGGTGAGTAAGTCAATGATTGAAACAGTAATTATTTAAAATTAGTCGCAAGAGAATTTTGAGGTTGTTTATTTAGGCTAAAAAAATTAAATTACATAATTCAAATGAAATTCCAGTTAACATAAATGTATGAAGTAATTTAAGGTAGCATATGAAGTAATATAAATTGATCTGAGATAAAATTTTAAGTTGTTTTTTTTTTCCTTTTTCTATTGAGTTTCTTATTTTTCACGCTTTTTTTTCTTTCCTTTTAGCTCTTATTTGTTTTTTTTCTTCCGAGACACAAGATAATTCTCAACACAAAGGACAGTTATATTTTTAAATTTTTTTTTGCTGTTTTTCCATTTTACGATTTTTTTGATAGGTTAGGTGTGCACAGAACATCTATCTTCTTTTAAGTACCACTCGTTTTCACTTTCTTCGCTATAGCGACCAAACCTTAATTCATTCGGTATCTTTTACAACATCTACAATCTCTCCTACTTCTTATTCTCTCTTCCTGATGGTTGGCTACCTGCTATTGATGGTTCAAGATCTGCTCCTGATGTTTGAATATCTCTATTAAAGTTGATTTTTGGCTATCTGCTCCATTGTTGACTATATGCTCCTATTGCTTAACTATCTACTTCTAATGGTCGACTGCCTGATCTTGATTGTTGTTTATCAGCTCCTGATGTTTAAATATCTCTATGGTTCGCTTTCTGCTCCTGATTGCTGTTTATACGCTCCTGATTGTCGACTATCTGTTCTAGATTGTTGTTTAACTGCTGCTGATCTTGAGAATCTGCTCTTGATGGTTGACTATCTACTTCTGATGGTTGTCTATTAACTGTTGGTTGACTATCTAATCATGATGCTTGACTATATCCGCTTTCAGATTTTCCTCTTCTGGTCATTTACGAGGGTTATTTTTTTTCAAGGTCCGATTGGTCGCTTAAGGAAAACTTCGAGAAAAATCCGCTAGGTCTGTGTGCAGACGTTTTGCGCTGTGTCGTTAGTTGGCCAGGGCAAAGCGTGGATTAGCGGTTGTCATTTTTGAGTACGTATGGAGCACATAAACATGCTTTGAAAAATAGATCTCCCGCCAAATGTGAATTGCGTTCAGTCATTCGATTTCTACATGCTTTAGGAAGCAACGCAGCTAAAATTCATAAACGAATGAGTAAAGCGTACAGAGAAGCGTTCGTGAGTGACAACAATGTGCGGAAATGGTACAGGAACTTTGATGCTGGACTTACAGATGTTCATGATGCAGGCGGCCATGGAAGGAAGTCAGTGTCAACCGATGATCTTGTTCAGAGCGTGAATCAAGCGATTCGCGGAAATCGTCAGTTCACAATTTCTGGGTAGAGTGAATTGATTCCAAAAATTTCCTCGGTAAGCTCTATACCATTGTGAGTGAAAGACTCGAGTACCGCAAACTCTGCGCGAGATGGGTTCCCAAGATGTAGTCTGGTCATCACGAAAGTTAACGAATGGGCGCCGCATTAACCTTCCTCCAGCGCTACCATCATGACGGAGATGAGTTTTTGGACAAATTTGTCACAGGAGATGAGGCATGTGTTCATTACAAAACTGAAGAAACACTGGCTAGGAGGACAAACTTTCGCCACAGACAACGAGCTGCAAACCAGCGTATAGAATCGGCTGAAAACACAGGCGGCTGCATTCTATGATGAAGGTATTGGAAAATTGATACCACGCTGCGACAAATGTATGAATCGGAACGGCGATTACGCCGAAAAGTAGCTTAATGTTGTATCACGTTGTTCCATATAAAAATTTTCTTGATACTGACTGTGATTTTCTCTACGCGACCAATCGAACCTTGAAACAAAATAGCCCTCGCATTTGCTCCTGTATTACAGCCAGCTTGATAAAAAAAAAACTTTCTATTCGAATTAAAATTTGCTATTACAAGGTAACTAAATACCTTAAGACATAGGTAAAGATATACCTAAGTATGTTGGTACAATGAAATTGTGCTATGTATTTAAAATTCAGGTATAACACTACCTGATACATTAAGAAATTTATGAAATATGAGGGCTATTTATTTCAAGGTCCGATTGGTCGCGTAGAGAAAATCACAGTCAGAACCAAGAAAATTTTATATGGAACAACGTGATACAACATTAAGCTACTTTTCGGCGTAATTGCCGTTCCGATTCATACATATGTCGTAGCGTGGTATCAATTTTCTAATACCTTCATCATAGAATGCAGCCGCCTGTGTTTTCAGCCGATTCTATATGCTGGTTTGCAGCTCGTTGTCTGTGGCGAAAGTTTGTCCTCCTAGCCAGTGTTTCTTCAGTTTTGTAATGAACACATGCCTCATCTCCTGTGACAAATTTGCCCCAAAACTCATCTCCGTCATGATGGTAGCGCTGGAGGAAGGTTAATGCGGCGCCCATTCGTTAACTTTCGTGATGACCAGACAACATCTTGGGAACCCATCTCGCGCAGAGTTTGCGGTACTCGAGTCTTTCACTCACAATGGTATAGAGCTTACCGAGGAAATTTTTGGAATCAATTCACTCTACCCAGAAATTGTGAACTGACGATTTCCGCGAATCGCTTGATTCACGCTCTGAACAAGATCATCAGTTGACACTGACTTCCTTCCATGGCCGCCTGCATCATGAACATCTGTAAGTCCAGCATCAAAGTTCCTGTACCATTTCCGCACATTGTTGTCACTCACGAACGCTTCTCTGTACGCTTTACTCATTCGTTTATGAATTTTAGCTGCGTTGCTTCCTGCAGCATGTAGAAATCGAATGACTGAACGCAATTCACATTTGGCGGGAGATCTATTTTTCAAAGCATGTTTATGTGCTCCATGCGTACTCAAAAATGACAACCACTAATCCACGCTTTGCCCTGGCCAACTAACGACACAGCGCAAAACGTCTGCACACAGACCTAGCGGATTTTTCTCGAAGTTTTCCTTAAGCGACCGATCGGACCTTGAAAAAAAATAACCCTCGTAACTTTTCGAACTATTCTCTTTTTCTTTCTCTCGTTTTTCTTATTTTTTCAGATTTTTCATCTTCTTTTAATTTATCTCTTTTCAAAGTTATGTCTTCTTCCTCTCTCTCGATTTTTACTTTCTCTTCTTTAAATTCTTTCGCAATCTCTCTCAAAATTCGTCATTCCTGGAAAACATTTTTAGCCAAACGGGTTTCATCAGACTGGTTGGTTCTAACCTTGTTTCTATGCACACATAGTTTTAAAACATAAACACATAGTATTAACAGAAAAAACATTAATTTAGATTTTTCTTTCAGTCAGTCCATTTGCTTCTTTTTGAACGAAAAACATCTTGTTAAGGAAATCAACTTATTTCTGAAAAATTTTTTCTTATTTTTTGTTTCTTCTATCTTTTGTACGGATCTAACTACTTCGATGAAGACTGATGGAACTTGCTGGCTAGATGGATTTTCTCTCTTCTTTTTTTCTAATTCTCTATCAGCCTGTCTTGCTTTAGCTATTATTTCGAAGTAAAATTCAAGATTTTCTGTTGATCCAAAATCTCTGTAAATGGGATCATCATATTTGGATCTGTCGGGGATTGCGTTTGATGTCTCTCTTTGAAGACCAGCACTTTCCTCCTCTAATTCCTGGACAGATGGTACATGGGGGGAACTGCTGAAGTTTGGTGCTTTAGATTGAATCACGGCATTTTCCTCTACTGAGTATTGGATAGATGGTGTCAAGATGGAACTGCTGGGGTTGATATTTGACGTTTCATATGGAATCCCGACATTTTCCTCTGAGTTCTGGATCGATGGTGGGAATGAGGAACTGCTGGGGATGATGTTTGATGTTTCATATGAAATCCGAGCATTTTCCTCTGAATTCTGGATAGGTGGTGTCAATGAAGAATTGCTGGGGCTGATGTTTGATGTTTCATATAGAATACCAGCATTTTCCTCTTCCGATTGGATCAGTGATGTCAAATGGGCACTGCAAGGGATGACGTTTGATGTTACAGTTGGGATTTCATCATTTTTCTGCCATGGGTGTTGGTTCTCCTCTTCTAATATTTTTGCTTTCATTGCTGGACATAATTTGAAGAGTCTTTCACGGATGTCATTCCAGTCAATGTTTATTGGATCTTCATCTGATTGGATAAACTTGGGCACTTCGGTTTCTCTGGATGGTGTTAGTTTTGGTTTGATGTTGATGCTATTGCTGGATGCTATTGTTTCATAAGGTTCATTAGAGTATTTTTCATTTTCAAACACTATGTGGATAGGCTTATTAAGGGAAGTATTTTTCTTTTTGAATCTGAAAAGTAATTCAAATCTGTCAGCACATCTGTTGTCCATAACTATTAATGTTGCACATAATTATTTTACATAACTCTTCAGTTAAATGTAATTCAGCGTGTTTTCCCTTTTTAAATTTTTTGTACTCAAATATACTTTTATGTGTATATTTTTAATCATTCCACAACTTGAAGTTCTCAACTCAAAAGTTTTGTTCTAGTGAAAGTAGAAATTAAAATTTTAAACGTTTTAGGGTTCTTGAATTCAAAAAATTTTGCGAAAATTTTTTACTTACTAAATTTTCTAGAAGTGACATATTCTGTTTTATCCCTTTGTATTTTTATGACCGATATGTTTAACAACATGTTTATAAACCTCGAAATTTATTTGTTCTAAAAATGAAAGCTCAAAGTGTTTTTACAGTATAAGTTCTTCAATCATTTCATACGAGTCCTACTGTGGACTGACCATAAGACACGGTTCCCATGATCACTGAAGTTAAGTATCCCTAGCAACGGTCAGTGAGCTGGTAGGTGATAATTTTGATCAACTTACAAAGATATCGAGGGAAAAAAGTATCGGTCTTAAACTGTTCTAAATGCTCGCACTAAGATTGTCAGGCTATCGAACAAGAGGAGCTAACCCCTTTTACAGAGGATCAAAATTAAGACTGCATGTTTCCTGATCATTCTTAGGAATGTTTCCTAGACCGTTGCCAATAGCCTAATGTAAATGCCTGCTTCTACTACATTACATATGAGATCGCTTTTCATACTTTGACTTCCATAAACAGATGCAATCTAGAGGTTATTCAAATATAACTCAAAAAAGGTTTTTGCGATCGAACATCAATGGTAACATTTTATTAAGACATATAATAGTGCCATAATGGAGCAAAGTTTAAAAATGAAATAATCTTAAAAAATTTAAAATAACAGCTTTTAAAATAAAGGAAATATTACTTACAATTTGGAAAAGACAGTTCTGAAGAAGTTCTTCATGATTAGGATGTTTTTAAGCAAGTTTTTGCAGTTTGAAACAGGAAATTACTTATGGCAATGATTTGTCGGAAAAGTAAGGGATCAATAAGAAAGACTGCTAACAATCAATACTTTAATTGTTTCACTTTATTTAAAAGATTTTCAAAAAACTTAATGCGGTTACATTGTTGTTAAATATTGACAACAATACTCTTATTATCTTGGGCATAACGTGGAGAACAGGGGAAGGCATGCTGCCCGGCTATAGTTTCAGGGCTATTCACTATCACGTATTTTACAAATATTTTATAGATTGGTAACTACAAACTAAAACTCTCAGAAGTTTTTGTAAATTCACCAACATTTTAAATGCTTCACCACGAGAGAGAGCTGGAACAAAGTGACGTTTTATGTGAACTTTAGAAACATTTACATTTAGTTGTGGGAAGATAACTTTAAATTAAATTTACAAAACAAAAAAAATCTTACATTTAAACATAAACGTAGCAACCATTAAAACAAAAATTATTCTAAAAAGCGTAGAATGTTGGCAACCCTGTAATTTTTCTTAAACTTTAAGATAATTTTTAATGCTGTTGTTTTCAGGCACAAACTATTTTTTATTTATTAAAAAAATAAAA
Organism: Parasteatoda lunata; assembly: GCA_949128135.1. NCBI lineage: Eukaryota > Metazoa > Arthropoda > Arachnida > Araneae > Theridiidae > Parasteatoda > Parasteatoda lunata. The sequence continues at coordinate 44,742,738 of OX421978.1, read as the reverse complement.
TTAATGGTTAATTAGTCAATATGAATTTTTGGTTATACTTTTACATATGTCAAGTTATATCTTAAATACAATTTAATGACTTTAAAATGAAATAAAATCTCATAATATGGGCTGAATGATTTCACAAAGAAAACATTTTTCTATTATTAGTTCATAACTGAACTTAGTATATATTTAGACCATATTATGAAACAATAAATTATTTTTAATTATATTTAACTTTTATTAATATAGACTCATTCCTTCGGAAATGGACCAATAGCAGTTGACCTCCTACCGATGATTTTTATTAAATTTTTTGAGAAAAGTTCATGTTGAAAAAGGAGCAAAATAATTGTTTAAATATTTTTGAGACAAATCTTACTATTAAAAGACTGGTTTAAAGTTTCACTATTTTTTTTAAAAAAAAAATGATGTATTTTGGGTATATGAATAATTTTAAACGTCTATCACTTTTTTCGTAGATACACCCAATTTTCTTTATTTCAATTTTATTTGATAGAAAAAAAGCGAGAACTATGTAATTCAACTAATGAAATTCTGGAAATTTTTATAATATTTAAAAATCTGCATTGTAGTCGTTTTTTGGGGGAATTGTTATAATGAAATCACAAGTTCTCCAATCTTGACTTTTTTTTATGTAATGTTATACAACCTAATTTTCAGAATGAAAAAAACAAAAGATTGTTTTTTTGTTTTGGGTTATTAATAAAGTAAATGCAATGTAGTGAAGAAAAATTGAAATTTTTACTATCTATTATTTGTTTATTAAATATGAAATTTTTAATTTATAATTTAATAAATGCTATTATTTTCAAAATTTTAGAGAATTTAATTATGAGTATTTGCCTGGAAATCAAAAGGGTTATTAAAGTTATAGATGGTAAAAACAGTGTAAGCATACAGGCCATTTTCCCATCTACTCCATTTTGCAAAATTGTGGCAAACATCAAAATGACTCCCAGTAGTTTTGATCCAAACAATTCGACGAAAGAAAATATTTTAAACCGTTTTCATCTTTTGTTTTTTTTATTAAAAAAATTCTTAAAAATCTTAGACTCTGGCGGAATTTAGCTGTACGCAAAAAACAACAAACACTTAATTACTTTTGATCGGATTTTCACTCAGAATTAGGATGCTAAAGTGCTAAAATTCGAAGGCCTGATGTAAAATAAGCTAACTAATTGGCTCACGTGATTTTTCAGATTACGAAAATTGAAGGGGATTGAAATGTATAGTTTAATGTATATTCATTGGCTAGTAAATTGAAAGAATCAACACTAACTCTTAGACAAAATCTATGGTTACTGATAAAAAGGTTTTCAAAAAATAATTCAATGCAAATCTTTTAAATTTTTTTGAATGGAATGTGGATGTTAATCGGATTCCCGTTTTATTTTAAAGTATAATTTTGGGAATTTATTAAAACTTTTCAATAAAAACTGAACAATTTCAAAGGGCTTCTAAAACCGAGGAAAAAAAAAGTGTTTTAAAGATAAAATATTGTATATGAGTTTACAATTAAAGAACGTATTTCAAAATCATTTTTTTAATATTTTACTACTCACAACATATAGATAACCAAAAAAATGAATTACTGCATTACTGCAAATAGTTATGTTTCTTAAATATTTGTCAAACCATTAAAATTATCAACTAAAGATCAAAATGGTAGACATGAATATAGCTATCTATAAATCAAAAGAAAGTGATCTAAACTTAAATAGAAGCTATAAAAGGCCCAAGAAACTTCCGAATTAGCTAACAGATAATCGTCATTATTAAAAATATAGGCAAGAAATTATTTTTTTTGAAAATTAAATTCAGTTTTTTAAAATATTTAAAAATAATTTAACCCTTTCAATATGGCGAAAAATCAGACCGAGTGCGCCCCATTGACGGGATCAGTTATTTCTCCTCCAAGCGATAATTATATTAAATAGCTTTTATGCCTAAAAGGTTGAAGGTCTTGGAAACGCATAAACGTCCCCATAACAGCACACCATCAATAACAATTATTTCATAAGCTTCATTGATGGGACAGCTTATGTCCCGCCGTAAGCCCAAAGCATCTAAGTCCCGGGACAGGTTATGTCCCGGCCGGAATTCTAGAGTCAATAACTCAATTTTATTGACATTTTACTTAACATTTTGATGATTTTTTTTAGCCAACGTTTTTTTTATTAACATTTTCATGTACATTTGCGTTAAAATTTTTATAAACACTTTTCGAAATTAACAGTTATAAAATAAGAAAGGTAAAAAATTGAAAATTTTCAAAGTAGTGGAGGAACAGCAGTATCTAAAGTCTGGAATTCTTGAGGATGTGGTAGGACTGGAAACAGTTCTTGCACAGTGCTACTACGTTGCAAGAGGTGCACACTATTTTCGAGCGTGCCTCTTTATTCATATTTACGCAACATTCACATCTGCGCATTTCTCCTTCAATTGGGAAATGGTTTCCAACATTGAAAAGTCTCGTTGTTGTTGATGATGATGATATAGTTTTGGAGGAAGAGGGCCTTTGCTTATTGACTTCCTTGCTCGCATTTCCAAATGTTCTTTCTTTCCATTCCTATACTTTCGTTCGTACATTGGGCAATGTAAATGAATAAGCTTTCGGGAAATATCTTGAAGTAAGAATACACTTCGGTGGCATCGTTGCCAATAGACAAATTTGTTTAACCCTTGATGTAAGTAACTAGTAGGCATTCGTGGTGCAAAGTTAGTTGGATAGGACCATGAAAATGACGGTAGATGCTAGTTCTGGAGCTTAACTTCATCATCAAACAAATCATTGTCGGTCTCCTCTACAGTGTTTTCAGTTTCAGAAGACTCACTAATATAAGCGAGCTATCGCAACTCGTTATCAGGGTAAATTCTCTTTTGACTCATTTCGACCCTCCATCACAGGAAGGAGCCTTCGAATAAGCTACCGAATTGTTTAGAAATAGTGGTGGTTGAAAACCTAATAAATTGAATTTATTAAAACAAAAATCACAATAAACTACCACTAGAAAATATTTATTCGCTGTCCGGAGCAAGTTGTGATTGACGTGAGAAATTTGTGAACAAAGAACGATGAGACGGCCTTAAAATCAGTTTGGAGACCAAAGTGGGCGTTATTTTCGGGCCTAGATATTTTTCAGCAACAGGGACATGTGTTGTCCTAGCCGTAATATCAAAAATTTACCAGACTGGGATAGCACATGTCCCGTCCGGTGCGATAAGGTTAACTATCTAATTGCTATATATAACCAAAAATATTTATAAATTAAACATATGTATCTCAATCAACTGAAATCCTTAAATTGACGTGTAACTAGAAGTTTTTAAACTTTTCAAGAGCGGTTCCTAATTTTCTTTTGGCCCGGCGGTACCCTAATAACTTTCTTTCGATGGAACCCCGATTTTATAAATAAAGTTTGTTAAAGCATGTGTGAACATTATAACCAGCAAAAAAATTTTTATTTAATATTTAATTAGTGGAGTAAGAATTTTTCAATGTCTTAACAATAATAATCCCGATAGTTAAATTCACAGTCCTTAATCTTGTTTAGTTATGAATTTAATTTTAGTATATATACATCAGCTAAAAATGATAAAATTAGGTGAATTATGGTTTACTTGGAGATTTAATGCTGCAGTTGAAAATTGTTATTAAGGAAAAAAATTTCTTTGAAGAATCATTTTATTTAAAAAACACGATAGGAAATACTATTGCAAAATTTAATAAATACTTGTCCTTTTCTTAATTTGCTTAATATATTTTCATTAGAAATATTATATTTTTTTCTAAAAAATACAGTTTCTTTTTCATTCATTTCTTTTTCATACTTGAAATAATTGTACGAAAGCAACCGAAACAATAAATAAATTACGAAGTATAACTTGCATTTAAATGTAATAAAATAAGTTTGAAAACTCATCACTGGTTATAAGAAGTACTAACTCCAGGAACACTCTGCCAAGGAAGGAGTCCTAGGGTTCAGCTGAACCAACGCCTCCTATAACTGAAAGCCTCCACACGCTTTTTTGTAGGTAGTCCGATCAGACCATTATAAAGGTAAACCAATTTGTGAAAGAATCATTTAATACAAAATCGATTAAAAATTAGAAAGTGGTAGCAAATATATGTTTAAAATTTTTTTAATTTTTGAATATAATTGGTTTGTTTTATTTACTTATTAACAACTACTCATTCAATTCTCAAATGTATATGATACATTTCTCTCAAGTACTTTTTAAATAGAATTTGGGTTCATGCGTATAAGTGGTTCGCTTTTTAAATAATCTGCGCAGACTACTTATAAGAAACCGTGTGGAGGCTTTCTGATGTAGGAGGTGGTGGCAGAACACCATATGAGAACCGCTGTCTTACAGTACCATCATACAACTGTTGTCAACAATTTTTCCAGACAAAGGCCAGCCTAAATATGTAGTAGGTGTAATCATCCGTCATCCTCGAAACCATCACCTCCTACATCAGAAAGCCTCCACACGGTTTCTTACAAGTAGTCTGTGCAGATTATTTAAAAAGCGAACCATTGTGCGCTTGAACCCAAATTCTATTTTAAAAGTACTTGAGAGAAATTTATTTTATACATATTTAAGAATTCAATCTGTAGTGGTTGACAAGTAAATAAAACAAACCAATTATATTCATAAATTAAACAAATTTTTAGACATATATTTGCTACCACTTTCTAATTTTTAATAGATATCATATTAAATGGTTCTATAACTAACCATGGTATACCTTCATGGTAGTCTGATCAGACTATACAAAAAACCGTGTGGAGGCTTTCAGAGGAGGCGTTGGTCAGACTGTCTATAAGGGAAAAATCCCGGAATATTAAATGAACTTATTCTTTTATTTAAAACCATTTAAATTTGTTAAGTTTAATTCCTACATTAATTATTGTTTTTTTTTTCCTCCCTTGACTCCACAAATAACTACAGATATGAATTATGTCACATTTTTTCATGATTTCTTTGTTTTCAAATGAACGCTGAAACCACGGACGTTAAAAAAATAAAATAAAAAATGCAAGTCAGCACCGATAATGATGCTAATTCTTCTATTTTATCCTAGAAAATAAAAAAAATTTAAAGGAGTTCGAAGCCATTTTTACAACTCCCGTTACTTTCTTATCAAATTTAAAAGACCATAATTCGGTTCTTTGAAACCTTTCTACTAAAGCAGAAGGATTTGGGATGATAAATTAACTAGTTTCTGACGAAGAACTCTTTTCTTGATTAAATTAGCCACGATAAAAACAATTTAGAACCATTTTAATTTGTTAAGTTTAATTCTTACATTAATTATTTTATATTTTATTTTATAATCGTCGTTGAACAGTCGACCAAATTTCATGGATTTACGACTACTAATGTTCAACTCCGTAGCCTTGTAATTTTGAACCAATCCAGAAGACAAGGAAACTCCTGGATCAGTACCCCCAGAGGTTTTGATTTGTTATGGGAACATGGAGGACTTTGAGACTCGACAGATTTAACGTGCATCAGTCACCATTTACTACACAGGGAGTCTTCGGCCGGCGAGGATCGAACCCACGACCTCTTGGACAAGGGCCCAGCGCCCTACCGACCAGGCTATCCCGGCCTTTACATTAATGATTTTATTTTATAACCGTCGTTGAACAGCCGACCCAATTTCATGGGTTTACGACTACTAATGTTCAACTCCGTAGCCTTGTAATTTTGAACCAATCCAGAAGACAAGGAAACTCCTGGATCAGTACCCCCAGAGGTTTTGATTTGTTATGGGAACATGGAGGACTTTGAGACTCGACAGATTTAACGTGCATCAGTCTCCATTTACTACACAGGGAGTCTTCGGCCGGCGAGGATCGAACCCACGACCTCTTGGATATGGGCCCAGCGCCCTACCGACCAGGCTATCCCGGCCTATTACATTAATTATTTTATTTTATAACCGTCGTTGAACAGCCGACCCAATTTCATGAGTTTACGACTACTAATGCCCTACTCCGTAGCCTTGTAATTTTGAACCAATCCTGAAGACAAGGAAACTCCTGGATCAGTACCCCCAGAGGTATTAATTTGTTATGGGAACATGGAGGACTTTGAGACTCGACAGATTTAACGTGCATCAGTCACCATTTATTACACGGGGGGTCTTCGGCCGGCGAGGATCGAACCCACGACCTCTTGTACATGGGCCCAGCGCCCTACCGACCAGGCTATCCCGGCCTTACATTAATTATTTTTTTTTATAACCGTCGTTGAACAGCCGACCCAACTTAATGGGTTTACGGCTACTAATGTTCAACTCCGTAGCCTTGTAATTTTGAACCCAATCCAGAAGACAAGGGAACTCCTGGATCGAGTATTGGGAGAAATTTGCCTTCGTGGAGGACTTTTTGATGGAGCTAACCCGCATTTGCGTTACATGGAAAGGAAAACCACGAGAACCTCCCACGGTTAGCCTGACGGCAAGGGGACTCTAACCCATGATCCGTCTACCACTGAGGATATTTCACGTCAGCACTGTGGTCCGTGCAAGCCGGATGCGGAATTCGTATCGACTGGGATTCGAACCCGGTTCGCCTCATTGGAAGGCGAACGCTCTTTCCCCTGAGCCATCGCGGCTCTACATTAATTATTGTCTTTTTTTCCTCCCTTGACTCCACAAATCGCACTACAGATATGATATGTCACATTTTTTTCATGATTTCTTTGTTTCAAATAAACGCTGAAACCACGGACGTTAAAAAAAAATTAAATAAAAAATGCAAGTCAGCAACGATAATGCTGCTAAGTCTTCTATTTTATCCTAGAAAATAAAAAAATTTAAAGGGGTTCGAAGCCATTTTTACAACTCCCGTTACTTTCTTATCAAATTTAAAAGACCATAATTCGGTTCTTTGAAACATTTCTACTAAAGCAGAAGGATTTGGGATGATAAAATAACTAGTTTCTGACGAAGAACTCTTTTCTTGATTAAATTAGCCACCTTAAAAACAATTTAGAACCATTTGAATTTGTTAAGCTTAATTCTTACATTAATTATTGTCTTTTTTTCCTCCCTTGACTCCACAAATCACTACAGATATGAATTATGTCACATTTTTTTCACGATTTCTTTGTTTCAAATAAACGCTGAAACCACGGACGTTAAAAAAATAAAATAAAAAATGCAAGTCAGCAACGATAATGCTGCTAAGCCTTCTATTTTATCCTAGAAAAAAAAAATTTAAAGGAGTTCGAAGCCAATTTTACAACTCCCGTTACTTTCTTATCAAATTTAAAAAACCATAATTCGATTCTTTGAAACCTTTCTACTAAAGTAGAAGGATTTGGGATGATAAAATGACTAGTTTCTGACGAAGAACTCTTTTCTTGATTATATTAGCCACCATAAAAACAATTTATGCGCATTTTTAAATACATTCAATATTGAGTGGCTTATTCTATTTTTTAAATTAATAATTAATTTATTTAATTATGTAAAAAAAATTAATTCAAGTTTATAATAAATTTAACTAATATTTAAAAAGGTGATGGAGTATATTTTTTAGATTTAAATAAAAGTTTTTTATAAAAGCATATTCAACAAAGTATTAACAAAATTAATATTATTGATCATACCAAATTATAGTTTACTAATGAAATTAACAAGAGAAATAAATTTTATTGCGCTATTAGAAAAAAAAAATAGCAATGTTTAGTTGGTCCCATGATCAGCAAAAATTCGAGACATTTTTCAGTTCGATTTTAGTGGGCAAAAAATGAAGCCTGAAATTGAGAATATCTTGCAAAATGCAGCAGAGTTGCACATGAGAGTGCAAGAATCCTTCCGACTGAATCCAGTAAACACACATGCGGCCGAGGAAGTATTTCACCAAACATGAAATATGATAGACGGACCGGCAGTAAGCCGAAATGATTTAGGTTTGAATGAATTTTAAAAATATTAAATATAACAAAGTGAAAATCAAGCTTTTTGCATAATTCGTAGCGAAAATCGACATGGTAAGGAAAAAAAACATCTCATTTTGAAAAAGGGAAAATAGAGCACTTTTTAAAAACACCCATTGAAAAAAGCACCTTTAAGTGCTTTTTAAAAATGGTGTGCACCCTGTATTTATTTGGTTACAATGATACCCGCAGACAGCTATTGTGTTTAAAACGTCATCCTATGACGCAGATGGGACATTGGTGTTTCTTTTATGCATTCTTTTTTTCTGACACTCTAATTACAAATAAAATTATATTTTAGTATTTTTTAATTATAAAATGAAGTCAAGTAGTTACAAAAATATCTGTTAGATATAGATTATTGGAATTAGATTACAAAAATATAACATTAAAAAAAGTAATTTGATTTTTTTTTCTTATTTTTGTTATTCATACTCACAAATTCATTATTATTGATTTTACAAATTAAAGAAATTTTAAAGAGGAATAGTTTTTCATAGCTCTAAAAAACTGCAAATATGAAAAAATATTGCTTGGGAATGTGTTTGGAAGATTTTACCTTTAACACCGAAAAAGAGACCCAATGTTATTTTATTACCATAAATTATTAAAATTTTATATATAATACTTTTCACTTATTTTGATTTAAATTAATACAAAACAATAAAAAAAAGTATGAGAAATGTATTTAATAAAAATTCTGCGTCGAAGGCTTAAGGATACAATGATTCCAATACTTATAGACTAACAGAGATGCCAACTTGCCCCCGACAGAGGATAAATATTTTCGAGTGGCAGTCAATAAATGGTTTAGTGAATTCGATTTATACAATTTTTACTCACTACTACTTCTAATAATTTATAGGACGCCACTTTAAGTAGTACGCCACTTTGTTACAATTAAGCTAAGTTGAGCCTTTTAAAAAGTTGCAGGGATGCCACAGGTTACTAAAATTGTAAGCAGTGGTTCAAATTCATTTTTTTTATTTTATCTGTGTAGTTACTGAATCGTAACTACCACCATGACTTACATTGCAAATTATTTATGTTTAAAATGAAACCATTCTTAAAATTGCTTTCAATAGTAAACTGAAAGAAATATATGCTAGAAAACGTTGCCTATTTTAATTGATTTTTACTCTTTACAAGTCAATACTTTTTATAACTTTAGTTGCCTGTGGCAACCCTAAAGTTTGGAAAATCCAAAGAAAATCCGTGCATTTGAGTTCCTAGTTCTCTGCTGTTTCATAAATATTATGCTGAATCAGGAGCAATTGTTAACTCTGAAATAATTTAGGATTTTCTTTTTATAAATTAAATTGTGGTAACATTGATTAGATTCTTTTTGAATAATTTTTAATGGTTAACAGACAAACTGCTTTGATATATCTCACCCACCCTTGTTTAATCCTAATGCAAATCGCTCTCAAATTGTAAAACTACTAATACTTGGGTGAACCTTATCAACCAAAAAAAAATTCAAATGTTTTCTGAGACTGTTGATGATTTTAAAACGTTCACTGCAAGTCGAGTACAGATGGTTATACGTACAATATTTATTACTAAAAAGTGGATAAAAATCAAAGTTACATTTTCTTATTATAGCAACCACTTTAAATTGTACAATAAGTTGATTTAAATAAATAATATGCTAATTTTATGAGAAAACATTATTTCTTCAAAAATAGTTGGATGATAATATGTATCTTGCTACCATTTGTTTTGTGTTATTGATACACAAACTGTAGTAAAGAATTTCGATTCGAAATAATAATTAAATAAATAATTCTGGTTTAAATTTCAATCATAAAAATAGAGTGGTATAGTTTAATAACAAAATGGATCAATGTTATTATTAATTTATAAAAAAAAAAAAATACTTGAAAATAAAATTTTAAAAAAAATTGTTTTTTATTTTTAATTGAATAAAAAATTGACTAATGATCAACTAGACAAATAAAAGAACATACACATTGTGGTATACATGCTTTAAAATAAAGTAAGCAAATGAAAAGATTCTTAACATTTATTCAAGACAAGTATAAAAGAAAAAAAGCAAAATGAACAACAAAAAAACAAAAAGTAGCACTAAATTTGGTTGTTATTATACTCTAACAAACCCGTTTTAATCCATAAAAAACAATATAGCTATTTATGTAATAAATAGTAAAATAACAATATTTAGCTAAGATATCAATAATGCATTTATGATACATAAATAAGATAAACTCACACACAAACAGTATTTGTGCAGCAAATATGATCAATCGATTTCAATTTTAATTCATTAAAAAATAATAAAAATAATTATAACAAATATGTAATTGAGAAATAATGTCAGGAGATTTATTTGTAAAAATAATCTTACTAACAGGAAATATTTTTAAAACAACTGCCAAAACAAAATGCTTTTGAAAAAGAAAAATCAGTAGAAAATTTAAAACACATTTGAATTTCACAAACCAGATCAAACAGCTATATACTAGAAGTAAACAATAAATACAATTCCAATGGCAACAACATAACAAATTCATAAAAGTGTTAAATAAATTAGTATATATTTCGTAAGTATACAGGTCAGAATATAAAAGGAATATCTCTTTATCGATTTTGTAACAATTCTGGTTGCAACCGCAGTACAGCCCCAGTAGGAGATTCAATTCTGAAAGGAAAAAAAGAAAGTATTAGGGCAATCAGTCTCAACATTCCGAGAAAAGTAAATAGTTTTATGTGATAATTATTTAATAATAAACAGTTTAACATCTCCATTTCTAAAAGTGTCCATTGGCATGAAAAGTACTCTAATAATCTGAAATCGGGTACATGGTCACTCTTTTATCTGCAGAAGGCAAATATTTCTGAATTGATTTTAAAAAAATTGCTACTTTCCTGCAAAGTGTAGTTTATGTGCAATATTAAAATACTAAAACCTTTTGTTATGAATTAAATCTTCTTTCATATCTTTTCAATGGCTTCTCTAAATCATGTGGTTACACATAGATACAAGTTGTTAAAATACAGGGGGGAGGGAGGTGAATACAAAAAAGTGACTGGCAACAGATTTCCATTTCAATAGAAAATTAAATGTAAAAATATAATTCAATTATATTTTTTAAAGTAAATACTTATTTGCTTGGTTATGCTGTCTTTTAGTGCTTCATAAACAATATTAATCTAAATTATTTTAGGTCAAAAATTTTTACATGTTAAAATATTTTATAACACTGAAAATTTGTTATGTCTAGGCAAATAAAATCTCTTAAAAAAAACTCTTCAACCCTTGCTTATATATATATATTTTAATTATAAAAGTGGTAGCGCTTGTTCTTGTTGGTTTGTTTTCCAGAGTATTTGGGATACCAAATTCAGAATTTGTCAGTAATTTAAAAAAGGAAAAAAGTATAGATTAAAAAAATATATATATAGAAATATTTTGCCGACATCTATAATAGAAAGTGATTCAATGTCACATTGAATTAATAAATGACATTGTACTTAAACATTTTGGAAAAATATGCAATATTTACATAATTTGAGAGAAACAAAAAGAATGTCATGGATCACATTATTTTGATAAGATGATTTAAGACTAATTCTGTTGTATATAATTCTGCAATAAAATATGTTCTGTTACTGGAATAAAGAATTATTTTTGTTTACGTGAGAGTTTTATTAAACTGTACTGCAAAGAAAAACTGAAAAAAAATTTCTGTCAAGCAATATTGTAAATTAAATTTTAAGAAGCAACTGAAAGAAAATAGAGGCTCATTTACCATAATAAAATAGATTATATAATAAAATAGCTAAAATAACTAGTAAAAGAAAAAAAATGTTTTGGTTTAATCCAGTAGTTTAATTATTATGTACTCATTTATAACTCATTTGTTCTATTATAATTATAAAATTACTATTTATATTTTGGAATTTTATTACTATTTGTGCAAAAACACTTGCATTTATATGTTTTACAAAATATTTCTCAAATCGTAAAAATCTAGATTTAACTACAAATAGTATGTGATAATAACAAATGTAACATTTACATAGGTTACACAAATTACTTCTTAATTAAGAAGTAATGATAGCAACATATATGCACATACTTCAAATATATGATTAAACCTTGGCGATTTCAAAACACTAATAAAAGTCAAAAGTACACTAAGTTATCAAAAACTTAACTAGCACAGTGGAACTTCACTCCATCGTTTCTTGTGGGACTAATGATTTTGAACAATCAATACGGGAATATGAGTCAAAATAAAATAATAAATTGATAATAAATTTACAATAATTATAAAAATTTTAATTGAAAAAAAAATTATATTCTTACTTCAAAAATAATTACAATGCCAAAGGGAGAAAAATAAAAAAATCATTTATTTAAAATATATATAAACATATGATTTCTGGAAGAAGAAATTATCAGATTTTTTTTTAATGTTTAATTTTTTTTTCTTTTTGTCTATAGATATTATAAAATTTTAAGAGTGAAATTTTTATTTAATAATTTTTTTTTCATGAACACATAAGAAATGAAAAATAAGGTATAAAAATAACGTATTCCATCTCTTTTTCACTTTAAAAGTCATCATTGCAAAAATAATAATAATAAAATAAAAAACCGTGAAATCCAGAGCAATAACTGAAAACATATTGATGATAAAACCACGTTTAAGGCAAAATCACACAAATCCGATGCATTAAAAAAGGGGTTCATTAAACCTACATTTTGAGAGTCACAAGATTATGGGATAATTCAACAGCAATGAATGAATAAAAAACTAACATAAATTGAGTGTGTTAAAAAGTAATTACTCAATTGTGCGATTCAAATTTCTCAAAACCATGTGGATACCATTAGCAAAATCTGAAAAAATTTATGAAGAAAATAATGGTATGGACGTGGTGTGATTAATAAATGCACAAATTTAATTTTGTGTGTTATAATAATAATGAATAGAAATACATACATTGAAAAAACATTAAGAAAATTGTAGCAATAATAGCTGATAAAACAATTAAAGCACCGCATGGATTTACGATAGTACAGTTACAAATCAAGCGCACCGATTACTGAAGTGTGACTTTAAATTTTGTGTGTCATAATAATATTGTAATTTTAGAGACCATGAGAAAATCCATAATAACTATGAAGGTATTATGGAATTGCATTCACAGCAAAAGAAAAAAAAAAGGATAGAAACACAGATTTAGGATAGTATCAAACACATTGAAATGAGCGATTCGAAATTCCTATGTCATAATATCATATTAAAATTTAACTCGAACTAATAGTAGCCAAATAAAAAAAGGAGACAAATATATCATATTGAGTAAATAAATTTTCTGTAACAAATTGGAATTTACAAAAAAATTTTAATAATTAATAAGTTTAAAAAATATTATCAGTGTGTTCTTGCTTGCCTCTTTAGTCCATTAATTCTAGCTGAAGTTACTATGGAATTTTTTCCCTCTCTCTCTTTCATTTACTATACTATCCAAAATTGCGTTTTTCTCTAACACAGCTGTGTAAAAATAAAATAAAAATAGTTATTACGCATGAATGAAAACTTAATAAAAAGAAAAGGGGATGGTGATAACGGTGGTATAAATGTTTTGGTAAAGAAATTCTGTATAAGAAACGAAATTTAAATTAGCGGAACTCTGAGAAACTTTTGTCAGAATATAAATTATTGAAACTCTCAGAATCTGCAAATCAACAGTCTTGAAATTCGCAGAATTCTGAGAATGAGCTGAATAATCACATGTCTGTACATAGACTATTTGATTTGAACACACACTTCTTAATATAAACAATAAATTTTGACATTTGTAACAGCTTGTTTTTTTTTGTAAATTAGGCAAATAGAGAAAGTTTTGCATAGTTTCAAAGGTTTTATAAGGCGTTCCGCAAATGTTGGCCCTAGTTGTAGTTTCGTTTCATTGGTATAAGAATATCAATACATTTTTCAGTTTCAGCAACATTTTTTTCAACTAGTATCAGACTAAAAGCTTCAACATTTTATGAACAAGTTTCAACAGGTATTTTTCTCAACTTGATGCATAAACAAGAAACTTGATGTTTAAGGCGTTTTCATCAAATTGTAAGAAATCCTAATTTTCATCTTCATTATTAGCATTAGGAGTTCCTGTTTTTCTTCTCATAATATAAATTACTTTTTTAAAAATGTCAGTAAAATTTCTGAACAATAGCTGCCAGAATCTATTATTTTCAGAAAGGATTTAAAAAGAGATTAACATTATAAGAATTGTATTTGTGACAACACTGGTGAAACAAAATGACACATACAGGAAAACAAAAGGTGAATGAGCGATGGATTAAGATCCCACTAGAGAAAATTTAATCAATCATAATTTTTTCTGAAAAGTATAAACCCAAAATACCATTAAAAGTAATAAACAATAGATATTTCTTAATTCATTAATTGCTTATGACAATAAAAAAAAATATGACTTGCAATTTAAATCTCTTGATTGTTATTTGTCTTTTTCTTCCAAATATTTTAACAGATAAGTAGAAGATATTAGAGTAACTTTGTTTTAAGTTTGATTTTTAAACAGAATTGTAACAACAAAAGATCAATTTAATAAATCATTTGCAAATGCTAACAGTACCTCAAACCCAAATTCAAACAGTTTTCAAATTTATATTTCACCAAGTTTAACCTCGTTTGTTTTTCTAGAATTGCATGATTGTGATGTACTTTACTTAATAAATTCTCTGTCTAATGAAAACTCTTTTGACTATGACGGTATTAATGTAAAATTTATTAAACTATCAATAATTTAAATTTTATAACTAATTTCATCAATACCTCAATCAAGTCATCCATTTTTCCAACTTCTTTAAAAAGAGCAACCATAACTCCTATTTTTAAAACCGGCGATAAAAATTGCTTATCAAACTATAGACCAATTTCAATATTACCTGTATTTTCCAAAATTATTGAAAAAGCTCTAGCTGATAAAATGTACAATTATTTAAAACATAAAAATTTTTACTCTGAAAATCAATATGGATTTATTAAAGGCAAAAGTACAGAAAAAGCTCTTTTGGAATTTTCAAAATTTATTCATAATAGTATTGCTGAAAATAAGATAACAGTAGCTATATTTCTTGATATATCAAAAGCTTTCGATAACGTCAATCACAATCTTTTAATCAAAATATTAGAATTTGCTGGTTTCAGAGGAAATATTTTAAATTGGTTTATTTCATATCTTTCAAACAGAGAACATAGAGTTAAAATCCGAAGTAATTTTAGTAATAATATTTTTTCAAACCGTGGTGTTCCTCAAGGATCTATTATAGGACCCTTATTGTTTATTATATTCAGCAATGACTTTTGTCGACTCCAACTCTTTGGTAAGATAATAACATATGCTGATGATTCCGCAATTTTGTATTCTTGCACTGATTTAAATCAGCTAATTTTTCAAATTGAATCTGATTTACGCGTAATTTCAAAATGGTTTACAGTAAATGATCTAAATTTAAATAAAACTAAATATATTTATTTCAGTTTAAGAAAATCAGAATTTAACTTAAATCTAAAATTTCACTCTCTCTCCTGTAAAAGTACTAATGAAAATTGTCAATGCTACATTCTACAATCTGTAAATAATATCAAATATTTAGGACTATATATCGATTCTTATTTGAAATGGAAGAAATATATTACTAATTTAGTTAAAAAATTACGTTTTGTTTTAGTTAAATTTTATCACCTTAAAAATAAAAGTCATTTTAATTTTGTGAAAGTACTCTATTACTCCTGGTTTTATTCTTTAATTAATTATGGTGCAATAATATATGGTGGTGAATATAAAACTAATCTACTTCCTTTAATCTCAGTTCAGAATAAATGTTTCAAGATTATTAATTTTCTAAATATAAATAATTCAAGTATAACTACTACCAATACATATACAAGTATAAATCTATTACCATTTCGCCATAATGTTTTTTTCGTATTTTACTTTATTTACACAACAATAAATTAATATGCAAATTAAAAACCAATGTGTCTGATAGGAGACTAACTGAAATATATGAGATTCCCCACCTAACAAAAGAAATTTCACGAAAACAGTTTTTTTTACTTAGCACCTAAATTATATAATAAATTACCATTTCAGTTGCAAAACATCCAAATTTATTCTTCTTTTAAGCTTGCTTTATTTCAATTTTTGATAAACATCAACAATTTAGATCTTTATTTTTCACTTTAAAGGAAGCATTTGATTTTTTATACCAGTCTTGTGCCAATTCAAATAATTTTTTTTTGTTACCTTTGTTATTTTTATCTATATATAGTTTCATGTATTTTTATTTATCTTTTTCTCTTAATTTCTATTTTAAATTTATTGTATCACCTTTCGTTGTCGCCTGGGCAGGATTTTCCTCTTGGCGACGAATATATATTTTTTGTATTTATGTATTTGCTTTTGTTCTCAATAAAGTTTGTTTGTTTGTTTAAAAGAAAATTAGCAGAAATTTAGAAGAGCCTCCTCCTAGTTTGAATGAACATAGTTTCAATAAATACAATATTCTATAAATACAATAAGTTTTTAAAAAGATTTTGTTAGAAAGCAAGAACAGATTTATATACTTTTTTTGCAACAGCAAAAAAAAAAAAAAAAAGAAAAAAAAAAAAAAAAAGACTTAAATACAATTATTTATAAATTACTATAAAATTACATTGATTAAAATCAATAATATACCTTGTGACTAATTCATTTCCTATAATGTCATAAACATGATATAAAATTCCTAATAGACATTTTCTAGGAAGCTTTCTCTGCACTAGCTCTGATTGCAAGATTTCTTTATATTTAGTTCTCCGTACATATTGTAATGTAGCTCTACGGCCATAAAGAAACGTTTTAACAAATTCCCCAACTCGTGGAATTGATAACCAATAGCTGCCTACATCTCTAGCACATAAAACACCTTGTTGAATAAGCTCCCTGAAATGTTACAATTAATTAGTACCAATAAAAAAATATAAAAAATTAAAAAAAATTACAGCATAAATATTAGAAAATAATAAATGTAAAAAAAAAAAAAAAATTATAAATACAAAATAAAAAGTTCATCTATATTCCTTTACTCAATTTTTTTTTGGAGTACTTCTAGAATTTATGTTCACAATGATGTATAACAATAAGCATGTAAAAAGTATAATGTGAGAAGAATGGTATCTTTGAATAAAGTTTTATATTTTGGGAAGTCTACAAGATATATTCAGGTAAATACACACTAACAATTTATTGTTTAATTGCACTCATTAGATTACTGTAATTCGAAACAATTTACTAACATTTCAAAGCACCCTGATACTAAAGATCTATTAACAAAATAAGGACTCCCTAAACAAAAATAATTTATTTCTAAAAGCTGCAGAATCACAAAAATGGACTTCTTTACATTTCAATTCAAGGCTAAAAATAATTTTTTCCATGAAATTTCGTATTTTCAAAGACAAGAGCATAGTAATTTATTTCCAAATTTTGCATAGCATAAAATATATTGTTGAAAAATAATTTTTAGCCTCTATAATACCTACAATAACTTCATTTGCTTTCTTGAAAATTACTTTTCTTTTAGTTGAATTTTTATTCCATATTTTTAACTTCACATGAAATATTTTTCCCCCTTAAAAATTTAAGGTGCACTAAAATTTTTTGCAAATGTATAATTTATTAACATTTTTTGCAGTCCTGGACTAGTCTCTAATTTTTATAAATCTACTTGTTCATATATAATTTATTGATTTATTTATAAATCTATTTAACTTGCTATTATTTTACTATAATGGCATTTTAAGTATTTCATTGAATGATAAAAAAGCAGGAAATAATTAACAACAAAAACTATTTAATGTCAGTCAATTCAACAAATATAAATATTTATTCATATTTTCATATTCATTTATTCCATATTTTTAACTTCACATGAAATATTTTTTTCCCTTAAAAATTTAAGGTGCACTAAAATTTTTTGCAAATGTATAATTTATTAACATTTTTTGCAGTCCTGGACTAGTCTCTGATTTTTATAAATCTACTTGTTCATATATAATTTATTAATTTATTTATAAATCTATTTAACTTGCTATTATTTTACTATAATGGCATTTTAAGTATTTCATTGAATGATAAAAAAGCAGGAAATAATTAACAATAAAAACTATTTAATGTCAGTCAATTCAACAAATATAATTATTAGTCAAAAAGAAAATTAAACAGTTGGAAAAATTAGAAACCAATATTTCCACAATTATTTCCATTAGGCAGTGCATTAAAATATCTAATAAATTATGCAGATTAAATAATTTGAAAAGAATTAAAATTTAACACTTTTAAATATTTAGCTATTAAATATCTAAACCAAACTTAAATAATAGTCTTTGAGGAAATTTTTTTAAGAAGCACTAAACTCCTAATTATTTGAGAGTGATTTGTCAGCTATCTTAAATATTATAGTATGGAAAGTAAATCATCAAGAATGAGAAGTTTTTAAATAAACATAGATGCAAACTTTGGAACATACCAAATGAACATGTGATGAAGGAGAATGAAAAAATTTATTTTAGAAGGAAAGAAAAAATGAATGGTAATTTGAAGCCACAATAAAATCACTTTTTATTTGATTTGAAACCACTCATCATTTTGATCTGAAACTGTTGTTAATAAAATTCATTTTAAAAAATTTCACTTCCTGTCGTCAGATATTTTTACAATCCTGCAATTACAACCAAGGCTGTGCAAGAAAAATCGTACTGTCCTTAGGATGAATTATTCCAGGATGAATATTAGGATGAATCGAAGCCAATTATTCAAAAAATAAAAATTGCCCATATCTGTACATAAAAACTATAGGCTCACAACAATTCGATCCTTCTGTAATTTACTTTTAGAATTAGCTTAATTTATGTTGAAAATAAATTTTGAAAGATACAAAGTATTTGAAAGTAATCAAGGTTACCAGAGAATGAATTAGACCTTACCAAGACTCAACTCAACTGATAATATAGAGTGTATTTTTAAAAAAATATATATTTTTAAAAAATGGACATATATAGCACTTAAGATATACTTACGTTATATTTTCTTCTCTTAAGAAGTAATCCTTCAATAGGACATTTCTACTAAAACTAATATCTGGACAATCATATACAACATTCATAAAGTTGGCTAGAAATAAGAAAAAAAAATTGCAAAATGCTTTATGCATGATATTCAAACAAATTTCACCAAAATAAGATGGCGACAAAAGAATTGAAACTAGTTACATGAGTTAATAAATGCTTGCAGTAAGTTTTTTAATTGAGATTTTGAGTTAGCAGAAAGTTTTTCATTTTACCCAACTCTGGATATGATAATGACCAATTTTTAAAGTGCAACGAAAATTTTTAGGCTAATCAGTTTTTACAATTGTATTAATTGTAAATGAACAAGAAATATGTTTCACTTTAACAATTATGAAAATGTTACAAAATCTGCATATGCATAAATGAACAAAAGTCAAAATTTATTGAAATAATAAATAAAGAGTAAATTTTGAAATAAAATATATAACAGAAGCAAACATATTTAATAATTTTTTTTTCTTGGACTCAGCAAAGAAACATTAAAAAAAAAATAATTACTTTTCATTTTATGAAAGATTATGTTCTTTGTTGCAACTTAAAAACTATATATTTAAAAATAATTAAATATTTTCTATAATATTTTATTAATAATTTGTTTTTGATCTCATTAATCTTCATTATATTATTTTCTATGTTTTCTCTTTAATTTTAATTATTTTATGAGTTCTATATACGTACAGTTTATGCACAGTAAATAAAACTTGTTATTTTTCTAAATTTTCATTGTTTTTTCTTCTTCTCTTTTTTCTGGTTTGAAAAAACCTGAGGAAAATTTTGTTTTATTTGAAAAAACCCAGGGGAAATTGGGTTTTTTCATTTAGTGCTCATAAACTTTAAGTTTTACTGTGTAAATATCTTTTTTTATTAAAAAGTCTTGTATAAGCTTAAAAATAGAAAGTTATTTTAATTTTGTTATATGTATTTTATATAAAGTTTAAATAAAGCATTATCACTAATGCATGTTTGAATCTTCTTTATTGTTAAATACATAACATTTCACAATTTTTAACTCAAGCATTATAAAATATAAATGCAGTATTATAAAAGGAAAAAGTTTATTAATCTTTTTGTTTTCACACACATTTATTAAAAATATATATTACCTATTATAAAATTATAATCTGTAAATATTTATAATCAGTAAAAACTAAAATTTCATCTGACATTTGACTTTAATAAAAAACTGAAATAAATATTTAATGGTCTTCCATGTTTTTAAAATAAAATTAATAGAAAGTGAAATCAAAATTACATATAATTATAAAGAGTATCAGTTATTTGTCCTATTTTTTTCAAATAATTAACCCTAGGAAAATGATTTCATTTTTGGATAAATAATTTTAAAAAGTTCTCTTATAAAAGGTTTTAACTTATTTTTTTAAAGCCAGAAAATAAAACTGTCAAAATTTGTTAATGTGTCACTTAGTAAAAAGAACAATTGTTTCTTTTCAATTTTTTTAAACATATGAATTTATAATAACCTGTTTATTAATATATAAGGCATGCAACTATATTTGAAAAATTGATCTTTTCAGACTTAATTATTTAAATTTCTATTTGATTTAATATCATTAAAACATTACTTTTTGAAAATAACCCACTTAAAGTTTTCAATAGTAGTACTATAAAATCATAAGATTTAAGTTTCTTTTACTTTAAAAATATTAAAAACTTAATCATATAAATCATGCAACTCTATTTGACAAATTTATGCTGCACAATAAATTAAAGTGCAGCTTAATGCTGCACTTTAATTTACTGTGCAGCATAATTGTGCATATAAAAATATTTATTTATTTATTTTTATTTATTTTTTTTGGAAAAAACCTACTTATTGTTCCAAGTGGATTTTTTCAAGGTGGGCAAACCCAATAATTTTATTGGGTTTGCCCACTTTGTAAAAACCCCGGCCGGGTATTTTCAAATTTGGCCCACTTGGCAAACCCTGCTTTTTTTTGTATCCTTCTTGTCTTTATTGTGCAATATATACATAACAATACATATATCAGTAAACACAAATTAAATTTGTTAAAATGAACTCAAAACAGTAACACAGCTAATAGATAGTTTTATTTGTTAAAAATATTAAAATAATTAGGTAAATTCATGGAAAATAAGGAGAAAAAAAACTGCTTGTGAATAATTGCATTAATAGTATTCCTCTAAGTAATGTGATTCTAAAAAAAAACGAGCTTCACATCATTAAATAAAGTTTGTAGGAACCAGTTATTATAACAGAAAAGAACCGAGACACGAGCACAGTTAAAACAGGGATATCCACAGGTTCAAAAATTCAATTAATATAGGTTAGAAACATTAAATAGTAGATTTCTTGAATAAGTAGAATTTTTTAAAATTCTCTTTATTTACAGATAATAAATATACTACTTTTTTTCTAAAATAATTTTTATAGAATATATTTTCAATTTATAATTAATTGAAACTTACATAGAATATATTTTCAATCAACAAAACACTTACTAACTGCTTCATTATTTGAACAGCATTTTTCTACATGCTCTTTGTAGTCTTTAAGATACACAACAGCAATTTGATCATCATCATTTTGTCCGATTTTAAATAGCCTAATTTCATTTTTCTTTCTCAATTCATTCTGAAATGAAACAAAAAAATTCAACAGTTAAAAAAACTCAACTCATTCGATAACCTACGCAGCCATATACTTTTAAATATATAAAAAATATTATACGTTGATCCTTTATATTTCCAACCTTCAATTAGAGATATATAGATTTGTGAGTACACTTTTGTTCACAAATTTAAACAAATCCATTGCTTTTACCAATAATACCATGAAACTAACAAATATGAACTCTAGAATGAATGTAATCTTTTATTCAAGTAAACAGACACTTTCCATTACAATATTTAGAATAAACAACAAAATTTTGTTTCAACTCTTCCCTTGATCAAAGTGACCATATATATTTGGAATAATCACATTCCAACACAATTTGGACATTTTATAGGCTATTTATTATCAAAAATCTCTAGACACAATTTTATTCCGTTAAATGTTATGACTTCCATAATATCAACTGCATTTTGCATAACATAATGCACTGATCACAACTTTGCTTTACATTATCATATTTGAACAACATGCTAAAAAGATATTTTTAAGACTAACATTTAAGACTTTTGATCAAAAATTTAATAAAAGATGATTTGAATAGGGATATTGGAACAGGTAAGCATAATGAAATAGCTTGTTAAATATCAACTTGAGACTGCTGATAGAATAGGAAGTGATAAACAAGATATATATTTATCAATATGGATGATAATTTTTTAAAGATATGGTTTAATAAATGAATATTCTTTATTACTAGATTTAACCATAACATGTTCCGATTCCAAATGACGTTTTTACATAAAAATTGTTTTAAAATTTTAAATTTAGTAATAGCTTTATTAGATGTGATATAAAAATAATTTTGTAACATAACAGAGAGTAGAATATAAAAAATTAACAATTGATATAAAGTTGTTAAATGAAACATATAAAAATAATTTTTATTCAATTATACATCTTGTTTATTGATTTACTCACTTCTAAAAAATATAACAAACTTGGCATGCTACAGTTTAAGATAATTGTAATAAAATATAATTACAATAATGATCATTGCAGGTACATCATAAAGTCAATTACCAAATGTTTATCAACTTCAGTTCTGCATTTAACAAATGCATAAATTTGGTGCCGCATGACAATCGGAGGAAGTCTTCGCTCAAATTTGTCAACAGGAAATATGGATGCCAAAAACTGAAGAGCACTGTCGGTATTTGTTGGCACATCTGAAAGAAATTAGGAGTTTCATTTAAATTTTTAAATACACATCATGTAAATATTTAAGTTTATGTGAATAAAAATATTTCAAACAGAATTTTTTTTTATTACAAATTACTCTGAACACCTACATTTATTTATTTATTATAGATCAAATTAGCACTAACTGCAGCATCCTGTAAGTTCGTACACCTATACTTTGTGGTGCTGTGTAGGAAACAAAGCAAGTTCTATAGTAAGTGCACAGCGTTGAACATAAGTATGAACACTCATTAGTAGTTTCTATGGTTTTCCTCACCATGCAACGCAAATGCGAGTTAGTTCCGTCAAAAAATACTCCACTAAGGCTAATTTATCTCAATGTCTAAGTCAGGAATTCCATTGCCTTCTAGGTTAGTTTCAAAACTACAAAACTATGGAATTCAACATAGATAGAAGTAAATCAAAAAATGGAAGGCTGTTTCTTCCTGGTTATAAAATAAAGCAGAATTTTTTTAATAAAAAATTACTCTGAATGCCTAGGTTTATTATAGATATATTTTGCACTTTTCTATAGTATCCTGCAAGTTCATGTACATATGTTTTGTAACACTCTATTGAGAAACAAGTTAGCTCTATAGCAACTGTGGGGTGTAGAACATACATAAGAGAACCCAGGCTAATAAAAGTACTAAACTGCTCTAAAAGCCTTGATTTAATGCATATGAAGGAATTAGGTTTTTCATAGTTTATCAATGTACACTATACACTAATAGAAAACATCACTGTTTGAGTATTAATATGATAAAAGTAAAAGTAGCATGAAACACATTTTTAAAGTCACTAGTAGCTCACAGGTAATAAGTATTGGTACATGCATTTAAGCTTAAAAATTATTTAAAAAAATTGTGATTTTGAAATAGAAGATGAATGTGGCTCCTACAGGATGACAAACTTAAAGATCTTTGATTAGAAAAATTAGTCAAATTAAAAAGCATATTGTGGTTTTACCAGTTATATTCCAACAATAATTGAATATAGAAAACTTAAAAATATGAATGCTTAAAATAATATTTGATTTTAAATAATGAGTACAGAAAAATATGATATGAAAAGCAGAAATAAAAAACTTTAAGAAAATGTCTTGAATGTTAAATTATTAGATAGTTAAACCAAATTATTTTTGTACAGTTTTAAAATAAATTTTATTAAGACTTTTTACCTTAACAGACCATCAACTTGGAAGAATATATTCTTTGTTAATATATTTTATTTAGTTTTTTGTTCAATAAGAAAATTTATTTGCTTACAATGATAGATGCAAATTTGAAAATATATTGGCTGAGAATATCTATAAAGTCAAGCAACATTTGATTTTAAAAAATTATTACACAGAAATATAATACGAAAAGAAAAAATGAACTCCAGAAAAAATGTGTTGATTGTTATAATTATTAGATAGTTCTTACAAAATCATTTCTTGTAAAATTTTAAAATAAATTCTATTAAAACTCTTTCACAGATGTACTTTGTTAATGTATTTAAATTTAGTTAATTAATATATTTAGCTGATATATTGAAATTTAGTTAATAAAAAGTGTATTTACTTGAAATGACATATGTAAATTTGAAAATATATTAGTGGAAAATATCAAAGAGAAATCAATAAATCTGATCGCAATAAACAGAAAAAGTGTGTGGTCAAATAGTACACTTGTTTTCTAAAAAATGAAAAATATTTGACCACATTGGAAGACAATCTGAGTGGATACAAAATGATAATGCTGTTTATTCCTACAAATCTACTTTTTCAACAGAAGAAAGATTTTCATTTTCTGAAATTCCTGATGTAGAGAGGAGGCATTCATGATTTCAAAGAGAATGTACAAAATGATAATGCTGTATATTCCTACAAATCTACTTCTTCAACAGAAGAAAGATTTCCATTTTCTGAAATTCCTGATGTAGAGAGGAGGCAGTCATGATTTCAAAGAGAATGTACAAAAAGATAATGCTGTTTATTCTTATAAATCTACTTTTTCAACAGAAGAAAGATTTTCATTTTCTGAAATTCCTGATGTAGAGAGGAGGCATTCATGATTTCAAAGAGAATGTACAAAATGATAATGCTGTTTATTCCTACAAATCTACTTTTTCAACAGAAGAAAGATTTTCATTTTCTGAAATTCCTGATGTAGAGAGGAGGCATTCATGATTTCAAAGAGAATGTATAACTCTATGAATGCTAAAAGGTATAATAGCACTGTTTACAAGATTCTCGAAATAACATCAACACACAGTGCACGCTAACATATTTCCTAATATTTAAATAAACAGTATGCTTTCAAGAAAGAAAAAAAAAGTGTACTACTAAACAGTGACAAAAAAAAACTATATTGAATAACTAAATATACGAAATTGGAAAAAAAAAAAAAAAAAAAAAACAGCCCTACGACATAATTATTGGAACAACTACTCTACAGACATAACTTGTGAAAGTATCATAGAACACGTAATCGTGAAACAGACTTGAAACCAGGACTGTTTCCTATTCTATTTATAATTTTGTAAACTGCATTCAAAATTTTTTTTTTCCTCATACGTCAATCTTTTTTTGAACAGATACCTTCTTTAGGTATTATAATTTTGAACTTTGAGTGATATTTTAAGAGTATCAAATACTTTATTACTAAATAAACTTATTATCATTTAATTCCCTTGACAGTTAATATTGCAATATTTCAAAGAAAGGACTTTTAAGATCATAATTCTCATTAAAATTTAATGGATATATTTTAGAAATGGTTACATAAATCAAGCTATCAACACAATATTTCAGAAATTATCTTACAATCTTTTATCTAAGGTAAGAAAAGGGAGGGTATGATAAAATATATATACATATGTAATAATAATAATAATAAACTGCTTATTTAGGGTGACCCCGGGTAATTAGCGATCACTCTGTTTCTGGGGTAAATAATGATCACCTAAGTTTTATTTTTTTTAAAAATTTTTTCTTTAAATTTGAGACAAGGACAAGAATGCTTGTACACTTTACTTAAGTATAACTAAATTTACTTAATAATAGCTTTTTGTTTTATCTAACAAAATAATTATCTTTTAAACTGCTTTCTGTATTTTCCATTTCAAAGATGGGTTTCAAAATGTGCACATTTCTGCAAAGATCCTCCTCCTTCTCTTAATAATAAATATTTAGAGTTACTTTCTTTTTCCTTGATATAAAAATAGCGCTTTTGTTTAATTGCTTCACATCTACTGTAAACATTATTATTTATTATAGGAAACTATATCAAATGTTGCCCCCTACAGAGGGGGTAATTATTGATCACTGGGGTAATTCCTGATCATTGTCATTTCTTCTTATGGATGGTGTTTTCCGTAGAAATGTAAACAATAACAATCTCGAGCTGTATGCCTGCTCTAGTTCTGGTTAGAAAGTTTGCAGCTGCTTACTACATGTTACCTGTGAGGCGATATTTTCAAGCGGATAATTTTGTTTTCAATGAAAGAAATAAATTAGATAATTTCTGAGCTCAAATCTGCCGTATTTCATAAGATATTAATGTTATTATGTGATTCTGGTGAGTTTAAAGTGAAAATTTGTTTTGGTTATTTAGAGATATATTGTTAAAAAAGGTGACATGGTTGCTAGATTTTGAATAACTCGCTTTTTTGGCAGTCTTGATTTGGTTTCTGTCCATTTGTTTATAACCGTTTGCTCGTGTTGCAAGCTGTGCACCATCTTAGGTTAGTGTTAGCATATTGTTCGAGGAGCAAGATTAAGTTTAGTAATAAGTATTCAAATACCACGTTTGCAAGAATCTCAGCACAATGATCACGTAGTGAGCCAAATGGCTTTAAAATACACCGGAACAAGTAACCCGGAAGTATAAACGGCATACAGCCTGCAGCGCTCCGCAGTGTCGAAAACACCATCCATAAATAGTATAAAAAATAGCTCAAAAATAGTTAATTGTCTTTTCTTAAATAACAGTTCATATTTATTAAGTGGAACAACTATAAAATATATTTTAATTGTAATCACAAAATTTGTTTTTAACTGTATACAAGACAAATGTGTTCTGATTTGCACCATTTCTGGTTTGTCTTACCTTGCTTCTATCTTAATTTTATGTGTGTACATTGTTAGAATAACTTTTAAGTTTATAAATTAGCCCAATATAAATATGTTGAGAAATTATAAGCCTAAAAAGGATACTAAGCTTCTAGAAAGCAAAATTAGTGAATTTCTTTTAATGATTTTTCAGTGTGAGAGCGGCTGCCAGAGCTGTTTGACATACCTTACTTAACTTTACACTCTCACTTAATGAAGTTAAAAAATCCAGCAAAAGTAACTCATGTAAAAACTCTATCTTATATTCCAGCAGAACATGAGAATGAGTTGGCTGCTTGCCTAAAATGTATTGTAGGGTGCAAAGATTTTTGGAAAATTTAAAGTGTTAATCTTAATTCTTGCTTTTAAATAAATTGTTTTATTAGCTGCTTAAACATATCATTTTGATCTATTTGTTTGATCTTGAAGTCTTATTTGTTAATTACCATTGTATAATTATTTTTAAACAGCCCCTCTACTATAAAAACTAGTGATCAGTACTATCCCAGAAGTGATCAGGAATTACCCCAGAAATGATCAGGAGAAGGGGTAATTCCCGATCACTAAAAATTTAAAATCCTTCAAATTCTAATTATATTTTCAAACAAAAGAAGGTTGCATAGGACCCATCTCATATAGCCTCAAATTTCCAGTAAATATTAAAATTCTATCTTGAATAGTTTTTTCACGAAATAGATGTTTGCATTTTTTGATCAGGAATTACCCCAGGTCACCCTAATCTAAAATACTTTTTTTCAGTGTTGAAAAACAAGGAAAGAAAAAAAATCTGATCACAAAATAAAGAAAATGTTAAATAAATGAATTCTGTTTTTAAATTTTAAAATAACTAAATCAATCATTAATTACAATAAATGAGTTACTAATATTATTTACTAATATTATTACCGTTTACTACAATAATGAAAATAATTGGATGCATGTAAATGGAACATAGGTGAGTCAAAAAAATAAATAAATAAAAACCAAAACATGGATTTTAGCAAATAAACATCTTAGATACAGATACTTTCTTAAACAAAAATTAAAATTTGCTTTCAAAGCAGAAAATGACCTGGGATAGAAAAACTAAATAATATGAGAACACAGTTAAAAGAAATGTCTATAAAAATAAAGAGCATATGTCTAGCTACAGCAATATGAAAAATATGTCTTATTTATTGATATGCAAAAAATACTTTTTTTAGCTCAAGTAGAAATCTTTATTGCTTTACAAAATAATATACTTGCTTTTTAAGTAAACAAAATTTCGGTATACATTAAGAATGTAGACGAAAAATACCCTTGCATGTATCCATATAATATATATAATAGAATCCTAATATATAAAAGTTTTGTAATTGATTTAAATTATTATATATCTTAGAATGATGAACAACACAAATGTATGAACAATAAAACAGGTTTTTCAATGTTAATCAATAAAACATTTCTGATTACTTTGAATTTAAAAGTTTGAAATTATAATTTTTAACTTTTTTTTACGTTACGTTAGCCAAAAAAACACTTTCCTTGAATTGAATAAACTAATTAAGGATAAAATAGTAAAGTAAGATTCATGTCATCAAACTTGAAAAAAAATTAATGAAAACATTTTCACCTTTAACAGAATTTGATTCTCCATATGTATTAAGTTTCCGCCGTTTCATTTCACATATGTCGCTTAACAAGGCTCGTTTCCTAATCATGATGAAACTAAACCAAAGAGAAGAAGAAAAAAATTGTTAAAAAAAACTTTCTATTTGGAAATACATTCTTGGAAGTGGCTATACAGGTACAATGAAAGTTTTGATTACGATTACTTAAAATTACTTAACAATAACTATTTAAGGATATTAACTTACATAATTATTTTTTAAGATGTAAATTGTTAATTCGGATGCATGTAAACTATTTTAAATACTCTATTTTGAGCATAAAATTAATGATAGAATTAGCATGCTTATAACATAAAGAATAAAACATTGCTTTGGTGTAACATAATTAGTAATTGTAATTTCTGAAAACGTAAACAACACATCTATACCGGAACAATTCGCAAGATCAAATAGCAGACAACTAGCAGAAGCAGATAAGACAACAAGACAACAAAATATGAATTGGAATCCGATTCATTGCCAAACAGGAAGTTCCTAAAGGGTAAAATTAGGTTTTACAGCGTGGAGAATCTCAACCAATCAGCGGTGGTGTCACTTAAATTTCATGGTAAAAATAAAAACAAATTTTTCTGGGAAAAGTGAATGATAATTTCTCGAAAATTTTAATGCTCCTATTATACTCATGAAAACTAATATTGACTGAAATTTGTTAAATAAAATGACAAAAATAAATTTATTCTGAATCAACTAATAATCGTTTGGCAACATGACTTAAGCGTTCTTCCAAGTTGAAGTTGTTGCTGTCTGCTTGTTGTCTATCTTGTTTTTATTAGTAAATTCTTCCTAGACGAAGAAATTGTCCATTCTTGATATTTTTAATCAAAAATTGCTCAAAAGAAGAATTTTTGAACTCTAACTTTAAGTAATTACTTTTGCATTTAATTATGACAGAGAGTGATTCAGGAGTTGATACTGGAAGTGAAAGTAATGAAAGCAATTGCATGTCAGTTGGATCTCCTTCCCGTTCAGATGATGACAAGGTAAATAAACTGCAAGTTTTCATTATGAAATCTATTATCTACCAAATTTTTATTCCGAATTAGATTTTCTTTATACTTGTCCCTGTTTGATAATAAATAAAGTTATCTCAAGTGTTCTGTTCTATTGATGCCTTTTTTAAATTTTTACTAACTTGTCAATCATTTCACTGTTCCAATAATAAAATGCATTGCGCGATTTATTGAAAGAATTCACCGGGACGTCGTTGAAGAGTATATATAAACTACTATTTAAGGATAAACTGAACATAAAATATAGTTTTATTAAATTAATTTAAGATGTCATACAAATTTTGTCAAACAAATTTTCATGTTAAAATAAACTATTTACTTTTATTTCAAAGAATTTTAATCAAAGACCTCGTGGTATTTTTTTTCTTTCTATGACTTCTGATAATTTAGAGCTCTGGAACCATTGTTTTTAAAATTAAGTTCTGCAGAAATTACATAAAAAAAGTTATAATTCTTTTTTATTCAAAATTAATCTGCATAAAAAATCACATGTAGAATTAAATATATTTTTTTGTATACATATCGCTGTAAACTGGCCTCTGCACTATAAATAAAACTGTTAAGTTAAATACGTTCGTACCGTCTGTAAAAGAAATGAATAAGCAAAAAATTGGATGATGAGTGTTAAGTGGAAAATCTTATTTCCTCATTTAAATTTGTGAAGTTAAATTATTTTCCAATAATATATTAACAAATGTTTTAATTTTCTCTTATAGGATTGCTAAATAGTGTATAATATTTTATTTTTGGATATCCTAAACTTCAAAAGCAAATAATGCTTCATTTCTCAATTGCTTCCTTATCATTCCCTCCTTGTTAGGGAATAAAACTTTTGTAATTTATGAACTTATTTTTTCCCCATGCATTAATAAATATTGAGCTAGTTTAAGATTATATATTGTCATTTCAATTTTATTTATTGTTATAAACTAAGCTAATAATCTCCTTTTCTTATTTCTTAAATTATGATTCCTCACTATTTTATTTTTATTTTATAACCGTCGTTGAACAGCCACCCCAATTTCATGGGTTTACAACTACTAATGTTCAACTCCGTAGCCTTGTAATTTTGAACCAATCCAGAAGACAAGGAAACTCCTGGATCAGTACCCCCAGAGGTATTGATTTGTTATGGGAACATGGAAGACTTTGAGACTCGACAGATTTAACGTGCATCAGTCACCATTTACTACACAGGGAGTCTTCGGTTGGCGAGGATCGAACCCACGACCTCTTGGACATGGGCCCAGCGCCCTACCGACCAAGCTATCCCGGCCCATTCCTCAATATAAGAAAATGACACTTTCAGTAATCAGTAGCGTAGCTAAGAAATTAGAGGCCCCAGTTCAAGTCTAAATGAGGTCCCTGTCTAAGATTGCCAAACAGAAAATCAAGAGTAATTAAAATAAAAATTATTTAGTTTTATAAAGGGATTGTAATAAAGTTTTTAAAATTACAATAGCTAAATATTGTTTATTTATACTTTTAGTAACAATTAAATAGTAAACCAAATAAGTGTTTAACAATTTGAAGTTAAAGGAAAATTAAAAGATAGCAAACAATAATTTTATTTCAAATATTTCTTATTTGTTATTTTCAACTGCATTTAAAATTAAACTATCTATGATGCATTCTAATTCATATCTCTTATTGGTAGGATATTAATGACTTTGTGGAAAAGCCTCATCCTTTATATCATCCTTCTGGTATGTTTAATATAAAAGATCTACAGGAATCATCTATGTCTGAATTAGATCAGGCTACTTGCAGCTATGGTTTTAGTGATTATCGACAACAGGAACAAGTTCGTAAAATGAAAGTGCAACATAAAAGTCATGTAAAATGGAAATCACAATTAGTATCAAGAAATTTTTTAGGTATATATATTTTATATTATCTGAACTTAAAATATTTGCATATTTCTCAGCAAAATTACCTGGAAAATTAACCATTTTCCTGTTTTTACTATATGTAAAATTAAGATATATTTTTTTTAATTTTGTTTTAGATGAAAGCCTTTATTGTATGTAAAATTAATTAATAGTTTGATTAATTTGTAATTTCTGTGTGACTAAAAGTAACCTACTTTTTATTGGAAACATTCATATTTATATAAACTAAGAGTTTTTTGCTATTAAAGTTCCTTACTAAAATATAATTTTTTTAAAACATTTCCCCTCTTTTTTTTTTCAACTGACTTATTGCATGTTTATAAAATATGACAAGTATTCAATGTTTATTAAATTCAGAAATTATATACCTTTTTATGAATATTTAAATTCATAATAAATTTGAACATTTGAATTAAAATCAGCCTTGGATTGTTTAATGCTGTAGAATTGATATTATTAAAATAACAGTTGCATGAATAACTTTTATGGGGCACAAAGCCAAAGAATCATTACAAAATGTGGTTAATTTATTAACTTTTAATTCTTTCTGATTTTTTTAAATATTAAAACAATAATTAAAAAATTATATGTGCACAGATAGACTCTTGAAAATAGAATAATTATTGTACTCAAAACAAAAGTCTTATCAACAAGAATTGTAAGCATCATTATGTGTGCACAACTGTGCTGTAAACAATGATAACAGTTAGAAAAGAAATATAAATTTTATTTTATGAATTTTGCACATAAAATTTTCAAATCTAATCTGAAATGAACTTGCAAGCATTATTAAATACTTAAACTTTTCCTTCATAGGGGAAAGGAGGTTAAGAGCAGCTGCTAGTGCAAATGCTTTGGAAACAGGTATGTACTTGTTGATTTAAATAACACTAATAACTTTTTGCTTTTTTTTCAATGTGAAATCGGTAAGAGAATGATTTCTGTATACTAATTAATATTTCTTCTAAACTTTTGAATGTATCAAATACTCGTAACTCGATATCTAATTATATACATATTGATCAATTTTATTATTTGAAACAACCAAATTTTATTTTTTTATTTTTTAAAGTTCCTCAAATCATAAATGTTTTTACTACTAACTCTTATCCCTTATTAAATTTTTATTTTCTTTTTAGTGAGAATTTTGTAAAATGTTTAAATTAATTATATTATATATTTTCTTTTTAGTTGTCTATTTATTTAGTTTATTTGCTTGTGAACTTTTAAACAGTGCTTATTTTATTTGCTTAACAAAATATTAGCAATATTCTCTTTTAATCCTGCTGCCAAAGTCTAAGTAAAAAGAAAGGTTTAGATAAATTTAAGATAATTTTGGACAAATTGACTTGATAGTAGTTTTGAACAAAACCTTGCCAACCTCTTGTAACTTCCTTCCATTAGTTTTTATTTTTTCAATCAATATGGCTTTCTTAACTTTCTTCTCTTTTTTTTTTCAAAAAATTTATATATGTATAATATACAGTGAAAAAAAATATCTTTCCTGATGTGACAACTTACCTGATATTGTTTTTGTATTTTATGAGAAAAATAGAAAAAATATTGTAATGTTTTGTAATAATTAGCTAGTGGAAATTTATATTTTGGTCTTGAATACCATCAATTTAATATATTTATATATTGATCAACTAACATATTTTTATTTTATTTTTTTTTATCAAATATCGTGTCCTGTTAGATGTTTATCGCATGCATATATTAGATGTTTCTAGCACTATAACATGGCATAGTGCCATGTTATCATCAATATTCTCTATGATGGCAGCATTTGGCAAACATATATATATATATATATATTTCCTATTCTTTTATCTTCCATTCAAATGAAAATTTTTGTGTCATTTTTAAATTTAATGATATTAAATTCAAAATAAAATATGTATACTAACTATTTAATTTTTGCAGTGAGAAATTTATTAGACAATAATGTTGATCCATGTGGAGCTGATGGAAGACAAAGAACTGCTTTACACTATGCTGCTGCTGGCGGGCATATAGAAATTGGTATTTTATTTTCATAATGATTTTTATTTGCATAAAATTTGTAGCAAAACTTTTAATTTGTTAAAAGGGTTTTTTGGTATTCTTTTATTTTAGTAAGTTTGCCCGGTTGATTAAGTCACCTTTAAAATTCCAATGCTTTTGCTTTTTGTCCAAAAATATCAGAGTTAGCGTAAATTTCAAAATATTTTTGAGTTTATATTAAAATTTTGATTTGGAAATCTTTCTTAGTACATATATTGAAGAATAGATTATCAAAAATTTTTAGAAAACTATGCAATAATCTTTAGATTTAAAAATAATGTTTATTATTTGTGTTAGGTTTTCAAAAATTTAACTGTCTTGCTGCAAATACCGAATGATATTTTTTATATACTGATTAGGCCTTACTCCAAATTTTAATCAAAACATATCTCAGAATTTAAAATATAGGTACTAATGTCGGGATTACTTAGGAATTTTGTACTGATAATTAAAAATTCTTGAGATTTGGATAAACACTAAATATGCTTTCAAAGTTAAATAAAATTGAGCATTAATCTTGTTTTATTTCATTTACTTTTACTATAGAGAAATGAAATATTTAAGAAAAGAGATTAATTTTATTTTTTATACATATATTTTTTAATTCATTTTTATTAATTGTTTATTCTGTTCAATAGATTATTATATTTGCATGTAGCGTATGAGTTTAATTGACTGCTGATGCACAAATTTATGCATTTTTTTCCCAATGAGAAAATTAATGATCTTTAACATTGAGATGTTGTGAGTTTGTTATCATTTAGTAAAAAATTTTAAATGTATCATATTTTATTGTTTTCCTCATTCATAAATTTTTTCTTTGCTTTATCTAAAAAATTTATTTTCAGAAAAGTACATTTTGTACCATTAAATTAAAAAAATATGTAAGTAATAATAAATAACTATTTGACTGACATTTTTGTTTGCGTTTTTAGCCAAGCTTTTAATTGAGAGAGGGGCTGATCCTAATCAAAGAGATTCTGTTGGAAATACTCCACTTCATCTTGGTTAGTTTTTATTTTTTTCTCTACAGATAGAAAACTTATTGGTTATTGGTGTTAGCTGATTTTTTTATGCTTATGTTTATTTTTAGTTATAAAATTTATGACATGTTAATAACTATTTGAATGTTATACTCAGTATTGTAGTTGTCCTGATATTTCTAATTTCCCGGATAAAAAATATTATATTCTGATGTTCCTGATACTTTTTTTTTTCTTTGTTCAGAACTTGCTATTTTGAAAATTTTAAAAAAATCATCTGATTCTTTTTAATATTACTTTCACGAGGGAAAAAAAATTAGAAAAACTGGATTTTTTAATATCAAAACTTGTAGTTCAATAAGTGATATCAACAATGTTTTCCAGACAAATAGGAGTTAGTGTTAAGAACAGAAACGCTTCTTTATCTTCCTCTTTTCCTCAGCTGAATGAATTATTTGCTAAATTAGTATTGGGACAAGATTTTCATAATCAATCCCTCATTTTTTAGAGAACTGTTTTTTATTTTTGTTAATTACCATTTATCACCAGCAGCAGGCACTTGTCACTGAGTTAATCTACAGAGGTGTCTCACTCATGGGAGCAAATTTTTAAATCTTTCTTCTACATTTAAGATTATCTCTGTCTTCTTTTTAATATTGCACTATAGAGAGTTATTCGTGATTCAAACATCAATACCAGTGGTCACATTTATACTAGATCAGTACAACTACTTGCATATGCTGATGATGTTGACGTTATTGTTCGTTCCCTTCCTGCCCTGAAAGATCCATTTCTTCCTCTTGTGGTGTCTGCAAGGGCTTAATTGTAAATGTAGAGAAAACAAAATCTATGTTATTCTCAAGAAACAAACTCCCAGACCCCTATCTTGAAATAAATTCTTATAGATTTGAAACTGTAAGGAGTTTTACTTACTTAGGATCAATTATTACCATTGACAACAGAATGACTCCTGAAATAAAAAACTGACCATTTGGCAAATAGGGCTGTCTATGGACTGAGAAGATTTATTAAATCTGGGTTTCTAGAAAAACGAAGTTCATAATCTACAAAACTCTTGTCTGGCCAGTCTTGACATACGCTTCTGAAGCTTGGACAATGACAAAACTGAAGGAAAATTGTACCACAATATTTGAGAGAAGGATTTTGAAAGATTCTTGGTGATATAAATGAAAACAATAATTGGAGAAGGAGATTTAACTTTGAACTGTACAAGATTTACAAACAACCTGATATTATTAAATGCATAAAAATAAATAAAATGAATTGGATGCCTCACTTGATTCGAATGAGTGATGACAATATGATAAAAAAGATGCTGCTTTTTAGACCCACTGGAATAAGAAAGTGGGGAAGGCCGCAGTTGAGATGGGCTGACTCAGTGAAGTCTGATTTTCTTGCAATTAATAAAAAGAATTGGAGATCAAAGATAAATTGAAAGTCAACATGGAGAAATCTTCAGAGGAAGGCATTGGCTCACATTGGACTGTCTGGCCGATGATCTACATTTTGATTTTTTTTTTCTTCCTGAAAGAATCTATCCATGCACTTACAGAACTCCTAAATGTGCCTGAGTTAAATACTGCTGTAAGTATTCTGTTGTGGCTCTTTTCTATGAAATATTGTATGTTTCTTATCTCTCTCAAATTATCTATTGTTTTGTACCTAGAATGATCCGTGATTATAGAAGTTGCTTAAGCAACTTAACTATTTGTTCTATGACATTTCTAATAGTGATTGCTTGACCAATTTAAGTTGCAGTAAATTAAGATTTCCTAACAAAGAAACAAAAAAATGTTATATAGCCAAATAGTATCCGTTCTCTATTTCAATTAGAATAAAAGTTCTAAAGTTAACTTTTTTAAAATCTCTTGTTGCTTTTAATATGAAAAACAATATGTTTGTGCTTATAGAAAAACTATGATTAAAGCTCTGCTAGTTACAAGTTTGAAAGAAAAATTGTTGTTTTAAATGTTTCTTACTATAAAAAGTTGGTTTTTTTTTTTATTATTTTATATTATAAAATTGAAAGATGTCATGACTGTAAAATAATTAGTTTTTCCCAGGCAAAAAAATGATTTCTGTCAATGAATTAAAAAGGGATTATACCATCAATTTAGTGTTTGCAGCAATCAGAACAGGTAGAAATTTCAGTTCGTTTCTGCTTAGTGCATGTATCCATGAAGAAAAGATTGGATTTCAGGTTAATTGCTAGATTATTTATGCATACAAAACAGAGTAAGGAAAAATACAAAGCCTAGTTTACTACAACATCATCAGCCAAACAGTATTATTGCATTAAAGCATTGTGATACTGGACCACTGGCAAAATGAACAAAATTATAAATGTACCAGTAAAAGTTATGGTCTTGAAATCTTTTTTTATACACTCTTGGAACAGTTGCTAAATTTTTTTAGTTTTTATCTTTGCATTATGTATTGGTGATGTATTTAAATTTAGTTTTGATTTTTATTTTAAATTGCTTGAATTTATAATTATATTCATGTAGTATCTTGAATATTTAATCTAAAAACTGAACTTATTTTTTAGCCGCCTGTACTACACAAATTGGAATGGTCACTTTGTTACTTAGAGCAGGTAAATTTACTTTGACATTTATTTATTATTTTTTTTAATGTCAATAGTAAATAAACTATTGTCTACTTTTATTTTTGATTAAAACTTTAAAATCTGTCAAATTTTTAAAAATCTGTCAAATTTTTAAAAATCTTCTGATATTAATTAAATTTGGGGCTTAGGCAAAATATTAGGATGGTGTAAAATTGATATTTAAAAAAAAATTATTATATATATATATATATATAATTTTTTTTTTTTTTGCTGTGTTATTATCAAGTATTAATATATAGCAATTACAATTATATTTGTAAATACTCTTGATTAATTTATTATGTGTAGAACTTCTGATATGAAAATTTTGTTCTATTTATAAGTTTAGAACCATTAATTAGAAATAAAAGGTATTTCACATCAGAAGCCAAAAATTATGCTATTTACTAATTTTTTCTTATTATTGGAGTAGTGTATGTATTTTAACTTTCAGATTTTGAAACAGTTTACTAAAATATAAATACTGAATGATGAGAATCTAGAGAGATTAAGCATGTGTAAGCACTAAAAAACAATATTGCTACACTTATGAGTAAAGTAGCTATAAACTACTTTCTATATTTATTATTGTTGTTTAAATGTTATAACTAATTTTCTGATTTTTTTTAAATGGTGTTCAATTATTGTCAATTATATTTTGCTTAAGTGTAAGGTTAATAGTTTTTTTTTGTCGAAAAAATTTGGTTACCAATTCCCATTAGACTTTAAAATTTTGCTTGCTTGATATATA
Organism: Parasteatoda lunata; assembly: GCA_949128135.1. Taxonomy (NCBI): domain Eukaryota; kingdom Metazoa; phylum Arthropoda; class Arachnida; order Araneae; family Theridiidae; genus Parasteatoda; species Parasteatoda lunata. The sequence continues at coordinate 44,704,675 of OX421978.1, read as the reverse complement.
TATATATATATTAGCAAGGGGCCAATACAAAATGAGAAAGTTTTTTAGAACTTCTAAATAAATAGTAACAATACTTTTCAGGTTGACAGTAAATGTTACCCAAATATAAAAATGACTCAAATAACATAATTAAACTGCAGTTCTCTATCAACCGCACTGACTTTGTGGGTGTTAACAAGGAAATTTACAGTAATTAGAAATTTCTTATTATAAATTTTAAGTAATAAGTATTCTTATTAGAAATTATACGTAATAACTTATACTTCTTGCATCATTTATTTAAATATTTGCTAAGAGATTGAAATTTCAAAAGCTAAGCTAACAATAATTGATTAATTGTTTATTAGCTCCAATGCTGCAGAATTTTTTTTTTTTGTTTTTTTTTTTTTTTTTTTTGCGAACAATAAATATTTAAGTGCATATTTTGTGCTTATAAGTATTTGTATCTGAAAATTATTTTAAAGCATTTTAAGATTGATCTGTTGTATACTAATATGTCCATATTTAAAAGGTAAGTTTAAAGATGTGTGCATTGATCTATATATCATAAAATTCAATAAAAGCCCCTGGTTTCAATTTTGCAGTGCTAAGATCTTTGACTGTGTATGTATGTGCATCAGATAGACGATTACCTATATAATGTGAAAGACGTGAGTATGCATAACCAGAGCCTGATTTAGAAATGAGGGGGTGCTAAGAACAAAACTGTCAGGGGCCTTTTAGTTGCTACTTAAAATGAAATTTACATATTGTTTAAGTAACAAGGATGAAATGTTTTTCAATTATTTAATAACATAAGTAAACTAAATGTTTTAGTAAATTTGAGCTTGTATTTATTTCAATCTTTGATAACTCAAATGCTAATAGACAATTCTTAAGGAAAAACACACAAAAAAATTAATTACAGCATTTAGGGGGCCCTAGGCAGGCCTTATGATAAATCAGGTCCTGTGCAAAACTTTTTATAATCTTTCAATAACTCAAAATACGAACAGTTATTACCTATCATTTTGCTTTTTACGTATAAAAATAATATTGATTACAAATGAATGTTCGTTATATTGGGGTATTTCATTTTATCTAAACTTTGTTATTTTTTTAGGTACTGATATCAATGCCTTAGATTATTCTGGTCGCACTCCATTTCATCTTGCCCAATCTAAACTACAGCTTCTTCAGCGAAATGCAGAATACTCTTCACATGAGTTGAAGACAGAAGTTATTAAGGTAAATCATTTTATTGCATTTGTATATTGATGCAAAATTATAGTTTTCTCCCCCACTTGCATTATAAAAAATTTAAAAAAATCAACAATTTGATAACAAGTTGAGAATCTTTTTACTTACTTGTATAAAACTCTAAGTTTAATCCTTCTTAACTGCACCTGATTTAATTTTAAGCTTCAGAAACTTGCATTCGCGAAACTCTTCATATAATCAATCCTTTATCTTTTATATGTCAACACTTTAAGGATTTGTCATTAGTATATTCAATTTTATAAGTATAAAAACATACATAACACACATAACAAAACATTTTATAAGTATATAAACATATTGTCATTGTAATTATTTAAGAGCCTTAAAATGGCATAATTTTTGTTTGAAAAATTATATTTTAATTTGTTTGTTTCTTTACGTTCTAAACATGCTCTTCCACTATTTAAGCTTTTTAATTACTCAATATTTTTTTGTTAAAACAAATTAAAGTTTATTCAGTATTTACAACTGATATGATATTCATTTTAAAAAGGTTTTGTAATGATTTTTATATATTTTGCTGGATTAATTTATTACAGGAATTATCCTATTAGTCAAGATTTACAAATTTTCCTATGGTCAATTCAATCTACTGAAATTTTTTAACTAATAAAACGTGGGATGATATTATTAGAGAAACAATGAACAATATATGCTATAAACAATAGGAAAAACTTAGAAACTAATAAAATTTACAGACAAAATTAAATTTTCATTTGATTTTTTTTCCTGGTATATTTAGTGTTTTATATATTTATGAAAGTAAAATAATTATTACTCATGAAACCATTTATAATTTTTTTCTTATAGGTATTAGAAATGATGCAGGTTTACTTACAAAGGTTTGGAAGAACTAGTGACATGGGTTTTATTAATGCATTTTCTAACAGACTTCATCATCACCAGACTAGAGAAGAGGTAAGCATTTTAGTAATACAATCTTATTTATTGATAGTTTGAATTGAATTATAGATATATTTTGGTGGCATTACTGTTGGAAAACAAATGCACACTGCCAAAGAAAAAGAAACAGACCACCATAAATAACTTTTGATCTAATGATCAGATTTTCATATGCTAAATAATTAATACAAACAAAAGTTTTGAAATCAGACACAAAAACGTCCTTCATCTGAATAAACATCCGAACTTCCTCTGAATAAACATTTTTTCAATGAATTTTAATTCTGAGCTAAAATATGGTTCCAATTGTTTGGTTGGTAGAACGGTCCAAAGTTTGGACCCTATTATGTTATTTTTATTTCATGCATATTTTGCCATATCTCAAGAACTTTTTAAACAAATTTGGAAATTTTTGCCCACAATTATAAGATTTGTTTATTCAAAGGTAATCCCAAGCAAAAAATAACTTTTTATATTATTTTAATTAAGAATAGTCAGAAAAAGTTTGAACTGTAAGGTATGCAATTTTTACATCATTTTAAAGAATGCATTAGGTATGTTTATCCAGAAAAAATGCGTTTTTGTGTCTAATTTCGTAATTTGAATTGTTGTCTGCTCTAATTAATTAGCAAATATGACGTTATCCCCTCGAACCATTAAGATTTAGTCCTAGAACATAAAAGTTCAATCATTGGATCAAAAGTTATTCAGAGTGGTCTCTTTACAAAAGAATAAAGATGTAAATAAAGATGTAACAAAATAAAATTCGATCTAAAGAACTACTCATTTACTAAATTAAATTTTTTTGTTTTTTTTTCCTCAATTATATTGTGTTTATGCTTGTTAATATTTGGCAAGAAATGAGATCATCTTCTCAAATTGTTGAAACATCTGTTACTTTTTTGTGGGATAAAATTTTATGTATATAGATTTTGCCAGTATATCCACCCTAAGCTTTACCATATGCCTTTTTTTTTTTTCCTTTCCATTTTAGACTGATATATAAACTATTTAAAAAGGCATACTCACGTTTAACATATGACAGCAGTATTCTCTGTAAATATTGCCTTTTTTTATTTTGTTTTAATATTTTATTTTTTGAAAAAGGGGGCTTACAGTTTCTCCTGTTATATATGAAATATTTCCTTTCTTCCTTTTGCAGTAATTGATTCAATTGCTCTTAATATACATATTATATATCAGTGGTTACCAACTGGCGGCCCACAAAGCCTTTTTTTGTGGCCCGCAAACCAAATTTTACATAGCAAAATACAAAATTTTATTGAAATCTATCAAATAGATCCTCAGAAATCGAAATTTTTACAGAGAGAATTTTTAAAGTTCAATTTTTCAGGAACTATTTGACTGACAGCCATATAAAATGATGCAAAAAATTATATACTTCAAAAATTTTTCAACTACAGTCGGACTTCTATTTAACGAAATTCCATTTTACAGATTTCTCTATTTTGCGAATTTTTTCGTGGAACCAAGAACATTTTGGAAATTTCTTTGTTAAATAACTTCCAAATAGCAAAGTGAATTTTCTATTTAACGAATTTTTTTTTGAGATATACTTTCCCTATTTCCCAAAATATTTGAGAAAATTATAAACTTGTTAAAGCATTTTATAGGGGAAATGACACCTTGAACTGATTTTTGCATCCCCTTAACTTATAGAGAAAGCAGTAAAATTCCTTTCCCTTTTTGTTTGCATTTCATACAGGAAATGAAACACCTCTAGAAAAGGGGGAAAAGGGTCAAATTCCTTGAATAGGAAATGAGCAGAGAAGATGGAGGGAATGGGTCATCAAAGTGTGTGGTCCCTTATTGACATGTCCCATACTTCATAGTGTCTTTATTCCCACCCCCACTGTTCACTTCCCTTCTAGAAAACTTTCAACATTCCCGTTGTTCACTGAGTAGAGTTCCGTTCTTGAAGTCGCCTCCTGTTTTTACATTGCTGATCAGAGTGCTGCTTGTTGCTTTTCTTGTGGCTGCCAAATGTCGAAGCTAAAGTGCTTGCCCATTAAAGATTGGTAAAATTTGGTATTCCTTCAAGCAGCTTATCAACGATAATAAGAAACCGTAATAAGATTAAAAACAATGATTTACCAAATCCTTGTTCAAAACGTTTAAAAACAGGCGTCTATGAAGATGTGAATGAGGCAGTTTTGAAGTGGATACACGCAATGCGAGATTAAAAAAAAAAAAAACGTACCGATCTCTGGACCTTTAATAACAGAGAAAGCAATGCAATTTGCAAAGACATTAGGACACGATGAATTTCAAGGAAGTCGTTTTGTTTTGTACAGCTTGATAAAAATCTGACAGTAATATTTAACGTTCCTTCAAACATAAAAGAGTCCTATATTAAAATTTTAATAAAGTTCCGGCCCACCATTTGATTGGTGTTTTTAATTTCGGCCCATGGCCTCATGTAAGTTGGAAGCCCCTATTATGTATCCTCATTCCACAGTACAGTCGATTCTTTTTAATAGAAATTGGCAGAACTATTATTATTATTTTATATTAACTGAATTTCATCATGGTTCTGATACATCATTTATTACCTACTGACAATACATATTATTTTATACATCAATGTGTGTAGACAATACAATTATGTACCATGCAAAATAAGCTTTAAGATTTCTACTAAATTTTTAACTATTTTATTTCTAGCTGAAATAGTGCATAGTTTAATTTTTCAATCACTTTATACACATGCTTATTATGTGTGCTTACATCTGCATTTCCAGTTTCCTGTCCCGTTAAGTGGTAATCAGTTTGAGAATCTCTTGTTAAGTATGCATACCATTTTTAAAAAAGAGCTTAAAAGTGCTTTTTTTGTTCAGTGTTTTAAAAAGTGCTTAATTTTCTATATTTTGAAAAGAGATTTTTTCTTTGCCTTGTCGATTGTTGTTCTAAATTACAAAAAAAATGCATGATTTTCACAATTTTCTCTGCCATCTTTATCAGAAACTAGTTATTTTATCATGATTTTGTAAAGTTTTTGAAAATGTTTTTGAATTTTATTAATTTTATGTTTATAATTTATGAACATTAAACAATAGAAAAATTAATTGTTATTACAGCACAGATCTTAATTATGAATTTTTTTTTTTTTTTGGAAATTGATAAAAAACATTTTTGAGGTCTTCAAAGGTGCTTATTTTTTGTTGAAAAATCTGGCTATGCACCCTGTCATGCAATATACATTATACATAAAATGCAAAAAAACATTAGTAAATATTCTTGATAAAATGAATGTCAAAAATGTGATATTTCTTTTTTTTCCCCTTCTCATTAATATTTATTACATATTGCTTTGCAGGTTGATACTGATGTAAAAGATTTGCTATCCAATCTTTCTCATTTGAGCTTGCAACCAGCTTAACTCCTGTTGTGATGCATTTTCTCTCAATAATTCCATCTGTAAAATCAAGTTTTGATAAAGAGTATTTTTTAAACTGGACGACTACATTTGGTGCATTATGTGATTGAAAAACTTTTTTTATTTGTAATAAAACAATTTTTTCCCCATTATATGATGGAGATACTTTTTTTTGTGCATTACAGTGTAGTAACTTTAGATATTATGGATGTTATATTGTCTGTACATTTTCATATTTCTTAGTTTAGTTTGTATGAGCTTACAGTGGTTTTTTATTATTAAAAAAAAAGCTATTGATACTGCCGTTTAAGAATTTATGTGTTTCTGTGTGTTGTCTTTCAGCAGATTTTATAGTTCATAACTGACTATCTCATTTTTCTGTACCTTATTCACTCTTTGTATGTATTTTATTTTTCTGAATTATTGGAAAGTTATTTTCAACCTTTATTAGAGCAAATTCAATTTCTCATACCAATGGGAAAAATCAACCTTTATTTTATTATATTTATTTTCCCAAATTTCTTGAATTGTGTGGTAAAAATATATTTAAAATCTTGTATATAATTTCATGTGTAATTGTTGCAGAGACACATAAAGAATGTCTGTATTTCTGTGGTTGGTCCTTCAGCAGATTTTATAGTTCATAACTGAATGTGTCATTTTTTTCTGTCATTCTTCTTCAGTGTTTGTATAAATTTTATTTTTTTCCAATCAAATATTGGAAAGTCGTTTTCCCTTTATAGACAAAATTCATTTTCTCATACCAATGAGAAAAATTAACCGTTATTTTATTATATTTGTTTTCCCAAATTTCTTGAATTATGTTGTACAAATATATTTTCACTCTTGTATACAATTTCATGTATAATTGTTGCAGAAACACATAAAGAATTTGTGTATTTCTGTGGGTTGACCTTCATCAGATTTTATAGTTCATAACTGAACGTTTTATTTTTTCCAATCAAATACTGGAAAGTTTTTTTTTTTCCCTTTATTGACCAAACTCATTCTCTCATACCAATGGGAAAATTAACCATTATTTTAGAATATTTATTTTCCTAAATTTCTTGAATTATATTGTATTAAAATTCACTCTTGTATATAATTCCATGTATAATTGTTGCAGAAACATATAAAGAACATATGTATTTCTGTGGGTTATCCTTCAGCAAATTTTATTGTTCATAACTGAACTTTTTACTTTTTTTCAATCAAATATTGGAAAGTTGTTTTCACCCTTTATTGACCAAATTCATTTTCTCATACCAATGGGAAAAATTAACCATTATTTTAGTTTATTTTCCTTAATTTCTTGAATTATATTGTATTAATATGTTTGCACTCTTGTATATAATTTCATGTATAATTGTTGCAGAAACACTTAAGGAATATATGTATTTCTGTGGGTTGTCCTTCAGCAGATTTTATTGTTCATAACTGAACTTTTTATTTTTTCCATCAAATATTGGAAAGTTGTTTTCACCCTCTACTGACCAAATTCATTTTCTCACACCAATAGGAAAAATTAACCATTATTTTAGTATTTTTATTTCATTAAATTATACTGTAAAAATATTTTTTCACTCTTGTTTTTAATTTATGTTTTTATTGCTATATGTTTTTGTATAGTTGTGCAATTAATTCTTTGTTACGTCAATAAATACCTTTTGCTTGTGCATATTTAAGGTGTCTTTTTTAGTCAGTAAATCCTTTCACTATTTACTTCACTAAATTCATAAAATAGATTTAATAAATTTATAACATCAGTGCAGAAATATAAATAATTTCACTTTTTTTCTAGTTTTATGTTCTTCTTTTACTCTTGAAAAAGTTTATAAATTAAGGCTTTGTAGTATCAGTGTATATTTAAGATTTAATTTCATATTTTCTGGATTATAAATAAATCATAGAGTCTTATACTTCATATAAAGATTTAATGATGGGAAGAGTGGATACACGACAGTGTCATTTTAATTAGTTGGGGGGGGGGGGGGGGAAACTAAATGCTTAATTCAAAAAAGAATTCTAACTGAAAAAAATTAGTTTAGAACATATTTTTTGTATTTGTTTAGTAATAAATTCATTTTATTTTAATAAACAATTAACTTAATTTAAAAAAATTCAAACTTGTGTGCCTGTTAACATTAACTGAAAATTTTTTAATACCTGCAACTTTTAATGCTAATTTTAATTGAGGGTTACACCTAATTCAGAACACACTGAATCATAGAGAACCTTAACATGGTTTATTAGTATCCTTTCTGACACTTAGCAGAACTTGACAGACTCATGAACTGGTTTTAAGCACACAATAAATTCCATTTCTGTCAGATTGCTTTTTGAGTCCATCGTAGCACTGTTGATCAGCTTTTCTACCTGAACCAACCCATAATTAATAGTTTTCAAGATGAACCTCATCGTAAAACTGTGGCAGCGTTTTTAGACCTCTCAGCTGCTTTTGACAGAGTATGGCTCCAAAAATTGGTTTACATTCTCCATCGTACTGGAATCAATGGCAATGCACTTATTTGGATTAACGACTTTTTAAAAGAAAGAAGATTTTCTGTAATATATAATGGAGTGTTCTCAGAACAACATTAGTTGTGGGCAGGGTTCGGTTCTTAATCGGCTAATTTTCTTGATTTATATGAATACCATTAATTCATCCTTCCTGACACGAATATCGCATGTTATAACGATGATATCGCTATCTGGCACAGAAACATAAATGTATCTGGATATGACTTTGGAGAACATTTTTACTTGGGCAGAAAAGCTAAAACTGACTATCAATGCGGATAAGACTAGTTAATGCATTTTTTCAACTGACAAACGACATAGAAGCGCATCCAAAGTTAACATCAAAATCAGGAACTCTCATATCAAGAAGTATGATTTCCCAACTTATCTAGGTATTAAATTAGATACTGAATTTCGCTTCACTTAGTACATTGAACATACTGCTAATAGAGCTATTAGGAAACTAAATATTCTTCGGAAATTGTGTGATACTACTTGGGGCTCAATACCACTAACACTGCGAAGACTGTCCGCAGTACTAGAATATGCTGCCCCGATTCGGGTCCCAACCTCGACTACAGTCAAGCAGAAACTTGACTGCGTTCAACACAGGCATTCTAAAATAATTATTGCCGCTGTTTCTTCCACCAACAACGAGAAAGCTGTGCAGGAATGTGGTTTAGCACCTCTAGAGAGTAGGTGCAACCTGGCCACCATCAACAAGATACATTGTAGCAACTCTGATAATATCTCAAAATTTTTTTTCAACAACTGTTCTGAATTGTTCTAAGCCATTTAAATCGGACTATTTTTTTTTTTTTTTTTTTTTTTTAGTTATCAAATACGATACACTATAAAATTCAACTTTTTTTTTCGCGCATGTGCAGTATAAAAGAACTACTTGTATCTTGCACAGTTTCTAACGAATTTTTCTCAAATTTCAAAGGAATAATTTTGTAATTAATTTTAAATTGATCCCATTTTTTAAAAATATTTTCGAAGTTATAGCATCAAAAAAACTTGAGTTTAAAATGTTTTTTTGTAAAAATGTTCATATTTCCATAGACATTTACGCTACGTTTGAAAAATTTTGTGAAAATATAACCAAAATAATTGTTACAAGTTACGAACTTATGGCTACGTATTTTTGGCATAGGATGTTCAAAAACACTATTTTCAGTTGGTAATTTATTGTTCGTCCCTCAAACATCTAAAGTATTTTAACTTTATTGATATGTATGAGGAATTACATGAAATAAGCAGTTTTGAAATTATAATACGATTTTTTATTAAAATGATTTTTAAAGAAATATCAAAATTAAATTAGTTCTTTCTATTTTTATTTTATTCTTTCATTTCTTTGTTTTACCCTCTTCATTTTTTCATTGTTTTGTTTTACCCTCTGCATATACATACTCCTCCAAAGATAATTTAATAGTTTTATGTAAAATATATATCTTTAAGATTATTATTTCATGTAATTCTGGTCAAAAAATTTTAATTACAAAAGAAAAAAAATGAATGAGTGAAATCATCCGAATAGTTTCTTCGTAAAAACGTTTGAAAATCAATGTATTTTTAAATTTTCATTTTCTGCTTCTGTCAGATTATCTTATCCTTTATTACATAAGTGAAACGATTCATTAACACATTTTTATTTTTTTTAACATCCTACCTTCTATGATAAAAAATGATGTGTAAAAATTAATAAATAATAAATCAGTCATATACAAAAAGTGTAAAATATTTAAATAAACCAAATGAAAATTGAAATAAAAATTGCGCAGGCCATGGTTTTTACATTATCGTTCAAATTCACTTTTAGTTTTGTATAGTTTATTTTATGAACAATTTTATTCAAAATATAGATAAATACACGAAAATAATTGTTATATTTGATTTTATTTAATACGTGAACTATTGATTGATTCACTTACCAAAAAAAAGTAAGTTTTTTTTTTTTTTTTTTTTTTTTCATTCTGGAGAGAACCTTAGCGGTATTTCTCCTTATTAACATAACCGACCTTCCCATTTTAATTTATTCCCATTTACCAAGGCATATTTATAAATTTTGCCTTGGTAACTGATCAAGAGCAGAGTTATATCTGATAAGCACTGTTGCTGTATCAATAGATATTTTTTTCTTCCTTTTATTATCATAAGGTAGACCTCTAATCATTGACTGATTTAAAGGCTAAAAATACAATTGATAATATTTTTACAAAGAGATATCTAATCAAAGATATCATTTAACATTACTTTTCCTTCGTTTCCAGCTACCTTTTGTGATTTTTATACTAAAAATTGAATTGAGAAGAAGAGTTGTTTTTTTTAGAAAGGTAAATATTCTTTTAGCTTTTCATTTGCTATTTCAGGAACGCAATGTAATCAGAATAGAAGGTTTTTATTTTGGTCTTGATTTTGTGACTGATTTTATTTAGAGTAATCTGGAAATATTAGTAATATTTGGTTTTGTGGTTTATAAAATTAAACTAGTTTTCATTACTTTTTTAAATGCTACATTTCTATTATTGATTTCTTCACAACTAATTAATAAATCTATATTAAAAAACTGTTAATATTTTTTTAACGGAAGGAATGAAAATGCAAAAAATGTGATTAACTATTTTAATAGAAAGGCTGTTGAACTGTAATTTTGTTTTGGAAAATTAAAATATTAAATTTATAACTTAAGAAAAGGGCAAGTTCACTTTCTTAATCTCCTTTTCCCTGAAGGTACAAGTGTAACAGTTTTACATCTGGGGTACTCTACCATAATATATTCGATTCGACTTAAACATTAACCTTCTCTTTATTGATCCTTTTATACAGCGTTATACTTTATGAAAAGAAATAATGCTACTAGTTTCTAAAAGTATGTTGAAATGTACGTTTAAGGTATAGAATACAACAGAAAAAAACAGGGCTTAATATAATAAACATACAACTCCATACAGTATAAATCTTGTATAGAATAAATAAATATTTTACCGTCTTTTGTTTAAGCGTGTGTAAATATTTGTTTAATTTAATTTTGTTGCAAATAATGAAACAATTATTAATTACATTTACATATTGCTGGAGTGATTTACTTAAGCTTTTATTTAGCATTTTTGATCCGTTTTTAATATTTATTTACCAATTAAGTGCAAATGAGCTCATTTTGAAAATTCCAATATCTTCTTTTTATTCATAAAAGAGTGATAACTTATTTATTACATTCTAAGCATTGATTTTGGCAAAACTAAGACGTTTGTATCCCCCATAATATATTATTAAGATAATTCTGTTTGATTTGAAATCATTCTATTAATAGATTGATTGTATTAATACTTATTATCATTAACTCGTCATATTAACTATAATCATTCTATTAATAAATTGCTATTTCTTTTAATTAACGGTAACTAAAATTGATAAATATTTACTTTGTTAAAGAGTAAATACCCTACCACTTGTTTCATAAAGACAGTTCCCATAATGCAAAAAATCGCTAATTAGATGTCTATTAGCCGTCAATCACAACATCCTTTATGATTCGTATGGTAGCCTTATCTCATAGACGTCCATTACGTAGCCCTGCGAAACTTCTACTGGAAATCCCACAGTGGTCTGGAAGTCGACCACGAAAGTCCTTTCATAGTCGAAAGTCCTTTCATCATCTAGATGATGCGTGGACGTAAAGACGCATGCGTATTTTCCATGATAGCGTACTAAATGATCGTCTGTATCTGAGCTTGTATCTTAAGTCAAACATTTCAAAACGCATTGCCGAAATTTCAATATATATATATATTGAAATTTCGGCAATGCGTTTGTCTGAGTAACATATTTAATTGATTATAGTTCCAAGATCACAGGTTCATGCAATTTAGAGAAAAACCATTTAAAATGTGAAATATTGGTAAAATAATAATCTGTGCAACCCCCAGAATTTTGAATGTAAGCATGCAATCGGGCATACATTCTGTCATACAGATGTCGTATGTCCTTTTGTGGGATGGAGTTCAATGCCTGTTGCACTTGATCAGTCAATGCGAGGATAATTTATTTTGGTTGTGGATGACGCTGAATTTGTCATCCAATAGTGTCCCATACGTATTCGATTTGTGAAAGATCTGGTGACCTAGCAGGCAAACCTAACATATCGACATTTTGTAGAGCATGTTGGGTTACAACAGCATTATGAGGGCGAGTGACATCCTGTTGGAAAATATCCCCTTGAATGCTGCACATGAATAGTTTTAAAATTAAAATAAGATGAATGAATGAAATTATATACCGGTAAATTATTTATATCTCGTTCGACAGTATTTTTTTCTGATTCACTGTTTTATTTTTGAATCTGTTCGCTGTAAGATTTGATAAAAAAAAAAAAATTTTTTTTTCTCCATCGTTTAGCTATAGAGATTTATATTTCCTCCGCGGGGGATAAGTAAGAGATGATTTGGTACCAGTTTTCATCAAGAAAATGCTAAAGCTCACTTGAAATTAAGAAATTTTTTTAAGAATTCAGACACAAAATTTATTAATTTTCAAAAACTTTTAAATTTAATTACACAAAAATTGTAATCTTAGGAAGGGCTGTGTCTCCTTATTTAGAAAATGTGAAGGTGCTAAAGATCCCTCTGCCACCCTTCGGTTCTGCGGCAGCAGCCAATATCTTACAATACGGTTAAATAAACGAAAATTTTACTTTGTTAAAGCAGCGACTGAAATGAAATATTTAGCTTAATTTGATTAAGTAGTTAAACATTAAAAAAATGCAATTAAATTTTTTTAAACTATTGTATTGTGTCATTAAAATATTAAAAAAAATATTTTTTTACATTTTGCAGATTTGAAAAAATTGATGAAACTAAGGTGATATACCATGGGAATGTTATTTTGGTTAATGCATTCGTTGTATCGATTTATATACTCTTTCATCCATATTATTTTAGCTTTCTACCATAAAGGCAAAAAACAAACTGTTCCAACAATCAAGAATCCTCTTCTACTCAAATCTGCATCTAAACTTGCTGAAGAAATCCGGGAAGGAAAAGTAAATGATTAGTTTTCAAATTTCATTTCCTTATTAGGATTTTAATGGGCACAAAAATAAGCAAAATGTTTGAATGGAATAACCATAATTTAAAATTCGAATTTACAATTTCCAACGAATTATTCATAATATATATATACTTATATTCGTATTATTATCTTGTACAACACATAAACTTTAACACAAACTAAGGCTCAGCACAACTGCATTTCTGATTCTTCAACTCCTCTAATCCGAATACTTAAATTAGTTTTAAAGTATTATATCAACCGAACTTTTTCACCATCTAGCTATTGCCCAAACGAAAGTATACTTTAATTTCAATTTCAGCTATTTTCAAGGAATGTCCGCAATATTGATAAAGGTCTTCATTTTAGTAATAATTTAAAATCTAACCGACAGGTATTATATCACACAAACCACCGTTAGTATGAGTTCAGGCAACGCCTCCTATAACTGAAAGCCTCCACACGGTTTTTCATATGTAGTCCGATCAGACCACTGTGAAGGATATCCACTTTCCGAACGAGTCGCTTAATACGAGATCTAGTTAAAATAAGAGAGTGGTAGCAAATATGTGACTAAATATTTGTTTTATTTATGTGAATATTATTGGTTTACCTTATTCACTGTCAACCACTACAGATTCAATTCTCAAATATATATTATGAATTTCTCTCAATTACTTTTATAAAAGGTTTTGGGTTCATGCGTACTATACTGGTTCACTTTTTAAATAGTCTGCGCGGACTACTTATAAAAGACCGTGTGGAGGCTTTTTGATGTAGGAGGTGATGGTTCAGGACAGTTCTGTATAGAATGCAGAAGAAAGTTATTGAAATAATTTCCATCTCTGTCTTGAGATATTATAGAAAACTCATCCAAGTGCTAAATTACGTGCTGCTACTTCCTTATACACCTCTCTAGCTATATCTTGAGTATCGTCTAATATATACGTATATGCAATTGCTCGAAAAAGGCAATTAATTTACAAAACTATATAATTCCTATTAAATTTAGAACAATCACTTGTGGGTCTAATATTTACATAATTATACCTGGCACCATTTTTCTAACGATTTAAATAAAATTATTAATAAAATTGTTAAATAAAGTTTTCAAAGGATTATGACTGAAAATTAACCTATTTTATAATTATTTTAACAAAATCAAATTAATTCAATTGCGATTTTTGATTTCCAAAATCTCTTCAACAGCACTCTCTTTTTAACACCAAAAGATGTTCTTTTGTGTTATTATTATGATTATAAAAATATGCCTAATTTCAATTTTGATTATTGCGAAAATTTAATTAATATTTGTCTTTTTAATGGTTATCTTTAAAATGGCGAAAATATTTTTGTTCAAATAGATGATGTATCTATTTTTTTTACTACTTTTACCAACTTATTTTCACACTATTGTGAAAATATTATACATTTAGCAATTAAAGTTGTGAGTGAAGTTGATGATTTAATTTCCTTTAATTTCCAAAACTATACAATTTTGTTAAATAATTAATATATATTACGATTAATTAATCTTTCTTCGTAAACATGACGATTATATAAATATAAATTTTTTGGATTTAAGTGTTAGAAAAGAAGAAAATATATCTTCATTGTTGTCTTATACGATTAAAGAAATTATTTTAAAATTAATATAAATAATCTAATGTTTCTAAACACATTTATTTAAATACTATTTTAAGGAATTTGTAGCAATATTTATTTATCCAATAGAACAAATAGACAAATTCTTTTAGAATTTAAAAAAAAAAAAAAAAAAAAAACAATGGATATCCAACTAATGTAATTAAATTCTTTATATAATCATTCAGTTAATTGGATGTTATAATTATGAAAGAGGATTATTTAATGGATTTCAATTAAACATTTCTTGGTTAATTGAATTTATATTTTTACCATGCGCAAATCTAATTCGGGCAAATTCGTGGTTAAAAGTCTTCTACTATTTAATAAAAAAAATTTCCAATAAAAATTGTTTCAATAAATGTTAATAATTTCTCCAAAAATAATAAAAGTTCAAATGCTAGGAATAAAATTCTACCTTAAATTAATTATAAACTTTCAATTATCCAGTATAATATTATTACCTTGCTCACTTAGAGTTTCGGGTCAGTAGAAGATAAATAAAAAACCAAATGCGCTTCCGTGCACGCCATAAAATGCATTTCACTATCCTCTGTTTAAGCTTTTATTTTCATATTTTGTAATTTGGCAATCTTGCTAAGAAAATATTTTAAATCATTTCTTAAAGATGCCGGTAAGATTAAATACATTTGAATTCGCTACTGTATTACATTTTCTGTTTTGTTCTGTATTTCTCTTCTGCTTTTTTTTCTGTATTTTTCCTTTGCTATTTTTCTTCTTTATTTTCTAATTTTTTGCGTGATATATTGTTTTATTTTGTAGTTTTTGCTTACTATATTCTATTTTCGCTTCCATTTTTTTTTTTTTTTTTGGTGCTATTCACACTATTGAATTGATATATTTTCTCTTGGTTATTTTAATATTAGAAAGCACTCTTTTTTGCTAATATAATCGTGTGAGTGATGACGAGATTATATCTTTTCGTTATTTTTTTTCCGACTTTTTAATTTTAGTTTTTAAATATTTTAAAAAAGCCATTTTATTTCATAAATTTTTTTTTCCTTTAAAAATATATGTTTTTTTTTTTTCATGTTTTCTTTGCATTTTTAACTTGAAAAGTAAAAAGTGAAGAAGTAGTTCAGGCCTACGTAAATAGAATCTCAGAAGTTGAGCCATACATAAATGCAGTTGTTCAAGACCGTTTCACAGAAGCTTTAGAAGAAGCAAAAGAAATTGATAAAATAATCAGCGAAATTACGTACTCTGGATCATTTTCCATCAAGCAACAACTGGCTGATGAAAAACCATTCTTTGGCGTGCCATTTACTATTAAGCTTCTGATAAAAGTTAAAGGTGAGAGATTTCATGTAATGCTTTGAAGTGATAGTCATTTAATAGCTATTTGAATTTTCATAATTATCTAGAAAATTAAGTGCTATATTTTATGGGTAATATAATTACAGGTCACATTTTCTAACTGTCTCTTTAAAACTAGTATAATTAGTAATCTATCTACTTGCAGTACTAAGACACGAAATTTTGAATCTTAGTTCATTAAAATATGATCATTATCTTAAGAGTTGTACTTTTTAAAAAATATTTAAAACAAATAGTGAAACGTAATAAAGGATATATCAGAAATATTTATTATAAAAAAATGGTTTTATTCTATGAATTATACATGTTAATTAATAAAATTATATGTATAATAAATTAAAGAATATTTCGAAGCATTCGCAGTTAATGTTTTTTTTAGTCTAATGAAAATAAAAAAACATTATAAAAAGAAAATAATAAATCGTCAAAAATGTTATCTAAATAGCAGAAGCTCGTTTCTTTTTACTTATGCTAATGCTGCCAAACTTAGAAAGAAAATCTTAAGTAAATTGTGTGATTGGTTAAATTTTAGCCACGCGCCCTGAGAGAGAGTTATCGTGGAATGTCTGATTCCAAGGGAGTGTTCATGGTGCGGTATTGAACGTTCATGGAACCAAACTTTCCCAGTTTCACCTTCCAGCCGGGAATCTTCATTCCATTCCCGGTGGCTCATGGTAGGGCCCCAGGAGAGTGTTTTTGATGGAAAACATCACGGTTTCCGTATAGGCAAATGGTTGTTTTTGTGTGCTGTTATTTAATGCAAGGCTATTTGGTACTTCGAAAGAAAAAAATTGGCTGTAAAAACTAATTTTGTTTTTGAGATGAGTAAAATGTGTTTCAGACCACCAAGACTCAGTAATTATTATGACAACAATATATAAATATTTATTGTCCGAGTAAAAGTAAATAGTGGTAGGTAAGTTATAATTAACGGAGATGCAGGGGAACAGGGGATAAAGGTAGTCTTTTAAAGTAAGATTCTTGGTTTAGTAAATTCGATTTATAAGGCTTTTACTTCGCACTATTTCTAAATAACTCAAAT
This sequence comes from Parasteatoda lunata, assembly GCA_949128135.1. Taxonomy (NCBI): domain Eukaryota; kingdom Metazoa; phylum Arthropoda; class Arachnida; order Araneae; family Theridiidae; genus Parasteatoda; species Parasteatoda lunata. Next base: position 44,687,519 of record OX421978.1, on the reverse strand, counting down.
GCTTATAAGATACGCTACTTTGTTACAGTTGAGCTTTTATAAAAATATAGCAAAAGTATCCAAAAATCTCTTTTAAAAAGTAATTATTTAATCAGGGCAACCAACGTTCTACGCTTTTTGGAAAAATATCATCCAGTGGTAGCTAAATTTATGTTTAATGAGTCATTTTTTGTTTTGTAAATTTGATTAATTTACATTTAGATGTGATTGAAGTTATTTTCCACACCAGTACATGTGAATGATTAAAAAGTTAAAAAACCCCTTTTTGATCCTGTTCTCTCGTCGCCAAGTTATTAAAATGTTGGCAAAATTGCCCAAATTTCTGAAAGCTTTTGATTTTAATTGTGTACTTCTCTGTAAGATATTTTTCAAAAAAAGCATCGTAGTTACAGTCTTATTAAATATCTGTTTAAGAATTTCAAATCTTAAAGCGGTATCTTAAAAGAAATTATGTCTCCACTAATATGAACGCAAATTAAATAACACTATTATAAATTTGCTAGGAAGCTTTACCCTGATTACGAAACTCCACAATATATTATTATTGTTAGTAAAAGAGAATTCAGTTTTTTAATTTTTTTAAAGATAAGAATACATCAGGATAGGGTGTTTTTGATACGACACCAAGAATTTCTTGTCAAAGTAGTTTAAAATTGCATTAAAGCGAAGAAAGTCAATAAGTTTTTTGATTAATTAAAACGACTTCGAATGTGATCATAATTCTCATACTGTGTATTAACTTACATATCAAAATATATTTCGTACTGATTCTTTAAATATTATTTCATTTCAAATTTTAATATTAGTTCAAAAGTATTTCAGCTCTACGATTTATTTCATATTAAAGATTACATTATACACTTTAGAACATATGATTACACACATTTATGTAGATAGAGTAAACTCAAGTATTATCTGTAAATAATTTTAATTAAATTTAGTAATAGTTTTAAACATAACAAGAGCTGCTGTTTCATTTTAATTTGTATTTTAATATGTTCTTCAATTAAAAATATTAATTTTTTATTTGTTATAGTTTTTTCCATTGTCTTTTTGTCGATTATTGAGCATTGTTAACATTGAACAACACTATACTCTAGTTTTAGACTAAAATAGAAGATATAAAACCAAAGAGTTTTAATTTATTTCTTGTTATTAAATATATTTTAAATGCTAAAATATACATTAATTAATATGATATTAATTTTACATTAAAGTTTATTGATAAATTCTCAATCTTTTAGTGCAGTATTTTGTCATGAACTATCAGAAGAGTTTTGACAGTTGGCTGATGAACTCTTCCGTTTTGGACAATTTAAAACAGCTTTTGACAGGTCGTTAAAAACTATGGTTTTAAATGTATCTAGTCGAAAACCGTTCCAACCGTGGAATACGCCATTGCTTGTATTTCATTCAAGGAAAATATTTTTTTTTTCTGCTCAGGACTTCCTTGTACTGCTGGCAGTAAAGTATTTGAAAATCAGATTTCCGAAGAAGATGCTCATTGTGTTGCTTTAATAAAGAAAGCGGGAGGCATAATTTTGGCGAATACAAATACACCTGAATTTGGCTTCTCTTTGGAATGCTTCAATCTCCTTTATGGAAAAACACGCAATCCCTATGATACGACAAGAACTCCTGGTGCAAGTAGTGGTAAAAAATTCATTTATTATTCTGTTATTTACGAATTAACAGGAATAGGTAACTGTGAAAAGAGAGAACTTTTGCCTAGTGTTCACAGAGCGTTATTAATGATGGAATTCTTATTGAATTAATCAACTCATGATTAAAGTTTTAAAAAAATATGCCTAAATTTTAGCTTAATTCTAAATTTTAGCTTAAAATCAACACAATTGTGTGTTCGAGGTCCATGCGAATCACTTAAATTATTAATATGTCTTGTTACAAAATTTTAACATTCATTAAATTACTTTAATTAATTAAAAAAGCAAACACATTGCATGGTATGGTTCACTTGGCTTATTTTGCTTTTAATTACCATTTGAAAATTTTAGATGATTTCTAAATTTTCACGCAATATTTAACAAAATAAAAATACAAAATGAAAATATAGAAAAATATGTTGAATATAAAAAAGTGAATAATGGAACATTTTTTGAGGGGACAATGCATACACAAGGCATAAGTTGAAGTTTAAAGTGTCTAATTCTTTGCTGTTAAAATTTGACTCAAGAATCCTTACTAGATGATCAAAATTAGTTGATTGCAATTGCAATTTAACTAATTTTATGTATTTATTTTATACATTATATTACAAAATAAAGCGAATAGCATATTTTAAGAATGATAAAAAAAAATGAGGATCTAAACGCTGAAGCCGAAAGATCTTAATTCTGCAACACAACATGCATAGCGTGGCATATTTTGTTATAGAAAAATATCTCTAGAAGTCTTGTGAATCTAATAAAATCTATTAGGTGGTGACGCATATTAACTTCCACAATTTGCAATATTTATACAGGATTATCATGACCTAATGAACGATCCTTTTTCTATTTTCGAGGCTATTAAGCACAATGAAGTGTGCTGTAGAATCATCGGATAAAATTTTCTTTTGATAACATGGATAAAAATAAAATATTTAGGTTATAATGCTCGCAGTACATATCACAACAACATGTTATATTTCTGCGGATAAAACCTAACAACAGTGCGAAAAAAACATGAAAAGACACTTTTAATAGTTTTCAACGCTACGTAGTCGTAGTTTTATATGTCTTTGCACGTAGTGTAGATTGTATGGTTAGTATTCTTCATTAGTGTAGTCTACAACTACAACTACTAACAATATTACTGCCATGCAATTCAAAAACATTAGTGCTTCACGATTGATTCCGAGAAAAGTGACTTGGCAGCTATTTTCCTTCTATTGCTAATGCTATAAACGCTAAAATAGAATTTCGATAAAACAAAATACTTCTTTGAAATCTTTTTTTATTTTTTGTAATATGTAGATGTGACCATTGAAAGAAGCCAAATATGTAAAAATCTTAATTTTGAATTTTTTTCTCTTACATTGCTTTTTCAATCGCATGGTAAAATAATCTATGTTACATTATAAATTTCAGCAGGAAGAATCTAACAACAGCGAGAAAAGATTTGTAGGTTGTATGGTAGTATTTTTTAAAATAGACAGTTTGCATGTGAGTCAAAATTTTAATAGCGGTAACACCCAAAATTTGATATCATATTTTTTACATTTTTTGTTGTTTTTTAAAAAGTATATTATACTATACTAAACAATAGCACAAAACGATTTTTTAAATTTAATTTATTTTACAAGATATTAACAATTAAATTTTAAAGGTCTTTCTAATTAAAAAATAAATATCTAAAGATAGAATGAATGGATTTAAAAAAAATGTATCTCATTTTACGCGGAAATAATTGATTTTGTTGTTTTTTAAAAAGTATATTATACTATACTAAACAATAGCACATAACGATTTTTTAAATTTAATTTATTTTACAAGATATTAACAATTAAATTTTAAAGGTCTTTCTAATTAAAAAATAAATATCTAAAGATAGAATGAATGGATTTGAAAAAAATGTATCTCATTTTACGCGGAAATAATTGAAGTTTTTGACAAAATAATTATAACAAAACAAATGTCTAAAAAATTTAATTTTTTTGCAAAACTAAGTTGTAAAATGAAAAACAAAAATGTTGTTAATGTCGTACAAAGTTCAAACAAAGCCCATTTTAAAGTAAATTTTATTCTGAACAAAATGGCTTTGCAAAAAAAAAAAAAAAAAAAAAAAAAAGGATCGCAATTCCATAAAAAAGTTATAGCTTTTTTCGCGAAACGCTGCACCGCGGCGCGCTCTGTGGTCAGTGCTGATTACCCATCACCTCCTACATCAAAAAGCCTCCACACGGTTTTTTATAAATAGTCCGCGCAGACTATTTAAAAGTGAACCAGTTGTGCGCATGAACCCAAAACCTTTTATAAAAGTAATTGAGAGAAATTTATCATATATATTTGAGAATTGAATCTGTAGTGGTTGACAGACGAATAAGGCAAACCAATAATATTCATAAATAAAACAAATTTTTACTCATATATTTGCTACCACTTTCTTATTTTAAATAGATTTTGTATTGAATAACTCGTTCGGAAAGTGGATATCCTCTCCTCCCCCTTTTCCTGATACTACTTCCAGACAGCCCTGAGAACAGAGAATGCATCAACATCAAGCAGATACTCTCTACTACTGTTCAAATTGAACGTAGAGATGGGCAAAACTGCTACTTCTCAGTCACTGTTACTACTGCTACTGGGACCCAAAAGTAACAGTGACAAATAGCAGTGACTGTTAACATTTCGATATAGAATTAATCGATATCGTATATCGATTAATCGTTTTAATTTATGAGAATTTTATATAGATCAATCGATTAAACATTTTATAAATAATCGATATGATTAGATTTTTGTGAAATTAATCGATATAATTAGTTTTTTGTATCGATGTAATTAGTTTTTAGTAAAATTAATCGTTAAAATCAATTTTAAATGTAGTTAATAAAAATAATTAATCGTTATACTGAGTAGTCATTTTTATTACAAGTGATGATTTTTATTAACCAATGTATATCATAGTACGCAATATAGTAAGTAGTATGATTTTTATTAACTAATATATTTCGTAGTACAAACTAAAGTAGTATGAATTTTATTAACCAATATGGGACTTTATTTAATTCTTGTAAAATGTTAAAAATAACATAAAGAAAGCTTCTCTCTCAGATAATATAATAATTTAAGACTCATAATTTTTCGCGTTACTAATATTTTCATAATGCTATTACAGTGAAAATCTAATCTTTAAATTTTCGTAGTTGAGTTATCGGCATTTATTTCCTACACCAGCTTTTGTTGTAATAATCAACAGATGGCGCCACTAAGCATATTTTTTAATTTTGAATGAAGTTTTATATAGTTTTATATGTAATATCATAAAAATTCATATCATACACATAAATGGAGCTTCTATCTGAAGGTAAGGCGATAGATAAAAAAGTATTTTAAAAATAAAATATTAAGAAAATAATTTCAATTAATTTTTTCCTTCAAGCTGTGCAAAATATGAATACATTTTTAGGGCGTTACAAATCTGGACGTTTTATAATGTGAAAATTATTTTATTTAAAAAAAAAATTTTCAAGGCGTCCAAATTTGAGAGTTAGCTTATATATACATATATTAGCTTATACATATATATATATTCCATTTTTTTTTAAAAATACTCTTCTGTATGCGAGGAATTCTTTAAAGAAATCTCGAGTTCATTTTCTCTACTACAAAGTAATAAATTTTACAAAAATAATATTTACGAAAATAAAGGAAAATAATATCAATTTCATAAATAGAGTTAAACAATAAATTTAAATTTCTATTATTTATTTACATAATTTCATTTATTTTTTCAAGCATTTTTTCTTAAATTGTTTGCTTGTTTAAAACACAAACTTTCATGTAGGTCTTGAAACAGGCAAACCAAGTTTAAAAATATGTTTAAGCCATACTTAAAAAACAAACCATGTTTAAATATATAATTCTTCACAAAGAAAAAAATGCTATTGAATAAATGTCTCAACGCTATCTATCGCCAAAGTTTACGTATACATAATGTGAATAATAATTTTAGTTAAGCAGTGTCGCCATCTATGGTCTATATTTACATTTATATTGGTTAAGCTTAAGTTTACTTAGTTGTATTCAAAGAGGTTAGTTTTGTTTTTTGATTTGACATTTATTGATAGTGGTCTTTATCCTCTTCACGATTTTTTACAGTTCTTAAATTAAACAAAAATTAAGATAAAAAGAAAATGTCATTAGTCTTTCCCTCCCAGTTGAATTACAATAATTTAAATGAAAAACAAAATATGTTATGATAAAAATTACGCAGAAATTAACTAACTACGCACAGCTATTGGCAGAATTTTGGAAATTATATATTTATTTTTATTTATTTATTTATTTTGTAATATTCAAGCAAACTTTTTTTTCCCAATAAAGTAGACATTTTATAGTTTCTTAAACCTGACATTTTACAATTTATTTTTAAAAAATCATAAAATAATTTATAAAAAAAATATTGAAATTTAAGTTTTATATATACAACTGATAACGACTTGTATTATGTAGCAAGAATAAATTTAATAGAAAATATTTGCCGCAAAATTTTGATAGTTATAAATCCACAAATAAATATTTAAAATTAGTACATTCTCGCGGCATCGAACCTGAGACCTCCTACATACTAGTGCGGAATTGTACCCACTATACACTTTACTTCTCAGCGGGAAGATGCTTACAAAAAAATAAAAAGTTAATTTCTGCTCTTAAAAAATAATAGATATTTTTTGAAATCTTTATTCATAAATCAACACTGATATGTAATAACTTGTACTAACTTTTCGATTTAAGGGGGGAGGGGAGATAAAATTTTTCCTTCTTTTCACATCTTAAGATATAAATAAAAATGTTTGCAGTGTCTGAAAACCTGATGTAAAAAATCCAAGTCTTTAAACAATATCTGTTTCTTCGAGCATATATCATATCAACATATATCGAACATACTTTGCATAATTTTACGTTTTTATATGCTGCATAATTGTTATTTATGACAAAAAATTCAGTTCCATTTAAAGAAGAAAAATCAATACAAATTTTATTTTGTTTTAAATTTCAAGTATGAATATAAACTAAGCTATATATAATATATTCGAATTATATCTTATTTAAATATATAATATTGTATTAAGATTATTTTGAAGATTCATCATTAAAAACAATTTATCCTAATATTAAATTATAAAAATTATCAAATCAAAAACAGAGATCATGGTTTTTTTTTTCGTTCTTTTTTTTCTCCAAACTGAAATAGAAATTGGTTGGACTCCATTATGATATTTGATCAAAAATAACAGCAACATTTGTCACAGTGAAGCAGCTTGAACTTAGCAACGAAAATACTTTCATTTGCAGGTTACGATATGAAGCTGGAGCATCGACAGGCATTATTCACAGGTATTTCAGTATGATTTTTGGAGCAACGACCATACCTGTGACATTTGGAACAGCTAGAGTAGCAGTGATAGTTGTCACAGTGAAAGTAGCAGTGAAATTTTTCACTGTGCCAGTAGCAGTGAAATCTGTCACAGGGACAGTAGCAGTGATTTTTGTCACAGTGACAGTAGCAGTGATTTTTGTAACAGTGACAGTAGCAATGATTTTTGTAACAGTGACAGTAGCAGTGATTTTGTCACTGTGACAACTTTTTGGTTGGAACAGGCTGTCACAGTGACTGCTCCAGTCACTGTGACAAGTCACTGCTCCGTTACTTTTGACCCATCTCTAATTGAACGTTTCCGAGGTGGACGATACGAGGTGCAATGCTATCGGTGCCAAAAATTTCGGCACACGCAAAGGAATTGTCAGAATGATCCTGCATGCATGAAGTGTGCGGGAGCCCACTTTTCCTACCAATGCACTAAACCCAGGAGCCTCCCAGCTACTTGCATCAACTGCGACGGAGATCACCCGGCCTGTTTTTCAGGCTGCGGTGCCAGGCCAAGGAGGACACCACCACAGAAACATAATCAGCACAGGAGTGCAACACAGACAGCAAACAGATTCTTGCAGATCTTCAGAGAACTCCAAGAACTACTACAAAACGAGGAGCTCGTTCAGCTGCTCCGATCCCTACTCCCAGTGACATAGTGTTCTTCACTTCTCCAACATGCCGACTACCCAGCCAAGACATCTATTTTTGTACCTGAACTTTAGCCACTACATTCAACCACAAGGAATAACCTCATTGTTCCTACTACACGATGAAGGGGTAAAGGGCCGTTCCGGCCTCAGGCACCCCGACAAACCAAAAAGACTAGACTAGACTAGTGGATATCCTTTACAGTGGTCAGATCGGACTACCTATAAAAAACCGTGTGGAGGCTGTCAGTTATAGGAGGCATTTTTTCATGTTTATTCTCGAATTGGAAAGAGCTTTTGTTAAGGTAATTCGGAGCGCTGATCTACGTGATAATAATTATCAAATAAGGTAAGTTTCAATTGTTATTTAACTTAGTAATATCAACTTTAATAATAATTATTGTTTTTTTTAAACATAAAATTACATTTCTAAGAAATAGATTAATTCTAAGAATTTGATTTGTATATTTATCACGAAATTTAATTATAAACTTACAGATAAAATCAAGATATGGTGAACTATTGCTGCAACCCGCTGAACAAATTAAAGTATTGACTTATTTAATAGTAAGCTAATTCAATATTTACAAAATATCTATGGCAGTGATAATGTTGAAACAATTATTTACTTCTTGGATGGAACTTCGTCACAGTATAAAAACAAGAATAGTTTCATGAACTTACTCAACCATAAAAATTATTTTAATATCGATGCAAAATGGCACTTTTTTGCCACTTCTCATGGCAAAGGGGCATGCGATGGTATTGCTGGGAGGGTGAAGAGGGAAGCAAGAAAGAGTAGTTTGCAAACACAAAGTATAACACCTAAAGCATTGTTCGATTGGGCATGTAAATTTTTCGATAATATTCAGTTCGACTTCTGCACAAAAACTGAACATGAGAATGAAAAAAAAATTAAAAATTGGAAACAAGATTTAAGAAAGCTTCAACAATTAATGGAACTAGAGAATACCATACTTATTTAGTTGAACATTTTGAAACTCTCAAATGTAAAATATATTCTTCTAGTTCCAAGTTTGAACTCAAAAATGTAAATAAATTATAAATAAGTAATTATTCATAATATTATTCACCTACATTTATAAATTATATATTTATTATTTAATATAATGTTTGTTATTTTGTGAAACTTTAGTTGAGGTTTTTAAATTCCCTCCAAATTAACTGATTACTTTACGTTATTTAACAAAAGCTGGGCACCTGGCTGGCATTCATCATGAAATTACAGAAAATTAAATAATCATATTAACAGTTTGTATACAGAGTCTCTGGGGTGACTGATATTGTAGAGCAAGTACCTTGCTTGTTTAACTGAAAATAAAAGTGAAATTAAATCTAAGCAACTTGCTGTAGTAAAATTAACTGATACAGGGCTGAAAGCCCATATATATCGAGACGGAAAAGAGTAAAAACTGGTAACAAATAAATTTCATTTTTTAGTATTTTTCCGGGAATAATAAAAATCCATAACTACCAATTGTTTTTAACGGATGCAATTTTTATATTGAATTGCTTCTTCGCTGTGAATAATTTCCTTACAGTGAATTGTTATTGTTGAGAATATATGAACTCCTCCCGAATATTATCTAATATTGAATTAGTTTTTCTACCAGTATTTTCTCTTTTCCGTTTCGCTTTCAGGCAGCAATTGAGCAATCAGCGGAGTGGAGTGGCAGAGCGCGTCGCGGTGCAGCGTTTCGCGAAAAAAGCTTTAACTTTTAATGGAATTGCGATCCATTTTATTATTTTTTTTTTGAAAAGCCATATTGTTCAGAATAAAATTTACTTCAAAATGGGTTTTGTTTCAACTTTGTACGACGTTAACAACATTTTTGTTTTTCATTTTACAACTTCATTATGCAATAAAAATTAAATTTTTTAAACATTTGTTTTATTATAATTATTTTATCAAAAACTTCAATTATTTCCGCGTAAAAGGAGATGCATTTTTTAAAAATTCATTCATTCTATCCTTAGATATTTACTTTTTAATTAAAAAGAGCTTCAAAATTTAATTGTTAATATCTTGTAAAATAAATTAAATAAAAAAAATCGTTTTAGGCTATTGCTTTGTATAATATATACTTTTTAAAAAACAACAAAAAAATGTAAAAATTATGATATCAATTTTTGGGTGTTCCGCTATTAAAATTTTGACTCATGTCCGTGTGATATTTCATATATTAACATCATATTTAATGTATTACATTATTTTTTAAGGAGGAGAAGGTGCTTTACTAGGAGCAGGTGCTTCTGTTGTAGGCGTAGGAAACGATATGTGTGGTAGTGTCCGTTTACCAGCTCATTTTTGTGGAATTTTCTCTCACAAACCTTCAAAAGGTAAGTTGGCAGACACATTTGAAACTTTAAACTAGAAAAAAAAATGAATAAAAATTTTAAAATAATGTTTTAATAGTTTGTTTTAAATTCTTGATTTAAAAATCTGTAACGCTTTTTACGAAATATTTTATAGAGTGGTAGGCTGAATCTTTTAGAATTTTTGATAATTTTGAGATATAAAGCAAGGTGACGTTTTATGTCAACATTTGAATCATTTCCATGTAAAGGCATGGGAAATTCCATTTTAAATGCCAGTGTGCGATTTTGGAACGTTTCTTTTCTTTTCAAAATATTAAGGACGGGTAACTCAAACATTGTATTCTAAGCGATTGCAATTTGAAAGACTGAATATTCCTATCAACCAAAATCTATTAATTATATAAAATTATATATCTTGTGATATACATCTTTTCTGAAGTCCAACAGTTGTTGCATTTTTTTAAAATATTAATAGCTAGCTGAAGAAAATTTCCTGTTAATTTTTTTATTTCCAAATTACCAAGGTTACAAAAGACCACTCACCACAAAAGGGAGGAACAACAAAATAAGCAAACACAAACAACACAAACGTGGCAAGAAAAGTCTATGAACCCAATAAGACTCTTGCGCTCCAGTATCGGTCACACAAAAAGATGTCCTTCAGGGTCAGGCAAAGACGAAGGTGGTCTGCATCCATCTCCGCTTGAAGGTCACAGAGCGTACAGAAAGGGGCTTGAGCAACATGAATTCGATGGAGATGTTTGAGGAGGTAATCGTGCATCACTTCCTACATCAGAAAGCCTCCACACGGTTTCTTATAAGTAGTCTGCGCAGATTATTTAAAAAGCGAACCACTTGTGCGCATGAAACCAAATTCTATTTTAAAAGTACTTGAGAGAAATTTATCATATATATTTGAGGACTGAATCTGTAGTGGTTGACAAGTAAGTAAAACAAACCAATTATATTCATAAATTAAACAAATTTTTAGACATATATTTGCTACCACTTTCTAATTTATAATAGATTTCATATCAAATGGTTCTTTCACTAATTGGTTTATCTTCATAGTGGTCTGATCGGACTACCTACAAAAAACCGTGTGGAGGCTTTCAGTTATAGGAGGCTCTTTGAGATTATTCCACCAGATCTTACCAGAAATGTTCTCTGTGTATTGGTTTAAAGTGAGATCCATCATCTTTTTCTTGATTAGGCGCTTGGCATTGGAGAGATGGACAGCTTTCTTTGATGTCTGTTCCTATTAAATATTAATTTATATACAACCGCGTTTTTCCTTTACAATGTGCGTTTTACAACAGCACATTTTCCATTAGCGCAAAATAAGAGTACGGCAGGTAAACGGCTCAATCAAATTTTCATAACAAATAATCATACATTAAAGCAAAATCATAGCTGCCACAAGAAGAAATTATCCCAAAAAGCGTAGAAAGATGTCAGTCTTGTTTAAAGAGAAATTTACAAACCTGCCAAATCTCTACTTTTTCCAAGGATGATTTGCCATGTGGCAATGAAAAGAAAATTTAATTACACTTGCAGTCAGGAATATTTTTTTCTAACTTTACCAGAGGTTAAGCGTTAAGCACGCCATCAGATGTTTATCATGCATTCAAACAAATGCATAATTTACATTAAAATTAGTTAAAACTACTTAAATGAAATTTATAAATCTTTGTATTAAAAAAACAAAACAAAAACTTAGCTACTAGTTTGAATATACAAATATAATTTTACAAAATAAAATGCAAGAATATGGTCAAGTAATTTCATAGCTCAGTAACCAAGGGGTCCCGCCGATACACCAAATGCTCAGTAACTTATAATCTCTTGGCTGAAATACAGCCATAACTATAATTTGTGCTATCTGTAATTTAACTTGACAAGGTGTTATAACCCGTTTTGGTAAAGAGCACACAGGTTTGCAGGTGCATGTGTATAAAAACAAATAAATAATAGCTTTAATTCTTTAAATTGTCAGTAAGACATCGAATTATATACATACATAATAAATGAGCAAGCATAGATATCAACATAGCCATCACCTCCTACATCAGAAAGCCTCCACACGGTTTCTTATAGGTAGTCTGCGCAGACTATTTAAAAAGTGAACCTGTTGTGCGCAGAACCCAAATTTTATTATAAAAATTTTTGCTTTGCTTTTATTAAAATTAAATTGGGTGCCTGGGCCGCGCAGCGGCCCCTAACCCATTCATCATAAAATATGTACAGTGTGTAAAAACATTTTGGTTTTTGCAACATTATGGTAGCAAGAACAGAAAAAGAAAAGAAAAGATAATTACATAATAAAAAATTTTTACATTAAAGATATTGCATGCTTTGTTTGTTGTTTAAGGTTGTAGTTTTCTTTTACATGGTTATATTACTATGGTTTTATGCTATTACTTTCAGAATTTTTAAGGAAATTATTGAATCATTTTAAAGTTCTATTTAGAGTTCAGAGTTCTATAAAAAAAAAATTGACTGAGAGAAATTTACCATAGATATTTGAGAATTGAATCTGTAGTGGTAGACAAGTAAATAAAACAAACCAATCACATTCATAAATTAAACAAATTTTTAGACATATATTTGCTATCACTTTCTTATTTTTACTAGATTTTCTATTAAATGACTCTTTCGTAAACTGGTTTACCTTCAGAGTGGTCTGATCAGATTACCTTGAGAAACCGTGTGGAGGCTTTCAGTTGTAGAAGGCGTTGACATAGCCCCCAAAATTTGAAAAAAAGTAATAATGAAATGCTTGGGTTATGAAAAATATGATCATAATTGTCTGGTAATCAACACATCCTTAATATTAATAATGAATAATGGGTTAGAACGTCTAACGTTTGCAAAATAAATGCTAAGAATGGTAGTATAATTAAGTTAAAAATCTTTATTGTTCAGAAAAAAGGTTATGCTTTCAAAATGAAAATTTTGGTGATTTAATGGTTTATAATCTTAAACATCTTTTATTATATATAACCCAATACTTTAGAAATTACTTATATAAACAAAGTGAATAGCAAATGCTCAGTCAGGTTAGTTATGCTAGTTCTTCACGTTTATGTTTACATGAGTTAAGCTGGAACTTCACGTTTTCGAAGCCAACCACATGATGACGTCCCTGGGACTAGCTGTTCGCTCCTGACGCCTTTGCTTTCTTTATTAGCAAGTAGCCTATCTATCTGAAGCTGGATGATCTTTGAACTGCCTGCGGGGATTAAACACAATGACCTTAGTGCTTTAACCATTGTGTCAATTACATGTTCGGCAATTAACATATTTTAGCAATTTCAAATGATTCGAAATGTGAGCATTTTTTTTTCATAAGCTAGACTTCGTTCGTTCGTTCGTTGTTGGGGAACTGGGCATCTGAGGCTTTACGGCCCTTTTCCCATCATAAGCTAGACTTTCACTTTCCAATATTTAAATATTCTGTGAACTATTTTTTCCAGTGGTAGTCTACCAAGACCTAAATTTTTAAACTGCACATTTTTATGAAATTTTAATAAAAACTTCAGAACTCGGCAATTGATCAAAGTAACCTTAGATATGTTTAAAAATATAATAAATTTGTCTTAGATAAATCTAATGTTTATGGTGGACAAAATTCTATACATTTTGACTTATAAAAAAGTTATTGAAGAAATTCTGATACGACCAGGGAAAATATTTTCTTAAACTATGGAAGTTCCATAATTTTTGGAGGGTATGTTATTCGGAAAGGATATTTTTATCTTTCCTTTTTCTTCGTTTTGGATGTATATTTCTTCACAACATTCTGAATCTAAAGAGAGTTTCAGAGGTCAAGTTTTAGAAATTAATAGGAGTCAAGATTTTAAATCAAATTCGTATCCGTTTAAATGATATTCAGACATAGCATTAAAAAATCATTTTTATGCCCAATAACTTATAAGCTATTAGTTTTCAAATGTCTTGCTTTGTGTTGCAAAATAAAATTAATTATACGGAATATACTTCAGTGTCAATGCTTTAATTTTAGACTTAGATGTTTTGATAACTGTATAAATTTTTCAGGTTTAGTTGTGAATGCAGGAAGTTTTCCCGTACCCCACCCTCATCATCTACCCTACCTTTTTGTGGGACCGATGTGCAGATATTCTGAAGATCTTCAAGCAGTGATGAAAGTTTTTACTGAAGAAAACCCAATAAGATGCAAATTTGGACAAAAGGTATTTATGTTTTTATTATTAAAACAACATAATTATATTCAGTATAAGATTTATCGAAACAAAGAAAGCAGAAAGAATAAACATTTGTAAATGTAATGCATAATTAAATGCAAAGATACAAGTTTCATTTTAGGTTAATGCACGTTTATATTGAAAAGAAGCTAGTACAAATAAAATTGGCCATCGATAATTTTAAACTAAATTTTTTCTAGAGAGCTTGTTTCTTACTCATTATCTGAAAAAAATTCAATTTCCAGCCAGTTTGGTAAAAGTTTTCTTACCGTCAGACTACCATGAAATTTATTTATTTATTTATTTATTGCTCAAAGTAACAGAAAAAATTTTTAGTTTCACAAAAAAAAAAAAAGTTTTTCCTGAAAACGCATTTTCCCTTGTTTTTTGCTTGATCTAGAAATTACATTATCTTTTGGGGGTTCAAAACAGCTAGAATACGGAGATTTTTGTAGTTTCTTATGACACTTGGACAAGCCAAACGCGCCATCCATTGGCCTTTGCTAACAGAACCACTCGGATAGATGGCAGCAGCACTTATTCGTGAGACCATTTCCACACTTTTTACGTAGAACCGAAAGAGAAAGTAATTTTCTCCAGATCTCTGTACCTGTGGTACTGTTGAACGACCAGCCACAGAGCGTACGATTCCACAGATTTAACGAGCACGGTACTCCGTGGATCTTAGTGGAGTAGACAGTAGAAGATGGAAAACTGGCCCCTCGGATTGGAGTCCGATACTTTTGCCATTCATTATAACAGCATGGTCTGATAGAATCTTTACATAAAGGACAGTAAAACTGATATTTGAATTTAAAACTGCTATTTGACTGTTAAATATTGGTAATGGGATAATATTTAGGTGGTGTGGTAATATATATTTCATTTAGTATCAAAAAAGTTAAGAAATTGCAATTAAATTTGATCTCATTGCATATAAATTACGTTTACAATTATCGAATGATTAAAAATCAAACACTAATGGTTAAAACATTTTTCATTTAATCTACCATCTTCTTCTTCTTTGTCAATGCAACAGCCCCTTGCAGGCCTTGTCTACCTCAACAGCTGGCAAACGCCAGCACCTCCTATCCATGTCAAATCCCTTCCAATTTCTAATCTTTAGGGTTTTCAGCTCCTTTTCTCTGTCATCGAACCGTTTAGTAGGAGGTCCTGGGGCGGGACCCCTCGGGGTTATTAAAGGTGACAATTCTCGTGGCACAATTTCCAGAGCTTCTCCATAGATGACCCATCAGGCTTTACAGGACTTCTCCATTAATATGCCATCATTTTATTCAAATATTTTAAAAATATCTTAAGTTTATGAAAAGCTTAACTAATAAATTCTATTGAAGATTTTAATAAATAAAATGATTAATTAGTTATCAAGTACACTATTAGCAGATGTCATGATCGACTTCATAGCTACAATTTATATTAATCATTCTACATCCGAACATTTATCAAAATTTCTTTTTAGAAATTTCTTTTTTAAAATTTAGTTTGAAAATATGTAAAAATAAAAACATATGTTTTTATTTATGTAATTAATTTTCCTAGAACTATATCTTGTAGATTATTTGTACAATGAAAAATTATACGATTTTTATATTGTTTAGCATAAATGTTATAAAACTCGGCCGATTAATATATTCAAATTTTACCGGGTACCCGAAACCTGTAAGAAAAAGATATTTTTTTTGACTGGTACTCGAAACCAGAGAGTTTTATGACCCGGTACATCTCTAATGTAGACGTAATGATTTATTTGGGCAACTTGAGTCACTAGCAGGCCTTTTTTCTTTCATCATACTTTCAGAGATGTCAATTGTCGGAAAATTTAAATTGGTTATATAAACATTTAATTTCTATCTTGATCTCAAAAAAGCAAACTGTATGTGACTACCACTAATTAACGGTTGAAATAAATATAGAATCTTTCAACGGTTAGAAAAGTGAATATAACCACTTAAAACTAACCAAACATAAGTAAAAGTTTCAACGCCCATCATGATGGATTCTAGAATTCTTGTCAAAAGTATCCAAGTGAGGGTAAACTAATTATCAAAACAAGCAAAAATTTCCAGAACTTAGCATCAACTAGTTTGAGTAACTGAGTCAACTGAGTTTGAGTAACCAAATTATTAGGATGATTACAAACGTTGCATAATAATTTTTAAAAGCAAGAAAATTAGAAAACTACGAAGTTTATCAGTTTCGAGTCGAAAAAAATGTAAAATTCAACAAATTCTCACAGTTGCCAACACTTTTGTATTTGTAAAGTTTTTCGAAAAATTTATTTTCTTCGGAAAAACTGAGAGAGCTTGAAGCTATAAAGGATGTCCCAGGATTATTGGGACAAACTTTAAGGAAAAGATATGGGATATTACAAGGATTCAGGATTGCATAGCAACACATGGTTGAAAACGTCATGGAAAAGTGTGACTGGTACAAGACACAAAGAGACACAAGACTGAGATTATCTGAAGTATTTATTGGACAACGATATTACATGAGCTGTAGATGATATGTGAAAATGTCACAAATTATGTTCAAGGTTTTCACTATTGCTAGTGATGTATACGTTAACACAGTCGGGCAATGGGTTGGTGGATTCACTGAAATTTACCTGGATTTTATTGGATATCTGCAACAGCACAGACGATTCTTGCAACCAGATCCATTTATGAGCCCACAGGTGTTAAGAACAGTGCAGCCCAAAGAAAGAATTCCATGCTGCTTAACACGTTCACACCGGGTGTTCAGGCCTGAAAGTGGGATAGAAAAGAGAAAATACTGGTAGAAGAACTATTTCAATATTAGATAATATTCGGGAGGAGTTATTCTATTCTCAACAATAACAATTCACTGTAAGGAAATTTATCACGGCGAAGAAGCAATTCAATATAAAAATTGCATCCGTCAAAACAATTGGTAGTTATGGATTTTTATTATTCCCCGAAAAAACTAAAAAATGAAATTTATTTGTTACTAGTTTTTACTCCGGTGCGCCACCCGATGACCACCGGTGGGTCACGCCGGCGTGAACGTGTTAAATCAGGAGACTGAGGTGGCTAGGGAACCGTCCCACCATGCTCAATCTATCTTGTGAACAATACCACTGAGTGGCGAACGAAGAAGTTTCCAACCATAGATTGCTATGCAAATCTGAATCCTTGTGATGTCCCCTATATCCTCTTAAAGTTTGTCCAAATAATCCTGGAACACTCTAGTATTTTTGATTACGACAGGATATATATATATATATATATATATATATATATATATATATATATATATATATATATATATATATATATATATATGTATATATACAGGATTACGACAGATTTTTGAATGATGAGATTAAATTTCTAACCTGACTGGCCAGATAATAATTATGCTTCATTTTTTTTAAAAATTTTTTTTACATTATTTGTCATTTTTTCATAATTAGGATTATATTTATCAATTTACTCTTTGTTTTCAGGTAGACTTCCGAAATTTGAAGATTTATTACTCAACAAGTATAAAGGATTTTGGAATGCTTCCTGTCGATAAAGAAATAATTTCATCAATGCTTAAAGTTAGTAAATAATAATTAATCAACTATATTTAAAGGGTATATGGGTGATTCTCACGAAACATGACAATTCGGACCAAAAAATTTTGTTTCAAATTTAAAGTCTTCAAAATAATCCAAATTTTTTTTGTATACTTCTTTAGTTACACTTATTAATAACTTAGAGACAGCAGTGTAGTTCATTGACATTTGCTCGAGAAATAAAAAATAAAATAGAAATTCACCAAATCTTGAATGCCAGGAAAATGACATATTAGCTTATAAATATGAAAAAACAGTCATTTTAAGCTATTAGTAAGTAACAAAACCTAGGGCTTTATGTTAGGTGGACCATGAATTTCCTAAACTAATTATTTTATCCACTGTAGAAATAATCAAAAATGTTCTTGTTGCTGATATGAACAGAATAAAATTGTGCGTAATAATCAATCATTAAACAAAAAAAAAACTTTGATTACATTCAGTCATATAACAATCTTACATAAACTTGATATTAGGTTAATATTTGCTTCACATTCAACTCTTTAAAAAATTTTCTGGTAACTGTTTCAATGTCATGCCATTCATGAACCAGGAAAATGACAGCCAGGATAATGACAAATTCACCATTTTATAGCATATAACTTTAATTTAGTATTTTAGCCTAAGACGGTTATATTCTGTAAAAACAACAGGATTTCTTAAAATAACTCTGATAAATCAATGTAGTTTATGTTATTTATGATTTCAAGAAGCCAGGAAAATGACAACATAAAAACCTACTCTCCTTGAAAATTTTTTGAAATAGATTTTGAATCAAAAAATTGGTTCTTTATTCATGTATAAAGACATATTCATACAGGAGGATATCTAATCAATCTATTAACATAAGATATTGATTTCTGACTCTAACTACTTTGGTTATAAACAACTAAATAAAAGTAGCCAGGAAAATTACAGATTTTCTTGGGACAAACAAATTATTGACAGCAAAAATTGTTTTAAACGAAGTTTTTGTAAATAATACCCTCTGCGTATATTCTAGAAATGCTTACAACGGTTGAGATAAAAAAAAAGATATTGAAAAATTTACGGGAAGTTTTGAAGCTAGTTATTATTGGAAACATTGTTTGGGACATGCCAGGAAAATGACATTTTTAAGTTCAATAAAATTTTTTAACTATACAAAACAGTCATTGCTAGTGCAGAGTCATTTTAAAACGTTTACAGCGATGCTATTTATTAATTTTTAAAAAAAAAAGTTTTTTTAGTATAATAGTATTAGATCTTGGAGCAAGGGACAGTGAATTGTCATATTTCGTGAGAATCACCCATATACTCTCTTTCACCCCTTATGAGTTGATCTTAGAAACTCAAGAATTTTCGAAAACTTAGAAATAATACTTTTATTTTTTTTTATTGAACCGTTTGAAATTTTACAACTTTTGTTTATGCACGACTGTTGCTTAGCAAAAGAAAATACTGGTTCAAGTCAAAATTTCATTTCTTAATTTCTCTTTTCAGTAAAAGGAAATTATTGAGACCACTGTTGTATCACTGGATATTGCTAACATTTAAAAACAACTTCCTAGACTATGAAACAACACCCTAGAAACTCATAGACTATGTAAAATTTGCAATCAGGAAATAATTAATTGGCAATGCTCTATTTTTCCGTAAACACTTTCTGTTAATCCTCTTATTCCCTATAAAAGTTTCAAGTTACACATAGTTTCACAAAGGGCACTGGGCCCATATCCGAGAGGTCGTGGGTTCGATCCTCGCCGGCCGAATACTTCCCGTGTAGTAAATGGTGACTGATGCACGCTAAATCTGTCGTGTCTCAAAGTCCTCCATGTTCCCAAAACAAATCAATACCTCTGGGGGTACTGATCCAGGAGTTTCCTTGTCTTCTGGATTGGTTCAAAATTACAAGGCTACGGAGTTGAACATTAGTAGTTGTAAACCCATGAAATTGGGTGGGCTGTTCAACGACGGTTATAAAATAAAAATAAAATAGTTTCACAAAGGGCCGGGATAGCCTGGTCGGTAGGGCGCTGGGCATGTCTAAGAGGCCATGGGTTCGATCCTCGCCGGCCCAAGACTTCCCGTGTAGTAAATGGTGACTGATGCACGTTAAATCTGTCGAGTCTCAAAGTCCTCCATGTTCCCATAACAAATCAATACCTCTGGGGGTACTGATCCAGAAGTTTCCTTGTCTTCTGGATTGGTTCAAAATTACAAGGCTACGGAATTGAACATTAGTAGTCGTAAACCCATGAAATTGGGACGGCTGTTCAACGACGGTTATAAAATAAAATAAAATAGTTTCACAAGTTACACCAATGTGCACAATAAAGTTTGAATTATGCTCAATGCGGCATAAGATTTGTCTAATAAGTTACCAACTATTGAGAATCTGAGTCATCAATTGCGTTACTAAGTGGGATGTGCATATTACGAAGTGGGATGTGCATATTATAGAGCTGTGTGTATCAAGTGAATACAGCCCTATCTGTTGGATTGAATAAAGCATCGTCGCTACTTTTTTACAGCATAAAAAATTAGATTTCGGAAAAAATTCAATATTAGCAAAAATTTTGTGTATCAGCAAAGCATAATGTTGAATAAAATGTAAAATTGAAATCTTAAAAACCTTAAATTGAAATTATTTAAATATTGGCATTTTGAGGCTCCTAAAATTTAAATACCCCGGTAAAGTGCAATGTCTGCCCATGCTATAACTATAAGCTATAAGCGAGATTAACTGGTACATCTAAATTGTAATTTGTTTTCTCTCTCAATATCCATAAAGACAAAAAACCATCCTAAAAACCTAAGAAAGTTCCAGAAAGAAAATATTAGAAAATCGTCTAAACGGACATTTTCGTTTATTGACATCTTGAAAATTTTGGAGGCATTCAAAGTCTAAGACCGAAAGATATCAAAATGAAAGAATTAGCTTATAGCTTACATAAAGAAATAAACTTAAGAGATTAAAATGAAAGTTAACAAAGTAAAAATATTTAATTGAGTAATGAGTAAAATAAAAGAGGTAGAAGGAGAGCATGTGTGATTTACATGAACCGCATCTGCTTATAACTTTGATCCCTTCTTCAGCACGATCTTAAACTTAGATGAATCAGAACAGCCTTTTCAGTTAGTTTACGTAGAAAAGTAAAGTAAAATTAATACAAGTTTTTACTCATCATATTCAAAGAAATTATTTTTTAACTAAATTCAATAACTCTCTTCATGCAAATAAATTAAAACAGTTTTATTCTTAATACAATAATTTTTTTAAGGGTGAAAAAACTTTCAACTTATTTATTAATTATATAGCTTAAAAAAGAATGAAGGAATAAAATGCTAAGTCAATGATTAATGATTCTTACAGTAAAATAAAAATGTAAAATCACTATTTACTATGTCTAGTTTTTGAAGGAAAGATAAGATAATAAGATATATAATTCTATGAGGATATATTGGCATGAATTTAAAGTGCAACATTGATATTTAAAGGCATTTATTATAAAAAGAATTTAGTTTGTTGAAAGAGGTCGAAGAAGACAGTGTTAGTAGAATATTTATTTAGATGATGATGATTAATACGTTGGAGATAAATTGATTGGTTGAAGAAAAATTTATAGTTGGTGTGAAACAGTGCTTGAAGAAATATGAATGTAGGAAAATATTATCATTCATTTGTCCAATTATTCTATTGTCTCCAAAGTGGCGAAGATAAGCAATTATTTACTAAAAATCATAAATTGTTTTTAAAGAGAATCAAATATAATAAATAAAAGAAAAATTATTTGCGGAATTATCAAAGAGATCTATCAAAATAAAAAGTATTTTTCAGTTTTAATGAACATATAAATTAATAAAATAATAAATTTTGAAAAAGGAACGAGAGTTTTTTATTTATATATATATATATATATATATATATATATATATATATATATATATATCCATAATTTTAATAACAAACAACAGGGGAAAAAGAATTAATTAAAAAAAAAAAAGAGGATAAAGTTTTTTTATTTTTTTAAAAAAACCGGAAAATAAAAGATATAATCTTTTCATCAGCCCACACGATTATATCCGAAAAAGAGTGCTTTCTAATATTGAATCAATGTAGCCAAAGCAAAATATATCAATACAATAGTGTGAGGAGCACTCAAAAGTTTTTTTACAAAAATTACGACAAATAAAATAAAATAAAACACAATAAGTAAAAATAACACGTAAAAACAGAAAATAAAATATAAAGAAAGAGCAGAATAAGACAAAATCTATAAAGCGAGCAGTGAAATATAATGGACTTACTTGAACGGGAAATTTTTCAAGAATGATTTAAAATGTTACGTAACAAGATTGCCTGATTGCAAAATATGTAAACTATGAAAACAAAAGCGCAAATTGAGTGTAACAAGAAGAGTTTAAAGGGCGTTCTTGCTGCATTACTGAAGTGCGTTTGATTTGTTAGTTACCAAGGATGGGCCAGAAAACGGATGTGCGCGAGGTAATATTATACTGGATAATTCAAAAAAGTTGACTATAAATAATTTTAGAAAATAAATATTTATTTAAGAAAAAAAATATAAAATAGAAAAGAGAAAGAAGCATGAATTGTCTGTTTTGCACATAATTTTAGCCACGGATTTGCCCGAAATGGATTTGCACATGGAAAAATTATATAAATTGACAAAGAAATCTTTTTAGTAAATAATTTTAGCCACGGATTTGCCCGAAATGGATTTGCACATGGAAAAATTGTATAATTTAACAAAGAAATTTATTAGTAAATAATTTTACCCACGGAATTCTAATGTTTCTAGGAGCATCTATTTAAATACTACTTTTAATGAAATTAATAGAATTAAAAGAATATGTAGTAATATTTATTTATCCAAAAAACAAATCGATAAACTCTTTCAAAATTTGAACAACAATAAAAACAATAAACATTTAATTACAATAACATTAACAATAACATTAAAATTTAAAAAACAATAGATTCCCAACTAAAGTAATAAAATTCTATATAAAATCATTGAGTTAATCGCATATTTTGTAAATATATTTACTAAAAATTTTCTTTGTTAATTTATACAATTTTCCCATGTGCAAATCCATTTCCGGTACATCCGTGGCCAAAAAAATTTTTCACTAATAATTTCTTCCTTAATTTGTATAATTTTTCCTTGTGCAAATCCGTTTCGGGCAAATCCTTGGTCAAAATTATTTACTAAAGAATTCCTTTACTAAAAAATTCCTTTGTTAATTTATAATATTTTTCCATGTGCAAATCCATTTCGGGCAAATATGCGGCTAAAATTATTTACTAAAAAATTTCTTTATTAATTTATACAATTTTTCCATGTGCAAATCCATTTCGGGCAAATCCGTGGCAAAAATTATTTACTAAAATAAGTTGTTTTTATTTTTTTATTTTTTCTTTAATTTATATAATTTTTCCATGCGCAAATCCATTTCGGGCAAATCCGTGGGTAAAATTATTTACTACTAAATTTTTTTGTTAAATTATAAAATTTTTCCATGTGCAAATCCATTTCGGGCAAATCCGTGGCTAAAATTATTTACTAAAAAGATTTCTTTGTCAATTTATATAATTTTTCCATGTGCAAATCCATTTCGGGCAAATCCGTGGCTAAAATTATGTGCAAAACAGGCAATTCATGCTTCTTTCTCTTTTCTATTTTTTTCTAAAATAAATATTTATTTTCTAAAATTATTTATAGTCAACTTTTTTAAATTATCCAGTATAATATTACCTCGCACACATCCGTTTTCTGGCCCATCCTTGGTAACTAACAAATCAAACGCACTTCAGTAATGCAGCAAGAACGCCCTTTAAACTCCTCTTGTTACACTCAATTTGCGCTTTTGTCTTCATAGTTTTCATATTTTGCAATCTGGCAATCTTGTTACTTAAACATTTTAAATCATTCTTGAAAAATTTCCCGTTCAAGTAAGTCCATTATATTTCACTGCTCGCTTTATAGATTTTGTTTTATTCTGCTCTTCCTTTATATTTTATTTTCTGTTTTTACGTGTTATTTTTACTTATTGTGTTTTATTTTATTTTATTTGTGGTAATTTTTGTAAAAAAATTTTTGAGTGCTCCTCACACTATTGTATTGATATATTTTGCTGTGGCTATATTGATACAATATTAGAAAGCACTCTTTTTCGGATATAATCGTGTGGGCTGATGAAAAGATTATATCTTTTATTTTCCAGTTTTTTTAAAAAAATAAAAAAATTTATCCTCTTTTTTTTTTTTTTTTAATTAATTCTTCTTCTTTCCCCAGTTGTTTGTTATTATTATTATTACTCCCCCCCTTTTTTTTCCTTTGTAATTTACCTTTGTTTTATCTTCATTTTGAACATATCTTATGAGTTCTATTTACTTGCAGCTTATGCGCAATAAATGATACTTATTGTTTTTTAAAATTTTTTTCTGGTTTTTTTTTGTATTTATTTATTTTGCTCTCTCTCTCTCCCCTCTCTAATATATATATATATATATATATATATATATATATATATATATATATATATATATATATATATATATATATATATACATATATATATAATTGGCGTTGAACAGCCTACCCAATTTTGGGTTATGACTACAATTGTTTAATTTCGTATCTCTGAACCATCACCTCCTACAACAGAAAGCCTCCACACGGTTTTTAATAAGTAGTACGCGCAGACTATTCAGAAATTGAACCGGTTGTGCGCATGGAACCCATATTTTATTCTAAAGTTGACTGAGAGAAATTTATCATATATACTTGAGAATTAAATCTGTAGTGGTTGACAAAAATATAAAACAAACCAATCATATTCATAAATTAAAAAATTTTTTAGACATATATTTGCTACCACTCTCTTATTTTTACTAGATTTTGTATTAAGTGGCTCTTTTGTAAAGTGGTTTACCTTCATAATGGTCTGATCGGACTACCTATAAAAATCCGTGTGGAGGCCTTCATTTGTAGGAGGCGTTGTCTGAACCCAATCCAAGAGACAAGGATGTTCCTGTATCAGTCATGATTTGTTATGGAATCATGGGAACTTTGTGAACCGACAAATTTAATGTGCATCAATCGCCATTTACTACACAAGTGTCTTCGGCCAGCGGGGATCGAACCCACGACCTCTTGGACATAGGCCCAGTGCCCTACCAACCAAGCTATCCCTGCCGGCCCGCAGGGTTTGGCTGATGGGGCACGTCCCACCGAAATCCTCCGATCACTAAGAAATAAAAAATGCAAGAACCATGTATACATTAGAACAGTTTTCTCCGAGGAAAGTTAAGGAATCCGTTAACTATTACTTGATTTAATTTATTGCCAAGGTTCTTTTTCTTAGCCTTACACAATTAAAACTGTTGGTGGAAAAGAAAGTGTGAGAAATAATAATGATTTTAATAAAATCAAAACATTTAACAACGATGCAACGGTTTTCGAATTCTATGTTAATGTGTAAGGTAGATGTAGAGGGAATCTCTAAAATTTGATTTTATTCTGCACTTAATTCAAGTTTATGGTATAAAAAGATTATTGTTACATAAATTATTTTTATTGAGACAATAATTTAGCTTTAAAATGTTAGGAAAGATTTTAAGCATATTTCAGCACGACAGCATTCTGCAAGCACATTTAATAATAGTTTCATTTGAATTGATTAGAATACTATGACTAAATTTTTGTTTTATAATTTTAGGGTCACATTCCCATAAGTGATCTGCAAGTTCTAGTCTTAAACTAAAGTTTCATAAGCAGCAGGATTTTTTTTTTGTGTTGTTTTCCTAAATGACAACATTGACGTTTTCATTTTTTTTATGATGAAAAAATTAATTGAGACTGATCCCTCAAACAGTCAGAATTTTATGAAATTCGGTTTTAGTGCTTCTTGTTTTTCTATAATAAATGGATAAATAAGAAAAAAACTGACATTTTTGTTGCTGAAAAAGTGTATATTTGCTTACTAGATTGGGGAGATACGATGGAGCTGAACGAGAGGTGATTGGACGGCTCTCTACCCGAGGATTGAATAGGGTTTTGGAACAAAATGAATTATGAAAATTGATGCGTTCATCATGGAATAGTTGAATTCAATTTCTGAACATCTCAACCATAAATAAATAATATTATTAAGAGGAGATGAAAAATAAAATTATTCAACAATAATAGATTTCCTTATATGTTTTAGTTAAGAAAAGTCAAAAGGTTTAATATTTTTCTAGCCCGTACTGCACTTTAAATTATAAAGATATTCTTTAAATTAATTGCAGCGTACAAATTATTATTTTTTATGACTTTTATAGTTTTATTTAATTATCTCTTATGACATTTAGATATTTATTTAATTATTATTAAAACTTAATTCTATAGTTTTGTTTTAAAACTTATCATCACTTTTCACTTTTCAGGCTATTTCTCATTTCACTAAAAAATACGATGTTGTAGCAAGGAAAGTGGAAATTCCTCTAATAGAACGAACTATAGAAATTGGAATTAGCCGTGCTATAGCACCACTTTCAAACTTAGTCAATTTCATAACATCTGGTAAAGTTGATTATATAAACTTACCTCTAGAGCATTTAAAGTTGCTATTTGGAAAGTCGACATTTTCTTTTCCTCCGTTACTCTGGATTACAGGGAACAAGTTGTTTTCAAGATTTATTATAGGAAACAGTCTCACTTCACAAAAAAAGTATGAAATTCTTCTTGGGAAATTGAGAAAGGAATTGGACGAGTTTCTTGACGACGAAAACGCCATTTTCATCTATCCAACTCATCCTGTTCCAGCTCCTTACCATTATGAAATGTCAACAAGTCTTCCTTTGAGTTGGGCCTATACTGGAACTTTTAATTTTACTGGTCATCTAGCAACTCAGTGTCCTCTTGGAATAAACAAAAAAGGCTTACCATATGGTATGCAAATCATAGGTGGAATGAATAATGATCCACTTACCATAGCTTGTGCTGCAGAACTGGAAAAAGCTTTTGGGGGATGGATTCCTCCAAAACCAAATAACTTTTAAAGATGATTTGCAGTGTTAAAATGAACTTGAACCACTTCTTTAAAATAACATCTTAACATTTTAACATCTTAACATCTTAAACATTTTAAAAGGAAAATTTTAAAAATAAACTTTTTTGATTTTAATAATTTTCTTTTATGTAAGATGGAAGTCTCACCATTTCAGTGCATTTTAGAATGTTCTATATAATTGAATCTAGACAACTCTTTTTTGGCAAAATTCTATAGTTTAAAATTAAAACCAGACTTTGTATTTAAGGCTCGTGAACTGTGTTTTTTTTTTTTTTGTTTTTTTTAAATTTTCCTTTGAGGAAGAGTTTTGCATAATACTCTAAAAGAAAAAGACAAGTAATTATTTTCGTCAAACTAAAATTTTTTTTTATTAAAGTAAGTGAGTTAAATGTTATTTTTCCACAGTAATATTCTTTTTAAACAGCCTGTACATGTACCGGTGCCATTCCGCGTATTCATAATTGTATTAGAACTTATAAACTTTATGTATACATAGGTTTAGGCTCAAACTATTTTTTTTGACGAATGTATATCAGAGACAGTTCTGTATTTGTAAAATTATGCTAATAACCCAAATTACCAGTCTGCAATAAAAAATTGAAGTATTTTGCCGGTCATTTGAGTGAATCGGGCAGATAAACACTGCTCTATTACGTAGATATTATTTTTTGTTTATAAAATAAATTACGAGGTCTCTTTTATCTAAACAATTGAGCTTATCGATTATTTGAGCTTCTTTTTTTGAAAAATGAACTCAAACTAATACACCTAGATATATTGTTATCGTCATGATTTACATCGAAGTCAATTACATCTAACTGTCAATTCACTATCAATTGTCAAGATGTAATTGTCATAAGTCAATTACATCTAAGTCAATTACATCTTTTCATGATTTACATCTAATAAAAATTTTTATTCACAATTTTTATGATATTTTTTATTGAAGCCCAGCTCTAATCATTGATTGGAAAATACACTATCCAACAACGGTAAAAAAGACACTTGCATTTTCTGACTATTTTTTTAAATTCCACAAAAATACCAAAGAATTATTTTATAAATTTAGAGATATTTTTGTCATGTAATTTTTTATATTTATTAAATCCGTCTTAGTAAGTATCCTTTGATATTTTAGAGAAACTTTTGAGATGTTTAGGTCATGGAATTTCTCATATTTATTTAACAGGTCTGGGAGAGAGACAGGCAGTAAAGCACGAACGAAAAAAGAGTGTTTTAAAAATCCTATGCGGCAATAAGCTTGTAAACTGAATCAATTACTTTGGTTATTCTTTGCAATAAAGGCATATAATTTCGTATATCTAGCTTAAATATTCATAAACATATAGACATTTTAATTTTAAAATTTTTTTTTTATCTTACAAACGTAAGGAATTTCTAACAACTCCATGACGACTAGTGATCTTACTATAACTTAAGTATACGAGTTAGTTAATAGTAATCTTACTATAACTTTAAAAATATTAAAAAAATTTAAGAAAGTCTCGGGGAAATTTTTTTTGTGATAAAAAAAATGCTTTAAATTTTAAAGAAATCTGTAAAAAATTTTCCCTTTACTGCGCATCCGCAGAAAATATTTATTTATTTTTTCTTAATTTTGTTGTGAATCGTATTTGGGAGTTCCAAAAACTTTCTTTAATTAAATTTAATATATTTAAAATTATAGTAAGAAAAAACGCATGGTAAAAAAAATAGTTTTTTCTTATAAAAAAAAATGTCTATATTGCCTTGAAAATTTAAACTAGGCATATTACATCCTAACTTGTATATAACATCCTCAGTAATCAATGCAAGTTACAAGATAATTGCTAGATTTTTAGCCGGGGACATTCAAAATAATATTTTTTGTATGTGATTTATTGCCGGTACCCTAAACCTCTTTAAGCTTTCAACTTTTTTGATTAATATGAGAAATCATGTGTTCCAACCATCTCTAAATTTTAAAAGAAGAATTAATTCGAAAAGATTGAGAAATTTGTAAAACGGTCAAAAACTGAAGAATCTCCTCCATTATTGTGCCTTTCCATGCTTTTAGTTTTCGAATTTTAACTTGAACACGTGTCGCGAAACTATTTCTCCTACTCATCAACAATAAGAGAAAATGTATTTCTGATACAATATTCTAAGGAAGAATTTATTTCAAATTGGTTCTTTTTTTGTATTTGTATTACATGATCTAAAAATAAAAATAATCATTACTAAGTGTTTATATTTAATTAAAATTAAGATCTTCATATTGAAGTGGCCACTACCGGGAAAATTATAAATAGTGGTGACTACTGTTTGAAATTTTTATGGGTTTAATTTCACTAGTATATAGTTTTATAAATATATTTCAGTTTTACAAACATATTTTATAAAATTCCTTAATACATTCGTTTTTAATAAAAATAATTTGTTCCTTAAAATTTTTCCGCACCACTAATTACCGGTTGTGCGCTCTGATAATATAATTAGAAGATTACAGGGTCTCTTTTTACGAATACAGAGATGTAAGCTGCAAAAAAAAAAAAAAAAAAAAAAAAAAAATTGGATGAAAAAATTGTATCAAATATTTGGTCAACAACAAACTATCAACAAACAGTTTTATGATGAAATAACGTTAAAAATCAAATAAAATGCAATTTTCACGTATTTTATTAACAGGTTTGCATTTGTCAAGTCAAATATTTTTAAAAAAAGTTTTTTTTCTCAAAAAATTTGTTTTCTTGCTAAAATTTCTAAAGCTTCTAACGTCTCGTTACTTCTCGATAGTAAAGAATTTTATATTCAGCCTGATATTTAAAAAGAAAAAAAAATCACATAGAACAAAAAAAAAATTTCTAAGTGATACTTATTACAGTTGAATTAAAATATAATTTGGTACGAATAAAGTAAAATTATTTAATATTATTAAAATGGGTAGATGGGTTAGTGTATAATAATGTATAGTAATCATTTAGCCATAATGTACATTTAACCATAATGTATCACCATAATGTATAGTAATCATTTAAGTATATATATTTTGACCTAAAATTATTAAGTCTTGATATCTTGAAACAAAAATGAAAGTCAACTCCAGAAAATATCAAATTAGACTATCAGTAATTGTCTTACCATTTTTTCATAAACATATATTTATTACCCCATTACAAAGTGACATTACGTTTTCGCAATTTTGGGAAATTCAATTCTAGGAAAACACTGTTTTTCTTGTAAGCATTAAAATCATAGTAATTAGAAAGCTTTGAATCTTAAAAAAATCCATAATATCATTTTTTTTCATGCAAAATAAATAAGGAGTTTCTTTTATTTGAATCGAAATCCTAAGGTAAGCTTGTTCAATGAATTGCAATACTAATCGTGTTAATTAAACGTACTCGTCCAGGGGTGGCCAACCTGCAGCTCTTTGAAGGATTATTTGTGGCACTCGATAAATGTACCCGAGTTCCCTTTTGATTTTTGTGCTGTTATATTTAAAAAAAATTATTATCAATTCTTGACAAATAGACTGATATCACAGATCTTCCGTACTTGGCAGTTTTCATACGTTTTGTTTCACCTGACATCGTTGTTAAAAAAGAATTATTAGATTTAGTAGCACTTCAAGAGTCAACCCGCTGTGTCGATATTAAAAATGCATAAGATTCCACGTTGAAAAGTTTTTGATTTGCTTCTTAATAAGCTTGTAAGCATTGCAACTGATGGAGCTCCAGCAATGCTGAGTAAAACAAAATCGGTCTTATTGGGATTTTAAGAGATGATTATCAAATTCCACAATTCATACCGATTCATAATTCACCGAGAACATCTCGTTACAAAATATTTAAAACATCCTGATGTTATGAAAACAGTGTTACACATTGTAAATTGCATTCGCACTAATGCAAAAAATCATCGACAATTCAAAAGTTTCCTTAAAGAATTAACGGACGAAGAACTTCCGAATGACATTAATTTCTTTTGCATTGTTATCTAGCTAAAACGTATTAAATTGTTTTGTAGATTTGTTTGATCCGATAACTGCATTTCTAAAAGAAAAGGAAATAACCTATTCAGAATTGGACGATGGCGAATGGTTACAAGACTTAATGTTTTTAACTGATGCCATGGAACATTTGCAAACACTGAATTTACAATTACAGGGAAAAGATAAAATAATATCTGACCTCTCACAGTGTATATTTATTTTTCAAACTAAATTACAACTTTTTCAAAAGGACATTAAAAATTAAACATTTTGTTATTTTCCTCGAATTTCAAAAAATGTTCCAAAATTAAACAAGAAAAACTCAACGAGTATATGAAAAAGCTAGAAGGAATATTGACAGAATTCCAAAATAGATTTCAAGACTTGAAATATTTTATATCGTCTCTTGATTTTTTTTTTCTGAATCCATTTGAAATTAACATAATTCAAGGTGAGTATTCCATTTCCAATATAATTATAACCCAAAAAGCATCTGGAAATTTAGAATTAATAGAGATGCAAGAAGATCAAGCTCTAAAATTAAAATATAAGTCGACGTTGATTACTGAATTTTGTAAATTTGTACCCGAATCGAAGTATCCTGAATTAAAAAAGGCTGCTTGTCAAATTATTTCAATATTCGGAACAACGTACTTATGTGAATCATTTTATTCCACTTTAAAATTCGTGAAATCCAAACACCGATCAGTATTAACTAACCAGCATCTCAAAGAATTACTGAGAAGTGTTGTCACCAATTATTCACCAAATTTTAAAGAATTATCAAGAGAAGTAAAATAAATGTGTTTAATTTTTAATAATTAAATTCAATACTCATATTTTGTACTTTTATTTATATGTTTTCAATAAATATAATTTCAGTGGAAAAAAGTTTTTAATACCTTTTCTGTATACCTTTTAAATACGTATTTAATTGCGGCTCGGGAAAAATTTCAAATTTGAAAAATGGCTGGACTATAAGGGAGCTTGGCTAATAGTCTTAAATAAAGTTTAAAATGAAGTACACGCAGAGTACTGGTATATATTCTCTATCTTCTCTAGGTATATATTCGATTGCATTGGCATCAGAATGCTAGTTTCTGATTGGTTACTCATGTTTTCAATCAATTTTTGAGGCTTGAATATAGCATTACGAGGGAGTATATTTCATAGGTACAAAAGCTGCTTTGAAAGAACACCCGTAGATGATGATATATTTGTCTGATATCATTTTAAGTGAAAGCTTAGAGGTAACTATGGTACTATAGATAAAAACTAATTTATTTAGACACATGTGTAAGTCCTATTTATGAATTTATTTCGATTAATGGCTCCAGATAATATATAAAGTATCTTTATAGAGTTAATAGAACAGTAATTTTAGAGTTTATGAAAAAAGTACACTGTAAGAAAAAGTAAAGTTTATAAATTTTTCTGTTTAAAATAAGTTGAATTTAATAAAAAAAAATTCATAAAATATATATATATATATATATATATATATATATATATTTCGAATAAATCCTCTGCATAGTTAAAAGAACAGCTATTTCAGAGTTTAAGAAAAAGTAAAGTCTATAGATTTTGTTTTTTAAAATAAGTGCAGTTTACAACAACAACAACAAAAAACTTTCGTATAAAATAAATTACAAACACTAACCAAAATAATACGATACAGTAAAATATGTGAAACATTACTTCCCCCAAATTGCCAAGATCTCAATCAAATTTTCATCATAAAAGCAGAAATATTCCTTTTGTCTAGACTAGTTTCATACTTGTATAATACGCCTGCACCTCTCTCCCTTGCATGTCTTGTTGTAAAATGAGTGAAACAATTTTCTTAAAAATATTTTTAGCCGGCTTTTTTATCATTTGTTTCTTGTTAATGCCAAATTTATCATTATTATTATATTAATTATACGTTCAGTATATGTGATAAAAAATTTAAATATTTTTTTAAATATTTTACAACAGTCGTTGTTGGACGTCCGGTGGCTGAGTGGTAGTGCATCGCGCTCCCGTGCTACAGGTCCCGTGTTCGATCCTCGGGCCGGGCATGGTTGACTTAGCCTTTCATCCCTTCAGTGGGGCAATAAATGAGTTACAAGCATGCTTGCAAACTAAACAGTGGGGGTTTTCCGTTCGACTGACCACCTAATCAGAACATCTGCTCCTCCATCTCAGAGCCCAAGGTCAAAAAAACTGATATAGACACAGTAGGCCTTGGCCCTCTATGGGCTGTGGTTCTCTCTATGAGCCCAGCCTCTATGGACCACTGAGTTTAGTTTCGTATATGTGCATCAAGATTACACATTAATATTTTATAAAATAAAGATTTATAAAGATCATATAAATAATAATTGATTCTCAAAATTTGTGTTTCTTAACATAAAAAAGTTTTTTCAACGAAAGCTGAAATTATTCACTTAAAATCTATGTACTTAGAAATAACTACTAGAAATGTACTAGAATAAATAGTAAATAAATGTACTCTGTATAAATGTACTATGTATAAATGTACTGTGAATGAATACTACTTACTCTCTTATGATTCCATTAATGTCTATAAGACAATATAAATAATCTTTCTGAGGAATAATTTTTTAAAAAGATAACGTTTAAAAGTAAAGGTTTATTGTTGTAACAAATTATTTTATTGCATGCATCACTCTGCACTTGTAGTTTATTTTTAAATATAGCGTAATTAGATAATATTGTAGGATTACGTTATGATACTGATAAAAGTCTTTAAGTTTTGATATCTCAACATCAAAAATGCAATAATATCGCAGTAAAAAAAGAACAATGAATATTTCAGATACATACTTCTAAATTTTGGATACAAAAATAGTCTACAAGATAACAATATTCTTGTGACTTTTATTTAATTTATGCTAATGACAACAACAAAAATTAAAAATCAATGTGGGGAAACTGGATTTATCAATGAAACAATGCACAGACAACAATAGAAAATTTCGTCAGCATTATTTAAATTTTTATTGATATAGTTAGAAAGGTCGATTGAATTAGAAGTGATAACAAATATGAATTATTTTTGTTTATATAAACAATTTTAAAATATTTATTAATTTAATAATTAAAGAAATGTTTTTTCTCCATTATTTGGTATAATATGATTATTTCATCCTCATATTAAATATCCATCAGATACTAAGACAAAGCTGTAATTATCAGGAAATAGAAACTCTTAAACATTAAGCGTTAAAATTTTAAAAGTTTTAATCCTCTTTTCATTTTATACATTGTTATTAAATTTACTCACACTAGTGCCATTGAAAATAAAGTTACGCGTAAGTTGTTCAGTGAAAGGAAGCAAACGGATTTTTTTAACTCTACGTCGAAAAATTTTTTTTATTTGTTCAGTTTCTGTCTTTTCATTTGTATAGTTTATTTTAATTTTGATCCGAGTTTTTGTTCTTTTTATGGAAAATTGGATCATCCAATTCTTACTTTTCATTCAGAATCAAATTTTATAAAAACATGCAAATAACATTAGTAAACATTTCTTTTTTTTTTCTTTTTCTTTTTCTGTTGCCTGAGATTTTTGAACGGATCTTAGTTTATTTCGTGTCACTGATTTCAATTCTGCAATCACTTTCTCTCATTTCGTGTCACTGATTTCAATTCTGCAATCACTTTCTCTACTTTCGTGTCACTGATTTCAATTCTGCAATCACTTTCTCTCAACAAGCTTCAGATTCTGTTGCATAAATTCAGTTTAATAATATATTCCTAACAAGGATTTTTTTTAAAAATTCACCTGAGGGAATACTTAGTGTCTCCCACATCACTGCTACGTAGGAAGTGGTAGAAGTAGTCGATAATACATGATGTGAAACATTTTGTCTTAAGTGTTATTATTTTCAAAGCAGGAAAATGTATAACTATAAATAGAAACCTGTATGTTCTTGACAAACTCATACAGTCACACAAAAAATAAACCAATATATATATATATATATAGTAATATATATATTAATATACTCTTTCTGTATAATGCTGATACCACTCTAATTTTTTTAAGCATTTATTAAGCAAAAGAATATATAAATCTATTCTGCTATCAGAATATCGTTCTTTTTTTGTATATATATATATATATATATATAGTCATTGTATAAATGCAACAATTTATTCCCCAATGTAATCTAGTAATCTATATTTCTCTTACACGGCAGCAAAAAAAAACCTCATTACAACTTCCCGAATGGCAACGTTAGAAAATCGACCAATGATTGCATCTAAAAATGTCACATGCCAAATATATCTGAGGTGGCTCAACATATAGCGCTTTTAAAAACGGAAACAATAACCAGAGTGAGCATTATCAGGTTGTTCAATTCAGCTGCGGCAAAAATAAAAATAAACAAACTCTAAAATAAAAATGCTGTTGCCAGCCATAGAATTTTTTGAAAGTTAACTTAGCAACATAAATCAAAATTATGATACCTGAGCGCTTGACGTAACAAATCCTTCAATTCTATAAGTGTTGTTTCGCCAAAATAACAATTGCAATTTCAAATTAATATTGTACAGGTTTAGAATTTTCTACAGTGAAAAGTTTTCGGAACTTCAGTATTCAAAAAAGTATACAAAAGCTAGACGTTAAGAACGTATCCAATGAGCGAGCAAAGCGAGCATTGGATTGCGAAGCCATCCGAAATGAACTGCGAAAGCAGTTCCGGGGGTTGGTGATTGCCAGCGAGCAGGGGGCGAAGTCTCCTAGTTTATTATAAATGAATACAGAATATTCCTCTTACCTCTGTTTGTTAAAAATTCGTAAGGAATCCCGCTGTTGTTTTAGATGTTCAATTTTATGCTGCAATCTGTTATAATTTTTCAAAGGTTCTTAAAATCTTTATTTATGCTTCATTTTCTTAAAATTGGAAAAATTTGGATTTTTAAATGTCTGAGTCCGGCAGTTTATTAATCATAAAGACACGGCTCCCTTTAGGCCACCAAAGTCAAGGATCACTGGTTGCAGTCAGTGTACGTCGGGATCACTTTTATCAGCAGGCGGAGATGCAGAGGGTCCGTGATATCGGTGTTCGTTAAACTGTTCCACCGCAAAGAGTTCGACTTCAGGTGCAAGACTACGGAAAATTAATGCTGGGGGACCATCACCTCTGTAAAGAATCAAATGCCCAGTGAGAAGCTCTAGTGTGATGTTAATTATGTACTACTAATACTAGTTTCGAATGTCTGAACTCATTTTTATGATAATTGATTTCTTTTTGTCGCGAAATGCCATGTTTCTCAATGTTATTAAAATATAAATTTAATTTTTGTAAAAAAAAAAATTTTTTTTTTTTTGCTTGAGAAAAGATTATTATAAATTTTCAATTGAAAATACAAAACTTTCACTACATCAAAAATTTTTCTTCGATTATTCAACAAATTGATAAGATTTTACAGAACTGCATTTTTTTCAGTATCAATTTCAAAGTTATAATAATTTTTTTTCACGCAGGAAATTCAACACTGATTAGATTTAAAGTCTGCTTCTTAGGTTAAAGGTTTCTCTTATCTCTGCCTGTGATGTATATTTTAAATTCAAAGTTTCCTTTTTTTAATTGTTCTAACTGTTTAATGAGGAACCTGCATGCGTTGGGTAATCGCAGAATGTTGATTATTTTAAATAGTCTATATCTTAAAATTCTCTAAAATCAATTCAGAGTTTAAAAAAGTGACCCGAATTTTAAAATTACTTAACTTAAAATTAGCCCAAAACGAAACTAACTTCACGTGACACAAAATGACGCGGGGTTTGCTTATTATATAAAATGGCATGATGTTTCATTTTAAAACACAAAAAGTAGCATGCAGGTTCCTCATTGTTTTAATGTTTCTAATTCATATTATATCACAGCAGCAACATTGTTTGGTAATATATATTGTCATTTTCTTTCTATTAAAATGTATAAAATTATTATTAGCTAAAATTAAATAATATAAATTTATGAATTTAATAAGGAATTTGAGAGAAAGTATAAATTGTCAACTTTTATTTTTTCATTAACGTAATCAAACCAATTCAGTAATTAAACTATAGTTTCTGATAATTTTAGTTTTTACCAAATTTTTTTATTGATTTTAAGCTGAAAATGAAATAAAAGTGTAAATAGCTGATCTTATTATGTTTTTTAGTCAAATTAATATACATTTTATCTGTATCCTGAAATTGTTTTAAAAATTGAGTATATGGATGATTGGATCTTCATGTTCAAGGACTCAAACTTAATGGTACAAGGGGGTGACCTGGAATATGTTACTGCAGACGGTATTTTAGGTTTAGACACTAATACGTACTTTTACTGAATAAACATACCTTTTTTCTGTCGATGGATTCGGATTTTTGACCCCTGAAATATAGGTTTAGTCGCCATCTGGAGAATATAGTCCATATAATTTCTTCAGGAGAGCGGTCCGAAGTTTGGACCTCTTAGTGTTAGTTTAGCTTTTTGTGTATTTCGCCATATCTTGTGAACTTTTTAAACAGATTGAAAAAATTTTGCACCCAATTATAAAATTTTTTCATCTTAAAATAATTCCATGCAAAATATAACTTTTAGAAGATATCTGTTATTTTTCATGATTATATTTTTACAGATTAAAATATTTTACATAATTATAAAGAATATATTTTTACATGTTACTCTTTGGGGAGGATGGGTGTGGGGTTCAGAAATCTGAATCCATTTTTTTTTTTAAATTTTATAAGAGAAAGGTTAGGTTTAATCAGAGAAAGTATGTTTTTGTGTCTGATTTCGGTACTAATTAAATGGCATATTTAAGGTTGCGTCCTCCTACTACTAAGATTGAGTCATAGAACGTGCAGATCAGAT
This sequence comes from Parasteatoda lunata, assembly GCA_949128135.1. Taxonomy (NCBI): domain Eukaryota; kingdom Metazoa; phylum Arthropoda; class Arachnida; order Araneae; family Theridiidae; genus Parasteatoda; species Parasteatoda lunata. The sequence goes on along the minus strand of OX421978.1, from coordinate 44,649,699 downwards.
CATTAGTTCAAAAGTTATTCAAGGTCGTCTGTTTTATCTTTCCTTTTTTAGCGTTATGTTATTCTCCAAATGCGTTTTTTAAACGATTTTATTATTTGATTATAGATTACGATTTGATATTTCTTATTCTAACAAAGAAATTTCATCCTCATACTGGTTCAAGTTGATATCTAGGTAGAAGGTGAAAAAAGTACAAGTTCCATCCATCCATTTCAGAAGTTTTCGAATAATATAGATAATTGTTACTGTCAAAAACATTAAAATTTTTTCTTATAAATTAAACAATTGATTTATTTTTACATATGACTATTTAAAAAACTAACAAAGAGATTTTAATGACTAAGTCAAAGTCTAAAGTTTTTAAAGTTGTAAGCACAATGTGTCTGTGCTCAATCCCTAAAATTTCCACATTATTTTCTCTCATTTAATCTCATTAAGCAAATCTATATAACCTATTAAGGTTTATTTTAGTTCGTTATATTAAAATGATTGCGATTTTAAATTATAGAATTTTTTTAAAGATATGAATTTCGTATTTAAAAAAAAAAAAATATGTATTGTACTCATTATGTAATCGAGGACCCTCTGAAAAGACGTATGTATGTTTTAAAAGCATTTAAAAAGAATGAACTAAATGATTTGATATGATTTAGATCATAGGGATAAGTAAACCTCATCATAATTTTTATTTTGTTTTTAAAAGTGAAAGAATTTGTTTTAGTTTATTCTAAATGTTGAATGTAATTGAAAATTATGTAGAAGAATTAAATCATTTAGCCAGCTAGGAAATTAAATATAAGGTAGGCTAAGTTGTTTAATTTAATAGAAAAATAAATTTCCAAAACAGATTTAATATCAATGATTCAAATTTTATCTCGCTTAATACTATATTTTAAAAAATATAATTTTAATTTGTCTCAAAATTAAATATTATGCTTGAAATTCAATTGTTTAATTTTGCGGAAAAATAATTCTTCAAGACAAATTTAACATTGTTTCAAAACGTGTTCTTGCTTATATAATATCTTACTATATATAAAAATCTAATGATGGTGTCGCAATTTCCATTGTTGTCCGTGAGTTTTTATTGGCCGCGAAATCACGTGATAGGATCCAGTTTTTCCTCATTCATTTAAATATTGTTTTGGTTGTCATCAGCAAAAAAAAAAAAAAAATCACAAAGGTATTGTTTTTCTATAAATATTTGTGTATCTCTAATTTAAAGTAATTTTCATGTACTACTATTATTACGCTTTTAATTCTTGAGTTTAAAACGAAGATAATTGTTTTTTTATTATAATGTAATTCTGCGCTACGTTATAAGATAGTTATTTAGAAAGGTACACAGTTATTACAGTTAAAGAGATCTGTTGAATGGTTTAAAACTTAACGCTCAGCTTCATGCACAATAAGATCAAGCAAAAAAAGTATTTAATATATCCACCCGTTTGGTAAGCGAAAATATTAAATTACGGTTGCGAACTCATTTAATTTGTTTGAGCAATGCAATGTTATAATAATATAAATGTAATTTTAAAATTATTTCTTAGAAAAATTACTTCTGTTCACTAATAGATAATATTTGGACGTGTAAAGTTGAGGCACAAGCGTAAGCAAACAGAATTCCTTTTAGTACACATATGCTAAGTGAATAATTTAAACTTTATTAGAAAAACTGTTTTCAGCCTAGAAACAACAATTTATTGCGAAGCAATCCTCGGGGTTGGTGAGCGGCAGCGAACAGGGGGCTTCCCTAGTACAGAAAATAAAATCTGAATTTTATAGCAAAATGAAACATTATGTTTAAGGTAAGATTGATTGTATTTTAACGGAAAAATAAAATAATATGTTGAAGGTCAAATACTTAATTAATTGGGAAAATAAATATCCTGGTTAAATTTAACATAAATGTTTCAAATCTTTATCCTGCTAGAAGACAATTGTTAATTCTGCATAAACGTTAGTTATATGACGAAAAATATCCTAAATTCGTTGACTCATACTCGTCGGTAATCCGAGCCATCTCTTAAAGGAAGTTTTAAAACTTATAACGTAATTACAAAATCGTAAGTGATTCCTTAAATAAAAATATTAGTTGTATCACAATTTATATCTTAATACGTAAAATCAAAATGTTATGTTAATGGACTTGTTTTTGGCCTTGTTGAAAATTAAAGACTCTAAAGATACAATTGTTACTTTTATTATTTTTTTTTTAAATATTCAGACAGATTTTATCAAAGATTAATAAGGAAAATTTGAAAACCCTCATTGAAAAATATATTAAAGAAATTCATGAAATATTACCGGGAACTGACAAAATAAAAGTGAACAATACTATACACGATGAACGGGTTTGAGTCTTATGACCTGGCTAACTTCGTAGACATTTTATGATGTTTCGACGTAATTGTATAAAAACTATAGGATAATTTTTTATGTTTGTTTTATTTATTTGTCTAAAAGGAAATTTCTAAATCAGAAGTATTCAAAGATAATAAGCAGAATAATAAGAACGATTATTAAAAATTGTATATCCAAAAATACAATGCATATTTATCTGATCTAGGGTAAGTGTAGGTTAGATTTCCATTAGGGAGATTTAAAATATCTCTGATATTTTTTAATATATTGCGGCAGTTATAGTTCTTCATAAAGCATTTTAACTTGCTTATCAATTTGGATAAGACAGTGTTTTTCGGGACAGCAAAAAGTATGTAAAATTTTATTGCTTATTTTATGTAGGTGAGAAAGTATTGTTTTTCAATGTTGATTTTCGTTGGTTATATTATTTCCCAACTAGGTGGACATTTATTGACCATATATAGTCCAATCTTTTCTTCAGAGTGAAAAAAACAGAGGATATTTTAAATAAATGATGCTATAAATTCGGCGGTCTTCTCCTCAGTTACTTTAGAAGAGATGGCCATTCTTATTCATACGTATTGATACATCAAGGATTGTAGGGCACTTAAAAATCGATAGGAAAAGTAAAAAATAAGAAGTATTTCAGTTATTTAAACTTCACCACCAAGCATTAGTATTTCCAAATAAATAAATCTAGTTCATAACATTTTGGTTCGGTTGATGATTTTTGTCTGGTTTCGTTTCATTTTGTAGTTTCAAGAATGAAACAAATTAAAATAAATCCTCAGCATTTTTATTACAATATTGAAACCATATTTTTAAATTGTTGTGGACAATACGTACCCTGCATATTGCGAAATTAATAGATTATTCAATTGAACCCTATAACCTACTCAATAGAATTGTACATATAATAAGATTCTGCCCACGCATTATATAATTCTGTGGATGTGTGTAAGCTGTATATGTGTAAGATGTGTGCAACAGATTATTCAATTGAACCCTATAACCTACTCAATAGAATTGTACATATAATAAGATTCTGCCCACGCATTATATAATTCTGTGGATGTGTTTAAGCTGTATATGTGTAAGATGTGTGTAACAGATTATTCAATTGAACCCTATAACCTACTCATTAGAATTGTACATATAATAAGATTCTGCTCACTCATTATTTGATTCTGTGGATGTATGTAAGCTGTATGTGTGTAACAGATTATTCAATTGAACCCTTTAACCTACTCAATAAAATTGTACATATAATAAGATTCTGCCGACGCATTACTTGATTTTGTGGATGTGTGTAATCTATAATCAGTGGCATCTTTTGCTGTGGAGAAGAAAACTAAGAGTGATGAGTGGATAAGATGCGTGAGGAGCATACAATGGCTCCGTGAAACATCTGCAAACCTTGAAAACTTTTGCCAAAATTGTCGTATAAAATTTTTGTGAAAGTCATTGATCAAATCTGCTCATTACAGATTGTTTATTAGATTCTTTTGAAGATATTTTCCAAGATAAAATTAATTTCTTAGATCTCATTGTATGCTTTTCATAGTTAACTATATAAATGTAATATTTTCCATATTTTTACTTTACTTTTCTTTCACTTGAATTACTTATTATTTTAATTTTAAACAAGTTTTTCATATTTTGTTCTCAATATTATTGTTTACTCAAGATACGTTGAGTACAAATTTGAGAATTTAAAATATGTATAAACATTTTCGTATCGAAATTCATTTTCATTTCGATTTATTAAAATAAACTATGGCCATCTATCCGACACTAAAACTATTTTAAATAGATTGAATCAGAGATTAACAAAAATTTAGAAATTTTTAACTGAAGGATATACTTTTATAAATTATTATCAGAGCTCGCTCTTTCGACAAAATAATGAAGAACAATACTAAACACACTGGATGAGTTTTGGTCTTATGGACTAACTAATATTTTAGCCGTTTTTTGTTGATACAGAGTAATTTTCATAAAAATATTGGACATTTTTTTCAAATTTTTTTTAATTTTATATCTAAAAAGAAATCGCTAAATCACCTGTTTTTAATAATAATATGCAAATAATAGAATATATATTCTCTTACGTGGCTCCCAAATTTTGGCTGTATTTCTTTTCTGCCGGTGGCAGCGTTTGCTTTGTTTTGTTTACGTTTTGAAAACACCAAAGCATTCTGCCTTTTAATGATGTGTTTCTGATCTAATATATATAATTCTCTTACGTGGCACCCAAATTTTGGCTGAAGTACTTTGTACAACTAAATAAGATTCTTTTTACAACACTTAAATATTTACTTTATTTTCTTCATTTATAGAGAAAACAGTCGGCAAAGAATTCTGTTAGGTTAAAAAACATTTCGCTAAAACAAGAACGAATTCTAAAAGAAATAAAAATAAACAACTTAAAAAATAAAAATGCTGTTGCCAGCCATAGAATTTTTTGAAAGTTAACTGAGCAACATAAATCAAAATGACATAAAAGCGCAACTAGATCAAAATTAGGATACCTGAGCGCTTGACGTAACAAATCCTTCAATTCGATAAGTGTTGTATCGCAAAATGCCCAAATTAACAATTGTGTTTTTAAAGAAATTCTCTCTCTCTCTCTACTATTCAGACTACTATTTCATATTGTTTTACAACACATGGCTTTAACACTCTGGTGGGAAAGACTTTAAAACAAAACTTACAACAGTTACTTTTCTCAACAACTGAAATTTAGAATAGTGTGAAAGAATTATGCAAATTGTTTGCAATTTCAAATTAATATTGAAATGTACAGGTTTAGAATTTTCTACAGCGAAAAGTTTTCGGAACTTCAGTATTGAAAAAAATGTACAAAAGCTAGACGTTAAAAAAATATCCAATGAGCGAGCAAAGCGAGCATTGGATTGCGAAGCAATCCGAAATGAACTGCGAAAGCAGTTCCGGGGGTTGACGAGCGGGAGCGAGCAGGGGACGAAGCCTTCTAGTATAAGATATTTTAAAAATATATATGTATCAATTAAATGCATTTGAAATTCCACTTGAATAATCACTTTTATAACTTCTGGCCCGAATGTTGTTGCTTTATTTGAAAAAGATAAAGTCATTTAAAATGCGTTCACTGAGAATTATATATTATATGTATTATAAATTTTCATCAGAAATGTGTTTTTTCTGTTGAAAAAAATAAACAATTATCTTGTACATAAACTGGAAAGGTTTTGATCTTATGTTCTAATGAATTTTTAGCCGTTTTAGGCTGTTTCAGAACCACTCAGATTAACAGAACCACTAAGAGAGATTTTTGTTTAATGTTCTGTAGAACTTTAAAATCTAAAAAAAATCTTTTAAACTTACAAAAAAAAAAAAAACTGACAGCTGGTCTACCAGTATAAAACTATTATTTTAAAACGGATGTCTATATTTTGGGCAGATGAACACAATTAGGGGAGAATCGAGTAGCCCGCCCACTAAAGGAGTATTGCTTAAATTTCTGTATAATATTGAGTAATAATCAATATTTTTGTATGTTTCTATTGTTTTATCATCTAATTAAATAATGCAAAAGGAATAAACCAAAAAAAGAATAGTTTAACTTAAAAAAGTAGAAATTTAACAAATTTTACTACAGTATTCAACATATTTTCAAAACTATTGTTTACTATGTTACCAGCTGCATAAATACTTGAAACTTTGAAAATAATCTTTTTTAAATTTAACAATTAATGTCCGATGGCCCATTGACTTGAAAAAATATTCTATACATATGAAATTGACAGTGGGTGGGGGCACCCGACACTCCCCTAATTGAAGAAACAAACTCTGTTCTTTTAACACAAAGTTCATTTATTTTAGATGTGATAACCTCTCTAAAAATAACTAATTCAGCATTGTTAGAGCAAGGGTGAAAGCAAGACGGAAAATAGGAAAGGCTGGTAGTAAAACCTTTTCGGTTATAGCCAGTTTTTGGGAGGAGTTTACTTATTCTATTTTTAAACTATTCAACAATATCGACTTTATCTTGGAAAAGAAGCAGTTTTATATATATGCTAAACTTATAAAAGAAATCTTGATAGTTACAGATATTTTATTTTTCTCGAAAAAATGCTGGAATGAAATAACTTACGTACCAATTTTTTCTCTTTTCCGTCTTGCTATATAAGGGCTTTCAGCCATGTGTTAGAGATGCAGGGATGCCAACTGCTCCGCTTTCTGGAATAGTTTTAATAAAATAGTAGCAAATTATGTAGTAAAATTCGGTGAAGAAGGATAGTTACGCCTACTTTTTAATAGAATAACCAGTAGATTGATGTTTTAACGTTGCATTTTATATGATACTTATAATTTTTGATATTTAGTGGTGAAACAATTACTTAAAATGAAAAATACTAAACTAAAAGTAACTTAAATTTCGCTACCACTAGAAAATACTATTTTACAAAGCGGAGCAAGTTGGCATCTCTGGAGATGCGTATTTTATTTTTGATATTATTCTAAATTTTTTATATGTATCCCAATGCGATTTAACATGTATATACTTATCCCAGATTTTATTTTAATTGTAAAATATTTACAATTGAGACATAACTTAGTTAACCCCCGCACCACCCATCCCATCACCCTTACAATTATTACTTTAGATGAAGGAGCAGATATCCCCATAGGATAGGCACTCCGATAAAACTGTATCAGTCAGTGTTAGAGATGCGAGCCAATAGCAGGATTTGAATGACCAGTCAACGCCGTAATTGGAACCTGGTTCAATTGTAACTCGTAATTGTAATTAGGTTCAATAAAGTTACAGTTAACTCCTCCTTCTTTCAAATCGGCCCTGGTTCAACTCATTTTAAGGTGAGCGCTCTGTCCCCCGAGCCACGGCAACGCTAATGTTTGCTTATGAAGAAAATTTTAAAAAACTGCCTTTACCTTAATTTTACTTCTTGAAATTATATTTAAGGGAAAAACGTATAAAACTAAAGTTGCTCAATTTTAAATAAATACTTAAAAAATTTTCTTACCGTAAAATTATAGCAAAAGACAGATAATAATCAGGTACAGTCTCCATTTAACTATAACGTCAAATAACAATTTTATTTATACAATGTTCAAAACCATAAAATAATAGCTGGAAAGTAGGAGCAAGTATAGAAAATTATCTTAAAATGATTTCGATAAAAAATAAATTTTTCTTACTGTAGGCGAAGTTGGATGGCCAAAACTAGAATTTTCACTGACAGTTTTAATCCATTTAGGGTTAGGATGAAAAACAAAGGGAAACTATTGTTTAAAAAACAATTTTGAATTAAAAAAAGAATGAACGTTAACAGTTAAAAACAGAAAAAAATATGTGTTTATCTTTAAATAGTGTTTTTCTGGGAAACAATTTTTTTTCCTGTAGAATTTACAGTTGTTTTTTACAGTGGTGACATGCTGGGTTTAGCCAACGCCTCCTATAACTGAAAGCCTCCACACGGTTTTTTATAGGTAGTCCGATCAGACCACTGCGAAGAATATCCACTTTCCGAACGAGTCACGTAATACAAAATCTAGTAAAAACAAGAAAGTGGTGGCAAATATATGACCAAAATTTTTTATTTATTTATGAATATTAATGGTTTGCCTTATTCACTTGTCAACCACTACAGATTCAATTCTCAAATATATTTGATAAATTTCTCTCAAATATTTTTATAAAAGGTTTTGGGTTCATCCGCACAACTGGTTCACTTTTTAAATAGTCTGCGCGGACTACTTATAAAAGACCGTGTGGAGGCTTTTTCATGTAGAAGGTGATGGTTTGGCAGAATTTGCAAACAGATGAGTACACTAAACTGATGTTGAGCACAGTTTGATATCTTTAAATTGAAATATAAATATGTACAATAAAAAAAAGAATAACTTTTGATCTAATGTTCGGATCTTCACTTTTTAGTACTCAATCTTAATGGTTCGAAAGAGTGATCTCAAATATTGATTAGTGCAGACATTGATTAGTGCAGCCGATATTTTGAAATACGAAATCAGACACAAAAATGTATTTTCTCTGAATAAACATACCTTTTTTTTTTAATGGATTCGGATTTCTTACCAGCCTCGATATGAGATGTATGGTCCCCATAGTTTGGTCAAGAAAGTGATCCAAAGTATGAACCCCTTATTGTAAATTTTACTTTTTGCGTATTTCACCACATCTCGAGAGTTTCTTAAGTTAATTGAAAATTTTTTACGTAGAATTATAAATTCTATGTAAAAACCCCTTATTGTAAATTTTACTTTTTGCGTATTTCACCATATCTCGAGAGTTTCTTAAGTTAATTGAAATTTTTTTACATAGAATTATAAATTCTATGTAAAAACCCCTTATTGTAAATTTTACTTTTTGCGTATTTCACCATATCTCGAGAGTTTCTTAAGTTAATTGAAAATTTTTTACATAGAATTATAAATTCTATGTAAAAACCCCTTATTGTAAATTTTACTTTTTGCGTATTTCACCATATCTCGAGAGTTTCTTAAGTTAATTGAAAATTTTTTACATAGAATTATAAAATTCGTTTATCCAAAGATAATTCCACACAAAAAATTAGTTTTATTAAATATTTAATTTTTTTATAAACATATTTAATAATAATCTAAATTTTTTTTAATCATAAGGTACAAAATTTTTTACATTATTTTACAGCTTATAATTTTACACGCCAAAATTCAAAATTTGAGTGGAATAGGTTGAACAGTTCCCGAGAAATTGAATTTTAAATATAGGACATTTTTAAAATTCGATCCTTCAGAGACTATTCAACCGATTTCACGCAAATTTTGTATTTTATGCCATACATACATTAAAGTGATGTAAAAATTTTATAACTTACAATTCAAAATTTTTCTTACTTAAAAATACAATGAAAAATAGTAAATAATAAATACTTAGTAAACTTTATTTTTGCATAGAATTAACGTTAGATAAACAAATTTTAAAATTGTGGGCAAAAATTTTTCAATTAGCTTTAAAAGTTCTTGAGTTATGGCGAAATACGCGAAAAGTAAAATTAATATTAAAGGGCAAAACTTTGGTTTGCTCTCCTCTCTAAACTATTGGGGCCATATTTTCCATTTTATTAACTATTGGGAATATATTTTAATTACCTTTCGCTTTAATTGTTGCGACGCTTAGCTAGTGATACAGAATCCAACATCTTCTTTCGAATTTTATAATCCTATACAGAATTCATGGTTTTGTTTACATGGCTGTTTGAATCGAGGCTGTCTTATAGGTCTCGCCAAAAAGTTTCTCCCCTACCTGAATGATTGATGGAGTGGGCGGATGATGCCAAAGACGATAAAGGGTTTAAAATGGAAAACCGATTTACCTCGTTTTTAAGCAACATAGTTGATTAATTCTTCCTTTAGTCGGAGAGTGAAATTTGCGGAATTTTTCGGAGGCTCAAGGGATTTTTAGGGAGAAAAGCTTTCTTATTCACCTCTTATTCTCGTATGAGAAGGGATAAATCAGTAAAAAGTAAAGAAATTTAAGATTAAGATTTTAAAAATAATTTTATAAAAAATTAGTATCATCTGCTATTCAAGACGCAAGCTTTAAATTGCTCGTCCAGTTCTCGTAAAATTATTCTCTCGACCACTCCATCCCTTTAACAAAATAATAATCTTATTTTCACTCTTTAAAATTGAGTTAAAACATTACACGACGATTCCGAGTGTTTTTGTCATGGGTACCGTTCAAATGACGAGGTGATGTAGGAGGTGATGATTGAGGACAATTGCCAGGTTTACCCTACATTCATGTTTTATAAGGCTATGTGCCGGTGCCCGGTACACTCTATACTGATGTTTTTTTAAATGTTAGGTGCTGTATCCAGCAAAACCAAACCATAAGGTGTTACAGCACTTTTATCAGTGTCTTCAGATGCTGTTTAAAATCTCCTTCCGCATCGTAATTCACACTAAAAGCTTCAAAAGTATGAAAATAAGTTTTGATTTGGTTTAAATTTAGAGTAACAATATCAATAAAATTAGGATGTTTTTAATGGTGTGTTTTCGAAAAGATTGATATGCAGAAAATGACCTTACACAGGCAGAACATTTAAAAGATTTCATGGTTGAATTGTCCATGTTGAAAATTAAACATCACTAACTATGAACACTAGTAATTTGCAACAATAAAAAAATAACTAACTTGAAATTAAAAAAAAAACCAAAAAACAAACAAAAATAAATATAACAATATAACAAAAAATTAACTTAAAAATGAAAGCAACAAAAGCTGGAAATATAACAATACGAAAAACAAAAATATAACGATAAATTTAAAAATCGTAGAAATATTGGTAGTTAATTTGTTTATTGTACTACTAATATATTTTACCTGTATTCTACTGGAGTTCAACGAGTCCATCTATCGTTGACGTCATATTATGATGTCATTGAGCATAGGGATGAGGCATCACCTCCTACATCAAAAAGCCTCCACACGCTCTTTTATAAGTAGTCCGCGCAGACTGTTTAAAAAGTGAACCAGTTGTGCGCATAAACCCAAAACCTTTTATAAAAATACTTGAGAGAAATTTATCATATATATTTGAGAATTGAATCTGTAGTGGTTGACAAGTGAATAAGGCAAACCAATAATATTCATAAATAAAAAAATTTTTTAGTCATATACTTGCCACCACTTTCTTGTTTTAACTAGATTTTGTATTAAGTGACTCGTTCGGAAAGTGGATAATCTTCGCAGTGGTCTGATCGGACTACCTATAAAAACCGTGTGGAGGCTTTCAGTTATAGGAGGCGTTGGATGAGGAGAAGAAGAGAAGCTAGATTCTCGTGAGAAGAAGAAGAGAAGCTAGATTCTCGTTTCTCTATAAACGATAGTCCTGGATTCCATATCATGTTTGCAAATTTCCGCTTATAGCTCTCACAGAATTAAGTAATAAAAAATGGAATCTAGTTTTAAAAGTGTCTACAAACTGGTATGTTGCTTCTCATCAAATCATTCGTGAGCCAAAATAACTCAAATACTGTTTAAATATCTGCAAATCAAGTTCGATTTAAAGCAAAGCAAGTATTTGACTCAAACATAGGTGTATTTAACTCAAGTTAAGTTTTAAAAATTCCCCTCTTTTCTGAGAAGGAAAATTAAACTTATTTATTTTAAGTGAGAAAGTTTTTTGATTTTTGACTAATTTTTAAGAAACAATTTCTCGAACAAATCTGATGTTAAGTAATAAGAATTGGTACTTAAAAAAAGTGTTAATTAACAGATTCGCAGAAAGAGATTTAGCTTGGATTTGGTAGACACTGTTTCTTTATGAATTATAAAGTTCAAATTTAAAAGAATATGAAACTTAGATGATTTCCTTTTAATAGGTTTTTTTCATTATTTTACAACATCAAACACTTCGTCATGCTATTGTTCGAAAAATTTTCTTCCAATGATGTATAGAAATATTCCATTTCATTTAACCAATTGACATAACAAAAAGAATCCTTTTTTTTCTTTTCTTTGAATATAGAAAAAGTCTTACCATAATTCTTCATTGTGAAGCCGCTTGAAATTTTTATTTTTTATTTTTTTTATTATTTTTTATTACGTTATTCAGGTTAATCGTTGTGCTGATTTTACTTCATAACTTCTTCCATTTTGTTTGTTATTACATTGCATTAGAAACGCTTTATATTGCATAGCTATCATATAAAAAGCAAGCAAAACAAACAGCTCTCGATTTCAATGATGTATGATGATTAAAAGAGATTTCGTTAAAGAAATTTGAGATCAAAGTTGCAATTCAAGTGCTAATGAAATTGAAACTTTGATAGCTTAATGCTAGAGTTATTATCTTGTTGCAATAACTCTAACTAAGATAGCAATTCTAGAATTGAGAGAGTTATTATCTTGTTCTAGAGTTAGATATACAATATCTAACTCTACAAGCAAGATCTACAATTTGTAATTTAAGCAAAATTTCTTTTTTATATGTTTTCGATATGCAATTACAATATTTGATATTAAAGTGTTTACAACATTATCATGATTCACTAGTAAACACTCGTAATGATTTAATAGTATCTCATCGTTTAATTTATTATGCAACTAGGTGACTAATATGACTGAAATGACATGGTGGCTAGAGAGAGTCATCTTCTATACAATCGCCTATACATTTCGAATTGTTTTGACTTTTGTTTTCTGGGGAGACCAAAAATCAGTACCACCAGCAAGGAACAAGTTGCTCCTTAAATCGGCAAATCAATTAGCTAAAGAAATTAGGGAAGGAAAGGTGAGTTAAAACCTGTCTGAATCAATAATAAAACTGAATCGGGCCGGGTGCAATTTTTATAATCCAGCGGCTTTTAACTACCCGCTTTCCGGTTTGATATTTTTTTAAATAAAACATAAATTTAAAAAAAAAAAAAAAAAAAAAAAAAAAAACATGATATTTTGCTTTTTTAGTTTAGGCAAAAAATTTTAAAAAAAATAAAAGCTTGAATTATGAATTATAATTGCAACCAATTACAGCCAAGAAGAAAATCTCCAAAAAAAGAGAGCGAGTAGTTAAAGGCCGTTGAATTATAAATTTGCATTAAGAATTTGAATATTTAATGTTAGCAACGAAAAACAAACAAAACTCAATTATTTTATACATTTATGATCGCCACTATATGCTAATTTGTAAGAAAAATTTGTTCAAATAAAAATTGTACCTTTCAATACTTATTGACTTTCACATATTGACTTTGAGTTCTGTAGTTTTAGAAGGTGCTCGTTTTAAAGGGTACAATAGTAATGTTGTTGTTGTCGTCGTCTGCCATTAAGGTTGAGGGGTGTGATTGTTCTTGCTTTCCAGTGGTGCCATCTATGGCCAAGAATTCGCCTTCTGCCCACACCCATACGTCACACCCATTTATAAGGTGGACCCATTCTAACATCCATTCAATCGTCCACATATCGAAATTTTGATCAGAACCAGAGAACGATCAATGTCCAATTCAGTACAGACAAAGGTATTGATTTGTTTTGGGAACATGGAGGACTTGAGCCAACAGATTTAACGTGCACCAGTCACCATTTACACAGGGAGTCTTCGGCCTGCTGGATTCGAACTCCCGTTCTCACAAACGTGAGACAAGTGCCCTTCCAACCAGGCTATATAAGCCTAACAATAGTAATGTATAAGTATAATAATATATTAAAATTAAAAGAATTTATTCCACCACTATTTATAAAAAATATAATCTTATCTTATGATTTTTTTTTTATCATTGATTAAAAATTACCCCGTAGACTCAGAATAAGCGATATCCGGAAAGACTTAAACATTACATCAATAGAAGAACTCATAGTTGCTTTATGTGCTTCCTTCTTCAATGACGCAATAAGCTGTACAACCTGCATCTATAATCAAATATTCGACTTTGAGCTAATCAGCGATAACATTAACTACAAACCGGCAACGGTGTTTTTTCGGCTTAGGTATTACTCATGCAATAATATGGAGAAAGGAAATTCTATATGGCATGTAGCAAGAATGTACAACCTATGCTAAGATTATTATTTAAACTCGTCAATTTACAAGTGACACTGCACTTGAATTTATTTCAAATAAATAAAAATTGGTGGCCAAAATATTTTTCAATTAGTCTATTTCAGAAAGAAATAATGCATTGATAATTGATGCACTGTTAAAATAGCCAACAGCAGTCAGTCAATCCCATTAACCATAAATTTTACTGCAAAAAACATGACTTATTTTAATGATTTTGAAACCGTTTTCAAATAGTATGATTAACCCTTTAGCGCCGACTGTCACAAATACGTGCCAGCATAAAACCGTATCAGTTAGAGTAAAAAGATAAAACTGGTAACCAAAGTAGTTCTTTAGCAGTTTATTTGTGGGCGGGGTTATAATTGTTTGATTTATTTAATTCACCATTACTTTAGTTCAAAATAACATTATTTAGTTATACTTTGAAGTGACACTGATTATATATATGATTAAACTAACAATAATTAAAGTAAAAGCTAAGTAAGTCTGTCAAATTAGCAATGCTTACATTTAAGTTACGGTTTTTTATTTATTAACACCCTGATTCTAATTTTGTACGAATGCTTTTATAGATCAGCCGTCCCCAAGGGGTTAATAAACCATGAATAAAAAACTATAGTTTTTTAACCATTAACAACTAGCATGGTTTCAAAACCGTAAAAAAACTAGAATTTGGAATTAGCTTTCTCATTAAGTAATGAGCATTTCAGTCAGGTTGTGGTTTGGTTGCATATTATGAAATGAACCGTGGAATGTGGTTTAATTAGTTGTTTCACCTACCGTAAGAGATGTGAAATAATAGACTTTTTTTGTATTAAGCAGATTTAGGGTGCTACTATCTTTGCGTGAAAGAAAATATCGTGTTCGGAAAGTCCAAGGTCACTAATTGGAGTGTGCAGTTCACTGGAAACTCTTCATGTGTTGAAGGGAATGAAGGAAATATTGTTATTAACGTGGGGTGTGATGTCATTAAAATATAGAATTAAATTAAACTAGGCTTGGAAAAGAACAAATTATTAATGCATGAATAAATACTAAAATTTAAAATATTCTGTTAGATGGATATAAAATATTCAACTAAATATTACTGGCCTAATATAATAGTGGAAGTACTAAATTTTGCGTTGTTAAAAAAATTAGTTTGAATTGTAAAAAAAATTATTAAATAAGTAATAAACATTATCTGAAATGCTGAAAGGAAATGGATTGAAAATTAAAATATAAAACATGAGACAGCTAAATAATTACAAAGATTTTGTTTGGAAAAAAATTAAATAAATGGCTCGATGATCAATTCATTAAAAATAATATGCTTCATATACTTTAGTACATATAATTAAAATGTGAAAATTAATAACGATGATTTACGATTGAGCATGGCTTACTCAAGAAGAAAATATCAACCGTTAAAACTTGTAGATCTCCTAAGCAACAGTGTATCAGGGCTACCGCCACACCAGAAAAAAGAAGAATTTTTTTTCCACAGGGAAAAAAGGTAGAGTCCCGGAACTACCACGTTGCCATCACTTTAAAACGGAATCTGTAAATCTCAGCTAAAAGGTGTCGCTGAGGGGAAACAGTTTAGTCTATCTCCGTGACGTTCAGAGTGGGTATGTCAGTTGTAGTAAGGTGGCTTTGGTGGGTGTTGGCTGTTCCTATAAAATCAGTTCAACGCATTTTTTGCGTTGTTGTTAAACAAGTATATGAGTTGCAAGCATTATCTTCTATTATTGTTAAACAAAGTTAACAATTACTAATTAAAATTTTTTAAAAAAAGTGAGTTCAGGCAAACGTAGAGTAAGCCCTGAAGTTTCAATTGCTGATAAAAAAAATTTCAATATAGGAAAATGCATACAAATTATTGGAAGAGAACTTCTCCATTACTTAATCCTAAGTTATCTTCTCTATAAAATTTATTTTCATTTTGATAATTTAGAAATACACACGGCGTTAAAAGTCACTGGATTGGAAATTCGCTTACCGGCCGGGTAATAGATTCAAATTTACCCGGGGGGGACCAGGATCCCGCTAAATGTTTACACCAGGTACTTCTTTAGTTTATATGCCTTCCATGTTAATTTTTCTCGTAATTTTTTTATTGTATCTCTGAAACTCTATAATAAAATCAAATGATGTTTACATATACAGTAAAAACTCAAAGGTATAGTGCCCAGTTAAACGAGTACTCTATTCTACACTCTGACCAGACATAAAGAATATTTATTCTTTACATCCTTTAAAAAATTACTTACGCAGATATATTTTAATAAAAAATTTACTTTTAGCAATTATAAATATTTTTTTTTATTATTTAACAAATATTGAATGAAACTGTTAGAATTACATAGAATAAAAACTTTATTACCAAATATGAAATGATAAGATTTAAAATTTGTGAGAAATCAATTGATACAAATAATTAAATGTGTTTTATTTTTTAATGATTATTTATTAAAATCCTTACAATCTGTTGTGTTCAAATTTTGGACTTCGATGTAACTGAAATGAAAGAGAATAGTAAAATTTGTATATTTTACTCATTATTGATTTTGCATAATTTGTATATTTTACTCTTTATTATTTTGTGTTCAACGATATTTATTTTGCGTACTGTGCATAAGTCATCGTTTTCAAAATTCGAATTCAGCTGATAATTCTAAAACTTGAAAAGAATTATTTGTGCGATTTGTATTGCAGTGACTTATTTTAGTGTTAAATTTATTTATGGAAAATTTTAAATGTTTTAGCTGAAATCTGAGAAAGTTATTCAAACCTATATTAATCGCATAGTTGAAGTAGAACCTTATATCAATGCAGTAGTTCAGGACAATTTTGATAACGCAATTAAAGAGGCAAGAAGAGTGGATGATCTTATTGAATCGGGAGAATTTTCCATTGAGCAGCTTTCAGAAGATAAACCACTACTTGGAGTGCCATTTACTGTTAAATGTATTCTGACAGTGAAAGGTAGTATACCATACATACTACATTCAGTTATACTCTTAGCAAATAGAATAGGCATCACAATTCACCATTCTCCACACCTTTCTCCTCTCCGCTATCGTATTTTCAGAAATAAAACTCTCACCTTTGATGATTCAGCAATCCTTGAGCCATATTTCAATAATTTTGAGAAACATTTCGTCACGAAATCATGCGATTTGTGACAAAACGCGAACCCTCAAATATATAACAAAATGCTTCCTCGACTCGAAACTTCATCGTAGTGAATTGTGGAGATTGCTTACTAGAATAACAAGACTAGAATGACTACACCATCGGATTTAAAGTGACAAATTCAGCTGATCGGCAGTATGGTGGTCAAGGATTTGGCCTCATATCTGAAATATACCGGGTTTGAACCTCGCTTCTGGCATAACCGTATTTTATCTCTCTGTTTGTTCTGTCCTTCCTGCATTATTGATCCACCCATAAGGTACCCACCTTTTTTTTGAAAAAAAAAATGGAATGACGAAATATATCTTTAATTTTGACGAAATTCCTTTCCTCGGAGATGTGACCATAATTATTTCGTGACTTTGACGAAATACTTGCTCGAAGCATAAACCAGGAAATGGTTTTGTTAAAAAGTAACAGTAAAAGTAAAGTAACTTTTGTGATAGTTTAGTATCTTTTTTTATAGTGCAATTTATCCGCAAATCTGGCTTTTCTTCCCGCCAGTTTATAACCATTTCTTACTGAAACGGATAAAAGCAAGATTTTCCTTAGGAAAAGAGTGGAAATAGCGTAACCTTGAGCCCTCTAATCTAAAAAAGTATAGACAAGTAATTTGATAAAACGCTATATATGTTTTTTTAAGCCAATCTTTTATATAATTCATTTAAAGCCCATTTATGATACTTTTTTAAAAAATGTGTTTTTATGAAACGAAATGATTGCTTTAACTTTCCTAGTCATTGCTGAAAAATGTATTTATGACTGTTATTTTAAAATACATTAGGCTAAGCTAATTTGTTATACCTGTTTTGATTAAAGGTTTATTACAATGTTTTGAAAAACAAGTGTCTTTAATGTGCAATGGCAATGTTTATATGAATAAGTACACAAAATAGATTGCTGCTATTACGCAACTACAAACATTTCAGAGTTCCTAGCGTTTAAAATTTCTTTAATTTCATAAATTTAATTTTTAAACCATTCTTAATTCTGTTATTATTAAATTAAATCAATTATTTAATATTTCTCACTTTTTCATAAAAAAGGGAATATAAATACTTTTATTCTTTTCTAAACAATCAAGGTAACGGCTTACTTTTTAATTCAATGCAAGAGTATAACTCATAAATTCACTGTCGCGACTAAATCGAATATCAAAATCTATTTTATACTTAATTTTTCTATGAGCTGTTTTATTTCTGTAACTACAAAAATATTCTAACGATCTCTTTGGTGTTTTACGCATAGCCAAATTATTTAAAATTTGATATTAATAATGCGGGGTTGACTTTATTTTTGGCTATATTATCTGTCGATAACTCACCAACTTCGGATTTCATCCTATGCTTTTAAGTGTCCATTAGCACCTATACATTCACTGAAAATTTGAACTTCATGGCGTTAAGACTGGATGGTTTCTGGATGTTCGATGGCGCCTCAGTCCGACCATTAATTAGTGTTACAAAAATACATGTAATGGATGCCTTATAAGAAACTCATTCCGTATCTCTAAAAAGAGATGCTGTTTAATATTTTACGTTGACTTAAAATGCTTTTAAGCATGGTCATGCTAGTTTTCCTCAACTTTAAAAAGGCTTCACAATAAAGTCAAGAAATATTTGTTTGAAATATCTCTGTATTATCCCTACTTCAACCCAATGACAATCTTTAAAATAAATCTGCCACTATACCAAATTCTTTAACCATAGCTGCAATCACTAGGAAAACGAATTTCTTAAAAGTACAGCAACATTTGTGCACTTTTTTAAATGCATTGTTTATAATATAAAGTTAAATAAATGAGTTTCAGCAATGATTATGATGTTTCCAAAAGCGATATTTTTATATCTGCAATTTAAATTTCATTTCTAAATATATTTTTAATACTTTAAATTTTTAAGGGATATATTAAATGTTAAATTGTTTGCTGATAGCCTTTTTGACAGTAAATGTAAATTCTCGTCAGCTATTCAAATATTTTTCTATAAATCAATATAGTGATTAGATTAATAAAACATTTAGGTTTTCAAGAAACTGCAGGCAGTTTGATTTTCAAAGACAGAATAGCTGAAAAAGATGCACAGATTGTGAGTATTGTAAAAGATGCTGGTGGGATTTTTCTAGCTTTAACCAACGCTCCGGAATTTTGTGCTTCGCTTGAAACTGATAACAAACTTTATGGGAGAACATGCAATCCTTACGATGTAACTAGGACGTGCGGAGGCAGTTCAGGTAACTATTTCTTTCTGCTAGGCTATACATTTTTCTTAGAATTGACTTAAACAATTGAGCGGCCTTAAAATTAATTACCTATTCGATATAGTCACCTAAAAATCTAGATATAAAAGTTCTGTTTGATATTTTGATTTCATGCTAGATATGGTGAATTTTTTTTCATCCTAGGAAATATAATTGCACTATTATTACTAGCTCGATAATAGGTCCTTTGTTAACTTTAACAAATTTCTTGTGGTTTCCTTGGAAGTACAAAATTCTCTTTCAGAAAGCAATCATTGGAGCAAATCTAAATCAAAATCTAATCACTAATCTAATCAAGAGAAATCTAAATCTCTTTCCATAGAGTAAATTTTTAGATCTATTTCTTCAAGCATCACATTGGCCATAAGAGTTCTGAAATAAAACTATTCTTTATCACCTAAACTATTTGAGGTATCGAAGGCATTGCTACAATTTCAAAAATTGAAAGAGCGCTCACCTTTTGCCAGCCACATTGGGAAATAATAATAACGATAAGAAACAATATAAGAAGTTAATAAAAGAATGTAAGATTATCTATGAAAATAGTTATAGTGGTAGTT
Organism: Parasteatoda lunata; assembly: GCA_949128135.1. Classification (NCBI taxonomy): domain Eukaryota; kingdom Metazoa; phylum Arthropoda; class Arachnida; order Araneae; family Theridiidae; genus Parasteatoda; species Parasteatoda lunata. The sequence continues at coordinate 44,629,772 of OX421978.1, read as the reverse complement.
AACTTATCATCAACGCAGTGGAAATTCACCTGGTCCAGCTATGACTTAAATGCTGCAAGTTTTCATTCCACCCACACTATTACTCTTTTTATGTACTTGAGTTATCGAATCGCTCATCCAAATAAACTTCTTGCGCAATTTTTCCAGGTACCTTCGTGGTCTGCGCTGCTTATAATTTAAAAGGCTTATTGCTTGAAACTGGCGTTGTTTTAAGCACTTATAATCTCAATCACATTCATAGAAAGGAAAGAACCTTTTCCGTATCCTCTATATTTATTTTTATATATATATTAACACCGAACCCCCCTAATTAAAATAATTTTTTAATGAAATCAGACTGTTCAACTACGTTATCTTTCAAAAAATGCAATTTTCCTGTTAATCTTTTTTAATTATGTAAATAAAGCCTATAAATAACGTTTTCATAGGCTTTATTTACATAACATTTGTTAACTTTATTCGCTCATTGCGTCTAAAACATGAAATTTTCTTTAAATATAGGAGGAGAAGCAGCATTGATAAGCTCTGCTGGGTCTGTTATCGGATTGGGAAATGATCTTCTCGGCAGTCTCAGGATTCCAGCTCATTTTTGTGGTTTATTTGCACATAAGCCGAGTAGAAGTAAGTAAAATTTAATGAGTGGTAGAAGTATAGGGTAACCCGGAGCCACAGGCATGCATATAGTAAAATCAGAAGCTCTAACCACTATAGAATCTCCATAGTTTCAGAAAATATTTTTAGTAAAGGTAGTATTGTTACGAATTTGTAATCATATGCATAATTTTGTGAATATTCTTTTAAGAGACTAAATATTTCTTTTTCATTCATTTTCAATAGTAAACTAAATAAAAAATATGCTATTAAAAGATGCTAATTTTTGTCTTTTATAATAATATAATTTTGAATTTTATTAGTCACCACTTTTTGCATTTTTTGTCACCCGTTCAGTAGTTTTCCCGCTAAGAAAATATATTACATAATTGCTGAATGTTTCACTTTTCTTCCGGAAGATTTCATTTTTAAAGGTAGCCTTAAGATTTCTATCCTTGTTTAACAAAATTGATTTCTGATCATTTTCACCTGCATTACACTCAGAATTTTAATTGAATTTATTAAAGTTCTAACTACTATAATTTCAAATATTAAGTGTTTGCCTAATTGCAAAAGTTCCAGCTTAAAACTGATAAAAAAAAAAAAAACGATTGTATTTCCATCACCACTCAGAAACTTAAGTAGAAAATGAAAATTTATGATATAAAACTGCCGTGCTAACAATAAGATGGAAAAGAGAAGAAAAAAAAAACTGGTCATAAACTCAATTGCAAACTACGGATTGTTCGAAGTTTCGTAAAATATTTCCCTAGTCTGCAGCAACGGCAATTTATATTGTTTTAATCAATTAGAATTAAAGGGATTTTGTCCGCCTCTAAACACGAATAATTTTTGCAAATATAAAGTCATATTGATGAATGCTTAAGTTTAATTAATAATAGCAATCACAACGATTGCTAACCTTAATGCTAACCTGCAAAAAGGCACTATTTCATGATGGAGGGAATAGGAGCCGTTTCACGACCCAGGCGCTCAGCTTGAATGACAAGACAAACTTAAGTTTTAATATTTTTTTCAAAAAATTGTTCTTTAGCTCACAACTACCGAGAAAAGAATCAAAATAACCTTAAATACTTAAAGATCAGTTTGTTTTCGAAAGGAGTAAAATATGTTCTTAATATCCTTAATTATTGACTTTTCATCACTATTTATTTTTATTTTTCGGATAAAAACAATCCTATATTTATATTATAACTTCTAAAAGATGTTTTATATCGTTAGATGCTTTATTCTTCCTAGAATCAAATTATATTCTTACCAGTTTTCGCTCTTTTGAGTGTTGTTATGCATGATCTTTAAGCCCTGTTTAGATGTAAAATAAGGTGGTTCTCAAGATATGGAAGAAATAAATTAGTGATAATTAATGTTTCTTTAGACTACTGAAAAATGCTTAAATTTAGCTTTCATTGAAAATTTCGTTCGTTGTATTGTAGTAGTGGAACTGGGCGTCTGAGGCCTTACGGCCCTTTTCCCATTCATCCTGAAATTAGACTAAGAACATGACAAAAATAAAGTTTGGGGAGCAAAATGGAGTTCCTGAGAGAGAAAAATGACACTTTGCCATTATTAGGTAATAACAAAATTACAAGTAATGAAAAAATACATGAGAAAAGGTAAAATTAAAGTACCATAGGAAAATAAACACTGATGAATATTTACAGTTTGGGAATACATACAAAAGGAGGGTGAGTTAAAGGAATGTGTGTATATATGTAAGTGTGGCTCTGTTTAAGTAGAGACCCGGCCGTCCTGGTAATTACCACTATTGCCGGGTTGCTCTCTACACTTAAGTTACAGGGATTAGCTTACCCCTGATCAGAATATGCATATGTATATATTGTATTTAACCCAGACCTTCCTTAATAATATCGATTATCATAATCTTCATGATTATTTTATTTTATATTGTTTATGATTACATTCATTTAATTATACCCCATGCCACTCAACATTTCATGATTGTCTATGTCACACGAACCCCCTCTCGTCTTTTTGGTGCTGAGCACCCCCTCTTCCTCCCATCTCCATTCCTCCTCACTACTCCTCATCATCGAGTTTTTACTACAGATGAATCGGTTAATGCCGCTTCGCGGCAGCGCACCGAGATTTATGTGATTTCTACCATTCTACCCCTGATCAGACCCCGAGAGGCTCATCGAAATTTTCAGGCCTGCCAAGAACTATGCTTTTTGAAAAATTTGTCATTCAGTGGTAAACATTTAAAAATCAAAGTTTACAGAGTTTTTTGTAATATAGCCCACACTTTAAAGGCATCACCACGAAAGAGTTTGTCTTGTCTTGAAATTTGAGCTGGGCACCTTTGCCGCGCAACGGCTCCTATCCCATCCATCATGTTTCTTTTTATATGTGTGGTAGAACTTAAAGGTTAACGATCTATGTGGTGGCTGTCAACGGGATTCAAGCACGTTGCTTGAGTAAATAATAGTAATGAAAAATTATAAAAAGCGACTTGCTTTAAACTATGTGTAGATTAATGAGCTTGCTTTTTTAACTATTGGTGTTTGGATATTAAACAGTTTTGGTTTGCACCACGAGAGAGCTAGTCTAGTCTAGTCTTGTGGTTTGTCGGGGTGCCTGAGGCCGGAACGGCCCTTTACCCCTTCATCGTGTAGTAGGAACAATGTGGTAATTCCTTGAGGTTGAATGTAGTAGCTAAAGTTCAGGTAGATAAAAAGATGTCTTGGCTGGGTATTCGGCATGTTGGAGAAGTGAAGAACACTATGTCACTGGGAGTAAGGATCGGAGCAGCTGAACGAGCTCCTCGTTTTGTAGAAGTTCCTGAAGTTCTCGGAAGATCTGTAGGAATCTGTTTGCCGTCTGGGTCGCACTCCTGTGCTGGTTCTGTTTCTGTTGTGGTGTCCTCCTTGGCCTGGCACCACAGCCTGAAAAACAGGCCGGGTGATCTCCGTCGCAGTTGATACATGTAGCTGGGAGGCTCCTGGGTTTAGTGCATTGATAGGAAAAGTGGGCTCCTGCACACTTCATGCATGCAGGATCATTTTGACAATTCCTTTGCGTGTGCCGAAATTTTTGGCACCGATAGCATTGCACCTCGTATCGTCCACCTCGGAAACGTTCAATTTGAACAGTAGTAGAGAGTATCTGCTTGATGTTGATGCAATCTCTGTTCTCAGGGCTGTCTGGAAGTAGTATCAGGAAAAGGGGGAGGAGCTTATATCCTTGGCCACACCTCTTCTTGAATTGCTCGATCCTGATTGGTCGATGACCGCTAGCTGTAAGTTCAGCTTCCAAGATCGAAATCTTAGAATCTATGGAGAGTCCTTTTATCAGAAATTTAAGTTTTCTGCTGTGATTTTGAACTGTGGTCTCATCTGGGGATGTGGCTACTGGTTCCATGATGTTGTTTGTAGTTGGGATGTCCATACATTCTGTGGGTTTGGGAGAAGGAGTTTTCTTCTTTCTTTTTCTCTTTGGTGGCTCTGGTTCAGGTTGTTCTGTAGTTTCCTCAGCACTAATTTCAGGTGTAGGTGATGGCTCAGGCTGCTCTGGTACTGTCTCTAGAGCACAAGTCTTTTCAGGTTCTAAGGGCTCTATGGGTGAATCAGTCTTTGCAGCAGGCACTTCCTCTATCATCTGAATGGCTGGGGGTGGAGAGCATTGGGATTCTCTGATATGCTTTAAGAAAAGCATCTCTTCGGCAAAGAATTTCTTTTCGTAGAGGTGTTCAACCATCATAGTAGAATCATCATATTGGCTAGATTTGGCAATCTTGGCATCAATGTCGATCGCCTCTTTCTGTGATTTTTCGAACATCTCATCGAAACGATTTCCAAACTGCACTAAGTAGGCATATTCTTTCCATATCGCTGCGAGATCCAAAACTGGTTCACGTTGGGTACGGAAGGTCTTCCCTCCGCGGCCGAAACGGTGTGATGACATGTTAGCAGAGCTCGGTTTCAACACAACCTTACTCCTCGGAGTCTGGAACGAGAAGGTGTTGGACGAGAGAACAGGAAGTGGCGTTGCATATGAACTTTCAAATAATTTATATGTGGTGGTAGAGAAAATTAGTTTACATGAACAAAAAATAATGCATTATTAAATAAACTTTGCTGCCACCAAATTTTTACAGAAATCGTATAAAGTTGGCAGACCTGTAAAATTATCCTCGAGATATTTTTTGCACCCATTTATCTTTCCTTTATCGCTTTGCAGTCGACGGCACCATAAATTCAGGGATGCCAACTGCTCCGCTCTCTGCAAAAGTTTTAATAAAGTGGTAGCGAATTAAAGAGTGAAACTTGTAAAATAAGCAAAGTTACGCCTACTTTGATAAACAGTAACTAAATAATGCTTTCAGGTTGTATGTTATATGATTCTTATAATTTTTGATATTTAGTGGTGGAAAAATTAATTAAAGTTTAAAATACTAAACTAAAAATAACTTAAATTTCGTTACCGTTTTGCATACTGGTTTGCAAAGCGGAGCAAGTTGGCATCTCTGTAAATTATTAACCATTGTAAATGTTTACATTTCTATACTTTAATGTTTAGTAACCCCTTTATTTGATGGTCTCCAAGAGTTATATGGTAATTGTAGAGCCGTGGTGGCGAAGATGATTGAGCGCATGCCTCTCAATGAGGTAGATTCGACTTCATTGCAAGTACAATATACTCAGTGATAAAAGGATAATGAGTTCGAGTGTCAACCGGGGAAGGTTTTCGTCATTTTCTTCACCATGTAATGCAAATGCGGGTTAGTTTCATCAAAAAGTTCTCCATTAAGGAAAACTGTTCTCAATACTTGATCCAGGAGTCTTCTTGTCCTCTGGATTGGGCTCAAAATTACTAGGCTACGGAGTTGAACATTGATAATCGTAAACTCATGATTAGGTCAGCAGTTTAACGACGTTTATAAAAAAAGCAATTAGTAATTGAGTGAAAAGAGGTTACAAAAACTGTCACATGGCCTTTGTCTTGTAAACTGTCTCCTGGTTGTTAACTGCAAAAAGAAGTGTGAGTACAAAGGATTAAATTAAAAATTTACTTGTCGCTGAAGAGATATATCTCGCTTTTACTACCACTTTAAAAGATCGTGGGAATCCTGAATAAGCTCTTAATATTCTGAATTATAAATTATACATCACTATTTGTTTTTACTCGGGTAAAAAAAAACTTTGCTGGCATGTATATTTTAATCTTCCCGGAAAAAAAGCTATAATGAAATGGTTTTCGTACCAGTTTTTGCTCTTTTCCATCTTTGTATGAATAAACTTTTTCCTACATCTTGCTTGCCCTTTCAATCAAGTATGGCAGTTTAACTCAAGAGATTGCTCTATTTATTTATGATCCGCCTTATACTTACTTATCAGTCTAGACGAAGATAATCCAAACTCAGCTAAACAAATTATTAGCCTGCCAAAATAACAAAAGCTAGATGGATCACTAAGAATGATACTTTACACCATGACGTCAAAATAAATACAATAGATATACACATAGCCAAATTAAACATAACATTTTTGGAAAAAGCCACATCTTATTCAGCAGCCAACTTAAACGAAATCTTCTTATTTGAAAATCTAATCAAAGATAAAAACATTTCACCGATTGCAGCATACTATTAAGATGATTCATAATATTACAAGCATCAATAATTTGTACATGATCATACTCCATCATAGAAGATGTATTTTTGCCAAACTTCAACGTTTTTTTTCCCAAGTAGAACTTTAATTTTATATCATTTACCTGCTATGGTTTTATAACCACATTCACATAACTGCGTAGTAATTTTTTATGCATCGTCATTTACATGCCCACCACCTCGTCGATTAAGACCAAGATGAATGGTTAAAGGGACACTAGTTTCCTTAGATACCAACATATTCTTATTCAGCCCAATTCAGTTGGGGCGGATGATATTCTCATTCAACATGGATGATATTCTCATATTTGAATCACATGGTCTGAGAGTAGAAAAAAAGATAAGCCATATTACAGGATTCAAAAGAATGTTTTTGAAAGGATAACACTGAAAATTTACATTTAGGGAATAAAATGTTTCTGTGTATTGTGTAACTATCTAATAAAAATTCTAGGAACTGTTTGAAATAATTAACAATAACAATTAGATGCGAAAAAATCTTTTGGATAAAAAAAATGTGACTTATCACTATATTGCCCCCAAACACATCATATACTTTGTAATCTGAAATTTTGATTCTATTAGATTTGATTCCAACGGAAGGAATCTCCATGGAATTTCCCCCAATTTTGAAGAAGCTACATACTGCTGGTCCTTTGTGTAGATTTTCTGAAGATCTTATTACTATGATGAAGATTATACTGAAAAGCAAAAAAACGATGAATTTTCAAAAAGAGGTAATGATTTTTTAAAATCAAATATGTACCGATGGATGCACTCTTAAATATGTAGATAATAAAATAAGCACAGACAATTGGATACAAAAATGTAACTTCGATAAAAAGAAGTGTGTCAATCCCTATTTTGCCCTAAGCATTCTATATACTTTGTAGTCTAAACTTTATATTGTATCAGATTTGATTCTGAGTGAAGGAATCTCTTTGGTATTTTTCCCAATTATGAAGGAGTTTCATACACCTGATCCTATGTGTAGACTTTTTGAAGATCTTATTGCTATGAAGATTATACTAAAAAGCAAATAAACGATGAATTTTCGAAAAGTGACGTGTTTTTTAAATACAAATGAGTACGTGAAATATAAGCATTTTTTTGCATTTGTTTTTGCAATTAGATAAAAAAAGTTTGTAATATAAAGTGTTGGCTGTCTTACAGGTTATAAATTTTTTCTAGATTTTTAAGTTGTATAAAAATATTTATTATGAAATATTTTATTGATATTATTTACGGAATTTAAATTTTAATAATTGTTTTGGTAATACTTGAAGAAATATGGTCTGCATTAAAAGTGTTTCTAAATTTGCAAGTGTTTCTAAATTCAACGCAGAATTTTTAATAAACGCATTTTTTCACAATCTTTTAATTATTTTATATTCATTTCGGACAAAATAAGTGAAAAATATTATGTTTATGATTTTAATAATTTACGGTTATGAATTAAAGTATAAAATATCGACGTCTTTTTTTGTCCTAAATTTAAAATTTTTCTAATACGGCTCACATCCAAACAATATTTTGATTATTATTTAGATCTAAGAGAAACTGTTATTCATCATTAAAATGACTTTAATTTACAATATCAATTGTTAATAAATTTTTCAATATGAATTAAAGTTTTATTCCAAACTACTAATTTTAGATTTTAGTACGAATATAGTTCCAATAATCTAACAGATTTTTAGCAAATATCAGACAGTTTCTTATGACTAAAAATATCAAAAAATAATTTTGCTAGTAACTAGAGCGTCAGAAAAAAATATATAAAAGTGGCGTCCCATCTGCGTCAGAGTGTTAAAATATACTTTAGTTTAAATTTAAAATGCTCTTTTGCCGACAGGGGATTTTCATTTTTATGTGAATATCCCATCGATATTTAAGGCAATCAACCTAATTGTCTGCTTGATCTCACCTCCTACATCAAAAAGCCTCCACACGGTCTTTTATAAGTAGTCCTCGCAGACTATTTAAAAAGTGAACCAGTTCTGCGCATAAACCCAAAACCTTTTAGAAAAGTTTATTTATTGTTTATTGAAATTACATACATTTGCTGACTTGTGTGCTCAATATAGGCTTATAAGTCATTGTCAAGTAGAAAATACAGATAGAACAATTCAGAGAAAGACATCACAAAGAATACATCCAGGGTTACGGCGGGATTCGAACCCGCTACCTCCACGCTTAAGAAAGCGTTTTGACCGGCGATACCACTCGGCCAGGGAGGCCCCCTTTTTTTTTTAGAAAAGTTATTGAGAGAAATTTATCATATATATTTGAGAATTGAATCTGTAGTGGTTGACAAGTGAATAAGGCAAACCAATAATATTCATAAATAGAACACATTTTTAGTAATATATTTGTTACCACTTTCTTATTTCAACTAGATTTTGTATTAACTGACTCGTTCGGAAAGTGGATATCCTTCACAGTGGTCTGATCAGACTACCTAAAAAAAAAAAAACCGTGTGGAGGCTTTCAGTTATAGGAGCCGTTGGCTTGATACTAATCATAATGTTTTTTAATGATTTATGTAAAACTTTTAAATATATCAGTAGAAATGAAAAATTTAACTTGAAAATTTAAACTTTTTTTTTACTAATTTTTTTAAAAACAAACTGCTGTGATTTAGCGTATATATTTCGTTTCTGTTAAATTTGAGTAGTAAAACTTTTTTTAAAAATTTTCTATGGTAGGCAAAGAATAATAATAAATAATGAAATGGTACAAAAATCATGTAATGATTTGAAATTACCGGATTGGAGTGTAATCTTAATTTGCACGCAATCATAAGTTAATCATTCAAATAGGTGAAATGAAAAAAATAAGAAGAGAACACACTCTCACACATTAACGGGGGAAGAATTAAAAAGAAGGATACAAGTGTAATTAGAAATTAATTTTCTTCAATACCCAAAAAATAACAAATGAAATTAATAAGCATATTTGCCAATAACGTTTTCACGTAAACACCAAACATACTTCTATTTATATTTTTGACTTAAAACATTCATTTTAATTTTGTATAGAGAATGGAATTTGATAAAACTATTATTTAAAACTAGCTTAAAAGAATCGCGTTTTTAGAAGTTTGATACTTCTTCAAATTGTACGGCTCTACTTATTTACAAAAACATTTTTTCCGAAGTACAGTTATAACATTCACAATCACTTAATTGAAATCAATTGCAAATCAGTTACAGTCAGTTGCATTTTTTTTTTTTTTTTTTTTTTTGTAACACAAAACACTTGTCTTGTCTGTCAAGTTTAAACATAAAATAAAGACATTTTCCAGAAAAATAAAAAATTAAGCAAATTATCGATGATTATGAGGATAATTCTAAATTATAAGGCTTCTTACATTTTTTCATCTTTAGGCAGATTGTAGGGCCCTACTTACTCATTCATTCTAAATTAGTGATGTCATTATAAAAATATATGACTCTAAACATTTTACGCTTTATTTATTCATCTTTTACTTCTTTCTTCTAACTAATGACTTTTATTAAGCGAATAACACATTTATATTACCTACAGGTTGATTTCAAAAGCCTAAAAATTTATTACCTGATAAAGATAGATGATGCCTGGGTACTTAATACAGAAAAAGAAATAGATCAAGCAGTACGAAACGTAAGTAAAATTATACTTCAATTCTAAAATAATCATTATTTGCTTATTATATTTAATTAATGTTTTCGATAACTATATTTCTAAATTGTTTGAATGGAAATGCTTGCTGAAACTGTAATTCAATAATAGAAAAATAACACTAAAACCAAATTATACTGATTTCTATTCTGTTTTAAAATATTTAAAGCGTAAGCAATAAAATACTTTGAAGATGAGATTTTTTTTTTTTTTTTTTGTACAAAATATTTGAAACATAAAATAAAATAAATTAATTTTATAAAAGAATTTGAAAACACTCGTGTGTTAAGAAATTACATAAGGAAATTACATTTATTATTTAATAATAGAATACAGATGCTTTTTTGAGAATTATAGGTATGTCTTTTGATTTAAAGAAATGAAATGTGAATAATGAAGATAAAAAGAAATGTAAGGAAAATGTGTGATCAATCAATCATTTTTCAATAATTCTATTGAATATTTCTCAGATCTATTGATAACCCGATAATGACGGATAAATTGCATCAAAAATGAACTTTAAAATTTGAATTGTTGTTATTCCCGTGTTATCATTTCATTACATCCACTTTTCAAACACATAAATCCTAAAATTCAAAGTTACCCGCTGTTTTACTTGTTTCAGTGTCAGCAAGCGCTTTTTTCAGCATAAACTTAATAGCTTTATTAGACTGAAGGAGAAAGTTGTGACTGTTGATTATTATCTGGATAAGGAGTGCGGTGATAATTTAACTTTTTTCACGTTGGATTTTAACTGTGATAATATCGCTAGTGTGTTTTTACTTTTAACCTTTTTTATTTTTATAAACAAATCGCAAGACATGCGTTTTGTTATGTAAAGTTAGATTTACAATTTATAATATTATTGAACAGTTTCACCAATAATCTGTCTTTTATTGCCATTATTAAAATTTCATAAATTTTTTTAATCTGTTATGAAACATGATTTTCCAGATAGAAGACATTAATGTAACATGTATTTAGACGTTCTTCATCCGTTTACTGCAAATAAAAATGACTCTTATTGTTGTTGCATTATTTAGTTTTCTGTTATTAAATACTTAATATGATTGTGAGTTCATCATAAATATTTTAGGTCGAATTTTTAATTTAATTATATTGAACACTAAGTTATGTTTTGAATTATGTTAGGCATACTATGATATGTTTTCATGGTATCGTATTCATGTTTTTCTTATAGCATCTTTTGCATACCCTGTATTATTTTCTTTATGCTTAGTTAACTTTTCCATCATTTTTGATAAATCCTAATCATTGTTGACACTATAATTTTTTTCATTTAAAAGTTGAAAACTCAAGATATTTTATTATGTATCTTTTTATAATATTTAACTTTTTTCTTACAAGATTGCAAATTCTCTTTCAGGCGGCATTGCATTTCAACACAAAATATGGCACGAAAGTGAAAGAAATCAAACTACCACTTATAAACAAAACAAATGCAATAGTGCTGAATTCCTACTATAGCCGTGTTGCTTCCAGCTTAACAGCAATTGCAACAAACGGAAAAATAAAAAATGTAAATGGAATCCATGAGCTGATTAAATTGCTATATGGAAAATGTCAATTTACATTTTATTCCCTTATACCTGCTTGTTTTGGAAAATGGCTTTTATCCGACGACATAAATCTCGTATCTCAATGTGATCATTTGAACAAGGAATTGGAGAATGAATTTGAAAAAATGCTGGACGAAAATTCTCTGTTTTTGTTTCCAACGTTTCCAGTTACAGCACCGTACCATAATGAAACGCTTGTTACCTTTGCAGGTACTTGTTTTACAAGTATATTCAATATATTAGGGCTGCCAGTAACGCAGTGTCCTATGGGATTCGACAAGCACGGTTTGCCTCTCGGAATTCAGATTGTTGGTAAGAAAGGAAATGATATGCTAACATTGTTAGCTGCTGCTGAGCTTGAAAAGGCTTTTGGAGGATGGGTACCACAGATGGATTCCACTATAGGAAATAAAAAAGAATTATAAAATATTTTCTAAAATTATTTATTTTCATGTTTAAAGCTGAATTTTGGAAAAAATTATGAGTATGATGCTCAAAAGGGTTTTTGATTGAATTAACCTAATATTAGTAAAAGTTAATAAATTTGGGTGGTTTTAAACAATCAAGACTAGTTTTATCTCTTCTAATAAAAAGATGATTTAAGACTTTAATACATCAAAAATACGGCAAAAACTTCAATATTCTGCCAAAATAAAATAAATAGAAGTAAATTTGAGGCTGGACTGGGTGTTCTGCCAGATCTTTTCGATGAGACACATATGTCCCTGGGGTGTTTTCGTCTGCGGGACATATATGTGCCGGTGGGGCTGAAAGGATTCGAACGATAATTTGAGGAAACATCAAAATGCAACAATAATTATTAAAGTCATGAAAAAGTAAATTAAACGATCTTTTAGCCTCCAATACACATATTCCACTATTAAAAATAACGACTCACGTATAATTAACTTGAAAGACTTACCAACTTAATTCATACAATGATTCTTTATGGAAAATTTTAAAAAAAGCTTTTTCAATTTTCATAATTTTCCTTTATGGAAGAGGATGCATTTTAAAATATTCTAAATTATTGAGTCTATACAACTCTTTTTTGGCCAGATTGTATAGTTTAAAATTAAAGCCAATTATTGTATTCTAGACTCGTGAACTGTGTTTTTTTTCTTTTAAATCTTCCTTAGAGGAAGAGTTTTGCAGAATACCCTAAAAGAAAAGGATAAGTAATTATTTTTGTCAAACTAAAATTTTTTTTTATCAAAGTAAATGAGTTAAATATTATATTTCTTCGGTAATATTATTTGTAAATAGCCTGTACGTGTACCGAGAACATTCGGCGTACCTAAAATATTTGTATTAGAACTAATGTAAATATTATTTATATATACATAGGTTTAGGCTCACAATATTTTTTATTGACAAAGGTATATGAAAGACAGTTCAGTATTTGTAAAAATTATGCCAATAATCCAAATTTGCCGGTATTTTGAGTAAATCGGGTAGATAAACACTGCTCTATAACGTTGATATTATTTTTCGCTTAAAAAAAAAATAAATTACGAGGCCTCTTTTATATGAATAATTGAGCTTCTCGATTATTTGAGCTTCTTTTTTGAAAAAAAAGAACTCTAACTTTGACACCTTGATAAATTGTTACTTTCATGCTTTACAAGTCAATTAATAAAAAAATTTATTCTCAATTTTTTATAATATTTTTAATTGAAGCACAGCTCTATTCATTTATTAGAAAATACACTAACTAATAATGATGGTAAAAAACACTTGCAGTTTTTTACATTTATTTTTTAAATTTCTAAAGAAATACTAAAAGAATTATTTTAGAAATTTCGAGGTATTTATGTCATGCGAATTTATATATTTATCAATTCCGTCTTAGTAACTATCCTTTTCATATTTTAAAGAAACTTTTGAGATGCTTAGGTTATGCAATTTTTCATACTCAAAAAAAAAAGTTTAAAGCTCAAAGAGGTCTAAAGAGCTGGAAGTAGCTTCGAAACTTAATCAATTACTTTGGTTATTATTTGCAATGAAGGGATATAATTTCGTATATAAATATCATAAAGATATAGACATTTCTATAAAAAAAATTTTTTTTTGCCTTACAAGCGTAAGGAATTTCTAACAACTCCATGACGACTAGTGATTTTACTATAATTTTAGTAAACGAGTTAGTTAATAGTGATCTTACTATAACTTTAAAAATATTCAAAAAATTAAATGAAATTTTTAAGGAATTTTTTTTTATTAATTAAAAAATGCTTTAAATTTTGAAAGATATAAATTATAAATTATCCCTTTTACTGCGTATGAGCAGAAAATATTAATTTTTTTCCGATTAATTTTGTTGCGAATCGTATTTGGTAACTTATGAAAAAAGTCTGATTTTCAGATCTAGAAAAATTAAAAGTTTCTAGCAATTTTCTGAAGAGCATTCGTATTTTTCAAAACAAAGCTCTGAAAGAAAAGATGCTCTTCGCAAATTCTATTTTTTATTATAAAATAAAATTCAATAACAAATGATACTACTTTATAATAATTTATCAAACGGAAATATGTGATGGTATAAGGAATGCTGCATGAGTCATTTTTAAGAAATCTTGTTTTACGGCACCAAACGAAACGTTTGTGGAAAACACTTTCAGAGCTTCCTTTTAAATTTTAAGATATGAAATTAGACTTTTAGCATAAATTTCCAAAGACGATTCGCAAAAAAAGAAAAAAAACTCAGATCAAAAACGGGAGAATCTCCTCCATTATTGTGCCTTTCCATGCCTTTAGTTTTCGAATCTTAACTTGGACATACGTCGCGGGACCGCATCAACTATAAGAGAAAAACGTATTTCTGATACAATTATCTAAGGAAGAATTTATTTTAAAGTGGTTCTTTTTTGTACTTGTATTACATGATCGAAAAATAAAATATTCAGTACTATGTGTTTGTATTTAATTAAAATTAAGATCTTCATATTGAAGTACCGGGAAAATTATAAACAGTGGTTACTACAGTTTGAAATTTTTATGGGTTTAATTTCACTAGTATATAGTTTAATAAATATATTTTAGTTTTACAAACATATTTCATAAAATTCCTAAATACATTTGTTTTTAATAAAAATATTTTGCTCCTTAAAAATTTCTGTACCACTAATTACATTTTTACCGGTTATAAAATAACCGGTTTTTCCGATTGTGCTCTCTTATAATATAATTAAGAGATTACAGGGTCTCTTTTTACGAATACAGAGATGCAAGCTGCACAGAAAAAAAATTTAATAAATAAATAAATAAAAAAAAATTGGATGAAAAAAAAATTTACTACAGTTTGAAATAGTGGTGTAAAATAGTGGTGACTACAGTTTGATATTTTTATGGGTTTAATTTCACTAGTATATAGTTTTATAAATATATTTCAGTTTTACAAGCATATTTTATAAAATTCCTAAATACATATGTTTTTAATAAAAATATTTTACTCCTTAAAATTTTCTGTACCATTAATTACATTTTTACCAGTTATAAAATAACCAGTTTTTCCGGTTGTGCTCTCTTGTGATATAATTAGGAGATTACAGGGTCTCTTTTTACGAATGCAGAGATGCAAGCTGCACAAAAAAATAAAAAGATAAGAAAATGGATGGAAAAAAAAAATTTAATATTTGGTCAACAACAAACTATCAACAAACAGTTTTATGATTAAATAACGCGAAACACCAAATAAATATTATAATATTTATTTATTATATTTATTTATTATAATATTTATTTATTATATATAATAATATTTATTATATTATAATATTAATTTAATTATATTCAAATATTTTTCAAAAAACTAAAAAAAAGTTCTTTTTAAAAAAAAAAAATTAGTTTTGCTGCTAAAATTTCTAAAGCTTCTAACGTCTCATTACTTCTCGAAAATAAAGAATTTTATATTCAGCCTGATATTTAAAAAGAAAAAAAAAAGAAAACAATTTTTTCTAAGTGATACTGATTACATTCTTCTATGGACATCAAACAATAGTGTTCGTGAGTGGAAACTTATATGATATATTAAAACAAAACTTTAAAAAAAAAATGCATTTATTTAAAAATCTTAAATAAAGCAAAGCATAACAAATTGTCGAAGCTTTTATTCGACCTTATACCTGAAATTAAACTGAACGGTACGCGCTGGAGATCCTGTTCAAGCCATAAAATACCACAACAAAAATCAAAATAACTTTAGAAAAAACTATATAATCCGAATCTGTTTGACCGATTATTTAACTATCCATAACTATCAACAAACAAATTCGCCGAACGTGAGTCCTCAACGCGCATGCTCAATCACATATACGTTATAGTTTCTAATTGCTAACACAATCATTCTAATCTGCAAAACAAGTGCATTATCTTTAATTTGTTCTTTCTTTCTGAAAGCCGAACAAGTATATGAACAAAGTTATGCTACTTGCATATGAAAAACAACGTCATCTGGCGATGACTCTCTTAAAGAGTCAGGGGCGGATCCAGAAATTTTTCCCCCACAATTAATTTTTTTTTTATTCAAAAATGTTTTTTTTTTTTTTTTTAAACAAAAACAAACTGGGGTTTATAATGCTAGTCTTCTAATTTATTTTTTTTCCTAATGAACAATAGAACAATACATAAATAATTCAAGTATTCAAAATCTTTAAATAATAAAATGGTTCTCTCTCAAAACTCTCCTTCCAAAACTAGGATGATATTGCGCATGCGTTGCTAGAGACAAACTTCTCCGCCTTACGCGAAGCGCAAGATACCAGATTTTAGTTACGAGTTTCGCAAGTTTCCCGTCTCGTCTTCACCTTAATACAATCTTTGGTTAAACCTGTTGGAGCGCTCAGCCAACGCCTCCTATAACTGAAAGCCTCCACACGGTTTTTTATAGGTAATCTGATCAGACCACTGTGAAGGATATCCACTTTCCGAACGAGTTAGTTAATACAAAATCTAGTTGAAATAAGAAAGTGGTAGCAAATATATGACTAAAATTTGTTTTATTTATGAATATTATTGGTTTGCCTTATTCACTTGTCAACCACTACAGATTCAATTCTCAAATATCTATGATAAATTTCTCTCAATTACTTTTCTGAAAGGTTTTGGGTTTATGCGCACAACTGGTTCACTTTTTGAATAGTCTGCGCGGACTACTTATAAAAGACCGTGAGGAGGCTTTTTGATGTAGGAGGTGATGGCTCGGTACGCTTCAACATTATTAATGTTTACAATGACGAATTATGACGAAGGTTATGACGAATTTTGTTTTAATCTTTTGGATTATGATTCTTGAAACAGTGAAAAACATAATCGATTTTTCCGACCTACCTAGGTGTATATGCCCCCTTAAATAATTTTTAAAATATTTTATTTCTTTTGTAAACTTGAAAAAAAATTATTAATTTTTTTTTTCAATTTGGGGGGGTTATGACCCCTATAAGGTATAAAATATTTTAAATAATTTTAAAGAATGTATTTTTACACGGCATAACACAAAATTTGAGCGAAATCAGTTTAATAGTTCCTGAGAAATCGAGTTTAAAAAAGAGACTTTTTGGGGAGGAGGGGGGAGGGTAGTCAGAAATCCGAATCCGACGAAAAAAAGGTTATGTTTAATCAGAGAAAGTATGTGTTTGTGTCTGATTTCGATACTAATTAATTCGCAAATTTATGGTTGCCCTCTTGTACCATTATAATTGAGTCCCAGAACGTGAAGATCCGATCATTAGATCAAAAGTTATTCAGAATTGTCCGTTTTTTCTTCCCTTTTTTAGTATTTTGTGCTTCTCCAAATGCGCTTTTCAAATAATTTGATTATACTCATGTAATTTTTAGTCTGATAAAGAAATTTCATCTTCATACTGGGTTAAGTTGATATCTAGGTAGAAAGTGAAAAATGTACAAGCTTTAAACCAGATCCATGCTAGAAGTTTTTGAAGAATACAATTGTTACTGTCAAAAACATTTAAATTATTTCATGTAAATTTAACAATTGATTTATTTTACCGCTATGAAAATTTACTTTCACATATGACTATTATTTAAAACTGATAATGAAATCTGAAATTATTACCATTCATTTGCGCTTCGGCGATTTAATATTTATTCCCACTCAGATGAATTAGTTAGAGACCCTGGCGGGGCTGATGCTAAGATAACCATCACATATGAGTATGAGAAAAATCTGAATTACAAAGTTAAAGGCAGAAGTTCGGAAAGTTGTAAGCACAATGTGCCCAGAGCTTAGTGATGGGCAATAACAGGTATTTTCAAATAACAGGTTCCAGCTGTTACCATACAAAATAATACCTGTTCCAAAATAACAGTTCTAAGGAAAAAAAGTTTCCACTTTTTTATATTTGAAAGATAGTTTAGAATGGCAAGTATTTTTGTAGCAGATACATATTTTTCTATTAATTTGACAAAGTTGTTAGGAAAAGTATTTTTTCTTTCAAAGAGAAAGAAAATATCGCGAAGTTTTTTTTCTACTTATTTTTTAAACAAAAAGAAAGCAGTTACATATTAATTTTTGTTTTATTCTCTATTGTTTAGGCTCGGTGAAAAAACTATATTTCGTCCTTTTTTGTGCATACATATTTTTTTTTTTTTTTTTTTTTTTGTGATTATACTTTAGATCTAATTGTTCAAAATGGTTTAAAACACTTAAAAAGCATATTTGTTAGTGTAATCAAATATAATGAATAATAATAGAAACAATAATTTTTGTTACAAAATATAGTTCCTTTTAATACACTTTTAGGAGAAATGAGTGACGCAGAAAAAATTCTTTTACAAAATTTGTCTCTTTTTAACAAGCATAAAATAATTTAGAAAGCTTAGAGAATTAAAAAAGTTTTGAATATTACAATGTATATTGTTTTTAAATAAAAAGAATTTAGGAATTCCCTATTACATTCTGTTTGACGATATAACCAGAATCTTTTCATTTCTACAAGAGGGGGAAAATGGAACTTCATAAATATTGAGATAAATTAGAAATTTAAAAAAAAAATTATCTTTGAATTTAAAACACAACATAGTGTATTATTATTTTTAAATCAAAACAATGTAGGAGTTGCACTTTATATTCTGTATATGTGGCAGAATAACCAATATTTTTTTCATTTGGCAAAAAAAAAAAAAAAAAAAAAAAAAACAGAGCTTAGTTGTTCTCCAGAATTTTAAGTTGAAAAGAATGAAATTATAATATATATATAATATATATTATAATTTCACTATAATAAGCTAAATATAAGCTAATACACAACCTTTGCTGCTGAAGATTTTTATTTATTATTAGATATTTTAAGGTAAGAAATATGGTATGCGTACTTCACGCTGCTATCTATAATATATATATATATAGGGGAGAGTGGGGTCAATTGTAACATTTTTTACTTAACTTTTTTTAACTAACAAAATATCCAATATATTATTAGTATTAATTGATAGACGAGTAAAGTAGACTATCCTCTAGTAGAAAAAAAAATAAATACCTTATTTTAAATATTATTATATTAGTTATTACAATTTTTGACAGTCGTGCACTTGTTACAATTGTACCAACTTACGGGGTCAATTGTAACAGTTCATAAATTCAACTAAAACATAGTTAATTATACATATTATCATAGTTGTGATATATTTTTTTATTGATCATAATAGTAGTGATGGACAATAACAGGTATTTTCAAATAACAGGTTCCAGCTGTTACAATACAAAAAGTACCTGTTCCAAATACCTGTTCCGAAATAACAGGTCTAAGGAAAAAAGTCCACTTTTTTATATTTGAAAGATAACTTAGAATGGCAAGTATTTTTGTAGCAGATACGTATTTTTTCTATTAGTTTGACAAAGTTGTTAGGAAAAGTATTTTTTCTTTCTAAGAGTAAGAAAATATCGCGAAGTTTTTTTCTATTTAACAGTTCTGAAAAACAAAATAAGCGTATTGCTTCTTTATTCACTGCTGGATATCGTCCCTCTAATTCATTTATAAGTTCTTTGATGGCACTTTTTGA
This sequence comes from Parasteatoda lunata, assembly GCA_949128135.1. Classification (NCBI taxonomy): domain Eukaryota; kingdom Metazoa; phylum Arthropoda; class Arachnida; order Araneae; family Theridiidae; genus Parasteatoda; species Parasteatoda lunata. The sequence goes on along the minus strand of OX421978.1, from coordinate 44,610,272 downwards.
TTTCTGTAAGATGTCCCATACACACTTAGAAAATTCCCTACACACTTCCATTCATGCTGCCTTTCGATAAGAAAGAACTTGGTAGAGGTAGGGCAATTTTAAAATCATTCTAATCGGCAATCCAAACAAACAATTTCTCATATCATCTTCATAATCTTCTTTCAAGAAATGCTTAGTGCATATTCGTGCATATTTTATATTAACTGGGTCATTTCGTTTTCAACGTTGAAGACATTATTTACATAGTTGTTCATTAACTTTATGGAACACGTGGGAAATTATATTTTTTCCTTGTGTGTTTCTATCAAAATTTTTGCAAGTTGCAATCGCACAGACTGACATTCGGTTAATAATTTTAAATTTTTGTAATTCACTTAAAAAAAATGAGGAAAATCATTATAGAAAACAACGAACGTCTAATCATTATAGAAAACAACGAATGTCTTGGAATATGTCTCTAAAAGGAATGCTCTGATATTAGTTTGAAGGGAATTATAAATCGACCATGTAAACCTTCATCTATTAAAAGGTACCTCTAAATAATCAAGTTAACATGTTTTACATACTAGTGATTTAATATTTATAGTAGTAGTTACGCCACATTACTCCCCTTCCAGAATTTTATCTGTGATAGAATCGATGAATAAATATCACTAGTTGATTCATGCTGTTTTATTTATTTATATTAATTTTGCTCATTATATTTTCTTCATTTTTTTGCTTATAGCATTTCGCTCATAATTTTTTCTTCATTTTTTTTTATAGCATTTCGCTTATTTTTTTTCTCAATTTTTATTTTATTAACCGGGAGACTTTTGCTACTTCACCGGATTTTTTTTCTTTGAGCAGTATATTTTCAAGCAAATCAATTGTTTAATGTGGTTCATAAATCAATATTGACAAGTTCTTATCCCGTCCGGAGGTCACCAATGAGGGGAATTAATTATCGACTATGTCAACCTTCATCTATCAAAAGGTACCTCTTGATAGATGAAGTTTGCCATAGTCGATTTATAATTCCCCTCAATGGTGACCCGGACGTGTACAGAACTTGCCAATATTGATTTATGATCCACATTAAACAGTTGATTTGCTTGAAAGTATACTGCTCAAAGAAAAAGAAATTCGATGAAGTAATAAAAGTCTCCCGGTTAATAAAATAAAAATTGAGAAAAAAATTATGAGCGAAATGCTATAAGCAAAAAAATGAAGAAAATATAATGATCAAAATTAATATAAATAAATAAAACAGCACGAATCAACTACTGATATACATACATCGAATTCTATTAGAGATAAAATTCTGCAAGGAGAGTAATATGGCGTAACTACCACTATAAATATTAAATGCTAATTTACAAATATATGAAACATATTAATTTGCATGTTTCATGTATTAGTAAATTAATATTTAATATTTATAGTGGTAGTTAATCCGAATGTTTCGCTGTTTAAAAGTTCAAGCTTTGAGCCACCGTGATGTCACAGGTGAAAAATCGGAAGTTTGGCGCGGCTAGACTTTCTTCAAAGGAGTGAATTAGCCCTTTTATTCTCTTTAGCCCTGCAATGTGCCAGTGCTTAATCCCTAAAATTTAGACATTATTTTTTCACATTTAACTTGTATTTTAAGAAATCTATATAACCTAAATATAAATTTCATATTTAAAATAATATTGTACACATTATAATTCAAATTTTATCCCGCTTATTCTAGATACAAAAAAAAAAATGCCATGCTTAAAGTTCAATTGTTTAATTTAATGGAAAAAATAATTCTTCAAGTCGAATTTAACATTGTTTCAAAATTTTATCCAGCTTTCTGTAGCAGAAGAGTAATTAGTTTACAGTAATATTAATTATTGTGTTAAAGTTCAGAAGTGTCTATAATTTTGATGAAAAAATCATTTTCCAAGTAAGATTTAATATCAATGTTTCAAAACGTTATCTTGCTTATACAATATACAGAAAATAAAATCTCAATTTTATAGCAAAATGAAACAGTGTGTTTAAAATAAGATTGCTTATTTTAATTGAAAAACAAAATATGTTGAAGGTCAAATGCTTAATTTATTTTTATGTTTGTTAAATATTCGGGTAAGATTTAATATTTCAAATCTTCATCCTGATAGACAATCATTGGTTCTGCATAGGAAACAATAGTTATATAAAATTGTTTCCTTAAACGAAAATTATCCTAAATTCTTTGACTCATACTCATCGCTCACCAGAACGATCTCTTGAAGGAAGTTTCAAAATTTATTATATAATTCCGTAATCGTAACTGCTTCCTTAAATAAATAGAAATATTAGACGCATCAAAATTAATATCTTATCATGTAGAATGGTAATGTTGTTACATTTTTTCTTAAATATTTAGATAGATTTTATCAAAGATTAATAATGAAAATTTAAAAACCTCATTGAAAAATATATTATTGTAATTCATAAAATATTACCGGGAACTGACAAAATAATAGTTAACAAAATTATACACGATGAACGAGTTTAAGTCTTATGACACAGCTAATTTCGTAGACATTTTATAATGTTTCAACATAATTTTCTAAAAACTATTAGATAATTTTTTATGTTTGTTTTATTTATTTGTCTAAAAGGAAATTGCTAAGTCAGAAGTATTCAATAACAATATAAAAGATTATTAGTCATTGTATATCCAATAATATACTGCATATTTATCTGATCTAGGGTAAGTGTAGGTCAGATTTCCACTAGGGAGATTTAAAATATCTCTGATATTTTTTTATAGAAGTTTATTGCAGCAGTTATAGTTCTTCATAAAACATTTTAACTTGGTTATCAATTTGGATAAAACAGTGTTTTTCGTGACAGCAAAAAGTATGTAAAATTTTATTGTTTACTTTATGTAGGTGGACGGAATTTTTTTTCAATGTTGATTTTCGTTGGTTACATTATTTCCCTATTAGCTGGACTTTTATTGCCTATATATATAGTCCAATCTTTTTTCCTGAGTAAAAAAATAGAGTTTAATATAAAGAAACTAGCTGCACCCCGCGTGCGTTGCAACGCTTTCAGTTTGAATTTTAATTTTGTATTCAAGGGTATAAATGAGATTTTCGACTGTGATTTGATATGAGATATTATTTAATGGAGAAAAAAACAGTGACAGTCTCAGCAGTTAATTCTCTAGGATATCGTTAGTGCATTTTCAAACAGACATGTATCGTGATGCACACCTACCATGAAACATATTTTGGATGATGATCTGAAATAAGGTCTGATTAATGGTGATATCAGGTGTTTCTGCTGATATGAGCTGACCAATTTGGCATGGAGTGACTTTATCAATAAGCCATATCATGTGGCAATCCTCTTTTTCGCCATTCCTCAGACACCGTGTCTCTCCAAAAATGACGCTTCACAATGAAACCAAGTATAGAACTTAATATTTGTTTTAACTCACATGCGGTAATATCATGAAGATCCGATGATGTTTGTCTTGGTTACAAAAGCTGTTTAATTTCAGCTCAAGCAGGATTGCATGTGAATGTAATAAATAACTCTGGTAGCCTATATTTGCATCGATACTTGTAGTACCGAATGAAGTCATTTGGAAACACGAATTGTACCTCCGTAAATTCGCCAAAAAATGTTTCGATTGGTTTTTTTGACCTGATAAGCACGTTGATAATGGATCGGCTGGCGAAGTTAAATCTGGCAGTTTTACTTTGCCCCCAGAACAGCAAATTCCAGCTGTTTCATTCTTAAGGGGACACTTCAGGTTAAAAATGATTTTTTTTAAATATCAACCAATTTTAATGAAATTTTCATAGATTGTGAATAAAGCATTTAGAAAGATATTCCCAAAATTTGAAGCAAAAATATTAATTTGTTGAAAAGTTATAATGTTATTAATAATTAATCCGCAAGTTAAATTACAAAATGTTACAATATTTCAAAATGTTCCTTGCGCATGAGTTTTTATCATAGTAGTTTGAAATTCATTTATATTACAGTTTGAATAAGTATAAATAAAATTGGATATGTTTGAACAACTTAGCACTTAATTTTAAACAAATAAAAAATCAAAATATCATAACCTTTATATAATTTTTAAAAATTTAAATTTAAATAACAATTTAACGTAATTTAAAAAATATTCAGTGTATATTCAGCTTTTATTTATATCACATTGGTTACAGAACATTATACTAATCATTTATATAAAGAAAAAAATAAGATTTATTCAAAACTCATGCGCAAGGAACATTTGGAAGTTTGAATATTATCGTAAAAAACAACATTGAGAAAAACAGTTTAACAATAAAAACACACATAGAAAAATTTATTTCATAATATATGTGAAATAAAAAATAAGCATAAGAAAATATGAACTGTTTTAAACAATATAAATAAAAATTAGATTGAATTTAATGCTTTTTAGATAAAAAAAATGTTTATCACAAGATGTAATGTTGACAAAAGTTCATACACCTTTTTTTAATCTTTTTGTATATAAGATTTAAAATGCTCCAGCTGCATATGTACTGTTTACATTTTTTATTTGTTTTTGTTTATATTTTTTGTTGTTACATAACTTTTTATAACTATCTGAAGATTTTCTCTTCATATGATAGCTGCGCCTACCATCGCGGATCTTTGCATTGGTCAAAGACGCAGAATTTACATCGCCTTTACGTAGAGCTAAAGTCCTTTCACACCCAAAGTTGTATTCACTAACTGCTAATGATACGGCATAATCAAGTCTTTTTTTAGAAATGAAGACATCTTTGGGGCACTTATTCCATATCACGGAATGGAGGCTCTCATTGGCGTTTTGTGTTTTTCCCGATATACAGCGCTGCATAAGCTCATTTGAAGCAAGTCGCTGATATACCGGGAGGATTTTTTCTACAACAACTTCAGATAATTTCGTTTTCATCAGCTCATGGCTTTGAGGCTTTTCACCTCGAGCTAGAGCCCTTTGGTAGAAACACCATGAACTTTCGCCCTTGGGGCATCTAGTATGCTGCGGCTTTTTATCACTGGACATACAGTGATAAAGCGAAGCAAATACAGCAGACTTCATCGAATCAACATTCGGAATGTTATCCTTTATCGCTTTGCGATAATAGTTTTGTAGCTTCATGATAGTTTGCTCAGTTAAGCTACCTTTCTTTCGTCCACCGAGAGTCACCCCTTTGACCCTCCACTCCTTCACTTTGTTCCTCAAACCAGTTCCTAATCTTTTGGAAACATGGTTGAGGCACTCTTCTTTTTGAATTACATAGTCATCGCCATATATTTTCAGTTGATTTAGGGTAGTAAATGTTTTAGAATCACCGTCACTTAAAATTGTCGAGTAACGCATTCCACAGAATTCAGTTGATCGCTTCCACATGGCCACTGCAGCGGCAACCTCCATGTTTCCAGACGGTCCGTCGAAATTTTTTTGGCACATCGATTTATGGCCCTCATGCCAAATAAAAAATTCTGGACTCGTTTCGTTCAAGTCTCGTGCTGCATTGATGCATTCTGGGCAATATTTCGACAAAATCTCATAGTCTAATACTAAATTCGTCAAAGAGTCAATTACAATACCAATTCCATAATGAGAGGTGTGTCCACGCTTCTGCCACGTGCCATCAAAAGAGACTGTAATATCTGGAACTGTTCTACTTGAATCATTTTCTAAACTCATATGTGCCTTTCGCACTGTTTCATGGGACAGTTTCCAAACATTCTTTTTAAAATTTTCATTTTCTTCACTCAATTGGTTGAAACATGTTGAGAAAGTGGAAGAATTCATTGTCGATGTACCCATGTGCATGGAAAATGTTTCCATGGCTGAATGGCCCTTGCCAAAAGAAAGGAAAGAGTTCACAATCTGCCTGTTGACATCAAATTTTTTGGTGCATGGTTGGCGCTGACTCGAAAAAGTTGAACCAAAACTTTTCAAACACAGCGTACAAAACACTTCCAACTTTACAGCATATCCAAAGGTATCTAGAGCACGAACATCCAGAAATCCTGCTCCACACTTATCACAAGACAAATTACGGAGCAATGGTGCAAAGGTTGATTTACTCATGATAATGTAATCATTTGTAACACTAGGGGTGATGCTGTTACTATCCATATTAGTAACACTCTTATCAGGTACAACAGAATTTTCAGAAACAGACACATCAGGGTTTACATCCACATTAGAATCATCAGCATAAGAAACATCAGCGTTGGAAATATTAGAAACAGCAGCATTGGAAACATCACAATTAGACACTGGGGCAGATGCAGAAGTAGCTTTCATTGCTGCACTTCTTGCTTTGTCCTTTTTAGTTTGCCTTCTCTTAGGCTTTCTCCAACGGGAGCATGCGCTATGCATTCTTAAAAATTATCAATAAAAAAAAACGGAAACAAAAAGACTAATAATAAAACAAATAACAATAACGTAATAAAATAATAGTTCTGAAAAGAACTGTTGTGTTATGTTTTAGAAGCGAACAAAAAGACGATGAAACGAAAATAACTATCACTCGTTGAAATATCAAACAATGTGTAAACAAACATAAAGTAGAAGTTAAAGTAATTCCATATGTTGCCAATTAAATTTATCATAAATTTAGCTTTTTTAATAATTATGAGGCCTATCAACCAGAAATCGAAAAACAGAACCGAGACTTGAGAAATGGAGTGGAAAGATGCTGTTTACATGTTTGACGGCCATTCGAGTGGGCGTGGCACCTTGTTTACAAATCTTGAAATGCTTATAACTTTGCAAAAAATGACTGAAATTGAAAATTTTTTTTTTTAAATTGTAGCTAGATATAACTATTATTTTTTAAAACAAAAATTGAAAAAAGTATAATTTGGTCGATTTTTGGGTTTTTCATCGTGAAGTGTCCCCTTAAATTTGAGAGCACTACAAAACATACATAATTTATCCTTTTTTTCCGATGATAACGCTTGGATGAAGACTATAGTTGGTTGTCGGATCATAGTTAAATGCACTGAGATTCAAATCAGAGCATTGGCAGCATCTGAATATCAAATTGCGTTCTTGATTGATTTTCATTCTTGCTTCCCGTTGCTCTGATGTTTCCGACGAACGGGCTTGAGTAGTGAGTTCTCTATCGGTTTCATTCTTGCTTCCCGTTGCTTTGATGTTTCCGACGAATGGGCTTGGGTAGTGCGTAGTTGATTCGTCAACAGTCTTCTTTCCCGTTGCTCTGATGTTTCTAAGGAACGGGCTAAAGCATTGTGTTCTCGATTAGTTTCAATACTTTTTTTCCCCGTTTCTACGATGTTTCTGAAACACGGGTAGTTCTCTTTTTGCAAGCTTGAGATGTTGATCGACTTAAAGCGATACGTTTAGGCGGTATATTTTTGCAAATATTCTCTCTCAAACAAAAAGAAATGTAAAAGTTGACAGTGGTCGCAAATTTGCTAAATCGAAAATTCACATACTAATTTTAAATAATAAAAATGAAATAAATTAAATAAGAAATATAAAAATGATAAAATTTAAAGCAAAAATCTATTTTTTAAATGAAAGAAATAAAATGAATGTTAACTAAGTTTTCATTCATTTACAATGTTTTCATTCATGAGATTGGCATATAAGTATTGCTTATAAAATTATACAGGACTCCATTTCCTTGACCTTAGATTTGATAACACTGATAACAAGCGGAGCATTAAAATGAAGTTTTAATATAAAGTTATTATCAGTTCGTAAACAGCGAGTTTTAATGTTTTGAATTAAATACGAACACAGTATTAAAGAATGTTAGGTTTGAACTGTTAATGTACTTCCTTAAACGTGCCTACCGTCTCTTTTTTCATAAAAAAATCAAAATAACAAGTAATTAACAGAATGTTATGTTAGGGGAAATTCGTACTTAGATGGACTCCAGCCAGAAAAAAAAAACTATAGATACATATAAAATACTTTTTTTTCCAGTTTTCACAAGAAAAGAAAATCTTACAACCACTTTCCTTATTTTATAATCTTGTGTCAAATTTACTAACAGCAATGATTGATAAGTTTACGCAATGAATAGCTTTGAAAATGTTTAGATATTCCTTTGATATATCGCTTTAACACTTTACAGAATGAAACTTCTACCAATTATTCAAATGTCTAAAGAAAAGCAAATTAAATGTGAGTAATAAAATTTGCAACTAAATTATTCTCCGATAAAAAATTTCCTATAGTGATTTCTTCATAATTAATAACAATGAATAGATATCAAATCAATAACAATGAATCGGAAGAGTTAACAATCGCAATTTGAGTAAAAATTAAATTACTTTTTCACCAAAAGTATAAAGCAATGTTTTTTTTTTTCGGGAAAAATTTACAGAGAATTTTTGGGAAATAAATAACAGAAATATCCCATTTGTGTACTCCAGCTGTTACCACATAATGTTCCGTGGTACTCAAGAGTTCCGTGGAAATGGCTGTGAGGGTAAGGAATTTTTTTTAACCAGTTATGATTTTTGAAACCAGTAATTAAATTTATGTCCAATTCATAATCCATTATTTATTTAATGTTTCCGTTACTTTTCTGCATCGAATAGAATTCTACAATGAAGAACTATGTTTCTCTGATAAAACCATTCTCAACTTTTATTTTTATTGTTTTAGCTTTAATGGAAACCGTATTGCAGCTCATTCATTTTCAATGTATGCATGTATTATAAGCAAATTAAGAACTTTAGATCTGAGAATTTAACTGTCTGATCCAACAATATGATGAAAAAACATTATTTACCATTTACTCACTAAATGTTTTCAAAATAATTAAAAAAATTAGAGCATTACATATTTTCAAAATAATTAAGAGTCTTTTGTTAATAAATATATTCACAATTGATAATGAAATAAATCTTGGGGTTCCGCCAAATGAAGGTCGATCATGTAGGGTTCCAAAGCCAATAGAAATTGGGAACAGCTAGTCTACTCTAGCTTCCTCTTCCCTATCATCAAAAGAAAGTTTCTGAAAGAGAAATTAAAACAAAATACACCAAAATATTAGATTGAATTTATTTCGATTAAATGATTGAAACTTGGGCTGTAAACACTGAATTATAATATATGTTTTTTTGGTTAATGGCGGGCACTAGGGTCTATTTCTCATTGGCCTCAGAAATGCCAGAATTGCTACTCTCTTATCGTTACCCAGTGAGCACCTATGGCTAAGCCACGGCTGTGGAGCAGCGTCGCCCACGTCATACAACCACAAACCCGTTTATAGGGAGGGTTGCATTCACACAAAAGAAAGGACATAGAAGAGAGAGAGAGAGAGAGAGAGAAATAAACATCCATGGCCTTAGTTGGATTCGGACCCGCAACCTTCGGCTCCGCAGCCAGGCACGCTAACCACTTGGCCACCTGGTCGGCGTAAACACTTACATAAATGTGAAAAGTTTGCTACAGGAGGTTTTTCGAAATGATGTGACCCAAATAATTAATTTATATTTCACGAAACATTAATTGTATGAAAGCAGTTTACATACTGAAGAAGGGAGAAAACCTCAAAATGACTTTATTCAGCACTTAGACGGTGTTAGTTGATTTGACGGTTTTATTAGTTGGGTAAGCCATTAGACAGGTATTTCGCTTCACCAAAAGTTTTGAGTAAGATGACTACCATGCAGCGTAAGATTTTTCTGCGTTCTCTAGAAATACTTCTGCTCTCAGGAATTTTGAGGTCACCTGATCTCACTCTATATTACTTTTTTCTGTGCGGCTATATTAAGTAAACAGTAAAAATTTCCCTTCTCCAATCAACTGTAACTGACCTGTGAATCCGTATTTTTGTCTATTATGGGACAACTTTGACTACCGCTTAGATCACTGTTTCTCAACGGGGGCGGTGGAAGTATGCTCAGGGGTGGTGAACTTGTTTTGGGCAGTAGGGGGGCGGTGAGTATGTTTTGGGCTGTAGGGGGCGATGAGCAGGTTTTCTCATTCAAATTTAATTTTAAAAATCCCACATAAAATTATTAAATTCAGATTAATTTCATAAATTAAATTAATCTAAAATTGGTATTGAAGAAACAAAAAGATTAAATTAATATAATAAATTAAGATTATCCGATTCACCCTTTTTACCAGCAATAAAACAAACTTATGCGACACACATTCTGCAATTCGAACCAGCGCAGCGCTTGTGTCATGTTTTTGTCTCTAACCCATTTAAACCATTTGGCGAAAATTGAAAATTGCATGCGCTTTCAGTATGAATGTTTGATTTGACCCATGTTTCTTATGATGGTTTTCGTGCTCTTCCTTCCCACCCCCCATACCTTGTTTCGACTCCATTTCATTGTTTATTTGGTCAGGTACGTGCGTGAATTGATTCTTCATTATAAATTATTTATTAATTTTGAGAAATAGTTGATTTTTCGTCCATCGTTTGTATTTTGATGGCTGCCGCCATCAATGTCTGTTAACAAAAATAAGTGTCGCCAGTGGAATGTATCGTACTTGAAGTTCTGATTTGTTCAATCACCGTCGAACTCTCAACTACGCATGTGTTTACTTTCTTAGAAAATTTTATCTAATGAGGCAAAAAAAACCTACCCGCTTGCAGGAACATTTGCAAAAAATTCGTCTTGATAAACAAAATAAAAGATTTACCATTTTTCTCGAACATCAAGGACAAGTTTCTGAAGGCACCTTCAGTCTCAGGCTTTCTAGCAACCTCATTACAAAAATGCGACAATGATTTGATAGCCTCTTATAATTTATCAAAATTAATTGCTAAATGTGGGAATCTTTTATACCATCGGCAATGAGTTGTTACTGCTGGCTCTCAAGGAAATTTTACAAACAGTATTACACCATCCAGACGCATCTAATGTAATCAAAAATATCACATTAAGCATCACAGTGCAACGATGACGAACTGATGAGATGGATGAAGTTTCCTTAATCAAATTTTTGATATCTAACGTATTTTCCCTTCAAGTTTATGAGTCAACCTTGTTTATTAATGAGGTTCTACTGTACGCCCGGTTTGTTAAGGAAAGAAAATTTGCTTAAAAGATGCTTTTTGCAATAAGCTTGGTTGTAGACACCAAAAGGGAAATTATTTATAATACTGTCAAAGATTATTTTTTAAAAAAAAAACATTCCTTTTGCGAATATTATATCTGTAGTCACTGATGGAGCTTCTGCAATGGAGGGTCGACATCGTGGGTTTCTCGCCCTTTTGAAGAGGGTGGTACCATCTTCTACATCAAAAAGCCTCCACACGGTCTTTTATAAGTAGTCCGCGCAGGCCTGTTTAAAAAATGAACCAGTTGTGCGCATGAACCTAAAACCTTTTATAAAAGTAATTGAGAGAAATTTATCATATATATTTGAGAATTGAATCTGCAGTGGTTGACTAATGAATAAGGCAAACCAATAATATTCATAAATAAAACAAATTTTTAGTCATATATTTGCTACCACTTTCTTATTTTAACTAGGTTTTGTATTAAATGGCTCGTTTGGAAAGTGTATATCCTTCACAGTGGTCTGATCGGACCACCTATAAAAAACCGTGTGGAGGCTTTCAGTTATAGGAGGCGTTGGCGGTACCAGATATTTTAGATGTTCATTGCTTGATTCACAGACAGTATTTAGTTTGAAAAAATCTCAGCCACCGTTTGCATCAGTCATTTCAATATGTCGATCTCTGAAGTGAACAAAAATTCGCAGTAATGCTCTCAACGGTTATTCAGGCAGTTGTGTAAGAAAAACGATGAAAAATTCAATCGCTCGCTACTACACACCAAGATTCGTTGGCTTTTCAAAGGCGCCTGCCTTAATAGATTTTAGAATTTTTTTCTGTGTTTGAGTTCTTCGAAGATAGAGATGTAGCTCTGAGAGACACATTACTAAAATTTAAGAGAGATGTTGCATACATAACGGATTTATTTGCAAAATTTAATGGTGGTAATTTATAATTTGATCACTACAAAATCAGTTATTTCGGTCATTCTAAAAAAAAATTCTTTTTTGAAGAAGCAAAATTTTGGTCGGAATGAGTTCAGCTATTTCCAATCTTTTCGGATCTCAAAAAAAAAAAAATGGAGAAATTCCCTCTGATGATATACGTGAGTATTGTCAACACCCTGAGTCTTTACACGTGGATTTTTCTGACCGTTATAACGATGTTTTGTCTCTGGAAGTCCCTCAATGGGTTATGAATCTTTTTGGGAATATTGAAACAGCAGAGGTTTAGATTCAGGGGAAACTGGTCGAACTTTCGACTAATGAAAGTCTGATATAGTGATCGTCTCACAGAAGTTTGGCTACAAAGTGACATCAGCCACTTCTACCCTGGACTGTGGACTATTGCCTTCTATTCCACCTACTTTGTCGTGCAAAGATTCAGCGCTGTGATGGATCTAGTCACAAAAAAGAGAAAATGCGGGGACTTTCGTCTTCACCTCACTTAAAACATTGAACCCGACGTTAAGAAACATACTCTGAACCATCCAACACAATCATCCCTCTGACATAGTTACTTGATTGTTTTGTTGATTTTACTTTTTACTGTAAAAAAATTATTTTTAGGTGTTTTTTTTTTTAATTATCTAATTAAGAATAAAGAAAAGAACTTTTTTTAACTGTACGCTTTTCTTTGTTGTATTTCTTTCATTACCATGTAAATTTTGATTATAACAAATAGACTGCGATTACTTGCCGGTAGAAAAATTCGCACATTAATTTTTTTTTTTTAAAAATCAAACAAATTTAACGCGCAAGAAAATTGCTTAAAATGTTGTGCCTGATAATTGAACACACCTCCTCCTTCCCCATGCTCTAAATAACATAATAACATAGGATTTTCGCAAAGGGGGCGTTGAAATTTTTTCTTCTCCTTAGGGGGGCAGCAACGTTAAAAAGGCTGAGAATCTATGTCTTAGATGGTTTCTGTGCAAAAGGGAGTATTAAGTTATCATAACATATGTATCTGTGTATTAAGTTATCATAACATAATTAACAAGTTTTAGCACATTTACCAATTTATCATCCTATATTATAAAACAATATTTTATTGTTAGATTACCAAAGCACTTCAGAAAAACAAAGCTTTCTTGGGCTCCCGCAGAGCCAGATACTTGACAAATTTTACCATATTATGCTTTTTTCTTAATGTAAAAAAAAATTAATTGCTATAGTCTAATAGCGTTATTAAGTAAGAAGTATTTATTTATATATATATATATATATATATATATATATATATATATATATATATATATATATATATATATATATATATATATATATATATATATATATAATGTAATGAAAAAATTAACGACTCTAGGAGAGGAGATTAAAATTTGTTTTAGTTATACTTTTAGAATTAAAATAGAAATTTTTTTACAAATTTACGAATATATGAATTACCAACCATGTCTTTTACATATTGAAATTATTAATTGATTTTATTTATAAAAATTTTAACAAATATCTGCCAAAATACTTAGGCGAGACTCAAAACATAATTAAATGTCCCCAGAGGTAAAAATATTAAATGTCTGACACTAACATAAATTGCACATTTAAAGAATTTAACGAGAATGTACTTACTTCATGAAAAGAGGCTCTTAGATTTCACTACAATGTGGAAATATTTTCATTTATTTTAAACCATGCCCAAAGGGTATAGAATTGCTATATCTGAAGTGGTGCTTTTACACAAGACTTATTAATTGTGTGTGGTAAAAGTGAGAATATGCCTTTTGAAGTATAAAATAGGGAGTCCATTTTGAAATATAAAATTGGGAAACAAGTTCTGATCTATATGGTGTTTAAAAACAAGCGTTTTGATTCAAAATTGTTTTTGTTTGCATCTTAATAATTTATAATTTATTTACTAATCAAGAGAGTATTTGATTTAATATTTTTATAAATGTTAATTTTGGAGTCATTTAGAGAAAATTTATTTGATTACATTGATTGTAAGAGTTGTACACCCTAAACATTTAAAATTAATTTCGAAATTTACGCACACGATTTTCTGATTTTATTTTATATTTTATTTTAAAAAATTCGTGGAACAGCCGATCCAATTTTCAACCATTTTTTTTACGACTATCAATGTTCAACTCTGTAGTCTTGAAATTTTGAACCCAAACCAGAAGACTATGGATCAAGTTTTGGAAGAAAGTTGTCTTTGTGGAGGCTTTTTTGATGGATCTAATCCATATTTTCGTTACGTGGAGAAGAAACCACGATAACAAACCAAAATTAGCCTGATGGCAAGGGAACTCTAACCTTTAATCGTTTTACCACAGACAATATTTTTTGTCAGAACTGTGACTAAAATAATTTGAATTCTTCAAAACGTGGATAAAGAGATATTGAAATTAAAAAAAAGTCATTTATTTAATTTTACAAAGCATGGTAATCATTAATTAAAAAGTTCATTTTTAAACACTTTTTTTTAACTTTTTAAACTTTTTTTAAGAACTTTTTTAAAAAATTGTGAGTAAATTTTCTATGGAAATAAGTAATATTGCATTTTCTTCCCTATCTTTTATGTATATTCCTTCTCTTTCTTACATTCATAAAACTTTTCTTACGAAAAACAGCTGTAATTAAAAAAAAAATTTTTTTTACAAAATTACTTACTTTTTATATCTTTTTTTATCAATTTATATCTTTTTTGACAAAAATAGCTTATATTAATAAAAAAAAGCAATAATAAATAAAATAAAAAGTAAATAAAGTAAAATCACTTGTTAATATGCAATACGGGGCTCAGCGTAAACACATGTTTACATATTATAACGTGTAAACATATAACTTCTTTTTAATCAAAAATAAATTGAACTGAAGTGCACTATATTAAAGTACACTATAATAATAATAAAATAACGGCATTGATGCAATGAAGTTATTTTTGGTAGATCAAAATTGAAAACGCATTTACATGATATTGATGTATTCATAGAAATATATTTAAAGAAGAAGTATTGAATTTTAAAAAAAAAAAATATATAGTTGTTACATCTTTATGGTACCACACATTGATCTAGGGATTGAAAGAACTATGATATTTATTCGTTGGTTAGTCTCGTGTTATTTCAAATGTTATGTAAACAAATATACATTCAGTCCCTGGACAAAATATTAGAAGTACTATAAGATTCTATGTAAAATCTTAATTATCAGGGAATACTTCACAGTTTTATTTTATTTTTTTGTTCGACTGCAATCGGTTTGCACTTGTTTACGTTCATGTATCAATTGCTTAAATTAGACGATATCTAATGTAAATTAGACAATTGGATAAATTAGACGATATAATAGATAAATAAAGAATATTCATTATATCAGGTATTATATTAGTATATTATAATAATACCCAATTATTCAGCGCACTGTAGTGTTTCAATAATTACATGTTTTGCACGAGTTTATATGCAAAACTTTTATATTTAAACACACATGTAATGGGTTTTTATTCAGAAGATTTTTTATACACTTCCTATTTGCATTTTTATATTATTTTTTTAACGTATTGCATTACAATGTTAATTAATTGATGCACGAACATAAACAAGTACAAACCGGTTTCAGCCGCGCAAATACAGTAATGCTGTATAGTATTACCTGATAATTAAGATTTTACATAGAATCTTATAGTGCGTCTAATATTATGTCCAGAGACTGTATATAGTAAAGGTTATTAACTCTCCAAAACAGTCAAGAAAATTAGAATAAAAATACTTAAAATTAATTAAACATAAAATTCAATTTAACGACAAATATGCCGTCTCATAGTGACTTTATTTTAAAATTTAAAGAATTTAAATGTAGTCAAATTTCACGGTCCAAAGATATACAAAAATCTGAAGAATATGTAACTGATAAGTATCTGAGTTTAAATGTTTTGATGATGTAAAAATATGTGTTAAATTAATCATTCATAAGGTCGATTTGTTTTTACTTTCCATCAACTTAATTTTAAATTATAAGCTATTTTTCCAATTGTGGTTTCCATGTAATGTTGTTTTCCAAAGATTATCATTAGTAAGGTACAGATACATATCCATACTTACACATAAGGTACAGATTCATCCCTACTCATCTCTTTCTTTTCACTTTGCTCCTGCCTTTATAAGTTAATTTTTAGTGCAACAACTTCGTTTGCCACTTGATTGATTTTGCATTAAATATTTCATGTTTTTTTTTTATTTTTTATTTTCTACTTCAGAACTGATTTATTATTAGAATTGCCAAGTACTTGAAAGAAATTATTAGAAATACATTCTAATTTACATTGTGGAACTTTCCACTATATAAATTAGAATGTATAGTATCTTAGTATTCCTTTTTAAAATTAAAAAAAATCACCTTTGTCCCCCTCCCATAATACAGGAAGTATCTTTAATTTATGCTATATGAATAATAATGGGAAAATGGCAATAGACATTCAAATTATCACCATACATATGACAGACATAAACTATCATCATACCTAACTATCATCAAAAAGAATTGTACAGAAAACATCTAAGGTTTTCGAAGTATATAAGTTTAATAATTATTTTTAAAAAATTGCATCATACAATATAAAACGATAAATATAATACAATGTAAACTATTATTTTTTTCAGTTTTCAATTTCCAAATTTCGATATTTTTCTTTCCTTTTTTCCTTTAATAATTCCTTTTTAATCACTACTGAAAAGTCATTTTATGATTTTTATGATCAAGGCTTAAAGGATTTCATTTTCGAAAATAACTCTAAAAATTCTGAGAGCAGTGATTACAGTAAATCTTGCAAATTAGTTCCAGAAGGAATAAAAATACATGAAATCATATCCTTTTTTCCTATACAATATGTAAGAGGTCATTTATGAAGAATTTCTACATTGTTGATAATTAATTCACATTTTTCAAAAGAATTGATGCAATATCTATACACTTATATCCCTGACATCTCTTTGCAAATTTCTTTACTGTAAGGTTCTTTTGATGGAGTGTAATTACTTGATTCAACAACAGTTTTTTTTGTCATCTTATTTAATTTGATAATTTATGGATTAAACGTTAAACTACTGGGCTAGTTTATCGAAAATTAATGTTTTAATACTGGATAAAAATAGCATGTACACAGTTAAAAAGTTATCTATGAGAAAAATCGTTTATTGATTGTTTCACAAAAGACGATTAAACAACCAGATTTTTTTCCGCAACTACTAAGCCCCACGCTATGAAGCCGCTTAGTTCCTTTCCGTTGGGTATTTACCGTAGCTGAGAGGGCTAATCTGTCAATCACATGATCGACTGCACGGGGGCTCAAATATCTGCATTGACAACGTTTACTTTTCTTCGTCAAATGAAGTGTTTTCAGCGTTCTTCTCACCCCAATTGGTGACCCTGGACTATTATAAATAAACTCTCTTTCACGCATAGATGGCAGCACCAAAGAGTTGCTTAACGCAAAAAAAGCATCTCATGATAGAGGGCCACTACCAGAAAAACCTAATTAAGCCACATTCCACGGTTTATTTGGCAAAACACAGCTCAACTGCAATGCTCATTTTTTTTAATGAAACGGTTAGCAAAACCTAATTCTTATATTTGTTTCGATTTCATTATTACAGTTTTTCAACAAAAAAAGTTGTAAATGGTTTCGAAACTATAAAAATAAAAATGTTCCTAAATTGAAACTTACGGCTAATTGATTAATTGGACTGCGGTTAATTAGACTACTGTTTATTGGATGGACAGACAGATGTTGGTAATTTTACCATAATTTTAGAATCAAAATTCTAACAGTGTACTCTTGATATTTTTGTACGACCATAAATAATTTATATTTAGCTCTTTATCTAGGGAAATGTGCACATAATCAATTCTTTTAGATGTTATCCTATTTTTTAGATTTTATACTTCTAATAATTTTTTACAAGAATTTTATAAACAAATAATTTTACTGTATCATTTCCTACCCTTAATTCTTTATAATTCAATTAATTCGAATTCTAAATAAATAGGTGTTGTTTTCTTCCAAATAAATATACTTAACTAATATCTTTTTATTTCCTTAATATAATAGATAAATCCGTTTTACAGGTAGGAATTATAACTAAATGAATGAATTATAACTACGTTATAATTCATTAATTTACTTTAATAAATCGAAAGAATTTAAGGGCATCTTAAATTATTTATAATTGTTATAACGAACTATAATCCATGGATATATCCCGTGAGTATATCATTCAAAAAGTGAACTATTCCAATTTGCAATTTGAATACATAAATAGCTTTAACAATTTAACTCCATTTCGTTTCCGTAACATAATTTATTTCTCTTAAAGAATATCCCTTGTGTCTCAAAGTTTCAACTTAAAATATGAATAGGGAGTGAAAAAAGTCAAAGGAAAAGAAATAAAACAATAGATTCTCAGTTCATATGGCTTGAGAATTAAAAAAAGAAACCAGCATTTAAAAGGGTGTGATTTAAATGATTTCGAGGAGCCTTAGATGAAATAACTTAAGTCAACAAATGCTATAGCCAATGCATAAAAAATGCTGGTTTTTTCAAAATATAAAATGTCTTTGAAAAATATTCCTTTTAACTGTCGGAAACAATTAATAAAAATTTTAAAAAATTTCACAAAACGAAATGAATTAAGAGGATTAAGAAGATGAAGTTCAAGAAGTAAAATTATTTTTGTTTTAATAGTATAAGAAAAATCGTATAATAATTAATTTTTGTAAATAAAGTAAGAAATTCTTTTTTTTTATTTGATACAAATGTCTTGTCTTTTATTTTAATTTTTGAATATTGCTTTTAATATACTTTATTTTCTCTAAAGGACAATTAAGTTCAGAAATCTGTTTCGGGTGTTTTTCATTCTTTAAGTCACAAGAATTTTTAAAATTGAAGCGTAGAAAATAGTTTTCAAATGTTTATCTTTATTTTTTCATTGAATAATTTAACTGTATCTCTTGTATCTTAATTTTACAAAATATATTTTTCTTATATAATTCGAAAATGATAGTGTATTATTTGCTCTATTTCTTCAAGTTGTCTTTTTATGAAAAAAATATAAATTACTGTTAATTCTTAATTATTATGTGTTCTTAATTAGTAATAATAATAATAATAATATATATAATATGTGTGTGTGTGTGTGTGTAATTACTATCGTATATGGGCTGAGATAGCCTGGTTGGTAGGGCGTTGGGCCCATGTCCAAGAGGTCATGAGTTTGATCCCCACCCACCGAATACTCCTCGTGTAGTAAATGGTGATGTATGCATTTTTAATCTATCGGATCATAAAGTTTTTCTTGTTCCCATAACAAATGAATACCTCTAAGGGTGTGCTGAATTGGAGATTGATCGTTCTTTGGCTCAGGTCAAAATTACGATCTGTGGATGAATGGATGTATGAATAGGTCTGCCTTATAAACGGGCTGTGACGTGTTTGGGGCTAAAGTCATACTCGTGGCAATAGATGGCGCCACAAAAAAACAAGAAATACACCCTCTGCCTTAAACTTGCTTGGTTTCATCTAACAGGCTAGCCGACAGAAACAACCACATATCGTATATATATATATACACCTACACACGCACATTCTATTGCTTTTGAAAGACAAACTCAGTCCGGGTCGTTACTAAATTTTGATTTCTAAAAAAATACAAAATTATTCTAAGTAAATACTTAACATATAACTAATCATTCAACTCCACTTAAATTTTTACTTAAGACTACCCAAAAAATGATTCAAAATAAGTATTTAACGCGTAACTAATTTTTCAACACTACTTAAATTTTTAATTATTTAAGACATGGATAAAGTGAAGATGACTATAAAAAGACTGATAACTACAAGTGAATAATAACTATATAAAAATTAATAATATATTTATATAGAATAATCTATATATATATATTTCTCTTACACGGCACCAAAAAAAAGCTGCATTACAACTTCCCGAATGGCAACGTTAGAAAATCGACCAATGATTGCATCTAAAAATGTCACATGCCAAATCTAGCTGAGGTGGCTCAACATATAGCGCTTTTAAAAACGGAAACAATAACCAGAGTGAGCATTATCAGGTTGTTCAATTCATCTGCGGCAAAAATAAAAATAAACAACTTAAAAAATAAAAATGCTGTTGCCTGCCGTAGAATTTTTCTAAAGTTAACTTAGCAACATAAATCAAAATTATGATACCTGAGCGCTTGACGCAACAAATCCTTCAATTCTATAAGTGTTGTTTCGCCAAATTAACAATTGCAGTTTCAAATTAATATTGAACGGTACAGATTTAGAATTTTCTACAGTGAAAAGTTTTCGGAACTTCAGTATTCAAAAAAGTATACAAAAGCTAGACGTTAAGAACGTATCCAATGAGAGAGCAAAGCGAGCATTGAATTGCGAAGCAATTCGAAATGAACTGCGAAAGCAGTTCCGGGGGTTGGTGAGCGCCAGCGAGCAGGGGGCGAAGCCTCTTAGTTAATATATATTGTGTTGCCAATAGAGAAATACCAGAGGTTATGGTGCCACGTAAGCGATCTATATATCTAGATTATTACAAAGAAATATATTAATTATATATTTCTCTTCTTTTTAAACTCACAACTAATCCACTTTTCGAAATTTTACCAATAATTAAAATTAATTATGCAAGAGTATTGAGGAAAGGATTTTTTAAAAATATCCAAGTTTTTTTAGAAAGAATGACACACAAATTAACTCTGCTTCGAGTAGATTTGTGCTTTGGGTAGTACTGTCAATTTTAGAATGTCTTTAACAACATGTCAAGGTTGAATAACTAGATTAACGTTTGTATCATGTACAATAACAAAACTAAATTTCTAGCTCATTAAATGCTCATAAGTTAATTACATTTTAACAATAAGTAAGTAAGTATAACGTTTTTTATGCCTGTTTTAATCCTTCTTACATAAAAGGAAATAAAGAAACTTACGTAAAAGGAAAGCGAATCACATTCGATTTAATTAAAGAGAAATTTTTTCCTAAACAGTTTTCGATTTTTCTGAAAAGTTAACCTCATTTTACGGTACTCACTTTATAATTTCCAATTGAAATATATTATTTTTATAATATTTTTTTCCAAATTATTCCTTTACTTGTGTTTCTTACCATAAATATGTTTCAATGTTATATCGATTTATCACTTAGTTAGGTAAAAAAAAAAAAAAAAAAACTTCTAGATAAATTAAACGTAATTCTTCCAAACTGTTTTCATTTTTATATACTTATCTCATTTTATTTACTTACCTCACTATCTTATTTTTATTTTCTAGATAAAAGACTGAAATTTGTACATTAAATTTATTTGCTATATAACCCAAATTTACGACTGAGAATAAAAGAAAAGTTTAATTCAGATATTGCCGTGTTTACAAACAACTTATAGTAATGATTAACTTTAAGTACTACCTTAAACGATGTTTTTTCCTATTTTGTTGTGTGCTACTTGAGACGATATTAGCAGTTGTGTATTCGGGTAAGAAAAAGACAATTCCACCAATTAGGAACTCCCTTTTATTAAAATCGGCAACTACTTTAGCTGAAGAAATTCGGGAAAGAAAGGTAAGTGCTTATCTTTAATCCACTTTACTTTCTGTTTAATTGATGAGTAATAGTCGTTAAATTTATGAATTTATGCCTTGAAGTTTGGTTTATAGATCTTTTCACTTTATCTCATTAAAATTTATATCATTTTAAAATCGAAACTATGTTTGCATGGATGTACAATGCACAAAAAATGAACGGACTAACCTGAAATAACTTTTGAACAAATGATCAGAACCTCTCATTTTCTAGAACAACATCTTAATATTTCAAGCAGGTTACCTTGGACCATGGTAACGTAGGGATAGAGCGTTCGCTTTCCAATGAGGTTAACCGGGTTCGAATCCCAGCGATAACTGGTCGATACAAATCAGGCACCCGGCTCGCATCGACCACAGTGCTGACGTAAAATATCCTCAGCCGTAGACGGATGTAATGTAATGGTAGACGGATCATCGGTTAGAGTCCTCTTGCCGTCAGGCTAACCGTCGGAGATTTTCGTTGCTTTCCTTTACATGTAAATGAATATGCTGATTCGTTCCATGAAAAAAACCTCCATGAAGGCTTATTTCTCCATTACTTGATCCAGGAATTTCTTTGTATTTTGGATTGGATTCAAAATTTCAAGACCGTAGAGTTGAACATTAGTATCGTAAACCAAAATTGAGTCGGCTGTTCAACAATGGTTATAAAAAAACGGTGACCTCAATTATGCTAATTAATTAGTGCAGACGATATTTTAAGTTACGAAATCAGACAAAAAATCATATTTTCTTTTTTTTTTTCGACGAACAAACCTTCCTTTTTTTTGACGAAATCGAATTTCTGATGACTAAAATACAGGGATTAGCAGCAATCTGGAGAATATGGTCCTCTTAGTTTGATTAGGAGAGCGGTCTAAAATTTGGTTCCTGAGAAAATGAATTTTATGTATACGACTTTTTTAATATTCAATTTCTTAGCAACTATTCGACCGATTTCATTTACATTTTATATTTTTTATCAGGTAAATCTACAGTATTTAAAATTATGTAAAAAATTGTATGCAAGTAAAATTGTATGCAAGTAAAATTGTTTCGACAAGTATTAAATGAAGTAATAAAAAATAATAAATATTTAATGAAAGTTTTTTGCAAACACTTATGAAGAGCAACGATGGCTCAGAGGATAGAGCGTTCGCCATCCAATGAGATGAACCAGGTTCGAATCCCGGCGGTGGCTGATCGATACGAATCCGCATCCGGCTTGCATTGACCACAGTGCTGACGTGAAATATCCTTAGTGGTAGATGGATCATAGGGTAGAGTCTCTTTGTCGTCAGACTAACCGTGGGAGGTTCTCTTGGACTTCTTCTCCATGTAACACAAATGCTGGTTAGTTACAACAAAAAGTCCTCCACGAAGGCAAATTTCTTCCATTACTTGATCTGGGAGTTCCTTTGTATTCTGGATTGTTTTCAAAATTTTAAGGCTACGGAGTTGAACATTAGAAGTCGTAAACCCAAAAATTGGGTCGGCTGTTCAATGACGGTTATATATATATATATATATATATATATATATATATATATATATATATATATATATAATATCTAAATTTTTATGGCATATTAGTCTACGTATTTTTCTGTTGAGAAATCTAACGCTTCAATTATTTTTATTTAATTGTAGCCGTGAAAAAATTAAAATGTATTATTTTTGAAGAAATGATTAGCCCACAATAAAGAAACATTTAAATTAGCAGATTAATACGTAAATGCAGTTAACTTACTAGGAACTTGACTTACGTAAAAGTTTAGATTTTTTCACTGATAATCGATTGTTAATAATAATTAATTATAAAGTACGATATTTTAGGACATCAGCTACCTTATTTTTTAAATTTAGTTAAGATATATGAAGATAACATTTTATTGATCGAAAGACAAGTTTTGTTAAAACATGTTTCTGCTAGAATTTGCAGAGACTTCTACTTTTTATGATTTTCTTCTTCAGTTAATACATTCGATAGTTGATTAAGTTTCAACAATAGAAGCCTGTATACATTTGGAATAATTTATTTATCAATTAATACTATATATATTTTAATAATTATAAAGTTCAAGATTTATAAAAGGTTTCTTTATATTTTCTTGAATCAAATTCTTGACCTTTCATGATATCAAAAGAAGATGATTTTAAATGGTATTATGATGTTTCAAAGTCACTATTAAGAGAATAGAGCTGCCGAATAAGTTGCGAAGATTTTTAAATGTCTTAAAATATCTCTCACTATTTTATGTTTCGTTATAAACATTTAGTCTTTAATCACCTAACCACGCGAATTGCATGAAACTATTCAATTACATATTTCCAATATATATTTTTATGTATTTCGAAATTTTATTCCTCACGCTAAACGTAAATTATTTTTTTCAATAAATACTTACATGTTTTGTTTTATTTTCAATAAAGGTTTTTTTCTATATTTTCCGTTTCAAATGAATGTCAAGTTTTTAATTTAAAAAAAAAATGCTTTAGAGCTACAGCCAGTAGGAGGAAAATTAAACATTGTTAAGAAATAAAAACATTTTTTTTTTTGTTTTAAAAATACTTGTTGCAAACCGACTTACAGATCGTATTTTTTAAACACGCCTTTTTTATGGAAGAAATAAGAGATAAATGATTTTTTTATTGTTTTTTTTTTTGTTTGTTTTAGATATGAAAAGTAAATGCATATTAATGCAAAACAAAAAACTGGAACAAGTTTGCGTTGTTTGTTTAAATGGACAAAAACTTTTTGAATTTTATTTTGACATTGTAACTTAATCTACCTCACTAACGTGAAGAAAACCATCATTATTAAGAAATGATAGTGATAAAAAAAGTTGCTTAAATAGTTGTTAAAACTATTTCGTAACTTTCGAACAATTCATAGAACATTGCAGTAGAGTAATTTGTTATCAGATAAAAACTTCGATATGCCTTATTTTGTTAAATAGCAAATTCTAAAAATAGGAAATTGTAAAGAAATTCTAAAGCCGTGCTATTTTTATAATCATCATCTCAAAAAACTGTTGGAAAAAAGTAGAGAGAGAAAATCCGATCATTAGATCAAAAGTTATTAAGTGTGATTTTAGATTTTCACGCACTAAAATTTTATCTTAATGGTTTGAGGGGTAAACTTCAAATGTGTTTTTTATAATTGTGCAGACGATATTTTAAATTACGAAATTAGATACAAAAACGTACTTTCGTTGAATAAACATTCCGTGTTTATCGACAATTATGATTCCAGATCACCAAAGTATGGTGGAGGGGAGAGTCGCCACAATCTGGTTACAATGGTTCAGTAAAGAGAATAGTCGAAAGTTTGGTCATGTAAATGTTAATTTAACCTTTTGCGTTTCTCACCATAGCCCAGGAACTTTTTAAGTGAATCTATAAACTTTTTCCTACAATTATAAAATTTGTTAATAAAAAAAAAAATTATTCCGTGGAATTTTTTTAAAAATAATTTTTTAATATGTTCAATTATTATTTTTTTTATAAAATTCGAAATATTTTGAAATGAAAGGTAAACAATTTTTTATATCATTAAAATTTTATACGATAAAATGCAAAATTTGATCGAAATCAGCCAATAGTTCCTGAAAAATCGAACCTTTGAAAAGTCAGATATTTTAATTTCGTTTCATATTCATTTTCATTTTTATTAAACTTTAAAAATAAATCCTTTTGCTGGCAAATATGAATAATAATTATTATACTTTACATCTTTTTTTTTGAAAATTATTAAACTATATTATCCTTTAAATGGAAATATCATAACCACTTATAGATTATCATCTGCCCCTTATAGATTATCTATCAATCCTATTGTTAAAATTATTACAGCTCAAGGCATCAAGGTGCTATATATTAAAGCATTAATAATGAGTTATGGCTTGTAAACAATAACTCATTAGAGACGTCTTAAATTTTACCGTTGAAAGGACCTTGGAGTGCAAAACGCTAAGCGAAAACAACTTTGATTGCACTAACTTTAAAATCAAACACAGGACCGAGGATATCATTTATTTTTGTCTCGAACAGTGTCTATGAGAAAAGTCTGACTTAAAACGTAGTTATTTACAGTGAAATAAATTTTAGTGTCACATTTTGACTTTTAATGAAATCTTGTTTGAAATTATAGAATAGAACGACTTACATCCTTTTTTTTCTTCTACGTAACATTTTATATTAAAATAGTATATTGAAAATGAAACTGATACGGCTTAGACAGAAAAGTCTTACAAACCTTATTGTGGATTTGATTTGTATTGACATTTTTTTAATAGAAAGTGATACATTAGTTGAAATTATAGAGTTGTATGACTTATATTCTTTTTTCCTCTTAAATAACATTTTCTATAAAAAATATTGTGAGGTAGAAAGTGCTATAGCTTAGATATGAAAGTCTGTTACAAAATTTTTTGGTTGATTTAAAGTAAAGTAACAAGTATTGACTCATTTCAACTAGAAATGATGTCTTAATTGTAATTATAGAATTGGACGACTTAAATCCTGTTTCTTTTTATACATCATTTTATACTTAAATAAAGTGAAATTAAAAGTGCTACAGCTTAGTCAGAACGATTTGTGACAAACCTTATTTTAACTAGTAGTGACATATTTTGACGTAAAGTGATGTTTTAGCTGAAATTATAGAATTGCACGACTTATATCCTTTTTTTCTTTTGTATTAAAATATAGTAAAGCTGAAAGTGCTGTTATTTATTGCATGTAAGCATGCTTACATATGATAAACCGTGCACTTTAAAATTCTGCACTTAGAAAAGTGCACTTAAAATATAGTAAAGTTGAAAGTGCTGCAATTTATTTTATGTAAGCATGCTTACATATGATAAACCGTGCACTTTAAAATCCTGCACTTTGAAAAGTGCACTTAAAATATAGTAAAGTTAAAAGTGCTGCAATTTATTTTATGTAAGCATGCTTACATATGATAAACCGTGCACTTCAAAATCCTGCACTTTGAAAAGTGCACTTAAAATATAGTAAAGTTGAAAGTGTTGCAATTTATTTTATGTAAGCATGCTTACATATGTTAAACGTGCACTTTAAAATCCTGCACTTTGAAAAGTGCACTTAAAATATAGTAAATTTGAAAGTGCTGCAATTTATTTAATGTAAGCATGCTTACACATGATAAACCGTGCACTTTGAAAAGTGCACTTAAAATCCTCATTATGTATTTCTAAAATTTGAACATGTTTAGTTGAAGAGCGAATACGTCATTCAAGCATATGTTGATCGTATATTGGAAGTGAATCCCATTATCAATGCTGTCGCCCAAGATAATTTTGAAGAGGCACTTCGAGAAGCAAAGGAAGTGGACACATTTATTGAGTCAGGGGCGTTCTCTTTAAGAGAATTGAAGGAGGAAAAGCCTCTCCTCGGGGTCCCATTTACAGTTAAATGCAGTTTTTCAGTGAAAGGTAATTACTTTGACATACATTATACCAGTTATAGAAATGCTTCTTCAAAGAAAATCTCTTAGTATATCATTATCTGAAAATAAGTAATCTCAAAAAACACATTATACCAGTTATAGAAATGCTTCTTCAAAGAAAATCTCTTAGTATATCATTATCTGAAAATAAGTAATCTCAAAAAACACATTATACCAGTTATAGAAATGCTTCTTCAAAGAAAATCTCTTAGTATATCATTATCTGAAAATAAGTAATCTCAAAAAACACATTATACCAGTTATAGAAATGCTTCTTCAAAGAAAATCTCTTAGTATATCATTATCTGAAAATAAGTAATCTCAAAAAACACATTATACCAGTTATAGAAATGCTTCTTCAAAGAAAATCTCTTAGTATATCATTATCTGAAAATAAGTAATCTCAAAAAACACATTATACCAGTTATAGAAATGCTTCTTCAAAGAAAATCTCTTAGTATATCATTATCTGAAAATAAGTAATCTCAAAAAACGTTTTTTAATTAAAGCTCTAATAATTAAAAACTTCTCAGAAATAGTATATTATTAAATATAATTACCTCGTGACTTATTATGGTATCGTAAATGGAATTTATATTACTCACTTACTTATCCTCTTCGTGTTGAACTTGCACATACGGCCTCGAGTCTTTTTCTAAACACACTCCTGTCGTTGGCCAGGCAACGCACTTCTTCCCATCTAGTTAATCCTGATCCAATAAGATCTTCTCGTCTCGGTTTCCCTCTCTTTCTCTTTCCGACAGGCACTCATGAACTTGCAACATTTGCAGGATTCTATCTGATCTCAATATGTGGCCGAGCCATCTCCATCGTCGTTTTACAATTTCTTCATTAACAGATGGGATGGTAGCTTTTGTTAAATGATCTTTATTTGTTAAACTATTGGGCCAGAAGATTTTTAGTATTATTTTTAAGCATCCATTTTGAAAAGTTTCAAGTTTTTCTTCTTCTTCTGATATCCAGGACTCCAGCATTCGGCACCATACAGAAAATTAGAACACACGGCAGCCTCATAGACATTTATTTTTGTTTTTAATTTTATATTTGAAGCTCTCCAAAAATTGTACAGACCTCAAAAACACGATATAGCTTTCCTGATTCTCTGGAAAATATAATCATTACTTTCGCCCTGTTTATTAGCAATACCACAGAGATAAACAAAGGAATCAACCTCTTCGATCTTTTTAAAAGGAATTGATATTAAACACTAATAAATATACTCCCTTTGCGAATAAGATACTTGAAGAAATCTATTTAACTCTTATCAAGGTCGAAGTTTTCTCTTTTAATATCTGATTGTCATAAATGTGACTGCAAAGTCGGGCTGCAGCCCCAATGTAAAATAAAAATTTATTTAATAATTTCTATTTGTCCTCAGTCAGTAAAATAATTTCATTGGATAATATTAAAGCATTACAGATAAGTCGGTGGGGTAGTTGCTTGATGTGCTTACTGATAGAATTTTTTTTTAAAATTTATAATTCGGAATGATAAAAAGACCTTTCTATTTAACACTTTTTCCCCTACAGTGACTACATCAACCTAGCCTTAAATAAAAAGAACGAATTTAATAATTTCTCAATGTATTTAAATGTCCACGAGATGAATACAAATTTTTCGTGATTCAGTTAATATAATACTTGAAAAACAACAAAGAATTACTGGAAATAGCAACCTAACTAACAAATAGTAAAAAAGTTAAAAATAAATTAAAATGGAAGGCATTGCAGCATTGTACATAGTAGCATTGTGTAGGAGGCATTAACATGCAATAAGTGCGGGAACAGTTTCAACGACTGACGGAATATTACAGCGAACAATCATACCCCCTTTTGCCCCCCCCCAAAAAAAAATTATAAACAAACAGCAAGTCGGATATTCTTTATACTGAAAACTGTGTGCCGTAATAATGAAAATTGAAGTCAAGGTGCATAAAATCACCACATGGGAAATTCTGATGGGACATTATACGGTTATATATACAAAAATAAAAATATTTTATGACAGAAGAATAGAACTCATTGAGTAAAAATATCTCGTAAACACAGAAAATAAATCGTAAAGAACAAAACATAAAACGAAATCTATAAAGTGAGTAGCGAATTCAAATGAACTTACATGAACGGAAAATTTTTCAAGAATGAATTAAAGTATTTTCGTAACAAGATTGCCAGATTATAAAATATGAAAACAGAAGCTCAAATTATTGTTATATTAATAAATTATTGTTTTTCTTAATTTTCTTCTTTTTATTCTTCTTGTATTTATTAATTATGCCATATATATATATATATATATATATATATATATATATATATATATATATATATACCATTTTTGTCCTTGGGTGTGTGTATGTATATTT
This sequence comes from Parasteatoda lunata, assembly GCA_949128135.1. Lineage (NCBI taxonomy): Eukaryota > Metazoa > Arthropoda > Arachnida > Araneae > Theridiidae > Parasteatoda > Parasteatoda lunata. Next base: position 44,580,821 of record OX421978.1, on the reverse strand, counting down.
ATATAAAACGTGATTCTATGACATTATTATTTAATAGTTAATGTTATTATTATCGTTACAGAGATTCATTAAATTATTTAAAACTTAAAATGATACAATCAACTTAACGCAAACTGTGAAACATGTACATGCACAAATTGTATTTAATATATCAGCCTGTTTTGTAAGACAAAATGTTAAATTGCGGTTGTGAACTCACCAAATTCATTATAACAATGTACTTTAATTTTAAATGTTATTAAAAAATAATGACTAAGGAAAAGTATTTATGGTCACAGATGGATCTTAACTGAATCATAAGGAAAATAGAATCATTCAAGATCTTTCATGCTATTTACCAATTAAATTTGACTGAAAATTGGTAAGCGAAAATATTAAATTCCGGTTGTGAACTCACCAAATTTGATATAACAATATATCATTTTTTATATATTATATTTTAAAAAATATTATTAAGAAAAATTAAATATATTCACAATTAGTTCCTAATGAAATTATAAGAGAAATATAATCATACAAGAACATACATTTTTTACCAATCTAATTTGACTCATAATAAACATTTAATTTAAAGAATTAAAAGGTAAACATGATAAGTAGGGTTACAAGCATAAGTAAACTGAATTTTTGATAGCACTAATATTTTAAATCAATACTTTCAGCTTTAGTAGAAATAAAATTTTTATGCTAAAAAGCTGCAATTTTTCAGAAGCATTTATCAGGGTTGGTGAGAGTACAGTGTTCTCAGTCCCCTATACGAAAAAAAAAAAAAAAACTTTTAAATATTAGCCGTTTTTATTTTTTTTTCCGTCTCATTCGATTTAACAAAAAAATACATAGGAAACAATACTTTACTTTTTGCATAGTAATGCAAAATGTGTAAATATGTGCAAGTACTAAATTGTACGTTTTGTACATAAAACGCTTATAACTTCTAAACTATTTGTCTAGTCGTCTTGGGATTGGCTTCGTTTATTTAAGAGTGAAGAATTATATGGAAAAATATATGTTCAGATTGTCCCTGAATAGCACTTTAAAGAGCATACATAAGTACAAATCAGAAAACTTTAATTTTTTAGAAGTACTTCTTATGTATAAAAACTCTAGTAACTTTTGAAATATTTGTTGTATTTACTTGTGTATAGTTTCATTTAATTCAGAGTAAAACACTACACAAAAAGCTATGTCCCACCTGTCTAGATAGCTATAGCAGATGCGTAAATCGTCATTACAAATACAAATTAATGCTATTTGCATAAGAACTCTTATAACTTCTTAACTATTAGTCTAATCGTTTCGAGATTGATATCATTTAATTTATTGTAAAAGAATACACTCCCAATTTCCTCAAAAAAGGAGAAGCGTGCAGAGAAGTGTAAGCAAATTTTTAAGTATCATTCAGAATAACATAACAAAGCTTTCCACGAAAAAGTATGTTAGAAATTGACTTTTTGGAAGAAAAGGCCTAATTTCACTGAACTAAGCCTAATTAAGTGAACAGTTATAGAATGTCATTCCAACAGCAAATGCTCAATTTTAAAAAAATTATTTGTGATTACCAACTGAGCAATTTTTGGGTCATTTTCAAAATACTTTTTAATATAAATTTAATTACATAAAAATACTACTTGCGATTGAAACTTACTAACTTCTCCATTTAATAAACAATTTATCCTTTGATACAAATTTTGAGAAAATAGTTCCATACCTGCCAACTTGCACTGTCATTAAAAAAGATTTTATTAAGTGGTAGTCAAACAACAATTAAGTTTGGAAGAATTTTCTAAAAACAAAAACTATTACGATATCTATAAGCATAATTATCTGATAAATATATCTTATCTGCATATTTTTTTTAAAATGTTTTATTCGTCGTATTTGATTGAAAAGTTTTTTTGAAACTTTAAACTTCACGATTCACTACTCTTAAATGCTAATGCTGCTACCATTATTCTCAAAGGTCGTTCAAGTAGGCAGTTATGTAGCTCATAGAAAAATTTACTTTTTTTGTTTAATTTTAGGTTTTTACCACACAGCTGGAAGTCTTGTATTTAAAGACATAATTGGAACTGAAGATGCTCCATGTGTAGCTCTTTTAAAAAGAGCTGGAGGAATATTTTTAGCTACGACTAATTGCCCCGAATTCGCATGTTCTATTGAGACAACAAATCATCTTTATGGAAGAACATACAACCCCTATGATACAACAAAAACATGTGGTGGCAGCTCTGGTACGTGTAGTTAAGTAGATTTTATTTAAAAAGCCTTATGTATTCTCTACCACTGAATTTTCGTTCTTCGCCATGAACATGCCGGAAGTGTTGCTCATTTATCGTTACCCAGTGGGCACCTGTGAACCAAAGTCACGGAGGCTAGCAACGTTACCCACGCCACACTGCCACAAGCTCGTTTATAGGGTGGGCCACTTTCACTCATTCATACATCAGAAGACAACACTTTTTTTAATTTTTTTATTTATTTCCTATGAGCTGCCTAATCAGTCTTCCCGATGAGCAGACCTAGTGCGTTCTCCAGAAGTGGCATCCACTCTTTCAGGACCACCACAATGAGTGAGATACCGTTGGCCATGTTAATTTGGACGTCTAGTTTCTGCCACACTAGATGGCAGTACCGATACTCTATTTGGATGCTAAAGTGCACAAGGAATTTAATTTTGCCGGAAATGCCAAGAGCCAATAAGGCACTCCAGGGATCTTTTACATGCCGCATAATCATACGACACGGCCGCTGAGGATTTTCTGCATCCCGAAAATCCGGTGTCTGGGCTAACCCGCAGACCCGCAGACTTGGGCTGAGAAAGCCGACGACAAACCAACTGCGCCACCCAGCCACACTCAGAAGACAACACAGTGAGAGAAACATCCATGCCCAGAGCGGGATTCGAACCCGCGGCCATTGGCTTCTCAGTCAGACACGTTAACCACTCGGCCACCTGGCCGGCCCAGTGGTAAAATTATGCACAGAATACCTGCCAACTTGTACGGTCATTGAGAAAGAGTTTACAAAGTAGTAGTAAAACAACAATTAAGCTTGGAAGAATTTTCTAGGAAAATAAATAAATAAATAAAACTATTAAGACATATATAAGCAACAGATCAAAGATAGACAAATAGATCTTATCATTACCCAAATATATATTTAAATTATTGATTGAAGGGTAGTTTAGAGATTTTTAGGAAACTTTAAACACTAAGATTTAATACAGCAAAACGCAAATGTTTCTACCAATAAGAAAATTATTTCTCCACGACCGTAGAAGTTGGCAGCTATAGTATAGTTCTTTAGTAAAATTTATGGTACACACCGTAAATTTTACTACCACTTTAACTAGTAATCTTTAATTAGTAATTTTTAACACAAATGAGCAAAATTTGGCAACTATGTATAGTTTTTTTTTATTTGTAGAAATGTATATTTTTAGTTTGTGAGAGCTTAAACACACTATAAATTTTACTACCACTTTAAGTATAACAATAGTAAAATTTGACATGAAATTGACAAAAAATTAACAACTAACTATGTATAAATTTTTTTTAACGTGACGAATGCCGAGGATAAATTTGAACTTTTAATATTATTTTATGATTGCTGAATTTCGGGCAAAATAAATGAAAAGAAATTTTAAACTTTGTTTTATCTATCTGATTATGAGTAAAAAATATTTGATTACCTAAACATTGAAAATTTTAAGCAAAAGTACAAACGTGTCTTATAATAACTAAAATTAAAGATGCTTAAATAAAACATCTTTTGGGATTTTTCTTGGATGTTATTACATTTAAGCAGTTTTAAAAATTAAAATGTTCAAAATTATGCTACAAATAAGCAGTAGATTTGCTATTTTTGCTGAAAAGTTTTTTTATTTTTTATTTCTCGGTTTTTTTTTTAATATTACACACGTGCAAAAGAAGTTTCACGAAATTTAACAGCATACGAACACACACTATTTGCACATTAATAATGTAGAGGTAAGAAAATAATAAAAAAAAAACTTAAATAACCCGAATGATAATAAAATGTTTTAGAGAAAAACTTAGTTTTCCGAGCACTTTAACTGGTTCCGCATTGCTTTTTTTTAAATGAATTATTTGTGGCAGGTTTCCAAACATACTCGCCAATTACTACGGAATTTTCAAAGTTTCGAAAAAAAATTTTCTTAGTGGCAGTAAAGTTAAAATTATTAGTCTCGTCTGGTCTGGTCTGTTTTGTCTAGCTGTGCTCCTGAGGCCAATAATGGCCCTTTCCCCATTCATCCAGTAATGAGAATTTAAGCAAAAAACAATAGACAGATTACATAGGATGCAATAATTAAATGGCACATGTTAAGGTAGAGAAAAAAGAATGGCAATTTGCCATGGTAATAAGAAACAAATGATTGAATGTATAGAAAAATACAATACATATTTACTAGTAGGGGAACAATATTTACAAGAAGAATAACTATTTACAAAATATGAGAAGAGTTAGCAAAATTCAAGATGAGAAACGACAAGATCATAAAAAATTTCATTAACAGAAAAGTGTATCTCTGCTAAAGTAGAGTCCCGACCGTCCTGGTTATTACCACTCGTGTCGGGTTGCTCTCTACACTAAAAATTACTCTAATTTATTTCGCTCTGATTAGACCCACAAGGGGTTGCTTTTTCACAGGGTTTCGACAATCTGTCGATCTAATATGTTTTTACTCAGTGCATGTTTTTTTAAGTGTGAGAATAACATCAGAAGTAAAAAAAAGTGAGGCAAAGGTCTGATATTAGCATCTTCAACTAGGTTGATGCAGTTAAACATTTTGTTGAAATCGGCGGCGTCACAAATTAATGCCTTGTCAAAGAAATTTTTGTTCAGTTTAATAAAATACTGATCAAATTTGTCAATTTTTAAATCCCTATGGATGGCATCATTTCTGATAAACCACTTGGCACCGGTTAGTCTACGTAGGGTTTTATTCTGTAGCACAGTAAGGGTTTTCAAGTCATTTTTTGAGGCATTACACCAAGCAGGTGATGCGTATGTCATGATATATCTTATCATTGATGTGTAAAGACGTTTTTTCATTTTAAGATTTAAGTACTGGTGATAGAATAAGGCTTGCTGTTTATTAGTTGCTACAACAACCTTTCTTTTAATGTTAGAAACATTGTCCTTCCAAGTGAGCTTATTGTTGATTGTCAGACCAAGCTAAACAGTTTTGTTTACAATTGGAACTGTTTTGTTGAATAGTACAAGTTGATTACTGGAAGAAATGGTTTTTCTACCCTTTTGTACAATCAAAAGCTGTGACGTGCTGGCATTAAGTTCGAATTTCCAATCAAGACACCAGTCTTCGATATCGTAAAGTTTGTTTTGAATTTTTATTAAAGCAAGATTTGGATTTGCTGATTTTTGAAGAATGCCAGTGTCATCGGCATAGAAATCCGTGATGCTATTATAATCATCTCTTTTCACAGGGAAGTAATGAGTGTAAATTATATACAGAACAGGGCGTAAAATGCTTCCCTGTGGGACGCCAGCAATAATTTTTCTAACAGTAGACATTTGACTGTTAAGCTTGATTTGGAAGGATCTGTCTTTGAGATAAGAGTTAATAATCTTAACACCAACAGGGAAATATAAACTAATAGATGACACCATCGTGCCAGACTCTATCGAATGCTTTACTAATGTCTAACATTAGCAAAGCAGTAACTTGTTTGTTATGGAGTCCTCTTCCAATAAACTCAACTCTTCTAAGAAATTGCTTAGTGGTGTCTAATTGCTTCCTAAAGCCATATTGTTCTTTTGAGTTAAAATTACTAATACATAGACTACCATTAGACCTTTTGCAATATACTTTATAGAGTGGTAGCCAATTTAAATCTAAATATTTTAGAAATTTGCCAAAAGCTTCACCATGAGTAAACATGATCACAGTGGTGTTTTACATAAACTTTTGAATCATTTACATACAGTGGTGGGAAAAATAACTTTAAATCGAGTTAACAAAGCATAGAGTCATAGAATTATACATCAACTTCGTTCGAAGAAATTTTCCCAGAGAGGGTAGAAAATTTGGCGTCCTAGTTATTATTTTAATAAATAAGAATTAAAACCATGTTTTCCACCATTACTACAAAATTTTTCAAGCAAATATTTGAAAAATCAGATTGTCAAATTATTATTTTCTTAAGCTCTAATAAACATTTTATGAAGATTCTCAAGTAGCAACCTATGATTCTCAATGCTACTGAGAAACGTTTAAATTTAACTTCTACTTGAGCAATACGTTTCCTAGGCGTTTTTCATCTATTTATATTACTTTTAACTTATTTTAGATTAAGCATAGAAATTTTATAAAACATGCTTAAATTACTTCAAAATAATTTAATTACTTTAAAGTAATTAAAATAAATGTCCTGCATGAAGAACCAATGATGCTTAGCAGATTAGATTATGCATAGAATACTTTACGAAATGATACGCAATTGTAATGATACATAATGGTAATATTGCATAAATAGTAATGGTCAATAAAATTACTTATTTACAGATCTGGCAGCTTTAATACATAATAGAAACATATGATTAATCTCAAGTGAAATAATTATACATTTTTAGGAGATCGAATTTGTCAACAACAGTTTCAAGTTGAAAACTTGGTGTATTTTAAAATTTTCTCGATAGAAAGTGTTTACTCCAATTGAATTACTAATATATTACAGATGTCTTCAAAACCTTTAAAAATGGCAGATAAATAAAGTTAGTGTAAAATATGAACCCAAGTGCCAATAAAAAATTATTATTGAAATGGTGTATTTACGCATCTTTTGCCGAGAACGAGTTTCGAACATTTTTGGTAGATACAACATCAATTAAAGCAGCTATATAATTATATATACCTCTTTTTTCTACCATTTGAACAAAAAATTCCAGATCATAGCAACACTAATGACCTAACCAGGCTAGGCTATAATGCTTTTAGTCTGGTCTAACGGAGAAAATATGTCCGGTCGAAGCGAAATTGGACTTGATTATGCAAGCTGGTTAGTTCATAACGCTTTACCTTACTTTCAAGTATATCTTCTTTCACAGAAATTCTTTCTCAGTGGTTTTGGTAATTATAGATTAGTTTGATTAATAATAATGATGGATTAATAACGGATAAATAATAAAATGTACACAGAATTTAAACGGATAAATATTTTAATTACTCAACTTTGAAATGATTATATTAATATAGGGGGAGAAGCTGCACTAATAGCTGCCGCTGGATCTGTGATTGGATTAGGAAGTGACATTTATGGTAGCAACCGTATACCGGCAAGCAATTGTTGTATTTTCGGATGCAAGCCAACAAGAGGTTTGTCATAAAACCGATTACTGATTTCTTAAAGTAGGTAAAATACGGATTAAAATTACTGAATGACCAGTTTTTTAATTTTTTTTATCTATTATACATATTAAAGTAAAGTGCAAAATTAAAAATAAAAAACTTTTTTAGTTCGGATGTGTGTGTCCCTCCAACATTTAATTTTTATGTAATCAAGCTCATTCAATACTTAGTTTTAGTTTCCCTCAGTCATAATGGTTCTTAAAACTAGATAAACTCGTTCTTTGAGTTCTAGCAGTTTCTTTAGCATCAGTAGTTCATTAAGTGTGCTTTGGGTGTCCAAGTGACAAATGATTTACCCTTAATGACATCGCCACCAAGATCCCCAGACCTTACCTCTAGAGGCTTCTTTTTATAGGGTGACTGAAAAATCACGTTTTTAATTTTTATATGGTAAAAAAAAAATATTTTCACTAATTCCTTTCTACCAAACTCTATATAAAAAGCAGGATTCTTATATATATATATGTATGTGCATTATACGAATCTGCAATTCTGAACCAACCTGGACAAAATTTTGTTTAAATACGATCAAAGATACTCTCTCCTACCACTAATTCTTGCGCTACATCAATAATCATAATGATTTTCATAAGATTTGATAAATATTTTATAAGAAGTTGTGATAGCTCAGGGGATAGAGCGTTCAAATTCCAAAGAGGTGAACCGGGTTCGAATTCCAGTGATGACTGGTCAATACGAATTCCGCATCCGGCTCGCACCGAACACAGTGCTGACGTAAAATATCATCAGTCATGGTAGACGGATCATGGGTTAGAGTCCTCTTGCCTTCACGGTTACCGTGGGAGGTTTGTGTGGTTTTTCTCTCCATGTAACGCAAAAGCGGGTTAGTTCCATCAAAAAAAGTCCTCCACGATGGCAAATTTTTCCCAATACTTGATCTAGGAGTTAAATTGTCTTCTGGATTGGGTTCAAAATTACAAAGCTACGGCGTTGAATATTAGTAATCGTAAACCCAAAAAATGGGGTCGGCGGTTCAACGACGGTTACAAATTATAAAATAAAATACTTTATAACAAGAGGAATTTTTTTGGCTTACACTCAAAGTAATCGATTCATACTTAAACCAAAACATTCTTTGCATTCACTTTCAATAATAAATTCAAAATAATATGCCATAAAAAGTTTTTAATTTTAATCTTTTTTAATAAAATTTTGAAATTTATTGGTCGCGCTTTTTTGCATATTTAATCGCCCGTGGCTATTAGGAAATGACCAGGAGAAATAGGATTATACGAAATAATGAATATAATTAATCTTATTTTTTATAGGATGAATTTTTAAAAAAATGTTTTGCTTAATCTGGTAACATAGAGCCATACGGGAGGACAACAAATAATCAAAAAATGGAATAGTTCTAATTTAGTTAATTGTGTTGGTTCATATCTTTCAATTCTGTGCATGATTTTGTAGTGTTGATAAAGACAGATTGTTTGAGTATTTACTTTTTTTCAACCAGTTACGATGAGCGGGTGCACTGCTAGTATACTTATAAATAAAGGAAGTTGAAACTGATCATCCTAAATTTAAGTGACAGTAATTTCCAATAGCCGCATCAAACGCTTATCACCACTTATTAAATTTTTCATGGTTTTGAACACCTTGTGAATCAAATTTACTTAACCAAGAATCAAAATTAATTTTGCTTACACTCAAGGCTTCCAGTAAACCCTCAATGTTATAGTGGTATATAAATTTTTGTAATACAATGTATTTTATGTTTTTTAAAAGTTAATATGAAATATTCGTGATGAGCCCTATAGTCAGGGCTTCCAAGTTTTACGCGTTTTTAAAAACAAATATTTTAAAGAGCAGTAAACCATTAAAAACTAAAGCGTTCAGTACTTTTGATAATTTTCCCAGCATTTTTTATGCCTCCTCAGACATTAGAGGAGGTATTTAACGCCTCCTCACTAGAAACAAAGTGAGATTTCACTTGAAGCTTTCAATCATTTACATGTAATGGTGCGGAAAATAACTTTTATCATATTCAGAAATTAAAGAATAATACCAACATAACCACATTATTACATAAACTTACAAATAGAAAAAAAAACTCCAAAAAATCGGAGAGAATTTGTAACTCTGTATTATTCGATAATTTAAAATGTAAAAAATTATTTTATGGACAGGTAGGACATTTATAGCATTTAGGTAAGTAGTCACCGAACCAGATGAATTTTAACTCGTTTGTTAAGTTTACTACCACAATAAAAACTTTGAGGAACTATCTTGCTACTTTAATTCATTACATTTCCGTTTACTAATTAAAATCCTATGCAACAAAATTTTGTATATAAAAATCCTAGCATTAATTTTACAATTATTACATTATCATAATAAATGTCATGATAGTAGTATATTTTAAATTCCTTAAATAAAACTTAAAATTTTTTTAAAAATATGTATTGTTTATTTCTTGAGATTAGGATTGACTTCCCTTGACGGTATGCTTCCCAAACGAATAGCTTCAGTGGACGATTATCTTTCTACAGGACCTATATGTAGATATTCTGAAGATCTAGCTACTATGTTAAATGTCCTTTCAATGAGCAAGAAAAACCTATGTTTACTGCCACAGGTAACGTAATTAATCTTCATAGTTATTAATTAAGTCATTTGAATGTTTTTTATTGGTACCAGGTACTTTGTAATTCCTATCACTTAAACATAGTTTTAGATTCTTTGACGAAAATATAGTCTTAAAAAACTTTGGGGAGTCACAGTTAAATTAAATTAACTGCAAATTCTTAATCAAAACTTTAACGAACAATTAGCAAAGTCAATCAGAGATCATATTTGATATTAAACCCATTTGAAATAATTTTATTTGACCGATATAACTGGAAAGTTCGCTTGAGGAACTCAAGTAAAATGGGCATTTCTGCACGTTAAAAATTTGTATAAAAACATCATGCATTGGGCATAAATGTTATAAAATGTTTATAATCCATCAGGCTTTTTCTCATTAAGATAAAAATACATTTTGCTAGGTTGTCTTAAAAGACAATTTAAATAGTGTTGAATAGTTAGTTACAGGTTAAGTAACCATTTAGAGTAATTTAAATTTTTATAAAAAAAAACTTACTTACGAAGCAATTATTTTAATTTACTTTCGATCCTCTCTGAAATTCCAATCGAAAGTTTAAACGCAAACTGTGCTATTGTGCCGCATACTGTTGTACCAATTATTGGAGACGGAGCTTGCTTTTTTCGAACAATAGCATTATAAGTTATACGATATTCAAATTACGGAACATAATTTGAATATAGTTTTCTGTGTTTTCGCGACGGGGATGGAAGTAGTTTTAATACTATGTTGAAGTGTCCCGAACCAACGCCTACAACTGAAAGCCTCCACACGGTTTTTTGTGGCTAGTCCGATCAGACCACTATGAAAGTAAACCAGTATACGAAAGAGCCTTTTAATACAAAATCTAGTAAAAATAAGAAAGTGGTAGCAAATATACGTCTAAAAATTGGTTTAATTTATGAATATGATTTGTTTGTTTACAAATCACTACAGATCAAATTCTCAAATATATATGATAAATTTTTCTCAGTCACTTTTTACAATAAAATTTGGGTTCATGTGCACAACAGGTTCACTTTTTAAATAGTCTGCGCAGACTACCTATAAGAAACCGCGTGGAGGGTTTCTGATGCAGGAGGTGATGCCCGAACTCATATTTACTGTAATTTTTGTGATTTAATGGCTGTGGGACAGATTTTAAACCATTACTAAAATTCAACATATAAGAAACTTTGACAGTATCATCAACATCTCTTGAAAATAGTTAAAATTAGAATCGATGTACTTCCGAGTGGGCAAAGCTGAAAGCAACATCTATACGGTGAAAAAATTTGCTTAATGTAATAGTTTTAAACAAATTAAGGTGTTAGGATTGGAGGAAAAGTAGAAGAAATCTAATTTTTAAATACATATGAACTGTTTATTTGGCTTGGACACCATTAAAAGCTGTATGCTGCCCAAGTTGAATGTTGAAAGATGACCAAGCTGGTCGCCGAAGGCTGCTAGTAAGTTTAAAAGCTTTGAAGTTTGAATCATATTCATCCCCTCAATGTATTAGAGAACGCATCTACACTAGGCGATTAACTACTGATTCGAAAGTCAATATTGAAAATACTGTTTTGCGATCGGAAATAAATGGAATTTGAGTTGAAAATCTGCAGATGGCTAAAAATTTTAAAATGTTCTGTTAACATCTCTTTAGATCAGCGTTTGAAGATCAAGGGGAAGGATGGTTTATGTCCTGGAAAACGAATTATGAGAAAAAATTATCGAAGCGTGGGCAAGGGAACTGTTTTCCCTCATTACAAATCTTCACTGTGTAATAACTCTAAGGAAAGATGGATTTTTCATGTTATTGATTTGTAAAATTGTAAAATTTAATAATTCTCAACGGAACAGATGTTGTTCCAATCGTTATTTTTTTGAATAGGACAAAATCTCTTCCCTGATCTACAGTTGTTAGGTCTAAAATATTGCTAAATAAAATGAGTTTATAAGAAAAAAGATGAAAAATTTGTAAATAACTTAGATAAATTACTTAGTAACTTCTGAACTGCTTTTCAATTTTTGGTTCTGTAGAGTAGATGTTAGCGCGAAATAATCCTGAAGAAACCTATCTACTTTTATCTATTTGCATTCCCCCCTCTTATTTCACTCTTGTCAGGGTGTAAACATGGGTGAAGCGAGAAGAAAAAAAGGTAAAGAGGGTAGAAAAACCATTTCAGTTTTAACTAGTTTTTGGGAGGACTAAATCCATTTGCTTTTTCATACTATTCAACTATATCTAATTTATTTCAAGAAAGAAGCAGTTTTATATATATGCTGGAATTGTAAAAAAAAAAAATTCTCGCTAGTAACAGAAATTTAATGTTTCTCGAAAAAAGCGCTAGAATAAAATACCTTTTGTACCAGTTTCTGCTCTTCTCCGTTTTGGTATACATAGTCCTTCAGACCTAGGTGAAACAATGTTTTGTAAGTAGTTTCATTATGTAAAATATATATCGCTTTTATTCGCACATAAATTGCGATTTTTATTACAATATATATTTTTTCCCATTTCATTGAACTAACGTGGCTGTTGTATATCTGCAAAGCTCGGGACTAATACGTCTGGGGGTGGGGAAGCGAGGCAACCAGCCACAAAACCTCTTTTTTCGCTTTTTTTTTTTTTTTTCCATTTTAAATTTTCATTGTACTTTGACTTTTTATGTATCTCAGTAAACCCTATTGAACCACAATTTTCCCCCATACAATTGCGCTTTGGCGATTTATATAATAATTTCATGCAGGTGAATTAGTTAGAGGCCCCCTGACGGGGCTGATACTAAGATATGTAGCACATATGAGTATGAGGTGAAACAAGGGTGAGAGGAAAAAGAATAATGGTCATGGAAAAATAATTTTTTTGCCTTAACAGTTCAAAGTTTTGTTATTGTGATATGTAACATTTTGCTTTAACTTCTAATAGATTATATAAGTTGAACTGATTCAATTTATTAATTGATTGATCGATTATTTGAAACAGACTACAATCAAGAAGTTAAGACAGTATAGTAAAATATAAAATATGATTATTGATTTTGACGATCGATATTTCTATCTAAAGAAGTTAGGTATTTAAAAAAAATTGTTTTCAATAAGACTTGAAGAAAAATCAGCATATAAGTTGTAAAAGTTTTATAAAATATAGATTTTGATAAAGATATATTTGCACGCAGAACAATCATAACTTCTAAACCATTCTGGTTGAGGTTTTTTCACCCTTCTTGTCTTCATAGCAAGGTAGGACGCATTGAAAGTACAAAATTGTACTTTTTTTACCTAAAATCTTGATTACTTTTTAACATTTGGCTTCTTTGACTAGGTTTTGGTTTCTTCCGATTCATCCTAGAAATGGGCATAGGAAACAATACTTCACTTGAAAAAAATATCAGACGTTTAAGCAAATTTAAGATTTAAAAATGTTTTTTTACACAGATTATGCTTAGTAAATAGCGTATAAATTCTAAACTATTAATCTTATTGATAAATATTATTTGTTTTATCTTAAAAAAATAGAAGGCTTTAACTTAATTTTCACGTTGGTAAAGTTTCTCCCCCTCTGTGCATTCAAGATGGCGGCTAAACCCATCACCTCCTACATCAAAAAGTTTCCGCACGGTCTATTATAAGTAGTGCGCGCAGACTATTTAAAAAGTGAACCACTTGTGCGCATGATCCCAAAACCTTTTATAAAAGTAATTGAGAAAAATTTATCACATATATTTGAGAATTAAATCTGTAGTGGTTGACAAGTGAATAAGGCAAACCAATAATATTCATAAATAAAACAAATTTTTAGTCATATATTTGCTACCACTTTCTTATTTTAACTAGATTTTGCATTATGTGACTCGTTCGGAAAGTGTATATCCTTCACAGTGGTCTGATCGGACTACCTATAAAAAACCGTGTGGAGGCTTTCAGTTATAGGAGACGTTGCTAAACCTCACCTCGATGAAGGAGACAAAGTTTAAGTACACATACAGAGATTCCAATGTGCTCCGGACACTGTACCGGACATAAATATTTTAAGAGTGGTAGTCTTTTAATGTATGTTTCTTGTTGTTTATTTGATTTATAGGGTTTTTATTCAACGCTACTTTTAAATAATTCGAAGGCTTATGTAATACACTACTTTTCTTTATAGTTAAGCCGTGTTGAGCTTTTCAATAAGTTGAAAAAAGTAACCGAAAATCTGCAAATTTTGTAATTCTCTATCTATTTTTAAAATACTTTGTCGAATCCGGAGCAGTTAGCATGTCTGCAAATATCTGGCCTAAAATCTAACTTTTAAAATAATTTACAACTTTACTCGAATTATTTATGTATTCAACACTGCCCTGGGTATTTTCTTAAACTGTATAGTGTAGTATCACAAATGAGGAACTAAAAAAAGTATATATATTTCCAGGATTTCCATGGTCTGAAATTTTTTTAAAATTGGTACTAAACGTTAGAGAAATCTAGATTTTTTAAACTACCAAAAAAATTTTAATAGGAGAATAATATAAATAATACTTCAGAGCAAACTTTCTGGTTCTCATATAAAAGCTAAGTTTATTTAACTTCTTCAGATATAATATATTTTGATTAACTTCTTGGAAATCATTTTAAAGAGGCAGCAAAATTTTGAAAAATATAAATACTTTAAAATATTCATATCTGCTAATGATATTTTCATTTCGTTTATCGGGGTGCGGAATTTTAAAAACTGATTTTATTAAACTGAAGTAGAAATTAACATGATGAAATTTTCAACAGTCATCGGAAAAGTTTGTCACCATTCTATCATTTCTCCGGGTTGAGAGTACCATGTCGTTAGTAAAACACACAAATGCGTATTTAGGATTTGATAAGATAAAGCATATTTAAGTTGTCTTGAGAAACCTTAGCAACCACTTATTCATTTTTTTCAGATCGCGGAAACTCAAATTACCCTTACGAAAATGTAAGGTATTTTGACGTTTATATGAGGTGTCAAGGTTGATTTGAAGTTTATTCGAAGTCGATTTCAAATACAACCTTAAAAAATCAACCTCCCAAGGTATATAATCCAGGTGTTGTTTTATTCACACTTGAGGTTGATGGAAATCTACTTTAGAGCAACAAGCTTAGAGAAGTTGGATTTGAGGTACTCGGATTATTTTTTTCTACACTTCAAGCAAATACCTATATTAGAGATGAGAATAATTTCCCCCGATCTTAAACTAAAATAATTTCTGTATTATATATAAGGTTGATTTTGTGAGGTGTAAATGAGATTGAAATTGAGATTTATTAACGAGGATATTTTTACTGCATAACATAACCTCGTTTTCTACCTCAAGTGTATTTTGTTACATCTGTCAACCTCAGAAACACCTTATTTTTTGTAAGGGTATAATCCAGTAAGAAAGGTTTTTAGCTAAACAAAATATCACTTGTATTTTCATAGCTTTCTTTTTTCTGAAATATAGGTTAAATTCAAGAAGCTAAAAGTATATTATCAGACCCGCCTAAAGTATGCTTGGGGTGTCAACACAGAGAGTGAAGTTGCTCAAGCTGTTCGGAACGTAAGTCAATTGCATAGCTGTCAGCTTTTAATTATAAAAAATTAAATTATATTTTTATGTTTAAAGTGGTAGTAAAATTTATGTTTTTTTAATTTATTTCTTAAATTTTTAAGTTTCATTTGAAACAGATTTCGGCCACTAGTCTATGCAAAGATGTTAAACTAATATGTAAATGTATGGTAATCATTTGGTGCAGCAGTGGCCTATAGTAAAGACACGGTTCCCAGTAGAACACTGAAATCAAGAATCACTGGATGCGGTCAGTAAGTTTGTGGGTGACCACTTTGATCAGCCTCCGTAGGGACCGAGGTTGCGCGGTATCGGTCCTCGTTAAACTGTCCTACCGGTCATCGGGCTACAAAAGTAGGGGAGCCATCTCCTCTGCAGAGGAACAAAATTGCAAAGACATGTCTTCGGGTCATCCTCAAGGATATTTCTCAAACCTTCGTCAGTAGCCAACGCCTCCTATAACTGAAGGCCTCCACACGGTTTCTTATAGGTAGTCCTATCAGACCACTATGAAGGTAAACTAGTTTACGAAGGAGCCACTTAATAGAATATCTAGTTAAAATATGAAAGTGATAGCAAAAATATTTCTAAAAAAAATTTTAAATTAGGAATATAATTGGTTTGTATTATTTACTTGTCAACCACTACAGATTCAATTCTCGAATATATATGATGGATTTCTCTTAATTACTTTTATAAAAGGTTTTGGGGTTCATGCGCACCACTGACTCACTTTTTAGATAGTCTGCGCAGACTACTTGTAAAAAACCGTGTGGAGGCTTTCTGATAAAGGAGGTGATGCAATAGCCCGATGTGCAGCTCTAGTGCAACTTAAAAAAGTACCAACCTACCTACCATTTGATAGCTTGTTTAAGAATTCAACATTAATAAATCTTCAAGATAATATATCACACAATGGACGGGAAAAGTCTCCTATTGGGCCTAAAGACATCGAACAACCTTAAGACTATGACTAGGATAATATAGATAAGAGCTTGCAACAAAAAAGTATATTTTAATGACTATAGCGTAATTAAATGTTCTCTTTACAATCACAAAAAAATAATCTTAGAAATAATTAAACATTTGCATGTATGTATTCAAACATCACGCTTTAGAAGTAAAATATGCCCTCCAACAACTATGAATTTTCAAAAAAAAATTATTTTTCCAGTGGCAGCAAAAGTGATGTCAGTTAGTTTGTAGTCATTGCCATTAATAGCTATAACGCACCATCTATTTAACATAAGTACCATGTCTCCTGTTCAAATTAACAGGTTCTTTTGATTACATAACATATATATATATATATATATATATATATATATATATATATATATATATATAACTGTGTAGTATATTGAGTAGTACATTGAACTCATAAAATAAGATAAAAATGCAAAGGAAATGACGAAAAAATATTTTTTAAAGAGAAGGGAAAAAATATCAATAATTAAAATTTTTTGAAACATTAGAAAACTTCTAAAAAATTACAATGCCGGAAAACAAAATAAGGGAAATATATATTCTATATAATGAAATATCTCGTCATCAGTTATCTCATTGTAGGAATACCACAAGAATCTAATTTTTTAATTACTTCTAGCTAGCTTATTTTTACACTTTCATGTGAAAAATTATACTCTTAAAATAAATTTGTTTTTAGATTTATGAGTTAATACTCTTTGATTTTTAAAAATATACAATTTCGTTAAATTATATTTGCTTAGAGAAATTAATTTTCTTTTCCTAATTATGACGATAATATTAATTTTAATTTTTTGTATTTAAGTATTAAAAAAAGAAGAAAATTTCAGTTTTATTGACTAATACAATAAAAGCAATGATTTTAAATTTAATATAAATAAATTTATTGCATGGAATTCTAAACTCTTTAAAAACATTTATTTAAATAATATTTTTATTCAAAAAAATATAATTAAAAGAATTTATGGTAATGCCTATTTGTCCAAGAAAAAAAAAAAATAGCCAAACTCTTTCAAACTTTGATTAAAAAAACAATGGATATCCAACTAATGTAATTAAATTCTAAATAAATTCATCAGGTTAATCGTATGTTTTGATTATTAATGAATTTATTTACTCAAAAAAATTTTGTTACCTAAATTGAAATTTTTACCATGCGCCAAACCAATTCGGTCAAATCTTTGGTTAAAACTTTTCTAATATTTAATATAAATGTTAATAATTTCACCAAAAATCATGAAATTTAAAAATATTATTATTAAAATTCGACCTTTTATTAATTATAAACTTTGAATTATCAAGTATAATATATTTATTTCCATTTTCGGGTCAATCCAAGGTAGCTGACAAATCAAATTTTTTTCCTTACTTCAATAAGAACACGCAATAAAATACTTCCCTCTATCTACTATTTACGCCTTTATTTTCAGATTTTATAATCTAGAAAATTAATTACGAAGATATTTAAATTATTTTTGCAAGATGTCAGTAAGTAAAAGGGCGCCTGAAATTGCTATTCACCTTACATATTACATTTTGTGCTTTATTTTTATTTTTTTCCCCTTAAAATGTTTTGTTTTCGTTTCGATTTCTTTGGTGCTCCTCACACTATTGTGTTGATATTGTATTATATTTCCATTTATATTGTTTACCGTGAAATCAATTCAGGAATACAAAAAAATCTTGCAATAATTTTCGTTTTGTCTGAAAAATTAGCAACATTTATTGATACAAACTTAAAAATATCACAAAAAGTATAAAATTCAAGGGCACACGATCGTTTAGTGAAAAGACAAACTTTTTAAACAAATGGGATATTATACATCATATTTTCCTAGTTATTGTTTCCAGATAGGTATTGAACAAGTTTCTGGACGAACGATTTCTTTTTACTTGTTAGTAGCACGAAAACATAGAAATATCTATCTTACATAAGAATAATGTTACCTTTATTTATTTTTTCTAAAAATCTCTACTCAGAATTGAGGCTTATAATTAAATTGCCTTTCACTTACTACTAAAAAAAATAAGCCATCTTAATCATTGTCCTTTTTTATTTATTTTAGGCTGCTCTTTATTTCAAACAAGCATATGGCGCTGAAATAAAGGAAGTTGACGTCCCTTTGTTCAATAAGTCTAATGCCATCACACTTCACCTATTCAGAAAAGGCCTTGACGAGTCTAAGTTTATAGAGCACATAACAGATGGACGAGTCAAAGAGTTGCACAAAATCTCTGAATTTATCAAAATAATTTTAGGAAAATCCCAGTTTACACTAATTGCGTTTATAATTCTAAGCGTGAGCTACAACTGGATATTATACAGTGATAAAGACATTGTACTTCATGAAAAGATTCTTAAAGATTTACGCAAAGAGTTTGAAAATCTGCTAGATGAAAATACAATTTTTCTGTGTCCAACTACACCAACGACAGCAATTTATCACAATCAAATGTATACTCATTACTATAGTACATTTTGGACTGGAGTTTTCAATCTAGTGGGGTTACCGGCAACACAGTGTCCGATGGGGTTAAGTCAACAAAATTTACCAGTTGGAATACAGGTAGCTGGTTGCAAAGGGAATGATGCTCTGACAATAGCTTGTGCCAATGAACTAGAGAAAACTTTCGGGGGGTGGATTCCACCACAACAAATCGAAAATGCCAAGAACGAAATACCAAATAACAAAATCCAAAGAGACATTAATAATTTCAGAAATAAATAAAAACGGAACATCTTAATAACGTGCCTGGCAACTTTCACTTTATACAAGGTAAATTTTTTTCAAGTAGAAATGAAATGACAATACAAATACAATTGTAAACAGATACACAGGGGCCAGCTTGAACGGTCATTGACAAATTTTTTTCATTATGGTAGTAACATTTATAATTAGTGATAATTACATAAATATATTAGTAATAATTACATTAAAATCTTAAATTTAAAAATTAAATCTTAAATTGTTTTACCTACCATGGCAAATCAATAATTTCAACATTTGTATATAAGATATATATGTTCTACACGCGTAAAATAATAGATCATTCTCAATAAGAATAAATGACCACTTTTCCTCAATTAGAAGAATCAAAGCAGGAGTGCCCCAGGGCTCAATTTTGGGTCCTATACTCTTTTTGATATATTGTTCTGATTTCCCAGTTAATAGAAGCGACGTTAATCAACTAACAGCTTTCTACGCAGATGATACTGCAATTTTAAGTAAATCTATAAACACAAATCATGCTATTAAGAAACTGCAAAATAATATTACTGATATAGAAACCTGGTGCAGCAGGTGGAAAGTGAAAATAAACAGTTCAAAATCTAATCTTCTAGTTATCAGAAAGTTCTATAAAAGAAAAATTATCCAATACGAGAAAATTACTCTATTTAACGAAGAAATCCCAAAGGTTTCGAAAGCTAAATATTTAGGAACTTCCATAAACTGTACCCTAAATTGGAAGCTACACATATCAGACATTCTCAAAAAAGCCGAAGCTGCATTTCAAACATTAAAACCCCTGCTGAACAGTGAAAGTAAAATGGCACTTAACACAAAAAGACATATTTACCTCATGTGTATAAGACCAATACTATGTTATGCATCCCCAGCCTGGGGGGCTCTAACAAACCAAAGAAAAAGACTCAGAATTTTTGAGCACAAAATACTTATAAGAATGACCGGGGCTCCTTGGTTTGTTCGAAACAATACTTTATATAACGACCTAAAAATCGATAAAATTGACCAATATTTATTTAAATTAAACGCTTCCTTTTTTAAAGGCGCTAAAGACTGTAGCACCTGCAACTTCAACAAACTATTAGACTTGGACATTATAGAAATTAATGCCAATTTCAGTCCGATAACCGCATTCTTTCTTAGCGATTGCGTATTATCAAAATATTACAACCGATAGTTTTAATATTATCACCCTTACCATAGACAAACTATGCACTTTGCACCTGAGAAGCCCGGTGCCATCAAAAAGTTCTCCACAAAGACGATTCCACCCCCCCCCCCCTCCCAATACTTGATCCAGGAGTTCCCTTGTCTTCCGGATTGGGTTCACAATTACAAGGCTACACAGTTCAACATTAGTTGTTGTAAACCCAAAAAGATTCTGTCGTCTGTTTACCGATGGTTATAAAATATTACTTTATAAAAATAAAATTTTATCAAAAAAATTCATAAAAGTTGGTAACTATGCAATAGAATTTGATCTAATCATCAGATTTTGATATTTTAATTAGGAGGTTGAGCTTCTTGTTTACTGCAGCTCACCTCTTCTAAAGATTGCATTGTAATAGGTTTTTGTTTATTTATATAAAACGGTTTTTTTTCTTGAAAAATTGAAATTATGCATTTAAAAGGCGTGTATGAAAACGTATAACTAACTTACTCATGCTCAGAATACCTACTATTCCAATTATTACTTTTATGAAAATATGAATACAAATTTCCTATTTGTGAAGAGAAATTATTTTTCTCAGTAATCACTATATTAATTTTTTTTTAAAGTATTAAAATATTTACTATCATGACAAATTTCATCTACCATCTTTTTTTAAATTTCTATGTGATTGGTGGGTGTTATATTTTTCACCAAGAAAAATTTATCAATTTTGTATTCATCAATTTAAGTGCCCACGTTGACTGACACAGCCTTACACTAAACATATAATCAAAGTAAATATAACTATATAATATATAATATAATAAATGTAATGTAATATATATAAATATAATGTAACAAATGCAAATGGCTAATAAGATTAGCCTTATTTTTTTAGTCTGTTAATTTAGAATAATAATCAAAATCTAAAGAGTTTTAAATGGGAATTAAAAAAATGTTTTACTGAAAACTTTGGTAATAGCTTGCAATTTGGTGTTCCTCTTATTTTGGAAACATTTTTTGTTTTTGTAAAAAACAGGGAAAATGACTAAAAATTGAGATTTTCTTATTATAAGAAATCGCGATAGAAGTTATAGGAACATTAAAGATTTTATGTACAGTAAAAACAAAACCAAGTTACTGTGACTTAACTAAGAGGCACCCTATTCTATAGTGATTAACTTTTAATTTTATGCTGATGGCAACCAAAGAAACTTGTTTGTCATTCCTTAGAATAAAATGAAAGATCCTAAATCAATATCTTTATGAAAAAATTTAACGTATCGCACCAAACAAAGACAAATAACAATTAAATCTTGACAAAGAAATAAATAAATCTTGCTTTGAATAACAAATAAATAAAGATTCACAGAATTATTTAATTGTTTAAATTATCTTTTCAACATCTGAATCAAAAGTTAGTGTGTAAAATTAATCGTTTTTATTCCTACATTATTGGCATTGTAGTTGTTTGAAATATTTTTATAATAGGATAAAACAGCAAAAAATCAATATCAACTCGAAAAACAAAAACAAAAAAGAAGAAAGAAACGTAACGTATCGCACCCTTTTCTCGCAAAATTTCATATAAACTATAGGAAAGAAAAAAGTTGTCAAAAGTTAGATTTTTCTATCTTAGGTATTGAAACAACGCTAGGTAACTTCAGAACAACGCTTGTTCCTTATGGTATATTTTGTCGAACTCTATTAGCCTCAGCACAATAAAACTCTGATAAAAATAAAAACTTAATAATAACACTAATAAAACTCTTAATATACAACAAAACTTCAAATTAACTCTTAGACCTTGCATAAAAAGTGGGTTTTCAAATTTCGTCTATTTCGCACAGATTCGGTCAATAGTACGTTAACGCACCATTAAATTCGAATGAATTTTTTTTTTCATTTTTTGTGATATTTGTTTTATTTTATTTTCAGAAATTACAACTTTAGCCCATTATAAAAACATGTAATAAATCTCAAGTGGAATAATTATACAGTTTAAAAAAATGGACTTCTTCAAAAACCGCTTAGAGTTCAAATATTAGCGTGTTTTGAAAATTTCTCAACAGAAATTATTTACTCCAATTGAATTACAAATATTTCATAGATGTCTTTAGAACCCTGTAAAACAACAGAAAAATAAAATTATTGAAAAGAATTCGCCACGGTATTCATAAAAAATTATTTATTAAAATGGCCGAAAATGGGTT
Source organism: Parasteatoda lunata (assembly GCA_949128135.1). Taxonomy (NCBI): domain Eukaryota; kingdom Metazoa; phylum Arthropoda; class Arachnida; order Araneae; family Theridiidae; genus Parasteatoda; species Parasteatoda lunata. Next base: position 44,558,177 of record OX421978.1, on the reverse strand, counting down.
AAAGCATCACCTCCTGCATCAAAAAGCCTCCACACGGTCTTTTATAAGTAGTCCGCGCAGACTATTTAAAAAGTGAACCACTTGTGTGCATGAACCCAAAACCTTTTATAAAAGTAATTGAGAGAAATTTATCATATATATTTGAGAATTGAATCTGTAGTGGTTGACAAGTAAACAAAACAAGCCAATCATATTCATAAAGTTAAAATTTTTTTAGAGATATAATTTGCTACCATTTTCTTATTTTTACTAGATTTTCTATTAAATGGCTCTTTCGTAAACTGGTCTATATTATCGATCATCATAATCTTAATGGTTATTTTATTTTATATTGGTTATGATTGTGTTATCGTTTAATTATACCCCATACCACTCTACATTTCATGATTGTCCATGTCCCACGAACCTCCTCTCGTTTTTTTGGTGCTGAGCACCCCCTCTTCCTCCCATCTCCAATCCTCTTCATCATTGATTTATTACTACCTTCATAGTGATCTGATCGGACTAACTATAAAAAACCGGTTGGAGGCTTTCAGTTACAGGAGGCGTTGACTAAAGGCAGACAAATAACAAATAAAAAACAAAATTTTGAAAATTAAACAAATAAATCTGGATTAAATAAATAAAGAATCGAAAATTATTATAATTTAAATTTCTTTCTAGTATCTACATTAAAAGCTAATGTTCAAAAATAGAAAAAAAAATTCTCTTGTGTAATTGGCATTGTAGTTCAAAAATTTCTTTTAATCAAATAGACGAAACTTAATCAATATCAGCACGAAAAAAAAAAAAAATAATGTATCACATCAAAAGCAGAATGTCTCGAGAAAACATTAAAGAAACCATCCAAATGTTTTTCTTCAGTCCTACGGAACTAAAATGATTATTTCCCGGAATTCTTTATTGCAATGCGAGTCCATGCGCTTACTACGGATCGGCAACATTCACGCATCTACTCCGGCCGACGAATTCTGCAATCGATGAAAAAAGGGTGGGCGGAAGATTGAATAAACCCAGTTTAAACTATCTTTATATAACACATTCCACGCTGTGTTGCTTTTCATTTCAAAATGAAAAGTTTGAGTTAATGGCTGTGACATTCGATTTGCTGGGCATTGGTGGTTGACTAAGAAGACCATCATGGGATGCTGTGACACAGATTCCGTTCAAGTATCCAGTAAGTCCAAAATATTTCAATAAAGCTGGTAGTATATTATCCTTTGTTGCATTGTGTGGAGCGTTGTTGGCGCATGGCGCATGTCCGGTAGATTTTGCAAATTGTGGCGGTTTTGTAGAATTTTGTTGGATTACGTTTTATTTTAATTACCTTGTGAACACTCATATTCAAGTGTAATAACTGTAACAGAAATCAAATTTAACATTATGACGAAATTTAAAGAAGATATTTGGGCGAATAGCTTTGAATTGATAAGAATTTAAGTATTAATTTAATGAGAGTTTTTAAAAACTTTACAAAATCAATCCAAATTAAAGTAGAAGAGTTGTTATAAAAACATCCTAAAAATATTCCACGTGACATTTTCTTTAATCTTTCTAACATCTCAATTACATAAAACAAAATGTATAAGATTAGAAAGATTAGAGTTAATAAATGTTTGAAAGTAAAAAATTCTTTATTACATTTTTGTTTGTTGAAAACAAATAATTGAAAACAAATAATATTTTAATTGATAATGAACCTTTTACGATTAAGAAAAAAATAGAAAAATCATATTTTATCAAATGGTCGTATAGGTCAAAATTAAGTTTTAGACATGGAAAAAGAAATAATGGCTTAAATTTAAAATCAATATTCTTTCAAGTGATTAAAATTTTTTTTGAAGAAATAAATCCAAGTTTAGGATATGTAAATATATCTTACAAACTACATATTATATGAAACAGATAATATTTCATATATATACATATATATATTCTACCAACAAAGTATAAAATACATCTCCGATTCGTTTCGTTATGTAATTTAAAATGTCATACAAGCCTGCCATATTGCAACAAGTAGGTTAATTTCTTATATGAAAATTTTGTTTCCCTTAATATATTTCGGACATTTACCAAAGGTATAGTCATACTATGTCTAGTTAAGTGCCACTGCTCAGTTTACATTTGCCCGGTATATCCTACACTGATGTTTTTTAAGGTTCAGTGCCACTGCCCGGTATACATTTGCCCGGTATACCCTACACTGATGATTTTTTAAGGTTCAGTGCCCGGTATACATTTGCCCGGTATATCCTACACTGATGTTTTTTTAAGGTTCAGTGCCCGGTATATCCTACACTGATGTTTTCTTAAGGTTCAGTGCCATTGCCTAAAATATATTTGCCCGATACTCCGAACACTGATGTTTGATCTAATCTATCGTCAGTAAGTATTAAAATATCGAATAAATGTAATTATATCCATGAATAAATTAATATCAAATCGGATGTAATAAATATTTCGGACATTCACCAAAGCGACTATGTGATTGTCAACATTCACCGGTGAAAGTCAACAACCACCGATGTCGTTCATTTACAGTAACATGCACATCATTTACATAATAACCTCATCAGTATGTTTTTTTCATACTTTTCTGGTAACATATATATATATATATATATATATATATATATATATATATATATACATATATATATATATATATATATATATATATATATATATATATATATATATATATATATATATATATATATGAACAATAAATTAAATGACATGTTCAAAAAAGCTAAATTAGAATATTTCTAAATGATAAATGTAGACTATAAAGATTATTAAAGTTATTTACTAATTTCTGAACACCAGAATAAATTATACAAATTTATTGACAAATTCAATTCCTCAAGAAAAAAACGGATTTCATTTTTTTAATGGCTATTTTCAAAAAGAAAATTCATGTTTCGTAAGCTAAGGAATGAAAGACTTAATGAATCATAAGTTATAAAAATAACAAATCACATACTAACTTCAAATAAATATTATTTCACATACAAAACAATTTTCTTTTTTCGTTTGAAAAATTACAGTAAATTCATTTTTTTAAGAGTCATTTGCCAAAAAAATGCGAGATGTCTCTTAATTAAAAAGAAACAGCAGATGACACGAATTATCGGTTTTCCTTTAAATTAGAGAGCTTCAACCCCTGCTACATCTACAAATTTGAATGGTTTTGTTGAATTTACATGACTATGTACAGTGTTTTCAAATTAAGAAATAAAACAATTCACCACGAAACCTTCGTATTATTCCAGATTTTAAAAATGTTTTAAAATTTAAAGAAAATTATGAAGTTTTTTAAAAGATTGAGATGAATTAAAGAAGAAAACAAAGTTTTTAATATATATTTATCTTTTGAATTGTGTTTTTCATATACATTGATTTGAGCTCAATATTTATTCTATAATAAGGCTTACAATGAAATTAATTTCATTTCGTTTAATTAATTAATTTCATTAAGTAATTTTATTATTAATTAATTTAAATTTTGTTTTAGTTCCGAATTTTGTTTTGTTTCCGAAGTAACAAATATGCAATTAATTGTTATGATATAATTATTGTTTCGATTCAATCTATTTACTTCACAACCAGACATTTTTACCCAAACTTGCTTGAAATATACTTTAATCACTTTCCAATTCATCCTACCTGTGCTTTAATCTGCTCCAAAACAAAATGTTTCCAAAAATCATGTGTGAGCGTTTGCACTAGATTTCAAACTAATATATTTTTTTGAAAAAGTAGCAATAAATTATTGTTCCTTAGGATACAAATATTTAAAGTTGTTGTTCCATACTGTTATGAAAGCTCAAAATTACCTCTTCTTATTGCTCTGAGCATCTAATCACATCACTCTTATTAACAAAAGTATCTTATATTAACAGAAGAAGAATAATGATAAACTTTTTTTTCACGTGGATGAATAAAAACCAAGCAAGTCTTTTGGTAAGTGCCTTACACAAAAAAATCCTACTTCTTTTATCTATGCTAAAATCCGGAACAGTAAACTATTCAGTTTTAAATAATTAAAATATATGAAGTTCTTTATAGTAGTGAACTCATTTTATAAAGTCTCTTTACATTAAATGAATGATTGTTTAAATTCATCTTCAAATAAAAGAATCAATCATCCAAACTCAAATGGGAATTTTTTAATTATATACTGATACAAAGCCCATTATTCGGCATCCCTAAATAATATCTTATGTATTTGCGATGCCTGTGTTAAAACTAAATCAAGTTAATTATTATAATTCGGAAATGAACTTTCCTAAGTAAGATTAACATTTTATAAGAAATTAACGTGTTAAATTTCAAAACAAGATAAATATAATCTAATATATATAATTCTCTTACGTGGCTCCCAAATTTTGGCTGTATTTCTTTTCCGCCGGTGGCAACGTTTGCTTTGTTTTGTTTACGTTTTGAAAACACCAAAGCATTCGGCATTTTAATGATGTGTTTCTGATCTAATATATATAATTCTCTTACGTGGCTCCCAAATTTTGGCTGAAGTACTTTGTACAACTAAAAAAGTTTCTTTTCACAACACTTAAATATTTACTTTAATTTCTTCATTTATAGAGAAAACAGTCGGCAAAGAATTCTGTTAGGTTAAAAAACATTTCGCTAAAAAAAGAACGAATTCTAAAAGAAATAAAAATAAACAACTTAGAAAATAAAAATGCTGTTGCCAGCCATAGAATTTTTTGAAAGTTAACTTAGCAGCATAAATCAAAATGACATAGAAGCGCAACTAGATCAAAATTAAGATACCTGAGCGCTTGACGTAACAAATCCTTCAATTCTATAAGTGTTGTATTGCCAAATGCCCAAATTAACAATTGTGTTTTTAAAGAAATTCTCTCTCTCTACTATTCAGACTACTATTTCATATTGTTTTACAACACATGGCTTTAACACTCTGGTGGGAAAGACTTTAAAACAAAACTTACAGCAGTTACTTTTCTCAACAACTGTAATTTAGAATAGTGTGATTAAGAAAAATATGTGAACTCTTTGCAATTTCAAATTAATATTGAAATGTACAGGTTTAGAATTTTCCACAGTGAAAAGTTTTCGGAACTTCAGTATTCAAAAAAGTATACAAAAGCTAGACGTTAAGAACGTATCCAATGAGCGAGCAAAGCGAGCATTGGATTGCGAAGCAATCCGAACTGCAAAAACAGTTCCGGGGGTTGGCGAGCGCCAGCGAGCAGGGGGCGAAGCCTCCTAGTTGCTAATATATTTATTACTCCATAGGAAAAGAAATTTTTAATGATAGTGGATGTATAATTTTAAACCTAATAGATGTATATAAGAGTTTTATTAACAACCTATAATAAGAAAAACCATTAATTTTAGATGTTCTAATGGTTAATAAATATTTTATACTATGATTATATATTTTATACATTGCTGTACCACCCACTGGCACAAGTTGAGGCGGAGAGGATGTCTGCCAGATTCAAAGCTTGTACTCGCTGAAAATGGAAGCGGTGTAAGCGATTTTCGTTTAAAACTCTACAAACGGTCTGATGTCTCACACCTACGTAATGAGCAACAGCTCTTATACATGACTCGGGTCTATCAGCCACAACGTTCAAGATGCTTTCTTTTAGGCTTGGACTGCGCACAGCTCTTCGTTGACCTGATTCATGTCTGGTGACATGGAACGAACCACTTTCACAAAGTTAGCGATGTAACCGCTGAAAATGCTGTGATACGGAATCCGTCGAGCATTAAACTGCTCGGGATACATTCGTAGCGCAGCTCTGTCGTTACCATTTGCAAGGCTGAACATGTAATGCTTGTCTGCTTTATCGGCATACATAAAGTCTACCATCGTAGACGTCAGCACAATTGTGAATAGCGCTTTCGCCTATTGAGATGCATCATGTTGAACGGCGACTAGACATCTACTGTCCTTTTCCGGCATACATTCCTATCTTACGCCCATTCATTCCTATACAATAAATGATTGTTCATAATTCCTTTATCCACCCTTAAAGTTTGTACCACGAATTCGGGACCACCCTGCATGTTCAGAATAGTAAATTATAATTAAAGTTGCAAGTCGAAAGGCTGTAAAAATGAAATTACTGGTGAGATTAACCTGAGTTTCCTTTGATCATTGAATTGGCTTCCAAAATTTAGCTGATAGATGGTGCTGCACTAGATAAGATGCTAACAATCAATTGTTTTTAAAGGTATGCTAATTTAAAAACATGACATACACTCTGAAAATTACACTAATGATTGCTAAACAGATGGTGAACAGTGTTCAGTATTTATCGTTTTCGTAAATCAACTTCACAAGCAGATAATCCTTAACGACAGATAATCCTTCCCAATCCTTAAACGACAGAGTTATGACAGACATTTAAGAAGCAGAATAACAGGAACTGCATGTTAATTTCTTTTTATGATAACTTAATACGTTCTCTGCAAGTCACTCTTTTAAATTAGCATCTGAAAATTAAATTGCATGTTTTTTTATAAAAAAAAATTATTTTAACAATTTATGGCAAGTTCAGCACCGCTATAATTTATAACTTTTTAAAGATTTTTTAACAAAGTTGAAACTTTATAACTCATACCAGTATGAAAAATCAGTTCATTCTAAGCAGTGATTAATAATAATAATTATTTTTTTTTTGCAGTCTCTTGAATATCACCTTGTATGTGTTCAGAAACGAACGTTTTTAAGAACAGTTTAGATTCATAATAGTTTACACTCAAAGAAGAATCCTGAATAGTATATAATCAGAATTACATACCCTGAATAGAATACATTCAAATTGGTATATTATGAAGAAATCTATAATAAAGTTTATTTGAAGAAAATTTTGAAAATGAAAACTGAATGTAATGTTTACTTCTTCTAATTAAAAAAAAAAAACTATATATAAGGTAAAAAATTTTGAAATTGTTCACATCATATGTACTTTATATAAAATATATGAAACAATACCCTTTGGAAATCGATTTCCGGTTGTCTATCGAAAAAGGTTATCAAGGTCAATATGTATTTTATTTCATGAATAACAAAGTCTATTGATTTATTCTTTAAACATCAGCTTAGAATTAAGTGGATTATGAAGAAAAAAAATATTTGTTAACTAGAATAATTTTGATCACAATAAAAATTATTTTTGAAATAATAAGGATTAATTCATTTAAGGACTTTTGTTTTACTAATAAGGATTTAAAAACATAAAGAAATTAACTATTTACAATAATGTTTAAAGCATATTTCTTTTTACATTACAGGTGTTAGATAAATATTAAAAATGCCTTTTCCTTAATAATTATTTTTTTATGTTCATCAACCGAAAAGGAGAAACGGATGTGTGTTGAATAGTTTTAGTTTAATAGTACCTTTTTCAATCAATATCAACATTTAAGAGCCAATGCTACGAAAACGAAATGTTTTTTAACGAGGAGAAATCATCTACATGAAAATAGTGGTAGGGCCAATAGTGGTATGTTCAACCTTTAAAAAAGGAAACACCATTTTAATTTAAAGAAAAGCGTCAGTCGGATAGGTTTGATAGTAAGCTTCACATATTTACAATTGTTAATAAAAAATGGGGAACATGAATGTCTTGTTTATGCAAGATAAATACTGAGAAGGCAATTATTGAGGTTCAAATCTTTATTTTTTTTTTAGAAACATTCCAGGTGAAAATTGGCGCTTAATGGATTAACTTCAGTATAAGTATGAAAATTGAATTAAACAAAAAGAAAATCCAGAAATTGAGTAAAATATGTAAAAATGGAAAAGTGCTATAAGCAGCTAAAACCAAAATTATCTTAAGTAAAAAGTTTAAACAAAAATGTGAGAATTTAAATAAAAACCAAACAAATTTTAAATCTACGCATGTTAGCACAAACAGCACTTCATCAGGCCATGTTAACATGCAGGATGTTTTCTGTGGTCAGTGGTAAAACAAAAATCTAGCTGTGCCCCATAATGAAAAACAAAATAAGAATACAATACAATACCTTAATATAAACGAATATATTTTCGTTTTGAATTGTGTTTCTTTGGATATTCAATTTTATTTTGAGGTATTGTACTATATTCTTAATTTGTTTTCCTTTATGGGGTCTATGGGCATAGTCAGTGTTTGGTTTAACCACTGACTACAGAAAGGCTCCAGCATGTTTACATGGCTGAGCCCTAATGAAGTATTGTTTCTGAAAAAAAATTTTGGTTTTTATTTAAATTCTCACAATTCTATTTAAATTCTTTATGAATTCAGATCACTTTTGCGGATAATATCTATATTACACCACATTAAAGTATAAACCACTTTTTGATACTCAAGTTACGTTACATCCAGTTAATGTTATTTATAATAATTTTTTACCCTCTAAAACAAACTAAAAACGTTTATCACATAAATTTTTAGTTACAAAACAATTATAAAATATAATACGATGTGTTCTAAAATAAAGACGTTATTAATAAATTTTTCTAATAGCAAAACAAAGTGAACCACACTCAGGTGCTGTTTTCCACTCTTCGTGCTGTTTGAAGAGCTAATAAGTGGAGGAACCAGGTATGCGGCATTTTCAGAGTGGCTATTATATGGTTAAGAAAAAAAATGGTATCCCAACTATTTTATTATAGATTTATTCAAAAGCAGGGAATTAGAATTTTTTGTCTTTATTTATTTACCGCTACCTAATTTGAAATTGAAATCATGCAAGCATATTCAAAACTAATGTTGACTAGTTATGTAAAAATTAAAGTGGCACCAAAAACAAATCGGTATTGTTACTATCGTTTTTTATTATTTTACCTGATAATTGTATGCCCCTTAAAATATCGCTTACCTGTTTTATCCATAAAGCTCTTCAATTGTCTATGCATTTTTATTTTACACAAATTGAAGATGACAATCATTTTATACAAATAGACAATACTTTTCGAGAAATCAATATCCGATATATATATATATATATATATATATATATATATATATATATATATATATATATATATATATATATATATATATATATATATATATATATATATATATATATATATATATATATTTATATATATATATATATATATATATATATATATATATATATATATATATATATATATATATATATATATATATATATATATATATATATATATATATATATTTATATATATATATATATATATATATATATATATATATTTATATATATATATATATATATATATAGAGAGAGAGAGAGAGAGAGCATAATAAATAAATACAAAAAAAAGACACGAAGAAAATTAAGAAAAATCATAGGTTTTATTTATTGCACATAAGCTGCAAGTAAATGGAACTCATAAAATAAGTTCAAAAAGTATAGAAAACAAGGGAAACATTACAGAACAATGAAAGAAGAGGAAAAAATAATAATAAAAATAAAAACAACAAAAACCGAAAAAAAGACAAAAATTTTAAAAAAATCCGGAATGAAAGATTTAATCTTTTCATCAGCTCATACGTTTATATCCACAAAAAAGAGTGTTTTCTTATATTGTATCAATATGGCCATAGCAAAATATATCAAAACAATAGTGTGAGGATCACGCAAAAATTTTACAAAAAAATTACAACAAATAAAATAGAACATAATAAGTTAAAATATCACGTAAAAAAAATATATATATATAAAGAAAAAACAGAATAAAACATGAAATGAAATCAAAAAAGCAAGTAGCGATTTCAAATGAACTTACATGAACGGGAAATTTGTCAAAAATGATTTAAAATATATTCGTAACAAGATTGCCAGATTGCAAAAAGTGAAAACAAAGGCCCATATTGAGATAAAAGCGTAACTAGAGGATTTTTTATCGGGTATAGAATGCAATTAAAAAAACTTTTGCTTTCGCTTTTGCTTTCAGAGTAGCAGGATGTCGATCCGAAGGTACCCTCTGAATTAGGCTCTTCGTACCAGATACAACATGAAGAATAATTTAAATATTGAACATATTTTTTACCAGGCGCTAAATTGTTATAATTGTTTGAATCCATAAAAATAGGCTCATAAAGTAACGTCCTAAAGACGGGAAATTAGAAAAAAGAAATCAAAATGAAAACAGAAGGAATGCGAAATAAAGTTAATAGTAGATAATATTAAGCGCTAAACCTGCATATATATATATATATATATATATATATATATATATATATATATATATATATATATATATATATATATATATATATATATATATATATATATATATATATATATATATATATATATATATATATATATATATATATATATATATATATATATATATATATATATATATATATATATATATATATATATATATATATGGGTGATTCTCACGAAACATGACAATTCGGACCGAAAAATTTCTTCAAATTTAAAGTCTTCAAAATAATCTAAATTTTTTTTGTATACTTCTTTAGTTACACTTATTAATACCTTAGAGACAGCAGTGTAGTTTATTGACATTTGCTCGAGAAAAAAAAATAAAATAGAAATTCACCAAATCTTGAATGCCAGGAAAATGACATATTGGCTTATAAATTTGAAAAAAACAGCCATTTTAAGCTATTAGTAAGTAACAAAACCTTAGGCCTTTATGTTAGGTGGACCATGAATTGCCTAAACTAATTATTTTATCCACTGTAGAAAGAATCAAAAATGTTTTTGTTGCTGATATGTACAGAATAAAATTGTGCGTAGTAATCTATCATTAAATAAAATAAAAAAACTTCGATTTCATTCAGTCATATAACACTCTTACATAAACCTGATATTAGGTTAATATTTGCTTTACATTCAACTGTTTAAAAAATCTTCTGGTAACTATTTCAATGTCATGTCACTCATAAACCAGGAAAATGACAAATTCGCCATTTTTTAGCATAAAACTTTACTTTAATTTAATATTTTGGCCTAAGACGGTTATATTCTGTAAAAAACAATAGGATTTCTTAAAATAACTGAGATGAATCTATGTAGTTTATGTTATTTATGATTTCAAAAAGACAGGAAAATGACAACGTAAAAACCTACTCACCTTGAAAAAATTTTTGAAATAGATATTGAACCAGAAAATTGGTTCTTTATTCATGTAACAAGACATGTTCATATAGGAGGGTATCTAATCAATCTATTAACATAAGATATTGATTGCTGGCTCTAACTATTTTGGTTATAAACCACTAAATAAAAGTAGCCAGGAAAATGACAGATTTTCTTGGGACAAACAAATTATTGACAGCAAAAATTATTTTAAACGAAGTTTTTGTAAATAATACCCTCTGCGTATATTCTAGAAATGCTTACAACGGTTGAGATAAAAAAAATTAGATATTGAAAAATTTATGGGAAGTTTTGAAGCTTGTTATTATAGGAAACATTGTTTGGGACATGCCAGGAAAATGACATTTTGAAGTTCAACTATACAAAACAGTCACTGATAGTGCAGAGTCAATTTAAAATGTTAACAGCGAATGCTATTTATTATTTTTTTAAAAAAATTTTTATTTTAGTATAATAGTATTACATCTTGGAGCGAGGGACATTGAATTGTCATATTTCGTGAGAATCACCCATATATATATATATATATATATATATATATACAGGGTGTTTATAAAGTCCCGGACCCATTCTGATGTTTAATAACTCATAAAATAATAAAGATAGATTAAAATTAATAACATAAAGGGTTAGATAGACTCAAAAAGTTTCATGACCCTTGTCAATGAACTTCCACGTGTGCCCCCTTCGTCGCACGGAGAATCTTAAGTCGATAGTCATTTCACGCCAGGTAGCGGCAAGCATGTCGGCATCCACAGAGGCTATTGCGGTTGTAATTCTGGTTTTTAGGTCATCAATGTTCGACACGATCCTCCTGTAAACATTGTCCTTTATAAATCCCCAAAGAAAAAAGTCCAGCGGCGTTATATCAGGTGATCTGGGTGGCCAAGGAATTGGACCTCCTCGCTCAATCCATCTTCCTGGAAAAGGGTCATTCAAAGAACTACGAACGATGATACCCCTATAAGGTGGTTCACCATCTTGTTACAAAAGGACATGTGACTGAAGCTCTTCTAGTTGTGGAAGTACGAAGTTTTCCAACACGTCTAAGTACGACCGATGAGACCGTCTTTTCTGTAAAAAAGAAAGGCCCAATGACTCGGTCGTGCATTAGTCCACACCACACATTAACCTTTGGGGAATCCCTTTGTGCCTCACGGTATTCATGGGGGTTTTCAGATCCCCATATACGAACATTATGGCGATTAACCATGCCAGAAACATGAAAGGATGCTTTGTCGGTGAACATTATGCGCTTCAGAAAATCAGCAGCATCTTCTATCCTTCCTACCATATCTGTTGCAAACGCCATCCTCCTAGGCTCCTAGGAAGTTCATTGACAAGGGTCATGAAACTTTTTGAGTCTATCTAACCATTCATGTTATTAATTTTAATCTATCTTTATTATTTTAGGAGTTATTAAACATCAAAATGGGTCCGGGACTTTATAAACACCCTGTATATATATATATATATATATATATATATATATATATATATATATATATATATATATATATATATATATATTTATATATATATATATAATGTACCATATACTCGGTTTTTTTTTCTATCTATTAGCTATACAAAAGTTATTATTCACTTTGTTAGATTGTCCTAAGTAATAATTTAAGTAGTGCTGAATAGTTATACCTTACGTAATTATATAAAATATTTGAAAAAAAAAAAATCTTAGTTACGAAGTAATAATTTCGATTTATTTTTCATCCTTGCTTAAAGGGCTGCAAATCTTTAGGTATTCAAATGCAGTTGTGCTGTGCATTTTGCTAGGTTACCTTTAAAGTTTACATTCTGTACAAGATAGTTTTGAAAAGTGAAAAACATAAGAAAGTTAAGTGTTTACATAAAAAAGATTTTCTTTACATCAAAACTATTAAAAACTTCCTGCTCCTTAGTAATTGTTTCTTGACGCTGATAAAGCGCAATGTTAATAAAAACAAAACGAAGTTTTGCTAAATAGTTCTAATGAATAAAAATTTTACAAAAACATCACAATTTTAGACAAGTTATAAATGTAGATCAATTTATTTAACACTACACTGTAGTATAAACCACTTTTTACTACACAAATTTCGTTACATTCAATTTATATTTACCATTTTTGAACCTATATAAATAAGCTTAGAAAATGTTTCCAAATAATTTTTAGTTACAAATTAATTATAAAAAATAATGCTATGAACTGTGAAATAACAATGCAGATTATGAAATGAATAAAATTTCTTACATTTACAGTACAATGAGAGGTAAAATAAATTTAGTAGTTACGAAATTATGTTTATTTTGCCACTTTTTGTGTTGCTTATTTCATTATTTAATTAACATTAATAATAATTTGCTTTTATTATTTTTTTTCACTTATGTTAGTTCATAACATTTATGATATTGTTTGTTTAATTTTGAAAAGTAAAGTTATCTGTTTTATCTTACCATTCTTAAATTTTCAATTCGCGATCGCAGCGAACTATAGGGGGCGTTGTTGTATGAGACGAATACTTGCGATTTCCATATGAACAGTCATTCAGTTACACTGACGTCTTTAATGTAGCGTGTAGCATTGTAACGTTCCATCTTTATTGTGGCTGATTAAATTTAAAAAAGAAAAATGTTTGATATTCTTTCTTATGCAAACGAAAACAAAATGGTATCTCTTTTTTTTTATAGAAGGAGCATCCAGAACACATTGGAAAAATATTTGTAAATAAAGAGAAAAAATAGGTATATTCTTATAAGTATTCAAACCTAATGCCTGAGAAATATTTTTACTAAATTTAGTGGTATATCATGAAAGGCCCATTTAAATTTTACATTCCATAGTTTTAAGAATCATATTACTTCAAAAATTAAAATTAAAAAAAATTAGGACTTAAAGCCTCATAATTTTATATAATTTAACTTTGTAAACAAAGTTCTTTGACGACTATATCAAAAAATTTTAAGTTTCAATAAAAATCATTATTTAGTAACTAAAAAACGTAAAATAAAGAATGCTTACGAAACAAAAACAAAAAAAAGAAGAATTCTTTTTTTGTCGGCATTTTTTAGTGTTACGAAAATACGTCTTTGGGACTTGCCAAAAACAAAACAAATGCAATTTTATTTTTTCAGGAGCGAAATATTTTATGGAATGAAATATAACGAAAATGTACCAATGTCCATAACATGAAACTTTATCTTAGTAAACGTACGTTTTGGAAATGTTATTTCATTTTGAATCTTATTTATTAGAGTTCATATGGCTATAGAATCAGGTGAGAGAAAAGTTTGTTTTGAATCTATGCTAAACTCTATATCGGCCCATTTTCCACCGAAATCCGATTGACTACTTTGATTTTAAACAAAGTGTTTCATTTTAAGATTTTTTCCAAAACTTTTAAGTGTAGATTGGCGGCACTTAAAAATCTGCCAAATCTGTAGCTGTGGTTAATACGTAAGTACCGAATTTTTCCTCCATACTTTTCTGAATCATATTACTTCAAATATTAGAATATGTAAGAAGTATACATAAACACATATTTTAATACCATTTAATTTCTCAAAAAGGTATTTTGACAACAATTTAATCAAAAAATTATAAACTAAAAAACGTAAAATAAAGAATTCTTAGGGTAAAAACGATTTTAAAAATTCCTCATTTTTCAATAAAAACTTTCGTATTGTTTCTTTTTTTTAAAATTCTTATAGTATTTAATCAGACGTAAAAAACCATTTTATAGAGAACGATCATCAAGTAAGAAAAAAAATTATTTACAAGCAAATTTTTTTGTATAAAAATCATAACACTTACCTGTTTTATAAATCCGCAGAATTCCAAATGAAATGTTCTTCGTTAGAAAATTTTATTTTCAAATAATATATACATAGATTATCCTTTCATTACTTTTAGATAACATACCATACATCAAAATTTTATAATTGTAAGATCTCGATATGAATTAGAATATGTAGCTTAAAAACAGAACAGCTGAATTCTAGTTGAAATTATTCTTTCAAAACTAAAAAAAAAATTACAAAAAAAACGATAAAATTTTTTTTAATAATCAGTACAAATGAAACTATTTCAAGTAGTTTGGATGATTCTTTATTGTTGTTTTCCGAATTATATAGATACAGAAATATATACTATTCTATGAAGAAGAAGAATATTCTATAACTATTACAGTTCTGTATGGAATTCATTGGAACACATTTATTCATTGGAATGAAGAAAGCAATGTTGACTTGACTTCATTTTAACTTGTAATTAATTGAAGACAGAAAAATTATTTTACCGCAATACACACATCTGTAACAGCAAGTATTCATGAAATCATGTTATGTTGTTGGTAATAGAAAGGTAAAAATTATTGAGAAGTTGTTCTTCAAATGCTTAGCGTGTTCTGCTTCAATGTTTGGCATGTTCTGATTAGTTTTTTTAAGAAGTTTTACCGTTTCTTTAGGGAAATTTTGCTTCTTTTTAGATGGTAAGAAAATGGCGTCCGTCATTGCCAATGGTTACGTGGGAACTAATGCACGATATTTTCAGGCTCCCGCTAGATGGCGTACTCGAGCGTTGCGATCGTGAATAGTAACAAAAATGTGTTTATAGATCAGCAAAATAAATAAATAATAAAATAAACATGCACATACACGCACAACGCGGTAGAAGACTGATGACCATATTTTTTTTAGATATCATTACATTCAGATATCATTCAAGTTACTAATTTTAAGGTTCATTAAAGTAGCAAAAAATAATTTAAAAAGTAAATTATATAAAAAAGTCTTAGAATAAAGTGTTTAAACAAATATATCAAGTTCACTTAAGTTTAAATCACTCTTTTCTTCTATTTTCTTAACACATTTTTTAAAACATTTTTACTGTTTAAATGCGGAAATTGAACATGTTTTTCTTCATAGAAAGTTATCTATGTCATTATTCGCAGTTTCTAAACATATTTTTTCAATAATTTTGTATAAAAAAACATATGTATTTAGGTAAAAAATATGATTTAAAATGAATTTTTTTTTTTCCGGTTATGTGTTGATCGGTAAACAAAAAGAAATAGTTGACTAAACAAATAATTTTTTTAAGGAGGCAGGCGAACCAAAGAATATATATATTCTTTGTGCGAACTTCCTTTTAAAATAAATATTTTTTTGCTTTTTAGTTTATTTTTTCTCACAAGGTATGATTTTATTTTTTAATTTTATTGTGATTTCTTTTTACAGAAATGTCTTTGGAGATAAAAAGCGGCTCCATGCTTTGGCATAAAAGTAAGTATTTCTTAATACGAACATTACTATTCTTGTTTTTAAAAAAAATTATAATTCAGTTAATTTTCCCTACTAGATATCACGAGGAGTAATTTTTTATGTTACTTACATCATTTGTTATTATTAGAAGTAATGTGTCATTATATTTATACTATTTTATATCATGGGAGGTAATTTCTCCTTTTATTTACATGATTTGATATTTTGAGAAGTAATCTCTTATTACATTTACACTGTTTGAGAGGCAGGGATGGACTGATCCATCGGGATACCGGAACTTATCTCTGTGCACCCACTTAACTGGCGCCCTACAACTTGGTTACTTTCTGTTGAAATAAATTATAAAAAGAAAAATCAGGGGGAAATATTATAAATGAATGATTTGTAATTAAATTTAATTTAATCGTTCACCCTTTTCACATTGTTTACTCCTCTTTTAAGAAGAAAAACTTTTTTTTTCTTTTTGTTCCATTTGACCACAATCAGGGAGCAAAGAGGTCTTAGCTCACAGCAAAAAAACCGGTAGGTTTCTAAAAACTAACAACCATCCTGTCCAGGGCCCGACTTAGCCTAATTGGGGCCCGGGGCAGAAACATCTTTGGGGGCCTCCTCTGCTTCACTTTTGCAGAAATGAAGAACCTAACTTTATGGAAGTATTTAAATTTTTCACCTCATTAAAAATAACAAGAAAAATGACTAGAACGTAAAATAGCTATAAAGTCCACCCCCCCCCCTCCAATGGTCAGGCGAAATATCATTCTGTCCTTGTTATTGATTTTCTTACAATTCTATGTCCATCATGCCAAATGCATTTTTCTGATTGTTAACTTTCTTATCTAACTGTGAAAAATTCATATCCCTGCTGACATTAGGGCAGAATTCGGCAAAAATTTCACAATTACGATGGCTCAATTAAGCCTATCAGATGCCTGTATTTTTGTAAGAATATCGCATTTTGCGAAATGTAAAAATACAGGCTTTTGATGGGCCAAATTTGTCTATCATAGTTGTGAAATTTAAGCTGAATTCCGCCCTAGAAAGCTATGGATTTACGAAATATAGTTTGTGTTCATACGATAGAATAATGAAGAAGCTAACATAAAACTGACGGATTTTACTTTGTACTGATATTTTGTTTAAAAAAAAGTTCATTAAAGAAGGAAATGTAATATAAACTCTTCGATTTGGGGGCCCCCTTTGTGGGGGCCCGGTGCGGCTACCCCGTATGTCCCTGCCTTAGTCAGGCTCTGATCCTGTCTTATTCATTTTTTTTCTATCGGAAACAAAATGTTCCGATAGAAGTACTAAAAAAGTATTCGAGGCAGCTTAATCTTTTCCTTGGCAGAAACTGCTCGCCAAATCATTCCTTTACACATCTCCCCCAGAGGTGATATTCGTTCCGTTGATGACCGATGAGAAAATACTTTAATTCAAAAGTGTCCACATATCATATCTTTATTGCTTCAAGAAAAGTGCTGTTGGTCACCCTTCAGAGCTTTTAATTTTCCCTCCCAGGGCATGGTACATATCTACATGGTCCTTTATTTCCGAATTTCAGGCACAGATTTCTTATTTCCACCTGTGGAAATTTTCCAGACAGAACTCTCTTTTGCTTAATAATTGCTAATAAGAAACCCACAGAGACACACAATTTTAGACTTCAAATGAAATCACAAGAGGGCCCGGACTGTTTGGCCCTTCTCTTATGAGAGTTATACTTGAGCACATAACTAAAAAATACTTATGCAAACATATCACATGGCACCCCCAGAAAATTGCATCTACCACCCTCCATCTACCACCCAAATTAGGTATGATTAAATACTTTTATAAATGATATATATATATATATATATATATATATATATATATATATATATATATATATATATATATATACCAAATACAATCCAAAAACAAAATTATAATACTTGGGGTATGAAAAAAACTAAACAATTATTAATCCAATTCAAACTGGTACAGCGCACAATGCAGCTAAAAACCAAATTTGTATTTTAAAACAATGTAAAATAACATATTAAAATTTTAAAGTCTTAAAAATAATTAAAAATCAAAAAATAAAATGTAAATTGTAATTGTGTGTCCACAGAACAGCACTTCATCAGGGGACACACTGTCTGCAAACACACAGGAGCCTTTCTGTTGTTAGTGGCTGAAGCCAAAACTAACAGTGCCCCGAGGCCCCCAATGATAAAACAAGCAAAATTAAGAATAAAAATAATTACCATATTAAAAATCACATTGCAAGAGAATCACAGATTATTTTCATAATGTAATTTTAAGTTTATGTGACATTTTTACTGAACGTACAAAAACGTATCAGTTTGCATGCATGCATACACACTTTATAACTCATTTTATTTTATTTTATTTTATTTTATTTTATTTTATTTTATTTTATTTTATTTTATTTTATTTTATTTTATTTTATTTTATTTTATTTTATTTTATTTTATTTTATTTTATTTTATTTTATTTTATTTTATTTTATTTTATTTTATTTTATTTTATAACCGTCGTTGAACAGCCGAAAAAATTTTGGGCTCCCGACTACTAAGGTAGCCCTGCAATCTTGAACCCAATCCAGAAGACAAGAGAACTCCTGAATCAAGTATTGGGTGAAATTTGCTTACTTGGGGAATTTTTCTTAGGAAACTAACCCGCATTTGTGTTACATTGCGAGGAAAAACATGACAAACTTCCACGGTTAGTCGGGCTGCAAGGGGTCTCTAACGCATGATCTGTCTACCATTTACGATATTTCACGTCAGCAGAGTGGTAGGGGCGAGCCGGGTGCAGAATTCGTATCGACCAGTCATCACTGGTATTTGAACCCGGCTCACAGCAATTAAAGGCGAATGCTCTATCCCCTATGCCATCACGGCTCTTACTATACTCCTTTAAAAATAACACTTAAGACAAAAAATATATCCTTACGTATCGCATCATAAACTGAAATGGTTTATCCCTTTTTCTTACCACGCCCTTTATTGTAGAGAAGTGGAGACACTTAGCATTCAATCGAATGAATTTCAAAAGCATAGAATATATCATTAAGTTTGATAAAAACTATAGTCTGTTGAGAGAAATCAATTGTAGATTTGAATTCAGTGACACAAAAATAACTAAAATCTGTTCCAATAATCTCATGCAACCGGAAAAAAAATTGCTCCCCAGCATTATCAATTCACTATATGAAATACAAAATCAAACAAATTATATTGTATTTTCTAGCATATTTGTGTCCAAACTCAATTTACTTTTTTTTTCAGAACGTTTCTTTGGCAGCAATTGGCGTGATGTTCATTCAGTTTTATACGACGATAGCAGCTTATTTTGGTATAAAGATAAGTCTCTACATGAGCAGGAAGGCAGCGTTATACTTAAAGATGCACCAGAACTTATAGCTTACGGAACCTACACATCACAAGTGCCTGACCGCCCACCTCTGACAGATAATTATGAACCAACACAGCTCCTTGCATTCGGAGTAAGGGAAAAAGATGTTGTTTATTGGTTCCTGTGTCCCAATCAGGAAGAAGTGGCGTAAATATTTTTTTTTTATTTCATGAAACTCAAATAATGCATACAGAGTCAGAACTTAATGCAACGATACACTGTTTTTATTATTATTTTTTTTTTGAGTTAAACATCAAAACTTTAATAGCACATCTGCAGCTACAGTCATAAAAATGGTGCTTAAATGAAGTAAAACGGTTATGCTATATAAGAGGAAACCGCTTACTGTGCCAAATAGTATATATTCATCAGCTTTTCTCGAGAAAATAATTTTATCTTTTGATAATCAACTTTTTTAACCCCGTTACTCTTAAAAAATTTTTGGATGAAACTACAGCGAAAATTACCAGCGCTCACCGGCACTTTTTACCGAAATATAAGGAATTATTGGAACTTGTTACGGAACAAAAGTTTTTATTTGCCGTAGTTTTTTCAGTAATAACTACCGTTAAATCATTAAATCACTCACTTAAATTAAATAAATATTATTGTGAAAATTACGATATAATATTTTACATTAAAAATGGATTTTTACGGATATTGAGTGCCGGTTCAATCAAGGATTTTTTACAGAGTGCGTTACTGTGCTGAAAGCAAATAAATGCGCATTAGCCTCGAATGCTAGAACTTTATAGGCATTGCTTGACAATTTTTAAAGAATCGTTACATTTTTCGGAATAAATAATAATAGACATTGATTGATGAAATGGAAATAAATACATATTTAGTAGAGACAATGTGCATTTATTGTTATGCAGAGTATTCAGATATCGACGTATCGAAAATAATAAAATTAAAAGTAAAATAGATGCTGATTTCCAAACAGCCATGAAAAATGGATCTTCTTGGCAGAATGAAACAGAAATGAGTATCTTAGTAATATGTGTGATTACCTCGGACACTAGATGCAGTATGTAATCGGACACTAGCAGATGCGAATTGTGCTCAGACACTAGCACATATTGCATCTGTTATTTATTCTGCCCACTAAACTATCCGAGAATCCGAGTCGAAGATCGGTATATTATCCCCCTCCTCGCTCAAGACTTTCAGCTCTAGCATGGTTCGAAAAGGGTGTGTTCCTTGTGAAACACGTCTACCCAGGGCAACAGACATGCTCTATAGGATTTAGGTCCGTGGAGTACACAGGCCATTGCATAGGTCAATATCTTTTACTTTCTGGTGTGCCAGATACCACAGCGCACTTGCGTAGCCTCGCATTGTCGTCCATAAATATAAGTCTGGACCTACCACACCCCTTAAAAGACAAACATGATCAAGAATAATCCCTTCGCAATACCGCTGTGATGTAATGTTACTTCAATCAAAGCAATTAAGCTTGATGAATGCTCATACCTGTCTGCACAATGCCGATCTGTACGTCAGTGCCACACCGATTACGAGCATGAACATATTGTGTTGCACAATGTGCTCCCCTTTCTCTCCACACTAACCGGTAGCCAGAATCACTTTTGAATCGGATTCATCAGAGAACATCACTCTGGACCTTTAATGGTTATCCCGACCAATACGTTCCTTTCACCAATTTAATCTCTTTCGATGATTGCGTAATTAGAGCGGTTCCGTGCATGCAAATCAAATTGATTTTATCAGCAAGGAATTGTTCCTTGAGAAACATGAGTAGCTGTAGTGATTGCAAGGCCTGCAGCTATCTGCCTAGGAGTGACAGTTTTGTTCCTTTTTGCTGCTGGGAATAAATACTCTTGAGGTGTGGTGTTTCAACAATAACCATCAGCATGCTATCGCATATCATCTCCACCTTCAGCGGTCTTTTTTATGCACGAGAAGAGAGTTTTTTACACTTCAAATAATACGCCCTGTGTAGTGATATGTTGACCAGTTTATCCACGATCGAGAACTAAAATGATATCTTACTAACACTTTGCACTTAATTATTGTAATACCACACTGAAGTTTACAGTTCAACAACATATGGTGCTATCTTGGTCAAATACCTAGCATTATGAATTTTCGAATGAATGAAGAGATTGGGTGATACTGCTCTATCGCGCCATCTACGCTTGATTTTAATGTTATTGGTCGACTGTCAGTAACACTACTTTGCATAAATCAGTTGTTCCTTAGCAACTGTCAAGCAATGTATGAATTAGCGTTAACATATTATCACTAAACTTTGACATAAAAGGGTTCCATAATTGAAATCTTCTATCAACTTAGTAGAACAAAATTAAACAGGGAGACAGAAAAATCATAAACTTGAAATTACTATATTACATAAACTTTAGTTTGAGTGATGTTTCACAGGACAACCTCTTATTTTTTGATAACATAACAAAAATAACAGTTTGAAACTTACTTTTTCCAACATTTAGAAAATTATTTAACAAATAACTAAATTCACTGTACAACAGTGCCCAAATTTAATATCTCATCAACTTTATTTCTTACATAAGCTACTGTTCCTCATCAACACTCAAGCTCATCAATACATATGTTACTGTTACTTAAGTTACTCATGAGTACTTATCCGCAAGATTAATCGATTCCATGTTGGAACTTCTTAATGTCTTGTTGATAAGTTACATTTGCGAATATACAATAGGGTATTGATCTTCTATTGGGAATCATCCGTTTATCCTGTTTCCTATGACTTCATAAAATACAAGATGTATTTCTTAAAATATCTCAGTTGCGTAGTCTAATTTGAGTTGGACCTCCTGTATTCTTGGGTTAGGCTTTTCTCCTGGATCCACTTAATTATTCAAAAAGAATTATCTTGTAAAAAAATTATCATTTGATAAAGTACTTAAAGCAAATATTCCTTTTTAATTTGTAAATTTTTAGATTCTTAATAAAGCTTTGTTTTATAATCTTTCAGGAGCTGGATGGCATCAATTGCTTCAACGGTAAATTTGTTTACTTTCTTAAAGAAAATTTTTAATGATAATTTCGTAAAGATTTAACTTAACATATCAGTAAAGTACAGTATCAAACGAGATAAATAAGTTTTGTAAGTTTTTACAATAAAAACGTGAATATTAAGTTACAAGAAATAATTTCATTTTCTATTATCTAGAATAAACAAAATTTATTACGTCATTTCTTGTAAACCTTTGTGTTTAAAGGGTTCGATAATACATATTTTTATTACTACTCACGTCTTTATTTGTTTACTTAAGTTAAGTAAAACTTTTTTTTTAACAAATAAATCTATACAGTATTACAATACATTTATTATTAAATTATTATTTCTGTCCTACAATTTTATTGTTCAAAAAAACATACAGTTATTTTTTTCTGCTTTGTAGATCTTACGTGTTGAAATAATATTCCGACATATTTATTCAATTAATTAACTTTTTCAAAAGATTTCTATTTTTAACACACTTCTACATTTAATTTGAATTAGAGCTTAATTTCTTTTTACATTTTATTTTTTAGCTCATTAACCGAGTATCTGTAAGAATCATTTCAATTCGATGTTGAGCTATCCATTTTCGGCTAAGAATTCTTTTTAAAATTCAAAATTAATCGCCAACGGATTTGGCCATTTAGCAAAATTACAACATGCCAATATTTACGTCCTTTTCTAGCAATTACCAAGCAATTTTCTTCAAGTTTCGAATTTATTTAATTTTTTTCTGTTATACTACATTTCAAATAAATATCTCGCTGCTTTTGTATCCGATCAAAAAATGCAGCGGAAGTTAAATTTATCCCATTTCAATAATTCTAAATTTTAATAAATCTAAATTTAAATAAACCAGATATTTCTATCTCTCAATTATTGTGGTTATTGCTTTGCTCACTGCTTTTCCCCCTCCACGAACCTAATACTACATGATTTTGAGATTCCACTATTTTAATCAAACTATACTTGTCTTTTATAGCTTTGGCATCTTACTCGCATTTTGCACTATGCGATCCGCATATATTTAGTGATAAGTTTACCATGTAACCGGTGTTTATTTTTGTTAAAACTACCTCAGCGTGTGGTACCTAGTGGTAGCGAAATATAAGTTACTTTTAGTTTAGTATTTTTCTTTCTAAGTAATTTTTTCATCACTAAATATCAAAAATTATAAGTATGATATAAAATTCGGCGCTAAAGCATCAAACTACTGTTTACTATATAAAAAATTAGGCGTAACTATCTTTATTTAACGAATTTTACTATATAATTTGCTACCACTTTATTAAACTATTCCAGAAAGCGGAGAAGTTGGCATCCCCGTACTTTATTGTCCCTTGACAAAATGTCACATGAATATCAGGTTGCAACGCGCGACATCTATGTGTTGTCACCGGCCACTAACGTTTGGCTTGGACATGGCACCAACGTGTTGTTACCGGCAGCTAACGTTTGGTTTTCACGTGACAATACGTTGGTGTCATCGGACATGAAAGTGTTAAAAGAAAGTTTTTCAACGTATTTGCATGTTCTGATGATTTTTGCATATGTCAAAGTTCTAGGTCAACTATATATAATTATATATAATTATATTGAATAATTATATATAAATTAAATATAATTTTTTTCAGATACTACCTCCGCCTCAAGAAACAACCCTTGCGGAGAGCAATTCTGTAGATAAAAGCAACGATCAAACTATGAATAACCATCAGATGATGCCTCAGGATCTTAACCCACCACATCAGTCTACTTCCCAGCAACCTATACAAGCGAATGAAGTTTTCGAACTAGTAAAATTTGGTAAAAGTTAAAGCAATTAAAAAAATATTCATTAAGAATTAAGAATGGGTAATGTAAGGAATTTTTACAATATCTTTCTTTTAACAATCTGTATGTAACAAATACACTGTGGAAAATTCTTGATCAAACTATGTTAAAAAGAATAGGTAATCATTACGTTTTACCGTAAAATCCATTTTTATCGGAACATGTTAGGAAACAAAAAATCTAATTTACCGTAATTCTTACTGCAATAATAACCATAAAATCATTGTATCACTTTATTTAAATATATATTACCGTAAAAGTTAAGGTAAAATACACTCATGTCCATAAATTAAGGATAATGAAGTTCAGGCACAGAAAGAGACAGAAGCCAAACAAATTTGACTTACTTGTAAAGTGTATGTATTAAACAAAAGGTAAAGAGCAAAAAAGATGCTATATGTTTGACATAATTAATAAAAATTGTGATTTTTACTCCCTGGAGGAAATTTCAAAAAAGAACCTATTTACAAAAAGCAGTATAACATGGTTAGTATGATGGTTAATACGGAGTATGTCTCCCGGACAATGCAATGCCCTCCGAAAGTCCGGTAGACAGGTGGGAGGGAGTTGACGGGCTGCAATTCGTCGGCCAAGCATATCCCACACATGCTCTATTGAATTCAAGTCCGGTGAGTATGCTGGCCAATCCTTACGGGTGATATCCTCCGATTGAAGGCATTCGTCTACAATGTTTGCACGGTGAGGACGGGCGTCGTCGTCCATAAACAGAAATTCAGCACCCATGGCGCCCCGAAACAAACGTACATGTTGTTCCAGAGTGACATCCCTATAGATGTGGCCTGTCGTCGTTACACTCTGAACATGCAGGTCAGTTCTGGAACCAAAAATAATTCTTCCCCAAACAAGCCATCCTGCACCACCGTAACGGTGACGTTCAATGGTGTTGTCTTGGTGGAAACGGGTACCTGGCGCTCTCCATATGAAAGTACGGCGAGAATCAGACTGCAAACTAAACCTGGACTCGTCGGAAAACATCACACAAGACCACTGTTGCGGTGTCCACAATGCATGCTCTCTACTCCAGGCTAATCGCAGGCGACAGTGAGTTGCGGTAAGTGGAACACATCTGACAGGCCTACGAGTATATAGACCAATGTGCCTTAAGCGTCTGTACACGGTCTGCCTTGAAACTGTCGTACTGGTAGCTGAAGAGAGCTGACGAGACAGGTCTGATGCTGTGCTCCGTCTGTTTCTTTTGGCAGTAACTGCCAAATGCCGGTCTTCATTCGGCGTTGTAACTCGGGGGCGACCTGTGCTGTAACGTCTACTCACATTACCATCATCTTGAAATCGTTGCCAAAGCCTGGAGATGACACTCTGGGCGATTCCCAGTTCCTCGGATACTTCCAGCTGGGTACGTCCACATTCCAGTCGTCCGATGATTCTGCCACGTAAAAAATCATCCAAATGCTTCCTTCGTGCCATAACTATGCAGTTATTGCACTGAAGGGCTTTTAAAGCGCTTGTGAACAATTTTACTTCTTTGCCACCATTCCTAATATACCCCTCTCTTACACTCTTGTCATTGTGGCGTACTACCAGCGTCATCTAGTGGTTTCCTGTAATTTGCATATTCTTATTCAGAATGTGTGTGATAATTCTACAAGAGAAAATTTTAATTTTACAGTTTGATTTCCGTGTGACTCTGAATTATTCTTAATTTATGGACTTAGAGAGTACTTTAAGTTGAAAATGGATTTTACGGATGATGTACAGTCAGCAAAAAAAAAAAAAGATATCACCCTGAATAATTTTCGTTCTAATGATCGGATTTTCACGAACTAAGTGTCAAACTTAATGGTTCCTGGGGGTGACCTCAGATATGCTAATTAGTTAGTGCTAACTATTAATTAAGTTACAAAATCAGATACAAAAACGTATATTCTCTGAATAAACATATATATTTTTTTTACATATTTGGATTCCTTATCTTCAAAATATAGGGGGTAGCCGCAATCTGGGAAATATGGTTCCCATAGTTTGGTCAGGAGAGCGATTCAAAGTTTGGACCCCTTAATGTTAATTTCACTTTTTGCGTTTTCAGTCATATTTTAAAAACTAATGAAGCAATTCAAAAAAATATTGCACCAACTCATAAAACGCATTTACCCAAAGATGATTTCATGAAAAAAATAATTTTTAATAATTATTAATTATTTTTTATTATTTAATTAAAGAGAGGATGAAAAAATTTTGAATTATAAGGTATGGATTTCTTTATACCATATTAGTCTACATGCTTTTCAATTGAAAAATCTAAAGTTTCAACTGTTTTTATTTAATAGAAGATGAGAAAAATTAGAATAAATTATTTAAAAAAAAATAATTTGGCGACAATGAAAAAATGATTAAATGGGGCGATTAATATTAAAATGTGATAAACTTACGAAGAACTTGATTAGCGCGCGTGGCGTAAAATTTCATTCATATTTTTTTCGCTAATAATCGTTTGCTAATCTTTTTATTTTTATTTTTTTAAAACTATAAAATACAATGTTTCTTTTTTAGTCCTCTAAAAATCTTTTTGAAATTAAGTAAAGAAATTGGAATAAAACATTTTATTGAATAAAAAACATTTTATTCAACGAATGTCGAGTTTGATAAAAGCATACTTTTGATAGAATATCATTATACACCAGATTGTGCTTGTTTACTGTGATTATTTTTTAGTTTTTTTTTCTCTCAATAACTGATACAATAATAGATATACGTATGAATAGATTTGGAATAAATTATTTATTAGTTTCTTGTATATATTTTTTTATAAATATTTATAAAAATACGTAGTAAACATATTTAAGCATATCTCACATCATCGCAAATTTCTTAACATCTTATATATCGTGTCAATCTTAAAAGTAATTTTTTAATCACCTGTCCGGAAGTGTTTCGCAAAACTATTTTACCAATAATTTAATTAAATTTTAGCATTTTTAAAAATTTTATTCTTTACCCTACTACATTTATTATTTCTTCATTAATATACTAATCAATTTTTTTAGTACTTTAATTTAGATTTTCTTTAAAGTAAAGTTCCTTTTTACATTATAGTCAAGTTTTTTTTAAAAGAATTATTGTCTGCTAGCTAAGAATAAAGCCTTGTTAAGAAATAAAAACACTCCGCTGTTTAAAATTATTTAATGCAAACAGCTAAGAACCTGTGCCTATAACTTAAGTAAAACTTATTTTAATATCGAGTGAAACAATTTAATATGTTGTGTAACTAAATAGATAATCCCAAGAAAATGAATCGTAAATATAAAAACTTCATTGATTTAAAAATTAATAGATGATGATAAAAATAGACATGTTTTGAGCATAATAATAAAAGTCACAAGTTATTCAAGCTTGACAAGTTTTGAGAATGGGTGATTATATTTGAACGCTCGAAACATGTCGACTTTTACTTCCCTCTTCATGTTTTTTGAAGCCAGTTGAGTTTTTATCATCAATTATACTGTTTTACATTTGGATCTTGATCATTATTTTGATAAGGATTTTACACTCGTTAAAGTAAAAATATGTATTTTCATATTTTAACAGGATTTATGTGGTCTTTAAAAACATAAGAGCATCAATATTGTAAAAGTTATATTTAACTTTAAAATTAAAATTTTGAGACCAGATATTTTGAGTTAATGAAATTAAATATTTTATCTTTTAAGTTTTCGTGCCCCCTTTTCAGTATCTTAAGGACCTTACAAGCTCTGTTTAAAAAGAGAGTATCATATCAGATGTATATAAGAAAACAAAAATAATCATAGTATCAGTATTTGGTGGTAAATGTTGCTTATCGTAATTGAAGAATATGCTGTGCGATATTTTATGGTGAATTTGCGAACGTAAGTTTCTAAATGTATCGAAGCATAAGGATGCTATTTGCTAATCATCTTTATCCAAAGAAAACCTTGTAATCTAAATATCTAGCAGAATGAAGCGATTTTTGAAACAATGAATCATACAATATGCAACATATTATTTCAATATCTTATTCTTAAACATAACATATTTCAATGCTTTTAAAATACCACTAAACATTCAGCAATTCCTTGAGTTATAGAAAAAAGAAATATCGTGAATTATAGAAAAACTTGTGAATGTGCATTAGAATTACTATACAATATACATTTTATTTCTCAAGCACTTTTTTTTCTTCAAACTTTCTTGCCTAGAAGACTCGATTAAAGCTGTAAAAATTATTATCCCTAAAATTTCGTATATAGCCATAATAAGTTATGTTAATTTGATTTTAGTATGAAATCCTCGAATAAATATAGCAAAAACAACATAATCTAAATAATATCAGATAAAAAGTTCATGTATTTAAAATTCTAAAAACTTAAAAAATCAAAAAAATTTATAATCGATTCAAATTTTCTTTTCAAGGTAGATTAAAATAAAAAAACTTTGCTTTTTGGACTGAAATCAGCTTAAAAATTGTCTATTACCTAGAAACTTCGAGATATTTTCCATTAACTATTGATTAAACCTCTCTGAGTAATCACAAAACATTATTTAAATTTTTTTTCCCCGTCAGAGCTTGGTTGCTTAGCAACCTAGTAAAATTAAGCATTCTTCTTTTGAATTAGTCAATGGGTTATCTTAAAATATTCATTTCCGCTGGCGACTTTTTTTGGCGCTTTTCTGGACTATCGCCAAATATATAAACCTTTGTTGCGACCCTATTTACAACCCATTTTTTTCAAAATTTTGTCTACCCCCCCTAATTCACGTATCTAGATTCCAAATATGTAAAAAAAATATATGTTTTTTCAGAGAAAGTACGTTTTTGTGTCTGCTTATGTAACTTAATTAATAGTTAGCACTAACTAATTAGAATATTTGAGGTCACCCCCAGGAACCATTAAAATTGACACTTAGTTCGTGAAAATCCTATCATTAGAACGAAACTTATTCAGGGTGATATCTTTTTTTTTTTTTTTTTGCTGACTGTACCCAAAGAGCCTGTACTTTATACCATAATTTGAGCCAAATATTTTTACTGCATACATATTAATGAAACTTCAAATTTCTGTGGAACGTGGAAAGGCGAATATTTAAAATCATGTAGAATTATAATTAAGATTAATTTAAATTTAAGATTCAGCAGAAATATTTTACTCCGTCGGCAAAATTACTGCAAATCATTCATTTAAATATATACACAAACGTTTCAGACAGTTCGTGGGGAAAATAACGAATTAATTTCGTTCTAATTCTATTTATGTATACTCCTGGAAAAAATCTGTTCTACAGCAAACCATAAATTCGGTATTTTCTATCCCAACATATAATCGTTATAATCTCGTTGGTTTTTGCCGATGATGGTGGTGTTTTGATTTCGCTCTGATAAATGTTAAATTTATTGGTGATTTCGATATTTTATCTTCCTATTTTGTGTCAAAATCTTACCTTTGCACCATACTCTGGATTTTAGAGTGTCTACAGTCGGTGAGTTGAATTACAAATTCGTAGTATCTTATTTGATATTGTGTGTATTGTGTGATTCAAGATGGCGCCCGAAATGGCGACGATAAATAAATTACTGACCTTAAATAATTGATTGATTGATGGTTAATACATGATATCTGTAGCAATTGATTAGAGATGTAACTGGATCAGTACCTGTTGATCAATTACTTGCAACCGCGTCAAATCTCAACTGAGGGGTCAATTTAAACTTTGCGTTGCTTATTTGAAACTTTTCCCAAAATTGGAGTTTTTGCAAAGTTTTAATGAATTTTGACTGTTTTTAGCTTCTGATCAAATTTTTGCAACCTTTTTATTTTCTTTCAAAATTTTAAACTTGGGGGTCATTTCATAATTGAGAGTTGAGAGCGAAACTGGATCAGGATAAGGCTGATACCTTTGATGAAACCGGATGTTTCAAATGTTGCCTTTCTGAACTACCTGGCTTCCTGCTCGCATCGAACTTTATCTCCTGCTGCAACTTAGGGATCATTTCAACTAATGAGTGGTTGATTGTGAGAGGGAAGGTTTCACTGTTGTGAAAGGTGGTAAACGTCGTATCGGAGACAAGTTGCTGCAGTTATTGGTTGGCTCCCTCAATGTCTTCGATCGATGTGGGTGACTATCAATTTTAGCCACTGCCATGAATACTGAACAGTTGAGAGGATCTCAATCTTTGAACCAGAGTGAACGGGAGGAACAGGATGACTCGCCTCAGGGAGACTCCTTGTTTGTTCCATTAATTACGCCTGCAATGACACTCCAGAACAGAATCCACTCAATCTTGTTGAGAGACAATTGTAGGATGACCAAAAGCGATAAGGAGGTTATTATGAACTACTTGGCGGAACTGATGATTCTGGTTTCAAAACAGGACGCTCAAATTGCAGTTCTACAGTCCAAGATGGATGAATACTCCGCATTAAATCGTACTTACCTAGATCCGTTAATAGAAGACACAAACAAGCAGAGAGAGTTAAACAGGAAAACTTATGCAGAAATCGTCAAGAACAATAGGAATGACAGAACCATAAATACCAAAAAGAATAAGGAACATATAGCAATTATAAGACCAATGGCAAATGATGTGGGATCGGACAAAACAAAAACAGATATAACAAATCGAATTGATCCTGCCAAGTTGAAAATTGCAGTGAAAAGGGTTGGGAAAGTTAGAAATGGAGGAATTATAATAGAAACGGAGACAGAAAAAGAACTTGAAATATTTAGAAACGAAATGGAAAAAACTGGATTAAACAACGAATATACTTTCAATCCACCTAAATTAAAAAACCCCTCTATTATCATCTTTGGAGTTGAGGGGCAGGTGAGCAAGGAAACAATCGGGGAGTCACTGGTGTCCCAGCATGAGGGTATTGATGAGGAGGAGGTAAACGTGAGAGGCTCCTTGGGAGGAAAGAAAGGTACCCGGCACTGGATCGTGGAACTTTCACCTGATGCTTTTCATTACATCAAATACCAGGATAAAATTAACATTAGCTGGAGAAGACACAACTACGACGAATATTTTGCGGTACGCCAATGCTACCGTTGTGCTGGCATCGGCCATCTCGCAAGAGAATGTCAAAGAGATGCAATCTGCAGACATTGTTCCTCAAATGAACACAAGATCCATGAATGCGAGGAGAGATCATATTGTGCGAATTGCCAACTAGCGAATGAAAAATATGGATTAAATCTCGAAACCAGCCATGGCCCTTTTGACAAGCAGTGCAACCAGTATCAGAGAGCACAGGCTGTCCAAGTAAGAAACACCGACTATGGCAAGTGGTATAATTAATCATCTTCCAATAGGGCACCTGAACCTTCATCATTCGCGCCTGGCTAACATACAACTTAATCTTGATATAAAACGACTAAATCTGCAGATAATTGGTCTTAATGAACCCTACTTTCAACAAGATGGTAAAATTCCATTCTTCTCAAACGATCTTAAAATTTATTCATTTAGAGAGAAACCTAGAGCGGCGGTTTTGGTGGGAACAGGGATTAGCGATGATTCCCTTGTTATCTGTTATAGAGATTTGTGCGCTGTTACCTTCCAAATTGACTCACAAATGTTTATCTTTGTGTCTGTCTACCTACCACCTAGTGACTCAATGGATCCAACACTTAATATCCTGGACTCTCTTTTGGTAAAATACTCTCAATACAATGTAATACTGTGTGCTGATATTAACGCTAAATCTACGGTCTGGGGCCCGAGATCTGATAATAGGGGAGATGACCTGTTGATGTTTTTGATTAGCCATGATGTTCATGTGATCAATGATCCTGAGGCTCCTCCGACTTATTCATCCACACTGGGACACAGCTGGATAGATATCATTGCTACTAACTCTGACTTGCTTGACAACTATACAGTTCATGACCACATTAGTTTGTCTGACCACGAAATAATTACAGCTGAAATAATCACCCAACATAACAAAATTCAACTTGAAAATAGATCACACAATTACAAGAATCTCAGGTGGATTGATCTCAGGGCAAAGCTTTATAAGATTCCAGCAAAATGGAAAGCTGAAAATATTGAGAATATTGATCAACTGGAAGATTTTATCGAGGGTATAACTAATGACATTAATAAGGCTTGCAACGAATCTAGGAGAAGATTCGGTTCTATAAAAAAAGACCAACTTGTCCCTGGTGGAGCCCCAGACTGAGTGAGATTAGAAATAAAACCAGAGCACATAGAAGATTGTACCAGAGAGCCCGGGAACAGGAAGACAGAGTGACACAGAAGATCAGGTATAAGCAGACTCTGGCCAACTATAAATGTGAAATCAAAAAAGCAAAAAGAGACCACTTTAAGCAATTTATCAACAGTATTAACCTCGAACAGGCATTTGGATCGCCATACAAGATTGCTGACGGTCAAGACCTTAGAAGGCAGAATCTCTATAACACAATCAGATCTGATGGGACCACCACAATGGAGCTTAAAGAATCGATTGATAATATCCTTGCTTATCATTTTCAAGAGGTAGATGAAGACATGATCACATGCCTTGGACAGGAGGCTGAGGATGATCCTTTTAACATTTATGAACTTGAGTGTGTAATTAGAGACATAAAAAGTGGCAAGGCTCCCGGGAGAAGTCATCAGAGACCTATTTTACACAAATAAGATCTGGTTCACTAGTATCATGAATAAATGTCTCTCCTTGGGTCACTTCCCAAAATGCTGGAAAATTGCCAGGGTTGCCCTAATTGGTAAACCAAACAAAGATCTTGTCAATCCAGATTCCTACAGGCCCATTTCCCTACTGCCAGTCTGGGGAAAAATTCTAGATAAACTTTTATGCAAAAGACTCACATATTACTTGGAAAGTAAAAATAGCTTGAATGATAATCAATATGGCTTTAGATCTGGTAGGGGGACGGATGACGCATTGAAGGCTGTAGTGGATTTTATTAGTGAGGCTAAACAATCAAGCAAACATACAATTGGGGTGGCCCTGGACATCAAGGGTGCTTTTAACAACGCGAGATGGGGTATACTCAGGGAGAGACTTAACAACCTGGATCTTCCAATCAACATACTCAAGATTCTTTTCAGTTTTTTAAAAGACAGATGTGTTTTATATGAAAACAGTGCTGGTCACACTTTAACTCGAAGACCTTTTAACGTTGGTGTTCCGCAGGGTTCTTCCCTCGGGCCTATTTTATGGCTGATCCTTATTGATCAAACTTTTAATATCTTTAACGAGGAATATTTTAACCGCTTTAATAATTTTAATTCTACTGATTTTAAACTTATCATTTTCGCTGATGACATGTTTTTACTTTTGAGACGTACCATCTTGTATCATTTTGACTCTCTGGCTACACAAATTCTCGGCACGATCTTGACCTGGGCTGAAACCCAGCATCTCAACTTTAGCAAGGAAAAAACCAAATTAATCACTTTTCCGAAATCTAACAAAAAAATTGCTAGGCTTCCTTGTGTCAAGATGGATCTTCCGGATAACGCTAATATAAAGAATGTGAAAACACTAAAGTATCTAGGTGTTATCTTGGATCCACAACTCACCTGGATTCCCCATCTTGACGAAGTTAAGGATCGTGTACAAATGTTTAATCACAAATTAAAGAGGATTGCCAGAGTCACCTGGGGTCTCAACCATCATGTTCTAAAAAAGATCTACCTCCAGGCAACCGAGAGAATCATCACCTATGCGGCCTGTGTCTGGTTTAGAAACACAGTCAAAATAAGAGAAAAACTAAAATCAATTCAAAGAATTCCGCTTATCACCATTACCAAATCTTATAGGACTGTCAGTACTGATGCACTCCAGATACTGGCCGGGGTAAAACCAATCTACTATAAAATCATTGACGAGATCTACATTAAAAGAAATATCTGGAAATGGAGGATAGAAGACATCAATTGGCTTGAAAATCATATGTACTCTCCTGATCACCTTTTACTACCTCCCAAACTGGTTCATCCCTCGAACTCTCTCGCGTTGCCCTGGGGGAAATTTCTTCCAACTAACCATGGCATTGAAATCTTCACAGACGGGTCGAGAATTCAAACTGAGAACAATGGTAGACTTATAAATAAAACTGCATATGGTGTTGTAATGAAGATAAATGGCAAAACCATCAATACTATCTCGGCGCGTTTAAATAACAACTGCAGTATTTATCTGGCTGAGCTCCTTGCGATACAGTCAGCTCTCCAATGGCTTAAAAATCAGGGTTCTCCAATAGCAAACATTTACACAGATTCCCTTTCTTCACTCATGAGCCTGGAGGACCCACGTAAACACCTCAAACTTATAGAAGACACCAAAGCCATGTGGAGTAGTAACTATAATATAAATTGGATTAAAGCACACTCAGGCATTGAAGGGAATGAAGAGGCTGACTGGGTTGCTAAGGAAGCCACTAAGCTTGGCCAGATTGATTTTGAGATCCCGGGTGAAAAATGTGAAATTAAATCTTACATTAAGAACATCACTTTTAACCGCTGGAGAGATGACTGGAGGTCCAGTGACAAGGGAAGACAAACCTATAAATTTTTTAAAGACCCTAGCATAAAGCGCCTGCAGGCCAATTTTTACTTAAACCAGCTCCTTACTGGCCACGGAGTGTTCGGGACCTATCAACAAAAATATTTCAGAAAATCAGCTTCATGCAATTACTGTGGAGTGAGACAGGACATTAAACATTTAATTAAGCACTGTCCAAGATTCCGGGCACTTCGTGGAACCCACATGAATAACTGCGAAGAGGAACATCAATTCTTTGCTATATTGACCTGCAGGAAAATTGTGACTCAAATAATTAAACAAACTCTCGAGGACATTTTAGCCCCAGATCAACTGACCCCAGTCATGAATCAACAATAGTGCATGTCATCGTTTATTTTTACTAATCAACTTTTAGCCTTTCATTTTGAAATTTTATCTACTTTTGATTTTAGATTTCATCGACTTATAATCAGACTTTTACTTTAGACACTTACACTTAGGACTTTTAGATTTCATTGATTTTAGTTTTGAGATTTTTTATCTCTTGTTCCCTACTATTGTAATCATTTAATTCTCGACATTCACACAGGCACCATTGGATTTCATTGTCTTTAAAACATGTTTTTAAATTGTCAAGTGTTATGGTTTATACATTTTTAACTGATCACCACCACTGTCATTTGGCAAAATTTTATCGTAATTTTAGTTTTTAGAGAAATGTTTATTGTGATAATTTTACTTTTATCTCCGTATACCCCCCTGGGGTGGGTCGGAGTTCAACCTATTATGTATACTCCTGGAAAAAATCTATTCTACAGCAAATCATAAATTCGGTATTTTCAATCCCAACATATAATCGTTATAACTGTGCTAAGGCTATGACGTGCTCCAAGTTAAGCCTAAACCACATATTGATTAATTTTCAATATAATATGGTTCAAGAAAGTATTTTATTGAGGATGTTACGCATTTGAATGATATTATGATACAACCTGCACCAATAATTTTAACAGTTTATATTGAAGATTTGTGACAAACTGAACCTGCTTAGTCGTCGAAGGCAGAATGTCGCAATGTGAATTTTAATAATTTCACTAGATATCCACCTAACCGCCTTTTAAAATTAAGTACTAGATGAAATAAAGGCACTATTAAAAAAAATTTCAAACAACACGATTTATTAAAATTAGAACTAGTATAAAAAATATAACTAGTAATAATTAGTAATAAATTTATTAAAATATTTAAGATAGTTCCAATAAACAATTCGGAGATGACGGTCGATTTTAATCTGTATCAACATTAACAAATATTTGAATTAAAATTATACAAACATTACAAAGTCGTAATCTCCATATTTTTAATTCACTCAAGCCATTTATTTGTTCCTTTACACAAAAAAGTGCTTTTGTGGTTGTTATGATGTTGTCTGATGTAGAAAACACACCTGAGGTATAAAATGAGGTTATATTTTGCACCAAAAATAACCTCATTAATAAACCTCAATTTCAACCTCATTAATAAACTTCCATTTCAACCTCATTAACACCTCAGAAAATAAACCTCATATATAACTCAGAAATAATTTTAGTTTAGATCGGGTGGAATTATTCACACTTACAAAATATGTATTTGCTTGAAGTGCAGAAAAAATAATCCGTACACCTCGAAAACAAACTCCTAAGATGGGTTGCTCTAAAGTAGATTTCCATCAACATACAAAAGACCTACAGTGTGAATAAAAACACTTCATACACCTTCATTATACACCTTGGAAGTTTGAACTTTTAAGGTTGTTTCTGAAATCATTTTTGAATAAACTTAAAATCAACCTTGACACCCTAAAACAGCCTCAAAATATACCTTAAATCTCAGTAAGGGATATTTAATTAAAAAAGGAAGAAAAAAAAAACAACTTTTTTTCGAAACAAATATTTTTTAAGAGAAATTTTATCACTTAAGCCATTTGATTGAAAGTTATACCGAAGCTTAATTTGTTACAACATTTTGTATCGCTTTTTTAAGAGTAAATAATTTTTGACATTATAAATAGTTAAAAGAAAAACAATTAAAGCATAAATGAACAATTTTGTTTCAAAAGAAGATAGAGCTTGTTAATTTACAGATGGTAGTGAAGGTGTTTAGCTTTCATCCACATTTTAAGACAAAATCATTATGTGCATGAAACCAGCTAGATCCTTTTCATTTTGCTCAACGAATAAAGCAGTTTTGTTGCAAAGCCAGATAGGTGATGAAATTCATATTGTACTAATATAATAGTATTATTTTTTCTTATAACTACCATATTATGATGATAAAAGAGAAATAAATAAAAAAATTCCTAACTGTTACTACAGAAATCTTAAAAGTGGAGGTTCTAAAAAAATAAGTACTAACTTCCTTCTTCATACAAAAAAATATGATATTAGTATTCCGTGTTTACGTAAAGCTACAGGAGAGCAAATTTCTTATTTATTTAGTACTAAATTAAGGCATTCGAAAGATTTTTTAAGTTCTATTGAACTTAGTTAAGTAACATTATATTTGAAAATTGTAAGTTTTTTTTTTTTTTTTTAACCTCGAACTTTGAATACTGACAATCGTTACTCGAATACATTTGAATGAATAAAATGAAACAATATTTATTCAAAATAATAATAATTTAACTGAGTAAGTACGAAAATTTTTGACAAGGAAAAGTAAAATCCCCTTTTTTGTAGGAAACTTCAAATTTAATTGTGCAGAAAGAGGATTTTACAATTAAATTAAAATATATTTAATTAGAATAAATTATGCTGTTAATTAGAATAGCATTAATTACAATATTCTTTATAGAAAAACTTATACAATTTTGTTTGCATAATTTAACTGAACCAGATATTATTTAAATAGTTAAAAGCAACAATTCCGAAGATAAAAGCATCGATCAAACTATGAATAACCATCAGATGATGCCTCAAGATCCTACCCTACCACATCAGTCTACTTCCCAGCAACCTCTGCAAGCGAATGAAGTTTCCGATCAAGTAAAATCAGGTAAAAGTTAGAGTAATTAAAAAAATATTCTTTAAGAATTAAGAATGGGTAATGTGAGGAATGTTTACATTAACTTTATTTTAACAATCTGTATGTAACAAATACACTGTGGAAAATTCTTGATCAAACTATGTTAAAAAGAATAGGTAATCATTACATTTTAACGTAGAATCCATTTTCATCGGAACATGTTACGAAACAAAAAATCTAATTTGCCGTAATTCTTACAGTAATAATTACCATAAAATCATTGAATCACTTTTATTAACTATATATTACCGTAAAAGTTACAGTATAATATTTTAGATTGTAGGCAACGTAGAATCCATATTCATCGGAACATGATACGAAACAAAAAATCTAATTTGCCGTAATTCTTACAGAAATAATTACCATAAAATCATTGAATCACTTTTATTAAATATATATTACCGTAAATGCTACAGTATAATATTTTAGGTTGAAAATGGATTTTACGGATGATGTACCCAAAGAGCCTGTACTTTATACCATAATTTGAGCCGAATTTTTTTACTGCATACATATTTATGAAACTTCAAATTTCTGTGGAACGTGGAAAGGCAAATATTTAAAATCATATAAAATTAAATTAAGATTATTTTAAATTTAAGATTCAGCAGAAATATTTTACTATGTCAGAAAAATTACTGCAAATCAATCATTTAAATATATACACAAACGTTTCAGACAGTTCGTGGAGAAAATAACGAATTAATTTCGTTCTAATTCTATTTATGTTCACCCCTGGAAAATATCTGTTCTATAGCAAACCATAAATTCTGTATTTTCAATCCCAAAATATAATCGTTTAATCGTTATAATCGTGCTAAGGCTATAAAGTGGGGATACAAGTTAAGCCTAAACCTATTATTGATTAATTTACAACATAATGTGGTTCAACTTAGTATTGTATGGAGGATGTTACGCATTTGAATGATATTATGATACAACCTGCACCAATATTTTTAACAATTTATATTGTTTAGAAGTTTTGTGACACACTGAACCTGCTTAGTCGTCTAAGGCCGAATGTCGCAATGTTAATTTTAATAATTTCACTAGATTTGCACCAATTGTCTTTCAAATTCAGTACTAGCTGAAATAAAGGCTCTAATGAAAAAAAATTCAAACAACACGATTTATTGAATATACAGTACTAGCATAAAAAGGGTTCTAAGACAAATTCCTCAAATTACGGAAAGTTAAATTTATTAAAATATTTAAGAGAGTTTCTATAAAAAATTCGGAGATGACGGTCGATTTTATTCTGTATTAGTATTAAAAAATATTTTTGAATTAAAATTTATACCATTATTAAAAAGTCGTAATCTCCAAATTTTTAATTTACACAAGCCAATATAATCCGTACACCTCGAATACAAACTCCTAAGATGGGTTGCTCTAAAGTTAATTTCCATCAACATAAAAACAACCTAATCTGTGAGAACAAGGAATTCATACACCTTCATTATACAACTTGGAAGATTGATCTTTTATGGTTGTTTCTGAAATCAACTTTGAATAAACCTCAAATTAACCTTGACATCTTAAAACAGCCTCAAATATACCATAAATCTCTGTAAGGGTTATTTAATTATAAAAAAAAGAAAAAAAATACAATATTTTTTCGAAAGAAATATTTTTTATGAGAAATTTTATCATTTAAGCCATTTGATAGAAAGTTATACCGAAGCTTAA
This sequence comes from Parasteatoda lunata, assembly GCA_949128135.1. Taxonomy (NCBI): domain Eukaryota; kingdom Metazoa; phylum Arthropoda; class Arachnida; order Araneae; family Theridiidae; genus Parasteatoda; species Parasteatoda lunata. The sequence goes on along the minus strand of OX421978.1, from coordinate 44,518,265 downwards.
ATTGCTACAACATGTTGTATCGCTTTTTTAAGAGTAAATTATTTTTGACATTATAAATAGTTAAAAGAAAAACAATTAAAGCATAAATGAACAATTTTTTTTTCAAACGAAGATAGAGCTTCTTAATTTACAGATGGTAGTGAAGACGTTTAGCTTTCATCCGCATTTTAAGACAAAATCATTAGGTGCATGAAACCAGCTAGATCGATTTCATTTTGCTCAACGAATAATGCGGTTTTGTTGCAAAGCCAGATAGGTGATGAAATCCATATTGTACTAATATAATAGTATTATTTTTTCTTATAACTACCATATTATGATGATAAAAGAGGAATAAATAAAAAAATTCCTAACTGTTGCTACAAAAATCTTAAAAGTGGAGGTTCTAAAAAAATAAGTACTAAAATCCTTCTTCATACAATAAAATATGATTTTAGTATTCCGTGTTTACTTAAGGAAAGCTACAGGTGAGCAATTTTCTTATTTATTTAGTACTTAATTAATGCTTTCGAAAGGTTTTTTAGGTTATATTGAACTTAGTTAAGTAACATTATATTTGAAAATTTTAATTTTATTTTTTTTTTTAAATCTCGAACTTTGAATACTGACAATTGTTACTTGAATACATTTGAATGAATAAAATGAATTAATATTTATTCAAAATAATAATTTGTTAACTGAATAAGTACGAAAATATTTGACAAGGAAAAGTAAAATCCCCTTTTTTTGTTGGAACCTTCAAATTTAATTGCTCAGAAAGAGGATTTTACAATGAAATTAAAATATATTTATTTAGTATTATTTATACTGTTAATTATATTAGCTTTAATTATAATGTTCTTTATAGAAACACTTATACAATTTTGTTTGTATTATTTAAATAAACCAGATATTATTTAAATAGATAAAAGCAACAATTCTGAAGATAAAAGCATGGATCAAACTATAAATAACCATGAGATGATGCCTCAGGATACTATCTTACCACATCCTTCTACTTCCCAGCAACCTCTGCAAACGAATGAAGTTTCCGATCAAGTAAAATCAGGTAAAAGTTAGAGTAATGAAAAAATATTCTTTAAGAATTAAGAATTGGTAATGTGAGGAATGTTTACATTAAATTTTTTTTTAACAATCTGTATGTAACAAATACACTGTGGAAAATTCTTGATCAAATTATGATAAAAAGAATAGGTAATCATTACATTTTAACGTAGAATCCATTTTCATCGGAACATGTTACGAAACAAAAAAACTAATTTGCCGTAATTCTTACGGTAATAATTACCATAAAATCATTGAATCACTTTTATTAAATATATATTACCCTAAAAGTTACAGTATAATATTTTAGGTTGAAAATGGATTTTACGGATAATGTACCCAAAGAGCCTGTACTTTATACCATAATTTGAGCTGAATTTTTTTACTGCATATATATATTTATGAAACTTCAAATTTCTGTGGAACGTGGAAAGGCGAATATTTAAAATCATGTAAAAGTATAATTAAGATTATTTTAAATTTAAGATTCAGCAGAAATATTTTACTCCGGGGCCAAAATTACTGCAAATCAATCATTTAAATATATACACAAACGTTTCAGATAGTTCGTGGGGAAAATAACGAATTAATTTCGTTCTAATTCTATTTATGTTCACTCCTGGAAAAATCTGTTCTACAGCAAACCATAAATTCGGAATTTTCTATCCCAACATATAATCATTATAATCCTGCTAAGGCTATAAAGTGCTTCAAGTTAAGCCTAACCCTATTATTGATTAATTTACAACATAATGTGGTTCAGCTTAGTATTGTATGGAGGATATTACGCATTTGAATGATATTATGACATAACCTGCACCAATATTTTTAACAATTTATATTGTTTAGAAGTTTTGTGACAAACTGAACCTGCTTAGTCGTCGAAGGCAGAATGTCGCAATGTGAATTTTAATATTTTCACTAGATTTGCACCTAATCGTCCTTTAAATTTAGTACTATCTGAAATAAAAGCACTAATAAAATAAATTTCGAACAACACGATTTATTGAATTTAGTACTAGTATAAAAAAGGTTCTAATACAAATTCCTCATACTACGGCAGGTTAAATTTATTAAAATATTTAAGATTGTTTCAATAAACAATTCGGAGATGACGGAAGATTTTAATCTGTATCAACATTAAAAAATATTTGAATTAAAATTATACCAACATTGCAAAGTCGTAATCTCCATATTTTTAATTCACTCAAGCCATTTATTTGTTCCTTTACACAAAAAAGTACTTTTGTGGTTGTTATGATGTTGTCTAATGTAGAAAATACAACTGAGGTATAAAATGAGGTTATATTTTGCACCAAAAATAACCTAATTAATAAACCTCAATTTCAACATCATGAACACCTATGAAAATCAGCCTCATATATAACTCAGAAATAATTTTAGTTTAGATCGGGAGGAATTATTCACACTTTAAAAATATGAATTTGCTTGAAATGCAGAAAAAATAATCCGTACACCTCGAATACAAACTCCTAAGATGGGTTGCTCTAAAGTAGATTTCCATCAACATAAAAACAACCTAAAGTGTGAGTAAAAAGAATTCATACACCTTGGAAGATTGATCTTTTATGGTTGTTTCTGAAATCAACTTTGAATAAACCTCAAATCAACCTTGACACCTTAAAACAGCCTCAAATATACCTTAAATCTCTGTACAGTTTATTTAATTAAAAAAAAAAAAAAAAGAAAAACAATAAAAAAAATTTCCCAAACAAATATTTTTTAAGAGAAATTTTATCATTTAAGCCATTTGATTGAAAGTTATACCGAAGCTTAAATTGCTACAACATGTTGTATCGCTTTTTTAAGAGTAAATTATTTTTGACATTATAAATAGTTAAAAGAAAAACAATTAAAGCAAAAATGAAAAATTTTGTTTCAAAAGAAGAAAGCGCTTCTTAATTTACAGATGGTAGTGGATGCGTTTAGCTTTCATCCGCATTTTAAGACAAAATCATTATGTGCATGAAACCAGCTAGATCGATTTCATTTTGCTCAACGAATAAAGCGGTTTTGATGCAAAGCCAGATAGGTGATGAAAACCCATATTGTACTAATATAATAGTATTATTTTTTTCCTATAACTACCATATTATGATGATAAAAGAGAAATAAATAAAAAATTCCTAACTGTTGCTACAAAAATCTTAAAAGTGGAGGTTCTAAGAAAATAAGACTAAAATCCTTCTTCATACAAAAAAATATGATTTTAGTATTCCATATTTACATAAAGAAACATATAGGAGAGCAATTTTCTTATTTATTTAGTACTTAATTAATGCTTTCGAAAGGTTTTTTAGGTTATATTGAACTTAGTTAAGTAACATTATATTTGAAAATTTTAATTTTTTTTTAAAACTCAAACTTTGAATACTGACAATTGTTACTTGAATACATTTGAATGAATAAAATGAAACAATAATGATTCAAAATATTAATTAGTTAACTGAATAAGTACGAACATTTTTAACAAGCAAAAGTGAAATCCCCTTTTTTTGTAAGAACCTTCAAATTTAATTGTTCAGAAAGAGGATTTTACTATGAAATAAAATATATTTATTTAGTATTAATTATGCTGTTAATTAGAATAGCATTAATTACAATATTCTTTATAGAAAAACTTATACAATTATGTTTGCATTATTTAAATAAACCAGATATTATTTAAATAGATAAAAGCAACAATTCTGAAGATAAAAGCATGGATCAAACTATAAATAACCATGAGATGATGCCTCAGGATACTATCCTACCACATCATTCTACTTCCCAGCAACCTCTGCAAACGAATGAAGTTTCCGATCAAGTAAAATCAGGTAAAAGTTAGAGTAATGAAAAAATATTCTTTAAGAATTAAGAATATGTAATGTGAGGAATGTTTACATTATCTTTATTTTAACAATCTGTATGTAACAAATACACTGTGGAAAATTCTTGATCAAATTATGATAAAAAGATTAGGTAATCATTAAATTTTAACGTAGAAACCATTTTCATCGAAACCTGTTTCGAAACTAAAAATCTAATTTGCCGTAATTCTTACAGTAATAATTACCATAAAATCATTGAATCCCTTTTATTAAATATATTTTACCGTAAAAGTTACAGTATAAAATTTTAGGTAAAAAATGGATTTTACGGATAATGTACCCAAAGAGCCTGTACTTTATACCATAGTTTGAGCCGAATTTTTTTACTGCATACATATTTATGAAACTTCAATTTTCTGTGGAACGTGGAAAGGCGAATATTTAAAATCATGTAAAATCATAAATAAGATTATTTTAAATTTAAGATTCAGCAGAAATATTTTACTTTGTTGGCAAAATTACTGCAAATTAATCATTTAAGGGGATCCGGAAAGTGAAAAATGTCAAACTTTTCGAAAATATTTTTTTATTTCATTGTATAATTTGAATTTTTTTCTTTCCAACGATACCTAGTTTATATTTCTCCGATTAGTAGAAGTATTTTAATTTATTTTTTGAAACATTCAGGTGTGTCTAAAAACTCGAGCAGACGAAATGGTTTCGGTTTCAATGAAGACGATATTTGACATCGCTTCGATTTAATTTCGCTTCAAATTGTATAATAAGAATGCAGCTAATAATTTTTGCTTATTTTAGCTTTTAGCTTTATTAGATTATCTTTTATTTAAGTTAAAGATTATTATACTTTAACTTTCACGCCATAAACTCTGTTTATCTTAGAAATATTGGGAAGCAAACACGCTGATTTGATATTTTTAGAATCATTCGTTCATTTTAATTACTTTTTGTTATTATTGTATTATTTTTGTTTTGTTTTATCTTTATTATCATCCCCTCTGCAGAGGATCAAAATTGTAATGGCATGTCTTCGGATCATCCTCAGGGATGTTTCCCAGACCGTCGCCAATAGCCCATTGTGCAGCTCTAGTGCGACGTAAATTAACTACATCTACATCTTATCTTTATTACGTTTAAAAACACTTTGTTTTTGTTAAATAAGTTATCTTTTTATTTGTTTTTGTTGATATTTGGATGGAAGACTGTGTGTTGACTCAGTTTTTTGCCATTGGTAAAACTGGATGTGTTTTTAAAAAGCATAAGGCTTTTAATTTTGCGTGAAGAAAATCAAAAGTACAATGTAACCATGTTGATAAAATCTCATTAGACAATTCTACTTTTAGCCGTAAGTTAAGTAGCTGTGATTTGTTCGAAAGTCTGAAGGATGAACAAACATCAAAAAATCTAATAATAGAACTTGATTTATTTTCTGCAGCATTTGAAAATGTAAATTTGAATGTCATTAATTGCTACATTTTCTTTTATTAATGTTTTTTATTATTGTTTGATTTTTAAATAACAATGTTAATATATCTATCTTTTTAAATTATATTTTATCTATTTTTAAAATAAGAATTCTTCAAATATGAGTATTTTTGGAAAAAAAATCATTTTATGTTCCACACATTTTTAGGCTTTAAAACCGTAATATTACTAGCTTAATATATCTTAATCTAAGTAATTAAGTGTATATATGTATAAAAACAAGAAAAATAATAAGAAACTTATGATGAAAAGTTTTTATTAGTTTTTTCAATGTGAAATTAAACATTATCTCAAAATAAGTTTTTTTGAAACTCGATGTAACTTTTCTGAAAAAATAATAATGTTACAGAGTTAAAAAAATTACACAATATTTATAAAGCGTCATACTTTAATTCAACATGAGCTTTTGTAAAAAAATTGATTAAGTATAACTTTAAAAAATTTTAAAGTTTAAAATCTTCTGTTTTTTGCCTTTTATTGACATTGCTCCACTAAAAATATTTTTAAAAAGTTTGAAATATGTAATTTATAAAAGCTCATGTTAAATTATTCTCAAATGTCATAAAAATATGTGTAAAACATTTCAAGCCATTATCTTTGTAAAATTCTGAGAAAAGGTACAGTAAAATTGACCTTTATAACATTCTGCGGGATTCCGGGTCCCCAAATATGTACACAACGTTTCAGACAGTTCGTGGGGTAAATAACGAATTGATTTCGTTCTAATTCTATTTATGTTCACTCCTGGAAAAAATCTGTTCTACAGCAAACCATAAATTCGGCATTTGCAATCCCAACATATAATCGTGTAATCGTTATAATCGTGCTAAGGCTAAAAAGTGCTCCAAGTTAAGCCTAAACCTATTATTGATCAATTTACAACATAATGTGGTTCAACGTAGTATTGTAGTGAAGATGTTACGCATTTGAATAATATTATGATACAACCTGCACGAATATTTTTAACAATTTATATTGTTTAGAAGTATTGTGCAAACGGAACCTGCTTAGTCGTCGAAGGCCGAATGTCGCAATGTGAATTTTAATAATTTCACTAGATTTGCACCTAATCGTCTTTCAAATTTAGTACTAGCTGAAATAAAGGCTCTAATAAAAAAATTTGGAACAACACGATTTATTGAATTTAGTACTAGCATGAAAAAGATTCTAAGACCAATTCCTCAAATTATGGCCAGTTAAATTTATAAAAATATTTTATAGAGTTTCAATAAACAATTCGGAGATGACGGTCGATTTTATTCTGTATTAGTGTTAACAAATATTTGAATTAAAATTATGCCATTATTACAAAGTCGTAATCAACACATTTTTAATTCACTCAAGCCATTTATTTGTTCCTTTACACAGAAAATTGCTTTTGTGGTTGTTATGAAGTTGTCTGATGTAGAAAATTCACCTGAGGTATAAAATGAGGTTATGTTTTGTACCAAAAATAACCTCATTAGTAAACCTCAATGGTAATCTCATTAACACCTATGAAAATCAGCCTCATATATAACTCAGAAATAATTTCAGTTTAGATCGGGAGGAATTATTCACACTTTAAAAATATGAATTTGCTTGAAATGCAGAAAAAATAATCCGTACACCTCGAATACAAACTCCTAAGATGGGTTGCTCTAAAGTAGATTTCCATCAACATAAAAACAACCTAAAGTGTGAGTAAAAAGAATTCATACACCTTGGAAGATTGATCTTTTATGGTTCTTTCTGAAATCAACTTTGAATAAACCTCAAATCAACCTTCATATCTTAAAACAGCCTCAAATATACCATAAATCTCTGCAAGGGTTATTTAGTTATTAAAAAAAAGAAAAAAAAAGAAAAAATTTTATGGAAACAAATATTTTTTAAGAGAAATTTTATCATTTAAACCATTTGATTGAAAGTTATACCGAAGCTTAAATTGTTACAACATGTTGTATCGCTTTTTTAAGACTAAATAATTTTTGACATTATAAATAGTTAAAAGAAAAACAATTAAAGCATAAATGAACAATTTTGTTTCAAACGAAGATAGAGCTTGTTAATTTACAGATGGTAGTGAAGGCGTTTTGCTTTCATCCGCATTTGAAAACAAAATCATTATGTGCATGAAACCAGCTAGATCCTTTTCATTTTGCTCAACGAATAAAGCGGTTTTTATGCAAAGCCAGATAGGTGATGAAATCCATATTGTAGTAATATAATAGTATTATTTTTTCTTATAACTACCATATTATGATGATAAAAGAGAAATAAATAAAAAAATTCCTAACTGTTGCTACAAAAATCTTAAAAGTGGAGGTCCTAAAAAAATAAGTACTAAAATCCTTCTTCATACAAAAAAATATGATTTTAGTATTCCGTGTTTACTTAAGGAAAGCTACAGGAGAGCAATTTTCTTATTTATTTAGTACTTATAGTACTTATATTTTCAGATAATCGGGCCTGAGCAATGTATTTTAAATCGGAAACTTGTCTTGCTTGCCGTTGCTAAGATGTTTCAGAGGAATGGGCGAATGGGCTTGAGAGGTGTGCAGTTGATCGATAACCAGTTTTGCTTGCTGTTGCTCAGATGTTTCAGATTTTGTACATAATTGTTGTCAGAGATGTACTTAATTGGTGAAAAGCATTTGGCAATTTCCCGGCTAGTTATAATCAGGTTTATTCAAGTGCTTTTGAATAAACAATGTTTTTTGTTTCACCGTTTGGAGCGTGCACGAATAAATTAGAAGGTCTTCCGACAAGTGAGCAGGCCACATAGAGCTGTCCGTGGGAGAAGCATGGATTTTTCAAATTCCGACCACATACTTGTAGTGACTGCCCTTGGGCTTTGTTGATGGTCATGGCAAAAGCAAGTCGCACCGGAAACTGCAAACGTTTGAATTCAAATGGCATATCTGTGGGAATCATTGGAATACGCGGTGGCAGAACATCTTCTCCTTTAAACTTGCCATTTAGAATTTTAGCTATGAGGATATTGGTCATTATTCTTTTCACTGAAAGACGCGTACCGTTACAAAGTCTGGGTGGGTTGATGTTTCGGAGGAGTATGATAGGTACTCCCGTTTTCAGTGTTAATACGTGCGGCGGCATACCTGGCAAATCAAGTGAATTCAGAAATTCAGTTGGGTAGTTTACAACCTCGTTTTGATCAATTACAGTATAGATGGATTTATATGTTCTTGCAGAACCTGGAATTTCATTTACAATGTGATTATTGATGTCATGTACATCGCTATTTTTTGCTGCTAATATAGCACGTTCACTGAGCCACTGAAGAGTTTTGCAATTTTGAGAGATATTTGGAAAAACGTTGTGAAAAAGTTCATATACGGTCGAAATAATTTTACAGAAGTCTTCTGGCAGTGTAATGCTTTGGGTGGATTTATCTATTACCATCATTCCATTACCAATATCCAACAATTGCTTTGCAAAACGTTCGGCTCATGCATCATGCTGTAGTTGAACACGCATGTTGGTTTTTAAGTGTAATTTTTGTGCATGTTGCCACAACGCTGATGATTTGAGAAATGCATGAAGTTTATCAGCAGGAGGTGGACGTGGAATTACTGGTAGAGTTTGCCGGAAATCACCAGACAGTAAAATAAGTGCGCCGCCGAAAAGTTGTTCATTTTCTCTCAAATCTCTTAATGTATGATGAAGCGCTTCTAATGCCTTTCTGTGCGCCATAGCGCATTCATCCCAAATTATAAGTTGGCATGATTGTAGTATTTTACCCATTACAGAATTGTTTTGATATTGCATGTGGGTGTTTCAGTGAATTGCATATTTAAAGGTAATTTAAGTGCTGAATGCGCTGTTTGACCACCATCCAAAAGAGTTGCCGCAATTCCAGAGGATGCCAAAGCCAATGCAGTTTTGTTATGTGATCGTATTGTTGCCAGGATAAGGGAAATTAGAAATGTTTTACCTGTTCCTCCAGGTGCGTCTAAGAAAAACAATCCACCGCTTCGATTTGTAACAGCTCTCATAATTTTGTCGTATGCTATGCATTGTTCCATAACCAATTTTGAAAGATTTGATTGAACAAATGAACTTAGTTTGTCGATATCAAAATGCGTTTGTCGTAGAAAATTACGGTTGAAAAAATTGTTTGAGCATCGATTTGGCGCAGGAATTCCTAGTTCTAACAGTGTTTAATTGAAGATTGTTAAACATATGTCTTCGATTGAAATTAAAGCCTCATTATATACGTCTGGAGAGAATTGAATGTGCGGATTTTGTTTTGTTGCACGTAAGCGATGTAGTATGTCTTCACTCATATTTTCTTTGTATTTTTCCCAAAGATCCTTTGGATTGGATGGAAAGCACATAGTTAATATTATTGAAAATAACGTGCGTATTTGCTGTGGTCAAGCAGTATTAGATGCATCAGCCATTGAAGCGTCCCAATGTGAGTCATTTTCAAGAAGATAAATTTTCGGCAAGCTTCGCAATAAGTGACACATACCTCATTGTTTACTGTTCTTAATTCTTGAAACGATGTCGGCCCTCGCATGTTGACTAATAGTAAACGTAAGTAGAAGCATTCTGCATCGTTAGAGTGGATGGTGTAGAGACGACCTAATGCGTCAGTTGAATATAAATTAGGATATCCTTCAACTGGTTTACCTTGCTTTCTAGGTTGAAAATGTTTCGCCGAAACACTCCATGTGTAGTATGTTGGCACCTCACAGTAAAGAAGCGTCTTTGCAAATGCGTCATCCCTGCACAAAGAGAAAAATGCCGTTAACGTTGTTTTTTGTGGTGACAATGCTCTTGAACTGGCATTTCCTGCTGTAAAGTAAATTCGCTGTCCATTTTCAAGGTGCACTGCCAAATGAAGAACTGTTATATGTCGTTCATGAATTGGAAATGATAAAATGCGCCAGACTGCTTTATTGCTACTAATGTAGCGTCCCAAAAGATATTGATTGATTTCATCGATTGTTGAAGTAGCATTTTCCAATCCAAAAACTGCCATGTCGCTTCCTTTATTTACATATTTACAAATATATTTGATCGCTTTCACCGAACTACAATTTTTGACATTGATGTGTGCTTTGTACATTTTAGAGAGCAACGGTGAATAGGGTACAATCCAACGATTATCGACTTCAACATCGTTGTTCCGGATTTTTAAAATGATGGATCTTCCGCCATCTTCTTTAGATCGTCGTCGATAAAGCGGATAGCCGTCATTGCCAGTAATAGTCTCAGCAGTTAGTTCTCTTGGATATCGTTCGGTTCATTTTACATTGGACATGCAAGGTGAAGTGTTGTTGAGTGATCCACACGGACCATAAATCATATTTTGGATAATGACCTGAAATAAGTCTGCATCAATGGCGACCTCAGGTATTTCTGCTGATGTGATCTGATCAATTTGGCATGGTGTGATTTTTTCAATAAGCCAAATCAGAATATGTGCATGTGGCAATCTTCTTTTTTGCCACTCAATAGAGTACATCCAACACCGTGACTCTCCAAATACATGGCGCTTTACAATGAAATCAAGTAAAGATTTTAATTTTTGTTTGAACACACGTGCGGTAATATCATGACGATCTGATGATGATTACCCTGGTAACAAAAGGTCTTTAATTTCAACCCAAGCAGGATTGCATGTAAATGTAATAAATAAATCTGGGCGTCCACATGCGCGAACATATGTCATGGCATCCTGTGAATATTCATACATGTGCCTTGGACTCCCTGTAAATATAGCCGGCAGTATAATCATTTTCTCCACATCATTAGGATTAACGTTACCATCATTAATTATTGCATCCCGTAAATCAATGTATTCTTCTGAACGCAATTTGGTTTGATTTAATTTAATATACAGTAGGCGTTCGGTTTCAATTTTCGCATGCATATCAACAATGTATTGATGAAATAATTGTCGACATTTTAAGATGCGATTATCAGCATTTTGGCGAATCATCAATCTATATGCATAAAAATTCATGGCACTAACTTTCTTATTGGTTTTCTCTCCTGTTTGTGGATTTCTCAATTTTATGTTAAAATGGTATCCATCCATTCCTTGCCAAAATAAAATAGGATATTGCAATGCATCATAGGATCGATGTGTTTCTGAGACTCTTTGAACGTCACCATTTCTGCGATAAAGAACTATATCGCGGGAGGTAAATTCATCGCCAACTATAACAATAGCCACCTCGACCAATGTTGGTGCATTGTATTTTCCTTTGTGGTGGCCTGCAGGTGTTTTGCCAGCTCTAATAACAACTTTGTAATTATCGGATGGCATTTTATCAAGTGCAGTTCTGAACAGTCTAATTAACTGATTATGTTGACTGAAAAAAATTTGTAATGAGGTAACAATTTCTCGTTTAGTTCCATTGTTTAACTGACAACGTTGATTGACTTGATCATTTGAGTTACCCATAAAATTAATCTGCAGTCATTTATGATCTGCGCCAGGCAATGGAAGAAGTGATCCTGCACGATGATAAATTTGGCCTTGCACTTTGAATGTTGGCATGTAATCCTCGTTCACGATACGTGTAGCACCGAATGAAGTCATTTGGAAACACGAATTGTACCGGCGTATATTCGCCAAAAAATGTTTCGATTGACTTGCTTGACCTGATAAGAGCGTTGAAAATGGCTCGGCTGGCGACGTTAAATCTGGTAGTTTCACTTTGCCACCAGAACAGCAAATTCCAGCTGTTTCATTCTTAAATTTTAGAGCATTACAAAACGTACATAATTGATCCATTTTTCCGATGATGACGCTTGGGTGAAGACTATAGTTGGTTGTCGGATCATAGTGAAATGCGGTGAGATTCAATTCAGAGTATTGGCAGCATCTGAATAGCGAAGTGCGTTCTCGATCGGCTTTCATTCTTGCTTCCCGTTGCTCGGATGTTTCTGACGAATGGGCTTGGGTAGTTCGTAGTTGATTTGTTGATAGTCTTCTTTCCTGTTGCTCAGACGTTTCTAAGGAACGGGCAAAAGCATTGTGTTCCCGATTAGTTTCAAGTCTTTTTTCCCGTTGCTCCAATGTTTCTGAAACACGGGTAGTTTTCTTTTTGCGCGCTTGAGATGTCGATCGACTAAGAGCGATTCGTTTAGGCGGCATATTTTTGCAAATATTCTCTCTCACAAACAAAAAGAAATGTAAAAGTTGACAGTGATCGCAAATTTTCTAAACCGAAAATTCACGTTTAAATTTTAAATAATAAAAAGAGCAATAAAAACGAAATAAATAAGAAATATAAAAATTATAAAATTTAAAACAAAAATCTTTTTTTTTTTAAATGAAAGAAATAAAATGAATGAATTCGAATAATAAACAATCTAATAGTTTTCAAATGACAACTGTCCCAGCAATGAAATCTTCACAAACTATATTTATTTGTGCTAACCTAAAATTGCATACTAAATATAAATAATTATGAAAAACGTGCAATTTGAATGAAATTTTCTTTTGCCTTTATTTTTATTAAACAGTTTTCACAATTCTCGATCGCAACGAACTATAGGTGGCGTTGTTGTATGAGACGAATACCTGCGATTTCTATATGAACAGTCATTCAGTTACTCTAGAGACGTCTTTAATGTAGCATTGCAACGTTCCTTCTTTATTGTGGCTTATTAAATTTAAAAATGAAAAATCTTTGATATTCTTTCTTATGCAAGCGAAAACAAAATGGTGTCTCTTTTTTCTTTAGAGAAGGAACATCCAAAACACATCGGAAAAATATTTGTACAGAAACAGGAAAGAAAATATGTATATTCTTATAGAAGTTAAAACCTACTGCCCAAGAAATAGTTTTACTAAATTTAATGATATAATATAAAAAGCCTATTTAAACTTTCTATAATTTTAAGAATCGTATTACTTCAAAAATTAAAATGAACAAAAAGTGTACATAAGCCTTATAATTTTATAAAATTCAATTTTGTAAAAAATAGTTTTTTAACAACAATTTTTATCAAAAAATTTCAAGTTTCAATAAAAATCATTATTTATAAACTAAAAAACGTAAAATAAAAAATGCTTACGAAACAAAAAAAAACCAAAAACAAAAAAACCAAAAAAAAAAACAATTCTTTTTTTACGCCATTTTTTAGTGCTACAAAAATGCGTCTTTGCGATTTGTCAAAAACAAAACCCAGATGCAATTTTGTTTTTTCAGGAGCGAAATATTTTACCGAAAAAACGAAAATATACCAATTCTCATAACATGAAACTTTATTATGGTAAACGTACGTTTTGGAAATGTAATTTCATTTGGACTCTTATTTATTAGAGTTTATATGGCGGCGAAAGAAAATGGAGATTGTTTTGAATCAATGTTAAACGGCCCATTTTCCGCCGAAATTTTGATTAACTACTTTGATTTTAAATAAAATGTTTTGAATTTTGAAAGTGTTTTGATTTAAATAAAGTGTTTTGAATTTTGAAAGTGTTTTGACTTTAAATAAAGTGTTTTGAATTTTGAATATGTTTTGATTTTAAATAAAGTGTTTTGAATTTTGAAAGTGTTTTGATTTTAAATAAAGTATTTTATTTTATGATTTGTCGTAAAAATTTTAGGTGTAGATTGGCCGCACTTAAAAACCGCCAAATCTGTAGTTGCAGTGGCGTTAATACGTAAGTACCGAAATTTTATTCCATGCTTTTCAGAATCATATTACTTCAAACATTAGAATATGTAAGAAGCATACATAAACACATAATGTTATAACATTTAATTTTTCAAAACAATTATTTTAACTACAATTTTTATTAAAAAATTATAAAGTAAAAAAAACGTAAAATAAGGAATTCTTAGGATAAAAAAAACGACTTCAAAATTCCTCATATTGAAATAAAAAACTCCCATATTGTTTCTTTTTTTATTCTTATAATTCTTAATCAGACGTAAAAAACCATTCTGTAAAAAACTATCATCAAATAAGAAAAAAAAAATTTTACAAGAAAATTTTTCATTATAAAAATCATAACACTTACCTGATTTATAAATCTGGAGAATTCCAAAATGAAATGTTCTACGTTTCAAAATTTTATTTTCAAATAATATATACATAGATTATCTCTTCATTACTTTTAGAAAACATACCGCACAGCAAAATTATATAATTGTATGATCTCGATATGAATTTTAATATGTAGCTATAAAACAGAATAGCTGAATTCTAGTTGAAATTATTCTTTAAAACTAAAAAGCACTTACCAAGAAAACGAGAAAATTTTATTAATAATCAGCCCAAATTATATTATTTCAGGTAATTCGGATGATTCTTTATTGTTGTTTTCCGAATTATGTAGATACAGAAATATATACTATTCTATAAAGAAGAAGAATATTCTATAACTATTACAGTTCTGTACGTTCTCATTTATTCATTGGCATGAAGAGAGCAATGTTGACTTTAATTTGTAATGAATTGAACACAGAAGAAATGTATTTTACCGTAATACACACATCTGAGCAGTATGCAATACCAAAGTCGGAAGTTATCAGTTGCAAGTTTGTTGATAATAGAAGTTAAAAATTGAGGAATTTTTCTTCACATGTTTGGCGCGTTCTGTTTCCGAGAGATTTACCAATGTTCTGGAGAGTTTTTTCAAGTTCTCCAGCCTTTTCCTTAGGGAGATATTGCTTCTCACTTGCTGCCAAGAAAATTGCGTCTGATCCTGTCAATGATTTTGATGGAACTAAATAAATTAATGTCTGATATATTCAGGCTCCCGCTAGATGGCGTACTCGAGTGTTGCGATCGCGAATACTAAATCCGTGATGCAACCTATAATTACGCAATCTATTCTCGTTGATTTTACGTTCTTGTGCTCACCTGACATAAAGAAATTTGCGCGAATTATAGTTAAATATTAAAGTATATGTAATTTACTTTTCTAAATGAATAGAGCTATAAGATGGAAAATTTCACTGTTGTAAACTTCAAGATATTTGAAAACTGAATCGCTTACAGCAAAATTAAAAACAATGGCTAACTTTTAACCAATCAGAAAATTCCATTTCGATTTTCGCTGATACCGCTGGAACGGTTTGTGGCAGAATGTTCTAATGTCAACAGTGATCTTCCTCTTGCTTTGAACTATCTGTATGCCAAGTTTCATAGCTTTCTTTCGGGTGGTTTAGGAGTCTTTAAAGGACATACATACAGACATTCATTTTTTTGATATATAGATTAATTATACTGTTAATTAGAATAGCATGAATTATAACGTTCTTTATAGAAAAACTTATAAAATTATGTTTGCATTATTTAAATAAACCACATATTATTTAAATAGATAAAAGCAACAATTCTGAAGAAGAAAGCATCGATCAAGCTATAAATAACCATCAGATGATGCCTCAGGATCCTATCCTACCTCATCAGTCTACTTCAAAGCAACCTATGCAAGCGAATGAAGTTTCCGATCAAGTAAAATCAGGTAAAAGTTAGAGTAATTAAAAAAATATTCTTTAAGAATTAAGACTGGGTAATGTGAGGAATGTTTACATTATCTTTATTTTAACAATCCGTATGTAACAAATACACTGTGGAAAATTCTAGATCAAATTCTGATAAAAAGTATAGGGAATCATTACATTTTAACGTAGAATCCATTTCCATCCGAACATGATACGAAACAAAAAATCTTTTTTGCCGTAATTCTTACAGTAATAATTACCATAAAATCATTGAATCACTTTTATTAAATATATATTACCGTTAAAAGTTACAGTATAATATTTTAGGTTGAAAATGGATTTTACGGATGATGTACCCAAAGAGCCTGTACTTTATACAATAATTTGAGCCGAATTTTTTTAATGCATACATATTTATGAAAGTTCAAATTTCTGTGGAACGTGGAAAGGCGAATATTTAAAATCGTGTAAAATTATAATTAAGATTATTTTAAATTTAAGATTCAGCAGAAATATTTTACTCCATCGGCAAAATTACTGCCAATCAATCATTTAAATATTTAAATATATACACATACGTTTCAGACAGTTCGTGGGGAAAATAACGAAATAAATTGGTTCTAATTCTATTTATGTTCACTCCTGGAAAAAATCTGTTCTACAGCAAACCATAAATTCGGTATTTTCAATCCCAACATATAATCATTATAATCGTGCTAAGGCTATAAAGTGCTCCAAGTTAAGCCTAAACCTATTATTAATTACCTATTATTGATACCTTGACATCTTAAAACAGCCTCAAATATACCATAAATCTCTGTAAGAGTTATTTAATTAAAAAAAAACGAAAACAAAATATAAAAAAATTTCGAAACAAATATTTTTTAAGAGAAATTTTATCATTTAAGCCATTTGTTTGAAAGTTATACTGAAGCTTAAATTGTTACAACATGTATCGCTTTTTTAAGAGTACATAATTTTTGACATTATAAACAGTTAAAAGAAAAACAAAGCATAAATGAACAATTATATTTCAAAAGAAGATAGAGCATGTTAATTTACAGATGGTAGTGAATTATTTTTATTATTACAGTATTAGTTTGACTTATAACTACCATATTATGATGATAAAGAAAAATAAATAAAAAAATTCCTAACTGTTATACAAAAATCTTAAAAGTGGAGGTTCTAACAAAATAAGTACTAAAATCCTTCTTCATACAAAAAATAGGATTTTAGTGTTCCGTGTTTAAAGACAGCTACAGGGGAGCAATTTTCCTATTTATTTAGTACTTAATTAATGCATTCGAAAGGTTTTTTTAAGTTATATTGGACTTAGTTAAGTAACATTATATTTGAAAAATGAAAGTTTTTTTTCTTAAAACTCGAACTTTGAATACTGCCAATTGTTACTTGAATACATTTGAATGAATAAAATGAATTAATATTTATTCAAAATAATAATTTGTTATCTGAATAAGTACGAAAATTTTGACAAGGAAAAGTAAAATCCCCTTTTTTGTAGCAACCTTCAAATTTAATTGTTCAGAAAGAGGACTTTGCAATGAAATTAAAATATATTTATTTAGTATTATTTATACTGTTAATTAGAATAGCATTAGTTATAATGTTCTTTGTAGAAAAACTTATACAATTATGTTTGCATTATTTAAATAAACCAGATATTTTTTAAATAGATAAAAGCGACAATTCTGAAGATAAAAGCATCGATCAAACTATGAATAACTATCAGATGATGCCTCAGGATCCTATCCTACCACATCAGTCTACTTCCCAGCAACCTATGCAAGCGAATGAAGTTTCCGATCAAGTAGAATCAGGTAAAAGTTAGAGTAATTAAAAAAATATTATTTAAGAATTAAGAATGGGTAATGTGAGGAATGTTTACATTATCTTTATTTTAACAATCTGTATGTAACAAATACACTGTGGAAAAGTTTTGATCAAATTATGATAAAAAGAATAGGTAATCATTACATTTTAACGTAGAATCCATTTTCATCGGAACATGTTACGAAACAAAAAATCTAATTTGCCGTAATTCTTACAGTAAAAATTACCACAAAATAATAGAATCACTTTTATTAAATACGTATATATTACAGTAAAAGTTACAGTATAATATTTTAGGTAGAAAATGGATTTTACGGATGATGTACCCAAAGAGCCTGTACTTTATATCATAATTTGAGCCGAATTTTTTTACTGCATACATATTTATGAAACTTCAAATTTTTGTGGAACGTGGAAAGGCGAGTATTTAAAATCATGTAAAATTATAATTCAGATTATTTTAAATTTAAGATTCAGCAGAAATATTTTACTCCATCGGCAAAATTACTGCAAATCAATCATTCAAATATATACACATACGTTTCAGGCAGTTCGTAGGGAAAATAACGAATTAAATTAGTTCTAATTCTATTTATGTTCACTCCTGGAAGAAAATCTGTTCTACAGCAAACCATAAATTCGGTATTTTCAACCACTACATATAATCGTTATAATCGTGCTAAGGCTATAAAGTCCTCCAAGTTAAGCCTAAACCTATTATTGATTAATTTACAACATAATGTGGTTCAACGTAGTATTGTATAGAAGATGCTAAGCATTTGATTAAATATTATGATACAACCTGCACCAATATTTTTAACAATTTCTATTGTTTAGAAGTTTTGTGACAAACTGAACCAGACTGAACCGTCGAAGGCCGAGTGTCGCAATGTGAATTTTAATAATTTTACTAGATTTGCACCTAATCATCTTTCAAATTTAGTACTAGCTGAAATGAAGGCTCTAATAAAAAAAAATTCGAGCAACACGATTTATTGAATTTAGTACTAGCATAAAAAAGGTTCTAAGACAAATTCCTCAAATTACGGCCAGTTAAATTTAAAGGAATTCATACACTTTCATTATACATCTTTGAAGATTGATTTTTTATGGTTGTTTCTGAAATCAACTTTGAATAAACCTCAAACCAACCTTGAAATCTTAAAACAGCCTAAAATATACCATAAATCTCTGTAAGGGTTATTTAATTAAAAAAAAAACGAAAAAAAAATTTTTCGAAACAAATATTTTTTAAGAGAAATTTTATCATTTAAGCTAATTGATTGAAAGTAATACTGAAGCTTAATTTGTTACAACATGTTGTATCGCTTTTTTAAGAGTATATAATTTTTGACATTCTAAACAGTTAAAAGAAAAACAAAGCATAAATGAACAATTTTGTTTCAAAAGAAGATAGAGCTAGTTAATTTACAGATGGTAGTGAATTATTTTTATTATTACAGTATTATTTTGTCTTATAACTACCGTATTATGATGATAAAGAGAAATAAAAAAAATCCTAACTGTTACTACAAAAATCTTAAAAGTGGAGGTTCTAACAAAATAAGTACTAAAATCATGCTTCATACAAAAAAATATGATTTTAGTATTCCGTGTTTACTTAAAGAGAGCTACAGGAGAGCAATTTTCTTATTTAATAAGTACTTAATTCATGCATTCGAAAGATTTTTTTTACGTTCAATTGAACTTAGTTATGTAACATTATATTTGAAAATTGTAAGTGTTTTTATAAACTCAAAATTTGAATACTTACAATCGTTACTCGAATAAGTGAAACAATATTTGTTCAAAATAATAATTAGTTAACTGAATAAGTACGAAAATTATTGACAAGGAAAAGTAAAATCCCCTATTTTTTAAAGTAATCTTCAAATTTAATTGTTCAGAAAGAGGATTTTACAATGAAATTAAAATACACTTATTTAGTATTAATTATACTGTTAATTAGAATAGCATTAATTATAATGTTCTTTGTAGAAAAACTTATACAATTATGTTTGCATTATTTAAATAAACCAGATATTTTTTAAATAGATAAAAGCGACAATTCTGAAAATAAAAGCATCGATCAAACTACGAATAACCGTCAGATGATGCCTCAGGATCCTATCCTACCACATCAGTCTACTTCCCAGCAACCTCTGCAAGCGAATGAAGTTTCTGATCAAGTAAAATCAGGTAAAACTTAGAGTAATTAAAAAAATATTATTTAAGAATTAAGAATGGGTAATGTGAGGATTGTTTACATTATCTTTATTTTAACAATCTGCATGCAACAAATACACTGTGGAAAATTCTTGATCAAATTATGATAAAAAGAATAGGGAATCATTACATTTTAACGTAGAATCCTTTTTCATCGGAACATGTTACGAAACAAAAAATCTAATTTGCCGTAATTCTTACAGTCATAATTACCATAAAATAATTGAATCACTTTATTATAAAATATATATTACAGCAAAAGTTACAGTATAATATTTTAGGTAGAAAATGGATTTTACGGATGATGTACCCAAAGAGCCTGTACTTTATACCATAATTTGAGCCGAATTTTTTTACGGCATACATATTTATAAAACTTCAAATTTCTGTGGAACGTGGAAAGGCGAATATTTAAAATCATGTAAAATTATAGTTAAGATTATTTCAATTTTAATATTCAGCAGAAATATTTTACTCCGTCGGCAAAATTACTGCTAATCAATCATTTAAATATAGACACAAACGTTTCAGACAGTTCGTGGGGAAAATAACGAATTAATTTCACTCTAATTCTAGTTGTGTTCAATCCTGGAGAAAATCTGTTCTACAGCAAACCATAAATTCGGTATTTGCAATCCCAACATATAATCGTTATAATCGTGCTAAGGCTATAAAGTGCTCCTAGTAAAGCCTAAACCTATTATTGATTAATTTACAACATAATGTGGTTCAACGTAGTATTGTATTGAGGATGTTACGCATTTGAATGATATTATGATACAACCTGAACCAATAGTCTTAACAGTTTATATTGTTTAGAAGTTTTGTGACAAACTGAACCTGCTTAGTCGTCGAAGGCCGAATGTCGCAATGTGAATTTTAATAATTTCACTAGATTTGCACCTAATCATATTTCAAATTTAGTACTAGCTGAAATGAAGGCTCTAATAAAAACAATTTCGAACAACACGATTTATTGAAATAAGTACTAGCATAAAAAAGGTTCCAAGACAAATACCTCAAATTACGGCCAGTTAAATTTATTAAAATATTTAAGAGTGTTTCAATCAACAATTTGGAGATGACGGTCAATTTTTTTCTGTATCAGTATTATCTAATATTCGAATTAAAATTATACCATTATTACAAAGTCGTAATCTCCACATTTTTATTTAACTCAAGCCATTTATTTGTTACTTTACAAAAAAATTGTTTTTGTTGTTTTATGATGTCTTATGTAGAAAATACACCTGAGGTATAAAATGAGGTTATGTTTTGTACCAAAAATAACCTCATTAATAAACCTCAATTTCAACCTCATTAATACCTATAAAAATCAGCCTCATATATATCTCAGAAATAATTTTAGTTTAGATCGGGGGGGAATTATTCACACTTTAAAAATATGTATTTGCTTGAAGTGCAGGAAAAATAATTCGTACATCTCGAATACAAACTTCTAAGATGGGTTGCTCTAAAGTAGATTTTCATCAACATCAAAACAACCTAAAGTGTGAGAAAAACACTTCATACACCTTTATTATACACCTTGGAAGATTGATCTTTTATGGTTTTTTCTGAAATCAACTTAGAATAAACCTCATATCAACCTTGACACCTTATAACAGCCTCAAATATACCTTAAATCTCTGTAAGGCTTATTTAATTTTTGAAAAAAAGAAAAAAAAGAAAAAAAATTTCCGAAACAAATATTTTTTAAGAGAAATTTTATCATTTAAGCAATTTGATTAAAATTTTTACCGAAGCTAAAATTGTTACAACATGTTGTATCACTTTATAAAAGTAAATAATTTTTGACATTATAAACAGTTAAAAGAAAAACAATTAAAACATAAATGAAGAATTTTGTTTCAAAAGAAGAAAGCGCTTCTTAATTTATAGATGGTAGTGGAGGCGTTTAGCTTTCATCCGCATTTTAAGACAAAATCATTATGTGCATGAAACCAGCTAGATCCTTTTCATTTTGCTCAAAGAATAAAGCGGTTTTTCTGCAATGCCAGATAAGTAATGTAATCCATATACATTACTTATATGGATTACATATAATATCATTGTATTGATACAATAGTATTATTTTTTCTTTTAACTACCCTATTATGATGATAAAAGAGAAATAAATAAAAAAATTCCTAATTGTTACTACAAAAATCATAAATGGGAGGTTCTAAAAAAATAAGTACTAAAATCCTTCTTTATACAAAAAAATATGATTTTAGTATTCCATATTTACTTAAAGAAAGCTACAGGAGAGCAATTTTCTTATTTATTTAGTAATTAATTAATGCATTCGAAGGATTTTGACGTTAACACTTGAGTAACATTAAATTTGAAAATTGTAAGTTATTTTTTTTTTTTAGAACTCGAACTTTGAATACTGACAATCGTTACTCGAACACAATTGAATGAATAAAATGAAACAATATTTATTCAAAAATAATAATTAGTTTACTGAATAAGTACGTAAATTCTGGACAAGGAAAAGTAAAATCCTTTTTTTTTTCTTTGTGGGAACCTTTAAATTTAAATGTTCAGAAAGAAGATTTAACAATTCAATTACAATATATTTATTTAGTATTAATTATACTGTTAATAAGAATAGCATTAATTACAATCTTCTTTATAGTAAAGCTTATACAATTATGTTTGTATTAATTTATATGTGCTTCTTTTCAGGAATTCCAGCTCAATACCCACCACCTTCAAGATCCTGGCCTCCTCCCTGTCAATGTTGCAATCAAATACAACCACAGCCTTACCTCGCTCCTGCTGCAGGGGGAACTACAGTGGTAGTTCAACATGATCGTCTAAACTATGGTGAGAGTTGTGGATTAGGAGGTGGTGAATTTGCTATGGACATGCTTGCAAGTGGTGTTCTTGGTACAGCTTGGGGTTCGAGATCTTATTTTTGTGCAGGATTTGGTCGAGGACCTGGTTCGGGATATGATTCCGGTTCTTGTAGGAGATATCCTCACAGCTCTAGTACTCAATGTCACGACGTAACAATCAATAACGATTACGACAAAGATACTACTATAGTAAATAATATTCTGGACAAGACCAATAGCACTGCTATCGAACAGGCGCAAGTAACTCAAGCACTTCCTTTGCAAGAAACAACTATTGTTGAACAATCTGTACTCGTGGAACATAACATCAGTACAGGTTATGATGGAGGATATAATGAAGGAGTGTATTACGAAATTTTTGGTGGTGGAAATATTTTTGGTAGTGCAAATATTTTTGGTAGTGCAAATATTTTTGGAGGAGAGTTTGGAGGCGGTGACTGTGGAGGATCTGATTTTGGAGGAGGTGATATGTGTATTTAAAAAAGCAAAAATGCAATCGTGATTTTATGGCTTTTGTATAGAAACAAATTTTGCATGTGTTTTACTGCATTTTTTAATGAATTGTTTGAATTAAAATTAATATTGCTCTTGTTTATAAACATTGTTTGTATCACAAAATACGTATAATAACTAAAGTACGCTTATTTATGTCTAGCAGTCACAAAAAGGGTTCCAAAATACATTTAAGAGGTTACACGAATTTTTACATTTGTCATTGAAAAAATGCCCCTTTTCCTTTTTTCAGCTTAAATGAGAGCGTCCTTTACATAGAATACTGAAATCAAAATACAAAAGTTTTTGGGAACTACAACAAGTCTTTAGTTCAGCAGAAGTTTAGTTTTTAGGTATTGCAGGAAATATTTTGTGCCATTTGCTTCAAGATACCATTATTAAGATCTTTTAAAAACCTGCAAAAAGAATTATTCAAACAAGACTAAATTGCAATGAATGTAATTAAATGCTCTAAGAAATTATGATTTAACACACTATAATAACTTAATATTAGTAATATTATACGGCAAATGAAGCGCACTTTAGATTTATTATACGAAAATATTTGTTGATTCGTATAATAATATGGTATTTAAAATTTTGAAAAATGTATCCAAAAATTCATACAAGATATTACAATATATTTTAAAGCTCAATTTTGAAACAAAAATTTAGATATTTAAATTTTATGTTCCCTAAAAACTATTCTTCTCAAAAAATAATTTGTCATAAAAACGTAATAAATTTAGTGTATTGTATTTTTAATAATATTAATTTCAGCTTTACAAGAAACTTTTTAAAACAAAATAATTAATAGATTCGGTACTATTATGTTTAAAAATATTTAGTTTACGAAATCTTTTACAAGCCAGGCTTTCAAAATGTTTATGAAATGCTTAAAATAATTTTTTAAAACAAAATAATCTCAATAGAATAAATATATCATAAATTATTGTGTTCAAACATATTTAGTTAACGAAAGTTTTTGCAAGCCTGCTTCAAAAAATATTTTTTTAATGTTTCGGAAACTACGTTTTCGTTAAGTTCGTTAAAATCATTTTTTGTGTGATTTTTTTCAAAAATAAATGCACGGTACGTTGGAAATATTTCGTCTTTATAAGTATATTTCAAGTATATATTAAATGTTTTCAATCAATTATCTAATTGTTCTCCTTTTAACTGTCATATCGCATATATATTTAAAAATAGAAAATATCAGCATGTACCAATAGATTTTTTTAAAACTTACTAGGCATGACAATATTCTTTCGATTTCCCCCCCCCTATAAATGTTAGTTGTTATATGCTTAACGTGTCGTAAATATGTTAATAGGTTTAAAAATATCTTCTTATCATATTCTTATTATATTACGTGCGCCATTATCCAAGCAACGTACCAAAAATATAAGAAAGCAGATAAAAAATATTTTTGAATAAAAAATAGGAAATATAGTCAAAATATAATTATAGGATAGGAAAAATTCATAACATAAAAAAATTGGCAGCACTCGATCATTAACTTACAAATACAAGAACAAATATAACAATGCAGAAAAAACAAAAAGTTTGGTCAACTATAGGAATTAATAAAATTAAAACTGTAGTATCAATATCCAGAAACAAAATAATTTCATTATGCCGACCGGCCTATATAGGAGTTAGGGAACTGCCCTTGCATCAGAAAGGCTCTTGGTTCGAATCCCGGGCAAGGCATGCATGTTCTTTCCTTCTCTGTACGATCTATCCTTACTGTGAGAGAAGCGTTGGCCCACCTAGTATGGTGCACCTGCAAGAGTCGCCAACAAATCTGCCCTTCAGATGCCTGTATGACGTAAGTCATTCTCCAAGTGGGCATTGGAAAAAAAAATATTTTCTTTATTTTCAAAAATCAAATTGTTACAAAACCAATTAAAATTATGACAAGCATGCAATATTCACTATTAAGTGAAATATTTAGTTAAAATTATTACTATTACTATGCAAAAATATTTACTTAGAAAAAAAGGAATTAAATGGTTTTCCTTAAATTATTAAAAATCATTCATACTGTTAAAAAAAACATCACGCTACTGTGTTGGTTCACAATAATTAATATAGTCACGGTTTCAGTTAAATTGCTCGCAAGTGTTAATTTTTTAAAGTTTTATTTCATAACAAAAAAATATTTATTTATTTATATTAATTCTTTTCCGTACTGTGGACAATTTTCATAAAATTGCTGCTACGTATATAAGCTAATAATTGCAAAGAAAAATTCAGTTATATCTTGTTAAGAATATTTAAAAATTTCGTTGATTTTTAAAATATTATTTCTTTTTTATTTATTGCAAATGTACCAAAATTTCCAAAGCACTCTCCTAAATAAAAATCTGATTTCTACGGATAAAACAGTCCGGGAGCGTCATTTCGTCATTTTTGACAATAACTTAGTCACGAAATCTTTGACCAAACGCGAAACTTTCAGATATTTGACGGAACTGTTTCCTCCTTCGTGTGTCATCGTGTCGTAGTCGAAAATCTAAAAACAATTGCAGTGGATCTTAAAATTTCTATTTTGATAATAAAAAAAAAGATAAAAAAATTTCTCCTTACTGAACGATTATTTTATTTTTTCTGTTGCAGCCTTCTCTTAATTTAGCTAAATTTAAATAAATATTTTTCTTTGTTTGTCTAAAATATTAGGGGAGACTTAATTTAAAACTTTATTGACAATTAATCTAATTAACCAATTAATTAAGTTTCTAAGTATTAACTAATTTCAACCTAATATGACACATATGTCAAGGAAATTGCGACAATTCTGCTAATTTGGAAAGGATTGCTTTCAGATCAATTAAAGGTTTATAACTCTTTTCAAAAACCAAGTAGTAGCTAATAAAAGAAAATATTCATGTAGTTAAAAAATAATCACTTTTTTAATAAGAGCTTTCTTTGCGTTACGGCACATAAAGAAAATGCAGGCTCTAATGAGGCTAACATATCCTACCCTTCCCAAGGAAACTGTTTCGTCAAAAACGTAAAAAAATTTAGTGAATTTCGAGTAATCACTTTTTTGTGAGAAGATTGACTTCATATATAGAAAAAATTTATTATAAAAATTATCTTTTAACTATTACGTTGGTCTTAAATCTTACATTTAGTTCGCATTTACTAGAATTAATAAAAAATTTTAAAACATGTTATAAATATTCAAAATTAGATTAAACACTGTAAATATGTTTACAGTTTAAAACTATTTAGAATGTTTTTGTATTATAAATTCATTAAGTTTGAAAAAATCTAATTGGAGATTTTATGAAAGAATGATTATTTTTATAAAAATAGATTTTTCCTGTAATATTTAAAAATATTTTTCTCACATCTACTAAACGAAAAAGACATTTGAAAATGTATATTTGAGAAGGATTTAAAACAAAAGGGTACTTTGTATTATTATATATATTTTCTATTGTAAAAATAATGACTGACTGCCCAAAAACAAATAGTGAGATATCTTCATAAAATCAATTGTATCAAAGAAACAAAATGTTTAAAGCAATAAATGCTTTTAATTTAGTGAATTTAGTGAATTTTAATTATTTAGTATGAAATTTTATTAAAATTAAATTTATATTTGTAGTAAATTCAAAGTATTAAAAGTGTTGATTCTTGATATTTTGTGTTTTATTCTGTAGTTACATGAAAAAAATTGCGCATGAATCGTTTATTTCAGAAACCCGTTATATTTAATCTCTCGCTCCTCCAGTGTGC
Organism: Parasteatoda lunata; assembly: GCA_949128135.1. Taxonomy (NCBI): domain Eukaryota; kingdom Metazoa; phylum Arthropoda; class Arachnida; order Araneae; family Theridiidae; genus Parasteatoda; species Parasteatoda lunata. The sequence continues at coordinate 44,491,271 of OX421978.1, read as the reverse complement.
AACCTACCTAATGCTACAATTGCTTTAAGGGGTCAGTGAATTTTCAAATCAAAAAATTTCAATTTTTATTCAATCCCTTACAAATTTTAACAGAATATCGGCTGTATATTAATGTATGTCTGAGTACTAACTTTAAAAAAATAATAATAATTTTAAGGTAAGAGCTGAAAGTTTTCTTTTCCTTTTTGATTCATTACTTTTGAACGCTCTAGTCCGAAAATATCACGGGCACGAGAAATAGGAGACAAAAACCCAGGTGATTTGGGGGGAGGGGGTGATAGGGAAGGGATTAATACGTAGATTTTCACAAATTCAAACCTTTTTTTAACTCTATAAAGGAAACTCTGATTTGAAAACGATTGATTTCATGTTATTTAGTAAAATGGGAATTTTTTTTTAATATTTCAAAATCCAAATAATGAGTTTTTAAATTATTTTTTCTCCCTCTGATAATACATTGCCCCTTTAATATATTGTGCACTAATTACTATTATAATATTCATGTGCCATTAATTTCATTGAGAATCACAGTAAATATAAAATGATAAAATAAAAATTCATTCCTGCGAATAGAAAATTTCTTGAAATAGTTAATGAATTTAAAAATTTGTGGAAAAGAAACTAAAAAAGCTCATATTCTCAGAACAGTGCCGAAAACAAGGGTGGAGCTACTCTTTCTAGGAAACAAAATTCAAAATTACGATTCCTTTCATCTTTCAAGATACGCGTTTCGAATGCAAATGAAAGAAGGGAATCGAAAAGTTAAATTATAATCTTTTCTGTGTGGTTTCTCTATGCCGATTTATGTTACGATTTATGTAACTACTGAAAATTACAAACGTGCACGCAATTCAACATAATTATCGCTGCAGCATATTAATTAAAATATTATGCATTTACCATAATTTTATTGAAAGCTGAATATTTCTACAAAATTAGCCCTATTTAACCATCACCTCCTACATCAAAAAGCTTCCACAAAGCTTTTATAAGTATTCCACGCAGACTATTTAAAAAGTGAACTAGTTGTGCACATGAACCCAAAACCTTTTATAAAAGCAATTGAGAGAAATTTATCATATATATTTGAGAATTGAATCTGTAGTGGTTGACAAGTGAATAAGGCAAACCGATAATATTCATAAATAAAAAAAATTTTTAGTCATATATTTGCTACCACTTTCTTATTATAACTAGATTTTGTATTAAGTGACTCGTTCAGAAAGTGGATATGCTTCACATTGGTGTGATCGAACTACCTATAAAAAACCGTGTGGAGGCTTTCAGTTATAAACAAGATTTTTTTAAAAATCCTTAAGCAATCACGGTGTTATCCAACGCCTCCTACAACTGAGAGCCTCCACACGGGTTTTCATAGGTAGTCCGATCAGACATATGCCTAAATATTTGTTTGATTTATGAATATGATTAGTTTGTCTTATTTACTTGTCAACCACTACAGATTCAATTCTCAAATATATATGATAAATTTCTCTCAAGTACTTTTAAAATAGAATTTTGGTTCATGCGCACAGCTGGTACACTATTAATTGATTTATTATTAAAAAACTTAGCTATTAGTTGTGTAGAAACGAAAGTTAAAAGCAAACTAACAAACATTCTATTACTATTATAATTTTAAAAATGTTACATAATTTACGCTTGTTCATCTGAGAAGGAACGTCAAAATAGAGTTTGGGGAGATTAGACAACGCTTCCTACAACTGAAAGCCTCCACCATCACCTCCTACATCAAAAAGCCTCCACACGGTCTTTTATAAGTAGTATCCGCGCAGACTATTTAAAAAGTGAACCAGTTGTGCGCATGAACCCAAAACCTTTTATAAAAGTAATTGAGAGAAATTCATCATATATATTTGAGAATTAAATCTGTAGTGGTTGACAAGTGAATAAGGTGAACCAATAATATTCATAAATAAAGCAAATTTTTAGTCATATACATATTTGCTACCACTTTCTTATTTTAACAAGATTTTGTATTAAGTGACTTGTTCGGAAAGTTGATATCCTTCACAGTGGTCTGATCGGACTACCTATAAAAAACCGAGTGGAGGCTTTCAGTTATAGGAGGCGTTGCCTAGGAGGGGACTACAAAGTCTGCACAACTGAGACAAGAAAAAAAAAATGTCAACGGAGGAATCAACCAAACCATGTCCCTTACTCTTTAAAGAGAACATCAGTGTAAGTAATAGCACGATAAGTGAATACCGGACAATGGTACTTTACCATAAAAATATCGATGATATGCAAAGGATACATCTCTTACTTTTCTAAATCTGAGAAATAAAAGCAACATTCCTCCTTATAGAGGCAGCCTGGAATAAGGACTTTAGTTTGTCTAGAGTCCTTATTCCAAGTTCCCGGCACCACAAAGATCGTCGGTGACTATGGAAACAAGAAATACCGCATTTTAAAGAGGGAAGCTTTTCACTCTCTGGATTCCCTTTATCTCACCAACCCGAGTCATAACCTGTCTTTAATATTGACCCATTATTCCAGCTTGAAATAGATAAACCTTGAAACTATAATCACCGTCACTGATCCAAACGAGTTGCGAAGGGTGTTTGTTCCATAGACAGGCTATAGTTTGGCATGCTTGTTGTTTTGAAATCTTGTGTTCGGACTAATGTTGCGAAAACTCTTCATTTTAGTTATTTCCGCATTTAACTACTTATGCTTCAATTTTAAAATATTGAAAAGCAGGTGTAACTAATAAGGAAAAGGGCGCGACTTTTTAAATTCACGACGGAATGAAACTTGGTATATCAGTTGAATACCTTAAGGGTAATCACCTCTTAAAAGGGAAGCATACTAGATAGCAAATACCGAGAAAAACGCATTGAAAAATTTTAAATTTCAAAAATACTTTATATGCTAGTTATATGTGTCTCGATAACGGCATATAACTAGTGGCCTGTTAACTTCTCATCAAGAAACACTTCGAGTTCGAATTGTGCAATCTTTTTTCCCCCTATATTTTTATTAATATTTCCTTTCTGTTTGGAATTAATATAAATTTTATTTAATTTAATTATTCAATATTACTTGGCATTCTACTTTATTTTCTTTTGCTTTATTTTAGTAAAAAAAAAATATATATGTTTACAATTTTTATTCCTTCATTTAAACATAAATTATTTTACTTTATTTATTGCATATTTTTTTCAACTACTAGATATCACATGACATGAAATTTGCAGTAATAAATAAATCTTTGAGTAAAAGAAAATTGTTTAAAATAATAATATTTAGAAACAGTGGGTATGATAATTAGAAAGGCCGACCGTCCAGTATAGGGGTCAGGGAACTGGCCTTGCAACAGAAAGGTTATGGGGTCGAATCCCGGGCAGGGCATGAACGTTCTTTCATTCTCTGTAATATCTGTCCTAACTAAGGGAGCAACATTGGCCCACCTAATATGGGGCCCCCAAAAAAGTCGCCAACAAATCAGCCATTCAGATTCCTGTATGACGAAAGGTCATTCTCCAGGTGGGGATTGGAAAAAAATGATAATTAAACAGTTATATTCGTAAGTGATTCATCCAAAATATATCTGGCACGAATTTGAGGCGTTTATTTTTTTATAGTCTGGAAAAAGTTTAATAGAGCGTTTACATAATTTTCTAAGTTGCAGTAACTAAAACTATTCAAACTATTATAAATTCAAGTGAGATGCGATGACTCAGGGACTAGAGCGTTCGCCTTCCTATGAGGTGAACCGAGTACGAATCCCAGTCGATACGAATTCCGCATCCGGCTTGCACCGACCACAGTGCTGACGTGAAATATCCTCAGTGGTAGACGGATCATGGGTTAGAGTCCCCTTTGCCATCAGGCTAACTGTGGGAGGTTCTCGTGGTTTTCCTCGAGATGGAACGCAAATGCGGGTTAATTCTTTCAAAAAGTCCTCCACGAACCAAATTTCTCCCAATACTCAATCCAGGAGTACCCTTGTGTTCTGGATTGGGTTAAAAATTACAAGTCTACGGAGTTGAACATTAGTGGCCGTAAACATTAAAGTTTGTATTTAGTTTATTTCTAAGTAACACTGTTTTCTGGATTTCATATTAAATATTCTCCCTATTTGTTAAAACTCTAATATGAAAATTTTGAATATGTTTGCTCATTTGATTGAACTGTTGCGTGCACTTCGAACTCTCAGAGTGTCCCCGGATTCCCCTTTTTTGGGGGCGGGATTAAGCTAGTTATTAGTGTTCGTAAACCCATGAAATTGGGTCGGCGGTTCACCGACGGTTATAAAATAAAATATATATTCAAGTAAAAACAACAGTGCTGTAATGGCTCAGGAGATAGAGCACTCGCCTTCCAACGAAGAGACATATTTAAGATGGCCAGAGTTTTTCAATTTTTGCTGTTCGAGAGCATCACAAGAGTCAGACACTTACTGATTGACAATGTTGTAATCTGGCAATTAGAAAGTCAGAGCTTCTGAAAAGTATACTCTTTTACAATATTCTTTTACCCGAGAGTCAAAAAAACTCTATCCTTTTTCAATTATCTTAAATTTTAAAGGTTTAGCTGCTTTCATGAGGGGAAATTTAAATAATTTAGCACCAGTAAGTGTTGAATGAAATATTTTGACTTGTCGCCTCATTTTATATAGAATTATCGTTACGGTTTATTCTTTAGCATAGTAATTCCCAAAGTGGTCTATTATCGACCTCTGGGGGTCGACGACAACCTGCAAGGGGTCCATGTCAAGCGGGAAAAAAAATCCTGGGGATTCCATGAAATGAATCATTTCATGGGATTGCATGAAATGAAGATGGGGGTTAACGATAGTGGATCTCATATGAGCAGGTCGTAACTTTTAATTTTGGAATTTCATGAATGGAATATTCAGCATACACTGATAGTAACTATTTACTTACATTATACTACCTTATAGTATAAAAACATATATCTATCTACATTCCACTTAATTTATAAAAGTAACTATGAAATAAAAATGTTATTAAATTTTAAGTTATTAGGAATTGTTTTTGTTTTTTTATTTATTTATTTTTTTTAAAAAAATATATGTATGAAACTGAATTATTGTAAACTAGCAGTTGCCTTCAGCTCTGCCCACATACGCTATTATTTTCTCTGCGTGTAAGGTTTTATTTTTTATCATGAAATTATTTTTCCGCAGTAAATTGTAGCCTAACCTGTGTCAACTCTTTAGCTAGCTAGACTTCCAACTTTATATGCGCATAAGATCACGGAGATTTGTTGCATAGTTTTTACGTGAAAACGTAATAAACAGATCGACAATACATTACTACGGTTTTCTATACAAACTTCCTTCCTTTATTTAAATAAACTGGGCACCTGGGCCGCGAAGCGGCCACTATCCCATTCATCATTAAATTACATACAGTAAGGTAAAATACATTGATTTGGCAAACATTGTGGTAGCCATAAAAATCAAGCCGTTTGCTTGAGAAATAATAAAATAATGAAAAAATTCAATATGACAAATTGACGTTTTTACATAACATTAGAAATATTGATTGTAGACTTAAATTAAAAATAAAGATAAAACATGATTTGATATGTACAATAATTGATTTTTGAAATATGAAAGACAAAATTAATGAATATAAATAAATCATACCTTGATACATGATAAAGTCACATATTTGGAGAAAATGCAGTAAATATATTTTATCAGAGAAATATTGTTCATTAAATACAATAGTATTTGCAATAGAATTTAACGTGCATAAGTTGATAAATATATATGCATAAATTGGCTATATTATCAGAAAATAAATTTTTAATGTAATTTAATTTAACATAAGTAAATGTCTGCTGTGAAAAGTTCAGTGAATTTAACTTAAATTCTTGAAAATAAAAATAGAACTCACTGGGATTGAGATGTTTCCCCGATGATCCCCCGCAGAAGGCGGAGCACTTCTTCATTTTTGGGCAATTCCTGTAATTTGTTGATTAATGACATTAATCGACGAGCAAGTTTATGCGTCGAATTTGATGTTGCTCGAGGGCTCCTTCTGCTGGGACGGGTTTCGCACCCTGTATAGTTGACTGTGTGACCCTTGTAACAATTACAGCATCTTGGAGGTGTTGTTCTGTCTTTGTTGCCTTCATGAGACCTGTGGTTTTCAGTACATTTTACACACCTTGCAGGTGCATTGCAGTGGCTTTGCGTATGCCCATAATTTTGGCAGTTGTAACATTGTATAGGTCCTCGACCTCCTTGAAATCGTTCGATTTTGATCGGGATCTGCTGTATGTTGTTGACTTGGAATACTCTATGGTGATTCGTCGTTGATGTTAGGATTATGGGAAAAAGTGGAAGGAGCCGATAGGACTCTCCCATTCTCTTCTTAAACTGCACTAGTTTAAAGGTTTCAATATTGTTTTTCTGTAATTCTAGATTGATGGCATCTGTATCAAAGCTCACAGGCAGGCCCCGGATCAAAACCTTAAAAAATCTGGCTTGCGGTGTTATTTCAAGTTTGCTGGGCGGATCCCGTGCTTAGTCGGCATCCTCCTTAGGTTTTATTGTCGGCAAGATAGTGGCGTTATCTGTTGAGTTATGTTGGCTAGAAGAAGGAAAGCTGTTTGTAGACATGAGTGTAGAATTATCTTCAATTATTTTGACTGTATTTTGCTTTTTCTTCTTCTTTTTTCTTTTCTTTGTTGGTGGTTCTGTATCTATACAAACTTACTTCCGCAATTATAATATTAGTAGCGGAGTACGGGTTTCATAGTGGAATAATTTTATTTCATTTACATATTAATTAAATTATTTTGAATTTAATTAATAAATGTATAGAATTAACATGTGTTTTTTTCACACTACACTTCACTACAGTCAGAATTTTAAATCTTTCACAGTGAGTAGAACTATACCAGCTATCAAAAATACATTTGAAGTTGATGAATTTAAAAAAATCAATATCAGGAAAGCAGGGAGCAAGGGCGCCGGCAGAATAAAATAAAAGGGGGTGCAACCCTTTAACAAAAATAAATAAATAAATAAAAGATATTCTGTTATTACATTTTGTTTTGTTATTACATATACTTTCACCTGTTAATTTTTTTCTAGATACATTTCATCATTGCTAATAAGATATTTATAAAAAGTACGAACTTTTTGTACTTGCAAATTTTGACACGAGAAACTGTATTGATGGCGCTGGCATAGCTACAGACTTTGAAACACAAATAACTACAAACAGTAGTTTCGTATATTAACGTGTTTATGCACGCTTAACATTGTAATTGGTTGTGTTGATATATATACCATGTATAAAGATCTGCTCTCACCGAATTTCATCACTGAAGTTACAACGTGGTAAGAAATGTGGAGGAATAGAAAAAATTCTTATGAATCCCTCGAATACATCGATTTAGTTATTGAGGCCACACCATTTCATCCAGCTGCAGCGGAGGCAATCAAAATTGGCCTAACTCTTCCAGCTACTACGTGCACTATTTAACGCACTTTTAGTACAATGCGACGCATGAAAACATGGAATCGGTCTAGGTGTCTCACGAGAGATTAAATAGTTTGTGCATGCTCAGTGTGCATAAGAAAAGAATCAAAGATGACTCAGAATTCATTGAAAAAGTTATAAACATATTTGGTTTCTTGTTTGATTAAACAATTTTACAATTGTTGTGTATCATTAATTACTTAATTATTTGTTTTTAATAATAAAAATATTTTTAAAAAAATTTACAGCAATTCTGTCTCTCTTTAAATGTTTAAAAAAAATCCAGGAGGGTGCAAGTGCACTTCCTTGCACCCCCCTGCCGGCGCCCTTGGCAAAATGGAAAAACATGGCAAGGGATCTTCGATACAAAAAAAAGTTCAGGAACCACTTCTTTAGAAAGATCACTGTGTAGGCTTTACTTTAATTGCTTATTAAGGAAAGTAGTACTTTAAATCTTCCCAGACTGGTGAATTAGTTTTTTCATGAAAAGTAACGCCTACTTTTTACTACTGATGTTGCAACTTACAGTGCTTGTGGGAATATTTTCTGTCATGGACCTTAGAGTACAAAACTGCCAACTTTCACCGATTTTCGGGAAATTTTCTTCCAGTGGTAGCTAAGTTTATGTTTTATTGTATTATACTTTAATTTCAAGATTTTGTAATTTTAAATCCATAAACTGTGGGAACTTTAGTTTTAATTGTCTATTACTCTATAAAATATTTCTCAAAAAGCATAGTAGTGGAAGCCGATTTTGTCTACCATTGTAAATAAGTAATTAAAACATTTATTAAAAAAAAAACTTCGTATATTCTGTGACATTGACATCCTGATGAAGCTTTCAATTACTTTTTGAATTCATAAAATTTCTATTCTTTCTTTCATGAAATCAAAAGCAGGAGCATCTAATAAGAGTTTGTAATTTTTTCCTGCTCCCTCTGAGAAGAATGCAGAATTGCCAACTTGCCCCGGACGCGTATAAGCAAACAATACCGCGGATTGGAAATTTGGCGATAATAACGCTTAAATATGGTGGGAGAACAAAATTACATTAACCTAAACCCCAATTCGATATTGTTTATAAATAACATAAATAAAAAAATATTCAACCTTCAATTAAAACCTTCCTGTAGTCAAATATTAATAATTTTTAACAACTTTTTTAAACACAAATTTTTAATTCTCGAACTTAATACTATCCTTCATATGAAAATATCAGAAAATTCAGTTTTTAAAAAAAACTATATTTTAAAATTGAGCCATTGGCGACAACAGAGGCTAGATGTATGTACTGAGTTTAAATAAATTATATGTTATAGATTTCACATTTAAGACTTAGATCAATTTATTATCAGCTCAAAAGAGTTTTTTTTAATAAATAAATATAGTGATTGATTGATTTATAATTGTAAGTTCTGAGTGTTTAATGTTAAGTTATATTTATAAGTTATAGTGTTTAATGCTAGTTACAAAGCAGGGCGACATTCATTTTTATTTGTATGAGAATCATAAAATATTAACTTTCAATAACAATCGATAAATAAAAAACAAAAGTCAGATAAAAGCTTTAAATGTAAAAAACTTTCTAAATAAGATTTTAATAAAGCACAATCATTTCGCCTGTGTGATTTTGTCAAGAATTCTATACTTTTTAATATTACAACTTAGGTGAAAAATAAATATCTTTCAATAGTTGTAGGAAATTAAATAAATTCTCAATTAAATCAACAGTAAAACATTGAGGGTAAAAAGTTTTTAATTCACTTAAAAGTTCCCTTAAAAGTTCCCAAGATATGGTGAAACGGGCAAAAAGTAAAGTTAACACTAAGGGGTCCTAACAAACTATTGGGACAATATTTCCAGATTGCGGCTACCCCTATTTACTGGGGATCAAAAACGCGAATCCGCCGGAAAAAAAAAGTTTCTCAAAGTGCGTTTTAGTGTCTGATTTCCCAACTTAAAATATATTAATTATTGGCTATAATAAATTGGCATATTTGAGGTCACCTTCTTGATCCATTAAGATTGAGTCCTAGAACGTAAACATCTGATAATTAGAACAAAAGTTAGTTTTAGATTTTTTGTTTACTGCTCACTGTACACTAAAACGTGATTTTTTTTTCTTTTGAAATTTCGATCTCAATGCCATTACTTCAACCTCCTTTGGGTTGTGCTTACTTTATAAATTTAATCTCAACTTTATTATTCTCTTCATTTTTAAACTGTAAAAGACTTTTTCTCCATTCGTAAATTATGAACGAAAATTATTACTTTGAATTGCGTAAACAGCTAATTCACTAAATTCGGACATACTCAATTAATTCTTTTTAATAGTCATTTATATTAATTTTAGTAATTGTTTACTCAAAATTATAATAAAGGAAAGTTTGATTAGAAATTTAAAAGTTTTTGCTGCAATAGTTAATGCATTTGTTATTAATGCATTTTCATTTAAAATGGAACAATATTGACTTAATATTTATAAGACAAAAGACTCTTTAATCGCTAACACCGTTGACAAGAAAAAATTTCTTTTTTTTTTCTCTTCCACAAAAAGTTTAAAACTTAAATTGCTGTTCTCTCATTATAAAACAATCGTATAATATTCTCGTATCACGTAAAACTTTATGACGAAGTTACTTATCTACCGTTTTACAATTATAAAATGAAATAATTATATAATTCTACCTACTTGCATTTCAAAATCTAATACTCAATTGTTCAATGAATTTTACAATAATTATTATAAAACTGTGTATAATGAACATTTAAACTAAAATAATTAGTACAAAATAGCTGCTAAAAATTCTCTTAAAATTTTATAAATATTTTATATTTATAAATTTCAGCGTTTCGCATTATTGCTAAATGATATCTCAACATCGAAAAATATTTAAAAACTTTCATAATAGCTGAAAATTAAATAAAATTTTAAAAAAAAATGTAAATGGTTATCGAGCAGAACCATTAAGTTTAATTAATGAATATAGAATGGGAAACAAAGTCTCTGCTAAACAATAAAAAAAAATTGAAATCTTTTAAGAAAACAAACTTTATTGTGAAAAATCATTTCACTTTATGGTAATAATCATTTTATTATCAAGGATTAAAAGTTATTGCGAAATTATTAATTTTAATTAGTGGATGAGTAGGAAAGGAAGTTCACTACTCGAAATACATTTAATGAAAGTTATGAAAATATAGAAGTGGTTATGGAGGAAATAATACATAATTTTTTTATCTTAGTTTTATTACGACCTTTCAATAAACGCTTATAAACAGAATTTCGTTGACAGATACAAACGATTATGTCGGTGCTATGACAAAAAAATACGCTTCATATTTCATTTAATGCGGAAGAATTAAATGAAGACCCGATTAATTGAAACTTTGAAATGTCGCACTCATATCTAACTTGGTGAATGATAGATACGTGATACCGAAAACAAAACAAAAGCATAAGCGCACAGCTGTTTGGCGATTGCCGAGAACGCTCCTTTAACGCCAATAGAAATTTTCGCCAACTGTTTCCAATCCGTTGTATGGTCTGCTTATACGCACCCCTGACAGTGGATAAATATTTTCGAGGGGATAATGGAATGAAGTGAAAACGATGAGATTATATACCACCCTGGCTCCTTCAGTTTGGAGGGAATATCAAGAATAAAACGTTTCGCTTATTCAGACATTTTCTCCAAAACGTATTCCTTCCAGAAAAAATGTGGTCGAAATTGTCAATTACTTGGCGATTGTAATCCTTAAAGATGGTTTCATGAGGATTTCAAGCTGATGGTTGCATTGGATATTTTAGTTGGCAACACAACGATCGGTTTTTGGAAAAAGTGCAACACAAATCGCCTAATTCTCTCGAAGCGCCGTACGTCTACCTCCAGCAAAGAAGTCAAATCTGCCGCATGGGAGTTCTGATCTAACAAAATATATCAGTTTTAGAATGTTTTTGAAAATAATATTGATTCAGAATTTTTGGTTCTAACCAGCTGCAATAATATATAATCGTTAATTTATGATCTCTTGTGTTTTAGACTATACTTATGAAGAATAAGGAGATCAATCTACGCCCGCTTGGCCCGCTTGTTAGAACTCAGCGAGCGCTGCCATTACCTCCTACATCAGAAAGCCTCCACACGGTTTTTTATAAATAGTCTGCGTAGATTATTTAAAAAGCGAACCACTTGCGCGCATGAAACCAAATTCTATTTTAAAAGTACTTGAGAGAAATTTATCATATATATTTGAGAATTGAATCTGTTGTGGTTGACAAGTAAGTAAAACAAACCAATTATATTCATAAATTAAACAAATTTATATATATATATATATATATTTGCTACCACTTTCTGATTTTTAATAGATTTCATATTAAATGGTTCTTTCATAGTGGTCTTATAGGACTACCTACAAAAAACCGTGTGGAGGCTTTCAGTTATAGGAGGCGTTGGCACTGCCACTTTTACCATCAGTTTTATATGTAAATTTATAGCTATTACTATCTTTAAAAAAACTGTAACTGAAAGATGAAAAAATAAAATCATAATATAAATTTTCTATTCAATTCACTGTAAAAGGAAAGATTATAAATTTGCATCGCACCTCTGGGCCAAAAAATATGTTTAATTTCGTATTCCTAGAGTCTACCATTTTCCCGCTATCCGATATACAGGGACACACACTCTCTTTATTTCATTAAATGTATCAGGGCTGAAAGCCTTTATATAGCAAGACGGAAAAGAGAAAAAACTGGTACGTAAGTCATATCAGTTCAGCATTTTTCTCGAAAAAAAAAAAAAAAAATATCTGTTACTATCAAGATTTCTTTTATAATTTTAACATGTGTATAAAACTGCTTCCTTTCCAAAATAAAGTAGATATTGTTGAATAATTTTAAAAAAAAGTAAACTCCTCCCCAAAAACTAGCTATAACTGAAAAGATTTTACTACCAGCCTTTTCTATTTTTCTGTCACCCCTGAAATGTAAATATAGACTATGACTATGTTGAGCGTGAAAATACTAATTACAACATTAAGTTCTTTTACTGATGATTTCTCTTACTTTTTTTCATTACGTTTTACTTTACTGCTCAAAATTTATAAAACTCAGACGCATGATATTACGAAGATATGTAGAGTAATGCAAACAAATTTTGATGTTATAAAAAATTACGATTCGATTGTTAGTTCAAAAATTATTAAATGCAGAACTTGTTGGGTAAAACAAAAAAACCTTGTCGGTTCGCTGAATTACAACTACAGAATTGAAATTTGCTGTGCTTGATAGGACTATTCAGTATCATAATTTTGAATATTTTTTTTTTTTTTAAAGATTCCCATTAGTTCAAAGAATAATGCAAATTTCAGAACTTTATTCTAATTTTATTCAGCTTTTTTGCTTTAAATATTGACTATTTTTCCTTTTTTGTAGAAAATTTATTTAACCCTCTATGAGACCTATATTTCTTAATTTTAAAAGCTTGTGCTCGAGATGATGTGATATAAATGCCAAAAGAGTGTGAAAGATTACATATTGCTGGACACAAATCTTAACATTCATAGTGAATAGTTTGAAAATAAAAAAAAAATCTTAATAAATAGCGATATTAACCGTTCCCTATTTGAATTTTCATAAGACTCTTTAATGCGTAAAATTACTTCTCATTATTTTTTTTCTTCTAATTTAAATCCACATTCTGTATTCTTGAGGTTATTTTTTTTCTTGCAGAATAGGAAAAATAAATTTATATTTTGAAACTAATGTTTTTTGTGGAAACTATTCATGTTTAAGACAGTTACGCTGTTCGGCGATCAGAGCTAGTAGCAGGAAAAGCTTCAAAGTTATTCTAAAAAAATTTAAATTTCATAAAAATTTCACTCAATTCTGAGATTAATTTAATAACCAATTAAGTACGAGTTCTGTAGAATCGATTTAACGATGGCATATTAAAGGTTTAAATAACCTAAACTCTCTCATTTTTTGTATTGAAATAACCACTGTACCATGAAAAAGTGGTTAAGTGATAGGGAAATAAAGTTTTTAATTAATTTCTGTAGTTTTCTATTAAACAGCAAATATTATCTTTCTTTTACCAGCATTAAATTATATATAAATGAACTGAAAGAATTGACTGTAGAATTGATTTATCGATGGCATATTAAAGGTTTAAATAACCTAAACTCTCTCATTTTTTGTATTGAAATAACCACTGTACCATGAAAAAGTGGTTAAGTGATAGGGAAATAAGGTTTTTAATTAATTTCTGTAGTTTTCTATTAAACAGCAAATATTATCTTTCTTTTACCAGCATTAAATTATATATAAATGAACTGAAAGAATTGACTGTAGAATTGATTTATCGATGGCATATTAAAGGTTTAAATAACCTAAACTCTCTCATTTTTTGTATTGAAATAACCACTGTACCATGAAAAAGTGGTTAAGTGATAGGGAAATAAAGTTTTTAATTAATTTCTGTAGTTTTCTATTAAACAGCAAATATTATCTTTCTTTTACCAGCATTAAATTATATATAAATGAACTGAAAGAATTGACTGTAGAATTGATTTATCGATGGCATATTAAAGGTTTAAATAACCTAAACTCTCTCATTTTTTGTATTGAAATAACCACTGTACCATGAAAAAGTGGTTAAGTGATAGGGAAATAAGGTTTTTAATTAATTTCTGTAGTTTTCTATTAAACAGCAAATATTATCTTTCTTTTACCAGCATTAAATTATATATAAATGAACTGAAAGAATTGACTGTAGAATTGATTTATCGATGGCATATTAAAGGTTTAAATAACCTAAACTCTCTCATTTTTTGTATTGAAATAACCACTGTACCATGAAAAAGTGGTTAAGTGATAGGGAAATAAAGTTTTTAATTAATTTCTGTAGTTTTCTATTAAACAGCAAATATTATCTTTCTTTTACCAGCATTAAATTATATATAAATGCAATAGACTTTAATTTGGTTATCTCTTAGCTGTTAAAATAAAATTTTAATAGTTATAAAATTGAAAATTGAATTGATTTTTATCGAATATTAACGTAAATTTACTCTAATGATTCCATTAACAATATACTACTAACAATACCTTAAAAAACTAAAAACTATAAATACTTTTTATTCTCAGTGCAAAGCAAAGGTGATATTCGATTAATGGAAAATGCCGTCCTTTAGAATCAAAATCTTCAGGCAAGGAAGCAGTCACTATCGACGATGAGGATAAAACAAAAACAAACTAAAAACAAAATAATGAACCAAAGCAGTTCTTTTTTTTCTTCTGTTATCTACAACACGAAGCGTTTTTTTTTCGGGGAGGGGGGGAATAGAGTGAATAGCTGAAGAAACATTCAAATAGGCTTAAAATAAAATAATATACCTATTCGAATTTGGTACCTCACAATCTATAAAAAAATATTTTACTTGCTTGATATTAATATTTTATTTCAACTTGGCGAAGTACAGTTACACATGAATTAAAAGCTATGTGCAGGACATAGAAGGATTGAAATATGATAGATGCCCTATTTAAAAATTGGGGGGGGGGGTTGGAGAAAAAGCGGGATATTAAAATATGCATTTTATATTTACTTTTTATTTTCTTTTAAGAATTAACTTTTTTTAACGATTAACTTTTAAGTTAATCGTCCAAAAATAAACTTACATGGGACAGTAACGCCTACTTTCTCTTCTATGCTTTATTCCGCAGTACGAACAGCTTGTGGTAATTATCATCTTAAGTTAAACGGCGAACAACGGAAATTAAATTTAATATTCAATAATAAAATGGAAGTTCTCAAGGTTAAAATTGTTGAAAATCCAGTACGTTTTGAGAATTCTCCTTTATTTAGGGATTTCCAACCAGAAGGATACTAATGAAATATTGCTATTAAAGCAATCATAGTGACCTTTACTACAGGCTTTTGTGTTCTTGCATTGCCATCGATAAAATCTAATGGACAATAGTCTCTTAAAAAGAGGATAGTTAATTATTTTCATTCAAATATCATAATTCAATCTAAAATATTATTGAAATATCTACCAGTAATTAACTATGTTGAATTTTATATATATTTTTTTAACCGCAATATTTTGAAGACGCCTAGCAACACTAACCTAATTAAAGCTTTCTGCGCAACTTGATATGCGCGGAAAGTAAGGAAAGTAAGATAAAAGAAATTAGTGGGGCAGGGGAGTAGTATAGTAACAGTCACTTTATATTCTTTAGTTGGATTACTCCGCGTCAACTACGTTTATCTGTTTAGGTCTTTCCATGTCGAGGCGACAATGGTTGCATAGCGAACAAATCACATTCGTGAAGCCTGCGTATATCGGAAGTTGACACCAGTGCATGAAAAAAAAAAAACGAAGCACACTTGCTTCATGTCCAAATGGAAAGCTGATAAGCGGGAAATGATGTATAGTCGAGATGATTAGTGAGTAGGCGAGACACAGAAGTGAGGTAACGCCTACCTCAAAGGGTTTATTTTTGAATTTCTGTTTTTGTAACTGATGGATATTTGCGGTTTTAAATAGTAAAGCATTAGGGCAGCAATTGGTCGGAAGTGAATATATTAGTTATTGTAGTTTTATAGAGACGCTCTGGCAATTATATTGCAGTGGTCTCAGCGTGCTGTTAAAAATGAAAAAGTAGCAAAATTTGTCCCTAATTATTAAATACATTAAGAATGTAAAGTCATAATTAACTTCCTATATAGTTTAGTAGATCTACACTGGTAAAATTATACTTCTAATTCCCAATTCATTCGATAGAAGTCGATATGCGATAACAGGTGGAATAGTCCTTACAAAATAGGGAATGGCTTAAAAGATTGCGCACCCTGGATATTTTTAAACTAGTTTTATGCTGATTTAAGGAAGGAAACAGTAAATTTTGTTAATTGATATCATTGCACACTGAAATCGCTGATAAATGCTTAATCAAAATCATAAAATCATTAGTAACAATAATCAGTACAATAATATTTAAATGTAACATCAAATTTGGGAGAGAGGAAGAACGATGATTTCGCCTATTTTTAGATAAAAAGGGAAATGTTTTAACTATCACGGTATATAACAATTTAAATAATTTAGAGAACGATACTCTTTATAAACTAGAGTAAAATCTAAAATAAATTTTGTTCCCTGAACGAATGAATCAAAGCCTTTTAAACTTTTTCCACAAAACTGGCAATTCACATCAATGCGGTTTTGTCCAAACAAGAAGTAGCTGTTCGAATAAAGCACTTCAATAAGGAACCCTAAAAACATGAAATATTATCAATTTTACGGAAATTTTAAAAATAAAATGCATTTGATTTCGTTATTGGTATTAATTTCCAAAGTTTATTCGAAATTTTTTTGAAAAAAGTCATGTTTGTAAACATTAAGTGTAGACGATAGTTTTACAATAAATTTTTATCGTAAATAAATACCCTTAATACCAGATATTTTATATTAAAACGACTAAATAACCTAATTGTAACAATTAAAAAAGTCCTAAATAACTCCGGATGATGCTAGCCCATTTATTTTAAAATTTTTCCTTCGTTAATATTTGACCAACACGAGACGACGACAATCTGGTAATTGATAAGGTACCTACCTGCTCACATTAGCGGGCACCAAACCTCTTATTCTGTAATTTACTCTAGGGCAGCTGGTACTTTTGGAATTGATGAGTTGGGGGAAATCAAGGCAGTTGGCGACTGGGTAGTGTGCTGCAATATGGAGATCAAATCATGATATTTGGTTAAGATATTATATTAGACAGAATATATATAAACTTAATAAATAAATAAATATGGTACTTATAGAATAAATAATATATAAGTAGTAATAGCCGACGTTGGTGCGGCAGAAGTGACATCATCATGGGAAGTCAAGGGGTGCTTATTTCTGCCCGGATGGAAAACGCAAACACGTCATAAACCGGATATTGCTTATTTCTGTCCGGCTACAAACCGGAAACTGCTTATTTCTGCCCGTCTGTAGTTTTTTTGTTTGTTTCGGTTTCTGTTTATTATTTAATTTATTAGTTTCTGAGGGTGGCAACGCTTATTATTTTTAATATTAGTTTTTAAGGATGGCAATACTTATAATATATTCACATATTATAAGTATTGCCATCCTTAAATTCACATATCTTCACATATCATTTTGTATTCACTTATCTACGTGAAAGGACTCGAGAAACGGAAATTTTTAGAAATTCTAACCAGCAGGGCAGAATGTTTTACATAGAAGATTTTCGCTGTCGTAAAGCAGATGAAATGATAACAACTTTTTCTTCGTGCACTGTACATTCACCAGATTTTAAACATTGTGCTCTCGTTAAGGCGAAAGCATTTGGACGATTTCTACAAGACCTATAAATAGAAAAAGCACTCGGAATTCAAATCATTTGAAAGTAAGATGTCCGTATGTAATGAGCGAACATTAGAGCTCATGAAATTGATCTTTAAAACTAAACATTGTAAGCCTCCTTTTACAAAGTGTTCAAAAAGTGAAATAAAAACTTGTGTGAGTGTGTAATTAATGTATTGTGTGGTAATATACCACTCACGAAATCTTAGAAAAATAAATTAGCTCCTCATAAAGAAAGTTTAAGAAAACTTTCTAAGAAGAAACTGCCATTGTATAAGAAGAAAATAATTCTTGTACAGAAAGGAGAAGAATTTTTTCATTTTTATTACCTGCAGCTATATCTGTCATTAGTTCTTTAATTCATGGAGTACAGTAAGAAATTTGTGTTGGTTCCGGAGGATAGAGTACAAGTAGCGGAACACTTATCACAATTAGATCAACAAATGAAAAATGTTCTACAGAAAAAGGACTTAGCAAACGACGAGAAAGCAACTCTGTATTTACAAATATTGCAGAAGTATACGCACTTTTCGATTTCGAGACCGAATAAACCAGAACATCAAACCGATCAGCAGGAAATACCGAACATAGACGATCCTCTAGTAGAGTCTGCAGAAGAGATCTCTTCAAATATCAAAAAAGAAACTGAAGACTTGGAGGGAAAAATTCTAACTGTTGTTCCAGTTCGATTTCAAGAAAAAGCTAAAGATATGAATCAATTCTTAAAAAATAATGAATCTCTCCTTTGGAACACTAAAGGGGAAATTATTCATGAAGATAAGGCTGTTCCTGGAAGCAATATAGTAAATCTTGTAAATGACTTTCTGCGAAATAGAAAATTATCTCCAGTGGGGAGAAATGTATTTTTAAAAACATTAAATGATGTTCAATTACCAGCACATTTAGATGTAAATAAAAAATTGTATAGTAAAAATAAAATTGTTAAGAAACCTATGATGTATGCTCGCAGAAGTGCTTGGGTGAAACTTTGAATAAAATGTTATTTATTTTATTAAAATATATTTTGTCTTTATTGATCATTTTCACAGGTGAAAAAAGTTTATATTATCAAGAAAAAAATTACGCCCTTTAATAATTAATACAAAAAGTTTTAGAAAAATATATAGAATTTTCTGAAAAAACTGGAAAATGTTTTGCAAAAATATAAATATTTTCTTAAAAGATAGACATTTTTCTTAAAAAGTTTGAAATATTTTTACAAAACTAACAAATTAACAAAAAGTAAAAATATTTTCGTAAAAGAGTAAATTTTTTGCAAAAACATAAATATTTTCTTAGAAGATAGAAATTTTTTATAAAAATGCAAATATTTTTTGAAATGTTAGAATGTTTCCCTCAATAATAAAAATATTTTCTGAAAATTTTGTTAAAAGGAAATAGAAATGTTACAATATTTTCTACATAACAATATTTAAATGTAAAATTTTATAATAATGTTCAATTACCAGCACATTTAGATGTAAATAAAAAATTGTATAGTAAAAATAAACACCAGGTTTCATTCTTTCTATTTTATTTTCTAAACACAAATCTTACACCATATTTTTTCTTTACAAATTGAAACATCTGAAAATCGTTTACATATAATTGATTTGAAATATGATACTTAGAATAGCCTTGACAGCGTTTGAGTAAAAAGTAAATACAATATTGTCCACATACATTGGATATAGGTGATTGAAACACTTTGAAATTCCATAGTATGTCGTGTAGGAAGTGGTATTCATGTTGTAAAATCCGGGAGACTTCCCATATGAGTCATAAAACTCTAACTGTCTTTGATCATTCACAAATAACGCTAGCCAGTGAGTTCCAGGTTGTGATGAGTCATCTGAATTCGTGATAGCACATGTGTTTTCTTGGAGACCCGGAAGCGTATCACTTGAGTATACGCCTTGAAAGTAAGGTGATGTTATCTTATCTTGCGATAAAATGTAGAATAGTTGCAATCCATCCATTCTTCAATTTCCGAAGTCGAATAAAATATTTCAGGACTTGTTAATTTCAATCAAATTTCAAATTCGGTAAAAACAATAACGCATACTGTTTTTTTCCAGTGAATTGGTAAATTTCAGTTCTAATCGTAAATTGCTGTGCTTAATCAGATTTAAATGTTCTCCTGAACATAGATCTGGGGAGAGATTAAATCCAAATAATGTATTTCCGTTCTTGTAGTCTTCTCTGGAAATAAATATTCCTCTATCTTGACCCATTCGTTCCGTTCCATCAAATAGAGTTTGGTAGACACGAATGCATTGATTTTGTGAAAAGTTGAGTTCTAATGGATTACGAGGGACGGGTTGTCCATCTACATACACTCCAATAAAATTTAAATTGAAATGATTAAAATCAAAAGGAGATTTTGTTAATGTTCCATGAAAAGCTTCATTATCTACACAACCAATAATAACTTTTTTCGGTATTTGACCCGAAAATATATTATCTTGAATAAAAGACATACTCCCTTTAGGAATCGAATACACTTTGCATAGGACTCGATTAATGGGGTATTTTGCACTTGTTTTCTCGAGTGCTTTAGCATGACCCAGAAGCACTCCGGGGTTCACACGAACTTTTCAAATGAATAAAGAGACATGATCCAATACTACTTTAAATCCTTCAGATCCTTGTAGACAAAATTCTGGTTTGCTTCGTATTAGTTTTATTTTCAAATCCACTAAATTGAGTAAAAGACGATCTTGATGAAATAAATCTGAATGAATGCAGCCAATCATATCTACTGTTGCGCTTTCTTTGAAAAAAGCAGTTCTTTTGTTTAAACCATCCTCGGAATCTTTATAAAATAATTCAGCAGTTAATTGAGATGTTTTGCTGTCATGTCCATGGTTTATGAGAGTTTCAATATAGGACCTATAGGGATGGGTATTACTTGAATTGGAATCTATACGATCGTTTAAAGATACATCTACTTGAGAAAATAATGAATGTAGAAATAAATTCATAGGTCCTATAACATCATCTTTAGTGATAGCTGTATTGTTCGCTTTTACTATTTTCGCTTTCACATACAATTGTGATTGACTGAGATCTATGTAATATTCAACACTTCCAGAGACGTGAAACTCTATGGGAGCATTATCAAATTATTAAAAATTATGAATCGAGAGGTTGAACGCATGAACCCAATTTCTATTTTAAAAGTACTCATACTCATATGTGGTAGTTATCTTAGCATCAGGCCCCGTGAGGGGCTCTAACTAATTCATCTGGGGGGGGGGATGTATGATAAATCGCCGAAGCGCAATTGAATGATGAAAGTTGGAGTTCAGTAGCATTTACTGAGAGAAAATTAAAATAAAGTAGCGAAATTAAGCAAACAAATTTAAGAGAGAGAAGAGGTTTTTGTGGCAGATTGCCTCGCCTCCCCCCGAGCTTCGCAGGTGCACAGTAGCGACATAGCCTCAGAGAAATAGGAAAAATACATGATAAGAAATGCGCAAAAATATTTACAATTATTTAGAACTATTTACAAAATTTACGGGACAATACCCCATCGAACAGGAAAAAGGCTGTTCCCGGGCTATATTTTATGTTGTCTTTGGTGAGATTAAAATCGAAGTTTCTGAAGAAGTTGCACGTATCACAGGATTTTTTAAAAGTAATTGCGAGAAATTTATGATATATATTTGAAAATTGAATCTGTAATGGTTGGCAAGTAAATAAGACAAACCAATCATATTCATAAATTAAACAAAGTTTTAGAGATATAATTTCCTACCACTTTCTTATTTTTACTAGCTTTCTATTAAATGGTTTTTTCTTCAGCTGAAAAAATTAAAAAAATTTTATGATTTTTCTACTGATTAAAAAATATTTATTCAATTTGATTATTGGAACAATAAGTATGTTAGATTACTAATAAATTATTCATTTCTATTACCTTACATATTTTACATGTTTGAGATTAGTAGATCTACATCTTAATTAAAGTACAACAACATTTAGTTTCAACAAAAACTAAAAAAAAATTAATTAAAATCTATTTTCTCATATATGAAAGCTTGTTTTTAAAAACATGTGTAAAAATATATGTTTAAATCACTGAACAAAGTACTAAACAATTAAGAGCTGTGCAAAATTTTGTGAGAGTTATATTCAACTAAATTTTTTGAGCTGATATTTGTTGCAACACAAAGTGGCTTTTGAACAATGACATCAAATCTATCATATTTTTTATACCAAAATTTCCAATGTTAAAAGTTTTTGCTCTTAAAAAAGGTCATCAATTACTGTTCCCTATTGCTCAAAATATCTAATGAAATCACTGTAAATAATTAACAACATTAAAAAATTTTCTTTCATTTCCCAATTGTTTGGAAAAAAAGAGTTTTGTTTTAATAAAAGCCTCCTGCTCCCTTTTAAGCTCAAATCCAGCATCACTACTTTTAAATTACATCGAATACATAAGAAAAATAGAAAAAAAAAACAGAGAATAAAAAAATTAATACAGTTAAATACATTAAAAATCTTTTTCTTAATATATATATATATATATAAAGTTAAGTAAGAGTAGTAAAATTCTAAAGAAAGATTGAAAAGAAAGGTTCAAAGAAGGATTGGCGTTAGGCGGAATGGATGACTGATCGAATACAACTGCGTGAAGTGCCACGTTATAGCTCACTACGGATCGGCCACATTCACACATCTACTCTGGCTGACGTATTCTGCAATCGATGAAAAAAGGGCGGGCGGAAGTTTGAGCAAACCCAATTTAGTCTATCTCATATATGACTATTCCACGCTACGTTGCTTTTCATTTCAAAATGAAAAGTTTGAGTTAATGGCTGTGACATTCGATTTTCTGGGCATTGGTGGTTGTCTAAGAAGACCATTATGGGATGCTGCGACTCAGATTCCGTTCAAGTATCCAGTAAGTCCAAAATATTTCAATAAAGCTAGTAGTATATTATGTTTTGTTGCATTGTGAGGAGCGTTGTTGGCGCATGTCCGATAGAATTTGCAAATTATGGCGGTTTTGTAGATTTTTGTAGGAATAACATTCTACTGTAACTACTTTGTGAACACTCATATTCAAGTTTATTTATTGTAACAGTAATCTAATTTAACATTATGACGAAATTTAAAGAAGATATTTCGGTGAAAAAACTTTGAATTGATAAGAATTTAAGTATTAATTTAATGAGAGTTTTTAAAAACTAAACAATAATCAATTCAAATTAAAGTAGAAGAGTTATTAAAAAAGATTCTAAAACATTCCCCTGAATATTTTTTATATCTCAATTACATAAAACAAAATGCATAAGATTAGAAAGATTAGAGTCAATATACATTTGTTTGCAAATGAAAAAATTTTATTATATTTTATATATATATATATATATATAAATATAATATATATATATCCAATTTTCATTATATATATATATATATATATATATATATAATGAAAATTAGGAGAAATAGGACAAAACGAAGAAAATTAAGAAAAATAATAGCACTCCTTTTTACGAATAAAATCGTATGAGCTGATGAAAATTTTATTGAAGATGAAGATTATATCGTTTATTTTCTAGATTTCATATTTTTTTTTCCCGTTTTTGGATTCCCCCCCCCCCCCGGATTTTTATTCTTTTTAATATTATTATTTTTCTTTTTCCCTAGAATTGCTCATATGAGCAATTCTACAAATAAACGCAATTTAGGCAGACAAACAAAAATAGTTTTTTTTTTTGGGGGGGGGGCATGCTATTTGTACATGAATATTCTTCTTTTTTACACCCTAAAAAAGCAAGAAAAAATATTGAACGTGAATTTTTTTCTTTGTGACATACTTTAAAAGACAAAATACCAATTTTAAATTTTTCGCGATTTTTTCAATTTACGAACTTTGATTAAATATTTTTATTTTTGTTTTTTATACTAAAATATAATCTTATAGTATGAAATCTCTATAAATACATTTTAGAGAGACATTATAATAATATTATATTTATGTAAAATCTTTTTATCTGAATAAATGGCTCAGATTTATCTGAGTATGTCACATTTAAAGTATGTCACAAAGAAAAAATTTCATGTTCGCGATTTTTTCTTGCCTTTTTAAGGTGTAAAAAAGAAGAAAGTTTTTGTAGAAATAGTGTGCCTCCCACTCCCCCCAAAAAATTTTTTTTCGCTGCCTAATTGGCGTTTATTTGTAGAATTGCTCATATATGTCTGCTTTAAAATGCACTAACAATATCCTAGAGAATTAACTGTTGAGACTATCACCGGTATTTTCACCATTAAATAAAATTCTCATTTCAAATCATGATCGCAAATCCCATTTACACACTTAAATACAAAATTAAAATTCAAACTAAAAGCGTTGCAACGCACGCAGGGTACAGCTAGTTCATTATAAAAGTATAAAAATTGAAAAGAAAAACAGAAATAAAAACCAGAAACAGAGTAAATACGTGAAAATGGAAAAACGCTATAAGCAGCTAAAACCAAAATTGCTTTGAGTAAACAATTTAAATAAAAATGTGAGAATTTAACTAAAAACTAAACAAATTTAAAGTTGCACATGTTACAACAAACCGTACTTCATCAGGGGACACACTGTCGTGTTAACATGCTGGAGATTTTCTGAAGTTAGTGGTTAAACCAAAATTTGGCTGTGCTCCGAGGCCCCATAATGGAAAACAAAATAAGAATATAATACCATATCACAAAATTAAATTGAATATCGAGCGAAACATGATTTAAAACGAAGATATATCAGTATATTTTGAGGTATTATGCATTCTTATTTTGTTTTCCATCGTGGGGCCTCGAGGCATAGCCAGTTTTTGGTTAAACCAGTGACTACAGAAAGGCTCCAGCATGAAAGTATGTCCCGCCGTGATGAAGTACTCTTTGTGCTAACATGTGTAACTTTAAATTTTGTTTGGTTTTTATTTGAAATCTCACATTTCAATTTAAAAAAATTTTTTAAAATTTAGATAACTTTTTTCGGATAATACATTACGGTATAAACCACTTTTTGATACTCAAATTACGTTGCATCTAATTTACGCTATTTATAGTCATTCCCCCCCCCCCCCTCAAAAAAAAAAACTAATAAACTTTTACCAAATACATTTTTTAGTTACAAAACAATTATAAAATATAATAAGATGTGTTCTGAAATAACAACGTTATTAAAAAAAAAATTGTAATACCAAAACAAAGTAAAAAAAACTCAGGACATGCAAAATTATGTACATTTTACCACTCTTCGTGCTGTTTGAAAAGCTAATAAATGGATGAATCATGTATGGGGCATTTTCAGAGTGGCTGTAATACGGGTAGGAGGGAAAAAAATGGTATCCGAATTATTTTGTTATAGATTTATTAAAAAGCTATTATTATTATTAGAATTTTTTGTCTTAATTGACCGCTACCTAATTTGAAATATAAATCATGCAAGCATACTCAAAACTAATGTTGACTAGTTAAAATTAAAGTGAAAAGCAAAAACAAATCGGTATTGTTACTACAGCTTTATTGTATTTTACCTGATTATTATTATATAACCCTTAAAATGTCACCATGCTTCATCCCTGGAACTCTTCAATTGTTTCATTTTATTTTATACAAATTGTAGATGACAATTGTTTTATACAAATAGACATGTCAATATCTTCAGAGAAAACCAATATCCGGTCGGTCAATCGAAAAAACTCATTAGTTCTAAGACGACGTATTTTATTTCATAGATAACAAACAATATTGATTTCTTCCTTAGACAGCAATTTAATTCTAAGAGTAATGTAAATAAAATATTAGTATCCTAGGTTATTTTCTTAAAGTTACTATAAAATATCAGGATAATTCTTTTTATTTCTTTAATAATTTACAGATAAGTTTCTTTTATTTGGCATCATATAATCAGTATTTTTACTATCTATTGGCTATACTAGAGTTATTATTCACTTTGTTAGATTGTCTTAAGTAATAATTTAAGTAGTGCTGAATAGTTAGTTATACGTTACGCAATTATATAGAATATTTTTTCTATTTTTATAGAAATAAAATCTTAGTTACGATGTAATAATTTCGGTTTAAACGGCTGTAAAAATTTTAAACAATAAACAGTACTATAGTTGCATACTGTCGTACAAATTATTGATTGATGATATATATATATATATATATATATATATATATATATATATATATATATATATATATATATATATATATATATATAGAACATTGATAATTTGATTATATCGCTGACATCTCTTGAAAATAGTTGTAATAGAATTCAAAGTACTTCTGCGTGGATAAAGCCGTGGGCAATATATAGACGTAGAAAAAATATTGTTAGATGATTGTTTAAAATTTATTTAGGTGTTAGGATTGGAGAAGGGGTTGAAAAATTATGCAGTTGTGCTGTGCATTCTGCTAGATTACCTTTAAAGTTTACATTCTGTACGAGAAAATTTAGCAAAATGACCAAGCTGGTCACCAAAAGTGACTAGTAAGTAATAAAAAAACATTATTAATTATTAACATAAAATATTTTTCTTTGCATCAAAACTGCTAAAACCCTCTTGCTCCTTAGTAATTGTTTTTTGACGTAGATAAACCGCAATGATATTAATAACGAAACAAAGTTTTGCTAAATAGTTTTAATGGATAGAAATTTTCCAAAAACATAACAATTTTAGACAAGTTTTAACTTTATAAATATAGATTAATTTTTTAAACATTATAATGTATCATAAAACAATTTTTAATGCACAAATTCAGTTACACCCAATTTATATTTATAACCATTTATGAACCTATGAAAATAAGCTCAGAAAATGTTACCAAATAAATTTTTGTTACAAATTAATTATAAAAAATAATGTTACGGACTGTAAAATAGCAATACAGTTGATGAAATGAATGAAATTTCTTACATTTACAGTACAATGAGAGGTAAAATAAATTCAGTAGTTGCAAAATTATGCTTATTTTGCCACTTTTTGTGTTGCTTATTTCATCCTTTAATTAACATTAGTAATAATTAGCTTTTAATATTCTTTTTTCATTTATGCTAGTTCATAACATTTATGATATTGTTTGCTTAAATTTGAACAGTAATGTAATCTGTTTTATCCTACCATTCTTCAATTTTCAAGAGTAAGAAAAATATGTTTATAGATCAGGAAAATAAATAAATAATTAACTAAACACGCACAACGCGATAGAAGAATGATAAGCATATTTTGTTTCAGATATCATGCTATTTAGTAAAAATTCTTATTTGAATCTTGTGTTTCTATTAATTTAAAAATGTTTATTCAAAGTTTTGCGTAACAGGGAGGAATTATTTTTTAACATAAAAGTTATAGCATAACATAATTGTTAAGTTAATTGTTAAGTATTATATTTATTTTCCCAATTCAAAGTGTTTATTAGTTTTAAAGAACATAAATGTATGAAAATTTTTCAATAAACAAAAAACATATTAGTATACTATTTTTCATATAAATTCTATTACTTATGCTAATCCGGTGTCAATATTAATTTTAAAGTAATTTTATTTATTGCATTTATTTTTCTTCAGATTCAACAGATAATTAATTATAAAAGGCTTTTGGCATTTTTCAATATGATCACTATTCCAAGTAAAATTTACGCATAAATTGTATACCTTTTTACCAAAAACGCGTACAAAAAATATTTCCGAAATTACATTTAGATTTTATGATTTGTTTTCCTGTTATACCTGTAATTTTTGATTTGAATTGAATGATTTAATGGATTTTAACTTTCGTCACGAAAGTACTACTAAATGGCTATCCGAATTTCAATTACCTAAATTTACTACTAAAAGCAATTTCTATTCTCTCAACAAATATATCAATTAATCATTAAGAAATGACATTTTCTTTCCATTTTTTAAAAGACCCAATAGCATGTTCTATTTGTAATTTCCTAACATAATGTTTCGTGCTCATAACGTGTTTAATTCGACACGATTTTCATTATGATTCGTTTTTAGGTTGAAGCAGAAATAAAATAATTTGGCGATAAAAACTGCCTGGTAACGCAAATGTCTGCCAAACAAACAGTTCTCAGTATTCTTAAGAATGACGTCTCATTTAACCTTTACCTTATAAATAAGAGTAATAAAAGTTTAACTAATTTATAACATGTTCATTGAGCAGGCTATGTTATCTTAAGATGAATGTCCTAAAAGAAATTTAATTTGAAACATTTTTCAATTAAATATTTTAAAATTAAGATATGTAAAAATCCAGTGTTTTTTAAGATTGTTTTGCCAGTCAAAACAATCATTTTCAAATACGATGATGCATGATTATTACAAAATTTAATAAAAATAAAGAAAATACATTTTTTAAAGTTAATGTTAATTACAACACCTTATTCAACGAATTATTGTCCATTAAATTCATATATTTAATCAAATTTAATCTCCAAATGCTTAATTTTTTTTATCTGACTTATTATTCCTATAAATTATGATGAGAATTCATTAAATTCTACTACATGAACTCGATTTTTTTTCTGCACATCATAGAAAGTTTTTTATCTTCGTACAATTTCATGCCTTCTCATTGGATAAAATAATCACATTATATGATCTTCAATAAGTAAAGATGATTCAGAAAACTTTGGCTGCCCACAGAATAAATTTCATAAATTTAAACCATATTATTTTTAATTATTTATTTTTTTATTTATTTTTTATTTTTTTATTTATTTTTTATTTTTTTATTTATTTATTTGTTTATTTATATATTTATTAATTTTTTATTTATTTATTATTTAACTGTGTTTATCAGTGATACTTATTTGTTAAACCTTCTTAATCTTATTTTCTGTCATTATTACATTAAACATATTCAATGATCTCCTTAACCAATACATTTCCTTATCACAAGTCTATGGATTTAATGTAACTTTCTTTAATATTGTGTATTTTAAATGTAGTTTTAATTCTAATATAGTTTGTATATTTAATAATTTTTTTTTCCTCGAAATACATTTAAATCAATACTGTTAAAGTAGTAAATAGTTATAATTGTTAATAATTTGAAATGATGTTAAAGTTACTAATTTTACCTTTCCTTAAAGTAACAAAAAAGCAATTTTCAAAATAAAATATAGAAAAAGTCTTAGAATAAAGTGTTTAAACAAATGTATCAAGTTAACTTATGTTGAAATCACTCTTTTCTTCTGTTTTCTAAACACATTTTTTTAAAACATTTTTATAGTTTAAAGGCGGATACTTAACATGTTTTTCTTCATAAAAAGTTATCTATGTTATTACTCGCAATTTCTAAACATATTATTTCAATAATTTCCTAAAAAACACATATGTATTTAGGTAAAAAATATGATTTAAAATGAAAATTTTTATTCCTTTTAAGTGTTGATCGGTAAACAAAAAGAAATAGTCGTGACTAAACAAATATTTATTTTTAAAAGAGATAAGCGAATTTCCCTTTAAAATAAATACTTTTTTTCTCCCTAGGTATTATTTTATTTTTGAATTCTATTGTGATTTTCTTTTACAGAAATGTCCTTGGAGATAAAAAGCGGCCCCATGCTTTGGCACAAAAGTAAGTATTTCTGAATACAAACATTTCTGCTCTTGTTTAAAAAATTTCCTCATAATTCATTTAATTTTCACTTCTTGATATCACTAGGAGTAATTTCTTATTTTATTTACATAATTTGATAATATTAGAAGTAATTTCTCATTATATTTATACTATTTTATATCATGTGAGATAATTTCTCGGTTTATTTAAATGATTTGATATTTTGAGATGTAATTTCTTAATATAGTTACACTATTTGATATAAATCAGCAAATATGTTAGTAAATCATTACTCAGAGATAAGCAAACTCGATTTCCAAGCTGAAGACAAAAATCTTAATAAAATCGTTAGAAGAATACTTTTAAAATCCAGAACGTCTAAAACCATGGACAACTTCTCCAGACCTACTGATAAAAACGAACTGAATGCAGCTATTCAACAAATCCCTAGTGGTAAATCACCTGGCAGTTATCTTATTTTCGATGAGATGGTTAAAAATTTTGGAGAGAAGGCCAGAGACTTTTTCCTTGACATGGTTAACATTACTGAAAGCATGGAAAATCATAGCTCCTATTTTTAAACCCAGAAAATCAGCAGAAGAATGCAAAAACTATAGACCTGTTGCACTTACTAGCATCTTATGCAAGGTCATGGATCGAATTGCACTTAACAGATTGATGACAGAACTCTTGAAGGGAAAGAAATTAAACTTTCATCAAACGGCCTACAGGAAACAACATTCGACTGAGGACGCACTCCTTATGCTCTGCCAGTCTGTCATTGATGGCCTACAGACCAAACCACATAAAAAGACTACCGTGGTCTTCCTAGATATGACCTCAGCCTTTGACATTGTTTGGAGAGGGAAACTGAAACACATTGCTCATGATATGGGTATGCAAGGTAATGCCTTCATCTGGATATCAGACTTCCTCAAAAATAGAAAAATTAAAGTGCGTTTCAACAGTGTCTACTCAAAAGAATGAAAGATCTGGGGTGGTGCCACAGGGATCCGTCCTCAGCCTACTGTCATTCCTCATCTACGTCAATAGCATCCACATGCACCTCCACGAAGAAAAAAAAGTAGCTTGCTACGCCGATGACATTGCCATTTGGCACACGAGCAAGAATCTTGAGCAGTCTGAAAGATCTCTTAACTGCTCCCTGAAAGGAACTTCGGAGTGATCAAACTCCCAAAAGCTGAAATTTAAGCCCCAAAAAACATCGTACAGCATTTTAGCACTTAGTTCTAAACAATCAGCCCTTATCAAAGACAGAAAATCCTATTTATTTGGGACTTACTCTAGACGCTGAACTATCTTTCACTGGACAAATAAAGAAATGTGCCAATAAAGCACTCAAAAAATTACGAATCTTGAAAAGCCGTTGCGACACAAATTGGGGAGCATGCCCCAAAACCTTAAAAGCTACCTACACCACATTGATTCGACCAGTCATGGAATATGCTTCGTCCATCTGGTCTCATGCCTTGACTTCGGCCCTTAAGAAGATTGATAACATACAGGCTGAAGCCTCAAAGATTATAATTGGTGCTGTCTCTTCCACAGACATCTTTAAATCACCACAGAAAAGTGGTCAGCATTTACTCGATAATAGAAGAAAATGTAGTGTCATCATCTTTACCAACAAGATTAGAAGTCGTGAAGAGGAACATGGTAGCAAACAAATCTTTTTAAAGTGGGACGAAAATACAAGACTCAAACGATCCTCCACAAAATCCAAATCAAACACCAAATTCCTGAAATCAGTACCAATAGAACTCTCACCAACACACTAACAAGACTCCGGACAGGACACTTTAGGGGTATGAAGATTCATGGTGACTGAACAAGGACTTACTGCCTCAGCAAAAATTGCCCACACATAGAACTAACCCCCATGCATCTTTTCAACTGTCCCACGATACTGGCGCAATTACAGCAAATAAGTGGCAATCCGTGGGCGGACTTATATGAAGAAAATTGCCTTCAAATTGCAGATGTTGTTTATGGGACCTTTGATCACAATTAAAATCATTTTCTGTCCATGACACGACACCAACCAACCAACTATTTGATATCATGAGAGGCAGGAATGGACTGACCCACTGGGATACCGGGACTTATCTCTGTATACCCTCTTAACTGGTGGACTACAATTTGGTTACTTTCCGTTGATATAAATTGAAAAAAGAAAAATCGGGGGAAAATATTATAAATGAATGATTTGTAATAAAATTTTATTTAATCGTTCAACCTTTTCTTATTGCTTACTATTCTCTTAGGAAATAAAACGTCTTTTTTTTTTTTTTTTTGTTCCATTTAACTACAATGGGGGAGCAAAGAGGTCTTAGATAGCGCCGGTAAGCACTAAAGCTTTACCGGCGCTATCCGGCACTTTAAAAGCGCCGGCAAGTTCCTAAAAACTATCAACCTTATCTAAGTCTTAATCATTTTTTTCCATCGGAAAGAAAATATTCTGATAGAACCTTCCGATAGAAGTATTAAAAAAAAAACTTCATTTTAAGGGAGCTTAATCTTTTCCTTAGCAGAAACTGATCTCCAAAACATCCTTTTTCTCATCTCCCACCGAGGTGATACACGTTCCTTTTATGACCGATGGAAAAATATTTTAATTCATAAGTCACTCGATCATATCTTTATTGCTTCAGGAAAACTGCTGTTGGACTCTTTTCTGAGCTTTAAATTTTCTCTCCTAGGGCATGGTCCTTTATCTTAGTCCTTTAATAGTCCTTTATCTTTGAATTTCAGACGCAAATTTCTTATTTCTACCTGAGGAAATTTTCTGGGGGGGGGGGAATCTTCAAGTCTCGTCTTCGTGGATGATTAACATTTAAAAGCGTTTGTTGTGATGGTTACTAAGAAAGACTTATTGAATTTCCATTAAAAGTGACTTTGTTTGTGTGAAATCAGTTCAGAAATGTTTAAAAAGAAAACCAGTTTTAACTTTTTAAAGCAGCAGTCTTAGTTCTTTATAAAATATTACTTTAACCTGCAAAGTCTTTTTTTAAATATAAATATTGCAAAATTAATGTATTTCATTTCATTGACCTTGATTTTAAAAAGGTTTAGTAAAGATCTTACTGACTCTTATGCTTGTTAGTAAAGGCAATTTATTGGTGCATTTGAAAAAAATTCTTTTTTTGAACATTTTTTCTAAGGATTTATAATAATGTTATTTTTAGATTAATGTTTTTCAGTATTTCAAGTACATATATGTATATATATATATATATATATATATATATATATATACACCGAAGAGCCATTACATTATGACCAACCTCCATCTATAACAATGTATGGTGTGGCAATGTATGGTAGTATGGTGTGGGCAATGTTTTCATGGGACACACTAGGACCCATAATCTTCATAGAACTATCCTTGACGTCTGTAAGCTACTTGAACATAGTTGCAGACCAGGTTCAACCATTCATGGCAACAGTTTTTCCTGAGGGGCAACAGTTTTTCCTGCATTACCAACAGGATAATGAACCATGTCATAAGGGTCGAATCGTCATGGATTGGTTCGAGGAACATTCCAGTGGCTTTCAAGTAATGTCTTGGTCCCTAAATTCACCTGACCTTAATCCAATAGAGCATTTGTGGTCCCACTTGAAAAACCAAATTCGTGCTGCCACGCTATCCCCTCGCAATGTGAGGGAATTGCAGGACCCGTTGGTGAACGCTTGGTACCAGATACCTCAGACTACCTATCAGCACCTTATGGAATCAATGCCACGGCGGGTGCTAGCAGTTTTGAGGGTTAAAGGCGGTCCTACATGTTACTAGCAGGATGGTCATAATGTAATGGCTCTTCGGTGTGTATTATATATATATATATATATATATATATATATACCCCAGTCAATCCCTAATGAGAGGAGATTTTTAATCTTATTTACACTTGATATCATAAGAGGTAATTTCTCTTTTCATTTACATAATTTTGTATCATTCAAGGTAATTTCTCATTTTATTCATATGGTATAAAATTAAAGGTAATTAACATCTTATTTATATTATTTAATTTATTAGAGGTAATTTATCATTTTATTTCTACTATTTGATATCATTAGAGGTAATTTCTCCTTTTATTCACAACATTCGATGTTATTAGATGTAGTTTCTAATTAATATCATTTCACACTATTTGTTATCACTAAGTGATTTCATAACAGTAACAGTATATAATTTCAATCACAATGTATCTGAAAATATTTCAGAAGAAGCTTTAATTTTGAATACACAATCAAATAATAGAGAAATTGGGAATCGTTTCTCCACGAATTAATCATAAAACTTGGCAGTGATCCAGTTTAATGAATAACTGTCAAGACTATTATAAATCATAGTAGTTCGTTCATTTGCTCTTGTTCATTTTGTTCTTGGAAGTTGAAACACACCTTTTACACATCATTTCATTCAGATATTCAGTGTAAATGCCAAATTATAAGTTCATAGCAGTAGATTGTGTAAAAAAAAAAATACTCATCTACAGTGATTTGGCAGTTAAATTCCATAATCAGTGTATGCATTGAGTTAGAGAAATTACGATATACTTAGCATTTATAAGAAAATATTATTTCCGAATGGTTTTTTTTTTTTAATAAAAATCTAACAATACATAGAAAAAGTTTATAATCAAAATTTATTTTTAAGTTTTTTAACTACAAATTAATAGATATATAATTGAATTTTTTATATAAAGAGTTTAGTAATACAAAAGTCAAAATTGGATTCACTTCAACAAACGGTATTATGTACACCTTCAAAATTGATAAAACGTTGCCATTGTAAATTAAATTTGACGTGTAAAAGAGGAAATATTATGGTTAAACAAGAGATCATGTTAACCGTATTTAGTTAAATTTAGATAAATAAATATGTGCTTAAAAAACTCCAAAGATGTACGTTCTGCAAAGTTAGTATGTTAGTGTAATATTTTAAGATTTTCAGAGAACACCAACGTTAAAATTCATATCTTATCTACATTTTAATATAATTTTAAAAGAGTTTATCTTAACTAGGTTGATGTGATTGATTTAAATATAGGAACTATAAAAATTTATATTATTATATTTATACTCCTTTAGCACTATGAAAAAACAGAGACAAAAGAAATTTGATTAGGAGTTGGTATTTCGGAGTCACATTAGAATATGTAGATGCAGAGATGCCAACTTGCTCCGCTCTGTAAAATAGTATTTTCCAGTGGTAGCGAAATTTAAGTTACTTTTAGTTTAGTATTTTTCCTTTTAAGTAATCTTTTCACCACTAAATAGCAAAAATTATAAATATCATATACAATGCAACGTTAAAGCATAAATTTACTGGTTACTCTATTAAAAAGTGGGCGTAACTATTCTTATCTAACGAACTTTACTGTATAATTTGCTACCACTTTATTAAAACTATTCCAGTAAGCGGAGCAGTTGGCATCCCTGTAGATGCATGTTTATGCTTTCCCGAATAAAAATTGTACAGATTTAGGAAAATTGACCAATTTTCAATATAATTGAATATTCAAATTATACTGAACGAAAAAAAAAATTATACATTAAGGGGAAAAACAGGAAAAGCACCCATGGTTAGCCTGACGGCAAGGGGTCTCTAATACATGATCTGTATACCACTGAGGATCACAGTGTGATCGGGGTGAGCTAGATGCAGAATTCGTGTCGACCAGCCATCAATGAACCCGGTTCTGCTATTTGGAAGGCGAATACTTTATCCCCTAGGCCACCTCGGCTCTTACTACTCCTTTGAAAATAACAAACAAATAATATATCCTAACGTATAGCGTCTTAAACTGAAATGGTTTATCACCTTCTTCTTAGCAGAGAGGTGAGGGCACTTTAGTAGTCAGTCGAATGAACTTAAGAAGTATAGGATTGTTATTAAGTTGCATAAAAATCACAGTTTGTTGAGAGAAATCAATTGCAGATTTGAATTCAGATAAACGAAAATAACTAAAATCTGTTCAAATAGTTTCATGCAACAGAAAACAAAAAAAAAAAAAACATTGATCCTCGATATTATCAATTCACTATATTGACTACAAAATCAAACAAAGTATATTGTATTTGAATGCATATTTAATGCATGTGTCCAAACTCAATTTACTTTTTTTCAGAACGTTTCTTTGGCAGCAATTGGCGTGATGTTCATTCAGTTTTATACAACGATAGCAGCTTATTTTGGTATAAGGACAAGTCTCGACTAGAGCAGGAAGGCGGC
Source organism: Parasteatoda lunata (assembly GCA_949128135.1). NCBI lineage: Eukaryota > Metazoa > Arthropoda > Arachnida > Araneae > Theridiidae > Parasteatoda > Parasteatoda lunata. The sequence goes on along the minus strand of OX421978.1, from coordinate 44,455,536 downwards.
GTTATACTTAAAGATGCACCAGAACTTATAGCTTATGGAACCTACACATCACAAGTGCCTGACCGCCCACCTCTGCCGGATAATTATGAACCAAAACAGTTCCTTGCATTCGGAGTAAGGGGAAAAGATGTTGTTTATTGGTTCCTGTGTCCCAATCAGGAAGAAGTGGAGTAAGTATTTTTTTTTAAAAATTTAATAAAACTCAAATAATACATTGTAATTAGAGTTTACACCTTAGCAGAGAACTAATTAGAGAGAGAATAGTAAAGAGAGAACTTAATGCTACACCTCTACACCTTTTTAACACATCTTTGTCTCTCTAAGTCTTCAACCACCTTTCTAACTTTTGTACCGCTGCAGCTACAGTTATAAAAATAGTGTTTAAATAATTAAAAACTGTTATGCTACATAAGAGGAAACCGCTTACGGTGCCAAATAGCATATATTCATCAGTTTTTCTCGAGAAAATGATTTTATCTTTTAGCAATAAAATTTTTCCCCCCATTATACTAAAAAAAATTTGGATCAAATTTCGACAAAAAGTACCAGCGCTCACGGTGCCGGCACTTTTTACCGAAATATCCATTTATTGGAACTTGTTACTGAACAAAAGTTTTTTGTACCGTATTTTTTTCAATAAAAATTTCCCCAAAAGCACTCTAATTAAATAAATATTATTGCAAAAATTACAGTATCATATTTAAAGGTAAAAATAGACTTTACAGTATTGCACTCAAAGTGCCGGAAAATTATATCGAAATTCGATCAAGAATTTTCTACATCGTGCGTTACTGTGCTGAAAGTTCCAAGCAAATAAATGCTCATTTTTAGCATCGAATGCTAGAACTTTATACACACTGCTTGATAATTTCTAAGGAATAGTTACGTTTTTCGGAATATAATTAATAATAGACGTTGATTCATAAATTGAAACTAAATACATATTTAGTAGAAACAAAGTATATTTATTTTTAAGCAAAATAGTTCTGATATCGACTTATCGAAAATAATAAAATTAAAAATAAAATCGATGCTCATTGGACGATTTCCAAACAGTCATGAAAAATTGGTGTTCTTGCCAGAATGAAACAGAAATGAGCCTCTCAGTAGTGTGAGGGATTAGCCGGGACACTAGTGCATACGTTACATCTGTTATTTATGCTGTCCACTAAACTATCGAAGAGTCCTTGCCGTATATTTCCTCCTCCTCCCTCAAGACGGTTTTCAGCTCTTGCACAGTTTAGAAAGGGTGTGTTCTTTGTGAATCACGTCTGCCAAGGGCAGCCTAGGCCTACTCTATAAGATTTAGGTCCGAGGAGTACACAGGTCAATGCATACGGTCAATATCTTTACTTTGTAGCGTGTTCGATATCTGAGCGCGCCTGTGTGGCCACGCATTGTCGTCCATAAACAGAAAGTCTGGACCTACCACACCCCTAAAAAGGCAAACATGATCAAGAATAATCTCTCTGCAATGCCGCTGCGATATAAAGTTACCTCACTTAAGATGTGAAGCGGTGGTCAGCCATAGAGCTTGATAAATGCCCATACCTGTCTGCACCACACCGATTACGTGCATGAACATATTGTGTTGCACAATGTATTACCAATTCTCTCCACACAAACTGCTAGAGAGATTCACTTTTCATAGTGATTCGGGATTTATCGAAGAACACCCGAATCGGTGCGAATCGAAGAATGTCTGAAATCTACATAATCTCTATCGACAATTGCATGGCTAGAGCACTTCTGTGCGTGTAAATCTACTTGATTTTATCTTGAAGTTGTTACTTGATAACTTGAAAATGTTCTGGGATGTATGTATACATGTAACATGTATACCGGTATTGGTTGCAAGGTCTGCAGCTATTTGCCTAGGTGTGACATTTCTGTTTCTTTTTGCTACTGGGAATACATACACTTATTCTTGAGGTGTGGTGTTCCGACAATGACCACCAGCATGCTATCGCATAGCATCTCCACCTTCGGCGGTCTTTTTTAAGCACGAGTTTACACTCCCGATACTGCATTCTCTGAGGTGACATTTTAACCTGCTTATAGCGTCTAACTGCTCATCCATGATCGAGAACTCAAATGATATCTAGCTAACATTTTGCACTTAATTATTGCAACACCACCCTGAAATTTACTGAGATAAGTTCAACAACCTATGGTGCTATTTTGGTCAAATACCTAACATTATGAATTTTCGAAAAGATGAAGAGATTCGGTACACTGCCTTTTATACAGATAACGGGAATTGCTCTACCCTGCTCTCTACACTTTATTTTACTGATATTGGTTGGCAGTCAAGAACACTACTTCGCATAAGTCAGTTGTTCCTTAGCAATTGTCAAGCAGTGTATGAATTACTGTTAACATATTATCACTAACCTTTGACATAAAAGGGCTTCATAATTGAAATCTTATTTCCCCTTAGTAGAACCCAATGAAACTGGGAAACAGAAAACTCATGAACTGAAAATTACTATATTACATAAACATTAGTCAGAATGATATTTCACACTATAACCTGCTATTTTTTGATGACTTAACAAAAACAACAGTTTGAAACTTACTTTGTCTAATATTTAGATAGTCATTTAACACATAACTAATTTCACAGGACTACAATGCGCAAATTGAATCTCTCATCAAATTTACTATTTATCATCAATAAAGTTCATCATTACATAAGTTACTGTTACTTAAGTTACTCATCAGTACTGATCAGCAAGACATAAATCAATTCCATGTTGGAACTTTTTAATGTCTTGGAGATAAGTTGCATGTGCGAAAATGCAATAGGGTACTCATCTTCCATTGGGAATCATCAGTTCATCCTGTTACATGTGGCTTCGTAGGAATAATATTTCTTCAAATATCAAAGATAATGTTATCTAATTTGAGTTGAACCTTCTGTATTCTGGGCTCTAGGGTTCGATTTTTCTCCTAGGCCAACTTACTTATTCATAAAGAATTATCTAGTAAAAAAATTATAATTTGATAGAGTACTTAAAACAAATATTCATTTTTAATTTGTACATTTTTAGGTTCTTAATAAAGCTTCATTTTATAATCTTTCAGGAGCTGGATGGCATCAATTGCTTCAACGGTAAATTTATTTACTTTCTTAAAGAAAATTTTTAATGATAATTTCGTAAAGATTTAACTTAACATATCAGTAAAGTACAGTATCAAACTAGATAAATAAGTTTTGCAAGTTTTTGCAATAAAAAAATTACTATTAAGTTACAAGAAATAGTTTTATTTTATTTTATCTAGAATAAATCAAATTTATAAAGTCATTTCTTGTAAAACTTTGTGATTAATGGACTCTAATATAATACTAATTTTTATTACTGCTCATATTTTTATTTATTAACTAAGTTAAGTAAAGCTTTTTTAAGAAATACAATAAATTTGTATACAGTATTGCAATAAATTTATTTTCAAATTATTATTTCTATTCTACAGTTTATTTATTCAAAACATGCAGTTGTGGTTTTTTTCCTGGTTTGTAGATCTTACGAATTGAAATAATATTCCGGCATATTTATTCAATTAATTCACTTTTTCAAAAGATTTTTGTTTTTAAAGCACCTCTACATTTACTTTGAATTAGACCTTCATTTCCTTTTACATTTTGTTTATTTAACTAATTTACCTAATCTCTAAGAATAATAAAATAATTCAATAATCTCTAAGAATCATTTCTCACCAGTAACATTTTAAGCTATCCTTTTTCGGCTAAGAATTCTCTTTATAATTTAAAATTAATTGCCAATCTAAACTGCGAATATGGCCATTTGGCATCATTAGAAAATGTCAATTTTTCTAAGTCCATTTCAAGCAATTACCACGCAGTTTTCATCGAGTTTCAAATGTATTTCCGTTTTCTCTTATATACGATATTTTAAATATATATCTCGCTGCTTTTGTATTCATTAAAAAAATGAAACGGAAGTTAAATTTGTCACATTTTCATAAATTATTATTTAAATAAACCAGATATTTTTATTTCTTAAATATTGTGTTTATTGCGTTCTCACTGTTTTCCCCCACTACACGAACCTAATTCTATATGATTTTGAAATTCCACTTTTTAAATCAAACTATACTTGTCTTTTATAGCTTTGACATCTTACCAGCGTATTCTTTAAAAAAAGTCTTTCAACGTATTTGCATGTTCTGATGACTATTGCATATTTCAACGTTCTAGATCAACTCACTATATATATTTTTTTCAGATGCCACCGCCGCCAGGTGCTCCTCAAGAACCAACACCTGCAGAGAACAATTTTGTAGATAAACGCAACGATCAAACTATAAATAACCATCAAATGATGCCTCAGAATCCTATCCTACCACATCAGCCTATTTCCCAACAACCTATGCAAGTACCACAATATGCACCGCAACAACAACCGCCACCTCAATATACACCACATCAGGGACAGCCTCCAGCTTATGCACCAAGATCATCACCAGGTATCAATCACAAGATACATTACAGTGTATGCAAAAAAGACCAAATATTTTTTAAACTTAATACCATAATAATGGTTGGAGTAATTAAATAACAATGATTACATCTGCTCATCTTGATGCCCTGGAATCTTGTTTTATTCATTTGAATGTCGATTCCCTTATTAACGACATCCTTCATTTTACCCTGTTTTGGCTCTCGACCACTGTGATTTTTCTTGTTCTGGTTTTCAACTTTGTTTCTCTGTCGGCTTCTGTGGTTTTTCCTGTTTTTTTCCTCACATTTATTTTTCTAAATTTTTGTGACAACTTTACGTTTTTTATTTTAAATAATTTTGTTTTAAATCATTTTGTTCATTTGTAAAGGTTAGAGTAATTGAAACAATATTCTATAAGAATTAAGAATGGGTAATGTTAGAAATGTTTATAATATCTTTATTATAACTATAACAATCCGTATGTAACAAATACACTGTGAAAAATTCTGGATCAATTTATGATAAAACAATCCTTATGTTTTACCGTAAAATCTTTTTTTACCAGAACATGTTACGTAACGAAAAATCTTATTTACCGTAATTTTTGCAGTAATAATTACCATGAAATCACCGAATCATTTTTATTAAATAAATATTGCTGTGAAAATTACCGTATAATATTTTAGGGATGAAATTAATTTTACGGATGATGTACCCAAAATGCCTGTACTTTATAACATATTTTGTGCCGAAATTTTTTACAGCATGCACATTTATGAATTTTCAAATCCCTGTGGAACGTGTAAAGGCGAATATTGAAAATCATGTAAAATTATATTTAAGATAACTTTAAATTTAAGATTCATCAGAAATATTTCACTTCATCGGCGAAATTATTGCAAATCAATCATTTAAATGTATACACAAACGTTTCAGACAGTTCGTGGGGAAAATAACGAATTAATTTCGTTCTAATTCTATTTATGTTCACTCCTGGAAAAAATATGTTCTACAGCAAACCATAAATTCGGTATTTTCAATCCCAACATCTAATCGTGCTAATGCTATAAAGGGCCCCAAGTTAAGCCTAAATCACCGATTTATTAATTTACAACATAATGTAGTTCAACTTATTATTGTCTTGAGGATGCAACGCATTTAAATGATATTATGGTTCAACTTGCACGAATATTTTTAACAGTTTATATTGTTTAAAAGTTTTGTGACAAACTGAATCTGCGTAGTCGTCGAAAGCAGAATGATGAAACGTGACTGTTAATAATTTCACTAGATTTGCACCTAATCGTCTTTCAAATTTAGTACTAGCTGAAATAAAGGCTCTAATAAAATAAATTTCTAACAACAAGATTTATTGAATTTAGTGCTAGCATTAAAAAAGTTCTAATACAAATTTCTCAAGTTAAGGCAAGTTAAATTTAGTAAAATATTTAAGAGAGTTTTAATAAGCATTTCGTATATGACGATCAACTTTATTCAGTCCCAGCGTTAACAAATATTCGAATCAAAATTATACCAAGATTACATAATCCAGATGCAGATTTTTGCTCTAAAAATAAACTGATTAATAAATTTGAATTTCAACCTCATTTGCACCTCAGGAAATTAACCTCATATATAACTCAGAAATAATTTTTGTTTAGATCGGGTGGAATTATATAAACCTCAAATATACGTATTTGCTTAAAGTGTAGAGAAAATAATCCGTACACCTGGAAAACAACCTCCCTAATGTAGATTTCCATCAGCTTCAAAATAATCATCAACCTCAAATAAGTGTGAATAAAGCAGCACCTGGATCCTTTACAACCTTTGAAGCTGGATCTTTTAAGATTGTTTTTGAAATCAACTTTGAATAAACCTCAATCAACCTTGACACCTCAAAACAACCTCAAATATACTACCTTAAATTTCTATAAAGGTTATTTGTTTTTAAAAAAATTTTAAAATACAATTTCTTTTTTCGAAACAAATATTTTTAAGAGAAATTTTATCATTTAAGCAATTTTATTTAAAGCTATACCAAAGCTTAAATTGTTACGACATACTGTATTACTTTTTAAAAGAAAATAATTTTCGACATTATAAACAGATAAAAGAAAAACAATTAAAGCAAAATTGAACAATTTTGTTTTAAAAGAAGATAGATCTTGTTAACTTACAGATGGTAACAATAGCTAGCTTTTAGCTTTCATCAACATCTTAAGATAAAATTATTATATGCATGAAACTAGATCCTTTCATTTTGCATCAATTGAAAAGCGGTTTTGTTGCAAAACCAGTGATGAAATCCATTTCATAGTAATATCATAGTTTATTTTTTCTTACAACCACTATATTATATTGCTAGAAGAGAAAATTTTAAAAAAAATCGTAGCTATTACTACAAAAATCTTTAAAATAGAACTTCAAAAGAAAAGTTCTAAAACTCTTTTTCATACAGAACAATATGATTTTAGTCTTCCGTGTTAACTTATAGATTTACTACAGGGGCAATTTTCTTGTTCATTTAGTAATTAGTTAATGTATTCGAATAATTTTCACATTCCATTGAATTTAGTTTGGTAAAATTAAATTTGAAAAGTGAATGCTTACAATCTTTACTGGAACAAATTTGAATGAATAAAATGAAACAATTGTTATTCAAAAATAATAATTAGTACTTGAATAAGTACGAAAATTCGGGACTTGTAATTCTTCACAGTTTAACGTGGATGAATAAAATGAAACAACAGCTATTCAAAAATAGTAATTAATTACTGAATACATAAGAAAATTCTGTTTAAGTAATTCTCCGTAGGTAAGTATGGAAAAAGTAGAATCCATTTTTTCCTTTTTTTGTTTGAAGGGCCCTTTAAATTTAAATGTTCAGGAAGAGGATTTTATAATGAAATTACAATATATTTATTTAGCATTATTTATACTGTTAATTATAATAGCATTAATTATAATGCTCTTCATAGTAAACATTGTATTAATTTAGTATATGTGCTTTTTTTTTTCAGGAATTCCAGTTCAATACCCGCAACCTTCCGGATACCGCCCTCCTCCCTATCAAGGTTACAATCAAATACAACCACAGCCTTACCTAGCTCCTGCAGCAGGGGGAACTACAGTGGTAGTCCAACAAGATCGTCCAAACTATGTTGGGGGTGGTGGATTAGGAGGTGGTGAATTTGCTATGGGCATGCTTGCAGGTGGTGTTCTTGGCACAGCTTGGGGTTCGAGATCTTATTTTGGTGGAGGATTTGGTGGAGGATTTGGTTGTGGATCTGGTTGGGGACATGGTTCTGGTTGGAATCAGCACAGCTCTAGTACTCAAGATAACGACGTAACAATCAATAACTATTACGACAACGATACTACTATAGTAAATAATAATCTGGACATGACGAATAACACTACTATAGAACAGGCACAAGTACCTCAAGCACTTCCCTTGCAAGAAACAACTGCTGTTGAAGAATATGTACCTGTGGAAAATAACATCAGTACAGATTATGATGGAGGTTATAGTGGAGGAGGGTATGGTGATGGATGCGACTATTTCGGTGGTGGAGGGGATTTTGGAGGAGGTGATTTCGGAGGAGGTGACTTTGGAGGAGGTGATTTTGGCTTTTAAGAAAACAAATATGCAATCGTGGTTTTAAGGCATTTGTATAAAACATTTTTATATGGAAGTTCTTTAAATGAGAAACAAATGTTGCATGTGTTCTACTGCACTTTTTGATGAATTGTTTGTATTAAAATTAATATTGCACTTATTTATAAAAATTATTTGTATCACAAAATATGTATAATACCTAAAGTACGCTCATTTGTGTCCAGGCGTTACAAAAAGGATTCCGAAATACGGGTAAAAGGTTACACGAATTTTTACATTTGGCATTGAAAAATCGTCCCTTTTTCTTTGTTCAGCTTACATCAGAACGTTTCCTTATATTAAATACAGAAATCGAAATACACAAGTTTTTGAGAACTACAGAAATTATTTTGTTCAGAAAAAGTTTAATTTTTAGGTATTCCAAGAAATATTTTATGCTTGTTGCATCAAGACACCATTATTAATATCTTTTAAGAACTTGCAAAAAAATTCTTTAAACATGACTGAATTGCAATAATTGTAAACTAAATGCTCTGAGAATTAATGATTTAACACACTATAATAACTTAATATTAGTAATACTATACGCAAATGAAGCGCACTTTAGATTTATTATACGTAAATATATGTTGATTCGTACAATAATATGGTATTTAAAATTTTGAAACAATGTATCCAAAAATTTATACAAAGTAATACAATATATTTTAGAACTTAATTTTTTTTTTAAATGTTAGATAGTCAAATTTTACGTTCCTTAAAAAATATTCTTCTCAAATTTGGCCAACAAAAAATTTTTCATATATTTAGAGTATTATATTTTTAATAATATTATAATATTAATTTCAACTTTACTAGAAATTTTTTAAAACAAAATAATTCATTGATTCTATTACGTTTAAAAATATTTAGTTTACAAAACCTTTTACAAGCCAGTCTTTCAAAATATCTATTAAATGCTGAAAATATTTTTTTAAAACAAAATCGTTTTCGTTATGTTAGTTAAAACCATTTCTTTCGTGATTTCTTTCAATAATAAATGCACGGTACGTAGGAAATATTTCGTCTTTATGAGTATAGTTCAAGTATATATTAAATGTTTTCAGTCAATTACCTTATTGTTCTCTTTTCAGCTGTCATATCGCATATATATTTAAAAATAGAAAATATCGGCATGTACCAAAAGATTTATTCAAAACTTACTCGGCATGAAAATATTCTTTCGTTATTTCTCCTATTAATGTTAGTTGTTAATATGCTTAACGTGTCGTTAATATGATAATAGGTTTCAAAAAATCTTATTATTATATTCTTATTATATTACGTGCGCCATTATCCAAGCAACGCACCAAAAATATAAGAAAGCAAATAAAAAATATTTTTGAATAAATTCAAAATTGGATAGGAAAAAATCATAACATAAAAATTGGCAGCACTCGATCATTAACTTGAAAATACAACAACAAATACTACCACGTAGAAAAAAAACAAAAAGTAAGGTCAACTATAGGAATTAATAGAATTAAAACTGTAGTATCAATATCCAGGATCAAAATCTTTTCTTTATTTTTGAAATTCAAATTATTACAAAAAAAAATTTAAATTATGTCACTTAAAAATAAGCATTCAACATTAAGTGAAATATTTACCAAAAATTATTACTATTACTATGCAAAAATATTTACTTAGAAAAAAATGAATTAAATATTTTTCCTTAAATTATTCAAAATCATTCATACTGTTAAAAAAACATCACGCTACTGTGTTGGTTCACAATAATTAATATAGTCACGGTTTCAGTTAAATTACTCGAAAGTGTTGGTTTTTTAAGTTTTACTTAATTACAAAAAAATATTTATTCATTTATATTAATTCCTTTCCATAATGTTGATAATTTTCATAAAATTTCTGCTGTGTATATAAGCTAATAATTGCAAAGAAAAATTCAATTTTATCTTGTTGAAAATTTCGTTGATTTTTATGAAATCTATAAAATATTATTTATTTTCTATTTATTGCAAATTTACCAAAATTTCCAAAACACTATCCTAAATAAAAATCTGATTTCTACGGATAAAACAGTCCGGGAGCGTCATTTTGTCATTTTTGACAATCACTTAGTCACGAAATCGTGTGTCTTTGGCAAAACGCGAAACTTCCAGATATTTGACGGAACTGTTTCCTCCTTTGTGTGTCATCTTCGTGTTGTGTGCGAAAATCTAATAACAATTGCAGTGGATCTTAAAATTTCTATTTTGTTAAAAAAAAAAAAAAAAAAAAAAAGGAAAAGATGAAACAATTTCTCCTATCTACTGAACATTTGAAAAATGATTATTCTCTTTTTTTTTATTTTAATGTTGTAGCTTTCTTTTAATTTACCTAAATTTAAATGAATATTTTTCCTTGTTGGTCTGAAATATGAGGGGAGACTTAATTTAAAACTTTATTGACATTTAATCTAATTAACTAATTAATAAAATTTTTAAGTATTAGGTAATTTTAACCTAGCATGCCCCATATGTCACGGAAATTATGATAAATCTTCTAATTTGGAGAGAGTAGTTTTCAGATCAAGTAAATGTTTATTATTCTTTTCAAAAATCAAGTAATAGCTAATAAAAGAAAATATTCATTTAGTTAAAAAATAATCACTTTTTTAATAAGAGCTTTCTTTGCGTTATGGCACATAAAGAAAATGCAGGCTTTAATGAGTTAAGGCTATCACATTCCCACCCTTCCCAAGGAAACTGTTTCGTCAAAACGTAGAAAAATTTAATGAATTTCGGGGAATCATTTTTTTGTGTGAAGATTTACTTTATATATAAAAAATTTTATTATAAAAATTATCTTTCAACTATTACATTGGTCTTAAATCTTATATTTAGTTCGCATTTACTAGAATTAATAAAAAAGTTTAAAAAATGTTATAAATTTTCAAAATATGATAAAATACTGTAAATATGTTTACAGTTTAAAACTATTTAGAATTCTTTTGTATTATAAATTCATTAAGTTTGAAAAAATCTAATTGAAGATTTTATGAAAGAATGATTATTTTTATAAAATAGATTTTTCCTGTAATATTTAAAAATATTTTTCTCACCTCTACTAAACGAAAAAGACATTTGAAAATGTATATTTCAGAGGGATTTAAAACAAAAAGGTATTTTGTTTTATTATATATATTTTCTATTGTAAAAATATAATGCTTAAATGCCCAAAAACTAATAGTGAGATAGCATTATAAAATCAATTGTATCTAAAAAACAAAATGTTTAAAGCAATAAATGCTTTTTAACTCTTTTTAATTATTTAATATGAAATTTTATTAAAATTAAATTTATATTTGTAGCAAATTCAAAGTATTAAAGTTGTTGATTCTTGATATTTTGTGTTTTATTCTGTAGTTACATGAAAAAATTGCACATGAATCGTTTATTTCAGAAACCCGTTGTATTTCATTTTTAGCAAAATTCTTAATTCAGAAGACATATTGATTTTTTTTTATGTCAACAATGAGTTTTTAAGGAGAATATTTGATTATTTCATGACCGTAACGGGACTTAATAGCATTAAAAACTCTTGTGCTTTAAAATTTTTAATTTAGCTTAAGTGCTATAAAATAAAAATATTTAAAAAAAAAAAAAAGATCCGAATTGATTGATGAAAAAAGATAACCTTATGTTAAGCGTTTATTTAAAACTAAAAAGATAATCCGAAATTAATTAGTTTTTCCCCCATAATTCCAATTTCGAAAATTTATTTTTAAAACTTTATATAGTGTTTTAAAGTTGATATTAATTGAATTTTTTTTCCTATAACTGAACTGTCGAAAAATGTTTCCTCCCAAGAACAATCAAACTATAAAGGATTACAAATTCAAAGCTTAATCAAGAAAACATACAAAACTAATAAACAAGAAAAGATCGGAATTGATTGATGAAAATGTAAAAGATAACTTCAAGATAAGCGTTTAATCAAAAAAATAAAGAGATAATCCAAAATTAATTAGTTTTTTCCCCATAATTTCATTTTTGAAAATTTATTTTAAAATTTTAGACTGTTTTTTATATTAATTGAAATTTTTTTTCCAATAATTGAACTGACGAAAATTGTTTCCTCCTAAGAACAATGAAAAAAGAATGATTTACAAATTCAAAGTTTAACTAAGAAAACGTACAAAATAGTAAATAAATTTAAAATGCTTATAAACTATCAAATAAAAACATCATAATACTTAAACTAGCAGACCTTTCCGAAAATACTATATAAAATACTCTCAAATTCTGTCTTGAGTAACTTGAATGAATGCTGTATGAAACTTGAATGAAGTAAAACTTGAATTAATGCTGGTATGCTAACTTCCAATTAAAGAATTTATCCAAACACAATTAAATTAAACTAAAATGAAATTTTTCATATAGTTAAAGTGTAAAAATGAGTTGACATAACGGACGTTACAAACGAATCAAGTTCAATGAAATAACGATAAAAAATCAGATGGAATCAACTTCTGTAAATATTGAAAAAAAAAATTTGTATATTATATGATTAACCAAAGTAAACTACCTCTGCTGAAAGATAATTCAAATGGTAAAATTTTCAAAATATAAGATATAAATAAATATCTTCATAAAAGACATAAATGACTAACCATTTATTGAAGATTTCGTTTAAAAATAGTAATTTTGTATTCTATTTTTAAATATGCGAATTAATAGTAAAAAAATAGCTTAAGGTGAACGATTATAACAAAGTTTTTCAGCAAACATTACTAGAAGTAAGTAACTTTTAAAATCTGTGTAAAAATAGTATGTAAATAACATCTGATTTAAGAGCAAAACAACCTTAATGCACTTGTTTCAACAATTTGAAAATCAAACGAATATTAAATTCAATGTATAAATTATATTCTAATAATTACAGACAATACTGACATAACATTTAAACAGATATAACAAAATTCTTCACTCAAACATAACTAAAATCAAATAAATATCAAATTCCAAGTATAATTCAGATGTAAATATATATTTAAGTACGTGTCTACAAAACAATTGACCTTTTAAGCTTATTCATAAAATAAATGTATGTTATCAAAACTTTTACGCTAATCAAAAACAGGCATTCTACACTTTTTTCTACTACTAAAAATTAAAAAAAAATGGTCCATAAAAAAAAGCATCTTTTTACATTGAATATAGTTCATTAAGGGATTTGTGAATACCGAGGGATTTTATTTAGGGATAATTATTAAAAGATAATTATTAAAAGATTTAAGAATACCAAGTACGTTTTCTTAATACCATGTTTGTGAAACACATTTTTCTTATGCATAATATTAAAAACCAAATATTTATTCATAAAATCTTATCGTTTTCAATCGTTTACCTTCTGAACTCAGATTTTGTTACAATAGAAAAAGGGAATTAATGAAGTGATGGCCTATTTGTGGTTAAATTAAGCAAATATCTCATACAGTTTGCTACCAATTTGGTGTTATGATATAACAACGGGAAGATTTCAGAATCAAATTGAGGTTTAGTTAAAATATTTTGTTGGGTACAAAAGTTTTGATGATGCAAGATTAATCTTAGCAATGAAATAAATAAGTTACCAGTCTTTATCATTTTAAGCAAAAAATGACTCATTCCAAAAATGGAACACTGGCATTTAAACGGCTAAGGATGATGTTTAACGTAGTTTCGAAAAATAAACGGTTCAATTGTATACCAAATCGTTATATTATATAATTTAAATTTATATACTTACATAGATGATACAGAGATTCCAGAGTTACCAGCCTTCCAAGATGTTGCTGAAAATAGGGAAAATATTGAACCACCAGATATATTGGAAGGGACTGATAATACCGGAAATTACGAGCAACCGGATCTTCTCGAAGTGTCAGGAGGTTACGATACCTTAGAGCAACCGGAAGAACCAGAAAATTATGATAATTATGGGCAATCAGATTTTATGGATGATTCCGATGTCTACGATATAGAGGAAGCTTCAAATTTTGAGTTTGATGTAGAATAGAAAATTGTGATAGTGAATTGTGATATAGAAACTTATATTTTTAAAACATTAGTTTCAATAAAAAAAGAATTGTTTATATGGCATTTATGTTATGCGAATTGAATTTAAATCAAAATCAAAGCATAATTTTGCATCATTATCAGAACATAATTTTACAACTTTAAAAACATATATTTTTAATTTTAATACAAATGCTTTTTTTTATATTTTTAATAAACACCTTAAAAGTTCATAATTAGACATCAGTTAAGTCAATAGGAAACAAAAAAGTTTTTGAATAAAATTGACTAAATAGGTTTTCAAATATAAAATTCAATGCAAATTTTTTAAAAAAAGTGTAAACTAATATAAATACTTCTATAGTTCCAAAAAACAAAAAAAAATCTCTCACTCTCTCTGTATGTAACGGAGGAGTCTTTAAGAAAATCCGTGCAGTTGAATTTTATTAAAACCAAGAAGGTTTACCCCAACTGTTTCATAAAAAGCATATAACGAAAAAAAAAGACAAGAAAATGGAAAAAGTATAGCTACGGAATAGATAAAAATGGAAGTAGTACTCCAAGTTTAACGAAAACAAATCAAGTGAATCCATGAACAACTCCTTCATACAGCATAAAAGTGCACTATCCAGAAAATTTATGAATTTTCACCACATTATTGTAAATTTGAAACTTTAGATAAAGAAAATCCCCTTAAAAAGATCTAAGTATGACTTACACTGAAGTGTTTCGGTCTAATCCAACACCTCCTACATTAAAAAGCCTCCACGCGGTTTTTTATAAGTAGTCTGCGCAGACTATTTAAAAAGTGAGCCGGTTGTGCGCTTGAACCCAAATTGTAGTTTAAAAAGAGTCTCAGAGAAATTTGTCATATATATTTGAGAATTGAATCTGTAGTGGTAGACAAGTAAATAAGACAAACCAATCGTATTCATAATATAAACAAATTTTTAGATTTATATTTGCTACCAATTTCTTGTTTTTAAAGATTTTCGATTAAAAGACTCCTTCATTAACTGATTTACCATCATAGTGGTCCAGGGGTGAAAGCGAGACCTTTTCAGTTATAGCTAGTTTTGGGGAGGAGTTTACTTATTCTTTTTTTAAATTATTCAACAATATCTACTTTATCTTCGAAAAGAAGCAGTTTTTTATATATGCTAAAATTTTAAAAGAAATCTTGATAGTTACAGATATTTTATTTTTTACGAAAAAAATGCTGGAATGAAATGTCTTACGTACCAGGTTTTTCTCTTTTCCGTCTTGCTATATAAGGGCTTTCACCCATGTAGTGGTCTGTTCGGACTACCCATGAAAAACCGTGTGGAGGCTTTCAGTTGTAGGAAGCGTTGTCTAATCTCCCCAAACTCTATTTTGACGTTCCTTCTCAGATGAACAACCATAAATTATGTACCATCTTTAAAATTAAAAATTATAATAGTAATAGAATGTTAGTTAGTTTGCTTTTAACTTTCGTTTCTTCACAACTAATAGCTAAGTTTCTTTTTTTTTGTTTTTTTTTTGTTTTTGTTTTTTTTTAGCTTTTCGTTGTCAAAGCTAGAAAAAAATTTCCTTCTTCAATTCAAAATAAAATACTATTAATAATCAATGAAATATATTTTAAAGGTAAAATTTACTGCACAAAATTTTTGACCAATGGGTATACATCAACCTCTCCCACTTATTGTGTATTACAAAAATAGGGCAAAAACAGGGGTGGAGCTACTCTTTCTAGGAAACAAAACTCAAAATTACGATTCCTTTCATCTTTCAAGATACGCGTTTCGAATGCAAAGGAAAGAAGGGAATCGAAAAGTTAAAATTACAATCCTTTCTGTTTGGTTTTTCTATGCCAATTTATGTTACGCTATACTTAACTACTGAAAGTTATAAAAGTGCACGCAATACAACACAATTATTACTGCAGCATTTTAATAAAAATATTATCCATTTACCATAATTTTTTCGAAAGTCAATTATTTTTACGAAATTTGCCCTATTATTTGTGAATATTACTTTTGTAACAGTATTGCTCTAAAAATTATTGCGACGAATAATTTAAACAAATGTTTGAAATATCAAATACAAATAGATTGCAAAAATATTGATCATAAATAATTTACGGAAATATTTTAAACTCTTAAAATATTTGAAGTATTAAATAATAGGTAAAAATATTTAAAATATCAAATAATGTCGAAAATTATTTTAAAATCTGGATTAGATACACATACCATAACTGTATAATGTTTATTTTATTTTATAACCGTCGTTGAGCAGCCTACCCAATTTATTATGTTTACGACTACTAATGTTCAACTCCGTAGTCTTGTAATTTTGAACCCAATCCAGAAGAGAAGGGAACTCCTGGGTCAAGTATTGGGAGAAATTTGCCTCCGTGGAAGACTTTTAGAGGGATTTAACCCGCATTGGTGTTACATGTAGAGGAAACCACGAAAACCTCCAATGGTTATATTTTCTGCAAGGGTATTATACCCTATGACCCGTCTATCACTGAGGATATTTTTACGACAGCACTGTGGTCGGGGAGAGCCGGATGCAGAATCAAATGCTGTTATTGCTGGTATTTGAACCAGGTTCACCTCATTGGAAGGCGAACGTTCTATCCACTGAGCCAACACGGCTTTGTATATAATGTTTTATAAAAATCACAATTAAAGTCTGTTCTTTAGTAAAAATAATAATCTCTCCTCACCGAATTTCAAGGCAAGTAGTTTTCATAAAATGCATTGCGATTGATATTGTTTCAATAATTTATTTAGTCATAAAACTCTTTAATAATTACAATTTCGCCGCCCAGGAGGGGTCTACAGAATCCACACAACTCAGGCTAGAGAAAAATTTCAACGAAGGAATCAACCAAACCATTACACTTAAAAGAGAACATCGGTGTAAGGAATAGCACGATAAGTGAATACCGGGCAATGGTACTTTACCATAAAATATATCGATGATATGAAAAGGATGCATCTCTTACTTTTCTAAATCTGAGAAATAAAGGCAACATTCTTCCTTAGAGAGACAACCAGGAATAAGGACTTTAGTTTGTCTAGAGTAATTATTCCAAGCTTCCCTCACCACAAAGTTTAAGATCTTCGGTAACTATGGAAACAAGAAATACCGCATTTCAAAGAGGGAAGCTTCTCACTCTCTTGATTCCTTTTCTCTCACCAATCCGAGCCGTAACCTGTCTTTAATATTAACCTAACATCTCTGCTTGAAATAGATAAACCTTGAAACCATAATTACCGTCCTAGCTCCAGACGAATGGCAAAGGGCGTTCTTTCCATAGACAGGCTATAGTTTAACATGCTTGTTGTTTTATAATCTTGTGCTCGAACTTATGTTGCGAAGCTGGCTATATTGGAAAGCTGGTGTAACTAATAAAGAAAAGGGGGGGCGACTTGTTAAATTCACGACGGAATGAAACTTGTTATATTAGAACACCTTAAGGTGACCTCTTAAAAGTGAAGCATACTAGATAACAAGTTCCGAGAAAAACGTATTGGAAAATATAAAATTTCTTGAATATGCTAGTTATATCAGTCTTGTCTTTTATTTACTAGCTTTTTTGAATATTCAATATTACTTAGCGTTAAACTTTATTTTCTTTCGCCATATTTTAATAATTATAAAAAATTCTGTTTACTCTTTTCATTCCTTAATTTAAATATAGATTATTTTACTTTATTTATAGCCTATTTTAACTACTAGATTCAACTTGACATTAAATTTGCAGTAATAAATAGATGTTTGAGTGAAAGAAAATCGTTTAAAATAATAATATTTAGAAACAGTGGTTATACTAATTTAAAAGGCCGACCGGCCTGTGCAGGGGTCAGGGAACTCGCCTTGCAACAGAAAAGTTCTGGGTTCGAATCCCGGGAATGGCATGAATGTTCTTTCATTCTCCGTACTATTTGTCCTTACTGTTGGGGCAACGTTGGCCCACCTAATATATGGTAACCCTGAAAAGTGGCCAACAGATCTGCCCTTCAGATGCCTGTATGACGAAAGGTTATTCTCCAGGTGGGCATTGGTAAAAGAAATGATAATTAAAAAGTTATAATTGGGTATACTATCGCCTACGTCACAGGTTGTGTTATTCCTACTAAATTTAACCAGTGAACGGCATTTTCTGCGAGCCTGACTTCAAGCCACAAATAAACAAACGGAATGTTCGATCTTTTAAATAGCTGCTCGCCAGATTATATTGTATTATAAAGAAAAGTTCGTTTTGTAATAATTGATTTTGTTGTTTCATCTAAGTAATTTAATGTTTTTAGTAAACATATTTGAAACTCAGTTTATTAATTAAATTAAAAGTTTTTTTTTTCTCTTCTGACAACGTGAGATATCAAACCAATTAAACTTAACGGACATCATTCTATAGAATCCATATTTTTAAAAAAATCGATGTTTTCAAATCAAATTAAATTAGCGCATGAAAATATTAAACAACAACCACTATCTTCCTTTCATTTAGCATTGCACGATAGTATATGTTATTCCTACTAAAATTTTCGAAGTGGAAGTAGTTGTGTTTTTTTTTATATTATACCCAATTGTGAGTGATTCTTCCAAAATATAGCTAGTACAAACTTGAGGCGTTTATTTTTTCTAAACTGGAAAAAAAATTTAAGTGAGCGTTTACAGAATTTTTCTAAGTTGCAGTAACTAAAACTATTCGAACTATTATATATTCAAATAAAAGCAACAGTGCCGTGACAACGCCTCCTATAACTGAAAGCCTCCACACGGTTTTTTATAGGTAGTCCGATCAGACCACTGTGAAGGATATCCACTTTCTGAACGAGTCATCTAATACAAAATCTAGGTGGAGCAGCGTTGCCCACGTAACACTACCACAACCTGTTTATAGGGCGGGTCACATCAACGCCTCCTTTATCTGAAAGCCTCCACACGGTTTTTTATAGATAGTCCGATCAGACCGCTGTGAAGACAAAATCTAGTTGAAATAAGAAAGTGGTAGCAAATATATGACTAAAAATTTGTTTTATTTATGAATATTATTGGTTTGCCTTATTCACTTGTCAACCACTACAGATTCAATTCTCAAATATATATGATAAATTTCTCTCAATTACTTTTAAAATAGAATTTGGGTTCAAGCGCACAACTGGTTCACTTTTTAAATAGTCTGCGCGGATTACTTATAAAAGACCGTGTGGAGGCTTTTTGATGTATGAGGTGATGGCTCTGGTGATAGAGCACTCGTCTTCCAACAAGAATACATATTTAAGATTGCGTTTGACCAGCGTTTTGCAACTTTTGCTGTCCAAGAGCACCAGAAGAGTCAGAAGTTCAGACACTTACTAATTGACAATGCTGCAATTTGATAATTAGAAAGAAATATACTCTTTTTACAATATTCTTTTACCTGAGAGGCGAAAAAATGCTATTCTTTTCAATTATCTTAGTATTTAAAGCATTAACTGCTTATATGATGGTAATTACGGTTTATTCTTTAGAAAGATCACTTTGTAGGCGTTACTTGAATTGAATATTAATGAAAGTAACACCTACTTTAAATCTTCCTAGACTCGTGCATCAGTTTTGTCATGAAAAGTAACGCCTACCTTTTACTACTGGCATTACAACTTACAGCACTTGTGAGAATATTTTCTTTCATGGATTATACCATCACCTCCTACAGTTCGTTCATCAGGAGTTGGCACCACCTCCTCGGACGCAGAGTTCATTTCAGCGCGGGGGAGTAAGAGGAAAAACATTTCCCCGCTTGAAATCGAGATAACCTCTAATGCGCGCAAAGTCTTCACACGGTTTTTCATAAGTAGTCCGATCAGACCACTATGAAAGCAAACCAGTTTACGACAGAGCCCTTTAATAGAAAATCTAGTAGAAATAAGAAGTGGTAGCAAATATATGTCTAAAAATTTATTTAATTTTTGAATATGATTAGTTTGTCTTATTTACTTGTTTACCAATACAGATTTCATTCTCAAATATATATGAAAAATTCCTCTCAGTCACTTTTAAAATAGAATTTGGTTTCATACGCTCAAACTGTTCACTTTTTAAATAGTCTGCGCAAACTGCTTATAAGAAACCGTGTGGAGGCCAAACACAAACGGTGAATTCTTTTTCAGTCACTTACTACGCTTTATCATCAGCTATTATACCTTCCGTTATTCTAGCTAATTTATATTTAAAAACTTTTTTCCAGCAAAATATCTCAAAAAGAACAAACTATTCAATAAAAAGAGAGAAATATCAACAAGTTTATGAAATAAAATGCACATGAAGATTGCTAAATAAATATTTTTGTCATACGATCGCCAAATAGCAGCCTTGTTCACATCCTTCTCCCCAAAATAAGGAAATAGTATCAACCGATACCACGTGATGAAGGCGGAGCCAAGTGACAACCCCTGGTGAACGAACTATACATCAAAAAGCCTCCATACGGTTTCTTCTAAGTAGTCTGCGCAGATTATTTAAAAAGCCAACCACTTGTGCGCTTGAACCCAAATTCTATTTATAAAAGTACTTGATAGAAATTTATTATATATATTTGAGAATTGAATCTGTAGTGGTTGACAAGTAAATAAAACAAACCAATTATATTCATAAATTAAAAAAAAAATTTTAGACATATGTTTGCTACCACTTTCTAATTTTTAATAGATATCATATTAAATGGTTCTTTAACTAATTGGTATACCCCATTCGAGCATTGGATTTCACCGAGTGAGGTTGTGTTGAGACTGAGCTCGGAGCTACCATGGCAACTTACCAACGATACGTTCGGGGAAGAAAGCGGCGGACCCCCTTCGACGAGCTGACTACCGACGAAGAACGTTTTTAGATCACGCGGAATATAGCCAGCCAAACTTACACTAAAGACGATATTGATGGAAAGATTGACTTCTGGGAAAGTCGAATTCGAACAAGACCTGAAAACGCCTACTTGTATAAGTACTGGCTTCAAGCCTTCCTGGACAGAAAAAATGAGCTCTACCCTGAGGAAACTGCCGTAGAACCTACGACGCCACCCGAGACAGAAACGCCTGAGTACACAGACACGTCTGCGGAGCTCTCAGTGATAGAACCTTTACGCCACCCAGAGACTACGGAGACTACTCCCGAAACTACTATTGATCCAGTCATTATGGAGACGGATCATGAACTAGTACCAGAAATTAAACCACAGAAAGAGTCTGAGTCGGAACTAAAGGAACCTCCAGCCAAGAGACGAAAAAAGAAAAAGATTTCCTCTACCAAGCCTGAAAAGAACTACATAGACCCTCCTGAGACTACTATACAACAAGAAGCCTCAACTACAGCCCAGGCTACAGATGAGACCTCCCCTGCAATATCTGATCGGACTGATAATCTACAAATTAGTAGAAATCTAAAAATTCTCATCAGAGGACTTACTCCCAACACAGAGATCACAGATATTGAAAAAAGCCTGAAAGATTTTGGACTACGACCAATCAGAGTTGAACAATTGAGAAGGAGGCGGGGCCATGAGTGTAAGCTCCTCTCCCTCTTTCTAGTCATTCTCATAGACTCTACACAACATCGAGAGATCTTCAACATTACAGAACTCCTGAACTCACCAGTTAGGATGGAGAGTTTTCGTGGCGGCCGTCGCGAGATACAGTGTTATAGGTGCCAAAAATTTGGGCACACACAACGTTCCTGTAACGCCGAGCCTGCTTGCATGAAATGCGCCGACGCGCATTTCACGTACTTATGTACTAAACCTAAATGTGAGCCGGCTAAATGCATCAACTGTTCCGGTGAGCACCCGGCCTCTTTTTCAGGCTGCGGTACAAGACCCGTTAAACAACCAAGAAGAGGACCCGCCAAGCCTAAGAAAGCATCAGATTCAGCATCCCGATTTCTGCACATCATCAAAGAGCCGCAGCAACTCCTGAAAGATCAGGAACTCGTTAGTTTACTGAGATCACTGCTAGCAGAGAAGACATAGACACAGTCATCTCCCTCCAAGCCCACACCCTGCAAAGACGTCCACAGCCTTCCTGTGGAAATTTTCTACTTTTAAAGTAATTGAGTCACAGTTGCCTAAGGGCAAATCCCAAAAGATGAAAAAGTGAGATGCCCGCTTCGCGGGCAGGTACTTTGAATCAACTTATATCAAGTCAAGTCAAATTGGTCTATTATCTTATGACTACTCAAATTAGGACTCATTAGATTCGACGAATCGGCAAGAAGCGCTTCGCGCATAACAGCCGAGATCTGCCTCATTCACATCACAACACATCTAATTGGTATACCTTCATGGTGGTCTGATCGGACTACCTACAAAAAACCGTGTGGAGGCTTTCAGTTATAGGAGGCGTTATTTATACAGGACCTTAGAGTACAGGACAGCCAACTTTCCGCGATTTTCGGGAAATTCTCTTCTCGTGATAGCTAAATTTATGTTTTATTGTATTATACTTTATTTTCAAACTTTTGTAATTGTAAATCCATAAACTGTGGGAACTTTAGTTATCACTCTATAAATTTTTCTCAAAAAGTTTAATAGTTCTGATTATATCATTATAAGAAAGATTTTGCCTACCATTATAAATGAATAATTAAAACATTTATAAAAAAAATACTACGCATCTCATGTGACATTGACATCCTAATAAAGCTTTTAATTACTTTTTGAATTGACAATGCTTCGTAAAATTTCTATTCTTTCACGAAATCAAAAGCGGAGCAAAATAAAAATAAAAATCTTAATAAATAGCGATATTAGTTCCCTATTTGAATTTTTATGAGACTCTTTAATGAGCAAAATCATTTCTCATTATTTTTTTCTTCTAAATAAAATCCACATTCTGTATTCTCAAAGTTTTTTTTTTTTCTTACAGAATAGCAAAAGTAAATTTATATTTTGAAACTAATGTTTTTTGTGGAAACTATTCATGTTTTAAGACAATTACGCGGTTCGGCGCGCAGAGAAAGTAGAAGGAAAAGCTTCATAGTTATTTTTAAAATTTCATAAAAATTTAACTCAAATGTGCGTACAATATAATAAATTAATAAGTACGAATTCTGTAAAATTAATTTAATAAAGACTTATTAAAGGTTTAAATAAATTAAACTCTCTCATTTTTTTATTAAAATAACAATTGTACCTTGA
Organism: Parasteatoda lunata; assembly: GCA_949128135.1. NCBI lineage: Eukaryota > Metazoa > Arthropoda > Arachnida > Araneae > Theridiidae > Parasteatoda > Parasteatoda lunata. The sequence goes on along the minus strand of OX421978.1, from coordinate 44,432,238 downwards.
AAAAGTGATAGGGAAATAAAGTTTTTAATTAATTTCAGTAGTTTTTTACTGAACAGCAAATATTATCTTTCTTTTATTAGCATCAAATTATATATAAATGTAATAGACTTATTTGGTTTTCTCTTAACTTTTAAAGCAAAATTTTAATAGTTACGAGTTTGAAAATTAAATGGATTTTTATCGAAAATTGACGTAAAGTTACTCGAATGATTCCATTAACAATGTCCTACTAACAATAACTTTAAAAAAATAAAATACTTTTTATTCTCAGTGCAAAGCAAAGTAGACATTCGAATCTTTTAGAATCAAAATCTTCAGGCACCGAAGCAATCACCATCGACGAAGAGAATAAAATAAAAACTGAAAACAAACTAAAAGCAAAATAATAAATCAAAGCAGTTCTTTCTTTATTTATTTTTATTTTTTTTTATTTTTTTTTTTTTATTTATTTATTTATTTAATTTTTTTTATGTATGCAGAATGACAAGAAAGTGAAAAAGAAGAATGCCTTAATAGCCTCAGATTTAATGATCGGATTTTCCTATAATCAATGGTTTGATTATATTCTCAACTATTATATTGTAAATAATTTGCTTTTTTTTATTTATATTTTATACTTATTATGCTGTTTATTACTCTTTGTAGGCAAAAGAAATTTCAATCACAAAAAAAATCACAGTTTTTTTTTTTTTTTTTCCCTTTAAATGAACATTGTTTTTCCAGATTTGGAAACTAGACCTTCGGTGTATGAGGAGGTGACGTAATCCATTAAATATGATCCCAAGTGTTTGGCAGTCAAAAATGTACATTTTGCATAGTTTGACTAATGTCTGTAACTTCTAAATCAAATCGTAATTTTTGCATTTCTTAAAAGAACTATAAAGAAGTTTATTATTTGACTACTAAAATGTTTTTTACATTCTAGTTTTAATAAATATTGACCAAGAGCCGCGATGACTCAGGCGATAGAGCATTCGCCTTCCAATTAGGTAAACCGGGTTAGAATTGCAGCTATGGCTGGTCGATATAAATCCGCATCCGGCATGCACTGACCACAGTGTTGACGGGAAATATCCTCAGTGGTAAACAGATAATGGGTTACAGTCCCTTTGCCGTCAGGCTGACCTTGGAAGGTTCTCGTGGTCTTCCTCTCCATGCGGGTTAGTTCCATCTAAAATTCCTCCACAAAGGCAAAATTTCTCCCAATACTTTATCCATGAGTTCTCTTCTCTTTTGGATTGGGTTCAAAATTACAAGGCTACTAAGTTAAACATTAGTAGTCGTAAAGCCAAAAATTGCGTTCTCTGTTCAACAAAGGTTATAAAATTAAATAAAATATTGACCAAAAAGCTACTGAGCAATGATATTTAAGAAAAAGTAGTGCATTAAACTTCCTTACTCAAAAACAATTTGACATAAAATCTCATATTCTATCTTTTAAAAGGAAGTCATAAAATGAAAATAAAAACGAATAACTTACAATAAAAAATGTCGTAAATAAAGAAAATTAAGCAACGAATTAACCTCGTTATATTCTAAGTTATAAATGCGCTTTTTAAAATATTACATAATGTCCACGGCGAAATTTTGTTAAAAAGAGTGTAGTATACAAAACTAAATTATTTATCTGTAGTACTAATCTGTTTTTAACCCTTTTATTTTATTTATTTACTTTATTATTCTTTTTACAAAGCCACATAATTAAAAAAATCATAGGTCTTATCACAATTATAAGTGCTAGAAATGAAGGACATCAATAGTTCATAGCAGTAGTTCAAAACATCAATAGATTACAACCACAACTGCCTCAACTACAATACCAGACTTGAAATCTGAACCTACTACCTCATGTTGACAATAAATTCACAGCCATCTTTTCTATAGCCTTAAAATCCGAACCTGTCACCTCATGTGGACAATAAATACACCGCCATCTTTACTATAGCAAGTTGTTTAGAATTATTTTCACTTTCTCTTCAATTAAACAAGCAAGGTGCTTGCTCTACAATATCAGTCACCCCAGAGATTCTGTATACAAACTGCTTATATTTTTGAATTTTTCTGTAAATTCACGATGAATGGGATATGGGTCTTCTGCGCGGCCCAGATCCCCAGCTCTTGTTAAATAAATAAAGAAAGAAGAAATGAAAGAATTTACTAGAAAGGGATACAACTCAGAAAATTGTATGATCTTGATTGTATCCTCTGTTTATAACGCCCTTACTATCAAAAATTTTTTTTTAAAATTTAATAAATCAAATTTCATTTTTTTCGTATACCTTTTCTATTAAATCAAAGCAAAAACTAACTAAAGAATTGCAATCTTTTCTCCTCTGTTATCTGCAACACGAAACGTTTTGTTTTCGGAGGGAGTGAATAGCTGAAGAAACATTCAAATAGGCTTAAAATAAAATAATAAACCTATTCGAATTTGGTACCTCACGATCTATAACAAAAATATTCTACTTAATATTAATATTTTTTTTCAACTTGGTGAAGTACAGTCACACATGAATTAAAAGCTATGAGCAGAACATTGAAGGAGTCAGCAACAAATAGAATAAAATGGAGTGCAATGGTAGATGCCCCCCTTTTCTTTTTTTTTTTTTTTTTTTTGAAGGAAAAGCGGAATATTTAAATATGCATTTTATATTCACTTTTCATTTTCTTAAAAGTTAATCGTCCAAAAATAAACTTACATAGGACAATAGCGCCTACTTTCACTTCTATGCTTTATTCCGCAGTACGAACAGCTTGCTTGTGGTAAATATCATCTGAAGTCAAACGGGGATTAAATTTAATATTCAATAATAAAATGGAAGTCCATATGGTTAAAATTGTTGAAAATCGAGTACATTTTGAGAATTCTCCTTTATTTAGATATTTCCAACCAGAAGGATACTAATGAAATATCGTTATTAAAGTAATCATAGTGAGTTCTATACCTTTACTACAAGCGTTTGTGTTCTTCTTGCATTGCCATCGATAAAATCCATTGGACAATAGTCTCTTAAAAAGAGGATAGTTAATTATTTTCATTCAAATATCATAATGCACTTAAAAATATTATTGAAATATCTACCAGTAATTAACTACGTTGAATTTTATAAATATTTTTTTAACCGCTTTATATGCCATTTGCCAACACCTAGAAAAGCAACTTAATTAAAGCTTTCTGCACAACTTAATATGCGCGGAAAGTAAGACAGAATAAGAAGAGATTTTGTATTCAAAGAATATAGAGTGGAGTAGTAAGTATCAGTAACTCTATATTCTTTGGTTGGTGGATTACTGCGCGCCAACTACGTTTATCTGCTTACCCTCAGGTCTTTCTATGACGTGGCGACACTGGTCGCATAGCGAACAAACCACATTCGTGAACTGCAGAAGTTGACACTAGTGGATGGAGAAAGAAAAATTCGAAAATGAAAAATACGAAACACACTTGCTCTATCATGTCCAGTAGGCGAGGCACAGAAGTGAGGTAACGCCTACCTCAAAGAGTTTATTTTTGAATTTCTGTTTTTGTAACTGATGGTATTAGCGGTTTTAGATAGTAAAGCACTAGTGGGCAGCAATTGGTCGGAAGTGAATATATTAGTTATTGTAGTTTTATAGAGACGCTCTAGCAGTTATATTGCAGTGGTCTCAGCGTGCTGTTAAAAATGAAAAAGTAGCAAAATTTGTCCGTAATTATTAAATACATTAAGAAAGTAAAGTCATAATTAACTTCCTATATAGTTTAGTAGATCTACACCGGTAAAATTATACTTCTAATTCACAATTCATTCGACAGAAGATAGTTTTATGCAATAACAGTTGGAAAAATCCTTACAAAATAGGGCGTGGCTTAATATATTGTTCTCCCTGGGTTTTTTAAAACTAACTTTATGCTGATTTAAGGAAGGAAACAGACAATTTTCTTAATTGATAGTATAGCACACTGAAATCTCTGTTAAATGCTCAATCAAAACCATCAGTATCAATAATCAGTACAATAATATTTAAATGTAACGTCAAATTTGGGAGAGAGGGAGAACGATGTTCTCGCCTACTTTTAGATAAAAAGGGAAATGTTTTAACTATCACGGTATATAACAATTTAAATAATTTAGTTCTAAAAATGAGAACGATATTGTTTTCATTATAAACCAGAGTAAAATCTAAAATATATTTTGTTCCCTGAACGGATGAATCAAAGGCTTTTAAACTTTTTCCACAAAACTGGCAGATTCACATCAATGCGGTTTTGTCCAAATAAGAAGTAGCTGTTCGAATAAAGCACTTTAATAAGGAACCCTAAAAACATGAAATATTTTCAATTTTACGGAAATTTTAAAAATAAAATGTATTTGATTTCGTTATTAGTATTAATTTCCAAAGTTTGTTCGAAATTTTTTTGAAAAAAGTCATGCTTGTAAACATTAAGTGTAAGTGTAGACGATAGCTTTACAAGAAATTTTTATCTTAAATAAATACCCTAAATGCCAGATATTTTAAATTGAAACGACTAAATAACCTAATTGTAACAATTAAAAAAGTCCTAAATAACTCCGGATGATGCTAGCTAGCCAATTTATTCTAAAATGTTTCCTTCGTTAATATTTGATCAACACGAGATAATGACAATCTGGTAATTGATAAGGTTTCTGCCCGCATTAGAAGGCACCAAACCTCTTATTCTGTAATTTACTCTAGGGCAACTGGTACTTTTGGAATTGATAAGTTTGGGGAAATCAAGGCAGTTGGCGGCTGGGTAGTGCAGGGGTGAAAGCGAGACGGAAAATAGGAAAGGCTGGTAGTGAAACCTTTTCAGTTATAGCTAGTTTTGGGGAGGAGTTTACTTATTCTTTTTTTTTAATTTTTCAACAATATCTACATAATCTTCGAAAAGTAGCAGTTTTATATATATGCTAAAATTTTAAGAGAAATCTTGATAGTTACAGATATTTTATTTTTTTCGAAAAAAATGCTGGAATGAAATGTCTTACATACCAGTTTTTTCTCTTTTCCGTCTTGCTATATAAGGGCTTTCACCCATGGGGTAGTGTGCTGCAATATGGAGATCAAATCATGATATTAGGTTAAGATATAATATTAGATAGAACATATATAAACTTAATAAATATATAAATATGGTACTTAGAGAATAAATATTATATATATAGGTTTGAATTATCGATTTATTGTGGTAAATGAAAAAAAAAAAGATTTAATTTTTAAAAATTAAAGATTAATTAGAGAATTTTTAAATTATTTTTAAGATTTTAACGTTCAAATATAAATATTACTACCTCTACGAAAAATATTTGTCGATGGAATACAAGTTGGTCCCATGCATTTCCTACATCACTCACTATGGATAGTTGATGGCTCTAGAGGCGAAAAAGTTTCTTAAGACTTTCGAGTCACTACTTCCGATTCATTTTTATGCCTAAGAATAAAAAAACACAACTTCAGATAATATTGTACTTATAATGTTTATGATTTTAACACGGTCTTTCAATATAACTTTCAACGAAACCAAACACAAATGAATTCGGAATAACCAGCAAGCATGCTATGATGTTACTCCAAAAATAACACACGGCGATATTTTACACAAATATAGCCAAATAATAACACAAGTAAGAGGTAACACGCAAGTTATGGCACACCCTAAACTTTATTTATGTTGTGATATTATGTTTGTATTAGATTTACCCCATGTTAGAATTTACAAATTACAGAAGACTCTTATGAATTGTAAAAATTTTTGTAAATTTGAATAAAAATCACAATAATGAAACTTCCAAGAATAATAAGCCAATTCACACATCATCTCGTAAGCATAATATAAACCGATAGTTCTCTGGATCTACAGGAAGTTTTCAAAATTTCTTCCGATTTTAGGAAGTTTGTTATTGTTTACATTTAGTCAATCATCTGTTGTTACCGTATAAGATGACTCGGCGAGAGCCTTCCGGCTGTTACCGATGGTTTATCCTGACCCTTTATATCTATTCGCATTCCAACTATCTAATTGTCTCACAAAAAAGTCCAACATTTCAAGAGCTCGTTTGAGGTCTCATTGATCACGCATCTTAGAATTATGTGGATTAATATGTCAAGTTATACGTGCCCACATTTATACTGCTGCTTTCAATTTTTTACCATCCCAATTCTGTACGAGGCATTTACGACTCTCCATTGCCGAAGAGGTTAAAAGTCTGTACGTTGAAATTAAAAAATTTATTGTGTATAATTTTTATTCCCTTTACTCTCAAACCTTAGTGACAATATCATTTGACTTTCTTTCCCGTTTACAATAACTTGTTCATTAACCTATGATGCAATATTTATAACTCTATGAATTCTAGAGAATATTAAGTAGCATTTTTAATCTTTTGAGGTACTGTGTGAATCAATGATCGCAATAAAGCAATCTCAATTTTCTCTCTTCCGTAATTAATTGCACATTTTCTCATATAATTTTGAGTCTTATATCGCATGTATTGACACACGATTCCAAGAAGTTTATTTTTTCTATTTTATTTATTTTTTACATTTTCTTACATCGGTGTATTAATTCCTTTATTCTTATAAAATATTTCATGTTTAATAAAACTGATATTTTTATGCATTTTTTTCTGACCATTATATATGCATATAAATTTTTTTTTTTTAAATTAACTAACCAAGATGTGATCAGTTTTTTAACGTTCAAAATGTACATTTTATTATTTTCGTTATTTCAATTAATTGTCAAATAAAATTTACTGCTATTATTTTTATTTTTTTACATTTTTGCTAATAATAAATAATTAGACCAAATTATTTAGCAATCTGTGATTAGAAAACTGTTTGAATATGCGTTAAACTATCTGTTTAATTAAAGATATTGTTAAATATTTGATATCTATCATTAGTTAAATATGAAAGGAAAACATTTAAATAATTTTGAGTTCATAACTATATATAGCAAGCAAATTGTTGCATAAATAGCTCACAATATAAAACTTGTGAAACAAGTCATAACTTTTATTAATGATCACTTAAAAATGGTGCTGAAGATGGTTTTAAAAGGCTTCCTTTTTTATATGGAAATAATTTAAATACAAATATAAATTATATTGACATAAAAATTGTTTTTTAATAAAACATTTTATAAAAAAAAAGAGTAAATCCTCAGAGCAAATTATTCGTAAATTTAATTATTCGATTTTTGTTGTGATTTTCATAAAATGTAACATTTTAGTATTTATGTATTAGGAATTTAATAATAATGCCAAATGACCGGAATAATATTTTGTACTAGTTATAAGCAAGAAAAGAACTTCACAATAAAAATACATATCTGTCATAAATACAATATTTCGGTTTTAAGGTTTATCTCTGAAATAAACATTAATATAATTGAAAGTAAATTGTGTAGTATTTAAAATAAAAACACATAGTTGTGATAAAAAAAATTTTTTTTTCTTCTTCAAATCAATAGAGAACTATATTGTCATAAGAAATAAATTAAAAGAATTTCTTTTCTTTCGTTTCAATTTTCACTTTAAGTTTCTGTAACAATTTTTTTTTTTCTCTTACTCGCTTAGCTGACGAATTTTGCTTTGGAGAAATAACAATTAGTGGACAAGTATCAACAAAAGAATGCACATTCATTTCACTTCTTTTTAGTAATTCCAGCTCGATGGGAAAAATTTGGAATTCGAAGACTTTTTGCTGAGTGCATTACGGAATTTCTGGAATTCAGCTTCTACCATTTATTCGATAAGAAAGTTTTTTTAAATATTGCATTGGAAAAAAATCCTATAAAACATATCTAAAAAAAATTTAAAACAAGCTCATTCATTTGAGTTACCCGAACGGAAGCTTTGGGAACTCAAATTTTGGGACTAGAAAGATTTATTTGGAAATATTTAACGTAGTGGCGAATAAGAAATTATTAAAATATATCATATTTTTTTAATTTTGTTATCACTTTCTTAATTTTTTAAGAAGCCTATGAACCGTGGTTACACTAGTGCGACGTAAATATTCCGACGTAAAAAAATACAATATTCTCATTTCAATATCGTATATATACGAGGGTTAATCAAAGAGCTTCTACACTTTTCTCAACGTATTGGAAGTATTTTAATCCCGGTTGCACGGAAAGAAGTAGGCCGTGTAGTGTACCAATTGCGCACAATATCTTCAACCTCTTCATTGCATGAAAATCTTTACCTCACCAGTCTACTTTTAGGAGTCCAAGCAAATGTAAGGTGTCAAGTTCAGGCTTTATAGAGGATGTTCAACTATTTCCCAGTGTAATGCCTGTAACTTTTGTTGAGTTGCTGGGGCTTTATGCGTATTTAGCAAATGTCCTTTCTTGAATAATGTTGATTTGTGTATCAAAATTCTAGGTACTTAACTCACTGGAATTTTTCGATATTTCAAATCGTAAGGAATTAGGCTTTGCATACTTACATGACTCATCTCTGTTACATTACTAATTTCTCGAACTAACCTTCGTCGGTCATTACGACTAAGGTCACGGACGGGGTCAATTTTCGCTGTCGTAGGACTTGTTCTTGGTCAAAGAGCATTCAACTTCTTCACGGTTTTGTTGAAATAACTTGTGCCGTTTGCATACTTGAGCCATCGACAGTGATTGATTGCAATCTACTCAAAATTTCAATAGTTTTGACAATAATTTTGACTATTGTAAAAAATTTAATTTCTACGGGTCGTGCGACTGCATTAGGGAAGTTAAACTCACTTATGATTCAAGCTACTATGAAAATAAAAATTTACGAAGAACTAAACAGTTCCAAAAAGTTATTTAGAATTTCGATTAAGTTCCATTGTTGTCATGACAATCAGAATAAAAATTGCATGCTGCTATTAAAAAAGTCCCATTTGCAAACAGAAAACACTTTTTTTTTTTCGAAATTGTTATTCTAATAGTGCAGAATAATAATAATAATTGAGTAGAAAGTAATGATAATAATCTAATAGCGAAGAAAGTTTTGCAGATATACCAACTTGCTCCGGAAAGCGGATCATTATTTTCGAGTGGTAGTTTTAATATATAATTTTGGTTTAGTAAATTTGATTTATAGGGTTTTTACTCACCATTATTTCTAAATAATTCCAAGGGCTTAGGCGGTACGCCACTTAGTTTCAGAAAAGTCGCTTTAAGAAAAATTAACTGAAAACCTTCAAATTTTAATTCGTAGTTTTTACCACTTTTTTTTTTCTTTTTCGTTTTTTATAAATTTTTATTTATTTTAAATCAATCAAATCCGAAGCAGTTGGCGTCTTTGGTCAACGCGTCCTACATCAAAAAGCCTCGGCACGGTCTTTTATAAGTAGTCCGCGCAGACTGTTTAAAAAGTGAACCGGTTGTGCGCATGAACCCAAAACCTTTAATAAAAGTGATTGAGAGAAATTTTATCTTATATATTTGAGAATTGAATCTGTAGTGGTTGACAAGTGAATAAGGCAAACCAATAATATTCATAAATAAAACAAATTTTCAGTCATATATTTGCTACCACTTTCTTATTTCAACTAGATTTTGTATTAGATGACTCGTTCGGAAAGTGGATATCCTTTACAGTGGTCTCATCGGACTACCTATAAAAAACCGTGTGGAGACTTTCAGTTATAGGAGGCGTTGCATTGGTACAGCTCAATTTCAATAAAAAATTAATTAATATAATTTAGAAATAGAAAAATATGTTCTCGAAAAAAATTGCCGACTCTGCGAGGAATCGGTCGAAGTAGGTAATATTGGCGATGCATTGCGAAACCTTAATTTTACTTCCACTATCAGTTCTCGCAGAACCATAGTTGAGTAGTAGTATTTTTATGACGAAATTAAAATGTTCTCACTTCTTTTAAATTTATTTTACACTGTGATTGGTCAAAGTCAAAACGGGAATACATTAAATATACATATATTACAAATATCGATAATAAACAAATTGACGATAGAAGCGCAAGAATTGAACAAAATAATGGAAACCTATGGTAGCACAATTACTTAATGTTTCTCAAAAAATGCTAAAAGAAAAATTTTATTATTTTTTAGGGGTGGTTATGTTATCCGATTTCTTATACTTATCAATAAATTCTGAAACTTTTTGAGGTTTGAGAGACAGGCAGTTAATTACAAAAGGAGAAGAGTTTTTTTTAAACGCCCTACACCAAACAATGTAGCAATGAATTTGCAACTTGTAACAATTATTTAGACTGTCATATGCAATAATTGCACAAAATTTCATAAATCTAGCTTAAATATTTATGGAGATATGGATATTTCTATAAAAAAAAAACTTTTTTTTCTTTTTTGCTATAACTTTTCATAAAATTAAGCAATATTTTTGGAGTAATTTAAAATTAATTACAAAATTCTTACTTTGAAATTTGTGTAAAATTTGTCTAAAACTGCACAACGTAGGAGTAATTAAAGGAGTTCTTTTGTACTGCGCATGCGGGGGGGGGGGGAATTATTTTTTCCCCTTCATTTTGAAGTGAATCGAATGTCTGAACTAATAAAAAATATCTTACCGGAATATCTTAAAAATTTAAAGTTTCAAGCAATTTTCTAAATAGTTTTCGTTCTTTAAGGTAAAATGATAAGGGGTTTTCCACAAATTTCATTTTGTACTATTAAAGAAGATTTAATAAAAATGATATCAGCATTGTTGGGGATAATCATCCCCCATAAAATTAACTTTTCTTTCACGTGTTTTCTTCCTTATTCAATCACATTTTGGTTCATGAACGTTTATTTTAAGATATTATCATTTGTTAATTCTGTCTTATGATACAAAATGATATTTGTAGAAAATCCCTTATCATTTTACCTTTCTTTTAAAAGGTACAAAAATTTAAAAAATTGCTTGAAACATTTTAAATTGTCAATAGGGAAATAATAATAATAGGTAAAAGTCCTTATCGATATTATATCACACTTGTCTACATAGCATTTAAGGTGCTTAAATAAGTGCAAGTACAAAATTGTACTTTTTATTCATAAAACGCTTATAACTTATAATCAACTATAACCGGAAGTCACTTATTTATAAGTTGCTTTTACAGATAAAACTTTACTTTTAATTCAAAATAAGTTTTTTTTTTTTGAAAGCAAAGGATTTTTACTTTTAAATACTATTTCTAAACAAAATTTAAAAGTGAATTAAAATATTTGCTACCTACTACTTAATTAAATTATACGAAAACAAACCAATCTCCCGGAAAGAAACTATTTTTTATAAGGTAAACTTCTTTTAATGTTTCCCAAAGCAAATTATGGAGCGAGAAAAGAAGAATAACAGTTATTTTAATTTCAAGAGTGCCTTTCAGTTCAACTGTTTTAATTGTGGAATTTAGATTAAATTCCTAAAGTGTTGCTTAGCAGAAAAGAATTTTCCCTTCTCCTATTTTAATTGTAGTTTGCAAGGAATGGTATACAAGTTCTTGAATTACATGTACAATCTTTCTAAACCATTTACTGGCATTTAAATTTACGCAACATGTTTTGAAGATTCTTTTTGCAATTAGAAATAAATAATACATTGTTGGGCAGTTGCAATTGTTTTACAACTATGCCATGAGTCATAACTGCTGATATGAATAACTCGACACATTTTAAGAGATTTATTTGAGGTATTTGTAAAGAATTTTACAAAAAGTAAATCCTACCAACCATTCGAAAGTTTCAACCGACGTGTTTCGTTTTTTTTTTTTTTTTTTTTTTTTTTTTAATTTCAGTTTTTTTTGCTGATTGTATTTTTATTTTTAACTATTCAGGAAGCGGATACATTCTACATCAATATGATTCATCAGAAAGATTTTGTTTTACTACTGCATAATTCATTCATATTTTTTAACTACTTGCGTTAATTACTTGTTTTTTTATTTTGTTAAAAAAATTTATATTGTTTATTCTGGCCTCTGTTAACTATTTATCATTACTTATAAGACAACTTTGTGTCCGCACTAAACAATTTATTGTTTCATATTGCATTATTATCTTAGACATTTTATTTCCAATTTATCAGTTACTGCTACCTACTGTGCAAGACGTTGAAATCCAGTACTTTTCACAAATTCACTAAATTAATTTCTTAAGTTAAACCATTGAAATGTTAATAAACACCAAACCATTCAAGGATGCTATACATTCTTCAGATATTCATCAAATTCATCTTGTATACTTGCTACTAAATAATTCATTCCTTTTTCTTCCTTACTTGTCCGTTTATTTGATATTTTTCCATTTTTTGTTCATCAATCGTTGTTGAAATGACCCGAGACTTTTTTTTTCCTGGTGTTATATATTGGCTATATAAATCTTTTCTCCTTTGCCACTAAAATTATAAAAAGAATCCTATTTTGTAATTTTGCTTAGAAAAGTATAAATTGATTTCTAAAAATGAATCAGCATTTATGATTAAAAGCACGTTAGTAGGATTATTTCAATAATTTTATGTTCACGAACATAAAGTTTTCAGAAAATGGGTTTTTAATATTGAATATTGTTGTTTTAACTTGCTGTTTACTGTAAATACAGTTTTTTTCCTTTAAAAAAATTAGATCGTAAAAATATTCAGATTTGACTGATCTACTATATTGTGGGTTAAAAAAGTCTAAATATCCTTAAACTCATAGAGGTAGTGCAGAAAAGTTGACACTGTTAAGAATGCGAAATCTCATGAATTTAAATTATAATAAGATAATTATTTGAAAATAAATTTTAAAAGATATCGGCTTAAAATGTTTGTTTTTTCTTAAACTGCAAGGGTTATGTTTCCTGAATACATATGCCCTGAATGCCTATAGTATGTAAACTATTGTGTTGAAAACATTTTCCGTAATTTGAACTATATATAAGAGTTACCGAATACAGAATAGTTTAGCATGCAGAAGATAAGAACTTCAGCTTAGATTCGTCGACAACCTCAGAACTACTTTTCCAGTTTCATGTTGTTTTAAACAACTCACAAAGTACAATACAGATATACAGTATACAGTATAGATATACAGTATAGATATACAGTATGGATTGAACCTGTGGTGGTTCAGGGGATAGAGCGTTTGCCTTCCAATGAGGTGAGTCATGTTCGATTGCCAGCGATGGCTGTTAGATTCGAATTCCGCTACTGGCTTGCACTGAACACGAAGCTGACGTAAAATAACGTCAGTGGTAGGCGGATCATGGGTAAGAGTTATATATGGTGTAACAATTAAAAACTGAAGAGTTATCATGGGTAAACAATTAAAAACTGAAATCTTCAGAATTTTCAGTAATTTTGCGAGCATTTTAAAAATCTCACCCTGAGAGAGCTAGAAAAAGTGGCATTTTATGTAAACTTTTGAATCATTTACGTATAGTTTTGTTGAAAATAATTTTAAATCAAATGAACAAAATAAATAATTAAGCATTTAAACATAAACTTAGCTACTACACGAAGAACTTTTTCCCAAAAGGGTTAAAAATTGATATTCCTGGGTAGCTAGAGACAAAGCAACCTTTAAAAAAAAAATTTAAAAGCAGATTTCCATTTTAAAAAAAACACTTAAAAAATTTACACAAAGCGCTGTATTTTGGCATCTCTAAATTTAAAACCATGTCCTTTCTTCTACTGCTATAAACTTTTTTTTCTTTTTATACAATTTCTTGAACCTATCTCACTAGCTATTATGGACATAACGAATAGGCATAAGTGTATGCTTGGCTAGTCACCTTCCATAATAAATTTCTCAGAAAAATATCGGAACTCAATCGTTCAGACGAAATAAAACCTTCTATTAAGATATTTCAAATAAAAAGATTTAATACACTCTCCTAAATGAAAAATTAAATTTTTGACAGAGCCATTATATGCAGTACAGCAAGGGGTTGCCACGGACAATGCGCAAAGTGGTCTCTAATATTTAATTAAGATATATTAAATATTAAACTAGCAACCTTTTCTAGCATCTTTATTTCAGTCTACTTATTAATATGAACTTGAAGAATATTTTAATTTAAATGTGAATAATTTAAAATGTAAATCATAATGGTATGTACGATAGAATAATTAATGATATACAAGACAAAATAAATAAAACTGAGTTGAGTTTCTACCACTTTTTACATTTATAGATACCTGTGGCATTCCTGCAAACTTAAGTGAAATATTTCAGTATTAGAATGTTCGAAATAGAAAACTGTGTTTAAAGAAAAAAAAAGAATGATTTTTATAAATTCGTATTTTGGCATTCAAAATATTTTCAATTAACAATTTCGCTATCCTGTAGATACTACAAAACCGATGAAAAACAATAAATTTTGTCCATCGCTTTTTCTATTTTCAGAGATCTTAAACAATAAAATATTCTGCATGTCATTATCTCCTAATTAGTCATTCTATTTTATTGTATATTTAAATCCAAAACAGTATCACAATTGCTAGATAAATAAATTGTAAAAGTATTGTAATAGAAATAAAAATAGAAAACAAAAACTGTAAAAGTATTAAAGTCATTGGTTTTGTTCATCTCTAGAATGTAATGAAGGAAACTTCAATTTTGAAATTTTTACATAGAATATTAAAAAAAAAAAAAAAAAAGAAAGAATAACTTTCCTTGCTGTCATTTTCCCGTAAAAAATCAATTGTATGGTATTAACGTGGACATCGACATGGCGAAATGGATAGCCTAATGCTCTTCTTATAACCAAAGTGTATCATTAAGATAAAAATGGGACCGTGGAGTATTCCATTAAAGAGATTAAATCTCTCCTCAACAAATGGAATGTTTAGGGGAAACGTAGTCTCTCGCCAAATTATGGGAAATATTCATTAAATAGCAGCAATTTCAGTACTTACGCATCTTGTATTGCCTTATAAAACTTAAACTGAAAGAGATTTGCTAAGCACTGATTTTAAAAAGAGCTGCTTTGGGATTTTAATATTGTCGACCTGGGGAGTGAAACTGTTAGATACGCGAATCAAATTTACGTTGAGTTCATTTTTGGAAATGAATACTGTGTTTTGTATTTATAACCTGTTTGGAAAGGAAATTTTGAAACATTTATTTTTCAGTTTATCATGAAATATTTTATGAGACTTAAAGCATGTATCCGATTAATTACTTTTAATCTGTTGTATCTGATTAATTACTTTTTTATATATCAAGAGGAAGCCCGGTGGCTGAGTGGTAGCGCTTCACGCTCCCGTGCCACAGGTCCTGGGTTCGATCCTCGGGCCGGGCAAGGTTGACTTAGCCTTTCATTCCTTCAGTGTGTCGATAAATGAGTACCAAGCTTGCTTGGGAACTAAACACTGGGGGTTCAGTGTTCGGCTGACCACCTGGCCGGTACATCTTACAACTCCTGCGCCCTAGAGCCCAAGGTCAAGAAAATTGAGATGGGCACAGTATGCCTTGGCCCTCTATGGCCATCGTGCCACTGAGTTAAGTTTATATAGCAAGAGGATTGATGGTGTAAGGAATACTGTACGACGCGTGGGAACAAAGCCATAAATATTTTTTATCTAAATTTAAATAGTTTGTACATTTACTGGAAACCATTCAAATGATCAAATGTGGGTCATTTGTTAGATGGTAGTAGATAAATAGTTATAATGTTGTTTTACCAAAAATAATCAACACACAAGCATGATGTTTTTCTTAATAGTAAATTTCAAAAAAATAAGTTTAAGAAAACCCCAGTATTCTTCATTCTCGATTCGGTTTAATAGGCTACAAAATTTTGCGCCTTTTGATAGTTCTATTATTTCTAAAATTTAAGAGGACAAAATTAAGTCCAAATGTTTTCCAATTCCAAATCGGAGAACTATCTTTACTAACAGCTTCTTTCATTAAAAGATTTTTTTTCATTTTGGATAATAATGTTGAGAAGAAAATAAAGTAAATGAATTTTTAAAGGATCAGGTACAAATGTAAATTTTTATTATTTAAATATTTCAACTGGTAATAAACTTTACGCTTTTATTCGATTAAAATAGACTTAATATAATTTTGAGTCTTATTATTTATAAATAAATAAAAATTGATAATCATGCACTGAAATATTTCAGTCTACCACAGGACTTTCAGGTTGACATCTATGGACATGGTAACATAGTTTTATTGAAGATCTGTCAAGATAGTTTTATCAACAATTGTCCGCGATTACAACTGCTACACCCAGCCAATCACCCTCTCTTTTTTCATGGCTTTCTGGAAAACGAGGTAGAAGAGTTACGTAACTTTGAAGCTGGTCAGGTGGCGTGGTCAGCGCTTGAACTGGTAGACATAATTCTGGTCTTTCAACACAACACACAATTGACTGGTTTTTAAATCCTGGTAGATTTACCTTTTACTTAATTGCCATACACCAATAAAAATGCAATGGTCTAAAATATATCGTATGCACAAGGCTTCCAACGTTTTAAGCTTTTTGTAAAAATTTAGTCTAGTGATAGCTAAGCTTTTGTTTTAAAGAATTATTTTTTTTAATCAATTAAACTTATTTTTTACACCACTACATATAAATGATTTAAAAGTTCATGTGCAAAGTCATTTTGTGTCAGCTCTCTCATAATCAGATATGACTGTAAATTTACAGAGGCTTCACAGCCAACACTCGAATCTTTCCTTTATCAATGCCATTCAGTCTCAACATTATACCAGATCAACATTATACCATATTCAGTCTCAACATTATACCAGATGAAAGGGTGAGATGCCCGCTTCGCGGGCAGGTACTCTACTAAAATACCTATCAAGTCAAGTCAGTTCTCTCGTGGAGATGCTCCTAAAAAATTACACTGGCAAAATTACCAAAAATACTGAAAGCTTTAAATAATTATATGTTACCACTATATAAAATATTTTGTACAAAGCGTAGATGTTGGCAGCGATCATGCATTTTGTATGACACTGTATATAAAGATAGACAATTGGAAACTGAAATTTTCAGAATCTTTAGTAATTTTTTTAAAACCTTGACCATTACTAATCTATGAAATAACATAACTGCCAACTTTTACGCATTTGGCGTAAAATTTTATTTTAATATTTAAAGTGGTAGTAAATATATACTATTTTTTCTTTTATAAACTTGATTTTTAAATAATTTTGACCACCACTATTCTTAAAAAAATTAAGCATATATATTATTATGTGTTACTATCATGGTTGACAGCTTAAGCTTTTTCAAATACAACATATTTTGTTGCTCAAAATTAAAATTTTAATTCAATTTTAATACCTCTGGGAAAAATCAAATTGAAGGGATTAAAAGTTGGCAAGTATGAAATAAGATGGCGTTTTATATATAATTTTTAATCCTTTGCACGAAGTGGCGTGGAAAATTAATCTAAATCGAATTTATAAAACAATGAATCGTACATTAAAACATAAACTTAGCTACCACTAAAAATAATTTTCCCGATTAGCGAGGAAAGTTGGCAGCCCTGCTTACCTCCGGTATGAGCATGGATCAATTCCGCGACTGTTTGTGCTCCGGAAAAGCAAAACAACTGGTAGAAAAACCATTTCCTTTCTAGCCTGTTTTGGGGAGGAATAAAGTTCTATGAACATCAAGACTTCTTAATAATTATTTTAAAAGACAAGAAACAAATATGTGTAATAAGTCTTTATAGCAATGGGTATTTTTTTCTTTCCTAAAACAAGTTGAATAATAAATAGTTTTACTACCAGTTTTTACTCTTTTCGGGGGTACAAACAGCTCTGATCAATTCCTCTTTAGCTCATATAAAATTCGATTTTAGGTTGGTTTCAAAGATCGATTCCGCGATTACTAGCTTTCATCCAGAGGTGTAAACAACGCTCTTACTGTTTTACACCACATAACACGTTGAACGCCACGCTAATTTTACATGGCTTGCCCATCACCTCCTACATCAAAAAGCCTCCACACGGTCTTTTATAAGTAGTCCGCGCAGACTATTTGAAAAGTGAACCAGTTGTGCGCATGAACCCAAAACCTTTTATAAAAGTAATTGAGAGAAATGTATCATATATATTTGAGAATTGAATCTGTAGTGGTTGACAAGTGAATAAGGCAAACCAATAATATTCATAAATAAAACAAATTTTTAGTCATATGTTTGCTACCACTTTCTTATTTTAACTAGATTTTGTATTAAGTGACTCGTTCGGAAAGTGGATATCCTTCACAGTGGTCTGATCCGACTACCTATAAAAAACCGTGTGGAGGCTTTCAGTTATAGGAGGCGTTGTCTGGCCACGGTAAACAACTACAAACTAAATTTGCAAATATTAGACGGATTTTGCTATTTTTTTAGAAGGTTTATCATACACATCTGACAAAAGTGGTGAATTATATAAGCCTACGAATTATGTAGAAATAGTGGTGGATAAAAATCTACTAAATTGAATTTTTTAAACCAAGAATCACAATAATTAAATAAATTTTCTGCAATTTATAAAAGAGTGTAAATTTTATAGTTCTATATCATGTTATACGCTGTCAGCCAGCTGTTTTTTGCAGCCTATGTGAAAAGTCAGTGTCAGCAAGCGGTGGCAGACACATCCTAAATGTAATTCCAGTGTCAACCACCGTCAGGGGTGAAAGCGAGACGGAAAATAGGAAAGGCTGGTAGTGAAACCTTTTCAGTTATAGCTAGTTTTGGGGAGGAGTTTACTTATTCTTTTTTTAAATTATTCGACAATATCTACTTTATCATCGAAAAGAAGCAGTTTTATATATATGCTAAAATTTTAAAAGAAATCTTGATAGTTACAGATATTTTATTTTTTACGAAAAAATTGCTGGAATGAAATGTCTTACGTACCAGATTTTTCTCTTTTCCGTCTTGCTATATAAGGGCTTTCACCCATGACCACCATTGGGTGACGTGGTCTAAATGTAATTTCAGTGTCAGCCACCGGTGGCTGACGCGGCGCTCAACGTGTTAAAAGGATACTATAATGCGAAGAAACTTCTCATAGAAAATTCGATTTCGCCTCAAATTTAAAATGTAGAGAAAGGTTGGGTGGGTAAACCTTAAATAAACCGTGAAGTTTCAAACGCTGAAACAATGTTTCCAAAATATCAAAATGCAATTAAGCTATTGCAGGATTTCATTCTTAATGAGCAATCTTGAGAAATCCTGCCGCAATTTCTTTGCATTTTGAGATTTTCAAAAAATTAAATTTAGCATTTGAAACTTGATTTATTACTCTATATTTATCTGACCTCACTTTTTTTGTACTTTAAATTTTGATTGCTTGAGTAGATAAAGCAGAATTTTCCATGACGGGTTTTCCAGTGGCATATAGTCCTGTTAAAATCCAGTATTCATGTACACATCTTTATTTATTTCGAAAAGTGAAAAGCAATATATGCTAGGAGCATTGACTTAACAAGCATGACCCGTTAAACATATATCTAGTATTAGTCATAGAAAACTTCTTAATATTTCTAAAGCTGTTTTTTTTTATTTATTTATTTATTTATTTATTTTTTTTTATTAAAAATATGCGAATATATCACCTAATATATTCGTTTACTTAGTTAAATTGTCTCAAAAATAATTTAAAAAAAAACTCTATTTAAAGGATTGTTTAAATGATAAGTCGCCAATTGTGGTAGTAGCAGATTGAACCAACACTTCCGGAATGTTTCGGAAAATTAAATTAGAAAAGAAAAGCAATTTTCTGAATGTTTATGGTTCGTGACAAGATTTACTCTAGATGCGTCACTTGTCCAGGCGGATAGAGTCCAGCGACAGTTCCGGACATTTCTTTTTATTCAATTGTTGGCCATTCCGTCTCTATATATTTCTCTCCTTATCAGGTAATAGAATAAAAAAAATAAAGATATTCCCGAATCTAATTGTCTATTGCAAAATCTATTGCAAAAATTTAATAGAATAACTACTATTTTTAAGCAAAAAAAAAAAAAAAAAAAGTGAGAGAGAATTGATTTAGCGTCTTTTTACATATTTCAATTCTTCAAGAAATGCTTCGCATAAAACGTTTTAATGACTGTCAAGCTAAAATTATTTAAATTTCTCTAGCGCAAAGAGATTATATATAATCTCTTTGATCAATACATATATATACATATATGTATTGATCAAAAGTTCTCCAAATTCATCAACATATTTCCATTTAGTAGTTGAAGTAATAGTGAAAATTTATAAATTATTATACAAATTTTCTCGACAGCGTTGCTGTTGCCGTATGGCTTTAAGGCAAAAGGGGTTCTTCTTGTTTTCTAGTGGCGCCATCTATGACCAATAATTTGAATTCCGTCTCAAATACTTGAAATAATATTATATATATATATATATATATATATATATATATATATATATATATATATATATATATATATATATATATATATATCAAATACTTGACTTCCATTCCTTATACGTCACACCTGTTTATAGAGTGGAACTATTTATATATCCATTCATTCATCCGCAAATCGTAATTATAACCTGAACTCGAGTACTATCAATCTCCAATTCAATAACCCCAGAGGTTTGATTTGTTATGGGAATGTGGAGGACTTTGTGACCCAAAAGATTTAATGTAAACCAGCCACGATTTACTACACTGAGAGTTTTCGGTCGGCGACGATAAAACTCACGACTTTTGGACATGGGTCGAATGCCCTACCTACTAGGCTATCCCGGTCCTTTTTCAGCAGTACAACGCATAATAACTACCTAACGGGCCGCGATGGCTCAGGGGATAGAGCGTTCGCCTTCCAATGAGGCGAACCGGGTTCGAATCCCAGTCGATACGAATTCCGCATCCGGCTTGCACTGACCACAGTGCTGACGTGAAATATCCTCAGTGGTAGACGGATCATGGGTTAGAGTCCCCTTGCCGTCAGGCTAACCGTGGGAGGTTCTCGTGGTCTTCCTCTCCATGTAACGCAAATGCGGGTTAGCTCCATCAAAAAGTCCTCCACGAAGGCAAATTTCTCCCAATACTCGATCCAGGAGTTCCCTTGTCTTCTGGATTGGGTTCAAAATTACAAGGCTACGGAGTTGAACATTAGTAGCCGTAAACCCATTAAGTTGGGTCGGCTGTTCAACGACGGTTATAAAATAAAATAACTACCTAACATAATATACTAATGCATGTATATAGTGAAATTATTTAAATGCCACCGTGGTAAAAATGGCTTAAAATTATCTTTAATAATTTACATAAAAATGCAAAAAATTTTCGGCATAATTTTCGATCATGTGATCGATCAGATCACGGACTGGTACTCAATCTTAATGCACTAATTAATGCTACTATTTAATTAGTGCAGAGAATATAATAAGTTACGATATCAGGCAGATAAACGCACTTTCTCTGAATAAACATACCTTTTTTCGACGAAATTTGAATTTTGACCCTCAAAGTATGAGGGTGAGCAGGTTAACCGAAAAGATAGTCCCAATACTTTTTTTTCAGAAGATAGGTCCAAAGTTTGTACCTCTTTATGTTAGTTATAATTTTTCCGTACTTCGCCATAAATAGAGATCTTTTTAAGCAAATCAAAAAAAAAATTTGCACAGATTTATAATATTCGTCCCAAGCAAATTCGTAATTCCAAGCAAAAAATAATTTATAATAATTGTTTCTTATTTTTTAATATTTTATTTTATAATAGTCGACAAAATTGTATTTTTAGATCTAAAATAGTTAACATAATTTTAAAGAGTGTAATTTTACATTGCAAAATACAAGATTCAACGAAATCAATCAAAGTTATAATGCTCATAAAATTTTGTTATTTACATTTAAAATATTACTAATTTATAAAAATATTGAATTTCAAAATGGTTACTAAAATTATTATAAATTAGTGACATAGATATTTGATAGATATTTAGTAATGATATAAATTCGAATAATCATTGATACATTACTGACTTCTTTAAGCTGTAAAAACGTATACTTGTAAACTTATTATAAAAAGATTACTCATTCATTATTTTAAAATAATCAATTTAGAACAAAAAAAAAAATATTTATCATATTAATTATTATTAGAAACTCATTTTTTTAAAATTTCAATGTGATCAATAAAAAATAATTATTTTAAAGACAAACTTTTCTTAAAAATTAATTACCTATTTAAACACATCGAGTGCATAGATATTTAAAATAAATCCTCAAAATATCATCTTATAAATTTTCTGCTCGGAGAAGTTGTTTTTCATAACAAAATAATCACGGTGAAAATTTATTCCTTGTCATTATAAAATAATTAATATAAAAAGCTATCAAAAGGAAATTGATAACCAATTTACCATATCATCGGTCCCATAAATGGTTGATAGGTTTATAATGAGTCCTCATAATACTAAGTTCAAATTTCGCTAAGCCAAAATAATGTTTACATCTGAAAGCCTTTCTTAGACATGAATGAGCTTGTCTGGATCGGTAAACTCATAAGACTTAGTTTACTTACACAGAAAATCACAGCTGCGAGAAGGTAATGGAGAGTTTCTACCTGTGTAAATATTCATTAACTTTATGAATGCAAGAACTCTATCAGGTGGAAAAATAAATGTTTCCCCTTTTTTGTAATTAAAAGGCTTGGAGCAATATAATGATAAGTCGCTTTTTTGTTCAAGATTTTTAAAAGCTGTTTTGGTGAAAAAGACAATAATTTTCCTATAGACAATTCAGATGTGTTTTGAACTGTTCTCTATTTGGAATTCCTGAAAGATACGCGTATCTGTAAACAAATTGTTGGATGCAAATATATGTCACATTTTAAAAAATACATTGCTCAAAACATTTAACATTAGTATAGAAAGGATATGTTTTAAATTTACCCTAACCAAACAAATAATATTCCCACCACAAATTAGATTGATTATTTTATTTAAAACCTTTTATTAATCCATCTTGAGATTTAAGTATTAGGAATCAATACTTAATCAATACCTCAAAATGGATGAATAAAGGGCAGCGGAGCCAAGATAATATATGAAATTGAAGTTGTTATAGATATGAAATTTATGTATTTCATATTTATATTTGATAAAAGCATTTCCTCAACAACCCGTTATAGTCTAAGGGGTTCATGCAGGTAAAAACTCAGCAATTTCGTGACTATAACGACATGTTTTATATCCGCTGTTGAACAGCCGGCCCATTTTTTGGGTTTACGACTAGTAATGTTCAACTCCGTACACTTGTAATTTTGAACAATCCAGAAGACAAGAAAGCTACTGGATCAGTACCCCCAGAGGTATTGATTTGTTATGGAAACATGGAGGATTTAAAGACTTAGCGGATTTAACGTGCATCAGTCACCATTTACTTCACGAAGAGTCTTAGGTTGGCGGGGGTCGAACCCCGAACTGTTGGACATGGGCCCAGTGCCCTACCAACCAGGCTATCCCGGCCTCATAACGACATGTTTGTTACAATGTGGTTAGCACACGAGCCGCGATGGCTCAGGGGATAGAGCGTTCGCCTTCCAATGAGGCGAACCGGGATCGAATCCCAGTCGATACGAATTCCGCATCCGGCTTGCACTGACCACAGTGCTGACGTGAAATATCCTCAGTGGTAGACGGATCATGGGTTAGAGTCCCCTTGCCGTCAAGCTAACCATGGGAGGTTCTCGTGGTCTTCCTCTCCATGTAACGCAAATGCGGGTTAGCTCCATCAAAAAGTCCTCCACGAAGGCAAATTTCTCCCAATACTCGATCCAGGAGTTCCCTTGTCTTCTGGATTGGGTTCAAAATTACAAGGCTACGGAGTTGAACATTAGTAGCCGTAAACCCATTAAATTGGGTCGGCTGTTCAACGACGGTTATAAAATAAAATAAAATGTGGTTAGCACAGAGCCGCGATGGCTCAGGGGATAGAGCGTTCGCATTCCAATGAGGCGAACCGGGTTCGAATCCCAGTCGATACGAATTCCGCATCCGGCTTGCACTGACCACAGTGCTGACGTGAAATATCCTCAGTGGTAGACGGATCATGGGTTAGAGTCCCCTTGCCGTCAGGCTAACCGTGGGAGGTTCTCGTGGTCTTCCTCTCCATGTAACGCAAATGCGGGTTAGCTCCATCAAAAAGTCCTCCACGAAGGCAAATTTCTCCCAATACTCGATCCAGGAGTTCCCTTGTCTTGTGGATTGGGTTCAAAATTACAAGGCTACGGAGTTGAACATTAGTAGCCGTAAACCCATTAAGTTGGGTCGGCTGTTCAACGACGGTTATAAAATAAAATAAAATGTGGTTAGCACAGGGCCGGGATAGCCTGTTCGGTAAGGCGCTTGACCCATGTCCAAGAGGTCGTGGGTTCGATCCTCGTCGGCCGAAGACTCCCCGTGTAGTAAATGGTGTCTTATGCACGTTAAAACTGTCGAGTCTCAAAGTCCTCCATGTTCCCATAACAAATCAATACCTCTGGGGGTACTGATCCAGGAGTTTCCTTGTCTTCTGGATTGGTTCAAAATTACAAGGCTACGGAGTTGAACATTAGTAGTCGTAAACCCATGAAATTGGGTCGGCTGTTCAACGACGGTTATAAAATAAAATAAAATGTGGTTAGCACTGCCTATAAGCCGCTTTTATTTTCCAGACAAGTTGATACCCATCGAAGGTGGGCGAGCTTCAAGCCACCATTAAGCAACGAAATTTAGTCCATTTTAACCTTATCCTAACTCATTTTAACCTTTATTTTAACCTTTGAGTCATCGTGACAAATTTATGTTTGAGAGTCTTTTGGGCTTTTGAAATAAAATTTTGATTTGAAATGTGTATTAATGATAATTTAAAAATTGATTTCTAACTAAATGAATGTTTTGTTCTGTAGCAACTCTTTAAATTTTTAATCACTAATGGTGAAAAATATCAGATTTTAACATTCTATTTAAGTCGTCTATCTAATATCTGAATATTGATATTTAAGTGATTAATCTAAAAAGGCTGATACAAATATTTCGATGGTAAAATTTATAAATCTACCTAAACTACTTTCATTTTTCTGTACAAAATCCATACCACTGTTTTGTAAAGGTACTTCTTAGAACACTTCAAAATTCAGGAATAGAACGGGTCAAATAAGACGCTAGGCGATATCTCTTATGCAAACGATTCAGTATACCCAACTAGTAACTCTTAGAATACCCAATATTTCCTTCATATCAAATAAAAGTACTTTTGAAAAATAAAATAATTCCCCAAAAATGTAAAAAAGGGACTCGCACTCATCTTTTTTTTTTCTTTTTTTTTTCTAAATCTTTCCACCCCTCTTCCATCGGATGGGGCTGAGAGTTATGAAGTCAGTCATGAATCTTTATACTGTCTATTGACTGGGGGGTGGAATAGGGCGTGACCCCCATAGGGGTCGATTGAACTTCAAACCACCCACTTCCACACCCCTGACAAGGATGTTGGAGAAGAAGGATGGGGATAGAAGAACGATTCATCAAGTTGGGGGAGATTTTTCGAATGCAACAGGCAACTTGTTAGAGATTTAACTTTGGTGACGGAAGACGTCATATATTGTGACACAATAAGAGGATGCCGTGTCCTATTCTTGTACTTTATTCAATGATTCAAGAATTAATCTAGAAGCTCATATGCAGGTGCTGCATGAAATTTCGCCATTTGATGAATCTATCTTTCGTCTTTTATATTGAAAATAAATTCTATAAAAACATTATTTTAAATCCTTGTCAAATTTGGAATAGGGAAAGTTGCAGGCATCAGGGGTCGAAAATTACTATTCAAGTGAAGAAAAATTGCGTCAAAATCTAACGAATACTACTGAAGGAGGTGGGATTTAAAACATCAAAACCTGTTCGATTGCTGGAAAAAAACAGATGGGTGTTGAAAAGTTATCTACAATTTTCCAAGTGAAACATCCCCTCGTTTTATCTAGCAATCAAAATTGATCTTGTTCTTTTTCATTCCAGCTTCTTAGATAGTGATTCAACTGATGTTAACATTGGTTTCGTTCTTTTCTCACTTATTTGTGACTCTGAATGTATTTAATTTATTTTCGTGGCCGACCGGCCTGTGTAGGGGGCAGGGAACTGTCCTTGCATCAGAAAGATTCTGGGTTCGAATCCCGGGCAAGGCATGGATGTTTCTTTCTCTCTATCTGTGTTCTATGTCCTTTCTCCTTTGTGTGTGAATGTGACCCGCCATATAAACGGGTTGTGGTATGGTGACGTGGGCGACGCTGCTCCACAGCCGTGGCTTCGCCACAGGTGCCCACTGGGTAACGAAGAGAGAGTTAGCAGTTCTGGCACTTTCTGTGGCCAATGGATAATAGTTCCAAGTGCCCGCCATTAAATAAAAATCAAAAAGGTGTCCAAAAAGATATATTATGGAAAGTTATTACAAAACACCTTGTATATGTATATATCTTCTAATAAAATTGATGAAATTTCAAATATCCACAATGAATCTATCAAAATTCTGAAAACGTCAACACATCTCTGAACTGAATTCCTATATTAGACAAATGCTTCCTTCGTTGCTCAACGCTTAAATTTTTTAAACCTTGTTAAAAAGTAAAAGCGAATATATATTGACACTGAAATTCAAATAAAAATGAATGCGCAAATGCAATTGTGACTTTTGTACGACGTAGGGGAGAGTCGGGTAGCCCCGCCCAATGTCAATTTCATATGTATAGAATATTTTTTCAAGTCAATGGGCCATCAGACAATAATTGTTATATTAAAAAAAGATTATTTTCAAAGTTTCAAGTATTTATGCAGCTGGTAACATGGTAAACAATAGTTTTGAAAATATGTTGGATACAGTTGTCATGATATTAAGAAAAATTGGTTGAATGTTTCGATTAAACTTCATTTTAATATTAAAAAAATAATTTTTTTCCATACATACAGCATTAAAGTATGTAGTCTTAAGTTTAGTTTGCGCAAAGAACGAAGTTTATTTGTGAAAAATTGTTCGAGTAATTACAAATTTACAAAAAAATTGGATTTCGGGTAGCCCCCCTCACATGAATGTTAGGTATCACAGCCCACTTTTATTTCGTCGATAAATGCACGGTTCCAAAGATTTACTTAAATTATTTTCTTTAAATATTTAATATAAATATATATTAATATTATAATATATTAATATATATTAATAATAATAAAAAATATAACATTTGTTGTTAATAAATGATAGAATTCACTAAAAATGATTTTGTGATAAAAATGATAAATAAGGTTCATCTATTGTCAATACATTGGTCATTTTCATTTACACCTAGAAAAACAATCAAAAAACATAATTTTTGTAACTGGACGGGGCTACCCGACACATTTTGAAAAGAGCTGAAAAACATGTTTTTTTAAATTTTTATTTTTTACGTTAAACTATTCTTTTTTTCGTTTATTCTTTTTGTATTATTTAATTAAATGATAAAACAATAGAAACATACAAAAATCTTGATTAGTACTCAATATTATACAGAAATATAAGCAATAGTCCTTAAATGGGCGCGGCTACCCGACTCTCCCCTAATTTTAATATAGGGATACTCTAGTTTAAAAAGATATTTTGGTGTTCGTAAATAACTTACATGCCTGCCAACTTGTACTTCCAATTGCTAGTGTTATAAGAATTGACATATGGCATTATTACATTTTGTCAGGGTTTGAAAATAATATCTTAAGACTGCCATCCATATTTAATGTATCTTTAATTTATACAAATGTAGCGAGGGGCAAAATACTTATTTTAAATTCAAGAATGAAATAGAGAATCATAAGTTTTGCAATCAATTTAAATGTAAAAATAATAGCTCACGGAAAATTCCGAAGAAATGGCATTTATGATCTTAAATAATCAATGATTGTTTCCAATACGTCATCGTATTTTACAAATTTTCAAAGCACGTGGAACTCTTAGAACTACTTTTAAATTTTTTCCCGTATATCAAAAAAAATTTTGAAGATTTTAGTTTTCCCTTTGCTCTAATCTATGTCGAAAATGAATCTATAAAGGGTGTGATAAACTTAATATTATCGTTTAAATGAAAACACTTAAATAAAGCAAATATTAAAGAATTAATTACGTCCCATGATTTTTATACTATTTTTTTAACACAATTTTTTCCATTGATTTCATAATATGTATATGAAGGTTAATTAATGCTCAGCCTTTAAAACATAATGAGAATAATCGTTTTACATTTTCTGGATAAATATTTGAAACAAAGAATCGTTTCTTTCATTATTATTGAAAACACATTGATTTATTAGAGAGAAATCTCGTCTGGAAGGTTTAAAACTTATCGATTAATTCTTTTTTTTTAATTTGCAATATTTATTTTCAAATTATTTGTTAAATAAAATCCAACTTCACTGGATAAATTTATTCCCTTTAAAAAAAAGTTATTACATAGTTTAGTTTCGACTATAAAAGTAAATAGTGTTTTTAGAAACTACCAGGTATGCCCATTAATTCTGAATTTCAGGATAAACGCTCCATTGGGCTTAGTTTTCCTACACCATATGTCATCAAGATTAATTGCCGATAGAATCTGAAAGCTCTCAATAGTTCCTTTGAGCACCATTTTTCTTAGCTGTCTCTTCTTTTTAGTTCTAGTAATAAGAAAAGGTTTGCTAAATAATTCCTGTTGTTATCATGCTCTGTACGTTATTTTAATGTTCTCAGTTTTCGCTCATTAAGCTTTACGACACTTTTAACAGAATTATTTTTTTCTGGCCAGGATTTTAAATATTTCAACGTCAAAAAAATTATATAAAATATTTTATAAGTAGACATTTTCTTTTTCATTTTTCAAGTCTGGATTCAAACCGCATTTATGCATTTTCAGAAATGTTATTAGTCCTATCGGAAAGTTTACAACTGAAGAAGATATCAGTTGGTAAATCTAATTATAAAGAAATTAACAACTATGCTCTATTTTAATAGTCGAATTTACACGAACAAACTTGCTTTAAAAAAACTTACCGAGACAACCCACGTCGCTCTTAAAGGAAAAAAATATCCATTTTATTTTTGACACATAAAAATAAAATTAAAATTTCAAGGTTGCAAAATGCAGTTTTTTTTTTTTTTTCATGTCCAATTGAGGAAGATATCATTTGATATATTCAATCATAAATAAATTAAACCTCCAAAATTGTTCTATTTTAATAATTGAATTAATATGAACTAACTTGCTTTAAAAGAAACTTACTCTACACTTCCCTTCCACTCTAGACTTCCCTTCAACTCTAAACTGCTTTCAAAGAAAAAAAATATATATCCATTTTTATTTTAGACACTTACAAAAAAAAATTTTTTTTTTTTTTTTTTGCTAGAAGAAAAATGACGAATAAAATTTTTTCCATCTAGTTACAATCCCACACAATTTCCTATTTTTGGAGACCTCCTCTGGATATCCGATTTGATTCACGAAGCTCTTATTGCCTCACTCAAGAAGACAACAATGCATATCTTCTGGATGTGACACTGTTACATCTCATCTCGAATCTCTCATACGATGGGAAAATGAGAAAGAAAAACGCGAAATATGAAAGGGCGAACTTTTATGTTTTCCATTGGAGCAGGAAATACAACGACAACAATGAGCTTTTTGTGATGGCGAAATCCTTCATAGCTAGAATTTGTGTAGAAGGTGATTGCAACAAAAGACGATATTCGAGAAGATGGTTCCTCTCTTGCGACATATATGTTTGCGACCACCGATGGAGATGCCTATTGCAATTTTTTTTCACTTTTAATACTCAATTGTTTTTTTATTTTTTGATTAAAGCAACAATATCGTACAAGATGCCTGTAATTTGAAACAAGTAATATAAAAAAAATTTTAAAGTCAATTCCTAATTAAGTCAACAAAGAAAAATTTTAGTTTAGTTACTTTTTATTAAATAATTACAATTAATATAAATATGTATATACATATGACAGAATAACAATATTAAGTGGCAAAATAGAAATTAATTAAATAATATTTGAACATCAATAATCTTCCACTGCAAATTTATTTGAGCTTGAGTGGATGAATAAAAAGTATTTTATTAACGATTGAAAATTTGAACAAGATATATAAATATATATAGGGAGAGTGTGAACTAATAGTTGGAATTGGAAAAAAAAAGAAAGTTTTGACATAACGTAACATATTGATAATTACCAACTTTTACGGTCTATCCATAGTCTATTATTTTTATATAATTTAAGTTGTCATAAAATTCATGAATTTTTTTTCTAAATTTGTTGATTTAGGAATAAAGTTATTTTGACCACCACTGCATGTACAATTTAATCTGTCATGTAAATAGAATCAAGTTAATTAAATGAATAGCGGTACTGAGATAGCCTAGTTGGTAGGACGTTGGACTCGTGCTTGTGATAGCGTGAGTTCGAATCCCACCGGCCGATGAATACCCGTAAAGGATGACTGGTTACGTTAAATCTGGCGGCGTCACAAAGTCCTGCATGTTCCCATAACAAATCCATACCTCTGGTGGTACTAAATTGGCGAATGATCGCTCTCTGATTCTGGTTAAAATTGCAATCTGTGGATGAATGAATGGAGTATGAATAGTTCCACCCTGAAAACGGGCTATGAAGTGTGTGTGACTGCAGTCGCATTCATAGCCGTAGATGGTGCCACTGAAAAAAAAACAAGAAATGCTCCCTCTGCCTTAATAATTCAGTTGAATCCCTATAGAACACTTGCTTATATTGGCAAGTTTTTTTAGTAACAACAACAAAATACCTTGTTTAAGCCTTAGAAAATTTAAAATAACTATTTTTGCCTTCAACTTGACTTGATATGTGGTGAAGCGGACAGTCCACTCTTTCATCTGAGTTTAGCCATAGGGAGACTGAGACTATTTGGTACATATACAGTGGAAGAGTTGAGGCAGTTGGCGATTGAAGTAGATTTTAGTTATAATTGATCAGACCGAGAATTTAGTATCAAAGAGTAGAAATTTTAATTCAAAAAGTTATATTAAAAAACTTTTTTAAAAATTTATTGCTCATATTATGGAATCTAACTTGGTTTGCCTACAACAATTACAAGTTTAATATTACAATTACAAACTATTACATGTTAGTGATTTATATTACAATCAGAAATAGGGGGACAGTTTTTATTGAGAATTTATCATTTTCAACGTTTAGGGGTCTGGTAGTAATCAGTTCCAATACAATCGTATTTTATTTGCGAAATAGCATAAAGTGGTGGTAAAAAATGTTTTAAATAGTCGAACTTTGATCTTATTTCCATTTCCACTATTTCAATTGTCTAAGAACTGTGGAATCCAGATACAATATTTGCTGATTTACCGAATCGGAAGTTGTAGAATATCTAATGTGGTGGTCTAATAATAACACTGGGAAAAAATTTTCTTGTTGCATTTATACTAGTGCTAGATCATTCCTAACTGAGGTATAAGGATATCAAATCTTAATTAAGTTTTGTTCCGAAAGCTATAGATTTTTTTTAAAAAATAGAATTTTTAGTTTAGTTAATTTTTAGTGAGATTGCACTTGTTTGTTAAAAAGTATAAGTTTATATAGATGCGTACACACTTGCCTGCTACCTTACAAATAACACGTAAGGGGAAAAAATATATGACTTTAATGTGCAGCTTAATAAACTAAAATTTGTTATCGTCTTCTTCCTACCACTCCCTACGTTGCTGAGAAGTTGTGGTGGCACTTAGTTTTCTCTCGAGGGAATTTAACATTTTATATCCGGCGTTGAACAGCTGACCAAATTTCGGGTTTGCGACTACTGATGTTCAACTCCGTAGCCTTGTGATTTTGAACCAATCTAGAAGACGAGGAGATTCCTGGATAAGTACCCCCAGAGATATTGATTTGTTATGGGAACATGGAGGACTTTGCGACTCGACAGATTTAACGTGCATCAGTCGCCATATACTACACGGGGACCCTTCGGCCGGACGGGATCGAACTCACGAACTCTCGGACATGGGTCCAGTCCAGGCTATCCCGGCCTTCTCGAGGGAATTTCAAAAAATTCCGGCTTAAGAATATATTATTAAATTGTATAAAAACTGTAGCTTGTAGAGAGAAACAGATTGTAAATTTGAAATCGTCGAAGCAAACATTTCTAAGGTCCGTTTAAAAATCTCATGCAACACTAAAAAAATTGTTTCCCAGTGTAGTTAAGGCACAGCAAAGTATGTCTAATATTGCCATCACTTAGAAATATCATAATACTTTTAATACGTCTTATATATTTGTTTTAATTTTTTATGCATCGTGGTGCCCAATTCAATGTAAATAAATTTTATTAAATCAAAAATGAAATACATAGTTATAAATAAAATTTGCTTTCACTTAAAATATGTACTCTGGATGTAAAATATGTTACGCTGTTACCCTGGATGTATCCTGATTATCATGTAACCTGGTGTGTCTTGGATGTACCCACTGTTATCCTGGATGCTGTCCTTCTATTTGACTAAGGTTTATAAGCCTAAATTGACCCTACAAGTCTGCAATGTATATAATTCCAATAAATAAATTATTTAATGATGAAAAATTTCAAGCATAGACGAAATTATACAAATTTTAGTTTATAATTCGTTTCCACTTTCAAAACATTTAATAACTTAAACGGAACAATTAACATTTTTATGACTATTTATATAGTTACTAAACTTCAAAATGGTCTGGTCTGTTTAGTCTAGTTGGGCTCCTGAGGCCAATAACGAGAACTTAAGCAAAAACAGATTACATGATATGAATACAATCTTCATTATACTGGATGCTGGATATGAAGGGTACTTCGGTATTTGGCGCGTAGCGTCTCCAACCGATTCATCTTATACTGGTTTGTTCTATGCTCAAAAGTCATGAAGGAATGAGCTTATCATAGTGGTAATTACAATTGAAAAAAAACAAAGAGACATTAAATAAATAAAAATGAAATGAGTTTCTACCACCTTTACATTTTTTGCCGCTCGGGTCAACCTTGATTTATCAATCACTAAAATTTATCTACTTTTTCGTTTGTTCAATTGTTATCATTTTCACACCTCCAGCCGATTTAACCTTTTGTAGAAAGGTTATAGTTTCAAATAGTTCATCCGCAAAATAAGTTACTCTATTTGAATTCAAACACGCTTCTTTCTATGAATATAATCTCATAAAGTCTGGTTTAAAATTCTGAATGAAGTATTAATGTGAGCATCAAACTCAGTAACGATATTTTTATTTTTACATATGTATTCTGTACTGAAAGAAAGAAAGATAACATTGTATTTTAATGCATATTCCATACACGCAATAAAAGAGCCCATGGGGGAAGTATTTTCTCTCAAGCGTTGGAAAACCTCTGAGTTATTTGGTGTGAATTTCGCGCTTGGAATATAAAAGTAACCTAGAGTGGAGAAGTGGGATTTGGAATTCCAATTCCGTTGCGAAAATAAATCATCCTTTGCCCGACTGTTCTGTAAATAATAGAATAGAGTAGAAAATGGGGAAAAAATAATAGAAGAATAAACATTTCATACTTTGTTGGATGTTGTTACAAATCCCTTTATAAAAACCTTTATATGAAGGGTCCATTCAAATTATGCATATGAAGAGAGTCCAGCTATTACGAATTCTCCGTAGTTTCGAATTACTATTTTTTTTAACAAACAGATATGAGCCGCGATGGTTCAGGCAACGCCTCCTATAACTGAAAGCCTCCAAACTGATTTTTGTAGGTAGTCCGATCGGACCACTATGAAGGTATACCAACTATTGAAAAAACCGTTTAATATGAAATCTATTACAAATTAGAAAATGGTATCAAATATATGTCAAAAATTTGTTTAATTTATGAATAAAATTGGTTTGTTTTATTTACTTGTCAACCACTACATATTCAATTCTCAAATATATATGATAAATTTCTCTCGAGTACTTTTAAAATAGAATTTGGGTTCTTGCGCACAAGTGGTTCGCTTTTAAATAATCTGCGCAGACTACTTATAGGAAACCGCTTGGAGGTTTTTCTGATGTAGGAGATGATGGCCCAAGAGACAGAGCGTTCACCTTCTAATGAGGAGAACGCGTTCGAATCCCAGCGATGGCTGGTCGATTCAAACTCCGCACCCGGTTCGCACCGTCCATAGCGCTGACGTAAAATATTCCGAATGGTACTCGGATCATGAGTAAGAGTCCTCTTGCCGCTCTCTCTACTCTAAAAAAAACTCTATTTAAAGGATTGTTTAAATGATAAGTCGCCAATTGTGGTAGTAGCAGATTGAACCAACACTTCCGGAATGTTTCGGAAAATTAAATTAGAAAAGAAAAGCAATTTTCTGAATGTTTATGGTTCGTGACAAGATTTACTCTAGATGCGTCACTTGTCCAGGCGGATAGAGTCCAGCGACAGTTCCGGACATTTCTTTTTATTCAATTGTTGGCCATTCCGTCTCTATATATTTCTCTCCTTATCAGGTAATAGAATAAAAAAAATAAAGATATTCCCGAATCTAATTGTCTATTGCAAAATCTATTGCAAAAATTTAATAGAATAACTACTATTTTTAAGCAAAAAAAAAAAAAAAAAAAAGTGAGAGAGAATTGATTTAGCGTCTTTTTACATATTTCAATTCTTCAAGAAATGCTTCGCATAAAACGTTTTAATGACTGTCAAGCTAAAATTATTTAAATTTCTCTAGCGCAAAGAGATTATATATAATCTCTTTGATCAATACATATATATACATATATGTATTGATCAAAAGTTCTCCAAATTCATCAACATATTTCCATTTAGTAGTTGAAGTAATAGTGAAAATTTATAAATTATTATACAAATTTTCTCGACAGCGTTGCTGTTGCCGTATGGCTTTAAGGCAAAAGGGGTTCTTCTTGTTTTCTAGTGGCGCCATCTATGACCAATAATTTGAATTCCGTCTCAAATACTTGAAATAATATTATATATATATATATATATATATATATATATATATATATATATATATATCAAATACTTGACTTCCATTCCTTATACGTCACACCTGTTTATAGAGTGGAACTATTTATATATCCATTCATTCATCCGCAAATCGTAATTATAACCTGAACTCGAGTACTATCAATCTCCAATTCAATAACCCCAGAGGTTTGATTTGTTATGGGAATGTGGAGGACTTTGTGACCCAAAAGATTTAATGTAAACCAGCCACGATTTACTACACTGAGAGTTTTCGGTCGGCGACGATAAAACTCACGACTTTTGGACATGGGTCGAATGCCCTACCAACTAGGCTATCCCGGTCCTTTTTCAGCAGTACAACGCATAATAACTACCTAACGGGCCGCGATGGCTGAGGGGATAGAGCGTTCGCCTTCCAATGAGGCGAACCGGGTTCGAATCCCAGTCGATACGAATTCCGCATCCGGCTTGCACTGACCACAGTGCTGACGTGAAATATCCTCAGTGGTAGACGGATCATGGGTTAGAGTCCCCTTGCCGTCAGGCTAACCGTGGGAGGTTCTCGTGGTTTTCCACTCTATGTAATGTAAATGCTGGTTAGTTTCATCAAAAAGTAATCCAAAAAGGCAAATTTCTCCCAATACTTGATGTAGGCGTTGTCTTGTCTTCCGTATAGGGTTCATAATTACAGGTATACGGAGTTGAACTTTAGTAGTCGTAAACCCGAAATTGGGTCGACTGTTCAACGACGGTTATAAAATAAAAACAAACAGATATTTTTAAATAATTCGAACATAAGAACCTAAGCATTCGTCTAGAAGAATTTTTATGTCTATGCCTAAATTTCTTGCGCTTAGTGGAAAGGGAAAAAAATTTTGATTCAAATAAAAAAATAGATTGCCCTCGCTCCACTAGAATTTTTTTTTCTGAAACTACTGAGAGTCCGTAGTAGTTGGAGTCTCTGAGTTTGTAATAATGTTGTGGGTTTAAACATCACCTCCTACATCAAAAAGCCTCCACACGGTCTTTTATAAGTAGTCCACGCAGACTATTTAAAAAGTGAACCAGTTGTGCGCATGAACCCAAAACCTTTTATAAAAATAGTTGAGGGAAATTTATTATATATATTTGAAAATTCAATCTGTAGTGGTTGGCAAATGAATAAGGCAAAACAATAATATTTATAAATAAAACAAATTTTTAGTCATATATTTGCTACCACTTTCTTATTTTAACTAGATTTTCCATTAAATGATTCGTTCGGAATCCTTCACGATGGTCTGATCGGACTATCTATAAAAAACCGTGTGGAGGCTTTCAGTTATAGGAGGCGTTGGTTTAAGTAGTTAATTATT
Source organism: Parasteatoda lunata (assembly GCA_949128135.1). NCBI lineage: Eukaryota > Metazoa > Arthropoda > Arachnida > Araneae > Theridiidae > Parasteatoda > Parasteatoda lunata. The sequence continues at coordinate 44,395,965 of OX421978.1, read as the reverse complement.
TTCACTACATTTTAAAGAAAGTAGAAAAAAACTTGATTTGATTGTTCAAGTTAAGCTAAAGCTTCACTAAGGCTTACTCTCCAACTACTACGGATCTTCCGTAGTTTCTGGAAATATTTTTCCAATGGTAGCAAAGGCATTATATTATTTTAATAATTCATAATTAGAGGAAAGTTTAAAACCACTACATGTAAATAACTCATGAAGATAAATAAATTTAATATATCTTAATATCTGTCTCAGTACACTAATACTGATAAGAAAACTTCTGAAAAATTATAATAATTGAACTTTAGGGATTCGCCGTAAGAGATGATACGAAGCTAAATTTCGCTGTAACTTTTGGTATGCAGAAAGGTTACAAGTGACCATAAAAGATCTGGCAGTAAAGTTACCAAGAAGATGATTAAATACTCACTGCTTTACCTTTACAATATTAAAATCAGAGGACGGAAATCACTGACAATGATTCTCCAGCAGAATTATTCATTTAATAACTGAAAAAGTGAAACTATCAGGTTTCGAATGTTCTTATAGAAATTTTTCTATCAATCTTTTTAGTTTTACTCATCTTAGTTTAGGACAAATTATACAGGTCTTAACACCACTAAAATAATCCATCAAAAGAGAATCGAAATTCTGTTGTTTATTATCAAGTGGGAAAAATTGCCTTTTACATACATGTGTGAATTGTTTATAGATTGTGGTGAATAAAATCAATTTAATTTCAACCAACTAAACTAATAATCAATTATCAGAACATAACTTTGCAATTAAGCTGACAACTTTGTCGGCTTTTGGCATAAACATTTTTGCAAAAGATGCTAATGGAATTTCTGTTTTACCATTTTTTATAAAAGATTTTGTCCACCACAAAATATCAATAATTAAGAAATATATATGTATAAATTCTATATGAATATGCAATATTGAGTCCGAGCCCGGAGTAGCGAATATGAGATGTGCTTAAGAGAGACGAAGCGAGATTGATGTCTCTGATTGCCATTTGATGTCATGATCAGCGAGCTGATATCTCTAGTCATGGATTTCGTCGACCATTCAAGATTTCTGACCATTTCATGCTGACTGCTGATCAACCATTCTCCTTTTCGAGTGAGTAGTATTTAATTCTCTTGCAATTATTGTACGTGGCAAAAGAGGTAAAGTTTAGATTTGACCATTTCATTTTAATTACTGCAAAAATGTTGTCTCGACGCTGCGGACGTGGCGGCAAGATTACTCACACGCCCACTGAGAGAATTGTAATACCGGTGATATACCCCAACTACATAAAGCCAGATGCTAAGCCTGGTGAAATTTTTGAAGATGAATATGGACACTTCCATTGCTCGTCCAAAAGAGGAAGTTATTGCACGCTCAGCGATTTTAAAGTGCCTGAAGGAGCTGCAAGACCCTATTATTCAGCCAATTCTATTCCGGTACCTCAACAAATTACGTCTGAAACGCCGACTACATCAGCTGAAGCTCCAGCTATGGAAATCAACTACGGAGACCAGCATATGGAACAGACTAAAGAAGCTTCGACCTCTGACTCAGAATGTATTAGTAAAAACAGCACAGAACCTCCTACAAAGAAAAGGAAAAAGAAGAAGAAAAAGCAAGCAGATGTCAAAATAGCTGAAGATAATTACACAACTACGACTACAAATAGCTGCTCTTTTTCACCCCTAGAGACCACCACTATCTTAGTACCATCAGAATCCAAAGAGGATTTCAACAAAGCCCCACCCATGGAAGATTCCAACGAAGCTCCAGATCCACCCACAACTTCAGTGAAAGTGCCACATATAAAGTTTACCAAAGTTTTAATCCGTGAACTACCCGTTGACTTCAAAACAGATGATATTTCCCTTGAATTAGGGAAATTAGGCATCGAAACCCACAACGTAATACAGTTTGAAAGAAGAGTAGGAGGGGGCCACAGGCTCCTCCCGCTTTTTCTCACAATACTTAGAGAAACGGAGTATCACCGGCAAATTTTCACCATCACAGACATACAGCGGATTCCGGTCCGAGTAGAACGTTTTCGTGGCGGTCAAGGACCGCTGCAGTGTTTTAATTGCCAGGAAAATGGCCACGCTCAACGGACATGTAATGCACCTCCCAGATGCGTGAAATGCGCGGATAACCACCGATCCTTCGAGTGTCGTAAGGATAGACTCACACCACCAAAGTGCTGCAATTGTGGAGAAATTCATACCGCAAACTACACGGGATGCAAAGCCTTCCTTCCTTCTACACCAGTTAAATTAGCTCACAGACTCGTATTACTAGTGAAAGAGCTGCAAGACTTACTAAAAAAATAAAGAAGTGCTTCGTCTTTTGCAGAGGATCCTAGGGGAGACCGTTCTAGTTCAGTGACATTTTATTTCTCAATTTCAGACTTTTCATTTCAACATTGAACTCTAAATTCTAGTCTTTCAATATATATCATAATTAAACATGTTCTAATAAAATGTAGAAATTTAATATGTATCAATTTCTGTTAATACTCTTTTATGTTAACTTATGTATCTATATTACAAATTATGTTTATATTTATATATGCCAATATGTGTCAAATTAGATTCGATATTCAAATGTTATATTTATCTATGTCAACCTATGTATATATATTTAAAATCATGTTTATATTTATATATGTCAACATGCGTCAATTTAGTTTCGATAATCAAATGTTTATTTACCCAAGCAAAGTGCTTGTAATTTTGTATTAGCTACCACATCGGCTGCTAAATTCAAAATGTTATCACTTTAAATTTATGTAAATTTCTAGATGTATGGTATAGGGGCCGCTGCGCGGCCCAGGTGCCCAATTTTTTATAAATAAAGTAAAAGTAAAAGAATATGCAATATTGTTATATGCTAATAGCACAATATTAAGATTTTTAAGTTACTTAATTAATAAGAAACTTCCGGGTTGTCAATTCTAAATCAGTAACAAAATATTTCAGAGTAGCGTTACCCAATGACAATCTGGACTATCGATTGCAAAACATAATACCTTTTTCCGTGACAAGTTTGGACAAGTTCTGTTACTTGTTACCAATGAGGCGCGCTTCTAATCGTCATATCTGTTGCCGTGCGTGTAAACTTGAAAAAGTTCAATCGCCAGAGATTTGAGTTTAAATAACAAACTTCAATTTGAAGTGAAAAATATTATCTGGCATTGTTCCTGTTGTATTTCCTTGCATTAGGGAATTAATTTGGTTGGTGTGGTTTAGAGAGACCAGATAATTATTATTTGAAAATAATTATATTAATGTTATAATTTTTTTGGTAGGATTTTTAGTCTTTACTATAATAGTTTTTCTTACAGAACTATTTTAAATATTGAACAAAAATTTATTATCAAAGAATGAGCTATCCATATTATTACTACCAAAGAACGAGCTAAATGTTTCGTGGCTGAACATTATGTAAAATTGTCCAACACAGCTTGCATGTATGATACAGAAATCCAAATTTATCATTTCTAATTATTAGAAAAAACATTTACTAATTTTATTGTATGACTTAAAGAAATATTTAAAAAAATCCTAAATTTAATTGATTTTGCAAATAGGAGTTTATCAGAAATACTAAAAGTATTTTGATTTGTGGGTAAACTTGTTTCAAATCCTTGTCATGTCACTTGGGAAAACGGTGAGGGAGAATTTCCTCAGCGTCAACTCAATTTTCTTCTTCATGAGAGTTTACTGCGAGGGGATCAATGCAATTTGTTCCACAAAATCTCATTGTGGTTTGCGAATAAAAAGCGGAAAAATGTTCGTCATGCAATATCCTCTTGATTTATGAGTTGGATTTGGCTTATGACTAACAAATATTTACCCTTTTAACTGGAAAAATATACTTAACTTCATTGTATTAAAGACAGGCTATTATTATTATAAAATCCATGATTTCCTTAAAAGTCTTTTTAATGTATAAGTATTTCGAATAATTTACTCTGCAATGCCAGACTTTATGTTCTGTAGTAATTGAAAAGGTTCCTTTAAACAGTTTATTCCCTTACCACTATCCTCCATGAATATTTTTTAGATTTTTGTTTTTCAAAATTAGACGCAAAAGTATCCACATTTCAGACCGCAAATATAATATTTAAGCAAAGAAAAAAGTAACACACTGTAGAAATCTGAGAAACGACAACTGGGAAATCCAATACTAAATTCAGCATAACTTATTTGAATGCCGGAGGAAACTGAGAGGAGATGAAATATTTATAAATACCTTCAAGTTTCATCTGACAAAGAAACTGGTTTTGATGTTTTTAATGCCGTTTTCTTCAATAGTTTATGGTCAGTTTTCGGTAGCTTTCTTTCATGCTTCCATATTAATTTACGACCGCTACAGTGAAAATATATTTTTTTTAAAATTTATTTCTCTTAAGGATTGTAAAAATATTTATGTAGGATGGTGATCACGGAACCACCTAGATTAGATTTCGGTGGAGTATTTACACTTAAATCAGGGATTGAACAGCAAATTTTTGCATTAAGGTTAAGTACTGTTTCTCTATGTTAAAAAATCGTAAAGTGTTACTGAAGTGGCTGCTGTTTTGGGTCTTCAACTTAACACTAGTTTTGTTTTATGGCGAAAAAATTGAGAACTGTAACTGTTAGAAACGTGAAACTACAAAGGTGAATAGAAATATGTACCGAGAGGACAATGGAATTAAAAAAATAAAATTCGGTAGTTAGTTCTAGAATTATTAACTGTTAAATATAATAGAAAAATAAACAGCAAGCAAGCACTACAAACAACACATAGGCCGTAAGAAAATCGATGTGCTGTAAGGACCATATTTATTTATGAACTTAACTCAGAACTGCTTTTTCTTTTTTTCAAAAATTCAATTTGTTCAAAAGTTATTGCAATTTTTGTGAGAATATTTTCTTACCATTTATTACCATATTTTACAATTTGATTTACAGTATAATATCTATAGTACTTAGAAACTTGAAATTTCGATGATACGTAAAAAGGTACAGGGAGTATGACGGAATAAAAAAATATTTAAGTTTCGACGGCTAGTTCGAGAATTACAAACGGTTTAACTAGTAGAAAAAATACCACGTTCGTTCTATCTGTAACCCGCTTATAACTCTATATATCTTTGATTTGTGAACTTAACTAAAATTTGGAAATTCCTATTTGTACGAAAGTTATTGCGAATATAAGTGTTTTCGTGACTTTTTCAAGTTTTTTTTTTTTTTTTTTTTTTTTTTTTTTTTTTTTTTTTTAAATCTTGATTTAACAGCAAATTTTTTTTCCATGAGTTCTTCATTTATTCGCGATCGAGAAGATGTCAATCAAAAGTAGCAAAGAGAGAGTTTATGTGTTGCCATATATAAATCTTAGCATAGGTAGTGAAATTTTTAAAAATAACAAAACTTAATAAAAAGCGATAATAAATGCTCCCTACTTTAAATTAATTGTGATAAGTTTCATGATCGAGTAAAATTACTCCTCATTTATTTCATCTGATTGTGTCGCACATTCTGTGTTCTTTAGGTTAAACTTTTTTTTCAAGCCCAGATGATTATTTTTTGCATCGAGATAGTTGCCCATTTCGTTATGATTAACATGCTAACAAAATGTTCTTACATAAAGCAGAAATAACTTTCTATTAACAAAATATCCCGTGTTTCTGTGAAAAATATCGACATTTAAAGTCAAAGAAACAATAAATGAGAAGCAGTCACGTGGATTGGGCTGGGGGCAGAGTTTAATTGTAAAAAAGATATATGTCCCTAATTTTATTAGATATTGTCTATCAATTTTTTTTAAGTCACATTTACATTATTTCAGTTATTAAAAAAATTATTAATTAATATGTTATATGCAGGAATTTAGTTTGATGTGTGTTATGAATATATATATATACACGATAATGTAGCAAATAAGATAATAATTCCGATTTTCATATCCTCCAATTACTAAGAAATTTCCATTTTTCCAGAAAACATTTTACCAATGGGTTGCATTATCATTATGAGATGTCAATCTCACTTTAATTTGCTTATTTTTATAAGCCTTTTTATTATTATTGGTCATCCAGCTGCCCAATATCCTCTTGGATAACCAAAACCGCTTGCTTTACTGTATGCCAATCGTATATATATATATATATATATATATATATATATATATATATATATATATATTATATATATATATTATACCTACTTCTTATAAATTCCACTGACAGGACACATCTTAATTCTACTCTAAATACCAAAAATGCACATTATGCAAGATAGAACACTAATATTTGGAATGACAAAACATGTACGTACATTAATTTTGCGATGTTTTGGAGGATATGCTCTTATTTTCAACGAAATGTATTTGGAAATATGTAATATGTTGAGAAACAACCATAGAAAATAAAGAAAAATATACAATCGATTAATATTCTTTTTTTTAATGAAAAAACTTAAGTAATCATTGAATTTAACAATACATTAAACATACCTTCCAACTACTATTTCCGTAGTTTTAATATATATTTTTCATACTTGCTGCATTGGTTGTATGACATTTTGAAAAAATTTGAGTAATAAGAAGTTTTGGCTACCGTTATATATAATTGTAGCAAATATACAAATAAGGCATGCTTTATAAATGCGAAACCTCATCTAAGCAGCACAAAAAGTAAGCTAAAGATGAATGAGGAAGAAGCCTCATGTAGACAGATGGTGTACACAGTTTAAGTTGTTTCAAAAATTTTGTATGTAAGTTGTTCAAAGTGGTAAGAATGTATCATAAAGTCCCCGAAGTGTAGGATGTGCTTACAATCTAATAATCTACACAACAGATATTGGAGAAAAAAATTCTAGATTGACACACTTTGAGTGATGACGACAACCAGCTATGAAAAACTAAAAATCAGCAAATTAAGTCCACACCTGTGTTTGTTTTAAGATATAATCTGTAATTTAGATATTATTAGGTAGACACACCCTCGCTAATATAAGGTAAAGAATTTCATTATCTTCACCTCCCCAGAATTTCATCTTGTTTCAAGGACAGGTTATAAGGTGTGTTATGATTAATAGCCTCTCAAACAAAGATATTTAGAGGCCTTATATGGGTTTCATTCTTTCACAATATTCCATGATTTGCAAACTCAAAAGAAAATCGTTTTCATCTGAGATTTTGCCTGAAGTACAGAAATTCATCTGCTATTAGTGTAAGAATTTTCATAAAAAATACTCAATTTTTTTAAACTGTTATTTGCAGTCTCCCAAGAGAAAAATGCATATTTTATATTTCATTAAGGTGGGATAACACCGTGATTGCTTAAGGACGTAAAAAAAAAATCTTGTTTATCGATTTTTCTGCGAGAGTCTCAGTTTAAGGGGTCACTTTAAAGACAGCTCAATCCCTAAACCCACAATGTTGAAAAGGGATATTTTTGCAGAGATTGTCCTTAAAAAATATAATTCATTCCAGCATAATATATTTAGCTATAAGTGTGCACTTTTGATTAATTTAAAAGGTTTGTTTTCAACGTTTTTATTATTTTTATTTATTTTTAGGAGGGACAGTAACTATTTGGTATGTTACGAAGAATTTAATAAAAACACCAATAGAAAGCATCACAATTATCTTCTTATAGTTTATCATAATATATATCTTTTAATCTTCTTTGTGATTCTTTGAAATAATTTATCTCTTTATACTTCATAACACAAATGCGATGTGTATTGTTAAAAAAAAAAATCGATAAATTTCTGAACAAACTAAATTACAAGTGGAAGCTGAAACAAACTAAATTACAAGTGGGATGCTGCACAGAATTCAAAAGTTATAAGCGAACAATTCACATAATTAATAAACAAAATCGTGCACTTTTCGAAAAGATTTCTTCTAGCGGTAACTATATATGTTTCATGCTTTAATGTAAAATTGAATAAGAATTATTATTTTTACCACTATATTTAAATAATTTAAAAGTTCATACAAAATGTCATTCTTTTAAAATAGAGATTGTTTGTAAAGCTACCACAACGACTGCTTAAATTCAAAATGTTTTAACTCATTGTTGTATATTTTCATGATGAATGGGATAGGGGCCGCTGGTGCCCAGCTTTTGCAAATAAACTAAACTAATCTAAATTAGAGTATTGTAAAGCTACCACAACGACTGCTTATATTCAAAATGTTTTTAACTCATTGTTTGTAATTTTCATGTTGATTGGGATAGGGGCCGCTGCGCGGCCCTGGTGTCCAGTTGTTTTAAATAAAGTAAGTAAGTAAATTAGAGTCTTTGTGAATATTTAAAAATGTAAACAAAATTACAAAAAATTTTATTAAATGTCTACCACTCTATAACTTATTTTACAGGAAGCTTAGTAGTTGGCAGCGGTGTATAAATAATGAAAAAATAATTCTGGGGATCAGAAAGTACAACCGCTCTCATTTAAATAAAAAAAAAAATTTATTTGCGGGCACTTGGAACTATTGTCCATTGGTCGCAGAAACTGCCAGAGCTGCTATCTTTTCGTTACCCAGTAGGCACCTGTGGCGAAGCCACGGCGGTGGAGCAGTGTTGCCCACGTAACACTACCACAACCCGTTTATAGGGCGGGTCACATCAACGCCTCCTTTATCTGAAAGCCTCCACACGTTTTTTTATAGCTAGTCCGATCAGACCGCTGTGAAGGATATCCACTTTCCGAACGAGTCATCTAATACAAAATCTAGTTGAAATAAGAAAGTGGTAGCAAATATATGACTAAAAATTTGTTTTATTTATGAATATTATTGGCTTGCCTTATTCACTTGTCAACCACTACAGATTCAATTCTCAAATATATATTATAAATTGCTCTCAATCACTTATATAAAAGGTTTCGGGTTCATGCGCACAACTGGTCCTCTTTTTAAACAGTCTGCGAGGACTACTTATAACAGACCGTGTGGAGGCTTTTTTATAAAGGAGGTGATGGTCACATTCACACACAAAGGAGAAAGGACATAGAACACAGATAAAGAGAAAGAAACATGCATGCCTTGCCTGGGATTCGAACCCAGAACCTTTCTGATGCAAGGACAGTTCCTTTCCTCCTTCTCAGGCCAGTCGGCTAAACTGCATCTTCCCCAGGTGAACATTTTAAACTAATTCTAATAATATAAGGATTGCAGAAGAAAGTACGAGATCCAGATTTATTGGAGCAGTAGCAACAGAGAAAATTTTCTTCAATATGTGAAATTTGAAGTCGCCAATAAGGACTGGTTAAAATTCTAAGTGCCAAGAGTTTTTGTAAAATCATAAAAAAAAATACTTTTAATGTAGCAAGAATAAAAATTTGTTTCGATTTTTTAAAATAAAAATTTCAATTTAAAAATTAAGATAAGTGATTTTTTTTTATTATCTAAAAACTTGAAACGATTCCCTTGAAGCCATCCTACCTGTTTTAAACTATCGATCTTCAAACTCCCCCTCAACATGATAAATATATACTATAAGAATAAAATAAACAGAGTTTCCCGAAATCAATTCCAGCTGAGTAAAGAAGTAAGGGAAAAAATAAAGTTTCATATTTCATTTTAAAGTGCGAACATTTGTAAATTCTAAACTGAAATTTTATTAGAATGAGTTAAATGCTTGGTGGTATTGCATTTCCAGAGCGTGCTTGCCTATATTTTACTTACGGGGTAAAGGTGTCGAAATGGAAGTGAAGTAAATATCTGAAATGTTACGCTACGGATATTAAGTTTCCTGACTTGGGTATTTATTTTATTTTTAGAAGAAAATATTTTTCCAAAAAAAAAAGGAAAAATGACTCCAAAATTTTATTTTTAATAACTTACGTTTGTGCTTTTACTAAATAGATTCAGATAATTAATCTTAAGTAAAAAAAGGTTTTAACGAGAAGTTTATGCGGAATGTTGGTTAACTTACCTTTTTTATTGAATACCTTATTATTGATTATAGAAAAATGTTGGTTAACTTACCTTATTATTTATCTTTTTACTGAATAAATTTTATTTTCAAGGATTTTTACTACTATAGATGCTAATTTGTTTAAGAGGGAGATTCTCCTCAAAATTTTGTAGAGGTTCTATACTTCACTAATGTATTTTTCATTAAATAAATTTAACTTGCATATATTTTTACTGCCACTATATATAGATCATTCCGACGAGCATATATGACCCACTAATTCTGAATGGAGTTCATACTTCACGTTGACAATCAAACTACAACCATCCACAGTTTACAGCAAGTTGCTCTTATTATTTTCATTTTCTTTCGGTTATACAAGCAAGGTGCTTGTCTCCAGGGGTGAAAGCGAGACGAAAAATAGAAAAGGCTGGTAGTAAAACCTTTTCATTTATAGCTAGATTTTGGAAGGAGTTTACTTATTCTTTTTTAAAACTATTCAACAATATCTACTTTATCTTGGAAAAAAAAGCAGTTTCATATATATGCTGAATTTATAAAAGAAATTCTGATAGTTACAGATATTTTATTTTTTTCGAAAAAAATGTCTTATGTACCAGTTTTTTCTCTTTTCCGTCTTGCTATATAAGGGCTTTCAGCCATGCTTGTCTCCCAGTAACAGCCACCCCATAGACTGCTGAACTCAAACTGTCTTTTATATAAACTTTTTATTTTACTTCATGATGTATGGGATAGGAGCCTTCTGCGCGGCCCAGGTGCCCAATTTTTATGAATAAAGAAAGAAAGATGAATGGTGTTCATTGACAAGGACAAAACATGCAATACAGTTAACTTCAACCAAACATTTAACTTCGAAAACTATAAAAAAGATACAAAATTCAGAACAATAGCAGCTCACTTTCCATCCAACGCCTCATATCACAATCATCAAAATAAATAGTAGTCTCAATAATATGTTTAATACTCTTGGGCAACACAGTTAATAACAAAAAAAAAAATTATTTCCAAGGGTAATTAGTGTTGACTATTGAAATAAACTAAGTTCAGCGGTGTCTTCCAATCTGAGGTCAGCATACGACCCTCTTGTTTATTTTTACGGCTATCTCCCTCATTTTTTTTCTGGAAAAAATAAATATTAGTTAAATATTTAAAAATCATGAACTCAAGTCTCTTATCTATACTCTATAAATATTCTCTCGATAGTGAACTACTCAATCAAAGCAAAATTGTCAGGGATCTAACACAAGACACTGGCCTTCACTAAAGTTAGATTGAAAATTTGGCAACCAACTAAATAATAAAATCCAAAACTATCTTCCATACTATGACTCAAGCATTGACAATGTTGACTGCCAGTTAATTGTCTTAACTATAAACCACTGAAACAATGGATATTTTTAAAAACTGAATAGCTTAAATTTGAATTTTTAAATAAAAACTAAGACATTAAAAATAAATAAATATAAGATCTTTCAAGATATAGAAAAGCAAATTGAATTTTTTTTTAAAGCGAAAATAAATTCGGTGATAGTCCAAGAGATTTAATCATATTTGAAAGCTATTGTTAAAAAAGTAGATCTTTCTACAATAGACACTTCACGGAATCGAGAGGACATTTTACGAGGAATGAATAGCTTTCGCTGAATCCTCTTTCAAAGAAAGAGTATATGACTAATCGTTTTAAGTTTAAACATGATATCATTTAGGGTAGTACAATGTCGATCGATATGATTCAGCTACTTTTTAAAAATCGAATTTCATTGTTCACGTTCTACACGTCAAAAAAAATATGCTTAATGCAGTAAAAAATACTCTTGAAACATTCACTAAAAAATTGCTATAAGATCGTAGTCATATACAATTATTATTATATTCTATCTTTTTATTTAAAACTATATAACATGAAAACATAATGATCTTACACAGTTTTCTATTGGTGTCGGTGCATTTTTATTGGCCGGAAAATCACCTAGAAGGATACAGTTTTCCAACATTGATTTCCATATTCAGGGCCAGCACTAAGAATTTCAAATTATTAGCCAGTAAAATTACCAAATATCAAAAGTATTCGCCAATTTCCGAAATATTTTCGACAACTGCAGATCTTAACAGTTTCTTTTGAAAATTCATTTTGCCCTAATTTTGATGATCGAGCTAAGTATATATATATTTTTTTCTGTACAATGGAAAAAATCAATAGCCAATAATTTCGCCAAAACACAATTTTATTCACACCTAATTTATGATTTTATCTCATTAGGCGAGGTATATATATGTATATATATATAGCGAATACTTGGCCGCGGGCTCAGATATTGTTTTGGTTGTCTTCAGAAAAAAATTACTAAAAGTCATATCCCTAATTTAAAGTTGTTTACCTGCACTGTTTTTTTTTTTTTTAATGTTTACCTGCACTGTTTTTTTTTAATGTTTTCAATTTCGATTGTTTTCGTAATGAAGAGTTTGAAAATAACAGAATTTTTTTATTATAACGTAATTATACTTTTATCATTAAATTAAAATAAACCTAGAGTCGCTATACTTTGTCCGTAGTTTGTAGAGTAGTATGCAACTTTTTAAAAAGAAAAACGGTGTAGTGAGTAAATAGATACAAACAAACAGTAGTTTGCAGCCGATTCTTGGGAACTACTTTAAATTTTTAAACGCAATTGTTATTTTTTTTTCTTAATCTGATTGGAACAAATCTTTCTGGGATGGTCTATGGGCGCATTGAAAATACCCCAGTGGTGTGACCGCGCGTTAAGAAAAATTACACCTGACGCTCCAGAAAAGCAAGTAAACTGGTAAACATAAAGGCTACAGAAGGCCAGTATAGCCTGGTTGGTAGGGCACTGGCCCATGTCCAAGAGTTCTTGAGTCCCAGTCAGCAAAAGACTCCTCACGTAGTAAATAGTGACTGATGCATGTTAAATCTATCTAGTCGTAAAGACCTCCATGTTCCCATAACAAATCAATACCTCTGGGGGTATTGATCCAAGAGTTTCCTTGTCTTCTGGATTGGTTCAAAATTACAAGGCTACGGAGTTGAACAATAGTAGTCGTAAACCCAAAAATGGATCGGATGTAAATATATATATACTATATATTTAATAGGCAATAGACAATTTCTCCGCTGATTTCTGTCCAAAAACCAAAAAAATTTTTTATGTTAATCTCCTTTGAAAAGAAAATCTGAATCGATTTATAAACTATTTATGATTTTCTAAGTTTTTAGAATTTAAATACATGAACTTTTTATCTGATAATATTTAGATTATGTTGTTTTTGCTATATTTATTAGAGGATTTCATACTAAAATCAAATTAACATAACTTTTTATGGCTATATACTAAATTTTAGGGATTATCAATTTTAGAAGTTTAATCGAGTCATCTAGGCAAGAAAGTTTGAAGGAAAAAAAAGTGCTTGAAAAATAAAATGCATATTGTATAGTAATTTTAATGAACATTCACAAGGTTTTCTATAATTTACGATATTTCTTTTTTCTATAACACAAGGAATTTTGGAATGTTTAGTGATATTTTAAAAACATTGAAATATATTATGTTTTAGAATAAGATATTGAAATAATATGTTGCATATTGTATGATTCATTGTTTAAAAAATCGCTTCAGTCTGCTACATATTTAGTTTACAAGATTTTCTTTGGATGAAGATGATTAGCAAATAGCATCCTCATGTTTCGATACATTCTGAAACTTACGTTCGCAACCATTCACCATAAAATGTCGCACAGCATATTCTTCAATTACGTCAAGCTACATTTACCACCAAAGACTGCTACTATGATTATTTTTGTTTTCTTGTATATACCTGCTACGATACTCTCTTTTTAAAAAGAGCTCGTAAGGTCCTTAAGATACTGAAATGGAGACATGAAAACTTAAAAGATAAAATATTTAATTTCATTAACTCAAAATATCTGGTCTCAAAATTTTAATTTTAAAGTTAAATATAACTCTTACGTTTTTAAAGACCACATAAATCTTGTTAAAATATTAAAATGCATATATTTACTTTAACGAGTGTAAATTCCCTATCAAAATAATGATCAAGACCCAAATGTAAAACAGTATAATTGATGATAAAAACTCAACTGGCTTCAAAAAATATGAAGAGGGAAGTAAAAGTCGACTTGTTTCGAGCGTTCAAATATAATCGCCCATTTGCAAAACTTGTCGTGAATAACTTGTGACTTTTATTATTGGACGCTCAAAATATGTCTATTTTTATTATCATCTATTATTTTTTAAATCAATGAAGTTTTTATATTTTCGATTCAGTTTCTTGGGATTATCTATTTAGTTACACTACATATTAAATTATTTCACTCGATATTAAAATAAGTTTTACATAAGTTATAGGCACAGGTTCTTAGATTAAAAAAAATAATAATTCACTACTTTGTAAAAAAATCAATGCAGTACAATTTTTTTTTTTTTTTTTGCTGCAAGCCTTAACATTTTAATTTAAAGACATAAAAAAATTCCGTTTTCAACTGAAATTTCAAAAGTCGAATGTGAAAATGGAATGTCCCCTTGCACCAGGAATCGAAATTAAATAGTTACAAGGACAAATTTCAAACAAGTTAGCGTTTCCGATCTACTCGAAGTTGTTTGAAAAGGTATTTTTTATATATCGATTCCAAAGTATATTCTACATATATTTTAGGGTATACTTTCGGAGTATTTTGATCGAGTTTATTTTTACACTCTTATTTGCTTAAAATTATTAAATAATTTGCTTAAAATACTTTACATTCAAGCTACATGATTTAATAAATTTATAGTATAATATTAAACGGGGCTTCTATCGCATATCCTTAATCTTGATACCGCTATCATTAAATAAATGGAATAAGCTTAGATAAATAATAAAAGTTCATTTTTTCCTCGTTTTAATTTTCAAGGAAATATGTTTCGATCAAACTGATTTCAATCTGGAAATAGCGAAATTATTGAGTAGATCTCTTGGAGCAATATCATTCTTATCCTCTTTTGACGAAATATAGGAAAAATTGGTTACAGTTTCTGTAAAAAGTATGTTAGCCTTCTTGCCACGTTTTATTTATTTATTATTTTTTTTTTTTTTACTTTTAAACGAAATAAGTTCGGATATTGCGCATTTTTATTGCATTTTTTTTTTTAAATCAGATGATTCTAAAATTGGCACGGCTTCGGAATCTTCTTACAAATTTCAATTTTTAGTATTTCCTGCTTAAACAAAATAAGGCATTTTTCCTGATAACAAATTATACTACAATATTATCTTGGGAATCGTGCTAAAGCAAAAAATTAGCAAAACAGTTTAGTTTATTATCCGTTAAAAAATCTACATGGAATCATAAAGAAAGAGTAAAAGATAAAAATGAAATAATTAGTGAATCACACGTGGTCAGATAATTAAAAATTTAATTTCACAACTAAGATGTTAGGACTACATTTAAGATACTGAGATATTTTAAGACGCTTAAAAATTTTGGCTATGTACTCGACAGTTTTTTATGTTCGGTATCTTTATACTCTTTGTAGCGACTTATAAAACATAAACACTATTTTAGATAATCTAGTCACAAGGTTGTAGTCACAAGAAACAAAAAAATCAATGATTTATATTCTTTTTCGAAAAAAATAGTATGCTTAGTAAATAATCAACTGTTTTGCGTTAAATAATTTTATACAGCGGAATGATTTTAATTTCTTAACAAGGGTTTATTCTCAGCTAGCAGACAATAATTCTTTTAAAAAAAACTTGACTATAATTTAAAAAGGAGCTTTACTTTAAAGAAAACCTAAATTAAAGTACTAAAAAGAATGATAAGTATATTAATGAAGAAATAATAAACGTAGCAGGGTAAAGAATAAGATTTTTAAAAATGTTAAAATTTAATTAAACAGTTGGTAAATTAGTTCTGCGAAACATTTCCGGACAGGTGAGTAAAAAATTGCTTTTAAGATTAAGACGATATATAAGATGTTGAGAAATTTGCGATGATGTGATAGATGATTAAAAAAGTTGACTACGTATTTTTATTAATATTTATAAATATATATTCAAGAAATTGATAAATGTATTATTCCAAATCTATGCACACGTATGTATGTTATTAAAATTGTATCAGTTATTGAGGAAAAAAAAATAATAATGGTCAACAATCTGGTGTATAATCATATTCTATCAGAAACATGCTTTTATAAAACTCGTCATTCATTGAATAAAATGCTTAAATAATAAAAGGATTAGCAATCGTTTATTAGCGAAAAAAATATGAATGAAATTTTATGCTACACTCGCGAAGTCAAGTTCTTCGTAAGTTTATCGCATTTTAATATTACCACATTTAATTATTTCTTAATTGTCGTCAAATTATTTTTTTTAAATAATTAATTTTTTTAAATAATTAATAATAATTAATCTTCTAATAAATAAAAACAGTTGAAGCTTTAGATTTTTCAATTGAAAAACATGTAGATTAATATATGGTTAAAAAAAACATACCTTATAATTCTACATTATTTTATCCTCACTTTAAATAATAAAAAATAATAAATAATTATTAAAAAAAAATTTTTTTATGAAATTATCTTTGGGTAAATGAGTTTTATGAGTGAGTAAAATTTTTTTTTTGAATTGCTTCATTAGTTTTTAAAATATGACTGAAAACGCAAAAATCGAAATAAACATTAAGGGGTCAAAACTTTGAATCGCTCTCCTGACCAAACTATGGGGACCACATTTCCCAGATTGAGGCTACCCCCTATAGTTTGAAGATAAAGAATCCAAACATGAAAAATATATATGTTTATTCAGAGAAAGTACGTTTTTGTGTCCGCTTTCGTTTCTTACTTAATAGTTAGCACTAATTAATTAGCATATTTGAGGTCACCCTCAGGAACCATTAAGATTGACACTTAGTTCGTGAAAATTCGATCATTAGAACGAAAGTTATTCAGGGTGGTATCTTTTTTTTGCGGACTGTACACTCTTCTTTCCTTTTTATTTTTTTAACATATGCGTGTTATTTCAATTTCAGGAAATGATCTAAAAAGAACATCGAAAACAATAACGACTGTTACGAGTAAAGTCGACTGTTTAAAGGGCAAAGCTTTTAAAATAATTAAAGTAAATTAATGTTAGTTTTTGATTAATTGTATCTGAAATGTTAAGATTTTTTACTGCGTCGCATAATTTAGTTTAGTGTAAAAAATTAGCAGACAAATTTTAGTATATATGTTTTCTCTTTTGCAGATAACACTCAACGTCTGATTAACAATGCGTCCCATAACAATGCGTCCTGATTAACAATGCGTCCCAAAAGGTGGGATAGGGGCCGCGCAGCAGCCCCTATCCCACCTTTTTCAGACCTAATATGGCACGCAACAAGCACGGCCTGCAAAATTGTTTTAACACGTTCACGCCGGGTGTTCAGGCCTGAAAGCGGGACGGAAAAGAGAAAATACTGGTAGCAGAACTATTTCAATATTAGATAATATTCGGGAGGAGTTAATCTATTCTCAACAATAACAATTCACTGTAAGGAAATTTATCACGGCGAAGAAGCAATTCAATATAAAAATTGCATTCGTTAAAAACAATTGGTAGTTATGGATTTTTATTATTCCCGGAAAAAAACTAAAAAATGAAATTTATTTGTTACCAGTTTTTACTCCGGTGCGCCGCCCGATGAGACAGTCTAGCGTGGGCTACCCGTGGGTCATGCCGGCGTGAACGTGTTAATTAACAACCAATTTGATTTAAATTCACAGAAATTACATCATTGCTCAACCTTTTATATGGGCACCTGGGCCACGAAGCAAACCCTTTTCCATTCATCCTGAACTCAACTTCTGACCGGCAACTTTTTTGTGGAAGAGATGTGAAAGGAAAACAATATAAATAAACTTTAAATTATTTACTTATTATTCAACTTTCAATATTTCTTTTTTTCGTATGATTAGAAATATAACAATCACCTACGTGTAATGGTATCAATAAGTTTTGCAAATATATCAAGTTTCGTAAAGTTCTAATAAATTGGTAGAAAATTAAATAGTAAAACTTGAGAAGTACGGAAAATTACACCCACTTTTTAAAATAGTCACCATGAGATCACTGCTAACATGATTGCTATGACTTGTGACCGGTCACCAACGCTTGGCTACGAAAACACTAGTTAACTCGTGACCGGTCAACAAAGTGTTAAGTTCAGTTTGTATTGAGTCTATTGATTAGCACTCAGTAAAGGTGCTGTACATTCATATATGCACTTTGTCTTAGTCTGTAACTTAGGACCAGAGACATATATCACAACATTTATAATTTTATATTATAAATATATTCTGGTTGATAAGAATATCCATTTTCTCCAATTGTAAGTACTAAGAATGAAATACCTGAGTTACAAGTCTTTGAGATTTAAAGAAAAGATATTTTCAAAAATTGGAACATTGGCGCTTACGCAACTCCGGATATGTGTATAATCTCTCCATCACTTCTAGAGAAACTCAAAAGATGCGAAAATAAATTACTCTGAATAATAACACAAACAAGATGTACATCGTGATCTCAATATTGGGTTTTTAGTTCATCTAATAAAAATTTGAAAAGCATAATTGTAAATTTTTTGAAATAACCGTAACTTGTAATGCCCCAGAATTTAATAAAATGTTTAGTTTTGATCAAAAAGAAGGCCAATGTATGCTTATTTTTGTAGCAACGCATCTTTATAATGAATACAAATTATTTAATTTTCTTTTCACTCCAATTCGCATTCCAGTCACCACAAAGTTCCACATTAAAATTAAAGTTCCGAGATATATTTGAAAAGGGCCGCAAACTGCCTTAGTTATTTAAAGAATGATTATTGCTCTTAAACGGTTAATGTCAATCCATTTCAATAACTTGATCTGATTGCCACTTCATCGGTAAATGATCTCATGAAAAGCTATTGAGATGAAAAAAGCGAGCGAAGGGATCCCGAAGAAATTGCGCCTGCAACTTCTTGTAATTTACAAATAAAAAAAATTATTAAAAATTAAAAATTTGCAATCCTATGAAGAATTTCATGTCAAATTTTTTTATTAAAAATTTCGTAAATTTTAGAATCGCTTTTCAATTTCCTAAATCCCATACTTTTAATCTTTTCCTTGTTATAGCTAGAAGATAGCTGGTAAGAATCTAGGTGTTCTTGAAACGCTCTGATATAGATACGTCTCATAAACTAAATGGCACGTCTCATAAATGGCACGTCTCTAAATGGCACGTCTGATACGTCTCATAAACTAAATGGCATTTATCTTCTACAAATGACTTGTCTCTTATACAAATTAAATTATGTCAGTTATATTTTGCTTATTAAAAAGAATTCATCAGTTTCTCTAGTTACTGATGACATTTAATTGCGTTCAACCTAAGATTCTGATTTAAAAGCAATTACTTTGTTTTAAGTGGTGTGTTTAGAAATGAAATCTTTTTCTGCAACTAGACAATAAGAGTTTCTTGAACTGTGAAATGACCCTAACAGCAAGAGGCCCCAAACATACCAAAGTAATTTTGTAACGATTCCTTTATTTGATAAATGGGAGGAAAATGAAACTTTGCTATGCCTAGTTTGGCTGAATATCGCCCATTTGGCATTACAAAAAATTATTAATTTCGTGTTATCTGTAATGTTAAGAAATAAATTGTCGATTTTCGGTCAATATTGTAAGACAGCTGAAATATTTTAAACATGCCATTAAATTTATAAATGTAAACTTCATGACAATTTTAATAGATATCATTTCAATTTTATGTTATATTAAACCAGGGTTATTTGATGCCCATTCAATTTCGCAGGAAATTGTGAACTTTTGCTAAGCAGAGTGTTAACAAGTTAAAGATGATAATGTTTATAATCGATTATTTAACTAACTATTATTTTCATGAGTTAATTGTTTTTAAAATTACCGATCAATCGGAAAATTGTATTTAAATGACGATTTTAGCAATTATTATTTATAAAAAATATGCAAAAACAATTATTAAGGTTGTTGTGAAATGACAGCTCTTAAATTTGTGTTTCTAAAACACCTGTAAAAACTTTAAAAAACACCTAAAACACCTGTAAAAACTTAAAAAAACACCTGTAATTTGTAGTAAATTTGTAAAATTTGCATTATAAATCATCATTTACAAATTGTGACTCTTTATTTCATTATATTTCAATTGACGTTTTTAATGTATCCTAAATATTCATTACACGCGTTTTAAATTGTCTTAAATATAAATTGGCGATATCTTGGCGATTTCTAAAATTACCAAAATAAGAGACAGGCATGGGATGGCAACCCCAGATAAAGCTTTGTAATGGAAGTGCCATTATTCAATTGCGGTTGATTGACTGTTTTATTGCAAGTTTAAATGCATTTATGTGCTACTTGATTTAGAGCATTTATAAAAAACATCAGGACAAAAACGGAAATCACATACATCTTCACTATTCTTTCAATCTTTGAAGATCTTGAACTTTTAAAAAAGAACTTGTACAGCCCGAGTTAAACAAAATTCTATTCGAAAATAGTGAAGTAAATTTACAGAAATAGCTCTATCCATTATTAATAATCTCTTCAGATTCCAGGAACTTATTAGGATATCTCACCATACAGGACTGAAAGCACATATATATCAAGACGGAAAAGAGTAAAAACTAGTAACAAATAAATTTAATTTTTTACCTTTTTTCGGGAATAATAAAATATCCATATCTACCAATTTTTTTAACTGATACAATTCATATATTTAATTGTTTCGTCCATAAGATTAAATTAAAAGCTACCACAACAACTGCTTATATTCAAAATGTTTTTAACTCATTGTTTGTAATTTTCATGATGAATGGGATAGGGGCCGCTGCGCGTCCCAGGTGCCCAGCTGTTCTAAATAAACTAAACTAAACTAAGATTAAAATAATAGCAGTGAATTGTTCATTGTTAAAAAAAGAACTTACTCCTCCCGAAAATTCTCTATTATTGAAATATTTCTACAAATAGTGTTTTCTCTTTTCCGTTTTATTTTCAGGCGCGCTAACCAAATACATGGTATCCCCAACCTTGAAAATTTTAAGAGTGGTGACGAACATAATTCAAAACCGCTTAAAATTTCATGAAGTTAACTTCACACTACGATAAACTAAATTAGAATGTTATTAACAAATTCAAAGTATGATATTTTTCAAGTATGTATATTTTTCAAAATTTAGCTACAATTTTAACACGTTCACGCTAGATTGTCTCATCGGGCGGCGCACCGGAGTAAAAACTGGTAACAAATAAATTTAATTTTTTAGTTTTTTTCCGGGAATAATAAAAATCCGTAACTACCAATTGTTTTTAACGGATGCAATTTTTATATTGAATTGCTTCTTCGATGTGATAAATTTCCTTGCAGTGAACTGTTATTGTTGAGAATAGATTAACTCCTCCCAAATATTATCTAATATTGAAATAGTTCTTCTACCAGTATTTTCTTTTTCCGTCCCACTTTCAGGCCTGAACACCGGGCGTGAACGTGTTAAAACAATTTTGCAGGCCGTGCTTGTTGCGTGCCATATTAGGTCTGAAAAAGGTGGGATAGGGGCTGCTGCGCGGCCCAGGTGCCCAGTTATTTTTAAATAAAGAAAGAAGTCTGAAAAGGTTAAAATGGACAAACATTTTAAAACGTTTTAATTTGTAGCTAATAATAATTATTCGAAGTTTATGAGAATTAACTGTTTTTTCTAAATTGCAATTTGAAAAAGATACTTTTTTAATACGGGGCAAAGTCCAATCTATTAAGATATATTTTATTTATTTATGTCAGCCAAAATAAACTGGTCTGTATATGCCCGTATGTTTATAATCTCATTATGAAAAAAATTAAATAAGTGAAAGTAGGAGTTTCTACCGGAAAGGAATAGTTATAAATTATAGTATTATAAGTTTTTTTTTCTTCCTTTCTATGAATATGAATAAAATTACAAGAATTGAACTTCCATACTAACTCAATGTAAACAATATTCCCTTTAGGAGCAAAAGTTTCGATTGATTTTGCATGGCAAAACTGTTGAAATATCTCGAAAAATCATGATTAAAGCTTCTAGAAATGGAGTCATTTTTACTCATGCATGTCTAACTTTTCCCTCAAATTTTCCGCGAATATTTAAATTGGTAGCAAATCTTGGGATTTGCTATTTAAATGTTTTTGTAATAATTTTAGACTTAAGATGGATTTAAAATGATTTTGACTGCCGTTACGTTTAAATATACATATTGAAGATATATTACTTGTCGTTCCGCGATGGGTTTGGCATCAGAGTCTCATCTTCAAGTTCATACAACTAAAACTTCCATGTGGTATCATTAAAATTTTACAGGTTCACTTACATAATAGAACTTCGCGAGTTAGTTTTAAAAACATGTCAACAATAAGACAAATAACAGCCGGAGTGCCTCACGGAAGAATTGTTAGACCTTACTATATACGACTTTCCCTTGGACAGACAAGACTTAAATAGTATCACTGCATTTTATGTAGATGACCCTGGAATTATCATGTGAAGTCCAAAAACCCCAACATTGCTCTTCAAAAACTCATAGAAAAGCAGAATGAAATAAAAATCTGGTGTCTGGACTGAAAGTTTAATGTTAAAGGACAAAAATCGCAATTACTGATTATCCAACGTAAAAGAGAAACGATTCTCCTGAAAAACCAAGTTGTTTTCTTTAAAGAAACTCAAAAGTGCAAAACATATTCGTCTGGTCATAAACAGCAAATTCAATTGGAAAGATCATATCAAATCAATTTTCAATAAAGCTCTAGTGGCCTGTCACAAATTACAAATTCTTCGAATATTCTTTGATATTGTGTTGTTTTTTTTTACCTAGTGCATATTCTGAAAACTTAATTATCATCAAACAATTTTTTAAGGTGCAGTTTAATTAACTATATATCACCTTTAGAAAAATATGGCTTGCCTTGAAATTGTTCCTAGTCCTTCCATTTAATTAATGAGTTCGAAAACAGAAGTTAATTTTATAGGAGAGACAAAAAAAAACTGAATAGTTAAGTATAAGTTTCATATACAGAGCGTTTTTTTTATATTTTTCAATACTAAAATATGGCTGGTTACAAAATATTCTAATGAAATTGTGCGATAACATCACTAATTTTCAAATTTAAAAATTAATTTGAAATTGGAGATGACCGGTTTTCGAGCAAAAGCTTAAAACAAATACTATATCTTATTTTTTACAAGAAAAAGTATTAAGAATTTGTCTTCTAGAAATGAAATAAAGACTTGCAGTTTAAAACTACATATTCATGAGTATTTTTATAGATTCAGAAATCTTTTGGATTATGACTATCTGTTTTGGGGCAGTGACAAATTTCTTCATAGAAAGACAAAACCTCATTTGGTTTATATTCAAAAAACTTTTCAATATCTGCAATTTTCTTATAGTTTATGACAACGTTTTTCAAAATATGCTTCTTTAACTGGTTTTATTGCCACTTTTAGAGTATTTTTTTGAACAGAGTAAATATTAATTTGCATAAACCACCAATGAAAAAGATACTTCAACTTCAACCAGATATAGTGCTTTTAGAAGTAAAATGTCTATAATGTGACACCTGAAACTATTGTTTCTTCTTTCTTGCTTTTCCATAGGAACATTTTGACTGCACATTATTCTTATAAGGCTCCGGCCTCCAGCTTTTGAAATAAGTATCATATTATTCGTAGTCGCTTCCTTTACAGTTCATAGTTACTTTACAGTTCACAACTCATAGTTTTTTCAATCATTCATTCCGGATAAAAAGCATCTACAAAATCAGTAACAAGCCCAAGCTAAATAATTAGTTGTTTGGTTATGCGAGCAATTTTATAAGCTACAACGACAGATATCCAGCAGTATGTTTCCAAGTTCATTCCGAGAACAAGTAATCTCCAGAATATGGTATGTTTTCGAACTAAATTGAGATTTCACTGCTCAAAATATAGTATAGGAGGACATGAATTTTTATATCCTAACTATGTATCTAAGTCAGCTAAAATTAAAAATGCAAGAGTCTAAATTTTGAAAAAAGAATTGGAGATGCCTCGTTATTGGATTCATCGATTTAATTAAGAAAAATGTCATAACCGTCTTTGAACAGCCGACCTAATTTAGCGTTTACAACTACCAATGTTCAACTCTTTGACCTTGTAATTTTGAACCAAATCCAGAAGATAAGAGGGCTCTTAGATCAAGTATTGGGAGAAATTTGGCTTCGTGGAGGACCTTTTGATGGAACTAACCCGCATTTGCGTTAAGTGGAGAGGAAAACTCTAACTCATGATCCTTCTACCACTGCGGATATTTCACGCCAGCATTGTGGTTGGTCCGAGCCGGTTTCAGAATTCGAATCGACCAAGCATCTCTAGGATTCAAACCCGGTTCACCTCATTGGGAGGCAAGCGCTCTATCCCCTAAGCCACCACGGCTCTTAATTAAACTATTGTAATATTTTCAATTTTTTTCACTTTTCAAGAAATATTTTTAAAAAATTCTACTTAGCACACTTTTCTTCTTTTTTAAGAAGCCTGCTAAAAGTCACAAAATTCCGACGCTTACGAAAACAGTTGCATGTAGTCTCCAACAAGATTTACTGTCACTATTCACTTCTATCTTTAAACACTCATGACAATTTTATTGCTCACAGAATGAGTTTCTTGCTTCTAAAAGAACACCGGTTTAGTGTGTGACAAATAGAAAATTTCTTTCTATCTATGATTCAATTCATCAGATAACACTATTTTTCTTTACTCCTTTCGTGTCTTTGGTCGTTAAAAATAGATAATCAATGGCCGCTGTATACTCTAAATGCTGCACTATATTTTCATACTTCAGGTTTGCCTGAATGATAAGAAATGAATTAAAATTATTTATTTAAAATGCAGATGATGCTAGACGTTTACACAGTCTATTGAATAGACTTTCTAACTATTCAATAATACTTTTCATGCATTTAAGTTTTGGGGAAAAGATTAGATAACATTTCTTCTTAAACTATACATTGTTTAATCTATTAAAATAAAGAGTTTGTTTACGTCCATTTTCCAGAACAGTTTGTGCTAGCAGACTGAAACTTGGACCATGAAAAAAAATTGCAATATTAGCCGCAATCCAAAAATTCGTTTAAAAGTTTAAATTATTCTTTCAGTTCATGATTGAATTCATCAGTTAACTGTAGTTTCCTTTAATAATTCCGTTCATGTCTTTGGTCGTTAAAAATAAATATATGGTGATTGGTGTACTCCAAATGCTCAACGATATTATGATGCTTCTGGCTTCTCTGAATGATTAGAAATGAATTAAAAATATTTATTTAAAATACAGATGATGTAAGGAGTTTCCCCAGTTTATTGAATAAACTTCTGAACTAATCAATATACTTTTCATGCATTTAAGTTTTGTGTAAATAATCCGATAATATAGTATCTTAAACAATATTTCATAGTTTAATTTAATAAAGTCAAGAGTTTGTCTTTCTTATTACTCCAGAACCGTTTGTACTAGCGCCTTTAATTTCAAAAAGTGGATGAAGGAATCCATGATCCAAAAGTGGAAAAGTGGATGAGATTTTAGCCGATAGTATCGTACCGAGAAAAAAAAATCACTTGATTCTGGTAAATTTTGACTTGGCGTTAATGCGACGTCATTATGCAAAATGATAATCAATATAATTAATCTTTATTCTAATAGAATGAACTACTAAATACGTATTTTGCCTAATCTAATAACGTAAAGCCACCGAGGCTAATTTAGACAGGAAAAACTTTCTCCAGGAAAGCAAATGAAAAATTAGTAAGAGAAAGACAACAAATAAATAAATGAAAGTAATTATTTTAGCTTTATTCATTTTTCAATTTTTTGCATGATTTTGTAGTGTTGTTCAGTAATAATATATTAATTGTTTAATTTTTTTCAATCCTACAAAGAGCGGACATTCAGCTAGTAGTTCATAAACGTAAAAGCTTTATACTAGTAGATTATGCTTACAAATTTTCGTCACACAAGACATATACTTTATTAGAACTATAGAGATTATTAGATAATAAAAAAATTTTGATTCGAATATTTGAATACAGTTATATCAATTATATAATTTAACTAACTATATTAAAAAATTCAAAGAACTAATTTTACCATCAATATAACTTAATGCTAAATATTATCTACCTAAATAATTAATTTAGGCAATATAGACTTTCTCCAGGAAAGTAGATGGAAAATTAGTAAGAGTTTTTCATATCATTATGCTAATCCTCCAACTTTTAAGAGGTTTGCATAACATTCTTTATGGTTGTAATAAAATAAAAACGAATAGAAATTTTATCTAACTTTTATCAGAACATATAAATACAACCTTCTAATTATCAGTCCTTTAATATATTTGTTCAGTTATCTCAATTATGAGATGGACAAAATTATTTTGACTCAAATTTGTAAAATTAGCATACTTGCCTCCTTTTCCAGTTTTGCTGGAAGATTTTATTTTTATGTTAAATGTGGCGGCAAAATTTATAGAATCGCACTTTATTCTTCATTAAGTAAATACACTTTTAAAATGATTTTGACTACCATTACATTTGAATAATGTATACATATATATAATAAGCTTGCTAGTTATCTGATAGTGTTTTTAACTGTTGATTATATTTTTACGAAACATCGACATACAATAATAATTCCATTGGCTTACCCTATCGCTAGGAAAACACTTTTTTGAAAAGCCCAAAAGTTTGCAGGTATAAACTACATGTACTACGAACAATAAGTAAAAATATTTTTAAAGTGTAATAGGATTCCGTAGCAGTTGTCTGACTCGTAATATTCTGGAAAGACTCTTATATAACTAAAACAAGTAACACAATACCTATGCTGCCACTGGGGAAATTATTTTGTGAAAAGTTAGGAGATTCCGTAGCAGTTGGTGGACTCGTAACTTTATGGAAAGACTCTCACAGACCTAAAACAAATAGCATACTGCCTGTGCTTCCACTCGGGAAAATATTTTTATTTTAAACACAAAAATTCTGTTGCAGTTGGTAAACTCGTAACAGAATGGAAAGATTCTTGCGAATTATCCCTTTGTTTTTCTAGGGAAAAAAACTATTCTGTTAAACCCTTTACTCCAACTGGTTTTTTAATCACTTTCTATCTGATAAGAAGTTGCGTATCTGATAAGAGATCAATTTATAGATTACAAATCCAATAAATAGTTGTTTTACATGTACCAGAGATGACTCGTTAAGAATATAATCCTAATTATATTTGTTGACATTCCTAGTCATTATATAGTTTTTTCGATAATGCCAAAATTCTTTCCACCCTATCACACTATTTTATCTTGATGCTCTGGGATCTTGTTTCAGTCATATGAATGCTGATTCCATCATTAATGACGATTTCCTCATCGCTCCTACGTAACGCTTGAAAGGGCATCCTACCTTGATTTGTCTCTATCAGAAACTATGGTTATTTTCCTACCATTTTGTTTCGTTGGTAATTTTGCGTTTTCTATTCAAATTTTGTTTTCCTCATTCAAGTCTGGTGAGTCTTGAGAAAGAAAGCTCACTTTTGAGCACTCGAAACATGTCAACTTTTCCCTCCTCAATTTTTTAAGAAAATGAAGCTTTACTTTATCAGGCGTATCTTTCCGCTTTAGTTTTCTGGGATTATTAATCTAAAATATAATATTATTTATTATTCTAACAGCTTCTTAATTTTAAATTTAAAAAAAATCTTTATTTAGATATCGTTAACATCATAAAGCTTTCTTTTTTTAAAAATTGTAATACTGGCTAGTTGTCTTCAAAAGAAAAACAGTTAAATTGAAAACGTTTTGGATATGAGATGGAAAAGTTTCATGCATGTGTAGTTTATCCGTTTAAAAACACATTGAGACTTCAACTTTAATTGTGTAATTTATCCCTTTAATAATTTTAACTCTTTTTTTTTTCCTAATTGCAGGAAGAAAAGAAAGTTAAACTCTGAATGAATAATAAAAATTTATAATAAGATAATACCAATTCTTACTATTCATTCTGATAATAAATAATAAGAATAAAACTAATTTAAAAAATTGCAAAACGTAAAGTTTCCAAAGTCTGAAAGATTGAAATGTGACTCCATTTCTGAGGTACGAATTTTCACACTGTAATTGGTAATTACACGTGTTCATTCAGCTTTTTTTTCTCCCTAAGAGACTCTTTAACTTCTTTTTTTTTTACTTCAAGTCGTTGACCGTTCGTTTAGTTAAATCTGGAGTTCTTCCAGATCTAAACTCGATGACAGATGGAATCACAATTTTTTTTCACGGCGTTCTTTTATCAGCTAAGGCATTTGAGAATAAACAGCTACTAGTTTGAATATAAAAAAGAACTGAAATAAATTATAAAAAATGAAAACTTTTATTGCTATTAAAAAACCAATGATTTTTTTTATATAATTAAAGAAATTATTTTTACCGAATTCACAAGCGATTTATTAATTAGCTAAATGATTCGATCTGTTTCGTGCATTTATATAGAAAAGAAATCATATTAATAGATCTTAATAAGCAGAAAAGATTGAGGTGTATTTTAATACGAAGTACATAAAATTAATAAAATAAAGCTATTTACTCTTAAATATTTCTTATTCATCCCTTATTTGACGATATCTAACTTTCATATATGTACAATTATCATTTCTACTTAATATTTTTTTCTGAAAATTTTACGTTTTTGACTTCAACGAAATTTAAAAGCTTCGAACTTAAAGAAACGTTCCTTAATTACATTGCAAAGTAGGTAGTCTTATAATATAACCTCACTACGTAACATAAGTATATTTAGTTACCGTTTAGATTTATTAAACCGTAGGATTAGTCATTGTTACATACATTATAAGTTTTAATTGAAACTATCTCCAATCAATGCCTTCTATGAAAATAATTGAAAAAAAAACTTATTAAAATACTAAAGTAATATTAAGAATTAACTTTAAATATGAACTATTATTTTTACTAAACTATTATTAACCATTAAGTAATAAAATAGTCACTATTGCTAAATAATTAATTTGATGAAAAACATTGAGCGGGATTTTATAAAAACCAAAAATAATATACAAATTTAAAAAAATTACAATACGAATTTAAAAGTTACTATTACAAGTTTCGGGATTGTGTTAAAATTGTAACCAGAATGGAATCGGAAACATTAATTATGTGGAACCAAATCTATGCCACTACAATAAAAAAAATTTGGGATCATTTAACCGGAGTAACTTTTAATTTTGATGCATTGATCAGTTTATCGTCAATAAACAAAAATTTTTGTGCAGCAATCTTAAAAATTTGTGAAAGAAGCGAAAACGGTGCTAATATTGTACTAACAATATGATCTATTACAGTATTATTCATTTATCTTCCGCACTTTTTACTCGTTATTTTTCCATGTTTGTATCATATATGAACAACTGAAATTCATAATTATTTCACTTTTAGAAGCTATTACTCTACTATGATAAATAATTTTAACAAAATTATTATTTATTTTATTAACCATATTATATAGTTACAAATATTATTTATTCCATGAAATTAATATACTTTTTCATGCAGATAAAAAGGACTATAAAAAGCTCTCTGTCTATTTCTCCAGGGTTTGTAAATCCAACCCTTGATTACCAATCTTTAATTGGTTTCATATTACCATTTTACAATCAGATACCAATTAAACTGATTTTGCCGATTAGATTTTTGGTTATCAAGATTATGTGATTTTCTTCGATTTATAGTTCAAGTAGTTATTAGTTCCTAGAAATAATTGCTTCAATTATACAGGGTGTTTATAAAGTCCCTGACCCATTTTGATGTTAAATAACTCCTAAAATAATAAAGATAGATTAAAATTTATAATATAAATGGTTAGATAGACTCAAAAAGTTTCATGACCCTTGTCAATGAACTTCATAGGAGCCTAGGAGGATGGCGTTTGCAACAAATATGGTAGGAAGGATAGAAACGATGCTGATTTTCTGAAGCGCATAATGTTCTCCGACGAAGCATCATTTCATGTTTCTGGCATTGTTAATCGCCATAATGTGCGCATATGGGGATCTGAAAACCCCCATGTATACCGTGAGGCACAAAGGGATTCCATAAAGGTTAATGTGTAGTGTGAACTATTGCACGACCGAGTGATTGGGCCTTTCTTTTTTATAGAAAAGACGGTCTCATCAGTCGTATACTTAGACATGGTGGAAAACTTCGTATTTCTACAACTAGAAGAGCGTCAGCCACATATCTTTTTGCAACAAGATGGTGCACCACCTCATTGGGGTGGTGCACCATCATCGTTCATAGTTCTTTGAATGACCATTTTCCAGGAAGATGGATTGAGCGAGAAGGTCCAATTCCTTGGCCACCTAGATCACCTGATATAACGCCGCTGGACTTTTTTCTTTGGGGATATCTAAAGGACAATGTTTGCAGGAGGATCGTGTCGAACCACCAGATTACGCCGATAGATCACAAAGATGAGAATGTAACAGAGGGGTATATAAGGAAGTAATATTGTTCGCAAACGTTCTGATAACCACTCAGTGCCATATGCCATAACCGAAAAGTTACGACACAGAGGACGGTAACTGGATGATTTTTTACTGCAATGGGTGTTCTGGATGATTATCGCCCGCTTGGAATATAGGCGTACTCAGATGGAAGTATTCAATGAGCTCGGCATTGCATAAAGTAACAATTTAATGCTTTGGCAAAGACTTAAAGAAGATGGAAATGCTAATAGATGTTACAATACAGATCGCTCCTGAGTTGCAATGCCGAATGAAGACCAGTATTTGCCAGTAACTCTTAAAAAAGAAGCAGATAGAGCACAGCATCTGGTCTGTCTCGTCTGCTATCTACAGTCATGGGCACCACAGTTTGAAGGCAAACCTTGTACAGACGTTTATAAAATATGAGTCCTCGAGTAGAGAACATGAAATGTGGAAATCGTCACTGTGGGATTGTGTGATGTTTTCCGACGAGTCCAGGCTTAGCTTGCAATCTGATACACATCGGACTTTTACATGTAGAACGCCTGGTACCAGTTACAACCAAAATATTATCATTGAACGACACCGTTACAGAGGTGCAGGTGTAGTTAGTGGTAGAGTTATACTGGGCTCCAGAACAGATCTGGATGCTAAAATCGGAGCCATGACCGGCCAAATTTAACTGAACATTATTCTGAAACAATATGTTTGTTTACGAGTCCCGTGGCTCAGAATTTGTTTTTTATAAATGACAACGCTCATATCGGTTGACAACATCGTAAACTAATGATTTCAATTTGATATCACAAGTAAGGAATAGCTAGCATTCTGTCCTGACTTGAATCCAATAGCTCGTGTGTGGGACATGCTTGGCTGACGAGTTTCAGCCCGTCGAGCATCTCTAACATGTTGTTTCCCGGAACTTCGGAGAGCATTGTTTGCTGATTGGAATAATTTTTAACAAGATCGATAATTTGATACTCACCAAGCCTAGGGATTGTACGAACTGTATTCCATCACATGGGGGGTATACAATGTACTAACCATCGTACCCACCACGTAAGATTAAGTTTCTGTAAAGGAAGTTTTTTTTTTTTATAATTACTCCAAGGAGCAAAGTTCGTAGTTTATTTCAATGACATCATAAGTAACACCATCTATTTTTTGTTCTTTATTTTTTGAGTAATAAATGGAATTTATGAATAAGTCACGTTTGTTTTGTTTCGAAACATTTATTAGTGTGGCATTAACCATAATTAAGAGCATGAGTGTCGTTCAAAAATTTAAAGTGTTACGGAGTGACTGTTTATTACCTCAAGTCCATTACAAGATGCTTTTCGATAGTTAAAATTAATGGCAAATCATCTCTCCTGCTGATCGAAAACATTTTGTCGTAAGACAACAAAATTTAAATACATTCTTTGGAACTTAATCTGTTCCGAACATAATTCTTTTTAAATTTATGTGACACTTGACGACCAACAATACCAAATCAAGTGTTAAATCTCTCAGCTTTTCATTTAAAAGAGAAACTAAAAAAAGAGTGAAAACAGGAAATACGATTTAACGTCCAAGTCTCATTCTTTAGAGTTTGCCCATTGACACAACACTCTATTGAACCGAATACTAGGTTGAAAGCAATTTTCCAGGATTGAGATTATGTGACACATCGCGTGGGAGGGGAAAGGGGTTTCTGATGACATTGTCTACCCCCTCCCCCCTAGGGAAATAGCTGTTCTAGAATTCCATTCACTTCCAAAGTGCTATGGAACACCAGACACGCCCCCTTCTTCCACTTCTTACGGTAATGGAGTTTCATTCTTGGAGACACTTTGTACTGAGATTTTTTTTCCTGCTGATTATTTTGACTTGTAAGCATATTCAGTTGTAAATGTGAAGAAAATAACACGTGCTATCTATTCAAACAACCCTAAAAGTGATTTCTTTTGTCAAGTTAAGTGTCTGACTAATTGCGCAAATACAAACGAGAGGAAATCTAAATATATAAAAACTTGTGAAACTAGTGAAGATCAACACCTTGTCGAAATATAAAAGGAAATTTGTATTAATGAATATCTAACGAAAGAACTTTTTTCAACAATAAAATTGTTTTGAACCATGTAGGTTACGCTTTAAAATTCCGAAAATCATTTAATTTAGATGTTTATAGCAATAATTATTATTACTATTTATAAACCACTAAAAATTAACTATTTTATATCCTTTAAATAACTCGGTGTGATTTCCTTAGACGAGGGGCATCCCTGGCCGAGCTGTATCGCCCGCCGTAACCCTAGATGTATTCTTTGTGATGTTCTTCTCTGTATTGTGCTATCTGTACTTACCTTCTACTTGACAAAGGTGTATATGCTTTAATTGAGCACACAAGCCAGCAAATGTATGTTGTACCAATAAACCAATCCCCAGACGAGTGGTTGCGTCAATTCATGAAAAACTGTGCATCGTGGAAATAGCGGTTTCGAATACCTTTAACCACTGATATATCTTTGAACTGTTTTTCCTCTGATTTGTTCCATCTGTTTTTTATGCGTCATGTAATTTCACGGGCTTATAAGCCGTTACAATGTAATGAGAATACAAGCCGCCATACGTGTTTTATAACTTGTGCTATCTGATCTTCAAATTGGTATGGATATACTGCGTACTTTATAGTACGCGCACAAGCCTGGGTGTGTACTGCTCACAAGCAAGTATGTATAACAATAAAAAAAATTTAAAAAAACATCAAATTTTATTTGAACTTCAAAAGGTAAATCAAGATTCTCTAGGATCTTTCAAATTTTAAAAGTTAGTGAGGAAATGAAAAAAAAAACTAGTATATTTTATTACATTTATGACCACAATTACACACTTATTTCAAAGAAAACATATCTTTATGAGAATTTCAAGCCCTCAGATTTTTAAAGGTTAAAACAGCATAATAAAAAGAGGAAATTCCTATTAGGATTAACCTAAAAATTGCTACCATTAAATTTATTTTAGGGACCTGCCGCAACCCTGAATAGGAATTCAATTGGAATGTTCATATTATTCAGAGTGTTCCATAACATCAAGTTCAATTTTTTTTTCCGATAATTTTTATTAAAAACTTATTAACTCTGAGTTCTTCAAAATGTTGCTTGAACTAATAGAAGCATTAAATCGTTTAAAATAAACAGTATTTTTATATAATTTTTAAAGTTCTTAAACTAATGTAGTTACTAATTGTTAAACTAGAAAAAAATTTTACTTTTAGACGGTGACTGTTAATGTCACCTCAGAGGCGACAATAAAGTGCAAAGGATTAAAAGTATCCCAATTAGAGCTCCCGAATTTCTTTTTAAAAAAAGCTCTGAAAATCAGGCAAATCACTTATGCAGAATGCGTGACGTCAAAATAGTTACAGAGGAACTCTGAGGCATTTATAATAATCACCTTTTAACTCACCTCTTCCGACTGTTAAATAGTTCTTGTTGTTTTTTGTCCCGTTTTGCTCAACAGTGATTTATACAAGTAGTATTTCGGTAGTTTTTGTCCCGTTTTGCTCAACAGTGATTTATACAAGTAGTATTTCGGTAGTTTTTCTCCCGTTTTGCTCAACAGTGATTTATACAAGTAGTATTTCTGTAGTTTATTCATGCATCAATATTATTTTATTATTCCTAATGTGCATATTGTTTTGACTTTGTTATTAAAAATGATTCTAATACTATGAAAGGAAATTGAAGATGTCAAAAGGTTTTAACTATAAAAGGTGGTTTGGGTTTCTTTTGTAAGAAGTTTTTATTTTTATTTTATTTCCAATGGCAAGGCAAAAGGTACAAATAGAAAGATGAAATAAATAAAGAATGCAAATGTACGTAGGATAACAAAGAAAGAAGACCGAAGTCATTGCCTTAAAAGTTCTCTTGCTTCCTTTTGTAAGAAGTAAATCAAATTATTTATATTCCTAACATACATATTTAAAATACTTATATTTTTATATTTCAAAAGAACGAACGAAAAAAATATTCATTGAATAATTTTATATTATTACAAATATATATATATATATATGCCTTCTTCCAGTAATGATTTCTCTCCGTGTTTTTGTGCTGTACTTTTGAGTCGACTAGTGCTTTCATTTTATCCTAATACTGTGAAAGTTCTTTTTTTAATTCATATCCCTCAGATTGTCTTTTCGCAGTCGTGTTTTTGCAATAATATATCCATTATACTTTTTATGAATCATTTATTGAGGAAACTAGTTAAGAGAAATCTATTTGCAAATTATATACATGGAGCAGAGCTCCTGGACACAAATTTACTAGGCCATTTCCGAAAGACAAGTGCGCGCTTTTTTCCAAGTAACATACAGTTATTCTTTCATGTCATGTGATCTATAATATCCAGACTTCTTTGTTAGAATTGACGCCGTAAGATCATACGACCGGATGAGGAGGAATTAATATCTCAAAATATTTATTGATTTAAACGAGAATTTGGCTTCGTTAAGATATTTTACTGCGCAGTATGGACTCATTTTATAAATAAAGATTACATCACTATTCAATGAAAGTTAATATATACGCGAAGGGTTTAGTTAATTATGAGAAAGAGATTATTTAAAGTTCTCATCTGTTAGAAG
Organism: Parasteatoda lunata; assembly: GCA_949128135.1. NCBI lineage: Eukaryota > Metazoa > Arthropoda > Arachnida > Araneae > Theridiidae > Parasteatoda > Parasteatoda lunata. The sequence goes on along the minus strand of OX421978.1, from coordinate 44,360,780 downwards.
GGCTAGTCTACAATTAAAATATATTTCTTTTTAGGTTTAATTTTGAAATCCATTTAATTCTATTAAGCTATTATTTTAGATGTTACATATATATATATATATATATATATATATAAAATATCGGTTCAGAAATAACAAGCTAAAGAATATAACAAATCTCTAAAGTGCAGAATTATTTAAAGTATAGTTCAGTACGGGGCAAAAAAAAAATTTAGACTGCAAAAAAATGTTTCATTTAAATGAGTAAATCAAGGGGTGAAAGGGACTAAGATCAGGGTATGATGCAGGTGTCACTTTAAAATGTTCATTTTATTATCATCAAGCCGTTTTGTGGTTTGTCTTGTAGGGAGATTAGCATTGTTTTGTCGCTGCAGTAAGCCTAACGGCTTTCTGTTGGAAATGGCTGAAAATTCTGGGGGGAAATTCTGATGGACGGTTTTCAGGGGGAAATGTTTCTATAGTTGGAAAACTTTCTCTAATTGTTCTGAACTGCAATGATTTTTTCATACTAAACATGACATTCTACGCTTATCTCTTGCTGAGAAGATGAGAGGCCCTCTATATCCTTGTCTTACTTTAAGTACTTTCGTTATTTTTGGCTGTATATCTTCATATGATAAATTGTACTGATCTTTCTAGACATTACGGACGTCATAATTAACCAGGCTTATTAAACCTTCAAATTTCTATACAGTCTGGACATTGTTCTTCACCCAATTCAACATTTTAAAATGATGCATATTTTTAACCAAAAACAAATTTGATTTGTGTTCAGTAACTATATTCAATAGTTTAGTTTCTTTATAACATTTTTTATATAAAAAATAAAATAGTGACCAGAATCACAGAAAATACAAGTCTCAGTTTTTTTTTAATTCGTTCTGTACAAATGTCTGCACTGGAAATTAAAAACTTAGAACGAATCTCTAAGCTGGAAAATTATGTAGAGAAGCTTTCCAGTATTAAAACTAGAAAATTTTCTGGCTGTCATCTAGGTAAACCAGAAAACCATCTCATCTATTAAATAGGTAAACCAGAAAACCATCTCATCTATTAAATAGGTAAATTAGAAAACCATCTTTATTATATAGGTAAACTATAAAATTATCCAGCTTTAATTAGAATATAATCTAAACTAGAAAATTATTTAAAGAACGCAACAAAGTTCTAAAATGGAATTATTTTCAAGAATATAATCAATCTCCAATCTGGAAAAGTAGTTGAAGAATATGGCAAATTTCTAAACTGGAATAATTTTTAAGGATATAATAAATGTCTAGACTGGAAAAACATGTAAAGAAAATAACAAATTTCTAAACTGGAATATTTTTAAAAAAATAATAAATATTTTAACTGGAAAAAATATATACAGAATATAATAAAATTCTAAACAAGAATAATTCTTAAAAATATAATAAATCTCTAAACTGTAAAAATTTGTAAAGAATATAACAAATTTTTAAATTGGATAATTACAAAAAAATCATCCTAATTTGTACATTTTTCTCACGTAAAAATCAAGAAAGAATTTTACATCAATTTATCAAATTTATAGAAAAAACTTAAAATATTATTTATATTTAATTGATAGGAATTTTGAAAACTGAGTTGCAGATTTTGCACACTGGCACCACTTAAAATTCCAAACCCTTAATCCCATAGATTGCCTGAAATTTGATCGTGTACAGGCGATGCCATAGTTAGTAAAGGGTGGAAAACAATCAAACAAAAAATCGTCTCATGATTCCTCTTTTATCTCAACTTCTCCCAGGTGAAATTCTATACACAGAGAAAAAAAAATCATTACCCACAAGTTGTCCCTGTTTGAGAAAAACAAGAGACAACGATATAAGAGGATGCAGTGTGATATCAGGATAAGGGGTGATTGATTTGACGCAAGGGGGCAAATGCCCGGAAGATGAGGGTCCGGGAGGCGCGAGAGATAAGATTAATGGGGCAATCAAGGACGCTTAATCATTAAAGAATGTTCCTGGAGAGGAGGTATATTGGAAGAGTTGTGTCATTGATGCGGTTATAGGGACTGTACTCACTCGATTTAATTTGATTTTTCCCTAAAAGGGGAAGAAAATCAATCGGGTTATTCCCTAAGTACGTGTATCATTTTTCATCTCTTGAAAGCGATAGCATGATGAGTAGTTAAACGTGGGAATAGAAATTTTAATCATTTGAAGAATTGAGTTTATAAAAAAAAGCTCAATAGTTTTAAGCGGTAAATATTTGCTTAGTTATTTTTTTACCCTTTGACTTTACTTTAACACCTTTTTCGTATTTTATCTGTAGAGAATTTTAAAGACTAATTATAGATAACTCCGGGAATAGCCCTTATTTGCTTGAACTTTGAATATAGAAGAAACAATGAATCCTAAAATAATATATTTCTTTGAAAGTCTCCAATGTGATTTCTCTCTAATGTCAGAGAAAATATTTTGATAACATTAAACATGAAGATGGTAATTCTTCAATCATCCTTTTATAAATAATAGTCTAAAAATTATAGTCTTTATCTCAAACAATTTAATTCAAAGCTCTGGAGCAGCATCTAGTATAGTTTTTAACTTATTTTTGATGTTTGCCTAAGTTTAAAATTAAAAAAAATTAAGTGAATTATGATTTTCTAAAAAAAAAAATTTTAACTTTAAGAATGGTTACAAGAGATGCATAATTCTCTATTCTTAAATCTAGTTATTTTAAATTGAAAAGTTGAGAAACACTTAAGCATTATTTGTAAATGAATATCATTTTTGTAATTTATTTAATGCATTGCTATCTGAAAAAAAAAATTCTTTTTTTTCAAATTTGGCTATGCTTTTTCATTGACATTTTACATAAATAATTTCACAAAAATAACCTAAATACTAAATAAATAATGGATTATAATATATATATATATATATATATATATATATATATATATATATATATATATATAAATATATATATATATGTGGGGACGGCATGAGTGATCGTCTTTGAAAATAAAAAGAGGCACTGTTCTTTAAACATAAACATATATTAAAACTAAATCTACATAAGGACTGACGATAAACACATAGATAACACATAAATATAAATGAGGAAAAGTTCAAAAAAATTTCGGCATAATCACAACCAACTCCTCTTTGGAGGTCATCAGCGTCTTTCTTCGTTCGCTACCAACCGTCATTCGTGATCTCAGGGAAATCCCCATTCCTTCCAAGTAGTGCTCACAGGGATCAACTTACAGCTTACATAGTCTGGCGGGTCAACTTTCAGCTTACATAGTCTGAGATCAGCTTGCAGTTTACAGCTTCAGGAACTGGCACCACAACCGGCCATGCTGACTTCGGCTGGTCCTCCAGCGACTTTAAAAAGAAAAAAAAAGAAAAAGCAGAGCAGACTGAAATTTATAATTGATTTCTGAAAAATAAATGTTTTAGGTTAATTTCGTCTTTTATGAAAAAATCTTTCAGTTAAGAGTCAATCAGTTCAGGCAAATTCACTCTTTCGTCTTTACACGTCTTTTGTTTCTTCTTCAACGTCTTCGTCTTCTTTTTTTTTTAAGCATCTTTCGTCTTTTTTCTTCAACGTCTTTCGTCTTGAACTTCTTCTACGTCTTTAAATTCTTTCGTCTTCTTTTACGTCTTTAAGTTCTTTCGTCTTCTTCAAAAATCAAATTCGCTTCTTTAGCAATTATTTTTCATCCTCAAAAATTGCAGTCTTTTTTTTTCTTTTTTTTTTTTTTTTTTTTTGTCTTGGCAAGCACTAAAGTTCTTGACAACTGTTCCATGATTTAAGATACTCCGCACACGTTGTCGAGCAGTTAGGTCCTTCGTGATTTCCTTCTTTTACTACATCATAAGTATTTCCTTCTTTTACTCTTGTTATTTTGTAGGGGCCAAGGTACTTAGGTTTTAGCTTCAAATGAGGTCCAAATTGGGTTCTTTTGATGGCAACCAAATTTCCAATTTCGTACGATTTTGGCTCCTTTCTTCTTAAATTGTAGGTCTTTTTATTTTCTTCTTGAATTTTACAAATTTGCTGCCTTGCGTCTTTTCTTAGTTCCTCTCTTTGGGCTTCAAAATGAGCCTGAAATTCAATTTCAATCATTTCTTTTATCTTTCCCAGTTCATTATTATTCATTTTTGTCCCAAAAAGCAATTCGAATGGAGTAGAGTCTATGCTTCTTTGATAAGTTGAATTAATCCCTTGTTGAACTTTATTTGTATGCTTGTACCATTCAGCTGGATTTTCTAAGGATAATTTTGAAAGAATTGATATGATGGTCTGATTAATACGCTCTACTTGTCCCTTTGCTCTTGGTAAACCTGTTGTTATTAAATGATGTTTAATATTTTCTTTCGAGCAATAATCAGCAAATTCACTGGAGGTAAATGTTGTACCCCTATCTGAAATTATCTGGGAAGGACTTCCAAATACAGTTTTTTGGATTTCTAATTTGGCTAAAGTTTCAGCTGACGTTGCAGTTTTCGTAGGATAAATCCATACAAACTTGGTAAAAGCATCTATTATCGCTAACACATATTTATAATTTTTATGGGTGCTCTCCAAAGGTCCGAGATGATCAATATGAAAAGTTTTCAAAGGCATATCTTCTTTATGCAATGGATGTAATAGTCCTTCTTTCTTTCCTCCTTCATAATTCACCAGTATGCAATGAACACAATTTGCTATGATGTTTTCTATTTTCTGTCTAAGTTTGGGTATGAAATAATATTCTTCGATTTCTTTTTCCGTATATTTAATTCCTGAATGTCCTTTCTCATGAGCTGTTCTTATAATTTCGATTTGCATATTTTCTGGCACAACCACCAATTCTTTGCCATTAACAAATTTATACAAAATTCCATTTCTATTGCAATAATCTTCATAATTCGAAATTTTAAGTAGTTCTTTTATAGTCTTGATTCCAGTATCCTTATCTTGGGCTGATCTGAGTCTTGGTAAAATTTTATCGACTGTAACACAAAATACATTAATTGGAGATCGGCTAAGGGCGTCTACGTGAGCCATCTTTTTTCCAGAACGATGCTCAATTATGTAGTTGAATTCTTTCAGCAAAAGTGCCCAACGAGCTACACGAGTCGACAGATCTCGTTTTCACATAGTCTTTTCAAAAGCACCACAGTCAGTAATTATTTTGAATGGAATGCCTAACAGATAGATGCGAAATTTCTTAAGGGCTTCTACGATAGCAAGAGCTTCAAGTTCGTAGCTGGAATACTTTTTTTCAGCATCAGTCGTTTTCCTACTCATATAGTAAGTGGGGTGAAAATGTTTTTCATCAGGGGTTTTTGCATTAAAATGGCAGCATATCCTTCTAAGCTGGCGTCTGTGTGTAATTCACTTTCGTATTTAGGGTTATATATCGAAAGAACAGGATTTTGGGCTAACAAAAATTTTAATTGATGAAACGCTTTCTTTTCTTCAATGCTAAACTTAAACTTACGATCTTTTTTTAGCAGGTCACTCAGTGGTCTAGCTATTATAGCATAGTTGGGAATGAATTTTCTGAAATATCCGGTTAATCCCAAAAAACTTTGAATTTTTTTCAAATTTGTTGGCTCCGGAAAGTTAAGAACTGCTTTGGTTTTTAAGGTAGATGGGAATATTTTTCCATCCTCTATCACATGACCTAAAAATTCAATGCGCTTCTTTAAGAAATGGGACTTTTTAAAATTAATATCAAGTCCATATTCACTAGCAATATTCAATACCAGATTTAGCCGCTCAATACCTTCTTCAAGGGAGGAAGACAAAATAATTATGTCATCTAAATATGGTAAAACTATACCTTCATTAATCAAAGTTCGGAAAATGGTGTTTATGAATCTTTGAAATACAGCGGGAGAGTTGCATAATCCAAAGGGAACTTTAAGAAATTGATATTGACCTTCATGTGTCACAAATGAAGTGTATTTTCTACTATCTTTATTTACATCGACGTGTAGGAATCCGTTCTTAAGATCAATCGTACTGAAAATTTTCGAGCCTTGTAGTCTATCTAAAATGTCTTCAATTAATGGGAGGGGAAATTTATCTTTGACAATTACCTTATTTAATTTTCTATAATCTATGCAAAAACGAGGAGATCCGTCTTTTTTCTTTACTATTACAACGGGACTACAATATTCGGAAGAACTAGGCTCCACTATTCCTTTTTTTAGCCATTCAGCGACTTGAGCTTCAACAGTTTTTTTTTCAGAAAACGGCAATCTACGTGGCTGATGAAATATAGGTTCCTGATTTTTAACCAAAATGTTCATTTCCACATTAGTTGTCTTAAGTTTATCTGGCGTATAATCTAAAACTAATTGTTGTAACTTATTATTTAAAACATTAGGAACACAAGGATCTATGTTAATTTCAACCTCATCAGATATAATAAGATCGATTGGTAAAATAGACAAATAGTTTACTTCATCAAAACACTGAATTTTATTTTTAATTGTGATACCCTTTTCATTGATAATTGTTTCTCCCTGCATTAAAACATTAAGGCCTATAATAGCGTCATAAGGCATCATATCATTTTCTACAACACATATTTCAGCAAAACATTTGAAATCATCAATTTATTCAGTATCCCACTTCTGATTTTGTGGGGACCGCATGAGTGATCGTCTTTGAAAATAAAAAGAGGCACTGTTCTTTAAACATAAACATATATTAAAACTAAATCTACATAAGGACGGACGATAAACACATAGATAACACATAAATATAAATGAAGAAAAGTTCAAAAAAAATTCGGCATAATCACAACCAACTCCTCTTTGGAGTTCATCAGCGTCTTTCTTCGTTCGCTACCAACCGTCCTTCGTGATCTCAGGGAAATCCTCATTCCTTCCAAGTAGTGCTCACAGGGATCAACTTACAGCTTACATAGTCTGGCGGATCAACTTTCAGCTTACATAGTCTGAGATCAGCTTGCAGTTTACAGCTTCAGGAACTGGCACCACATATATATATATATATATATATATATATATATATATATATATATATATATATATATATATATATATATATATATATATATATATATATATATATATATAGTTACAGGTATCAAATGTCATTCACATTTTTTTTTTTTAAATAAAGCTTAATTCTCTACCCTCTTAACTTTCCAAGGAGCCCTAATCTTACGGTTCCACTAGTTTATTCTTTCCATTGAGAGCGAGAGGTCCTGTGCTTGTTCCTGAGTACAATCATGCATTAACTGTGCGTAGAAGTCAGGATGAGTATTTTGTGGTTGCTCTCTTTTATAATGCACAAGAGGCATTTAGAAAAGTGAAGTCTTCATTGTCTTCCAGACGAGGTATTTTAAGAACAGTTTTTAAGTGATTTCTAACTCCATACCTAACCTTTATTGGACATCCAGTGCCTCCATTCTTTAAAATGACGTAACACTTTCATCTATTCCTCCATCACAGGAAACCTACCAAAGAAAAAAAAATTTGTTTCTATGCTTGCTATAAATTGCTAAAAGAAAAATTGTTTCTATAGAGTTAATGCAATTTTTGTCCAACCCTGTATCTACAACTTTTTGTTGATACAGCCATCATCTCCTACGTCAGAAATCCTCCACACGGTTTTTTATAAGTAGTCTGCGCAGACTTTTTAAAATGTGAACCAGTTGTGAGCATGAACCCAAATTCTATTTTAAAAGTAGAGAAATTTATCATATACATTTGAGAATTGAATCTGTAGTGGCTGACAAGTAAATAAGGCAAACCAATCATATTCATAAATTTAAAAAAAATTTAGATATATATTTGCCACTAATTTTTATTTTTACTAGATTTTCTATTAAATGGCTCTTTCGTTAACTAGTTTACCTGAATAGCAGTCAGATCGAACTACCTACAAAATACCGTGTGGAGGCTTTCAGATATAGGAGGCGTTGATACAGCCCACAGCTAAAGGAAAGATATTATTAATTGATCACACTGCACTTTATACATAAGTTTATACTGCTTATAATAGTAGTCGAAATTCTCATAAACCCTGCTTATTTTAGCATCCCATTTGTTTTCCCAGGTCTTACAAATTAAAAATAGAGGAAACAATTTTACGTTGATACTATACTCCGTTGCAAGTTAAGAAAAAAATTATCACCATAAAGAGAGCCTGGTTTTCATCGAAGTGCACGCTAATTGGATGCCAAGCTCCAAGCGCGAACAAATATCCACATCGCTAACTCTGAAATGACGCAGTGCGATCTTTTTTTTTCTTTGCTTATAAGAAATAGGACAAAATAAATTTCCGGAGGACGGGTTAAACTTTTAAAAAGCTTTTACATTGTTTTGAAAGCATAATTATTTAATTTGATAGCTAAACAAAACAAAACTATAGGTAGTCACAGATAATTTCGAAAATCCTCTACAGCAATGGTCTTTTCTTAATTTGAAACAGAGTATAATAGTAAAATCTTTATGAAAATACTTCTTTAACTACAAGTTCAATATATATATATATATATATATATATATATATATATATATATTATTTATTTATAAATAATATGTAGTGGTGGTCAAAAGTTTGTTGAAATTATTATTTCCGACACTACTTCTTAAAATTTAAAAGACCCTTTAAAGCCATTCCATGAATAAAATATGGAACATAACCTTTACCTCCCAGAAGGAAAAAGCTTCTATAGTTGCTGCAAAATTCCTTATTAATAGGGTATATAACCTAATAAGATACGTTTTCTCGCTATGGCGGTAAAAATTGAACTTCTTTGTAATACTGGGAAAAGTGTTTTTATATAAAACTGGCATCGTATTTACAATTACACTAAATTTATAACTACTACCATCTAATTTTTTTTAAAAATCACTTGAAGATATTTTCATAAATTTAGAATAATATAATGTATTACTGATGTCACCTATCATGTAGTTATTTAAGATGAATAAATCACGGATTGCAAAATATTATTTAAAGAACTATATCATTAAAAACGAATTAAATGAGTTAGGTATATTATCAAGTTAAACACCTCATTAAGATTTCACCAGATTCGGATAAAAGTAACCCATTTAAGCTTAACATAATTTTATAAGAACATTTCATTTTTCAGAAGAAGAAAAAAAAATGGTAGGGTAAGTGAAGTTTTAGAATTATGTATTTGCGAATTTATATAATTATTGAAGCTGTAAACTTTCTACGCTTTGCGGGAAAATATCTTCTAATGGTTGCTAAGTTCATGTTTTAATGTATGAATTTTTGTTTTGTAAATTTGATTTAAAGTTATTTCTTACAACAGTACATATAAGTGATACAAAAATTCATAGAAAACACCACTTATTCTAAAAGCCACGATGAGGCTTTTAAAATAATGGTGATATTACCAAAATTTCTATGAGCAGAAATTTTTAATTGTTTACCTCAATAAAATATTTTGCAAAAAGTGTAGTAGTTTATTGAAATTACATACATTTGCTGACTTGTGTGCTCAATATAGGCTTATAAGTCATTGTCAAGTAGAAAATACAGATAGAACAATTCAGAGAAAGACATCACAAAGAATACATCCAGGGTTACGGCGGGATTCGAACCCGCTACCTCCACGCTTAACAGAGCGTTTTGACCGGCGATACCACTCGGCCAGGGAGGCCCCGTGTAGTAGTTTTCAACTCTAAATAAGTAACAGTAAAATTTTTTTATAGATAAAGTGGTAAATAACGAAAAGCAACATCCACTTGTATTAACAAATATGTTCGTTTGTACAATTTTTCTAATATACCATTTTTTTGTGATCGGATAGTGATAAGTAAATACGATCCATTTCCTCACATTAAATGTTTAATTTTATTCCATTTTATTGCTTTAAAACTACATTTATGTCGACAATGTAAAATTAGAATCGTGATACTCTTTTTCAGTTGGAAAGAAGTAGCATCTCTCTGGAGAAAGAAAATCGAATGGAAGTCAGAATTAAGTGACATTATATTCTTTGGAATTTATTCTATTTCCTTTTTTTATCCCATTCCGTTCCCGAAAGCATACATTTTCTTATTTCTATTAAAACGCCCCGACCGAGGAATTGAACCCGTTTTGCTGGTGTAATCGATTCCGCGAATCAAAATCGATCTATCAAAGTTTTTCTAAAATACAACGCAACAATGTTGGATGGGGAAGAAAAAAGTGACTTTGCCCGATAAAGTATTGTAAACCAAAAAGTGTTAGAGATGGAGCCCTTTATTGAGCCCCATCATTCATTCAGGGGCACAGGTTGAAGCGACAGATGGGAAAATGTCTCCCCTATCCCCCTCTCTGACTGAGATACCATCGCTCGAATACTGATCGCGTTTTGAATATTTTAGAGTGGAGTTACATTTGGGCGATAGTTTGGAATTTTGTACAGAAATATTGTGAATATTAGTTCAAATATATTTTATGCTTAAAATAAATGACGTTAGAAATAAATTTTTTTAATAAAAATTATTCTGTTAGTGGATTTTATTTAAATATTTATTCACTCAATTTTATTACATTATTTATTTATTTTACACTGTTTTAATATTTGACAAATTCACAATAACGCAATTTTTCATTGACACAACATTTTATTTGATGTGAGGTCTGTTTGCGGAGTTGAGGCGAAAAATTGAAGGAAATTTTTATTGATATACAACATACATTTGCAGGCTTGCGCGCTCAAATAAGGCTTATAAATCTTTATCAAGTAGAAGAACAGATAGCACAATATAGAGAAGGACATCACAAAGAATACATCCAGAGTTACGGCGGGATTCGAACCCGCCACCTCTACGCTTAACAGAGCGTTTGGCGGGTGATACCGCTCGGCCTGGGAGGCCTCAATTCACTTTCGGATTTTCCACAAGATTTTATTTTTACAATTAATCTGGTAGCCACCTTTAACCATTTAAACTTGATTATTGTTTTAAGAATTTTGATTTAATATAATTATAACTACTGTTACGTTTAAATAATTTAAGCATAGATATTGAAGATTTACTACTGATAAATAACGGGCTAAATTTTAATAAAAATTTACATAAAGAGTAAATTTTATTTTACTACCATTACAGGGATACCAACTTCATAGCTGTTAACTAGTACGGCCGTTGAGAAATAATTTTCTTTTTATTATCATTTTAGCGTTTTAAATCTTGAAGTTGAAAGTTTCAACAGCAAAAAATTTAAACTGCCACGACCAATCATTAAGTTAAATAAATAGATAATGTCTGTATGCTAATTAGGGTACAATCCGGGAGAGCCACAGAACTGCTAATGGTAGTACAGTGAGCAGCCCGGCATGATTGGGTCACTGCTTAAACAGGGATATACTTATAATATATTACTATTCTTATAAACAATTATTCTAACTATTGTATGTAATTTTCCTAACCTTGTAAATACTTTTCTAAAGATGTGAAATTAATTCACTAATACTTAGTTTAATTTTATTGATTTTATGTGTTTACACTATAGTGTAACAGTGTTCTTTACTTGACATATAGCCAGTGCTATGTTTTTCTTTCCTTGACTATGGAGATCTCCTCCTAAATTCTCTCTTCAAACAACTTAATATTTTAAATTTCATGACTTTCCAATACATCACCAAAAAGATTCGATGAATCGGTTAGTGCATCACCTCCTACGCCAAAAAGCCTCCACACGGTCTTTTAAAAGTAGTCCGCGCAGACTATTTAAAATTGAACCAGCTATGCGCATGAACCCAAAACCTTTTATAAAAGTAATTGAGAGAAATTCATCATATATATATTAACTAAACTAATATTTCGTCATATATTTGCTACCACTTTCTCATTTTTACTAGATTTTGTATTAAGTGACTCGTTCGGAAAGTTGATATCCGTCACAGTGGTCTGATCGGACTACCTATAAAAAACCGTGTGGAGGCTTTCAGTTATAGGAGGCGTTGTCTGATCAGACTACCTATAAAAAACCGTGTGGAGACTTTCAGCAAAAGGAGTCGTTGGTTAGTGGCGCTGCGGGGCAAATGCCGAGGTTCCCACAATTTTTAAACTACCGCAACAAATCCGTAACTTAAAAAAAATTTGTATATAAGATCTCTATGTTGGTTAATTATGCTTATAAATGTCTGAACAGTTTTCTTTTTAGAAAATTCTTCTAAACTTAATTATTGTTTTACTACCAAATTGTAAGAAAAAAAATTTAACAACCATACATGTTGGCATTTATGCAACTTGCTCTGAACTGTGGACAAATATTTTCGAGTGGTAGTCTTTTTAATGTATTATTCTTGGGTTGGCCATTTTGTTTTATAATTTTTTTATTCACCATCACTTCTAAATAATCTTGAAGGCTTATGTGATACACCACTGTGTGACAGATAAGCCGTGTTGAGCCTTTCAAATAATTCGCAAAATTAATCAAAAATCTGCGAATTTTAGTTTGAACTTCACTATCGTTTTTTAAAAATATTTTGTCGGATACGAAGCAGTTGGCATGTCGGCCACTTCGTTGAAGAACGTAGAAGTAGTACCTTTAAAATTTAAATTGTTATTAGATATCACGCAAAATAACCAATATTTTTTAAGACCCGTGGAAACTATGTTTAGGAAATATATCTATGTGTTAAAATAGACCGACTGAATTCCTAGTAAATTTAAAACTTATGAAATTTCTAACAGTCCCTTGTGAATTTTGTCACCACTTTTTAAATCTTTTTTGAATAAAAGTTTTTAACTCATTAAGGGTTAACGATCACAGGAAATTTTCTCAGAAAGGAAACTCAATAATTGTTAGGTTAAAGATAATTGAGTTACCTTTGAATTGTAGAGATCTTTTAAAGAGATCTGCTATTCCAATCATTTCATACTCCAAGTTTATTAAAGAGAAACAATACATTCATGTTTCACTACTTCGCGATAAACTCTAATATGTTAATTATACTTTTGATACGTTGTGCTATACTAATGATGCTTGAAATTGCGAAATGTTACAACAAAATTTTGCGCTTTCGCCGCATCAGCGTTGAGCTGGTTAATTTTTGAATAGTCGATATCTCTGATTTCACAGCAAATTAATTATAATTTAAAAAAGCGAGAACTTTTCAAATGATATCTTTTCAAATGAAATGATGAAATCCTTTTAAAATCGAAACAAATTCAAAGCAAACTTCAGATTTTATTAGAATTTATAAACATGAAGGGATTCAAAAAGAGAAGTACGCACCTGGAAAAAATCAATTTTATTTAAAGAAAGCTGAAACTTTCGTAATATGGGCTCTTACTTTAGATTTAAAAACAAAAATCTTGAAGTTTCAGATCTAGATTTTTTTGAGTAATGATTAACTTCTGGCAGTTACAAATATAATTATCAACTTAATATTACTCTCATAATTTAATTTTATTTAGGAGCGTTTGAACCCAAGTAAAGTACTTAAATTTTTCCTTCCATTATTAGTCATCCTAACAACACTCGAAATGTTCTGGAACTGTTATTTGGAATCTAAATAATTCCGACCATCGTTAACAGACAACAACCCTTAAAAAATGTAAACTAATCTTGTCAGATTTTGCCCTCAATTGTTTGCTGTCAAGACATGGTAGATGTCAATCTTAATGGAACTCATAGTGCCCCTGTTGACTTTTGAGTGGCACTTTACATCAAGAATTCTCAATATAAATAGAACTTACCATCTTTTTTCAGGTTCGCAAATTCGGTTCTGATTTTTCGCTGGATGTTTTGTAGGAAAGCTGATACAGTTACAAGATGTTTTGCTGCACTTATCTTGTAGTCATCTAAAGTTTAAGAAAATATGTTACTTCTCCCCCATTCATGAAGACCAGACCTCACACATTAGAATGGAGCCTATACCGAATGAATTTGTGCAACTCTATAAGACTTAAGAAAGCAGGATTTTTAATTTAATTAAGTTATCCAACTGGGTAAAAATCAGAAATTTTGGTGAAAATTTTGATTTTTTTTTTTTTTTTTTAATTGTTTATGCTTAAGCTTTTGCACGCTAACTTTCTAAATCTCTTTAAAAGGAAAATGAGTGTCATGATTTCTAATTATTTTACTCATTTGAAATAAATTGTTATACTAGCTGTTGGCAATTACATAGATTTTCAGAAAAACGCTTATTTCGAGAAAATCCCTTTACAATAACCCACATTACAAAAAAGGTTCACCATAGAACTCTTTGTAACTTCGAAAGTAGATTTTGTATTATTTATCTATGTTTTGAATTAAAAGCTAAGGTCTAATTTTTATTTTTATTTTATAACCGTCGTTGAACAGTCGACCTAAATTTGAGTTTACGACTATCAATGTTCAACTCCGTAGTTTTGTAATTTTGAACCTTATCCAGAATACAAGGGAACTCCTAGATCAAGTATTGGGAGGAATTTTGTCTTCGTGGAAGACTTCTTGAGGAAATTAACTTACATTTGCGTTACACAGAGAGGAAAACCACGAAAACCTCCCACAGTTAGTCTGACGGCAGGAGCTATGTAACCCATGATCCGTCTACCACTGAGGATATTTTACATCAACACTGAGGTTTATGTGAACTAATAACTTTTATCATGCTTTAAATTAGAATGTTTAGAATTTTTCTCTCGATATTAAAAATTCGTAAAGGCAGCCTACTCTGATTTGGCTGTTCTTAACGTTGCATTCTGTTTTGCTGTGTAAAAACTATAGGACTAAAGATCTTGAGATTACTTAAGGTAAGTAGAAAATTGTACAGGAATTACGATGGAATAAAAAAATAACATTCAATAATTTATTCCAGAATTAATAATTGTTAAATTTGTTGCAAAAAAAAAAACATATTAGTCAATCCAGTGTTCGCTGAAATTCGACGTGCCGATTTGACAACTTTGTATTATAATTTTAACTAGAGTTTTTTTTTTTTTTTTTTTTTCGTCCTAAATTTGTTACAAATACTTTTCGCGATTATTTCAAGTTTCTTGCTTTAAATATTAAATTTTTATTTATTGTTGTAGAAAATATATTTTTTTCATATTATATCTTTATTTCTTTATATGATAATATCATAAGCTCACGTTTGAGTAGATGACAAAAAAAAGGGAGAGAGAGATTATGTGTTGCCACACATAAATCTTCACATTCAAAGTAAAATCTAAAAAAAAAAAATCTAAAAAAAATAATGACTAATAGCAAATTTCTTTTTCAAGTACATATGATTGTTTTTCAAATATTGGAAATCGTCTATTTTGTTGCGATTAACACGTTAGCCAAATGTTCTTACAAAAATCAACAATAATTGGATATTTTGAAAACAATATTCACAGTGTTTTTTGCCAGAAATATTAACGTTTAAGAGGAAATAAACAATAGGGAATGAGAAGCAATTACGGGGGGGGGGGGGGCTCTTGAGCGGAGCGAAAAGGGGCGGTACCTCCTTGTCTTTTAAAAAACCAATATTAAACAATTTTAGCTATATTTCATTGTATATTTAAAAAAGATTTCCGTACAAAATACAGGTAACAATATTATGATCGTGTTAAAAAATTATTTTGATATTTACTCCTTTCGTCATTATTCTCGCTAACAGTTGTCGAGCAGTTAGTGTAAAAAGAAAGTAGTTTTAATGTTCGAATTGTGAGCAAATTGGCAGGTATGGCGCAAACAGTCCTGCTTTACCTTCGACTGTTATCATGTCGTATTTTAACTTTATTATGACTACTTTTTTTAACTAAATCTGGTAAAAGGTCAATTTGTAGATCTGAGGTCCTATTGTTAGTTTTTTTAATTAGTTCTACGATAGGTGTTAGTTTGTAAGAATTTATTCTTTATTTTCTCTCTCTTAGATTAGATTTCTCTCTAAAGAGGAGAGTAATTGTTGAATGCGATAAAAAAATCAAGTAAAAATATTGGAAAGAGAATTGTAAATACATATTAAAAATTCTTTTCCGTGCAAAGCGAAAATTATTCTATGGCAAACATTTATTATTTCAAAATTATTCTACGGCAAACATTTATAAAAAATTGATTCCATAATAAAAATAGCAACAAAATAAAACTAAAGTTTTAGTCGTTGATTGGATACCATTTTTTGCCAGATAGCTGTTAGCCCTCTTCGTCCCTCTTTTTGTCTTTCTCTTAAATCTAATTTTAAGTAATTATTAGCGTCACATTACAAGATACCACAAACTGTAAAACAATAATATGTAAAACTGAAATTGAAATTAATTAACACTAACGTCCCAAGTTTTACTACAATAACCATTAAAAAATGCAAAAGACCTTTCAACAAATACAACTCAATACAACATACAACAATTACAACTGAAATATTTCCACTTAAAATGAATTTGAAAGTAGAAAGTAATGATTTCTTGTGCATTAAGGAATATCTGAAAATCCACTTTTAACATTCTAAATCAGTTGTAATCGCACCCTGGGGACAAAACCTCAATCGTCAAGAAACTCATACCCCTCTACCCGGAAAATGAAAGATGCACATTCTTAATGAAACATTCATAGCTGTCGGGTGAATAGCAAGTCCGTGAAAATGAGAATGAATTGTTATGGGATTTACAATTATCCTCCCCGACTAGTTTAAATCATAATTCCACAAAAGGAATTGCAGGCAATTTCTCTTACATACTTCTGAGAGATATAAAAGGTAACGGTACAAGCTTGTAAAAGATGTCGTTTTTGAAAATTACGTATTTAAAGCCATAAAACGCATTAATTGTCTTAAATTCAAGGCAAACATAATTATTTAATCGTCCTTATACTTCTATTTTGTATGATTTTTATTTTAAGAAAGAGAGAGATTTAAGAAATAAAATCATAAGTTTGGAATTGAATTAATATGATATATAAGTAAATTCAAATAGCATACGAATTTGAATAAAATAAAAATGATAATAGGTAATGTTTGTACATTTCATATTAGGACGTAAATTATATTCTTATTAAAATTGAATATATATATATATATATATATATATATATATATATATATATATATATATATATATATATATATATATATATATATATATATGTATATATATATATATATATATATATATATATATATATATATATATATATATATATATATATATATATATATATATATATATATATATATATATATATATATATATAAAGTTGTTTAATACTTAAAAAGATAAGTCAAGTCAATACAAGTCAAGTGTAAGTTTTGTTTATAAAATTGTGTCAACTAATTGACGCTGAACTTATCTATCCAATTTTTAAAAGCATTTAAAAAGGATAATTATTTTTCATTATAGAAAAAAAAAATGTACCGTTATTAAAATAGGTACTCATCTTCAAGACTTGGCGTCCGGCACGTCTTGAAGATGTGCGTCAATTTTTGAGCGCTTGAAACTTGTCGACTGTTATTTCCGACTTGTTAGTTTTTAAAGCAAATTATGCTTTGATCAAGTAGTCTCTTTACACTTCAGTTTCCTTGGGTTTATTTCTTTATTGGGTTAAAAACTGTTTAAATCTTTATTGTGACGCTACAGTTAGCAGCAAAAAAACATTGTGGCAAATAGTAATATTATGTTAATAAATTTTCAGCTACATAAAAATTAAAATAATTAAATTTTCTCAGTTTAATTTAAAACTAAAAAGATGCATGGGGCCTATTTGTCCCTTTTCGATTTTTATTGCTTTGTAGTTCGAAAAATAATTTACTGAAAATGTTGCGTATTCTATAAATGTTGTGTTGCTTTTCATAGTTTAATTCAAACTAAAAGCTTATTTAATAATTCGTATGTTAACCTTATAGAAACGCATAACTAGAACTTTATCTGTATAACGACGGGAAGGCCTAAAGTAGTCTCTTAGGTATTTTGGTAGGTATTCCATTAACCCAAGTAGTTTCAGGTATAAAGTATCTTTTAAACTATAGATAAGGTACTCAAGAGTCATTAAAAATTAAAGAATATTTCAAAATATCTATAACTAATATTTATGGAGAAAAAGAAACTCTTATTATCTAAAAACCTAATGAATACGTAAAAATTGGAAAATCACTGCTACGTTTACTGAAATATTTTCGCTAACTAAATCGAATAAAATACCATAGAATTTCGATGATCAAGTCTATATAATATGTTTTTGTTAAATTAATTATGATAATATTTTATGTTTTTTGATATCTTATTGACGCAAACACAATCTGGGAAGGGCCAAACTGACCCCTTCAGTCTTTTTAGGTAGGTTCATCGGGGTCTTCTTAAACTTTTTGGAATGAGGATCCCATAATATTTACGAAAAATTTGTAGAATCCCATAAACATTGTGCAAATCTGATAAGCACGTAAGCGAAATTCTCAGTTTCTTCACTTATATACTATAGCAGTTTCATGTCATAAACTTTTAATAACATAGAAAAATGTGAAGTAACAAACAATGTAAACAGTTAACGATGTAATGAAGTAACAGTATGAAGTTAAAATAAGTAGCAAACTTAAAACTGGAATACAATAAAAAATATGAATTTTTTCATGGATAAATTCTTTGTGGGTATATTTTTTAGGATATATTCAGATACAGAGTGTAAAAATATTTGGTAATTGTAAAATTGTTATAATAAGTTTAAGAAATATCAAAATTTCTAATATTTTTGGTGACCCCAGCAGCAGTTTCCGTGACCCCAATTAAAGTCACGACCCGCAGATTAGCAAAAACTCAGGTACATGGCAATGTTCTGTCTTTCTAGTGTTAAAACTCACCATAAAAATAACATTCAGAAGTATCGAAATTCACACTATAACTATTTTTTGCTGTTTAGGGGTAAATGGTTCGATCAAACGTAATATTATTCAAAAACTTTTTTTTTTCTCCATCCAATACGACAAAAATTTGGTCAAATACAAAATTCGTTGATTAAAATTGACTGCATTTACTAAGTGGAAAAATTCTAGATTAAAAATAAAGCTGAGCACAGATGTGGGCGTAATATTTTGTTACTCCCTCAGCTATGGCTAGACCAATTTGGGAGAGACCAGCTGAGAAAACTCATACTAAACTGTAATAATCATGCTGTTTTTATTGGGAAATATTTCTTTGCTCTAATGAGAGAAACGCTGTTAAGGTTATGAGGTTAAGAACATGATGCGAGGCTCCAATGGGTTTGATGAACTGCGATGGTATGGCCACCTGTAGTGATAATAAAATTTACTGGCACATTTATGATGATGAAGCCCTCTCTCGATTTGCATTTGATGATAGTTAAGAAGTCTTGCATTATTTACGTATTGATGCACAGCAAAACGTTTACATATTTATTGTAAATACAGCATTTTGAGAGCAATATAACAGAGTGTAATGTAAGATATCTAGATTTTTACAGGACGCAAGACCATGGATAACGCAGGGTTCCAATTTTTGAGGGGGAGAAAAATAAATTACACAGTCATTATAGTTCTTCAAATTTCACATATAAAAAAAATTTTCGATGTCTGTTAAATATTTGCAAAAAGGTTGATTATATTTATCTTTTTCTCGTTCTTAACTTTGACGGATTTAAATCGATGGTGATATATAAATGTTTTCTTTATTTATCTGGAGTATTGAGGGGCATATTTAAAGATTTCTAATTATGGAGGCGAATATTAAACACCGTCTCTCTTGCAGACGACACTCAAGAGTGAGATCAAGACCCATATTTACCATGTTGATTAAACTATATTAAACTATATTAAACATGAACTATATTAAAGTAATTCATACTATACCACTTATTAGTTTCAGTACACCTACTGTTTATTCAGTTTTTTCAAGAAATACACAAACATTTATATTCACTTTGCATTACGTAAACATTTCCAAGACAAACACAGATACACACATTTTGTAACAAACTTCCACAGGATTGTAGTTTGTTCAAGCAAAGAGACATATGCGATTACATAATTTCGATCGTACAGAAAACAAATTTTGGTTTAAATCATCATTGAATCAAAATAACCCCTTTTAGACACCTTTTAAGCTTTTAACCAAAAGATATTTTGGCAATCACCTTTGATTTTTTACAAAAAAAAAAAAAAAAAAAAAAAAAAAAAAATATTCAATTATTTGAATAACTTTATTTATTTAAAAAAAAAAATTTTTAATTTATTAAAAATTCATTTCTGATTAAGCTTATCTATAAATTTTTTATAACTATAAAAAAAAAATTAAACATATAAAAAATGAATAATTAGAAGCCTCAAATGCATTAATAACAGAGAATAGTACCTGATCGTTAATAGTAGATGGTCTTTATTCGTTCATTCACAAATTAATATATTCAAAACAATATTCGCCGAATTTCCAATTATATAGTAACTTTTTTTAACCAATCACGCTGATCCTCTAATTACTTTTTAAAAAACATTGAATTAAAAATACAGAAAAAAGAGGAACAGAGGCCTCAGGTGCAATAACATAAGAAAACACAGTAGCTTATCGGAAATAGTTGGTCTTTGTTAGAATTGATCCTTTTCTATAAAAATACAATCTGAATAGATCTTCTCTAAGTTGACTTAAAACATAAAAAGGAACAAGCTGGCACCTGCTCCTACTTCTTAGATAGCTTTGAAGCATACAGATTTCTTTGATTCAAATAAGATCTTGATTTGAGAAACAAAATAAAAATGTAAAATAAGGTTCAATTGTATACTACTATATTTATAACTTTGTGTTTGCTATGTGTTTCAGTTTTTAAAACAAATGTCCTTATTAAACACAGATTAATCTCATTATTTCTTTTTACTTATTATGCATTGCATTTTTTTAAAAAAAAATTATGAGGAACTGGTTGGAAATATTTTATAAGTTATACAAATTAACTGAAAATCAAATGAAAGTTATAATTTATAAGGTGGCAACATCTTCAAAAGAAATTCTTTGAAAGTAATAATTCATAAAGTGGCAACATCTTCAAATCTTGGGCTATAAAAACCTGTTCGACGGAGAGTGAAAGAGATCAGTCTAGCAAAGATGAGCGCATTTATATGTGGCTGTGGGTTCGTTCCAGAATTCAACACGAGTTAAAATAACTATGATGCTTAGATTTAAATCACTGTAAATGCAGATGTACAATTGCTATGTTTTTATTTAGTGGCAAAGTATGCTGACTATTTTATACAATAAATGCTGTTTTTGATCAACAAGCTTCGATATACCTTAGACTGCACAAAAAGAATAGACTATAAAGCTAAAAATACCCACTTATTTAGTGGCAAAGTGTGTTGTCTATTTCAAACAATAAATGCTGTCTTTGATCTGCAAGCTTCGTTATGTCATAGACTCTGCACAGGAGGAACTGACTATAGAACTGAAAATTCGCATTTCATTGTTTATAACTATAAGCTAAAACTGTAACCTATAGGCGCCTTTTAAAAAATTCGTATATTAATATTTAAATACATTAGATTGGTTCAGATAATTCTCAAAGGACATAATGTCTAAGAATCTATAAGTGCTTTTGAGCGTCTTATGATTTAAAAATTAAAACTAATTGTGATGTTAATTTATAAATTTAATTTCCCAATTATTAATTTACCTATCTTTATGGAAATCATTTTGATTAAATTAATCAAATATTTCATATGAAAGGGTGTATGTAATGCATATTTTACTTATTCCAGAAATCAGTAGTTTTCTTTAAATATTTAAAGATCTATAAGTTAAAATTTATAAATTTGAAATGTAAATAATTGATAAAAAAAATTTCTTAATTACTAATTGGAACTACCCTCTTACAGGAACTAAATTGTTAAGAAATTTGTTGATTATTTAATATGGAGGTGGAGTATATAATTCTTCTTTAAGTTTCAAAAGGAAGATAGTTTAAGAATCGGTTAAGGCTTCTGACATCTAATGATTTAAAAAATAAATCATAACGATTTAAAACAGCTGATGATTTATAATACACATCTAATGATTTAAATATAACATTAATTTAAATATTATTTTCTGATAAATTTCGTTTAAACGTTTAGTTTTAATAATATTAATTTAGAATAACGATAAAAGAAGCATTCATTAGTAACCTTTAAATAATAAGATATACATGATATTTTAGTAACTTTATGAAATCTATATATATTTTTCTTTCATTCTTTGCCATTCTGAAAATATTTTTATTCTATTATTTTTAGTACAATAATATAACAACTGTTAGTAAACAATATAAATATTTATTGTTTAAATATATGTAATATTATTTAACAAACATCAAATTGATCAAAAATGATTCAATTCAAATTGCTCCTTATATCATTTAATAAATTTTTAATGGAAGTTAATGTGATATTAAAAATTAACTTTATGAAATATATTAACTATAATTTATCTATTTATAACTTTTTATTAATCCATCTATTACATTAACTTTATGAAACCTATATATTCTTATTTAATTCTTTGCCATTCTGAAAAAGTTTGAATTAAATTTATTTAATAAAATAATGTAACAGGTCTTAGCTAACACAATAAATATTTATTGTTAAAAAGAAACAATTAAAACTTAATAACTGACAACAAATCATAACTGAATAAAACTTAATAACTGAAAAATTATCTCTCAATATTTTAATATATTAAATTTTTAATCTCAATTTGCGTGGCATTAATGGACTATGTTTTTACTAAACTAACACTCAACACACACACTTTGTGACATGCATCAGCTATATTTTAAAAACCAACTATCCCGAAAAACTTCTATCGGGGACCAGCAACAAATTGTAGTATATCACAATGCAAGACTAATTTAAATACATGAGCACTAAAATGTGATTTAAGAAAGTTCCCATAACAAACACAACCAACCATGTCCCCACGCAAATGAAATTTGAACACACTCTCTTCTCCAGGCATTTTATCGTTAAATCAAATCAGGCAGAAAATGCAAAAGTGCTTCCGACTTTCTCGCCATATTGCGCCAACATAATTCAATCTTTGTAACAATGTTAACATAATGGAGCACTTGAAACAACACTAAAAGGGTTCGTAAAGTGTCTATTAACCTGCAGGGATATCGACGGAGATTGAACACTCATCTTTTTCAGACGGTGGGAACGAAAGTGTGATGAAAAGATATGGAATAAATATTTAAATCAAATAACTTTTCCGTGTTTGAATAAAGTTGGCAAATTTAAAAAAAAAAAGATTCATCAACGCAAACTTGATCATT
Organism: Parasteatoda lunata; assembly: GCA_949128135.1. Taxonomy (NCBI): domain Eukaryota; kingdom Metazoa; phylum Arthropoda; class Arachnida; order Araneae; family Theridiidae; genus Parasteatoda; species Parasteatoda lunata. The sequence continues at coordinate 44,337,593 of OX421978.1, read as the reverse complement.
GTTTAACAATCAAATTAATCTTTTCAGACGTCAAAATTATATTTTCTTAAGATTATTATATGATTAAAATCTTCTAGACAGATTAAGATACTAACTTTTTAAACAATTCGATAAGAATTAATCTTGCTTTTAATTTCTATCATTTACTTTGAGATTAAACATGCAAAATTTTTGAAACATTGTGTTGTAATATAAATATATTACCTAATTCCTTAATTCAGTATATATTTTTATTTTTATTATCTTTAGTACGATGGTATACAATGTTTAATCATGTATCTCAAATAAGTATATTATTAATCCCTAGTTATTAAAATGCAATGCTTAGATAACAATGAATATCAATTTTTGATACAAAGATAATGGAATAAAAACTTACGAATACTTGCTTTGATTTCATTCAGTGAATTTTTATTTTAATACTGAAAGTTACATAAAAGACCAAAACTGTTACTAAAAGGCGCAGATATTTGATCTGAAAATTCTTTCATACTTTACTACCTATATGTTTTAAAAATAAATCCAGCCAATTCTTTATTTAATTTAATATTAACTTTTAATTACGAAACTCTTTTTGATTAAACCTTTTTTTTTTTTTATTTGTAAAATGCATCTTGACTTCTTATTTCTGATTCTTGCAAGAGGTGGTGGTATAAATAAAAATTAATTTTTGGAAAACAATTTTTTTTAAATATATTCACTAAAATAAATTTATTTTTAAATGTAAAAGTATTTTTATATATTTTTTTTTTGTTTAGAAATATAAAATGTCTAACAATATAACAAGATTACAAATTTTTAAAAACTTCACTTTTTTAAAGAAATAATTTCTACACAACATTACAAAGCTATCACTACATAAATACAAATGTGTTTTTAATGCATTTTTAAGAAATTTTGCAGTTGTCACAACATTGTTGAAAAATTTCTTCTCCACAATAAATTACTTTAAAAGCTTAAATTACTTAAAATTTCTTGCAGTGATCTTTCCAGATATAATTTAAGTCAAAGGTATATATTTGCATTTAAAAATTATATTCCTTTATTTTTCCATAATTCACTTAATTTAATTCTTTAATGAATAATTGGTTTAGTATCATTTGAGGCTGTGAGAAAAAAAATGCCCCATTTCAAATAGTGAGGGTGAAAAGGGTAGTTAATTGAACCATTTTTAAAGCGTTGAGTATTAAGATTACCGCTTTTTTATTATGCCAAAAAAAAACATCCAATTTTAATCTCATTAAATATAATTTTGCTATTTAGTAATTACCACTGTTTACAATTTTAGTCTGCTGTGACATCTTTGTCATAGAAATCTTATATTTTAAAATAGATATTTTATAAGCCAATTCAACAGAAGTTCTAATATGTCTCAAAGTCGTCTCCGAAAAATATTTATCAATAATAACAATGATTTTCCTAAACACAGAACATAACAATCCCTAAATTGACTTGAACGATTTATGATGCAGTATTTTGTTATCTCCATCCTTTTAATTCAGTAAAATAAATGTGAAAATTATTCAAATCCATTCTTCAGTAGATTTCAGTAATGCTAATGAGAAAAGATTTTAAATTTCAAGCCTCGCTGATAACGAAATACTCCCGGCCCTGAAAAGAAATCCACTTCTTCAATCTTCATTAAAACCTCTTTAGCATTGCTGAAAAGAGCAACAAAAAAAAAAAGAGGGCAAGAGAACGCTGCCTACATAGTTAACTTCGAGAAAATTCTTCTGTTTGCACTTCCGTAAAGAATAATTGAGATGTCAGGAAAAATAGAGTCTTTGGGAAATGGGATAGGGTGCTTACAGAATATTCTTTAAAGTTACTTCCGGAAGGAAATTCTTGCCTTGCCATCAGGGAATTCGACTCAATCTGCGGTTGACAATCCACACACAGATGGGGATCTGCCAGTAAATCCTGGGATTTATAGGATCTGTTGCTAGAGTGATGCCCATATATATTGCGCTAAACACTGTCAACATCAGATGTACCATTATTTAAATTTGTTATATAAATATCAAACTAGCTATATAACATTAAGTAACAATTTAACAGCTAAAGAACAGAATTAATCATGCCAGTTTTTCTTTGCAGTTTAAAATTTAAGAGCTTAATACAAAGCATTGTAAAACGACAAATAAGACCACTTTAAAAATTGAAAAACTGGTAACTAACAAAAATTAAATCTAATTTATAGCTTCTCATTTTAGTTGTCACTTAAATTTTGACTCAGTAACACCAAGCGCTTACTTTAGAAGTTATATATACGAGGGTAGCTATTTATATTTCTGGCCTAATAATGAAAAAACAAATATGTAAGATCGAAATTGGTTTTATTGTTTTTAAAAATATTCTCCATGATGATCAATACACTTTTGCATGCGTTTGAACCAATTTTCAAACCACTTTTTCCAGTCCGATTGAGGTAACTCTAAAATATGCGTTTTGAATGCATCAACCGCTTCTTCGGGGGTCGAAAATCGTTGTCCACGTAATTTATTTTTGATGTGTGGGAATAAGAAGAAGTCATTGGGTGCCAAATCAGGGCTGTACGGCGGATGACCCATCAGTTCGATCTTTCGCTCCGTCAGAAATGCCTTTGTTTGAGTCAATGTGTGAGAGCTCGCATTGTCATGATGAAGAATGATTCACCTGTTCTTCTGCTTTTTTCGAATTTCTCCGATGACTTCTAGCAAACAAATGGTCGTGTACCATTCAGAATTGACCGTCCTGCGTTGCTCTAACGCCACTGTTGCCACATGACCGTTAATTCTGAAGAAACATGCAATCATTTGTTTCGATGTGCTTCTTCCTCGAACAACTTTTGTTGGTTTTGCCTCGTCTTGGAAGACCCATACAGTTGATTGCTGTTTTGTTTCCGGCTCATATGCATAGATCCATGATTCGTCACCTGTGTAGATGTTATACACAGCCTTTGACGTACCTTGAACGTATTTTTCCAACATTTCCCTGCACCAATCGACACGAGCCTTTCTTTGAGCGTTTGTCAGATTATGCGGGATCCAACGCGAACAAATTTTTTTTACGCTCAAATGTTCATACAATATTTTATTGATGCTAGTCATACTAATGTCCAAAGACGCTTCTATCTCTCGGTATGTCACATGACGATCTTTCTTTATCAGTTCACGCACAGCATCGATCTTTTCTGGCATAACAACGGATTTTGGAAGACCTGCACGGGATTCGTCCTGGACCGAACATCGACCACGATTAAATTCGTTATACCAATTTTTTACAGTGCTGTAGGATGGCGCTTTATCGCTGAATAAAGAATTAAGTTCATCGAAGCACTCTTGTCTTGGCAATCCACGTCGAAAGTTATGAAAAATAATGGCACGAAAATGTTCACGATTCAATTCCATTTTTTGAAAGAGAAGAACTTTTCAATTTACTGTCAACAACACAAATGAAGCTATAATGGTAAATCGTCTGCTGAATTTATGTTTAAAAATATCAAACTTTCGATTAAAATCGTCTGCGGTCGCCTAGCAACACTTACTGTTGCCAAGGCCAGAAATATAAATAGCAACCCTCGTATATATATATATATACAGTTCAAATCCCGGTTTATTTCTAAAGCCAAGGTCGTAGATGGCAGCAACAGTTCTTTTTTTTAAGCTTAAGTTGTAGGTGACAGCAAGCGTTCAATCAATACAGTTAAATCATTCAACTGCAGTTGCAGTGAAATTTCCACGGTTTCAGAAAATATTTTTCCTAGTGATAACAAGGGTTATGCATCAATATTTTAATAATTAGAATTAAAAGAAATTCGTCCTTTGCTAAACATAAATAATTTTAACAGAAACATATAAGTTCAGATAGACAAATAATTACTCTCTTCTTATAAAAATAAAAAATAAAAATTATTTGTTTCAAAAAAATTCTGCTTAGTTCAGTGCTATTGAAATGATTGATTTGCAACAGTCTAAAATTTTGGAGAATCTGTAACAAAAAAGAATTACCACTTGGTATAAACAGAGACGTCGTAGCAGTCTCAAATATTTCAGGATCTGTAACAGAAAAAAATTACCGTTTGTTATAAACAGTATAAACAAGTATGGCTTACCACTAATTTCACATAGGTTTTCTTCATAAGGCTTATTATGGCCGGACATGCCAACCAAGTTGTTAGCGTGCCTGACTGCGGAGCCGCTGGTTGCGGGTTCAAATCCTGCTCTGGGCATAGATGTTTCTTTCTCTGTTTGTGTTCTATGTCCTCTCTCCTTTGTGTGTGATTGTGTGAATGTGACCCGCCCTATAAACAGGTTTGTGGTAGCGTGACGTGGGCGACGCTGCTCCACCGCCATAGGTACCCACTGGGTAACGAAAAGAGAGTAAGCAGTTCTGGCATTTTCTGTAGCCAATGGGTCTTCGTCCCAAGTGCCCGCCATTAAAAAAAAAAATGGCCGGACATTAAAATTAAAGTGAAAATTAAAAAAAAGTATTCACAAGACTTAATTATAGTTTGATATGACTTTTTATTTTAAGTATTTTTTATGGTTTAATATTGTTTCATAAAGAGCTCTTACATCAGAACCCATTAAGTCATTAAAGTCCAGCATCAGTTCCTTTTTTTTTTTTTTCAAAACTATTCAAATTATAACTTAATTTATTTGGTGGTTTTTAAATAAATTGAAACTTCTATATTTCAATATCACAGAAAAGATTTAAAAACTAATTAGTAAACATCTTAAAATGAAGCCATATTCTTCATTCAGCAACTCTTCAATTAACAATTCTTCCATGAGAAAAAAAAAGCAATTAGTTTCATTATGATTATTATTAAAAATAAGATAGTAAATAGGTTCCCCCCCCCCTCCTCATTAACGTCTTCTAAGAATTTTATGCAAACAGAATAATTTCACATTTCAAGCTTTAAAATTTTTAGAGAATTATTTGATAATGAACGATGCTGAATAGCTGAAATCGATGTATCATATATAGACAGATTACTAACTGACTAATTTTTTATCAAACGGCACTACTGTGCGAAACTTATTATCATGGAATAAACAAACACACCCTATTCCTTTTGAAAACTCTTAAAACACAAACCGTTTTAATTAGATTCTAAGAAAAGGTGTCTGTTTGATCATTCCATCGGAAAATTAGAGGCGGCGATGAATTAATTAATCGATGCGTCGTAAGCAAACATTCCACACCTTTTCTGACTCGAAACCATTTAAAATGATTTTGAAAGGAATCGAAATAAAATAGTTCTTATGTTTATTTGATTCAATAATTCGAAATTTAATTTTGGTGATTGAATTTGAGCATTTGTTATTGTTAATGCTATATATCACACTGATGCGTACATTATATTATAGTATGAAAACTGTAAAGAAAGATAATGTTTAAAACTATTCGTAGATTCTAATAGCTACAAAATTTTCCATTAAACGAATCACGAAATAAACAATAACGAACTACATTTTTTATTAATCTTATTACCCTAAAAGAACAGTGTATTAAACACGTAAATAAATAATATTTATCAACGTTATATTGTTTTATTCCGATTTTATACAAAGTATTGTTTCAAGAAAAATTCTTCTTTATGGAAAATTTTTAAGTGTATTTAATATAAGTTACTTAAAGATGAAAACAACGCAAATGTCTTTCCCTTTATCCATTCTAAAATTCATGTGTGCTGAAAAGTTTAAGATCATCAAAAAATTAAATTAGTTGAAAATAGATTAAGTCTTTATAAGGTTTTTTTTTTCAAGTAATGTTATGTTAAAATATTTTTGAATTGAGATTTATTTATTTAAAAAAATTCTTTAGCTTATTAACTAAAATTAGTTTGATTTTTAGGACCGTTTTTTGGGGTGGATAGGTAATTTTCAAAATTTGTCAAGAATCGGCCATAAATTTTAACCTATGCGTTTATAAAAAACCGAATTTATTAATTCTGTTTTTCTAACTACAAATAAAATTGAAGAGAAATGATCAAATGAACGAAAGCACATCTTACTAGAGAAAATGATAGTGCAGTGTTTGCCTCACTTCTTGCGCAAATCAAAAGAGATGGAGCTAGCGATTGAGAGGAACTAGCCCATTGATATCTAAAAAATATAGAAGTTAGCGGAAAGTATGCTTCCCACAGTATACTTCATTAATTCATACATTAATTAAGCAATCAGGATTTTAAGGCATAGTTCATCTAAACCATACCCAAGAACTTTTTTGCTCTTCAAATAAGTGTTTTTGTATTGGTAGACAAGTGTCAATCTATGTAACATTGGAAGCAGCCATTCAATTCACATTTTACCATCACAATAGCTGTCAACTTTTACACATTTTGCGTAAAATTTTATTTAAATATTCAGAGTTGCAATAAAATTATTATTTTCCATTTCACTCTCGAATTCATAAATTTTTTGGTTTAAACCCATTCAAATCACAACTGCATTTAAATTGTTTAAAGTTATTTTAATTTCCACTTCATATAAAAAGAAAATAAAACATATATTCAAATGTAAGATAATTTACTCGATAGTGTGTTTAAGCTCTTACATAATAAAAATATTTTCTGCCTTAATTTGTTATTCAATTTTTGCTTTACTACCACAGGAAAAAATCCTCCTTGAAAATATTATAAGTTGACAGGTACGCAACACTTACATACAATGACGTACTTTTCTCTTTTCAAAAAAGTTTATTTTTTCCGATGCCCCCATAGGTTGTCATTCAGGCGAATTAGGGCGGATTTGTTAGTCACTCTTTCAGGGGCACCATATAAGGTGGGCCAACATTGCTCCCACGGTAAGGATTGATAGTACAAAGAAGGAAGTAACGTCCATACCTTGTCCAGGATTCGAACCCAGAGCCTTTCGGATACAAGGCCAGTTCCCTGACCTCTACACAGCTAGGTCGGCAAAAAGAAATTTCCCAGTGGTAAAAAAGCCATTTCAGTTTAGACACTAAACTGCTGTTTCATTAATATTTAGTCAACACTTAAAACACATTTTCGAGAACCAACAGGCCTACTATATGTATGTTTCAAATTTTTAAATGTAATTATAGTCAAAATCATTTAAAATCACATTTTATCATGTGTGAATGCACAAATTTTGCTTCCACATTAAATATAAAAATAAAATCTTCCGCAATAAGTTGGGTTGCCCCAAGGAGACTGAGACTCAAAGTTTAATTAAAAGTGATGGAAATTAGCGAGTTTTTTTATAGCATAAGGTAAGTGACATTTTTAGAGTTGCTTAGGTAAAAAGAAAAAAAAGTGGTATCCTAACTATTTTATTACTGTAGGCGAGGCTGATAATTCTGGGCCGTATTTTATTTACCACTATCTACTCGGAAATAAAAATCATCCAAGCCCACTCCCAACTAATGTGGATTAGTTATGTCAAAAATGAAGTGAAAGCAGGAATTATTCTGTTACAAACGTACCCATATAGAGGCCACCACTTAATATAATTTTTCCTACTTAAAAAACAACTTTGAAAATGTCACTTACCAGCTTCATCCACTGAGCTCTTCAATTTTCCATTCATTTTACTATCCAATTTACCCCATTCTCTTAAGCGGACTATTTTCTTTTTCAGCAAATGTCAAAACATCTTGGGCGATATTTTTTCCATGTGCAACCCTATGGCACAAGATTTAGTGTTCTGAAGAGCATAGTGGTAACCGCATCTGAAAGGAGTACCACGAGAAAGGATAGAAAAAGGTTCAGGAGAGGGATCAACAGGATTGAAAATTGCTTCCTATGCCGTGTTCCCCCATGGATGAAATAGCCTATAAAAGTGAAATGGACGTCTTCCGTTACACAAAAAAGAACCAGCTGTATGACTCAAATGTTCCCATTTCATGCTTGTCAAACAGTTTTTTCGCAATTACAAAGTAGATTTTTTTTCTCCATTAATAGAGTATCTGAAAAAATTATTTAAACTTTTTGTCATTTAGAATTAAGTTTTAAAGTACTGTAAGATCTGTTTAAAATTAAGAGCTTAGTAAAGGAGGTGAAATTATGATAGAAATTAATAGTTGCTAGAGCTTGAAATATTTCTTTATTTTAAATAATGATTCTATGCAGTTTCAATAATTGTATTAAATATATATAAAATAATATAAATATAAAATTTAAATTTATTATATTTTAGTTTTGAGCCTGAGAAAATGTGTTTTTATTTATACGTTGGTTAGTTTTAATTTCTTGGTCTCTGATTTGTATCCAGGATGGAGAATTGTAAGCTCACGAGGAGAGATCATGACCTCCAGGTTATTTTTCCAGTTGAAAAATTCTGAGTAAAACTAAGTAACTAAAATTATTCTATTTACTGGGAAAACTTTCTGCTTTCACCCACTCTCGGTTACCACAGTCCTCTATAAAATACCTATCTCCCTAATTATCAATATATTCTCATCATGTTCAATAACTACTTTGTTTAATGTCCCCGAGTATTTTATGTTGAATGTGTTAACTTGGAGTGAAATTTTGTAACTCACGTTCGTGAGAATGGGAGTTTGAATCCAGGCCGCAGACACCTAGTGAGTAAATGGTAACTAAGGCACGTTAAATATGTCGGGTCACGAAGTTCTCCATGTTCCCATAACAAATTATACCACTAAAGGTACTGAAATGGAGATTATTCATTGTCTGGTTAATGTCAAAATTACGATTAGTTGTTGAATGAATGTATCTATTAATAGTTCTACCTATAAACGGGTGTGGCAGTAGTCGAATTCCTGGCCACAGATGGCGCCACTGGAAAGCAAAAACAATCTCACCCCTTACCTTGATGGCCTACGACAACAACAACTGGCTTCAGACTATGAGAAAAGAAAATTCCTCTACTATGAAATAGTTTCAAATTGTATTATTGCTTTTTTTTCTTCCTGTAACTTGAATGCGATAGAAAAAATATTGTTGCAAAATTCGAAAGACTTATATCGCAATTATGCAATAAACATTCAAATTGCATCAGCAAGACTTTCATTATTGGAAGAAATGAGTATTTGGAGTTGCGTTCGAATGTAATAAAATTATCGGAAAAAAACAGATTCTTTAATGAAATTACGCCTTTATTATCATTTGAAAAGTCAACTGTAAACAACCTGGTTACTAATAATTGAAGTAGATAAAATTCAAAATGTAAACCTTAAAGCAATTGACCATAAAACAAAGAAAAAGGAAAATTATACAATAAAAAAACAAGTTATCACAGAACATCAAGAAAACTGCAACTCAAATTACACTGGAATTTTAAAAGAAAAGCACTGCAAATATAATAATCCCAGTAGTGTTGCAAGACGTTGTTATGACGTTGTATTTCGTATATAATCTTAGACATATAAGGAAGCCATTAGTTAGTAAAATAATTCTGGTTGCTAGATTTACAGTTTGTCTTGGACCAGATGAAATTTACTTATGAGAATTCTCTTATCCATTTTACTCGACAGTGATGGCAAGAAGTATATTTGATGTATGTCAAGGACGATAAATTATATTAAACACCTAATTTCAACTGAAAAACATAATAAAGGCAATGTTATTGTTTGAGGTGATTTTCCGATCAAGGACCCAGACCATTTGTGCAAATTGATGGCAATATAGGTCATTTTTTTGTATCGATAAATTCTGTTTGCATATGTCATCCAAATGGTGCCACAAACTGGATATTTTAGCAAGTGTTTCAACGATCCAAGTTACAACTCAAAGCTTGTAAAAGAATGGTTTGCACCAGGGCTCGAAAAACCGCCCGTCCTCGGCGGTCAAAAATTCCCCGCAGACAACAAATTTCTCGAATCCGACGTCCGCGCGGACAGCCATTTTCCCGTTAAAGTTCGTGATACATTTTCAATTTTTGTTATCTTACAAGAGTCTATCGCCTCACTTCTATAATGACCCTCTAATCTAGAAATACAGCAACATACTGCGCTTGGTGGAATTGATGTTTTCTCTGTCTGGGAGTACTGCAGCGGTTGAAAGGAGCTTTTCAGTAATGAACTTACAAAAAAACAAATTACGTACTGGTCTGAACAAGAAGCGTTAAACGCAATTATGAAAATCTACCTAAATGGAAAACCCCTTTCAGATTTCTGAGCACAAACCTCTGTAAATCATTAGATTGATTGTGGAACTGGCAAACGTCATATTTGTTTCATTTAAAAAACGCAGTACCCTCGGATAAATTGACATTCCAGATAACTTGACCTTTGTCATTTAAATAATTTCATATAAGAAATAAATTATTTCATAAAATAAATACTAGATTACTATTAGTAACCTAGTATTTCTTTTATAACTGTATAATGTTATCCTAGTATTTGTAATCCTAATAACTACTAATTCATTGTGCAATTTATGTGATAAATGTTTGTAATAAATAAGAGAAAATTATATTTTTATTTATTTAGAAGTGACGGGTTAGTTTAAAAGGAGGACGGGTACATTGGTGGACAAGCCGTCTTCGGGGACGGTTAAAATTTCCGAGTTTTTTCGAGCCCTAGTTTGCACAAAACAATATTAATTTTAAATATTTTCCAAATGTCATTTCAATTTCCAGATCTTAATCCCATATATCACTTATAGGAAAAACTAAACGTCGTGTAAGACGACCTCAATATTCAATTGCATCCAAAACGGTATCAAATTCTAGCTTAGAATATCGTTATAACCTTATTAATATCTATTACCATAACTTTATACTGCAATGATTGCTGTAAAAGGTATGATAACAAAGTATTATAAGTATCTTATCTTTCAGTTGTGATTCAATGTAAATGATAATCTGGCCAGAGACTTTTGAACACAAAAACATTGCAATTCATTATCAATTTTTATGTTTACAAATCTTTATAATAATAAATAAATGCAAATGTGATAGTGCTTGAATTTAGTTATGACAATAAATAAAATTAAAATTATTTGTTTTCACACATTTAATCCTTCAAATATCTTATTAATTTCCAGAAAACGGTCATAAAAGTGCCTATTTTTTTACTTAAGAAAGCTATTTTAATAAAGGTGTTAGTAGAATATATGTGTTTATTTTCATTTTTGGTATTTTTGTAGCTTGAAATTTTAAACTCCATATACACTCCATATGTCCATGTAACTCTGACTGCATAATGAACACATTATTAAAAAATATTTTATCACAGAACACAAACCACGCGGATTCACTAAGAGAATAAGTAGCTAAGCTAAGAGTAATAACACTAAGAAATACATATTACAAACGCATATATTTGGATAGTACTGACATTTGATTAAAAATAAACTATCTCCAGTTACATTAAAAATAGTCTGGTGCAGCCATCTAGTGTGTAAAATAAGAAATATAAAAAAATTCCGGGAATAAGAAATGGATATATTTAAACTTTCTCGGTGCATCACTTTTGAATGCTCTAGCTCGGAAATATCACGAGCATAAGAAATAGAAGGCGAAATATTACCCCGTGATTTTGACGGGAGCGAGATGGAAGGCGTTCAACATCCAAAATCAGGAAAATGTTATAAAAAATTTAATGAACAGAAACTGTTATACACCACTGTATGCATTATTTTAACAAGCAATATTTAACACTGAAGTTTGAAAAAAAACGAATATAAAAATTAGTCATTTATTAAAGAGTTTGACCTTTTTCTAACCAATACACAGCTATCACTGGCCCCAAAGCAGAACTGACTTTCATATGAAAACGCAATAGATCTCCACTCTATCCTCCAGTGAGCTCTAACTGGACATCACTCACGTCGTACACAGCAGTTGTTCGAAATGAGTGAAAAGGAAGTTACAGGACATCTCGCTCGGAGCTTTACCTAAAGTAGCGGATATGTAACACTTCGATGTGTCATTGCCAACCGCAACTCGAATTTCAGATGCAGAAGTTGTACTGGGCACTACGGCCATACGCCGTACACGGTGATCCTCCGTCTGGGTAAGGCCGCGTGGTCGCCCAGAACCTGGTCTTCTTGAAGCAGTACCTTCTCTTGGCCACTATTGCCAACTATCATGCACAATCAAGTGACCCGGTATAGCTTATGAGATAGAGCATTCATGTTCCAATGAGGTGAACTGGATTCGAATCACAGCGATGTCTGGTTGATACGCATTCCACACCCGGCTCGCACCGACCACAGTGCTGACGTAAAATATCCTCAATAGTAGACGGATCATGGGATAGAGTCTGATTGCCGTCAGTCTTACCATGGAAGGTTTCCGTGGTTTTCCTCTCCATGTAACGCAAATACGGGTTAGTTCCATCAAAAGGTCGAAGGCAAATTTCTCTTAATGTTTGATCCAGGAGTTTCCTTGTCTTCTGGATTGGGTTCAAACATCAAGGTTACAGAGTTGAACACTAGTAGTCATAAACCCAAAAATTGGGTCGACTGTTCAACGACTGCTATAAAATAAAATAAGATCATGCAGAGTGGATACATTTCTCCCAAGTCTTTCTGCAATATCGCGGAAAGAAAATCTACCATCTCGCAGCCCTATTACACGACTTCGTCAGTGAGCTGTTGATAATGAGGCAGCTTTGCCTTCTTAAAGGCATTCTTGACTTACAGCAACTCGCTATGTCAAAATTTAACTAAAAATAACACTTGCGAATTGTAGAACACGCATTTAAAACAACCATAATTTGCATGCTGATAGTGGCGCAACTAGCGCCAAACTTTTGCACCAAGCGCTAAATTTGAATGGGCATCATCTTTTAGTTGTATGAACAAGCCTACCAAATTTATTTTTATCTAACACAACTCTTACTTGTATAGAAAACTTGTATACAGTGTATAGAAAGACCTACTACTTGTATACAGTGTATAGAAAATTATTCGGAGGAAGTAATTTGCAAGGTGTTTAAAACTTGAAATTTGTTTTATGTATTTATTGAAAAAAATAACAAAATCAAGTCTTTTTATTATTTTTTTATTTTAATATAATATTAAAAATGTATTAGGGAAGTTGGTATTGTATAAGATAACCAAAAATTAAAAAATGTAAGTTTCAGTTAATAAAGAGTTGTACTTCATTGAAAACTGCCTGAATAAATATCAGGTAAATAAGCGTGAGAAATAATTTCTCAACAGAGCTGTTATGCAGAGGAAAATTGCCATAAAAAAAGATATAAAATATTATATAATATAATATATAATAAAATAATATATAATATAATATAATATAATAATATATAATATAATATAATATAATATAATATAATATAATATAATATAATATAATATAATATAATATAATATAATATAATATAATATAATATAATATTATATAATATTATAAATATGAAGGAAAAATAATTTTTTATATAGTTGCAGTTGCTGAGAAGAAAGCTGCCTCTGAAAAAAATATCATGTAAATAAACAGAAAAAATATTTTCCGAAAAGAAAACTGCTTTAAAGAAAAGATATCAGATAAACTACACGAAAAATGTTTTTATAGAGTTGCAGTTACTTTAAGTAAACAATCTAAAAAAAGAAATATCAGATAAACATAAAAAATAATTTATTTATGAAACTTTAAATACTCAAAGGAAAATTGTCTTAAAAACAAAGATTAGATTTTTTTTAAAAATTAAATTAATTTTGTTAAAATATTGCAGTCCCCCTCCCCTCAAAGAGAGCGTAATTGTTTAACAGCAGCATTATTTTCTCTCTGTCATTTATTACGGGATAATTAATATTACGAGTTCACGTTTTAGCTATTAAAACCAAATTTTTCTAAATAATTTTCCTCGTCCACTATCTTATGAATTTACTGTGTAACTTAATTAGATTAATGGTTGGAGAAGTCATCTAATGTATACACATGAAATGTGATTGTGCCTGATTTTTTTCCCGCAATAACTACATTTGCGCTTCAGAGAAAGTCGTAAAAATTCTAATTAAATATGTAGTTATATTTTACTGACTGAATATGAGCACGTTTTTCTTTTTTCTTTAATGTGAGCATAAACTATAAGCTACATGTCATAAGTCAAGTAAAAAAGAGTCATAAATTCGTAATACAAGAAGATTACATTCAGGGAATAAATTACAGTTTTGGCTTTTGAATATGAGCTTTAACTTTTTGTGAGTTCTTATTCTCTAGTTGGGCTTCTTTCGTAAAAATACACCCGAGAAATCTCAGGTGAAATAAAATACCATATAAAAATATGTATCTTTTATCTAATTATTTATCTACACCAAAATATAAAATTAAATATAGGGGAGAGCGAATGTAGTTTCATAAAAAATAAGTTGGCATTGGACTCATAACTTCTAGGGTGATCGAATAGAAAAGCATCATCGTCACACAAGCTCATAGATCCGTTTCTGTTGCTCTATGTTATAACGGCCATGGCAGGAATGCCACGTAAATTTTGACCCTGATCAGACGGTATGTACAACGTCCGAGCTGGTACCCTTCTCTCCAAACTTCAACACCACAACTAACGAGAGAACTTTTTGCCACGACAGATTTAACATTAATATTGCTGCACATAGACGCCAGTTGTTTCATCGACCACCAGGATCGAACTCACTACCTCCAGATTTCCAATCTAATGTGCGAGCGGCTCTTTAAACTTCTGTGCGCCCTCACAGCGGCCTGATAAAAAAAAAGCATTAAAAATGAAGCACTGGAAGGAAAATCCGGAAAACAAAGCACAGCATTAATTCTTTTATAAATGTAACTTCCGATTCTATCTGGACCGTTGAATACGAATTTAATATAATAAAATAATTACTCGAACCTTATTAGATATTTATTTTTAAAAAAATTTTATATATAAGAATTAATTTAAAGTTTACAAATTTGGAAAGACGGCATTTCAAATATTCTTCTTCCATCCGCATGACAGCCTAGTACGTCAGAGCCGTCCGGACTAGTCGTCTCCATCTGGCTCGATCAGACACTAAGTTTCTTCATTTATTGATTTTCATGATCTTGATATCTTTTTCCACTGAATCAATCCATCTGGTGCTTGGTTTTACTTTTTTTCTGTTGCATATAAACTTTCCAAAAGTCTGCTTCATAACTGGGTCACCTTCGATAGATATGACCAAGCCATCTTATTCTATAGGAATTAATAACTGAAATTATGTTTGGTTACTTAAATTTTCTGTACAATTTATAATTGAACTAAATATGCCGAACACTTTTTTGTAACTGCTCCGAAGATGGCTCTGTGTATTTTTCTTTCAAATATTAGTAGTTTATTTTCTTCAATTTTATTTTAAGGTTAATATTCGGTGCCATAAAGTAATTCAGGTTTAATTAGAGTATTATATAAAGTAATTTTAGTTTTAATGGATTTAATAATGTTGGTTTCTCAATCCAAAATAACAGCTGTTAGCCATCATTAGCCTGTTATTAATTTTTGTTTTGATGTCATTAGTAACTGCAACAATTATCCCTAGGTATTTGAACTGATTGGCACCTTCAAACGTAAAAACCTTATTATTTCTATTACTTGCTACCATAAATTTGGTCTTATCTTGATTGATAGTTAAACCCATTGTTTTAGCAAAAGCCTCAAATCATTCAAAAGCCTCTAAGCCAATCAGTTTGGTACGCCCTATTAAATCAAAATAAACTGCATAAGCCAATATTATAACACGGTTTTGGATAATTGCACCCCCATTGTTTATATTGGCATCTCGAATGGTTTCTTCCAGTGCAACAACAATAGCAAATGCAAAGCAAAATAGCATGCAAGATAGAGTGTCTCCTTGCCTTAAACCTCCTACCCTTGTTTGATAGTTCAGACATAAATTTTTTCCGACATATTTAACGTCCTTTTAAATATTATGTAAGCATTTTCTTGCAAATTTTGTGCTCTCCCTCCTCCCTTGCCAGCAAAAAATTGCAAATCACTAATTCTCACTTATGCTTACGCAAGAAAGATGCAACACCCCCTCCTGGATTTCGCATTAACTTTGACTGCAGTAATCCAGTTTTAAGATTAAATTTAAATAAAACTATATAACTTTGCATTAGACAAAGTATACGTTTCAATCCATTTCATAAAACGTGGTACAGAATATTCCTTAGGAACTTTTCGTGTTCAAAACTGTTGACGAAGCCGAAACTCCTGGAAGAAACTTTTTCTTTCCTCAAATTCACTTTTTACTAAACACTTGAAATATAACCACTCGTAATTTCTTTGTTTCGTTTTTTATTTTGCTTTCTATTAAATTTTTGAAATAAAGGGAATTTAGGTAAGCATTACAAAGGGTCTTACGTAAGCATTACTCATACTACTTTTAAAGCAAATCAGAACCCCCCCCCCCCTCTCGTTAAGTGCTTAACATAATATTTGAACAGCCCCAATGGGAAAGGTTCCTTTCTTTATACGAAACGGAATCTCTCCCATTTCACTCTATTTGGCAAATTAATTACAATTCTTCAGAAGTAAACAAGTTTCTTTTTAAATTTCACTGATTATTTGTTCTTAAACTTATTAAATAATTTGAAATTTTATTTATTGTAATGCGATGTAATAATAAACAAATAAATATGTTTTAAAAATTGTATCAAAATTAAATACTTTATCAGTCTTGATTATAAATTTAACTCATCAAAATATTAACCTCCAAACAGACACCATTTAAATTATATATTATTTATATCAATATGAAATTATACATTATATAATTGTATCCACAATTAAAAATGGATAAAGCAATTAAAGTTCCATACAGTCAACTAGAAATTAAACTTTATACATTAGTTCATTTTTAAAAAATATAGGTATAGGTTATAAATATAGGTTTAAAAAGTATAAATTGCCTAAATAGTATCACTTTTCACATTTTAAATTTTATCAGTCAGAAATCACTATCAGTTACGTTGGAAATATTTTCTTATATTAATTTTTTTTTGTATTAATATTTTTGCAGTAAGTTTGAAAAGTAATTATCTGTATAAGTTCTGCAAGTGGTACGATTTAGGAAACCAGTTGCCAATTTCGTACCACCGGATCCCTAAATCGTACCAACCTAGAACATTTGATTAAGAATGACTAAAGAAATAAATAGGGAATAAGTAATCTAAAGCAAGCGTTTAGTATCATTATGAAAAATACATTACGACATTTTTTGAACTGTAACGAGTTCAGTAAATGGTATAATAAGTCAAAAGATTGCCATAAAACATGATAGTTTGCTTCTAGAAAGCTCAAATATAACTTTTAATTGAAAATTAAAACTTATTTAATTATAAAAATAATCATTATTTAGAAAACAAATCATTGGGTTCATTATTTGATAGGTATATGGTTCAGTTATGTTTATGGTAAAACAAACAAGCTTTTTTTTTTGTCCTGCATATTTCTTATGAATCCAAGTTCCACATAGTAAACGGTACACCAGATCTTAACTTCAACGATCACGTCCTTATGTAAAGAAGCAGATCTCTGGTACACCTTACTTACTTGATTAAAAAAAGTTTATTGGCTTCAAAAATATGCAAATGGAAATGAAAATCGACATGTTTAAGCGCTAAAAAAGTAAACACCCATTCTCGAGACTCATACCAGATGTGAATGAGAAGGAACCAGAGTGATTTGAAATGCAAAACGTAAAAATGCCAAAGAAAAATTTAAAACTTAAACTCGCCAAATTTAAGGATCACATTTCAAATCACTCTGGTTTCTTTCCATTCATACCTGGCAAGTCTCGAGAATGGATGCCTATTTTAGAGCGCTTTAAACATGTCGAATTTTATTTCCATGCACTTATTTTTGAAGCTAATGAAGTATTTTTTATTAAGTAATATCTTACCGCTTTTGTTTCATGGGATTATTTATTTAATACATCTGGCTTGTTTCAATTCGAGATATGCTTTGATTTTAGTTTGCTGTTTTCGATTTTTTTTTTTTAAACTGAATTTGAGGATTTTTTAATCGAACTTCTCCATTTTTATTTTTTTTTCTTCGGATCATTAATTTTTCTTTGGCGATTTCAATCGATAATTCCAGTTCAATTTTATAAGAGATGCTTGTTAAAACTACAGCTTTGTGACTTAAAACCAACTTTTTTTCCTCTACGGTTTTGGAATTAAGGAAATTGAATCTATTGAAACCTTCTGTGCAGATGAAGGCATTGAAGCAGAATGGTCAGTTAAATCTCAAGTAAACGTATCAATACGAGCATCACTCTGATCTGATAGGTTCGTCTCCCTGATTTTAATTTCAACTGGCGTAAAGTCAGTTTCATTAAATACTGGTGGGGGTGACAATGGACCACACACCAGAACACTTAAATCATCAAACAGAATTTTCAATCGTTGCTGCCCTGTATCAAATCTTGCTCACTAAATTCAAATATTGGCATTGTGTAATATGCAAGCCAGGATAACTTCGCAACTACGTTACAACTGCTTGAATAAAGTACGATTTAATAGGCTTGAAAAATGACCAATTCAGCGTAGGAGTAGATGCGTCGTGAGTGCTGGTAGCTGCAACGTAGTTAATCCAGCATTCCTGGTCATCTCCAGAGCTTTTAGATTTTTTGAATTAGTCAAATGATCGTCCAAGAGAAGAAGGACTTGTATTATACGGAAGCATGTAGGCAACCTTGCATTTCATTAAATGAGTAATTAAAAGTGCTATTTAATTTCCCTAATTTCAATCGTGTACAAATGCCGTGACTTCTTTTATTGCTAGCCAGATTTTTGGAATAAATTAAAATATTACTAAAAGATATTAAACTTATCTGGCAGATGATTCTGCTGATTTTGTTAAGTCATGATTCTAACTTTTTGAGCTGATATGATAAGCTCTACCGCAAGGCGCACAATGAAATCTTATGTTGTTGTTTTTTCAACTTCAAATTGTGTTTTATATCAATCAATGTGGGTTAGTTCCATCAAAAAGTCCCACACGAAAGCTAGATTATTCGATGCTTAATCCTGGAGTCCCCTCGTCTTCTGGATGGGGTTTAAAATTACAAGACTACGGAGTATAACTTGGATAGTCTTAGACTTAGAAATGGGTCGGCTGTTAAAGCCGGTTATAATTTTTTTTTCTTCATTTTTTCGACTTTTTTTTTTCGACATTTCATTTTTTCAAGACTACGGAGTATAACTTGGATAGTCTTAGACTTAGAAATGGATCGGCTGTTAAAGCCGGTTATAATTTTTTTTCTTCATTTTTTCGACTTTTCGTCCCACCCAAATCAGGGTTGGGGATTTAGACGTTCTAAACTGGTTTTGGACAGGACACGTGGGTTTTACTGTCCTAAACTGGGTAAAACTATTTACCCAGTTACTATTAAAGTAATTATTACTACTACCTAAACTGGGTAGTGAATACCTTATCCTTTGAATATAAATTTAATTTCAATACTGATAAATTATGTTTTTGCATAAGGATAAATAATGCAATAATAAAAATAATAATATTTTTTTTTTAAAAATAATAAATTTGTTTAAAAATTAACATTTTATTTTTCACAATATTTTTTTTTAAAAATTTCATAATTTCTGCATCACAGGATGATAAAAAGGACATCTATTTAAAAAAACTGTTTTTAAATATAAATATATTAGTTTAAATTGGAAATACAAAATAACTAAAAAATGTATTAACAGTTTTGAAGGGCATAACATCAGTTTCAGTTACTGACACTGGTGATGTATCACCACTATGCTAAAAGAATCGAACATGAATGAAATAAAAGTATTCTTGAATATTACTATAGATAAATAAACCTGTTTATGACTAACCAAGCACTTAGTCCCTTATAGCTGTATGGTAAGGTCAAACTTCAGTTATGTACTATTGAATGAGAGGACCAATTGAACTTGATTACTGATTAATCTTCCTTTGTTTAATGTTGATTGAAGAGTCAAACAATATTAGTAAAACATTATACTTATAGAAACAAATATTCTCTAGTAGATTTAATTATCAATATGTTATTAGTTATATGTTTATTTTACCTTTTAAATATTGTTCAGATTAAATTGTGGCAAAATTTGAGTAAAAGGGTTTTGGACAGGACCAATTGAACTTGATTACTGATTAATCTTCCTTTGTTTAATGTTTAAATTGAAGAGTCAAACAATATTAATAAAATATTATACTTTTAAAAACAAATACTCTCTAGATTTAATTATCAATATGTTATTAGTTATATGTTTATTTTACCTTTTAAATATTGTTCAGATAAAATTGTGGCTAAATTAGAGTAAAAGAGTTTTGGACAGGACCAATTGAACTTGATTACTGATTAATCTTCCTTTGTTTAATGTTTAAATTGAAGAGTCAAACAATATTAATAAAATATTATACTTTTAAAAACAAATACTCTCTAGATTTAATTATCAATATGTTATTAGTTATATGTTTATTTTACCTTTTAAATATTGTTCAGATAAAATTGTGGCAAAATTTGAGTAAAAAGGTTTTGGACAGTTTAAGACAGTTTTGGACAAAGGGGTTTTGGACAGGACGGTTTAAACCAGGGTTTAAACCGTGGATTAATCCACTCTGTCCTAAACCTTGCCAACCCTGACCCAAATATGTTGTTAAGTTACTAACCGTAACAAAACTAAGTGTGTTTAGATTAAATTGAAATACTAAACAATTTTCCAAAAAAATATCACAGTTCTAACTCGAAGTTTATGTTTCGGAAATATCATTAATTCTTAAATATAAATAAGAACTCAAAGCGGCCATTTTCTCCCCAAACGCGATCATTTTCATGTTTAATATTCATGAAAAGGATGAAAAATAGAGCAAGGGGTGGAGGAAAAAAAAAGGAAAGTCAGCGGAACAAACTCAATCTCAGTAGAGTAGAATAACTTCATTCAGAAGCTGCGCCATTACGCATTCATTGGCAACTGATGCCACCCGTTGAAAGAGGAGAAGATAAGTTCGGTCATTTATATTCAAACGATTCACCCAAAAGTGAGAGACGATTCTAAACGGAAGTGTCGTTTTCCGAACCAATCGTGGAGTTGAATACGTGCATTCTCTCTATTCTGGGTTCATGTTTCGAAATAATGGCAAATTTTAAATGCTGCACGTTGTTGAGTAAATGATTTTTATTGTTAAAGTTTAAATTGCCAAACACCTTTTGTAGGGAGTGATTTTAAAGCTTTACGGTCAAAATAGGGTGTATGTGTTTTCCTTCTTTATTGAAGTGTTCTCAAGATTTGAATGGCAGCTAAGTTTGCTCAAACATAATGAATAACTGACCAATTACATTGAAGATAAATTTATTCAGGTTTGTTAAGAAAATTCTTATGTTCACTTAATATGCATGGTGATCATAAAATAATTTACCCATCAGTAAAATATCCTGAAAAGTATACCGTTTGAGAAAATACAATAATGTATTTTATACCGATTAGCACAATTGCCTTTATTCATAGTAAAAACTTTTACGCTTAATTTTATAGATATTGGTTCTTAAAATATAAAAAATAAAATATTTTAACAACTATGAATCATAGTTCAAATATATGTACTCTCCGGCTAACACGAGAATTGCTCTAGACACCAGACTCGCGTACTGGTGGTTACTGTGGTTACAGAGCTTAGTCATTTCTTAACAGGAATGTTGGGTTAGTTCTTTCGCATTGGTATTCATAGGGCGAGTCATTTTATTTCTTCCATTCTCCTCCATTCGAAGTGGTTTGTCTCTCTTTTCCGTAACTAAAGACAACTTTAGATAACAGTCGGGAGGAGCCTTCGTAAAAACTGGAGACATATGCACTTGTTGCCCGAATTGGTACAATTTTTGCATATTTTTTTCTACTATTTGTGAAATTCATACTTTAATTTCAAGAATTTTAGGAAATGATCTTCTGGTAAAAGATTTAAAAAAAATTGCAATCAGACATTTGTTCGTTACTTTTTTTTAAGAAATAAATATTATTTTTCTAAACACCAATGCCTGTAAAAGTTTATAAAACACATTTTTTTTCATCTGAAATTTCCCAATTATACTTATAATCGATAACCGAAAAAAAAGTAGTAATCACAGATAGTTACTTTCAAAAAAGTACTTGGCAGTATTACTGCCGGTTGGCCTGCCAACGCTGTTAATATTTCATTTTTATTTCAATCAAATTTCAAATAATTTTGACTACTTTTGTTAATACTCCAAAAATGCGTAAAAAAGCAACCTTATTTTTGAACAGAGTTGGGATTAATAAGGTTACCACCATTACGACAAAGTTAAAAAGCTGGTAATAAAGTTTCTAAAAGAAAATTCGAATCGACTCGATTGTCTTTATTTCAAATCATTAAAAAAAAATTCTCTTAGAGTATATCGTTGGTAGAATTTTCTGTTTTCAAATTATTCATTTAAAAAAGTAAAGCGCTGTGTTTTCAATTATTTTTACAAAATATATAGGACCATTTTTTAGTTACGTCGGGACGCTGGTCCTCTTAGTGTTTAAGCAGTAGCGAAATTGAATTCATTTAGACTTTATTAAAACTTTTGGCATTTTTTTGGCATTTCTCTACACTTTTTAATTCGAACTAAAAATTGCTCGCAAGAAAAAAAAATTTTATGTTGGAGACAATTGCATAAAAAACTAATACTTAATTTTTTTTTTTATATATTTTAACTTATAACCGGAATAATTCAAAGCTACAAACTTTTATTTCTTGAATTCTGTTTTCCAAAATACAAAATTGGAACGAAATCACCTAAATTAACGGAATCTTCTGACTATAGATAGAAAATACAATTGTCTTTTAAGGAAAAAATAGAAATTTTTTAAAAATCTGATGCTGAACCATTAAATCAAAAAAATATTAAGGGTGGCATGCCTTCTTTTCCCCCTGGTCTACTATGCTCAAACATACATAGTATCTTTTCTCCAATATCAATTTACTAGAAGCTAGAGAACTAGTTTTTAAATTGAACAAGAATTTTGTCATATATCACTTACATGTCGTAATGTCACTTCAGTTCATTTTGACTCTGCGACAATTTGGAATCTTCCAAGAGGATGTTCAACAAGTGGAAAAATTGAATTGGAATTTTTCCCCGCGTTCCTCGGGCAATCAGAACTGATGTATGTGCTGGGGATACTTAACGAAATCATAAAAGGGATCCCCTCTTCCGAAATTGGGTAGATAAGATGAAACAGTCCTCATAAAAGCCAATATCGTGACGTCAGATAGTCTGGTACATCTAAAGAAGCATTTAATACAACAAAAATTTAGTTTTATATTCCCTAAACAACTAAATTAATTAATAATATAGAGCGGTTCATTAAAGATAAAATTATATATAATTTGCAATTTTATATTTGACAACTGATATTTTTGCGAAACTGATATAATTATGAAATCTGTTTTTGAAAAACTCTTTGTGAATTAGCAACTACTTTTTTAGTAAAATTTACTACTTTAGAACCAAAAATTTTTGAGCTAGGAAACTTTTGATCGAGTTAAAACGTTTTGAAATGAAAATAAAAATAATACGTTGCATTACGACTTTTGAAGTGAAAAAATGAATTTTGTGTAAATTAACAGCTTTTGACTTGGTAAGAAGTTCGTGTTCGCGCTTGTTCTTTGGAAAAATCTGAATTAAAAGTAAATAAAAGAAACGGGTTAAAATAGACTACGTTATTTCGTATTGGATGACTGTTTGTACTTTTTTTAATACGGATTTCAAAGTAATGCAGAAATTACTGATAAAAATTTTTGAAACTTGCTGATACGAATTCTGTTTTAGAAGAATCGTGTTTTAAAAAATATAAAGATGCATATATGCATTATTAAAACAGTATAGTGTTAGAAAAAATAAAATAAAAAATAATAGTAATAATAATAAGGCCAGGCAAAATTGCGAACGATTAAATTATCAAAAGCTTACTTTTTGGTTTGTTTAAACTTCTTTTAACGATGTTCGAGAGTTTCTAAATAGAAGAATAACGAAATGAAAAGATTGAACAAATTAAGTTCATGAATTATATGATTATAAAAAATATATTCCGTAGAATTTTTTTCTGTTGTTAAAAGTTGCAGTATTGCAGAAGTTAACCAAAGAAAGTGCCTTCATAAGATCACGTGGAATCGGATAGGTTTGATCCAATTCAAAACGTTGAGATTATTTCCTATCATACCAGTTGTAAAATACTATATTTAAAAATAGCTGTTACGACCATCACTTATAACTGCAAAACTTATACAATTTTCGTGGACTTTTTCAAATAGTAATAAAAAGAAGATTCGAGAAAAAAATCAGCATCTACTGATTACAGATAAATTACAGCTTAATTTATCTGTAAGATAAATTAAGCGGAAGTATGTTTGAAATTATGTGGCGAAGATGCAGCATTTTTTTAAAATTATGCAGATTAGTTGGAAATGAACTTAAAATATCTACAGAAAAAATTTCGCTTCCTATTTTCATCTTTGTTTTAATTACAATTTTTCAATTATTTTAAAAAGGCTATTTACTAATCTTATGTCCATATTCAACATCTCAACATTTACTAAAAATTTTGTAGTTAAGAGAAGTTAGTCTAAAATTAGTTGAGATAGATAAAAAAAAAAGTTGGTTGAAAAGGAATGTCAAGTTGCATCGAAAAAAACTGTAATAAGTTTATAAGGTAAATGAAGGCATTTTGCTGTAAAATAAAAAATACGCCATTCAACGATTCTGCGAATAATTGTAAATTATGTAGTTTTTCGCTACTTTCGCGTGTTTTTTTAATTTGTTGATGTCCCTGACTATCAAGTATTTCATATGGATGTTTAAACTATTTATATCGCGTGGTGGGAAAAACCGAGATAAATATAATTTAATAAATTAAAAATTACAGCTGAAAGAAAATATTTTGTTTCTACCAGAATCTTCACAAAAAAGCATAACATTTGGCAATTGAATGAGTTGAATTAAGAATTTTTTATTATTTCCCAAGGAGTTATTCTCTAAAAATAATTTCAGTATTTAAATAGTTACGTGGATAAAATGCGTTAATTTTTATTTTAAAAAATTTGATTTGTTTACTAAAATATTCATGGTTCCTTATGTACGTTAAATTATAACTTCATTAAACAAAAAGGGAAATATTCCTACAGATTGTAGCTTTGACAGTTTTAACACAATAAATATGTGAACAATTTAACACATTTGGTTATCTTAACTTTGAAACATAATATCTCGAACCAAGTTTCCCTCGACAAAAATAAAAATCGTAGAAAAATGAAATCGTGAGACAACTTTCCATGATAAGAAGCGACAATATTTAAACCCTAAAATGTGAGATGAAGTTTGCTTAGAGAAAGTTTACCGCCAAGCTAAGCAAACTTCTGCTAAATGCAAACCCATCAACTCCCCTTCAAGTCTGTTGGTCGACGGAGTTACGACTTCTCTGGATTTTGTTTACAAATCTGCAGACCGGCGTCGCTGATATCTGGTGTTGAGAAGAAAATGTTGTTGTCAGATAAATCTTCGCCATTTCTTCATTTTTCATGACCCTGAGAAAACTAGATTTGTATGTACAGTTCTGATTTAGGTGTTCAATTAACTAAGAGGTCTTGACGTGCATCGCTGACGGTTCTTATATCTTAATTGCAATTAATGCTGTCCTTTTAGAGCTTATCTTTCACGCAGAAAAAAAAATTGGTCGAAAAACGTTTTAGTAGAATTGGGGTTACAAATCAAGACAATTTGCTGTATCTTCTGCTGGAAACATGATACCGATGCTTTCTCAACAGTAATTAGTATAAAAGCTTTTAAAATGAAAATGAGGATCGGTGACGTTATCTTAAAATGCTTTAAATATACGATAACAATTGTGTTGAAATAATTTTTGCAATAACAAAATTATTGTATTACAAAAATGTTGAGCGAACTCGTCAAATAAACAAAAGTATGATATGCAGAACTGCTAAGATAGAAGTATAAGCTTTCAACAATATTTATAGCAACATTGAAACAAAACTTAAGTAATTGTTTTGAGAGATTTTTCCGCTTTCAAAAAACATCAGAACATTATTTTTAAGACCGTTATATTTACTTTTGATTTATTTTAATGTCTTAGTGATTAAAATAATTTAAACTCTAATGCAGCGCTTCCCACAAGCTGTTCCGTGGAACCCTAGGGTTCCGTGGAAGGATCACAGTGGTTCCGAGAGTTAGAATCTCATTCAATCACTAATAATTAAATTATATCCAGTCAATATATAATTCATTATTATATCAGTCATATTAATATATAATTTCCTTAATACTTTGGTTGTTTAAGCGAAATTATTCACGTATTGATAATAAACAAAAAGCATCAAAATTTAAAAAGAGCATATTTTTTGTACTAATGCATTTAATATGTTTTGAAAAAATGTGCGTGCATTAAAAATCGCATAAGTATTTCTCATCAAGCTTTTCAATTCAAAATAAAATAACTAAAATCAAGATAAAAGAATTAGGTTTCTATACTCAACGTTTATGACAGTTCTTTTTTAAAACCGTAATTCAGCTTATATGTATCATTTTCAGCAAATACCAACACTAATAATTCCTAATTTAAAATATTTCATTCTTCACATAATATATTTTCAAAATAAGTATTCTTTTCTCTTTTGTTTGTATAATCATAACTGCTCATGAAACTGTGTACTCATAATGTCGGGGTTCTGCCAAAAGAGGCATGATCATTTAGTGTTCAGTAGCCTAAAGAAATTGGGAAACTCTGCTCTAATATTGAAGCTTAAATCACGTTACTACTTTAAATGTCTGCATGAAAACAAACCACAAAAAAATTCATCTACAAAAACAGTTATCAAAAAATACTACCTTCAAGATTGATGGGAATGATGGCCCATAAGTAGTATAATAAAATCGACCAAAAAATTTATCTACGAAAACAATTACCAAAAAATACTAATTCAAGTTAAAACTTCAAGATTGATGGGTAAAGGCATCACCTCCTACATCAAAAAGCCTCCACACGGTCTTTTATAAGTAGTCCGCGCAGACTAGTTAAAAAGTGAGTCAGTTGTGCGCATGAACCCAAAATCTTTTATAAAAGTAATTGAGAGAAATTTATTATATATATTTGAGAATTGAATCTGTAGTGGTTGACAAGTGAATAAGGCAAACCAATAATAAAACAAAATTTTAGTCATATATTTGCTACTACTTTCATATTTCAACTAGATTTTGTATTAAGTGACTCGTTCGGAAAGTGGATATCCTTCACAGTGGTCTGATCGGACTACCTATAAAAAACCGTGTGGAGGCTTTCAGTTATAGGAAGCGTTGGTAAAGGCCCATAATAGTCCAAATCAAGAAAATAAATATATTTCAACCCGTTGTATTAACTAAAAAAATTGATACCATAATAATTAGTTACCACAATATTTTAAGACTTTTTTAATGACATAAAAGTACTGTGTAAATTAATTATTGTGCACGAATTTTAAAAATCATAATAAATTACTATTTTAAATAATTCACTGCCAAGATTAGTTACAACAGCATTTTAGAATATTCTGAGCACAACCGTATTCTGAGCACAAGTTAATCGTATCTCCTAAATAGGTTTTCAATTTCAAGAATTTAACCGTGCCCGGCTGGTAATGTTAAAGAAAAAAAAATATATTCATGATTGCTACAATCTGAAATAACTTATTAAATGCAAGTCAAATTGAGAAGAATAAATATTTAAAATAATTTCGTATAGACTAAGTAAATTTGAAAGCCTGAACTGCATTCAGGATTGTTACGACTACCCATTTGGAAGAAAAAAATTTAAGTGCTAACAAAATTGAGAAAATAAAGATATTTTAAGCTTTCTCTAAGTGTTAAATAAATTTTCAATTTAAAGAAAATATATTTGATCAGAGAAAATATTGAGAGCATCAGTGTAATACTTAAGCTTATGTAGGATAAGCGTCAATTGTGAGACACTCCGGATCAAATTACGGGCAAAAAGTATATTCAGTGCGCCGGTTTTTTTTACCAGAACATGTTACAGAAGAAAATATCTGATAAACCATAATTTTTTTCAGTAATAATTACCCTAAAATCACTGAATCACTCTAATTGAATAAATAATACTGTAAAAATTACTGTGAAATATTTCATAGTAAAAATGGACTGCCGGTTCTGCACCCAAACTGCCGATACGTTATAAGATTTTAAGCCGGAATTTCTTTACTGTATGGACCTTTTTTAACCTTTACTGCCATTTTTCCCCGGATCGTAACAACTTTGCACATATGTCGTAGTCTAATTGGAAAGACAGATTCTTTTAAAGCAATCGACGTCATTATTTAAGTCTTCAGTATTTTTCCAGTATTTGATAGCAATAAGCTCAAATTCTTAGAAAATTTATCTCATAAATCTCATTTATCTCAAACATTTGCCCTTTTCCATGAAAGAGTTTCCAATTGGTAAGTTAAACAGCAATTGCATTGATAATTATAATCAGAATTGTTTTTATTTTCAATTTCCTCAGAACCTGAAATTCGAATAAAATATAATAGATGGATGAAAGTCTCAGTATACTACCTCGAATTGATTTAGGTTATTGAATCACGTAATTTCTTATCACGTAAAAATAAGTAAGTATTGAATTTAGTGGGAACGAGGATCGAATCATGTAATGCTCAGACTTTCTATATATTAACACTTAAATAATTTAGGTATAATAATGGTTGTAAAAATGATTTAAAATCAGATTTATAAAATCAAGAATGAAATATAAAAGCATAAATTTTGATAACTATTGTACTTTATTAATAATCTTTTTTTATTTTTTTTATCGGAAAACTAGAAGAGTTGGAAGCTGTGTTAACGCTAAATTTATTATTTCTGTTATAAATTAAACTATAAAACTATGCAGATTTTGTTTTCTGTAAAAAAATTAGATGTCTTTTAAACAGTTGAGTGAGCTATAAATAGCAAGAAAATATAGTCTTCAGACAGAAAATAGCGAGAAATTTTTTTTAATTTGACTTGGCTAAATTAATATTTTATCATTTTTCTACAATCAGTGTGAAAATAATAAGAAATATTTTTAAATAAAAGATTGAAAAAAAAATTTTTAAAACTTTTAAAATCCTCAAGTAAATGCAGATGGGAAAATAACGCTCTAGGTTTAGTCATTGATAAAAAAAATAGTCAAAAACTCAAGTTTTTTTTTTTTTTTTTTTTTTTTTTTAATATCTAGGGCTTTAAGTTTTACATATTATACTTTGAAACTTGATTAGGTTGCTCTTCATATTTGTCAAATTATGAAGAGCACAATTGTAAATGTTACTTGCAACAATTTGTAATTGTTACTTGCTCTTCATATTTTTCAAATTAACTAAATCATAAGAAAAAGATTATTATTAAACAATAATTTTATAAATAAATGTTTGTAAATTATTAAAATGAAACATATCTTAGATTATCTACAATGCGTTAAGATTACACAACTAAATAAATTTTAAAATATTTATATTTTATTTTTATTCATCAAAAACACATTACCTCTGATTTGTATTGAAGTAACTCATTTCAAAATGCAAACGTTTCTGGAAAACATTTTAGCAATGGTTTGTATTTTTTATTAATATAAAAATAAATTATTGCTTAATGAATAAATTAAGATAAATACCGCCATAACTCAACATTTTAGAGTTTATTATCAGTCTCTTTCATCATGTCGAAGAAAAAATTGGGGAAAAAAGTGAAAAAATGAAAATAACACCGTGTGTTAGCGCTCTCATATGTCTTCCCACACTTTATGCTTAATCAAGAGCTTGTGTTTGTTTATGAAAGAGGAAGATAATTTTCTTCATCATAGCCTATGCGAGAGAATAAGCTCTCAGTGCATGTTTCGGCTTTTGTATTTGATTAAATGGTTGACTCTTGAAAGCTTAAAGACAAATTGTGTCTTCACAATGACGGCGCATTTCTCTGAAGTTTGCTGACTCGCCAAAAAGAAGTGTGAAAAATTATCCACATTGGTTTAACCAAAAAAAGAAAACATAAAAAGAGTGTTTTGTCTTCGTTTCAGAAAAAAAAAAGTTTGTAATGTTTGATCTATAAAATACTGTTTTTAAATGGCCCGCCATTACTGTTTTCAATGTCTCATTTTCTCACCGGAATATATTTCACTCTGGAAGATATTTAATGAAATAATTTATGAGAAAAAGATTAACAGTTTAAAAATATTTTATACTTACTTTCTAGTACTTTTAATGAAATAACCATATCATTTTTTATACATCTTTCAATGGATTTACCATTTCGAGGGTGGTAGGATATAAGCTGTATCAATTACTTTCGACAAATTATCGTAGTTTTAATTTCTTAAACAACGCGGTTCTAACTCAACTAGTTGAGGCCTCCCTGGTCAAACTTAGTACGTAGCGAGGAGGTAGCGGGTTTGAATCTCGTTGTTGCCCTGGATGTATCTTCCTGCCGTCCTTCTCTGTACTATGCTATCCGTCTTTCTGATCTACAAAAGCTTATAAGCCTTAATTTAGCACACAAGCCTGCTAATGAATGTTGTACCAATAAATTTATTTTGACAATGCAAATCAACTACTTTTAATTTTGAAAACTGTAAAGAGGAAGCCAATGTGGAATGCATAAGTGCGCTGATGCCAAAGTGGAATGCATGCTTGCACAGAAACCAACGTGGAATGCATAAGTGCACCGAATTATATTGTCATATTGCCAGAAGACATCAGAATGCGTCCAACAGCAGCCTACCTCTGTAGTGATGCATCTCTCTCCAATAAACAGAAAAAATAAAAACCTCACTTATGTATATCGTGGTAAGATGCCTCTTTTTAATTCCATTTGCCATCACACTGAATAACGTTAGAAGTGCATGCCGCCAGCAGCCCCGTCATCAGATGCCCATTTTCAAATCCGAATATGCTAACAATGACTAAATAATCTCCTGACATTTCTTGACTAAACTTCTGGATTAAAACTGTTTAGCAAAGAATGTTGTAGTCATCACAATCACATGAAGTCAAGTGTTAAAACACACATTTTGCTACAGATTTTAATAGACACCGAGATGTTACTGAGTTGTCAATGAGAATGACTGGAGACTATGCCCGATGGAGGCTTAAATCCGCCCAGTTTCAGTAAGGTGGGTACCAGGCAACGCCTCCTATAACTGAAAGCCTCCACACGGTTTTTTACAGGTAGTCCGATCAGACCACTGTGAAGGATATCCACTTTCCGAACGAGTCAGTTAATACAAAATCTAGTTAAAATAAGAAAGTGGTAGCAAATATATGACTAAAAATTTGTTTTATTTATGAACATTATTGGTTTGCCTTATTCACTAGTCAACCACTACACATTCAATTCTCAAATATATATGATAAATTGCTTTCAATCACTTATATAAAAGCCAATTATAATAGCATAACAGCCTATTACGCTGATGACACCGGTATTATTATTAAATCCAGAAACCCAAATCATGCTCTTCAAAAACTACAAGACCATATATACGAAATCGAAGACTGGTGCTTAAAATGGAAAACTGCAGTAAACGCTGGAAAATCACAAATATTAATTATACAAAAAAGAAGAATTAAAATACTTCCACAACTTCAACCAAAAATGTTCAATATACCAATACCAATAGTTAAAAAAGCAAATTATCTTGGCCTTATAATCAATAGCAAACTCACCCAGAATGATCATATCAAAAGCACAATAGATAAAGCAAATGGAGCAATAATAGCCATACAACCATTAATATATAATCAGAATATGTCACTTAAACTAAAGAAGCTACTATATACAGCAATGATCCGCCCAATACTCACCTATGCCTCACCTGCCTGGACAACGATACCTCAACATCTACTGAAGAAATTAAACCAATGCCAAAACAAGATCCTTAGAAAAATAACCAGTGCAAGATGGTTCATACGAAATACCAACACACATGCAGACCTCAAAATACCAACTCTATCACAGCATATATACAAGCTAAACGCAGATTTTTTCGATAAAGCCATATAATGTAAAACAGCAAATTTTAATGAAATCTTTAAATTTGAAAATTATATCAAAGATAAAAACTACAGACCAATAGCTGCACATTTCACCTCCGACGCCTCATATCATAACTATCAAAACAAATAATTTCATCAACCTTTCTGAAAATAACTTTTCCTCATGCTGATACAGTTCTGAACAACTCCAAAATCAAACAAACATAGTTTAGAGCAAGCTGCTTATTTTATTTTTGATTCCTTTTTAGTTATTCAAGCAAAGTGTTTGAAACATTCATAAAAGCAACTCCACAGACTGCTTACCTCAATGCTCAACCAAAACTGTGTTAAAATTCCATATGAATGGGATAGGGGCCGCTTCGCGGCCCAGGTGCCCAATAAAATCAAAACACTGGGACTAGGACTTATATAAAAGGTTTTGGGTTCATGCGCATAACTGGTTCACTTTTTGAACAGTCTACGCGGACTGCTTATAACAGACCGTTTGGAGGCTTTTTGATGTAGGAGGTGATGTACCAGATCGTTTGAGAAGTAAGAGTCGTTGGTGCGTGAATGCTGATCATATTATCATCATCGTGAAGATATTTGCGAAATAGTGGAGTCTAAACCACTTTGACTCACTTGACTGGCAACCCACTTTTTGATTTTTCCACTTTAAATAATTCTGAAAAATTCTCAGATTGCAGGTCTACAGATAGAAAATGGAAAGTTATGCAGGCCTAAATATCTGTTAACACATAGTAAAATACAGAATTACTCGGCATAAAATATTTTAAATTATATCTGTAGATCTAATAATCTATATACCAGGTAAAAGTTTTATTAAGTTTTCATTTGTTTTTGAAAAAGATTTTGCTGTTGTAGACAGCCAATTACAAAAAATTCGGAAAGACCTCAAATGTTGGACGATTGGATTTGCGCGACACTTAGTTCGTTTCTTTGTATAAGCGAGTTTCATTCATTCGTAATGGTGGTTTCCTTTTTTTTTCTTTTCTTTTCTTTTCTTTTTTTTTTTTTTAAAAAAATTGGCAATAAAATTGTGCATAAAAAATTTATAATTTCTAACGTAACTGATATTTTAATTTTAAAAAAATATTGTCAGTACTTTATTTCAAGTTAAAATAAAACCACTTGACGCAGATGCAAACTTGGAAGTCGAAGCTTTTCATGGTATTTCAAGTTGTAGAGAAAAAGCAAATAAGGACAAATATTTTAAAATTAAATAAAGACAAATATTTGCCAGCGATTAAAATTTTCTCAACATGATTATTAAGTTTTATATACTACAATTTGTTTAAATTGTTGATACATGGAAAAAATCAAAATCATTGTAAATTATATTTTATAAATCAAAAATAAAACAGTGAAGCATAGACTTTACCTGAACTTTAAATATTTTTTAAAAAAATCTCCGGTAAAAATGGGAAAAGCTAGAGCTATTTGTGTACTTAGAATAATATATTGAACTGAACACGAATGTCCTTGTTTCAGCGAAATAAATTTAAAAAATAATTGAGTAGACAGTTTTATTTTATTTTCGAAAAAATTATATGATAGCAATCTAATTTTTTTTACGGTTAATGATAAAAAATGATACTAACAAATTTAAAATAATATACACATGTTAAACCAATTACTATAACTGAAAATATTATACACAACGAAAAACGAATTGATATAATTTAATAAACACACATAAAACTAATTAATATAATTTAAAAAATTATACACCCATCAAACGAATTACTATAATTAAAAATATGTACATGTAAAATGAATTACCATAATTTAAAATATTATACACTCGTAAAAGTAATTGCTAAAATTTAAAATATTATAAACGCGTAAAACGAAATTCTATAATTTAAAATATTATTCACGCTTAAAGTTAATTACTATAATTTAAAATATTATACACTCGTAAAACGAAGTTCGGTGAAAGTAAATTTGAGGTTTACTCAGATATGTTTAATAAACTGGCCGCAGCGTCTTAAAATAAAAAAAGTGGTAAGAAAATTCAGACATTTTTTGTCTATTTTTGGGTTAAACAAGATTTATTTGATTACCTGTACATGTTTATTTTGGTGATTATATTTATTTTTAATATGCATTGCTGAACCCTGGTACTTTTTTCCAGTGTTTTTAAGATATTTTTGGTATTGAGATTGATGTATAAAACGAAATTCATTTACCTTATTACTTAAAATAAATTTGATTTTTAAAAACCAGGTTTTTGCCGTGAAGGTGGTTAGGATTTTCAAAATTTTACCTACTGTAATTAACTGGTTATTAATTTGAAATTTTTGTGCTTATAAATAAACAAATTCATAAATTCTGTGTTTGCTACTGCAAATAATTTCGATGATGAATTATCAACTGAGCATAAAAGAAAATATCTCCTAAGTGTTTGTCTTTAATCTTAATCCTACGTAACCTTTACTGTTACCCCCATTCATGTAAACAAATCCCTACATTATTTTTTCTCTTAAATTATCAGTAGGTGGACGCACAAATCATAAGGGGGGAAATAGCTTCCCATCGACATTTAAATAATAAGGAATTTGGTGGGAAGTATATTTCCCGTTGCTTTATAAAGGGAAAAAATGCACACAAAAAAAGTAACTAGAGCTTGAATATCTTATGAGATTAAAAATTTATTTCGCTGCATCTTCTTAAACTTCATAAAACGCTTTTACCACTGATATAACTTCCAGTTGCCGATAAGCGTCAAGCATTCCCTGGAAGCTAAACACTATTCAAAATGATGTTATCGATTATTTAACCACTTTTTTAATTGCTCAATTAAAACACTACAAACTCAATTGATGTAGAACAAGTTCCCCTTTATCTCTACTTAGGATATCTAATCATGATCAAATATTAGACAGTCAGACGAGCACTTGTATTTACTTATCTCTGTGTAAATATTTTTATAATCATAAATCTTTTAACTTACCGATGTAAAATTCGACTGTATTTGCATCTAAGCCTTTAAGCAACAGTAGTTAATAACAAAAGAATCTTAGTTAAATTCATTAATATTTCTAAAATTTGTAAATAAAAATTATAGATACACACATTTTTTTAAAAATTTTTAAACGTTTATAGTAAACTTTAATAAACAGTTCAAATTAGTGATGAGATTATATTGTTTGTGCCAATTGGAAACTTGTGAACACGAAAAAAAAAAACCCCGGCATTTCCTTACACTCACAAAAGCAACACATAAACATCAAGGCTAGTTTTATTCAAATTCACTCTTTTTAGAACACTTTTCGATCAACTCTCTCCATAATTTTTTTTAATCTAAATCACTTTATTTAAAACCTTCTCTGGTCAGCTCTTCATAAATTTTTGCAATGTTAATCCCTTCATTTAAAACCTTCTCACTACAGCTCTTCATATATTTTTACAATAAAAAATATATGAAGAGCTAAATAAAAGATTAATAAAACAATAAAAAAATATTTTACATTTCGACTTCACGTCACTGAAATATTTCCTGATGAAAAAACAAATTGGAACTTAACGATGACAAAAAAAAAATTTGGAATTAGAATCCAGTTTAAATTAAGTAGAATTTATGAAAATTACCTCCAAGTATTTAACTGAAAAAATGATTTCAACCCATAACTTGCGGGTCAGTCAAAAGTCATTTATACTTCTGGAATATTTTGGATTCACCAGAAGAATATATTGTTTATATTATATAACAGATTGCAATATTGCAATTAAATACAACTTGAAAGTTTGATTTTTAGTTATTACGGCCAATTTTTTCACTTCATTTTTCGATCCATCGCATTGAATAATGTCAATTTTTAAGTGTATCCTTTTTAATGTATGACACTAAGAAAAATCAATAGTTTTGCCCCATTTTCCTTCTCCAAGAAAGGAAATAGTGAGTTGCTGCAAGTTCACGCAAAAAAAAATACGTGCTATGTTTTACGATGGCGTGACAGTAAAATTAAAACAGAATAATTTAGCTAAAATATTTTGACCCAAAGTGAGAATGGGGCTAGAATTTATTTGGCAGAAGGAAAGATAACGTCACTGATTTACTGGGGACAATCAAAATCCTTATATTTATTTTGTTTTTATTTCCATTCCCTATCATTTTTTTAACATAAGCGATTTCGGGCACTAAACATTCAGCATAATATCTTTGAAATCTCCCTCAAACAACAAATAATTTCATAAAACTAACAGAAATACTTTTTTTACGAGCTGAAATGAAAAATTGCATTTTACACTGAAGAACACACACTTAATTACACTGGGGAACTTTTTTTTCTAATGCATAAGATTTTTTAACAAACCTTAGATACTTTCGCTTTGCTGATTTCCAATATGTAATCAATTTCACTCTACAAGCTGCAGTTTTTATGATTAATTCAATAATATATTCCTAACTAGGAATTTTAAAATTCACTCAAGAGAATGCAATCCTTTGAATCTAGCTTTACATCTTGTTTTACCCACTAGCATTTACTGTTCATTTATAGAGATGATCCTAGCTCATAAAAACTACTTTCTTCTACACTTCTAAAATTACAAAATAGTCCTATAAGTATTTCCAGAGAAATTCAAACAACCGAGCAAAAACCGAAAGTGAGTATATTCTATTATTGCAGGGTAGTGTATATATATATATATATATATATATATATATATATATATATATATATATATATATATACAGTCAACCCCTGCTATAGTGAAACTTCAAGCTACCAAAATTTTGGTTTACTATAACCGAGAGTTCACTATATCCGTTCCTCAGAAAATTTAACTAATGGTTCCAAACTTCTCTTTTTATTACACATTATTTAAATAAATGACTGGGAAAAAATATGAAGTAGTAAAAAATGTGTTAACTTTTATTTTTATTCATAATATCGGCTTGGTTACATCCACTTTAAATTTTTCGGGTGCAATATCTACTGGTGTTGGCTTTTGTTTAGGGATCGGAAAGTGAGATGAAAGAAGCAAACAGGAATAATTGCTTATTGCTATATTCCATACTATATATGATTTTAAAAATGTATTTATTTTCAAGTAGATGTATTTATTTTCAAACAGAAATTTCAGAATTATTACAAAACAAAAATGAATGGAAAAGATTAGTCGAAGTCGAAGACAGAAAAAAGTTCATAATATCCGATTTCTTCTCTTTTTTTGGTTCACTATATCCAGAAAAAATAACATTATACGTGTGTAGCAAGGCACTGGAGCGAACTTTTCGTTCACTATGTCCGGGAGTTCACAATAAACCGTGTTCACTATAGCGGGGTTAGACAGTATATTGTACATATATTTAGCATCGAGTTTTAAATTCTTACATATATCCTACGTTTCAAATAAATAATATTAAAAAAAAAAAAAAAAAAAAAAAAAAAAAAACGATATATAATAGAAGACTTTAAGCAAAAAAAAAAAAATGCTTTTAAGCATATTTAATTTCACGTCTACATCTTTTTATAAAAAGAATCACTTGATCATCATCATCCGATATAAAAAAATTATTAAAAAAAATAGAGAAATAAGCAATTTAGCAAAATAAAAAAATTCACGTGTCACTCTTGCCCTTTCACTCATGCCCTCGCCTAGACGACGTTTCATTTTTCCGATTAACAAGGTTGCTTTATCAAGGTCGACGCGATGCTATTTTGTATTATCTCTAATTATGTTCTG
Source organism: Parasteatoda lunata (assembly GCA_949128135.1). Classification (NCBI taxonomy): domain Eukaryota; kingdom Metazoa; phylum Arthropoda; class Arachnida; order Araneae; family Theridiidae; genus Parasteatoda; species Parasteatoda lunata. Next base: position 44,299,949 of record OX421978.1, on the reverse strand, counting down.
TAACTAATAAATAAATGTTATTTTCTTATCAATCGCAAAAAAACTTCCTTTTTTTGGAATGTAAGTATATTTCCCTCACTGAGTCGATTTTATACAATATATTACTTCTATATGAAATGCACTTATTTTACACCATTTTTCCGCTGCAGAAAATGTATTTATTGTTAACAAATAGTTTCAAATGCACTACTTTTAATTGAACTTTTTCCTTCTAAGTATTTTAATTTTTTAAAAAATAAATTACAAATGTTATAACAAGACGAAAAATTAAGAAGAAAACGTGGTTTTGATTTTAAAAAAAATTAAGGCTTTTTACACTACTACTACCTAATTAAAAACTTTGTTCGATTCAAAAATGCATAAAAAGGAAATAATAGTCTACATATCTTAAGCGCTTCAAAAATTAGAGCCTTCTTCGAACAAAAATTTGAGTAATTGTAAATTCGTTTTGTAAAATTTAGGGAAATTAATTTTAATGTTTATTCCATGCAAAAAGTGAATGAAGTGAAAAAAGTGAAGTTCTATATTCTTTTCTTTAACTATGAAGAAATACAGTTTTAAAATTAAGAAGAAAAGAATATCATTTAAGAAAAAAACGTTTGAATTTTCTCGTTGTATTTGAAATTTTAGGACAGATTTATTTTATATTTTTAATGTAATGTAATATACTAAAGTATCTGGGCAATAAGGGACTTTACTTTCGTGACCTGTGAATTGAGCATACTATTTACATCTAAAGTTAACTGATTATAAAGCAAAGAATCTATGTGTTTCTGCTTCAAAGTTTTGCGTGTTTAACTGATTTCAGAAGAAGAGAACGCACGAAAGCTGCGCAGAGTAGTCACATGGAATATCTCTATTTTTGCAAATAATATGCTGTGTTTATAAATTTTGTTCATTTGTTACATTCGGTCATGATAATTAGGTTTAATTGTGACACTAGGAAAATTATGAGATTTCGTCCTTCATTATATAACGCTATTTATAAAAATGGTTTGAATAAAATTATATTTTGGGGAAATTGAAACTGCTTGAGTATAATTTGTGAAAATAAAAGTGTTTGTGCTTATTTTTTTAATGTTTGAAAAGTTACTCCTATGTTGCTTCATTAAAGCTGAAAAACTATGCAGAAATCGAGAGCAATTCATTGATTTTAATAATTTTCATCCATATGAAAGAATCTTGCTCAATTGGAGAATATCTGAAGTTACTAACGAAGAATAAACTACTCAAAAAGTTACTCTGACCCGCATTATTAGGGTTCATAAAATTATACTGAAATTATGCTTCATTGATTCTAGTTAAAATAGAGAATTCCAACGAAGAATTAGTTTCTCCAATGCTCTAAAGGCTCATAAAAATGAGCGAAAATCGAGATTTATAATGATTTTCATCCTGATGTAATAATCTTGCTCAATCTTGCTTTAAGCTACCCTGATGAAAAGTGAGTCGCTCCAAAAGTTACTCTAACGTACATAATTAAGGCTCATAAAACTAAGCTGTAATTGAAGGCTATTCATTGTTCTCAATGATTTCAACTAGAAGTAATATTCTTACTCAATTGGCGAACTCTTGAAGTTACTCCAAAGAAGAATTAGTTATTGCTTAAAGTTATTTCAATGATGAATTATTAAAGCTCATAAAAAAATAAGCAGAAATCGAGGGCTATTCGTTGATTTTAATTCACCGTTTCCTTAAAAAATTTAATTCTATTTCTTTTTAATGTTAAAATTATTTGCCAATTTTAAAGCCCAGACATTTCTTTACAGAGAGGTATAAATTCTTATTTTTAAAATTTAAAGTTTTATGTCGGTTAATGCACTCCGACTGTGGCTTCCTTGGCGAAAAAGCTCCGGATAAATCCTTAAAAAAATTTTAAACGGAAAAAACTAACATTTCATTTAACTCAACATCTAATATTAATCTTTGTTTGTTTCCTCAATTTATTGAATGAACACTTTTTTAAAGGGGTGACGCTTTAACCTTAACCTTACAATTTAGGCTGTGATGCATCACACTGCCCGTTGACACATCTGCACCTCCCCTTGTTAAGAGAAACTTCAGATTCATAGTTAGTCTAGAAAAAAAAAGCAGTATAAAAAGAATAAGAGAAAAAAAAGCATGAATCGAGCGAAACGCTTCTCCAATAGTAAGCATGCATCAACAACGCCCTCTACTGTCAAAAGACATTCAGCGAAGACAGTTTTCCTAGCTTTTGCACATCGTTTTCAATAAACTGTTGCTAAAACACGCGGCGGGCTCTTTCGAACATGAGGGATGCACCGATGCGTGTTTCGTAAAAACAAAAATTATTTCCGTGTGGCACCGGTTCTTGTTTCTGTTTGAAGGATTGGAAAGTAAACAGTACTCAAAAGGAAACATAAATTATTTTAACGCTTTGAAATTATTATTTTTCTTTCTTTGGATGATAAAAGGTATTTATACTTCAACAGTTTTATTAATTACTAAATGTTTTTTTTATTGTTTCAGTGTTGAAAAATGTCTACGAGTTTTAATCAAATCCATAAATATTGATCAATTTAGATAGAAATATTTTCTCTTTAATTAAAAAAACTAATTCATTATGGAACTGACATTAAAGTTAATGTTAATGCATTAAATGTCATTAATTTAAATGTTTTTATTAATTTTAAATATTGTAACTAATTCAAAATGTATTACTTAAATCAATTTAATTTAAATATTGAAAATTTATTTTGAATTTGTTAGATTTTTTAAAAAAAAAAAAAAGATTATGTTATATTTAGATCAATTCTAATATTTTTTAATTTTAATAATAAGTTTATTTAATAGTTGAATCGTGGTTCAATGATTGAATTGAATTTAAATATTTATTTTGAATTCCAACAATTTATTGATTGTCACAATGTTATCTCAAGCAGAACAATAGAGAACAATCACACTTAAATAAACAGTTTTTATTCGAATTAAGCTTTATCGTTATTTAAAACAAAAAAAAATTAACAAATAATCTATTTAATTTTATCGTTTCATATCTGGGGGCTTATATCATTATAACACCTTAATATAAAATCCCAATAATGCATCACCATATCGTTTCAGAGTTGTATTAAAGTTTCTGTTGATTACATATCATCCTATGGATAAAAATAAAGATAATTAATAATTGCTCTTTTATATCACACGCTTTTGGTAATGATCACAACTAGTTAGTTTTAACTAATCAATTAATAAAATACCGAATCATGCCTTATTTAATTGCATTAATTCATCTCTAACTTCTATTACACAAATAGCAAATAAGAATTTATTTCAAAACCTTTCATTGCTTTCGGTATTCATTAATTTCAATTCCAATAAATGTTAAATTAAATTGTATCATGCAGAGAGAAATGTTACCTTATTTTTATTAACAAAGTCTTATGTAATTATTTTGTAAAATTTTATAAAGTAATTTTTATTAAAATGACTGAAATCATTTAAAAACTTTTTGTTGTATTTCATTCATCGTCTCTTGATTCATTAATAAGTATTATTTTCAGTCATGATATAATAATTAATTTTAAATATTATCTAAAAGGGAATTCGAACCACTTAATGTTTAATACTTAAGTAAGAGTAATGTGTAAATAGTACGCATGGAATAAGAACATATGAAAAACTTAATTAAAACATCTTTTAAAGGAAATAATCAATGAAATTGTATTTTGACTTATGTTTGCATTGCTAAATTTTCTGCTTAAGGAAAATTAATACAATATTCGAATGCTCAAAGAGGAAAGAAATTAACTCCTCATTAATACAATACTCATTTGACCTTAAATTGTTTTTTTACTTGACATTTAGAAAAAAACATTTCTTGTTACATCAGATATTGATTTAGAATGACCGATACGTGGAAAATTGAAAGACAGGCCGGTTGATGATCGATTACTATCTGGAAAGTTTATTCTTGATAGCAAAAGCCTCAAATAGGAATGTTTTGTAACAATTTTATTTAATATTGCTGAGGAAAAATTATTCTAAGTTTACTCTTATCTAATACTAGCAACGGACAATTGTGCACTAATAGAATTTTCATTCTCAAATTATGGTAAAAATAACCGGCAGCAGTCTGTCCATCTAATTAACCGTAAAGTTTACGGTAAGGAAAACGGAATCTGTTACGGTTTTGAAAGCGTTAACAACTAGTATGGGTAAAACAGCATGAATACAAAACAATACAGTTTTTTTTTTTATTTACTACTAGCATGGTTTCAAAACCGTAAAAAAATTAATTTAACTGAGCATTGGAAATAGTTTAAGCAGCTGTCATATATGCGTTGCGTAAATAAGAATATCGTATTCTAATAGTCCAGGGTCACAAATTGGGGAGCGCAGAAAACTAGAAATTCTTCATGAGTTAAAGGGAATGAAAGAAATATTGTGGGGCCATAGCTGGGACTCGAACACCCGTTCTGTTGGTCATGAGACGGACAAATTAACCCGCTGCACTATGATGCGTACCCTTTTGCAAGGAACTAAGTGGCTTTTTAGGTGAGCCTAGTTGAAACGATAAAATTCCTGTTTTTAACCTTATTAAGTGAAAGCAATTAGAAAACATTTTCTCCCAGTTAACAGTTTGAATAGTGTTTTATTTATGGTTATTTGACTATTTTGTTTGAATGTGGTAAACTAACAATCAAATAAGTTGTTATTTAACCATTTTTTACGAGAAATTCCTAAAACAGTGTGCTCGTCCGATATCATTATTATATTTGAATAATTAAACGGATAATTATTAAATTTTAAGTATAATTAATTACTTTACTTAGCTTCGGTTTTTTTTTTTTTTTTTTTTTTTTTTTTTTCTGTTTAAGGCGTAGTGAAGACTAAGTTTCTTCGACTTATCATCAAAATATATGCTAGGATCAGAATTAACCATATCCCCCCTTTATACGCAATTCAAATTGAACAAATGCGCTTTGGTGTGTAAAACTTTTTTTTATGAAATTCGAGATTTTTTTTCTACCATACTTTTCGCACACTTTTACTTATGACTCAAATATCGCTAATAACACCTGCTCTCATATGACAATTTGCAGATGTTTATAAAGCGTGTTACCCAAGCTTTTTAATTTATATTTTTATACCAGCTGATTTACGATATATTTCTAACATGAGAATTTCATCATCTCCTGACGAGAATTATCATAAGCTTGCATGCCTCACGAAAGCTTTTTCATCCACGTTTCCTGGTTAAATTTTACACATATTATGAAATTCGTTTTGATTTGTCTAATTTTAAACGACTTTTTAAACCAAAAAAAATCCTAACATTTTTTTGAAACGTACAATACAGGCTCCCGACATGTATTAACATACATAAAAGGTGGTCTCATCACTTTAAAGCAGTTTTACTCTAAGCCTATTTTTAAATTAAACAAGGAAATTTTTAAAAAGAGAAGAAAAAAAACAATTTTCATATGTAATGATAAAATGGGAACATAAAGCTTAAAATCATGTCATTTGCATCCCACAATTACTCTAATAAAAATGCGTAAGTTGAAAAATTATTCCGTTTTTTACTTTTTTTATAAAAAAAAAAGTTTTGAATCAAAAATGTACAGAATTTTTTTTCGAAAATTTTAATGTCTATTTTTTCGTTTAGTCACCAAAGAACGATTAACAACTACTGAAAGCTTCATCATTATAATCTTGGGTTCGATCTTTAAAATATACGTACTGATAGGGGAAGTTCGGCTTTTAAAAACAATGTAAATTTTTGTTAGCAAATATAATCTTTATTTTTATACACACATAAAACTTTAGTAGAAATGCTTATGGTATAATGTTATTTGAGTCATTGAAAAAGGGTTTTTGCAAATTTAATCATAATTGACAATTAAATTTAATTAAATGTATAACGACATTTTATATAAAAAATTAAAGATATTAGGCTGAAATAAATAAGTTGCTAAAAAAAGATTTTTCTATATATTATCCATTAGTACAGTGAGAAAAAAATATGGTCAAAACTACCAGAATATGGCAACATTTACTGTGCTTTTGGCTCTATGGGAACACGAAAAAGCTCGGTAATTAATTTGGTAAAAATAAAAATAAAATATAGTTTTATAAAATGCAATAAAATTTGGTAAATGTGGTAATGTTTGGTAGTTTTATCATAATACTTTAGCTTCAGAGCATGGCATAAAAACCATTTATTCAGTTAAATTTACTTTTCAGTAATGTATTTTTAACTAAATAAAAATCAGAATTTCCTATAAACCGTTACCATCTGAAAGAAAATATCATCAAATAAATGGTTTAAATACCGTTTTATTACCAGAAATTTGTTTTTTTTTTTTTAAGAAATGTCATTGCCCTATAGTAAGATTATTTTACTATAACTTTTTTCTCCACACAATATGTGTTTGTCTATCTATTATTAAATGAGCTGATTACTAGCTATTATTAAGTGATAAATATTATTTGTCATTATTGATCATTGAGGATAATAACATTTGGGAGTGAAGAGGACGTCTTAAATTGATATCGTTTAGTAAATGTAATATAATGTTAATAAAGAGAAGTGGTCCGAATCACTTAAAAATATTATGTATTTTTATAAACATGATTTTATAATGATTATTAATATAATTTCATTAACATGACAGTCTTAGATTCTACTTTTTAATAAAATAAACCATTAAGTAATAAATAAATTTATTTAATTATCTTGTAAATTATGTTAAATTCGTCTAGTTTAAACATAAAACTAAACACATTTAACTATGCATAATTCTTAATCAATATAAAGTTTGATTATATTTTTGTTACAAGCAAAGTTAATCTTTCACTTTTAATATCGTCATTTATATCTGCATACAGATAAACAACTTCAAATAATTAATTCCATACATTATTACATAAGGGTAAAGAATTTATTCCATTCATCAAACACTTTTATTTCTTTTAACGTACGTTATCCTCGGTATTTATTTAACATTTATATTCCACTTTTCTCGTAGTCTCCGCGGTTACTTCCCAGTTCATTTACCGAACATTAAGACAATATTACGTTTGGAGCTTCACGTACGTTTTGTTTTTTGGCAAGGAACAATGTGGTCTGGACAAACGCCAATTTGGCAGACTTAAAAAACTACGAATTCAACCACATGGGACAAAATAAGTCACTTGAGCATTCTTTATTCTTGTTTTTAACGGGTTAGTTTCTTTGAAAGTTCGGAGTAATTTTGTCAGAAAAATTGCTATACATTTGTTGTATTATGTGTTTCGCACCATGAAGCAACTCGAACTCAACTGAATAAATGTTTTATTTGTTTTAAGTTTACTTTTTGAATAATAAATCATTTATTTATAAAAAAAAAAGTCTTACTTTATTTAAAGAAGCGCAAAAATTTTTAATTTGAAATATCTTTTAGTAATTAATGTTTTTAGAAAATTAAAAGCAATATTGTTGTGATGGGATTTTTTCTGTTTGAAAATTAATCACTTAAAATACTCAATCCATGTTATTAACTTGTTAACATCAGATCTTTACTACAATGATGTAAAAGGTGCAACCATAAAATGAATGGTAATTCATTTGCATTTAAATGGAATGGGTATTTTATGTCAGAATATTAAAGTTAACATTAAACATAATTCATGCTTATAGATAAAATGAGTTTTTTTATTATTTCAGTTTTTAACTTTTTTCATCGTCGACAGGTTTGTTTTTGTTTTATAACAAAAACATAAGAATGAGTTATCAATATTATAAGACCGACAGCTATTATAAGTTGGGGGGGAGCGCTCCACAGATTTACATTTTTAAGAAATTAATTTAAATTTTAAAAAAAACTGCCTAATTACCTAATCAAATAAGAAAGGCTTATGTATTCAATATTCAACAAATATTAGGTATCTGTATAGGTATACAAAAATCAATCTTTATTGATTGTTTTAGGGTTGGAGTTAATTTTTTTCGTGACAGAGTCCATATTTACGTTGAGTTTACTCAGATATTCAAATTAAAGTCAAAACACTACTGATATTAATTACTAATAAACTATTAACAATAAAATATTAACAATAAAATATTACTAATACTACTATTAATTTTAAAACAAAAAATAATAATTTCTTTATATACTAATAATTATAACATTCTAAGATATTATACTGATATATTTTGTCAACATTCTTATATTTTTTGATAATATAGTATACTAGTATTTTTTCCGTAAAATAATAATTATATTAAAATTTTTTCCGGATATTATACTAATGTGACATAAATTAAACGTTTATTGGTAATAGCTACTTTTATAACCGAGAAAACTTCAAAATTCTTTTGCTTACAATAGCATTTGGGAATAAAATAAGACAAAATCACTTTGGTTTCAAATTAATCTAAAAACAATTATATCTTTTTTTAAATATCTTGAATATGATAATTGTAGCATTTTGATTGAATATATATGCACACAGATAAGCGTTTAATTAAAACTAAATCCACAAAAATGTGCTTAAAATATTTAAAAAGAATTTCAACAGCTAAAAATTAATTAGTTTTTTCTATCAGAAAGTTAAAAACTTTATCTTCCAAAACTTTAACAATTAAAAAAAAAAAATCTTTTGTTGCCTGTAGTCTGTAAATTTCTAATTATAACTATTGTAAATATTTCTTGATTAATTTCATAAAATTTCATTCGTTTCAAAAATATATGAATTGGGAATTAAAAGTTTATATGTTTCAAGCGCTCAAAAATAAGTGCCCATTTTCAAGATTTGTCAGACGTGAATAAGAAGAAACAAAAATGATTTGAAATATAAAAAATAACGTTGACAACGAAAAATGGAAATGTAAAGATGAGGAAGAAAACCTAAAAAATATCAAATGAAATTTTTAATCAAGTTATATCTTACTGCTTCAGTTTCTTGGATTTATTCAATCTGTGTTCGAAATGTTTGTTGTAGTAACAACATTTCTAAATTTTAAATCAAAATATTTTAAAAGAATTTCAGTTAACAAAAATAAGTTGATTTTTCAGAGAATTAAAAACTTTAATTATTAAAAAAAAATTTAATCTTTTACTAGTCGTAGTCTGTAAATTTTAAAACATTAGTTTGGAAAAATTTTATTTTAATAACAAAATTTATACATTTTTGTTTTAGTAATGAAGTTTTTACATTTTTGCTTTTGCAACAAAATTTTTAAATCTGTGTTCGCTTAATTCGGAAATTAAATTCAAAAAGAGTTGTTGAGTGAAAATAAGTTTTAGTGTTTTCGGAATTAATTTATATATATATCTATATATTTTTTTATGTTTTTCCTCTACTTTAAACATGCATTGAAGTTCAAGGTCGAACAATGTAAGGGGAACTAAGATAAGGGGATTGGGTAGGAAGAGGTAAAGTAAAAAAAAAAAATGCTAAAGAATGTTGAATCCGGTTCTGCAATAATCCTATCTGTCACGGATTCTCAATGCGAAGGTCATGTCTTTCGTACCTGTGTGAAGAGAAAGCTCCGAGACAAGAATGAGATGCTTTTTTTAACACGTCTTTTATGGTCATGAAATAAATTTTAGCTGTCGTTTCGATTGCAAAACTGATTCATATGTGTGATTTTTATGTTCAAACTCATCTGTTGTTTCGCCGCATAAGCTTTTAAATTAAACCATATCAGATTTTTAAAGGCTGGGATACTTTTCCCGTGTAGAACGACGCAAGATACAAAAGCGTATCGATGAACGAATTTTTCTAAAAATTGAAAGAATTTTATGAGAAAAAAGCTCATATAATTGATTAAAAATACATATAATTGCCATACTGTATTACAGTGAAATTTCTATTTTTTTCTTAAACATAATTATGGTTCATAAAACCAAAATATTAGGTATTTAAACAATTCATTATTCATTTAGCAATTCATATGATTAATTCATATTATTCATATTCAGTTCATCTGATTAATGATTACCGGAAATTCAGTATCGTTCTTATTACGATACATTTAGTAAAAATTACAAAACTCTTATTTAAATTTGACCGAATAAATGGTTTTAGTATCGTATTCTAGAGTATTCTGATAAAATTATCGAATTTTACCAGTTTACCAAATTTAATCACACATTACCAGATTTCAATGTTAATTTTGCCAAAATCATTACCAAAACTCAGCGGAAAAAAATTAACTACCATAGCATAAATTTTACCACATCCTGCTTGTTTTTACCTCACCTTTTTCTTAATGGTAACTTCTATTCGTATAAATTAGTATTAATATTATTATAAAGTATAGAACTAGTGAATGGATGATTCAGTTTAACTTTGTAAACAAAACTTTGAATGAACGAATCAGTCAAATGGTATATTAATGAATCAGTAAATATACGAATCACGAATTTTGCTTGTTAGTGAATAGGGGATGATAACATATTAGAAAATCAATGAATGGACGAAATTATTTGTAAATAAGTATTGCAAAAATTAGAAACCTATAATTTGTGGAACGTCCGCAGACGACTGGAATTAATCATTTTGAATCTAACACTTCCTCGGGCAATAATTATATGGCACGTCCAAACTGGATTCTCTAATCATGAGGACATAAGTAATATTTAACAAAAAAAAATCCTGTCATTTAAATTTTTTTTACTGATTATTCGATGCTATTACTTTTGATTGTAATTCTTTATTTATTTAATTTTGTGCGTTGTTAAATTCATTTTACTTTCAAACGTAAATTATGTTCCTGGAGAATATATTCTTACGAATTGATTGGTATTTTAATCCCTAATTATATGGCACATCCTAACTGGATTGATTCTCTAATCATGAATGCATGAAAAGAATTTAATATATTAAAATCCTATCATTTAAAAATTTTTTATTAATTATTCGATGCTATTATATATATATATATATATATATATATATATATATATATATATATATATATATATATATATATATATATATATATATATATATATTCCTGGAATACAGCCTTATGAATTGACTGGTATTTCAATCATTTTTATCATGATAGCCTTGTAAAAACTTGTTTTCTAAAGCCTCATTTTATATATGTATACGATTTATCAAATACAATACAGGCTTACACGAAAACACAAAAAAAAGAGGCATTACTATTTCTCCTCACGTTCATCATATATTTTTCCTTATATCTTCCTTATTGAAATGTCGTAGTATATGTATAATGATAACAATTTTAACCAGTCTTAAAATTTCCTGAAGATTTACTCTTAAAGTAAGCATAAATTTCAGATTAGATAAAAATAAAAGTTAGCGATGTTTTTATTCATTTTTTTAGTATTTTCTACGCAGTCAAATTTTTAGCCGCATTTATAGAAGAATTATTTAGAATTATATACTGATTAGTGGTTAATAAGTGGTATTTTACTCACTAACAGTCACTAAAAAGAAGATTTAGCATCCAAATTAATAGAACTTATTACTGTAACTCGAAAAACAGTTTTTTGTTAACTTTCGATACAGCAACTTCAGGATAGAGCAATAATTTTAAAAAGCTCAGAGGTAACAGGACATTTAAAATTCATTTAACCGTTTTTTTTTTTTTTTTTTTACCTTAAAATCCATTTTTACCGTAGAACTCATTTTTACCTTACGTAAAATGTTATACCGCATTTATTACAGTAATATTTTTAAAATACTGTGATTTAATGATTTTACTCTAAATGTTACTTTATATGAAAACTACGGTGTATCTTTTTAGTTCTCTAAAATTTTATGGTAAAAATACGGTTTAACGGTAAAAAGTACTGGTTCCTGAGTACCAGTACTTATTACCTTAATTTTATCCGGAATTTTTTCAGTGTATCGCTCAACAACTTTAGGTATTACCCAAAATAGAAATCACTTATTATTTTTCATGATACGTTTTATTTTTATCATATTTTATGATTGAATTAATGTTTTAAAATTATAAAAAATATAAGAATAACTAATTATATTGGCGAATTTCGCAACACATCTAATAGTGTTTGCGAAATACTAAAATATATCTCAGACACCACACAAACCGACGTCAGTTAAGCAATACTAGCTTACGTAAGGTTGAAAAATGATGAAAAGTTGAAAATTTATGAAATGTGTTTGATGAAGACTTTCTCTCTATTAACCTTGACATTGACTATTAAAAGAACAGCGTTGTTGAAATAATCTATTATTTTACAAGTAGGTTCTAATAACACGACTTAGCTTCTCCAATTTTTTTTTTTTTTTCGTATTAAATCATCTTACTTATTATGAAATGTGATTGTTTTAAATAGTATTTTCTAATTAAATACAAAAATTAAGTAGCACTTAATTTAAGAAATTCGATAAATTATGCAGTAGTGTTTAATTTAAAATTAACATTAAATGTTTTTAACTTAATTTTATACTGATTATCATTCCGTAACTAAACTTTAACGGCACAACAGAATTATTCAAGAAAAATTTTGCTTTTCTTTTCTTTGTATTAGAAGGGCAAAAGATTTTATTTATAAATCAGTTTTAAACAAGATAAATAGTTTGAATTACATAATCACGTTTATAGATAGTTTAATATTAGAATAAATATCTTTTTTCAAAATTTTCAGCGTAAAGTTTATTTTCAACTAAATATTGAAATTATGCCATATTCAAATACAAAATTTTAAAATTTATAAAATTCACAAAAGAATTTTTTATACAAAATTATTCATACTGATTTGAATGTATGTAATAGACGTGATAATACATCATAATCGGAAAATTTTTATTAAACCAAATTTTGCACCATTTTTGAGTAAAAAAAATTCCTTTTTGTTACGAAAATTAAAATTTAAAAACAAACTGTCAAATATTGTAAAAGAAAGACAAATTAACTTGTAATTAATTTAAAAACAAGCTTGCAGTAAATAAAATGCTATTTTTGGTGCAAACAATTCAAATTATTTAATTTAAATTCAAATCAGGAAACGAAATTATTTTTAGATCTCGGTACTTTTTTACTAAACAGATTCAATTTGTCTTATTTATTTATTTATTTCTTAACTTATTCAATTTTTTAAAGTTAAAAAAAAAGTTGCTGTATCATGGATCATTTTATAATGTATCGAATTCTTAAACAAAATATTCAACGTTGATCATATGAAATTGAAGTAACAACTGCATTAAACTTGCTATTATCATATTTTAGGTCACTATTTTCAAAACAATTCCAGCGAAAAAAAATTCTTAAGTAGTAGGAATAATGTATAGGGTAATAGAAGAGAGGGGGTGCGCTAGTAGGGACCTATAAATAATGTATTGGTCACGCTGGCTGGATCGTGAGTTTCCTGACCTAAGAGGGTATTGACATTTTTAACTGGCTTTCCGTTGCCTCGATACAAAATACTAGGTTTCTTGCGTGTTTTTCTCAACGCACAAATTACTGATTTTTTTTTACATTAATTCTGTTCCCGTTGATCTCTACTAATGGATTGGAAACTGAAAAAACTGAGTGAACTCAAGTAAGATTCATAACTTTTGCAACCTTTCTATTATCCGAAGTAATAGAGTTCATATCTATATAGGAAAATTGAAATATTCGGTTTAAAGAGACATTAACATTTAATATTTTTTTATCTATAAATCTGAAAATTTAGTATTTTTTTAAAAAATATATTACCATATTTTACTTAAATTTAATTTTGGTAAGAGCATGTAAAAAATTTCATAAAGGTGTTTATTTTAAAACTCACCATTTGCCCGAGATAGCAAAACGTCTTAGCTTCTTTTTCCATTTTTTTTTTTTTAAATAAACAATTTGTAAAAAACTGCATTTAATTCTGAATCATTATGTGATTTCATTGATTTTCATTACTTTGCAATCTTTGAAAGGCTCTCTTCCGATTTCCTTCGATTTGGGCAGTGAGAAAAAAGTATGGTCAAAAAAGTTTGTTACAATTTACCATATTTTTTGCTCTATGAGAACTTCAAAAATCTCCGTAATTTTTATTGAAGCGCTTCGGTAAATATTTTGATGAAATTTAAAATTAAATACATATTGATATGTGATTATGTGATAAAATTTGGTAATTTTATCATGATACATTAGAGCAGAGTTCCTTAAACTGCGGGTCCCTATTCCAAAAGGGGCGCGGAACCTGCAGCAGGAGTCGCTAAACTTTTTGCAATTTTGATATTTGTTAAAATCATTTTAATAATTTTGCAATTACCGAATAGTTTTTCACAATGTATCTGAAAACAGAAAAAGATAAGACAATACAGACAAAGAAAAAGTTAAAATATTTTTTTTATTGTTTTATATTTTTAAATTTTACTTATTTAAATTTTTCACTTTACTCTATGTCTTAAAATGACCTAACCGAAACTGTCTAAATGGTTAATGATCTAAAACTGCATAGTATCAAGAAATAGTTCAAGCAAAAAAACTGACAGTTCACTTACTCATGTGTCGGATTTGCGCAATGTTTATGGGGTACCATAAACTTTTTATGGGTCCCTTCACCAAAAAGTTTGAGAATCCCTGGCGTAGAACATTGCACAAAAACCATTTATTCGGTTACATTTAATTTTCAGTATTGTGTTGTTTTTTTTTTTATTAAACCAGAATTTCCTGTAAACTGTTGCCATATGAAACACCAAATGAGTGTTTTAAATACGATATATTTTGGTCTTATTTACCAAAATTATGTTTTTGGTTTTTTAACAGAAATGTCATTACAGTACAGTAATTTTACTGGAATGTTTTTCTCCGTGCGATATTTTATTTCTCTTGCACTGATAACGGAAAACATCTTCTTTTAATCGAAGTTTAGAAACCATGGTGTTCTCACGAAACTAAGTAAGTAGTAATGTAAAGATATATAAATCAATAAAAGTTAAAATTAAATGCTAAAAACAAACCTAAAAACAAGTATGCAAATAGTGCGGTTTGCGAAGAGTGGTCGAATTGAAGAAGATCGGTAAAACGAGGTTCTAATGTAGTTGGTAATGTATTTGGTACGAAACAATACTATCTTGAAATCTTTAGGCTATCAATAATAACTTAGATATCAAAATATTCAGAAATTTCACATCATCAAGATTAATATAACCAATCTTTTATTATTTTTCTGTTAAATTCCTCTAATGAATAATAATTGAAGCCATGGTATTCACATAATTAAAAATGAAATTAATATCGAGATGAAAAAAATTACTAAAAACTAATTGATAATTTATAAAAAAAAAAGCTCATACTTTCATGAAATTTTTCTTTCAATATTTATTAATAGACAAAAAAGTTTGATTAGAACTGTAATTTAATTTAGCCCCTCTGAGCCTGACTAATGGATAAGAATTATAGGCACTGATGTTTATTTATTTCTTTGAAATATGCATATTTAAATGTGAGACATTGTAATTTTTGATGTATTTGAAGTTGATACTTCAAAAACAATTGATTACTTTCATTAGATGAATCATTCAATAATGGAAAATGTATAGAATATTCTTTATTTTTTTAAGTTTTATTAAAACGGAAAAATTGGAAACCGATAAATAAGAAAAATCTAAAAATTAATGCGTAGAAATCGATTAGTTAATATGGGCATTAATTAGTCAGTGTATCAAAGAATCTGTGAATCTATGACTGCATGAATCAAAAATTAGTTGATGAATCAACTAATAGACAAATCAATGAGTTAATGAATAATTGATTTGTCAAATCAATCGATCGAAGAAAATTGTACGGATCAATGGTATGAAAAAATCAATTGTTCGATCGAAATGATTAATTAGTGAATTAGTAAATCAGCATAATAACGAACGTGAGAATCAATGAATGAGCGAATAAATTTATCAGAGATTCGATAAATCAAATTATTAATAAATGGGAGAAGCAAGGATTAAGTAAGTGTCAATGAATTAGCGAATTGATAATATAATAATATTACGAATCTAAGAATTACAGAATCAGTTAGTCAACGAGTCAATGACACAACAAATTAATAGGTAAGCTATTTCGCAAATCTTAAGATCAACACATTCAATTATTTAGAGTACTAATAAACCAATGATTTTAATAAATAAATGAACCAATGACCCAGAAAATGAATGAATGAACGAATCAATGAATCAATAAATGAAAGAATTAACAAATTATAAAATCGATGTATAAGTGAACAAATAAATTAGCAAACCAACGTATGGATGAGTTGATGAGTCAGTAAATCAATGTACAGAAAATTCATGATTCATTGGTTTATTTATTTGTGATGCCATTTAAATTATTAAGTGGGGAAAAAACTTTAAAATTAATTTGTAGAAATGTTATTACTTAAATTTACTTTGAAAAAAATCCTCTAAATTACTATATTTTTGTTATATTATAATAAGAAAAATAATGTTTCAGTAGTAATATTTTAAGCAGATTCGATTAACTGTTCTATCATACTAAAATCAATATGTCGAATATTTATTATTATTTCGTTCAATGCATAGTTTTGTTCGACAATTCTGTTTTAACGGAACCAAACAGTAAAAAAAATAGGGAAGGATAAAAATAAAACAAGTACCACCTGCCACCTGAGATTTACCTTTCATTCTAATTGCAGGGCAACCAGGTGTTTCCCGTTTTGTCACATGGTAGGAGTATCCCCGGCATCGAGTAGGTCTACGAAAACAGATATCCCAACGCCAGTCCTATCTTTTCTTTGTTTTTTCTACCCATACGTCATGACGTAATGGGGGGAAATGAGAAATAATGATGGAGGATTTAGTTCACTAGGAAAAATACCATAGCAAGCGCAGAAATAGATAGCATTTCTGGCTGTTATCGTTTTCATTTATTAGAAATTTAAATTGATTTTTTGTTGAGTACAATTGCTGTTTTAATTTAAATTTATTTTAGGGGCCATTTAAATATTACGTAAACACTAACAAGGAAGAATTTATTTGCTTATTTTTGCCAACAAGGATTGAGGGCATAAGCAGTACTTGCTTAAAACATTAAAATTCTCTTTATTTAACAAACAAAAATAAATGTAAGGGGGGAAAAATTACGCGACTAACAAAACAAAATAGCCAGATTAAAATTTCAAATCTGGAATAAAATTGACTTCAAGTAAGGAAAATTGGAAAAAAAAATTTCCTCTAAAAATTTGAAAGGTTAAAAGTCATTTATAAGAGAAAATAATAATATTTTTAAAGTAAATTTTACAGAATAGAATCTATGGAATAGAATTCCTTATTCATTATTAGAATTTTTAGAATAGATTTTATTATTCATTATTAGAAGTTTTAGAATAGATTTTATTATTCATAATATTCCCAAAGTATATTTTATTCAAAATGTAATAAAATAAATTGAAACGTAAATTTTGTTCCATACGAAGTCATTCCATTTTTTACTAAGTCATTTGAATTTAACCCTAAAATTGTATTACTACTGTAAAAATTCGAAGCGAAATCCAAGAGGAGGGGTATAGCGACTCTTTTACCTTAACATGGGAGTGGTTTCTGCTATTAGTATTTGTTTTTATTTTAGTGTTGCTGCCAAGGAGAGAAGGAGTCAAAAATTGCCAAAACTATGAACACGTAATATTTGAACGCCCCATAGTAATCATTTTTAAACAATGCATGTTTATTTTATATAATAATGTTGTCATTTGAATTAAATTTTCAAATATTATCCTACATAGTTACACAAACACATCTTTTAACTTTCTTTATTTTAACTAGTTTTGAAATTAGGCAATTTTTTATATGAAGCTATGTAAAAATAATTAAATCAGTTTTTGGAGCTTTATTATTGTTTTTTGTTTGGAGCTTTATTATTGTTTGGTAAAAAATAAAGTTGGAAATAAAATTAAATATTTTTGTTGAATGTTTTGTTAACAAAATTTGCACCTTTTCTTACAGTATTTATTATACTTTTAAATATATTTTTTTATTCATAATAGAAATTTTAAATAAATTTATTCTTTATATTTGTGTATCTAATTTTTGAGCTTCGGAATTAGTTTTAAGATTAGATTAACAGTAGACATTTCTCTATTGAAACGCAGTAAAAATAATTAATCAAGCAATTTTTCAAATATTATTATTTTATTTTAATTTTATTTTTACTATTATTGTTTTCTTCTTTCTTCTTTTCTTCTTTATTTATTTCTATTTTCTTCTTTCTAATCTTTATCATTATTTTATTCTATTTAAAATGAACAAACAAATTTTTAGAAGTTAGTAGTTTGCTTTAAAATTATAGAATTTTATTTATAAGTATATTTTTATGCTTTGAACTTTACACTTTATGTAAAGGTAAAGTTAAATGTACACTTTCCATACATTACATTAATACAATAAATATATTTAATAAATTTTATATTTCATATTAATATTTTTATTTAAGTTTAATAACTGTTCATCCGGAAAAGGTATTATGTTTTGTAAAATGCAAAAAATCAAAACCCAATAAATTACTCATTTTTAAGCTTATGTAATTTTTTGTTATAACTGCGCTATATTGTACTAATGTAATATTACTTAGATATTGAATAAGCATACTTTACTATCTCATCTATTTTTATAATAATCAGTTTTAATGAATACAATTTTTATTTAATGAACAAAATATTTGTTCATTTAATAAACTTATTAATAGTTAGTTAGTTTTTTTAAAAAAAAAAAACTATTGTATTGTTGAATAACATAGACTTTCTATGAAAAGTTCTAATAACAAAATTACTAAATATATAAAACTCTTACAGCTATGATATTGTCACGGTGTTTTTAAGTAGTCTGTGTTTATTCACATGAATTATATCGTGAGGCTGGTATTTATTAATGCAATTATTCTGCTGTATAAACAAATCTTATGCTTACTTAAATATTGCTTCCATTTAGTTTTCAATCTTGTAACTAGCGAATCAAAAAAATTCAGAAGAATTTACGTTTTTAAAAAGTATTGTTCGTAAATTTATATCCATTTAAAGGTATTAATTTTATATTTTACAATATCACCACCTTTGTACAACCGATCCATTTTAGAATTAAGCAATGTTAGATTAACAGTGTTCGAATGAGTGATGGAAGAAAAAAAAGATGTTGCTTTTTTAGACCCACTGGAACAAGACAGCGGGGAAGGCCGCTGTTGAGATGGGCTGACTCGGTGAAGTCTGATTTTCGTGCAATTAATGAAAAGAATTGGAGATCAAAGATAAATCTGAAGTCGTTATTAAGAAATCTTCAGAGGAAGGCATTGACCCACAATGGGCTGTCTGGTCAACTATGATAATGATATATGAATAATTAAATGTATGAATAATTAATTATATGATAATGATGTATGATAATGACACATTTTATAAAATATTCTAAGAACTTTTGTAAATTCCGCAATAAGTATAAATCGTTTAAAAAGATCTTTTTAACATTATTTATACATTATTTATATTTTAAGCTCTACTGTATTATAAAAATATAAATTTATTTCTCTAAATTTAAATTATTTAAATATGCTAAAATTAATTGAAATTTCTATATTTAAGTAGTAAAAAATTTTTTTGTTTATTATTTTCTTTTTAACTTCTTTGTCCATTATGCGTAATGACAAATGTTACGCCGCAAATCCAAGAAAAATATTCTAGAAAATCTCCCTTCCCGAAAGCCGCCAACTGTAAACATCTTTAAAAACACATAAATCTTTATAGGGATAACAAAACAAACAGAGCGCATCTGGCGTTTTATCCTATAAAAAGAAGATGAACCGTACCTAAGAAAGTCTTTTCTAAACACATCACACGTTTTGCAGTTTTAATATATGTAAATATTACTCTACTACTTCTTATTCATGAAAATTTCGTTGAAAAAATTCTATTTTGGCGACAGATGGTTATAAGAAAAGACTTTATTGCGATATAATTAATTATTCAGCATCCTTCTTTAATAAAAGGTGACTGTGAAAGAAAACACTATTTCGCCAAAACATGTCTCTAAAAGTGATTAAGAAGACTACTGCTTCATTAGTTAATACAATATAAGATGGTTTCAGTTTCATGTTTCTAGAAATAAGGAGGTTGTTTGTTGGTTTTGTTTTTATTATATCCAATTAAATTTGATATCGTGTTTTCTTTTTCATGTGCTTTAAAGGATCAACTTTTCTTTCATCATGGGCGGGTAATTAGTATTAGAGCGTGTTATTAAAGCACTTTGTCGCATATTAATTAGCGACCAGTGTTTCAGAGAATGGTGTTGTGTTTACATTTTTAGATGAAACATGTTTCTTAAAATTCTCTTTCACTTCTAGATTTAATAATTCGAGATGAAGATTTAGTTTTTGAAAAAGGGGAAATGTTTGTAGCACATCTGATTTTCTTTCTTGAAAATAATTATTTAGTGGTGTATTGAATGTCTTCATATTTCACAAATAAAGTTTATTAGATGTTTTAAATGGAACTGTTAAAAATGTAGATATTGTATAAGTTGAAATTTTTTTTTTTTTTTTAACATCTCAGGAATAGACAAAAGTGTAAAATGTATGTTAATGTAGGGTGCTGTAACGATCCATAACTTCAAAGCTCCAGAATTAATTTTTGAGACCCATCATGTTATGAAGTTAAAAGTAACGTAACAGTTTTTATGAAATTTTTGAAAATCGACATTATGATTAATTTAATGTCATATATTTGAAATTTGAAATATATATTTGAAATTTGTACCGGATTAAATTTTTTTATAAATTACCGGCACCCAAAATGCCGTTACTTTTTTACAGTAAAATCTATTTTCCCTTTAAAATTTTAAAGAATCTGATATGCCGTAATTTTTACAGCATTATTTACTTAAAATCGCTGCGTCACTGTAATTAAATAAACATTACTGTAAAAATAACGGTGAAACGGATTTTATAGAGAATGCATCCAAAGTACTGGCACTTTTTATCGTAAATTGATCCGGAATTTTTTACAGAGTAGACCTCTGGATATATCGAATGTTAATGATGAGCGGTATATCGTAGGAATACGATATTTTTAAACAAAGTGATAACGAAACTTTTAAAAGTATTTCCACGATGCGTCATGAATATCTTGTCTTATAAAATGTACTCTAAATTTCCCCTACGTCATCATTATCATCCGCGATAAATACATAATACGATAATGCCCTGAGGTTTAGCAACAACGGTAATTATTGAACGTGATGATAATTGATGACGATAATTGTCGATTAAGAGGCGATAATATGATGAGTGTTGACACATCTTATTTGTATAACGAAAATATTGACCAAAGTAAAAATATGCTATATCAGTAAAATTGGGGGGGGGGGGAGACTCGATATACCGTGAAATATCGGTGATTCCTGAAGATATATAGTGATATTAAATTTATGATATTACCCAATACACTCTGTTATATTAATGTAAGTTTTATTTTAGTCATTTACTAAATTAAATTAATTTCACAGACCTACTGACAATTAAAATTTAATTTATGCGATAATTAAATTTTTATAACTGCAAAAAAATAAGTTCAACAGTTTTAGAGTGTGTAAAATTATGCCAACTAAAATAAAAACAATTCACTTTGTAATACAGCTCTGAAAAATTTAAGTAGCGTTTATTAACGTTTCTTTAAATCATAATACAATTATTTATAATGATTTTTTATAACTTATAAAATATTTAACAGTATGGAGCATAGAATTACAATTTTATGCATTGAAATAATTTTAATGCAAAGCAAATCAAAGATATTTAGAATTTTATATACGAAATATTATTCAAATTCTTCAAATATATATATTATTCAATCCTTTGAAAAATAAAAATTACATTATGAAACTATGTATGCATATATTGTTTAAACTATATATACATATATTTATATTATATAAACTATATATTTATGATATAAAATATAAATATAAAATTTAAACCTCTGTGTCAGAACTGTAAAATTTGAACAGTTTCGGATTTCCAAATAGAGTTTACATTTTTTAATTTATAAGTCTTTTATTGTTAGATTATTTACTTTTTCATAGTGTATAATTTAAACTACAAAAAATTAGTAAACATCAAAAAAGAAAGAAAGTAAGAAAGAAGAAGAAAAAATAATTGAATTCTAAAGCTTATTTAAATACTAACGCTTCTTGAATTGAGTCTTATTGAAAAAATCAATGCTTCTTTAGAAATTCACAAATCTATCAGAAATTATCAGTTTAAATTATATAGCTATACATAATATTAAAGTTTTAATTTTTAGAGAAAAATCTAAACGAACTCTTAAACTGTTTTGTGACTATCTTTGATACGTGTTACACGATGTGTTTTGTGAACAAGAATAATAAAAACAGGAAAAGAAAAAAATATTCCTTATAATCCCAGATGCATTTTTTTCTTATCTTCTTGAATTGCCCGCAGACAGATAGCCTTGATGCATGCTTCACTACACTCTGAGTGTCATTGCTGGGACACACAATTTACAGAAACATTCGAAGTAACATTAGGAAATCACGTTTGTTTGTTTTTTATTATTATTTTATTTTATTTTATTTTATTTTTATTTTATTTTTCATAAATATCCATTAAAAAAAAAAAATTTCATTTATCCTTTTTTTCTCGACATTCTCTTTTTTGCATTTTAATCCAATTGAAAACGTGTGATGGTAATGTCTTGTCACTCAAGGGGGGGGGGGGGTTAATCTGCTATCATAGAATTAACGTAATGCGTATGCATGAAAATTGTTTTAAAAAAATTACTACAACTCAATGAAAAAGGTTCATTGATATAAATTTTAATTGTTTTATATTATAGACTTATTTGTGTCAGGTACCAAATTTCATTCATAATTGTTTTTCAAACTGACTATATTCTATATAACATGTATATCATATATATATTCTATATAACATAAAAACATAATGACCGTTCTTGACGATGCATTTTTACTGGCCGGAAAATAACATCCAGTTTTTCCTACTCTAATTTTCATAATTTTTAATTTTCGTCAGCCTAAAATTAATATAAAAATGTTGTTTTCTTATAAAATACTTTTGTATCCATTGTTTATGGGTATTAAAATGTAATAGTCATTTTTCTTATTGTACTCTTTGACTTTGATTGTTTTCTAAATTAAAAGTTAGAAACTGACGGAGTTGTTTCTTCATTGATATTTCCTTATTATTCTATATTTTACCATAAACTTATTTAAATAAGTGTCTAAACTTATCAACTGTCTTATAATAACTAATTTTTGGTTCAAATTAAACTATATTATAAATTTCAGTTAAAAAATGCTCATTAAATGTTATTAAAACTTAACTATCAGCTTTATACACAATATGATGCTATGTACAAATTGTATGTAATAAATCAGCCTATTTGGTAAGCAAAAATGTTAAATTTTGGTTGTGAACTTACAAAATTTGAACTAACAATATTCCTTTAATTTTAAATGTTGTTTTAAAAAATAAATACTAAGCAGAACTATTTATGTTCCCTAATAAATCTCAACGGAGTCAAAAAGTAATATGAGATCTTTCATACTATCTACCAACCAAATTCGACACGAAATAAACGTTTAATTTAAAGAAATTAATATTGGACCTGGGAAGGGGATCTCAAGGGAAAATCAACAAAATTTTTTATAGTTCATATATTTTAGGTAAGTAATTTAAACTTTCGTGGAAAAAACTGTTTATGCTAAGAAACAAGAATTATGACGTAGAAATCATCGATGTTGGTGAGCGGTAGCTTGTAGTTATGCACAAAAATATATAAACAAAAAAAAATAATAGTTTTCTTTCCTATTTCTATACGTTGTTTTTCTCCAGAGCAGAAAAAAAAATTGTTTTTTTTTTTTTGTTACCAAAGATTTGTATTTAATTCAAATGTTATAACATTCTACTAAGAGATAGTATTAAACAAAGTGTAATAGATATTAAATCTTGCATTATAAATAGATTAAAATATTTCAGATATGCACTACTAACAATCCCTTTCCAAGTATAGTGCATATTTCAGTTTGAAAATAAAAATATGAAATGGAAATTATACTTAAACAGAGAAAATATATTACTTTTTAATGTTTTTAATGGTTACTATTTGTATTGTTTCTTTAAAAAAAATGTGGGCTGGCGAGGAGCTGACCGATATCGATGAAGCGGGGGAGGGCCTAAGGAGTGAAGATTCCTCTTCTACTATTCGTTGATTTAATGGCGCCTGCGCCATCTTCTTCGGCTTCCTCTTGTTTTCTAAATGATCAACCGTATCCGAATTTTCATTGGATGAGAATAAAATCCTCAGATATCAACCTTTGTAGAGAAAATATTCTTATCTTTCTGTTCCAACTGTCAGTTGGACGTGTTTTTGTTAAACACACGGCGCAAAAATGGAATTCATGAGCTATAGTGGAATTTAGAATAATTCTGTTGGTAAGTAATCACCCATTACTGATAAACGATAAAAATGTTTGGTCAAACGTCATTCTTTTTCTTGATATACCAAAACAAAAATTCTTTTAATTTATAATTTTAAAGTCAATTATTGTTGTTAATTCACCTGATTTTGTTAACTTTCTCCTAAAGAATATTTTCGTTCTTCTTTTTATAATTAATGTATTTAAGGTGGAAAGAATATACAAAGATGTAGTATTAAATTCATTATTTTACTAACCCACATATAATAGCAAACATTATTTGCAAGATTTCAAATTTTCATTATTTGATTGTATTTTTAAATTCTTGTACTATAATTTATTTTACCACCGTGTTTTTATCTTTATCATAAAAAGTCTGATACTTATTTTCATTTATAAGTTTAAAGTTATTTGTTTATAATTAATTCACCTCGTTTTGATAACTGTCTCATCAAAAATATTTTCGTTCTTTCTTTAATAATCAATTCCTATAAAACGGAAAGAATATATAAATCCTTTAGTGTTCAATTCCTTATTTTACTTACCCACATATAATCCCAATATTAGTTGTAAGATTACAAAATCGAGATTTAAAGTAAATGAACAATTTTTCTCAAAATGATTTCTTTTGGAAATACTAATAAAACTGCATTTTTAAGAAGCTTCAATTAATGTTCTTTTTAAAAATAAAAAATAAATAAAACGAAGACTTGGTGGTCAACGATGTGTTGAAATTTGAAGTGCGTCTTCAAGCCGCAGTTGAGATCAAAGACATATCTGCCGCAAAAAAAAGAGCCGCTTTATCTTAAAAGGAAAAAAAAACGTTAATTGCTGTCGTAGTCTTGTGAATGGCAAAAGCTCATGACTAAAAAAAGATAATATGTTTCCTATTATTAAAATTTCTTACATTTTAAATTATTTCTATGGAATTTCTAAAATTTTCTAAGTTTTAGTTTTACGATAAATTATCTAACATATCACCCAAACACATTCCTAAATATTTATCGTCCCTCCTTTATCACAGAATAAGATTTTCTAACTTCGAAACAATTCTTTCTCAATAACTTTGAAAGAGTTCTTTAACTTAATTTCGACGCATTTTAAAACCGAATTCTGTGAAGTAAAATGCAGGAGTTTCTAAACATTCTAAGAAATTTTAAAGCTACCGAAAAGCGCGAGAAAACACAAAATATTTTTTAACTGCTTCAATTATACAAAATAAAGAAGAATTTTGAGTTTCGAGCTTAAAAAAAAATAGATATTATAAGAATTAATTTGGTACCTTGCATTTTATCGCACGATAATTAAATTCTCATAATTTAAAAGTAATTTAAAAACTGTTTAAAACATCAAAAAACTTTTTGAACTTTCAAAATGCGGTTAGCATGAAATTGATATAAATTTATAAATAATCTGAATAATATAGATCCAAATTATGCATAATTGTTACGACCATAAGTTATTCGTCATTTTATGTCTTTATTATGAAAATTAGTATTTTTAAAGATGTATAAAACTGGAAAAAATGAACTTTTTAACAATAAATTAACTTTTAATTTTTATAAAAAATATTTAAAACTAGTATTGTTTAAATATTTTTCTAAAGGGTCTAATATAAATCTCTGCAAAAAAAAACGTTGCATTAATACATGAATTAGTTATGTTAATCCATGAAGTAGTTTTAGATAATTCGTACTCACTAAAGTTTTTGAAATTTGAATAATATATTTTTTTTATATTTTTGTAATAATTTTGTAAATG
Organism: Parasteatoda lunata; assembly: GCA_949128135.1. NCBI lineage: Eukaryota > Metazoa > Arthropoda > Arachnida > Araneae > Theridiidae > Parasteatoda > Parasteatoda lunata. The sequence goes on along the minus strand of OX421978.1, from coordinate 44,273,804 downwards.
TAAAATTTTTTTAATAGTAAAATAAGTATAATTCTTGTAACAATTTAAAGCGTCTCATATTATTTCTAGTAATATTTTTTATTAGAAAAAATCTCAGAATTTTACTTGATTTTATTTACACTGTAAAAGAGGATTCTTTCAAATTGAGTAAAAGTGTGTCAAAATAGCTCTGAAACAATACAATCGAATTTGAAAACCGAATGGCTTCATTATTGATTCTAGTAACAGGAAAATTGAAACAGCATATAATCAGTTTTGATCAAAATGCATAGACTCATAAATGTCGAGGTTGGTATGTGTGGAAAAAACGAAGGTTGTCTGCCGGTAGGATTCAAATCAAGGTCCTCCAGGTTCGTAGTAAGATGCTCTATCCACCTAGTTGTACACCCCAGACCAGGAGGAGTTATGAAAATTTATATAGTGACTGCAGAAATGACACATCATGGCTTACATTATTACTTCATCATGGCTTACATTATTACTTCATCATGGCTTACTACCCGTGGTTAAAAGTATTTAAAATATCGAGAAATAAGTAAAAAGTGAAATTAAAATTACCGGTTTCCTAACTGACCTATTGGGACTATATTTTCCCATCTGTTTGTACCAATCGGAAATTAGTATGACATGATGTGTCATTGCGGTGACTACCATATAAAGCTTTCTAACTTTTCCTGTATTAGGGTATATATTTAGAGTGGTTAGAACATTCTACTACGAACCCAGAGGTCCTTCGTTCGAATCTTTCCGCCAGCCTACTAACTATAAATCGTACTCTTATTTAATTTTTAATATTTTTTGGATTAAATACTTAATCTTCAATTTCATGTGACCATATAATATCATCCTCAAAATTACATAAATTAAATAAGGAAACATACATGCTCTACTATATATTAATATGTTGATTATAACATTTTTTAATCTGTTAAAAATATTATTCAAACGAATAAACCTTATACAATGTTTAACTTAATGTAACATCTTATAAAGGGCTATATAGTTTCTGTAATACGTAATGAGCTGTGGCAAACTAGTAGCCTGACCTCCTTCAATTTTGTTTCTTTTTCATTTTATTTTAAATTATAATTTCATTTCGTTTAAAAAAAAAACGAAAAGTTTGTTGCAATATTTGATGCAGCATTTTTCCCTTCTGGCACTTTTTTCTATTAAATTTTGCATATCATGTAATCATTTCACATAGAATCATGGTTTGAGTAGGCTTAAATGTTCATTTCTATCAAATATTTGTTTCTCACACAGTTCTTGAGATATTTTGTCTGTCAATTTATTTCCGGTTTTCAATGCTGGTGTATAATGAAGTAATATACTAATGTATGATAGATACTTGATGGAGCCTGTAATTTTTATAGTTTTAAATTTTATTATAAACTCAGTTAAATTTCAAGGTGTCATAAATTTAAAGTTCAATTATTCTAATCGAGTTTAAAGAAAAAAGTTTCTCTTTTTTTATTTATTACCCCATGTTTGACACACAATAATCTCCTTTTCATTAAGTTACAACAAATAACATTGACATAGAAATTTAAATAAAAAGTGTTTTAAATAGAAAATATTAGTTTCCTCTTTTAAGGTACAACATAAAGTGACTTCAATTACAAACTCTTAAAATAACACATAATAATTTCCTCTTTTGAGCTATCTGCTTAATTTTTCCCAACTTCGTAAGAAAGGAAGATGAATTCGTCATGCATTTCTACCGCAAAAACAACTCGAATTCAATTGAAAAGAGTGTCTTGCAAAAGAGTTGAAGTTCATTTTTTTAATGACTTCCGCCGTCTCTCATTCATTAAAAAGTACTTAGATAAAAACTCAGCGGCAAACGCTTTCCATATCGCCAGTTTGAATTGGATCATTGTTCAACTTTCTTGGGCTTTAGTTGCGCGGTAGTTGTGTAATTTGTTCTGTAACATTCAATGATGTCATTTCCTTTAGATTACTTGCTCAGCTGAAAAGATGTATATTTATTTAAAGTAAATCAATTCACAAACAAAAATGCTGCATGCAAAAACTTAAGAAGAAATAATACGGTATTTGTTTACATAAACTTAGTAAAATAATGTCTTTAAAAGGCTGAAATTAGAGTAAAGGACAGGGATACAAAATTGGTGGTAAGAGATTTCGATTTGATTTGACTTGATTTTTAAAAAGATTTGACTGCCACTTCATTTTATATAATAATAGTCATTGAACAGTACACCCATTTTTGGGTTTATTTCTATCAAGATTCAATTCAGTTTTGAACCCAACCCAGATGATAAGGGTACTCCTGGATCAAGCATTGCTTCGTGGAGAACTTTTTGATGGAACAAACCTGCATTTGTGTTACGTGAAAAAGAAAATCTCCCACGGTTAGTACGACAGCAAGGCGATTCTAACACTTATAGGGAAGCTGGAGTTCTATCCCCTGAGCCACTGTGACAAATGGATTACCATTTTTTAAAAAGAAATTTAAAACAAAAAAAATGTAAATCAAGCAAAAATGAAAGTGAGGAAAGTTTCAACTCCATAAAATAAAATAAGAGCGGAGATTTCATGACAATTGGAAAGTTCAAGTTGCCATGACTTTACCTTTTATCCTCCTTTTTCTTGTTAGTTTGAAATAAATTTTAGTCGCATATTAAATCTGTGAGTTGGAGCAGTTTTCTTATAAATTATTTATAATGATTTAACTGATTACTAATCGATTGACGCAAGCAAATTTTTTTCACAACGAAATGATTGAACATACTAGCTCATTGGCAAAATTTCCACACGCCAGCTCATCATTGGCAACCAAATGCTTAGGGCTGGCCAGTAAGTTTTATCTTATAAAATATTGTGTTTCAAAGCAAACTATCATCCATACTTTCCCAGAGTTAGCATTTACGTGCAAAATCTGTATAACATATCGGGACTCAATTTCGCCAAACTTCCGAGACTGGAGTGATCGAAATTTGCTAGAACGGTTTACTCAGAATTTTGTTAAATAAACCTCTGCAGCATATTATGATCCTAACAAACAGCATATTATTGCCAAAAATTAAGAATTATTAGTTTTTTGCAATAAATAAGTTTCAATTTTTCTACATCCCTTTATGATGTTGGTCACAAAAACATTCGTTTTACTACATCTGCTTACATTTTAAGTATTGTTCATATTATTCTTGAAAATAGTGGCGAGCAAAAATTTTAGTCTAGCTACTACCCTTAGGACTGAAATTTGATGCCCTTTACTACATCTTAAATATTATTTTTTGTTTTAGATAACTTAAACACTGTAAGTTTCCAATACGAGTTAGGAAAGTATACGCCATTAAAATATTTATAACTATGCAAAATTTAAAAAAAAAATAGTTATAAACTTCACAAATAATGTTTAATTTATGATAATTACAACTGGTTAAAATCAATTAGAATACTACTTTTGACTAAGCAAAACTATATCATTAAAAATATATCGCAGTGTTATTTTCCTTACGTTTTTAAATGGAAGCATACAAAATATTTTTGTAGTCAAGGACTACTTTGATATGTTCTTTCTAAAAATTCATATATTTAAAACTTTGTTTTTGCAATAAACCATTATATTCATTTAATGTTCAAATTAAATTTTTTTTTTAATATATAATCCAGTTTAAGTTTATTCTTGTTGAAATTTAATTTTTTATTTAAGCAATCCTATGATAAATATTTTTCAAATTAAACATTTCCAATTTTCTACCTGTAATGCGTAGTTGCGTACGTTTTTTAGAGATAATAATAATAATTCCATGTGCAGATTTAAAACATTGTTATAATATTTGTAGTTTTTGCAACAATGTATGTAAAATACTTCCATTAAAAGAAGACTTTTATTTGTTTTTTCTAGAAATGCTTCAACCGGAAATGCTTTGGTTCGCCCGTTATTTGTGTGTCCCACCACAATGACCTGGAAATAAGAATCTTCTGAACAGTTACTACAATGATCAGGGAAAATTCCATAACTAACTCATAATAACAATAAAAGAATCATGAAAACTGATAACAACCACAAAACGATTCGGACTAGTTCATCCATAAATGATGCATACGATATGCATGAATCTCACAGCCACGAGCCTCTGGTGGCACAAACTTACAACCTCGAAAATTTTTCACGAGCTGTTGAGGACAAATTTGAAGACGATGACATGGGTGGCCCTTGTGGCTGGGGTCCATTACAACCGTCCAAACTACAGAAATTCCGTTCAGCTCGCTGGGTCCTCTTTTGGTTGTGCTGGGCAGGTTTCATGCAAGGAGTCATTGTAAATGGTTTTGTAAACGTTGTCATAACAACAATCGAGAGAAGGTATCAGCTGCGTAGCACGGAATCGGGACTTATTGCTGGAGGATACGATATAGCTTCGTTTCTGTGCCTTATACCAGTGAGTTACTTTGGTGGTACCAGAAGCAAGCCAGTTTTTATTGGTTTTGGTGTCCTGGTCTTGGCTCTGGGATCTTTCGTGTTCTCTCTACCTCATTACATGTCCGGTCATTATTCGTTTAGTCAGGAGCAAGAAGACTTGTGTTCTGCTACGAACAATTCCATGGACTGCTCATCTGAGAACATGTCTTATTTGTCTCAGTACAAATATATATTCTTTTTAGGACAGTTACTTCATGGAGCAGGTGCTGCACCATTTTATACGTTAGGGTGCACCTATTTAGATGAAAATGTTCCCACGAAAATGTCATCTGTATATTTGGGTAAGTCATCATAATTCAGTTTTTTTTAAAATATCATTTTATAGTTTGTCTTTTAAATAAAGTAGCATGAGATAATCACAAACAGTAATAATACAGGTAGCAATTTTAGGAAACAAATTTTCCGTTGCCTTTCTACAAATATTTAATCTTGTCAAATTTGTTCTGAGGATTTCAAATCTGAAATTAGTTTTACTCCTAAAGCTACAGATTTATTAAGATGACATTATTAGTCTATTTTTTGTCGTAATAGGCAAGTTTTAAAAAGTTATCTGTAACAGAGTATCGCGTTACTGTTACGACAAACTTCTAGGGGAGTTTGAGCACATAATAAGGATTAAAAATGCATAGGAACCCCTGCCCGGAAATGTCGTTGTACGTGGCTAGAGGCTCTCTCATATTATGTATGACTTGTTTAAAACCTCATGAAGAGACAGTTCATAATAGGGAAGCGTACCTATGAAGACATTTCCAGGCATGAGTTTGTACACAATTTTAATCCTTATTATGTGTCCTAACTACCCTGGAAGTTTGTCACAACATTCATGCGATACCCTACTATAAATAAAGTTTTTAAACTTGTACACTTCTAAAAAAATAAACTAAGGTACAACACGTGTATAATTCATAATGATTTTGATATTTACATTAGCACGGGGTTTAGTTATAATATATATGCAATTTTTCAAATCGCAGGAAGTTTGATGTATTATTACAATGTGTTTATTCTTAATTATTTCATTTTGCATAGTATGAAGTTAGAAGCAGAGAACCAGCACTGTTTTTCATAACATACAAACACGGATCTGTGTATTTTGGATTAATATTTTTTTATGAAACAATTAGCTATTTTGTCCCATAACTCAACAACATTTCTTAGTCCTGGTACAAGGTCTTCCTGATGCGAGACTATTTGACCACCATACAATACAGTTAGCTTAATTCGTCACTTTATTTCTGATTGTCTAATCTTATTCGACTTAATCTTCCACGATGCACTAGGTTTCGAATCTTCCACTGCGATGAGGTTTCGAGTTGAAGAAACATTTTCGTCTTATATTTGAGACTTCGCATATTACGAAATTTCGTGATGAAATTATTCTCAACATTGACAATATACTACTCAGGGATTGCAAAATTGTCAAAAGTGATAGTTTATTTCCAAGAGTAAACTCAATCGCAAATAAAAAAATATTTGAAAATAGAAAAAATATTTTCTTGCAAATTTTAACGCTGTGAAGCAAACTTTTCACTGTGGAGCACTTGTTTTTTTTTTTTTTTTTTTTTTTTTTTTTTAAATAGAATATATCATTTTTTTTCTGATTATCTACCACAGTCCATGTTAAAATTAAAAATTTAGATTTACTATGCTCAAAATAAAGAGGACTCTTAAATAATTATTAATTTAGTGATTGTATTATACGAGGGTTGCTATTTATATTTCTAGCCTTGGCAACAGTAAGTGTTGCTAGGCGACCGCAGACGATTTTAATCGAAAGTTTGATATTTTTAAACATAAATTCAGCAGACGATTTACCATTATAGCTTCATTTGTGTTGTTGACAGTAAATTGAAAAGTTCTTCTCTTTCAAAAAATTGAATTGAATCGTGAACATTTTCGTGCCATTATTTTTCATAACTTTCGACGTTGATTGTCAAGACAAGAGTGCTTCGATGATCTTAATTCTTTATTCAGCGATAAAGCGCCATCCTACAGCACTGTAAAAATTGGTATAACGAATTTAATCGTGGTCGATGTTCGATCCAGGACGAATCCCGTGCAGGTCGTCCAAAATCCATTGTTGTGCCAGAAAAGATCGATGCTGTGCGTGAACTGATAAAGCAAGATCGTCATGTGACATACCGTGAGATAGAGGCGTCTTTTGACATTAGTATGACTAGCATCAATAAAATATTGCATGAACATTTGAGCATAAAAAAAAATTTGTTCGCGTTGGATCCCGCATAATCTGACAAACGCTCAAAAAAGGCTCGTGTCGATTGGTGCAAGGAAATGTTGTAAAAATACGTTCAAGGTGCTACATCAAAGGCTGTGTATAACATCTACACAGGTGACGAATCATGGATCTATGCATATGAGCCGGAAACAAAACAGCAATCAACTGTATGGGTCTTCCAAGACGAGGCAAAACCAACAAAAGTTGCTCGAGGAAGAAGCACATCGAAACAAATGTTTGCCTGTTTCTTCGGCATTAACGGTCATGTGGCAACAGTGGCGTTAGAGCAACGCAGAACGGCCAATTCTGAATGGTACACGACCATTTGTTTGCCAGAAGTCGTCGGAGAAATTCGAAAAAAGCCGAAGAACAGGCGAATCATTCTTCATCATGACAATGCGAGCTCTCACACATCGACTCAAACAAAGGCATTTCTGACGGAGCGAAAGATCGAACTGAAGGGTCATCTGCCGTACAGCCCTGATTTGGCACCCAATGACTTCTTCTTATTCCCACACATCAAAAATAAATTACGTGGACAACGATTTTCGACCCCCGAAGAAGTGGTTGATGCATTCATTGTTGTCGCATGTTTTGGAGTTACCTCAATCGGACTGGAAAAAGTGCTTTGAAAATTGGTTCAAACGCATGCAAAAGTGTATTGATCATCATGGAGAATATTTTGAAAAACAATAAAACCAATTTCGATCCTACATATTTGTTTTTTCATTATTAGGCCAGAAATATAAATAGCAACCCTCGTATCACGATAACATGCAATTCATATCACGATAACATGCAAACCTTAAATACTCACTGAGAAAAAAGTATGGTCAATAACACAATATGGTAAAATTTACCGTGTTTCTTTCTATGTGGGAGTAGCAAAAAGCACGGTAAATTTTACCGAAACGCTTTGGTAGTAACATTAAAAAAGGGTTTTTAGAACAGAAGGGTAGAACATGGCACAAAAATTATTTATTTGGTTAAATTTACTGTTTTGAATTTTTATTTATTATTACTGTTTTGTATTTTTATTTATTATGTTTTGTATTTTTGAAAAAATGTGTGGCAATAAGAACTATAATATTGAAAACCGATATTTCCGTTACCATATGAATGGGAAATTACCCGATGAATGGTTTAAATACCACATATTTATTACTAGAGTTATGAATATTGCACCTGAAATATCCTTACCTTACAAGTACGGTAATTTTACAAGAATTTTTTCCCAGTGCTTAAAAAAATTACCACAGGCGATATTTCAAGATACGGAAAAAATATACTTTCTCTGAATAAATAAAAAAATTTCTGGCATATCTGAATTATTTATCCTTATAATACTGGGGCCAAGCCACCATCTGGAAAATACGGTCCCAATTGTTTAGTCAGGGAAGGTTTTGTTTCAGTTTGAGAACTATTTATATGAATGAATGTGGGAGGAAAAAATATTTTCTATCGAAAATTAACTGCGCGAAAAAATTTTCTAGCAAAAATTAACCATAATTTGCGAAAATTGTCTATGCAATTAGAGCTTAAAACACATTCCAAGCCGTTATTTTATTTTATAACCGGCGTTGAACAAACCCAATTTTGAGTTTACAACTATTAACTCCGTAACCACCGAGTAGTTTTAAACCCAACCTAGAAGACAACGAACTCTTGAATAAAACAAACATTGGGACGAACTAGCCTTCATGGTGGAATTTTTTTATAGAATTAACCCAAACTTGCGTTACATGGAGAAGAAAACTAAGTAAACCTCCCCCAGTTAGCCAGGTGAAAAATTTATTCTAACCCATGATCCGTCTATCACTGAGAATACTTTACGTCAGCATTGCGGTCGGTGCTAGTTGAGAGCAGAATTCGTACCCATTTCTTAAACTATCAAACTTGAGTCACCTTCCAAGTCATCATTGAACACATTTAATAAAAAGAGAAAATACGGATAAAATTTAAATGTACGATTATCATTCATTCCTTCACATATTCATTCATCTCACATTTAAATTTTATTTGTTTATTCTTTGTTTATTCTCTTATTATTGAATGCATTAATAAACTTTTAGGATAGGTTTAAAGTTATAATTGCATGAAGGCTTTAAGATAAGAAGAGGAAATACACTTAGTGCATTTTTCCGCCTACAAAATGCGAGGAAGCACCTGTAATATTAGAATTTCAAAAAATATTACTTTTACAATTCAAAATTTTTATAAATTTTTATTCTATACTTTTTTCTATAAACACAACGTTTCTGTTACTTTAAATTAGTAATTGTTATAATCAAAAGTATCTTAAATGAAAATATTAATGTTGGGGAAGTTTGTCGCGTAAAACCCGAAAAAATTCTGCCATAGGGCACCTTCCAGTATCTTTAAGTCGTTTTTGAACATATTTCATAAAGATAGAAAATATGGATAAAATATAAATGTACGATGATCATTCATTTCTTCACATATTCATTCATACCACATTTAAATTCCCTCTTTATTTTCTCTTCTTATTAAATGTTTTCAATGAAGATATAGTACATGTTTTAAGTTATAATTGAAAAACTGCTTCTCGCAAATTATATATTTTATTTGAAGTAGTTCTTAAATTTCCTTTCATCTGTAAAACTTTTCTCATTTGAAACACAATTCAACAACACGCGCTCACCATGGAGTACAGACTCACACTTTCCAATCTCCTCAAGTCTTTATTGAACATATTTAGTAAAGAAGGCAAATACGAATAAATTATAAATTTAGGTTGATCATTTATTCCTTCACATATTCATTAATCACACATTTAAATTCCTTCCTTATTTTCTCTTGTTATTAAAGGTGTTCAATGTTATGGTGTCTGTTTTAAGTTATAATTGCATAGAGACTTTTCGCAAATTATATATTTTATTTGAAATGTCGAACTGGCCTTGCATCAGAAAGGTTCTGGATTCGACTCCCGGGTACGGCATGAATGTTCTTTCCTTCTCTGTACTATCTGTTCGTACTGTGGGAGCAATGTTGGTGCACCTAGTGTGGTGCCCCTGTAAGAGCGGCCAACAAATCTGCCCTTCAGATACCTGTATGATGAAAGATCATTCTCCAGGTGGGCATTGGAAAATATATATATATTATTTGAAATAGTTCTTAAATTTCCTTTACTGTTCATCTATAAAACTCTTCTCCTTTTGAAACACTATTTAACAACACAAGTTCACCATGAAATACAGACACAAACCTTCCCTCTCTTCTTCTTCCAAAAAAAAAAAATAAATAAATAAATAGAGAAAGAAAGAAAAAAAACTCAAAATCACGTCCCTCGATAAAGCTTATCTTCCAGAAGAATGTTGCAGAAAAACAGTCCTTTTAAATGAAACAACAAAAAAAAAATCTCATCACCATTCTGACAAAGTCAGTGCTCCTTGTTATAGCCTCATCCTGGGTTATATCAATGACAGCTTGGCACACGACAGTAGAGATAGTCAAAGCTCAGCGAATTGGTCGTTTATCTGCATTGGCGCCGCCAACAATTGGGGACGCGAGCCTTCATTAGGATGCTAATGGAAAGAGATAGGACTTGGAGATGGAGTGCTGTTTGTTGAGAGAGCACTGAGGCATCAGCTGGGGATGGAGGACATTTTCGATTACAGTTTGTTTTTAAGAGCCCTCGTCCTAAAATTATGACACTAGTTCGTATTGGGATAATATGGGTATTAGGAACTCTAGAGATTAAGCGATTGTAAAAATACGCTTTCAGTATTGCAGATTCTAGAATTTATATAAACGACACTTTGTTACTTAGTTCCAAAATAATTTAAAGGTCATTTATAACGAAATAATTTAAACTTTTTTTCCTTAATATTTTTTTTTTAATTTAGATAAATTCTTTGTTATTATTTACTAGCAGTTTTGGGGGATAGTTTGGTTCACTTTTTGTCTGTTTCCTGCACTGATCCAACGCTTTGTAGCTCTTCATTTATCCAATTACTATAAATTAAATATAGTAATAATAAGGTCATAACCATTTGAAGAAACAATAAAAATATCTATTGCTACACAAAATTCCTATCAAAAGCCGACCTTATCAGTCAGAGCTGTAAACTTAGTATAAAGATAAGCACTATCACATTACTACTTACAGTGGTATATAGCACTATATATAGTATACTAGTGTACTATAATGGTTTAGTATAGTACAGTGCTAAAATATATACTACTTACTATAGTACTATATTATAGTACTACTCACGTATATAAAAATTCATAACGCAATAATTCTCCAATAATACTTAGAGTAATAATTAGAGTAGTTTACTGGTTCACTTTTTCTCTGTTTTCTGCACTGATTCAACTCTTCGTAGCCCATGCCAAAAAATTAAAAATCATGCCAAATGCACAGATATAGAAACAATAAATAAAATTCAAAAATAACAGTATATACAACAGTAAAGTGTGTAAAAGTAGAATACAAATAATATTAAGTTTGAACAATGTTTAATAAATACAATTGATAACGTTTTGAGATTGAAATCATATTAGATGAAAAGTATAAATAAATCACCAGATTTCAAATTTTTTAAAATTTGAGCCAATACAAAATACTCTAAGCTTTTAATTCATTTTTATAGCACAAAGAACACAGAGAAAAAAATTCTGGTTAAATTATCATACTGTATGGTAATGACATTTCTGAGAGAAAAAAACATTATTCAGGTTAATAAAAACAAAATATACGGTATTTAAACCCTTCATATAGTAATTTTTCCGCTCATATAGCAACAATTTACCGATAATTCTGGTTTTTAAAATTATTGTTCTTATTACCGCACATTTACCAAAAAATACATACTCTATGAAAATACTATAATCAAGAATGTGCCAAGGTATCCTGATAAAATTACAAAATGTTACCACATCTACCGGATTTTATCGCATGTTATAAAACCGTATTTTATAATTAATTTTCCCGAAATCATAACTAAAGCGCTTCGGAAAATTACCGAGTTTCTTGGTGTTGCAAAAAAGGCCAGAAAAGCAGTAAATTTTACCGCATTCTTTTGACCATACTTTTTTCTTAGTGTAATTATGACACGAAACATTTAGTGCATTGTATTAGTTTTGTTAATATCACGTTTGTTTTATCTATTTTAAAGTCACGTTATAATTTTTAAATCAGAATTATAAAAAATATTAACAATTGTTTTAAGTATTTTTTTTTTCTTGCTTCATTTTTTACACTGAATTTCCAACTCTAATTTTTGTTTATTCCAATGAATTTTATTTTGAATCATTTCCTTTGAAGTATTACAGTAAATAAGATTATAGCCCTTTAATTAATTACCATGGCTTGTTGATATCCACGAACAAATATTAGCCTCTTCATCATTTTTTTATGTAAATGCGACAAAGTCATGCCTTCTTCATCACGAAAACTATTTTAAACATCTAAAAATAATTTAAACTTACCCTACGTAAGTAAAATTTGCGAATTTGCTCGTAGTTAGTTCCTTAGCTCATATATTAGTTCCTAACTATGGCATGAAGTTAATTACTTTAATACTTTTCGGTTTGATTAGTTATTAATTTAAAATGCTAAATAAAAAATATGTTAGCAGCCAGCCAGTCAATGAAACGTTTTATTTGGCACAATAGGTAGCGTTTCCCCATCGAAAGTCTATGCTCAGATTAGGGGGAATATTTCGATATTGTGCTAAAATTAAAACTCAGCATTGACTCTCATTCTAAATATAATCTATCTCAATACAATGACTATATTAACACTAAGCAACAAATACGAAAACTATTTGTCAGAAGGCCAATCCTCATTCTTTAATCCAATGCAAACGACTTACTATAAATTCACGTATGTTATACCTGGAATTTATAGTTTTTAAATGAGTACAGTAAAAACAGTCTTGACGTGTGAATTACACTCAGTTTTCTATGAAAAGTCTCTTAAAATTGCAATATTTAACTTTTGGAGCTGGTAAATTTTAGTTGCCATGTAATCCTCTATTTAACTTCTGTTTAACTTAATCTGAATTCTTCTTTTCAAGTGGGGCAATTACAAAAAATTAAAAATCAAAAATTGTATTTTTATTAAAACACAGATAGTATATTAAATCAGTTAACAAACTGTGTGCTTTTATAAGGCACTATGCAGGGGTCTGTTTAGAAGAAATTTGGATCCGTTAACGGACCCTTCACAAAATATCTTTTCCTAAAAACGGACCCTTCAAAAAATAATTTAACTATAATCGGACCCTTCACAAATTTGTTTATCTTTATTATTATTCTGTTAATCGAATAAAACCTTCCCAGGAAGGGGTGGAAGAAAGACAAATGTAAACAAAGTAAATTTTGTCTTCGGCAGACGCTTCTTCCTTTATTCGTCCGAAATGATTATTCTGCGTTCAGCAGTATAGGCCAAATACTAAATATTTGCATGTTGCATCTCTACTTTAGTCGCAGCAATTGCTGTTTATTTTTTAAAATGTAATTTTTTTAATTATAATTTTGCAGTGTTGAGCATAATCTTGCATGTCTTTACAATTTAAAAACTCCTTGAAAACGTTTTTTTTTTTTTTTTTTTTTGCAAAAACGGACCCTATTTGCACAAATTCACAAAAGCAGGACCCTGGTTGAAAGAATGTGACTTAACGTTTATTTTATATTCACAAATTACGAGTAATTTTTTTGCAATTTTACAAAATCGGACCTTTCACAAAATGTCTGGAGAGACTGGTGTGAATTTCACGATACCTTTGAATGTAAATAGTACCAAGATAGCAGTGTAAGGTTGATTTTAATGTCAGCAACGACCCTTATCACAAAACGAAACAAGGTTTATAAATGATTAGCGAATAAACCATGTAAGCTTGAAACAATGTTAAATTTAACTATTCCACTTAACGCGTTATGAGGTTCGGGTTAAGCTTTCCCCTTTCATATCGAGATCGAATCTGCCTTTACAACAAAAGGCTAGAAAAACCTTCTGAAATGGAAGATGAATTATCATTTACGAATCAATAGTAGAAAGAATTCTCAAACCGAGGATAAATTCACCTTCTTAGTGGGTTTTTTTTTTTTCCCCCTTCAGATTTTGGGACCATCACTGAAACAATGTTTATTTGCTCAGGCTTTTATACTTTAACATTTGTTAAAAGTTGGTCTGAAATTTGGTATGATTTGTAAGATTTTATCACAAACAAAAAGTTCCATCGAAGATAAATTATTAATTGCAAATTAAATGTTGAAAGCATTCTCAAACTGAGGATAAATTCACCTTCTTAGTGTTTATATCAGATTTTGTGACCATCACTGAAACAATGTTTAATTGCTCAGGCTTTTATATACATACTTTAACATTTGTTATAAGTTGTTCTGAAGGTTAGAATGGAAGTTAGAATGAAAATAAGGCAAAAAAACAAGGAAGCTTACAGTAAGAACTAAAAAATGAGATTTTTTTAAATTTTTTTTTTTTTTTTTCGTGAAGTTTTTGGAGTGCTTTTATTCAATCTTTAAAGAAACAACTTTGTATGCTAATGTTTCTTAAGTTTAAAAAAAGATCAATTAGTCAACCTTTCTATGCCAACCAAATAAAAATGGAAATACCACGTTTGCTATAAAGTTACCTGCTATCTGGGTTTTAATTCCAAGTAAAGTACTGGCCTTTAACTTATATTAACTATATTTTTATTCTTACCACGCTCTTTCATAGCTTCTGTTTCATAGTCTTATAACTATGAAATATATATTTTACGTAAATATTTTACCTCTGACAAATGATATAATTATATGAATGGGGTGCCATTAGGGGAAGGGGCAATTTTTAAACTCGTCAAGGTACCGCTACTTCATAAAAAGCTTTGCGAAATTCCAAAAAAGGCCATATTTTAAAATCTGTATTTTATTTAATTTAAATAATATTTTTTAATAGTCGTGGAATAACTTTTGAAATGGTTTGTTTTTTTAAATGATTACTGCTTCTTTAAATGAATAATTTCGTTAAATATTTTTTTTTTAAATTCATGCATGCCTTAAAATGACCTATTTTCGTGCGGAAGATTTTAATTTTATTAGATACAAATCAAATAAAATATTTTTTAAGTGAAAGAATAATTTATAATTTGGATCTCTTTTCAAATATTTTGAATCAAGTTAAAGGGTCCTGATCGTACTGGCTGATAAAAACTAGCCCGTATGTTTTACAATTTCTACAAATAAGTTTTTTTTTTTCTTTTATAGCCCATGCATAACATTTAAAAAGAAAAAAGTATATTGCGGGGGAAATCTTTTATGGCAAATTTTCTTTCATCTACACTGTAAATAACTAAATTTTACAGAGAAAAAAAAAATATTTTTCACAGGAAAAAACTTTTAAAGAAAGTTATAAATTTTTTCTGTTTTTAATCGTTATCCATGATTTGTAAAAATTTCTTTTCTTCTTCTTTTTTTTTACTGATTTTATCTGTATAATTGAAGGTTTAAAGCTTTTTTGTTGACAAAACGGCTTTTCTCTGTTTTTCACCCTAATCATAAACGAATTAAAACCGTCAACTCAGGCTCCAATTTTTGCCATTTTGTTTACTTTATTTTTCAAATCATTTTACGATTATTTTTTATACTTACTCTTACTTTTCAGAAATTATTTTATGACTTTAAACATCGTCTAAATGAAACTGAGATTCAACTTTATTGTCAAATTGGTACAATAATGAATCGAAAATTCTCACCATCACAATTTCTTTATAATAAAACACTTGAGCTGCAGTGGCTCAGGTAACAAAGCACGCTACATTTTAATATACCAATGGAAGTGTACCAGAATTTGTCATGAAAAGTTTCTCCCACCTTATAGCGTCCTCTTAAGATTCCTACGACTAGGCCCTTTTAACTTTTCCTCTGATTAAGTCTCTTTAATAACCACTATAAAATTATCGAAATTAATAAGAAATGTACACATGCATCAAACATATTCCTGTTCACTCTGAATTGAAGTATAGGGCTTAATATCATAGCTTCCCATCTCACATTATTTGTGGCCATATATTTTACCTCTGTCCGTGTCTTTCCTTTTGTTTTCAATTCGTTTACGATCATCTTACTCTAAGTATTTTTAGGTCTTCCTCTTTTTCTATTGCCTTGAGGGTTCCAATCAAAAATTTGTTTTGCTTTAAATTTTTCAGGTTTACGTAGAACACGACCAATCCATTTCCATTTAAATCCTTGGAAAAGCAGAACAGAAACCAATTGATCCGGAAATTAAAAAAATAAGGAATGTACTTATATTATCAATAAAGTTTTTTTTTCTCATTTCAATACAATTTCATGAAAAGATGCGCAAAATTAGGTAATTGGAACAGATGAATTCTGTTTTTAAAAAAGCTTTCTTTATGAATGTTAAATTTAAAATACATGTATATCATTTATCAAAAGGTCCCGGTTTTTCCCCTGTGCATCAAATCTCTTTAATAACAACTATAAATTTATCTGAAGTAATAAGGAATGTACTAATATTATAAATAAAATATTCTTCTCATTTCAATACAATTTCATTGAAGGATGCGTAAAATTTAGTAATTAAAACAAATTAATTCTATTTTTAAAAAAGTTTCTTAATGGATGTTAAATTTAAAATACATCGATATCATTTATCAAAAGGGCCCGGTTTTTCCCCTGTGCATCAAATCTCTTTAATAACAACTATAAATTTATCTGAAGTAATAAGGAATGTACTAATATTATAAATAAAATATTCTTTTAATTTCAATACAATTTCATTGAAGGATGCGCAAAATTTAGTAATTAAAACAAATTAATTCTATTTTTAAAAAAGTTTCTTAATGGATGTTAAATTTAAAATACATCGATATCATTTATCAAAAGGGCCCGGTTTTTCCCCTGTGCATCAAATCTCTTTAATAACAACTATAAATTTATCTGAAGTAATAAGGAATGTACTAATATTATAAATAAAATATTCCTCTCATTTCAATACAATTTCATTGAAGGATGCGCAAAATTTAGTAATTAAAACAAATTAATTCTATTTTTAAAAAAGTTTCTTAATGGATGTTAAATTTAAAATACATCGATATCATTTATCAAAAGGGCCCGGTTTTTCCCCTGTGCATCAAATCTCTTTAATAACAACTATAAATTTATCTGAAGTAATAAGGAATGTACTAATATTATAAATAAAATATTCTTCTCATTTCAATACAATTTCATTGAAGGATGCGCAAAATTTAGTAATTAAAACAAATTAATTCTATTTTTAAAAAAGTTTCTTAATGGATGTTAAATTTAAAATACATCGATATCATTTATCAAAAGGGCCCGGTTTTTCCCCTGTGCATCAAATCTCTTTAATAACAACTATAAATTTATCTGAAGTAATAAGGAATGTACTAATATTATAAATAAAATATTCCTCTCATTTCAATACAATTTCATTGAAGGATGCGCAAAATTTAGTAATTAAAACAAATTAATTCTATTTTTAAAAAAGTTTCTTAATGGATGTTAAATTTAAAATACATCGATATCATTTATCAAAAGGGCCCGGTTTTTCCCCTGTGCATCAAATCTCTTTAATAACAACTATAAATTTATCTGAAGTAATAAGGAATGTACTAATATTATAAATAAAATATTCTTCTCATTTCAATACAATTTCATTGAAGGATGCGCAAAATTTAGTAATTAAAACAAATTAATTCTATTTTTAAAAAAGTTTCTTAATGGATGTTAAATTTAAAATACATCGATATCATTTATCAAAAGGGCCCGGTTTTTCCCCTGTGCATCAAATCTCTTTAATAACAACTATAAATTTATCTGAAGTAATAAGGAATGTACTAATATTATAAATAAAATATTTTTCTCATTTCAATAAAATTTCATTGAAGGAAGCGCAAAATTTAGTAATTAAAACAAATAAATTCTGTTTTTAAAAAAGCTTTCTTAATGAATGTTAAATTTAAAATACATCGATATCATTTATCAAAATCCTCTGTATGTCAAGACCCTATAATAACTACTATAAATTTATCTGAAGTAATAAAGAATGTACTAATATTATAAAGAGAGTTTTTTTTTCTCATCTTTTAAATGGAATGTCATAAAAATATTAATTTGGTAATTATAACACTAAATTTGGTAATTATAACAGATGAATTCTGTTTATAAAGAGCTTTCTTTATGAATGTTAAATATAAAATACATATGTATCATTTATCAAAAGTTTTTCCCCTATTAGTCAAGTCTCTTTTCTTTAATAACAACTATAAATTTATATGAAATAAAAAGGAATGTACTAATATTATAAATAGAGTTTTTTTCTCATCTTTTCAATAGAATGTCATAAAAAATTGCGCTAAATTTGGTAATTGTAACAGATGAATTCTGTTTACAAAAAACTTTCTTTATGAATGTTAAATATAAAATACATATATATCATTTATCAAAAAGACCCGGTTTTTCACCTGTACGTCATATTTCCCTGAGTGCTCACCAAAGAAGACGACTTGTCAACTGCCAGGGAATAAACTGACACATAAATCTAATAAATGGCATCACTATCTGTGTGAAGGTTGATGCTCTTCCAATTGATAAATCTTCCTCTGGTTCTCGAAATAGAACATAATCTGGGTTCCCTCGCAAAATCTCGTGCCAAAACAACTTTCACGACAATTATACTGCAAGTAGTCATTTCAAAATTCTTTTTGAAAAGTCATCCCGACAACATGACCTGACATTTTATTTTTTAGTTCGTTTGGACAAAACTTTTTATGTGTGCTGACGCTTAGTTTCCTCTTCTTCGTTTTTCATTCCTTTTGTACTCTAAGAAAAAAGTATGGTCA
Organism: Parasteatoda lunata; assembly: GCA_949128135.1. Lineage (NCBI taxonomy): Eukaryota > Metazoa > Arthropoda > Arachnida > Araneae > Theridiidae > Parasteatoda > Parasteatoda lunata. The sequence continues at coordinate 44,255,266 of OX421978.1, read as the reverse complement.
AAACTACCAGGATATGGTAACATTTACCGTTTTTTTGACTCTATGGAAACACCAAGAAGTTTATAATCTTTACCGAAGCGTTTTGGTAATGATTTTTGTAAGGTTAACGATATTATATGGTTTAATAATATGTGATAAAATTTAGTACGTGTTCTAAAATTTTGTAATTTTACCATGATACATTAGAGCGTGGCATTAAAACTATTCATATGGTTACATTTACTATTCAGTTTTGTATTTTTACCTAAATGTGTGGTAATCAGAATTATAATTTTGAAAACCACAATTTCCAGTAAACCGTTACCATATGAACTTGAAAATTACTAAATGAATGGTTTAAATACCATATGTTTTGATTACCAGAACTATTATATTTAGAGAACTGCGAGAAGGGTACGCGTGTGATGCCACCTAGTTAACTAGGAAAAGAGAAAATAAATTAAAATTCGTATTACTTATCATATATAAATCATTTTTTCCCTAATGAGACAAAAATATTTTCATATTTTATTATTCTAATGCATTTAAAAAATAAATAATAATATTGAAACATGAAATCGTGACATTATTTACTCATATATCATATTTATTTTTCAATTGCTAAAATTTATCAACAATATTAAATCTTTCCAAGGATGAAATTATTTTTCATCTTATGGTGTCGCCATCTATGTGCGAGATATTACTTCACAATGTTAGATTGCGGGATGAGGGATAAAAAGACACTTGATCGAGAAATACATTTTGTATTGAAAATAAAGGGTTTTATTATTTGTTTACTTCTTAATTTTAAAGCTTTTTTAAATAATTTTTCTGACTTTATATAGAGTTATCATGACTTACTATAAAGTTTCGAAACAACTAATCATTTGGTTATTAAATTATATTCTCGAGGGCTTCGCCTTTGCTCTCAACGCCCCCCTCCCCCCCCAAATAAAACCGTGTTTGCAACTGCTATGCTATCAGTTTTATTTACATATATTGTAAAAATATATTGTTACTTGATATTTAAAAATTAGTCAATTAAAAAATCTCAACATATTTTTATAGCCTTAGATCAGATTTGATTTCCACTGACTAGGGTATATTTTAAGCCTAATCATATTCTTCTGTTACCTCCGTTGTTTCTTCTTCCATAACCTTGTTTTTTGTGCTAATTCTAAAAAGTCGTAAAATGTTTTCGATTAAAGAGATTAGTTGAGCGAAAAGTTAATTCTTAATATTACTTTAGGTCTGAAATAGTTATTTTGTATTCAATATATTAGCTGTAAATGTTAACCGGAAACAATTTTACATAAACTTTATTATAAAAATAAACTTTATTTGTTTACCATTTAGTAATTCTAATTATGGTAATTAAAGTAAAAGCATAATAAAATGTAGCGTAATATCAAAGAATTACTTTATAATATAATCATGTAAAGAATTTAAATAATAAGAATCAAATTTGAATAATAATCAAAATCAAAGACTTAATATTATTAGAGAATAATTTTAAAAAGGGATAGTAAATAATACCCTTAACTAAGGAAAAATAATAAGTTTACAGCTCTTTATAACTTTTCTTAATTTAATATCTTTCAAGTTTTTATATAATTTTTGCTGATTACAATAAAATATATTTGGATCTTCTTTATTTATTATCATGTGGTTTTTCTGCTTAATAAAAATGTTCAAAACGGCAAATTGCAGCTTATTTTATAATACATATAGCGAAATTATTTTTCCAATATTAAAAACGTTTTACTTTAATGTGAAAAAATGAACACTGAATATTTTCTTTTAAAGAAAATCAGAAATATAGTTGATACAAAATCTACGTACGAAGAAAAAAGTTATTTGAATAATATTATAAATATTGAAATAAATTCTCATTAAAAATATTATTTACATGCAAGATAACATGATCGCCCAAACATGATGAGGTTTTCAGAAGGAGAAAAAGGGGGTTGTATGGCTTTTACGAATAAGAACTAAAACACTTGAAAAAAAATCAGTCAATTAACTTTTCTTTTTTATCACGGGGAAAATATTCTGTCAAATAATTTTTTAACTATATGAATGGCATTAAATATTCAAGTTCAAGTTTCAAAATTATAGTTAGCCATCATTGATTATTTAAAAATAGTCAGAATTGATAATAACGAATCTAATGTATTGTAATCCATCATAATCGATAATCGACACACCTTTGTCACAACTTATTTTTAAATAAACAAAAAAAAAATAATAATAATCTATATATATATATATATATATATATATATAGTAATTTTGACGATATCAAAATGAAATTTTATTATTAAGCAACTAAAGGTTATTATTTATTTATTAATTAATTTTCTACTACCAAATATTTCAGTAAATACAATTCTAAGAAATGTTTTTTCCCTGTAAATCTCACCTAGTTCAGAAACTGTCAGCTTTGGAATCTTTTAGTGTTTGTAAAGGTTACAGAGTTTTTTTAACTATTTCAAATAATTATTTTTAAATTTATTTATTTTTTTTGTTATTTCTCAGTTTATTCGACATTTAATGTTACAATACGAAATAATAGAGAAGATTTCCCAATCGGACCTACATTAAAATTGTTCCGAAGTTTCACAGGTCAGTGGCACATGAAAAACTTATAAATATAAATATATTATAACTAATTAAAACTGTGAACGGATGAAAGGCTTTGCGAATTTGATATTTGAAACTTTTATTCTAGACTTTTTATCACATTTCAAGTTTTCTTTGAAAAAAGAAATCATTAAAAAACATAAACACTCTTAAACTAAATTTCTTAATAATTTTAGGTATTTGTTGAAAATAAAGAAATCTTAAGCAAATTGTTTGAATATTTTATATTAGACTAAATTGCTATTATTTTTCTAGGCATATACTATACAATGGCTGTAATTGGACCAGCGGTTGGTTACTTGATTGGAGGACAATTCCTCAAACTTTATGTAGATATTGGTGTTGATCCATCTGAGTAAGTAAATAGAAGTTATTATAGATTAGTATTTTAATTCCAACTAAGAGCAGTATATTATTAAATTTGCCAAAGGAAAAAAATCAGCAAATTTTCTTGTATTAGCCTAGATTTACAAACAGAAGTAGAGTTTGAGTCGGGTTTTATAAGCATATTTTTTTCAGCAATATTTATAAACGTCGTAATGGGAAATAACATCATGATGTCATATGTTAACATGTTAATTACAATAACTCTCTTAATAATAACAAGAAGGATTTGCTAATACTTTTGTGTAAAAGATATATAAATGTTTATTCTTCATAAATATTTCTCCTGAAGTTATATATATTTTTCCAGATTGCATCTGACAATATATTTGTTAGACTCAATATTAAAAAAATATCTTTAAGCAATATTTAATCATAATGTTAAATAACACCATGATATTATATCTAACTTGTTAATCTCATTTTAAATCGTTAATACACTTGTTTAAAAAATATTCAAATGCTTATACTTCATAATTATTTTTCGCTACATTTGTGTATATTTTTTTTCATAGGTTGGGTCTAACAACGTCCAGCAGTGTTTGGGTTGGCGCTTGGTGGATTGGATTCATATTTACAGCAATACTTGGTGCACTTATAGCAATACCTCTCACAGCATTTCCGAAAACCCTTCCAGGTAAAACAGCAGCGAAATATGTTACATATTTATGCTCAGTCAGTCTCTCTAAGTGGATAAAGGACGACATCAGCTTAGACTTGTTTATAAGCTTTTTATGCAATATAGGAAATACGTTGACTTTGCATTGTGAAGAAAAATATTAAATTTAGAGAAAAAAAACTGCTAGCTAGTTAGCCAGTATAAAACAATTAATTTTACAGAAAAACTCTGTTATTTAAAATGAGATTTCTGTCTTTAAGCAGTTGAGTATTGTCAAAACAGTTGAGTGCAGTTTTTCTTTATAAAATAACAATATAATTTTACAAAATTACATTATTATTTTTTAAAGAAAAACTGTATTAAAAATTACAGTTATTCTCTACAGTGTATCTAGCTTATAAGCACCCAATATAGCAGAATTTACAAATGCAATGAAATAAGTATTTCAGAATTTTAGAAATTGAGCAATGATCAGTTTCGTAACTCCTTGAAATTCAATGAAACGATAACCAGAAATTAGTGTTCCTTCCTGTAAACATTCCGAACCAAATTACGGTATAAAGTGCCGGCACTTTCGAAGCTTCGTACATTACTGCTAAAAATCTCTGGAAAGCAGAATTTTCATTAAAATGTCCAATGTCTTCATTTAAAATTTGATCCCTTCAGAATTCATCAATTTGAAATGGAAAGATTCTTGTGGAAATAGAGCTCTTTAACAATTCACACATTTCAAAATAGTATATTTTTTAAAATAAAGCTATAGATAGGCCATGTATGCATTAAATGTTATTTTGCCTCCTCAGATATTTTTAAATAAAGTTTTTAAAAGTCAGTATGTTTAAAAAAATTTTGTCACATATTTATATTGACTTTTTATAGCCGTAGATTATTTCTAATATGATTTTTTTAAATATAATTTTATCTTAGCAAAAAAGAAATTTGCAAAAAATGGCTATTAAATAAAAATCACATATCGATATCGGTCACCGACTCATTAGGCTTGAGAAAAAGTAACTACTACGTTATTAGAGTTTACCTACCACTGAAAGTTTAACTGAAATGGTTTTTCCAGTTATATCATCTTATTTATGGTATGCATGACCTCTCATTACATTTTAATTCTGAAGCGCTTATGTGTTAGCAACACGAACAATGATGAAAACCTATTTTTATGTCTTTATAGGAGCTTCAAGAATAAGAGCCGAAAAGAAAACTGAAATGCACCAAAAGTTACAAAATAGTGAAGCAGTCCAAAATGGATTTGGTACCAGTCTGAAGGATCTTCCATCCTCTTTCCGATTTCTCCTCACCAATCCTACATTTGTGTTTCTGAGTTTGGCTGGAGCAACAGAAGGTAATTAATAACAATTAATATTTTGGAAATATGGCGAAAAAAAATTTAATTTTTATTGACCTATGACATTGTTGACACATCAAAATTTTACCATTTATCAAAAATATTACTATTTGTCAAAAATATGAACTAGAGCGAGTTAAAGTAATTAATAATTAATATTTTTGTCATGTGACGCCATTTATCAAAAATATTAATTACTATTGCATGTGACATTGTTGACATATAACACTATTTGTCAAAAATATTATCTAAATATGGTATATTTTTTATGGTATATGTATGTAAGTACGGTATTATTCATACTGCAATAACAAACTGGTCTAGTCATTAAATATCGATATGAATGAATTAGTATTAATTATCCCCAAATACTATTTCATAAAAGCCATTTGTACTTGTACTTAGTATTCTGATTCATATTTTACAAAAAGTTTTACTTTTTCTTCTGCTAATATTTGTAAAATTATTAAAAACAGACTTATTTACAACATACGTAGTCAACCAAAGCTTCTAAATATTAAAATTTCAATTCCTTTGGCAAAATTAATTGATTTTTTATTTTTATTTTGGAGGAGATTTTAGTGGCTTTGAGAATATCTATTCTGAAATGATAACTTTATTACCTAATTATTATATCCTTTGATTCCTTTTTATGTCTTCATAATTCATCTATATTATTGGTAATGTTTTTATTTGACTCTTGGATTTTCAATTAAATTTTATTTTTTGTAAACAATGTCGTAAAATTTGAGCATGCGTTATTTCATAAAACTAATTATTTTCTATTCTAAAGGAATGCTCGTGTCCGGTTTGGCAACCTTTCTACCAAAAGTGATAGAATCTCAATTTAGTATAGCTGCTAGCTGGGCTGCTGTGTTAGTTGGTAAGCTTTACTTTAATATTCAATTTGCGTAGATAAAATCTTAAAATCGGAATTGATTAAGAATGCAACTGAAAAATTAATTTCAGATCTTAATTTATTATTATGGGTAATTTCGAAATACTGTTCAAAAAGTTTACATGTTAGTCAGGAAATTGAGAATAAGCAAGAATCCTATAAGAATACACCTGATACATAGCTGCCAACCCCACTGGCTTTTCAATCAGACAACTGGATTTTTTTGCCAGTTTCTCCTGGTCTACTGGTTTAATTAAAATTCTCCAGGTTTTGGTACATTTTAGAAAATTCCCTAAAATTCAGCAGAAAATTATGTTTTCACCAAAAAAAAAAATCCTATTGAAATAAAATTTTTGCAGGGGTTATTGCTTGCTGGAATATTAAGTAAGTGTTATCAATACATAATGAAGCGAGCCTTATTTATAGAAATAAATTGAAAACTTTTTTTCATTATAAAATGTTACTTTTATTCAGAACTCTCCTTATAAATTAATTAAAAATTCTTTTAACTCTCTTTGATGAATTAAATCCCTATTACTATTCAAAAGCATAACATAAAGCATAACATTTCAAGTTCATTTAATATCAATCATAACTGGAAATTATTGTAGTTTTTCTATTTTGATGAATATAAAAATCCCTAAAATTCCCTATGCGTAAAAGTTTTAGCACATTATGCAACAATTATCATCAAATTTATATTATTTCGTAAAATCTATAGAATTTTTTTCCTATCCATGTTGGCAGCTATGCTGATATTTTTCAGGATTTTCTGGAAGAATTTATTTTTATATTGTGATTTTTACAATCATACTCGATTCTTATTTTAATATATTTTATTTAAAATGATATTATTTGCTATAACATTTGAACATTCTTCCAGAAACAAACATAACAAACGTACAGATTTTCATTTTATTATGTTTTACACATGATGTCGAAGATGTCAATTAAACTTCTTTTTGCAATGTCATTCCAATTGGCATTTCACTACCGCTAGAAAAAAAACTTCTTTAAAGAGAGTACGCGCTGCATTGCAGCACCGATTCGTGCCACCAAATCCTGTCAGATTCCCTGAGGATTTCATACACTAGTTTCTACTCGCAAAAAAAAAAAAAAAAAAAAAAAAAAAAAAAAAACTAAATAGGAGACAACTCTGGCTTACGAGCTGACCTACGTGTAAATTTTCGAATAATAGTTCTAAATCATTTTGTATACCTTTAGTGCTAACCAAGTTCAATTATTCAAAATTTTGGTTAGTTTAATGAAAAGTATTTCAATATTTTTATAACTATCTAAAAATTGTTGATATAACTGTATATAAACTTTTTTCAGGCTGCGTGACGATTCCTGGAGCTGGTGGAGGTACATTTCTTGGTGGTTACTTAGTCAAGAAGCTTAATCTTCGGTGTGCGGGTATCATCAAAATGTGCATCATCTTCTCTTTCATCTGTGTCGGACTTGTCTTCATATTTATTCTCCATTGTCCAAATGCGAAATTTGCAGGTCTCAATCATTTTCTACCTAATAGGTAAGTTCCATTAAATAAAAAAGTTCTTTATCATACCTGCCAAATTTTTCTTTTTCCAAGACTGATTTTACTGAGTGGTAAATAGCATGAGAATTGAATTATATTCACAGGCTAAACTATTTTGACTGAACTTGTACCATTAACCCTATGATTATCCTACATTCATATACCTGTTCAATTTATTTTCATGTTGTGGTAGTTAGAAGCATTTTAAATTGAATTTGAAAATCTGAGAATCGGATACCTGCAAATGAAGTCATCTTAAGTAAATCGTAGCATTCAGAAGCCGGATTCGAGACCATCGCATGACGTTGCTTACAGGTATTCAATTAAATCAGGTTTTAGTCATATGATTAAGCATAATCACTTCAGTTCTTTTCGATTTGCAAGTACCCAATTAAAAGCAAACAGCTTAAATTCTTGAACACTTTAAATATGGAAAATATCCGAAAAAGTTGACAGCTATGACTTACTCATATCTACTTTTAAAAAGTGAATGAAAAATGTTGATATCTGAACATATAAAACCATGTACAGTGTTACTAATCCGAAATAATCCTCGATGTTTATAGTGGTTATAATTAAGTAAGCCAATACTTTTAAAATTTTGCCAGCGTTTAAAAATATCTAAAATCATATCTCTGTTACACATGATCAAATTTTTTAAGTGCTGTGGTAGTCAAGATAACTTCAAATCCAATACTAAAGCATAAATTTTGCTACCACTAAGAGAACGCTACTTAACTTTTCATTAGAAGTATTTGAACTCTTATATTTTTTTCTGGCCTTCTACATATGCGTATTTATGCATTCGGATAAGTTCTTATTTATTTACTAGATTGTTACATTGTAAAGGATATTGTATATGCGTCAATTATAATGTAATAAAAAGATTTTCAAATTTATTTTGTAGTTCTGAGCCATCTGGCATTCCTCGTTTTAAAGGAACTTGCAATGATGCTTGTGATTGCTCGCCAAGACAATATGATCCAGTCTGTGGTACAGACAACATCGTCTACTATTCTCCTTGCTATGCCGGATGTAAAAGCACTTATCAAATAGGCAGTACAAAAGTACTTACATTACTGTATTTTTCCTTCCCTTCAATGTGTGTAATTTTTCAGTTATTAATTTAATAAGTATTTCTTTCTTGCAGATATATGGGGATTGTAGCTGCATCAGACATGAAGGTCAGAATGCAACAATAAATGGTCAAAACGTTATCATTCAAGCTACCCGGGAAAAATGTGTTAATTATTGCACATACATGCCTGTGTTTTTATTACTCATATTTTTATCCATGCTTTTTACATTCCTCGTCAGTATGCCATCCCTTTCTGGTACTTTGAGGTAAGGAAATCATATACTGTTGCTCAAAATATTAGTATAGAATTTTCATTTGCTCAGTAAACAATTTCATGCTCTTTCAGGGTTAGCGGTTATTTATTTGTTCATTTTTTTGTGTGTTAACGAAACATATTTTAATGTGCATTAGAATGAATTTAATTACTTCATTACAAAAACGGTATCATTTAAATAACAAGTACATTTTTAACTAATTCTTTCAAACAATCATTTTTGTTACTTTTTTTTATAATTTTTTGAATGATAACTACAGTTTGGTTGTATTTGTAACAGTTTAATATTTTAGTTACAAATACGGTTTTAAGTACTGAACTGCAGTTATAACGGAAAAATTTATAGAAAATTAAAACAAAATAATAATTGTTTGAAACAATTAACGCGAATTTATTGCTAAAAATGTGTTTGTTTATATAAATGATAAGTTTTTGCAATTAAATTCTTTCTCATGCTCATGAAAACATGTTTTGCCAATGAATAATCTTAAAAAATGAACAAGTAAATATAAAAACTATAACAATGTAAGAGTAAATAAAAAATGTGACTACATGTAGTGTAAAAAATTTCAGTTTTATCTCAAGAGCAAAAATGCTGGCAAATACATTTTTTATTGTGTATGCTTTAATGAATAACTACAATACTTTGGTGAAAAGTGGTTGATACAAATTTTTGTGTTAACATACTCTTAATATTTTTACAGTGAGGTTTGATAAATGATCGTAATATTATGCTCTCAAATATATTATTTTTCATGACTCGAGGGACAATTTATTCATTCACATTTCAAAGGGTCGTTGTTCTTTCCTGATAAATCAATACTGCTTTTAAAGAAAAATGTGGCAGATATTGACTTATAACCAAGAAAAATACTTCCAAAGGAAAGTTTGCCTATAAATGAGAAAAAATAATTTCGAGCTTTTTTCCAAGAGAATTATAATATTTGATATAAAAAAAATGTTTACATTACTGTTTCTTGCTAGATAAGAAAGAAACGGTGGTGAACAGATTGTAATTAGAAAAAGTAAAACCCTTACAATTATACAATTCCCTTAAATTTTATAGAAAATCATGGAAAATAGTCTTGGAAAAAGGGTTTAATAAAAATTTATTTAGTTATTACTGTACGATATTCAACCAAAAACAAATCAAATAACCTTAAAAAAAAAGATGCCATTCAAACAGTTAACTGTTAAATAATTGTTTATTGACTCTTTTCACTAAATAAATATCTAAAAGAAGTATATCCCTTCCAACCAGACCCACAGCCAATAAGAATCGAGCGCACATTCTTCAAAAGTTGGAAGCTAAGCCATGTCATAAGGATTACAAATTCATATTTTTATTTTCCATCATCGGATGCTTAACACAACATCGGATGCCTAATAATCTTAAAGTTATAAGTAAGTGGTGAACACCTTATGAAGCCACTTAATTCCTTGCAGCTTTCATAGTGTAACCGAAAGGCTTAATCTGTTCTTCTTATAACCGTCTAAACGAGTGTTCGAATCCCAGCGTTGACACCACAATATTTCCTCCATTCAAACAACATATCAGAAGTTTTCAGTGATCTGCATTACTCAATTGGTGTTCCTGGACTATTGGAAAATGAAACTCTCATTCACTCATACGTAGCAACCCTACAGAGCTACTTAACACAAAAAAAAACTAGTATTTCGCATCTCTCGTGATAGATGACTCCACTAGATAAACTAATTAAACCGCATTCAACCGTTCACTTGATAAAATACAACTCAACTACAACCTAACTCTATTGTCCATTGCCAATCGAAAAGCGTAATATGATGATTTTGAAAATATAATAATTGTAAATAGTAAACAAAACCGTATAGTTTCATATTGGTGATTTTTTTTAATTGCCTGTTATAAATTATTTCAAACCCGAAAAGATAAAGAAATTCTCCTAACCTTTAACTTTACGGTCAGTTGGATGAATAGACTACTGCTGGATTTTAGCGCAATTTTAGAATAAAAATTTTAGCATTGTAAAATATACACTGTTTATATACACTGTTTATATTATACACACAGATACTTACACTGTTTATATCTGTTATAAAGATATTTCATGAATATTTCACTCTTCTTGTTAGATTTATGTAAATAATATTTAGGCTTGATCAAATATAATTTTTTTTCTTCCTCTTGATGCCGTTTATTCACTCCATTCATCATCTTAGATATTTTCATTTTAATTTGAAAGGCGTATTATCGATATTTTACAGTATCTCTAATAGAAGATTTACATACATAGCCAAGTATGTAAGGGAAAATAATACATACCCCATCAGAATTTTCATATGTTCCAGGCATGCCGATCAATATATTTTTCGAGTCTGATGTATGTATATATAAAGCTTTCATTAGTAATCATAATCACAGACGTAACTATTCTCTCAACAGCAGCAGAGATAAATCTTGATACAACTATGTTAACAGCTGTTTTGTGTTGAAAATAAGTCTAGATTTGACAATTACATAATTCGTAACTTTGGTAGCTTTTGTAACATTATATCTGATTACTTACACAGTTAATAACATATTATTTAGTGTTAAATTAAAAAAAAAATAGTTTCGGATTAATTGATTTTATCTGGAGAAAAGTAGTTTATGTGAAAATATTATTTAATTTTAGGTGTGTTGCAGAAAGTCAAAAATCATTTGCTCTTGGAGTTCAATGGATCGCAGTGCGACTTCTTGGTAAGTAATTAAATATCATGAGTTACTTGAATACGCCTTGCATAGTTTTTATAATTTACTAATTGTCAAAAAATGATGGATGGTTTGATAAATCAATTGAAGAAAATAGATTCAAAAATAAATCGAGAGATGGAGGAGAAAAGAAATGTAAGGTTTCCTGAGTTCTCCTTAGGAATCCAGTTTCAAAATAACTTACGAAGTTGGTCAACTGATCGCACAGCTAACTGAGCTTAAAATATTGTTTAACAGTTCTTCTACTCAACATCATCAGTTGACGAGCTTTGTAGCTAATTTTGAAACTTGATGAAAATACTTCCATAAGTATTTGTGCGAAGTACAAGATACATACACAGAATTTTATAAATATTAACACATCAAGCTGAAGTTTCGTGTCACAACTACGCAGAGAATACTACTACTGCAAGAATAGTATATGCAAAAATGTTTTGTGAGCAATTTATAAGTATCAAAAATATATATATATATATATATATCATTGAAATGTTTCCGTAAACACTTTTTCACAACATTTCAATGTTTGTGACTAGAGTGCTTGTGACCACTTGAAAAGTTTTGTGACGTTTCTTCCGATTAATTAGTTACTTAATTGTAACATTTTGACTTCGTGTGCTGAACGGGAAGTTGCTCTTTAAATGGTATTAGCAGTCTATTTAATTCATTTCATTTATTTAGTATTGATCATAAAATGATGTTGGAAACAAATATAACTTTTCTTAGGTAAGAGTTATTTTTCTTTCTTTCTAATTAATCGGAATTCTTTTTCTTTCTTCTTTCTTTCTTTCTTTTTTTTCTTTATATATATATATATATTCTTTTTTTTTTTTTTTATTTTTTTTTTTTTACTTATTTTCCTGAATGAAAATTGTTTTAAAAATTCCCCTTTTATTTGAAGAAAAAAAAAACGAGGAATATGCATCAAAAAATAGTCTGTGACCTTAAAAAATATACAGCTTTCTATTCATTTTAACTGTTCTGTTCGCATCTTCGCAATTAAAATCTCGGCGTTTAAACTACTGCCAAAAGAAAAACTCTCGGCCGTTATCATCGTCAATTTCTTGCCAAATATACTTAGAACATTCTTCTATTCAGAAAACACCCAAAGACAGTCACAGTATTTTCCTTCACTGAGATCTGCAAAATTTAAATATAAAATAATGTTTCTATAATAAATTTTACTAGCCAACTGCTCGCTCCGTTGATCACATATCTACTGATTTGCTTTCGAATTGTTTCGCAATTCCAATTGTCTTAGCTCACTCATTTATTAGATACTTTCATACTTTAATCTGGCTTTGTCTGTCGTATTCTTTTCAAATGAAGTTCAAAAAACATGCAACACATCCTGTGAAACCTTGATTTGCAAATAGTTTTTTTTTTGGATTTGATTTATATACATTTCAATGCTGATGGTAAATTACATTTGAAACAAATAATTCATAGAATTTTCCTATTAACACAATTATAAATATGATATTTGGTAACCCAACAGTTTTAAGTCCTTTTTTCTAACATAAACTCGTAATTTATCTCAAAGAGACTTAGAAAAAGCTAAGAAATGAAGAAAGCTTAGAAAGAGTAGGTGAAAATGAAAGTAATCTGCTAAATTCTTTCTAAAAAAATTTGATTGAATCAACGAACGACATATTTATGACCAATTTTGGTTGATATAATGCATATCTCATCAGCATTTATTATTAAGCATCACTAAAACTAAATTGTATCTCTGAATTATTATATGACCTGCGTAAAATAATAAGCATAAAAATAAAATATATAGAACAATCTGTTGGTTCAAATGAATTGTTTGCTGTTAACCTTTCCTTTCAGACCAATTTATTTCTCAATTTATTTCAGCTTTTCGTTGTCAACGCGAGAGAAGAGATTTCATGGGTTTTGTGACGATATTCGTATTAGTGTTTTGTGTAATGTATAATGTTGTATAATTAAATAAGACTATACCATTCCACGTGAAATCTCACTTCTTTCGAAACTGTCACTGATAATTAGAACTTTCTTCATCTATAAGCGCTTTAATTTTTTTTTTTTTGGACTTATTTAAAATGTAATGTCTAAAAGTTTTCTTATAACTCTATATTGAGGAAAACAGAATGACAGCAATTATTTTTGTAAATACAATAAACGAAACTGAAACTAATTTAATATACGTTTAAAAAAACAGTTATTTAAAACTTTTTCTGGTTTACTTCTAGGTACTATTCCAGCTCCAATTTTGTTTGGTTCTCTGATTGATCTCAGCTGCGAGTTATGGCAAGATACTTGCAATAATAAACAAGGAGCCTGCCTGTTTTACAATAATCAACAAATGAGCACCAATGTTCTAATACTTGCATGTGTACTCAAGACATTGTCGAGTGTATTCTTTTTCTTTGCATGGCTGTTGTATTGCCCACCAGAGGGCTCAGAAGAGTGTGAAGAAAATAAATCAAAAGTTGATCTTGTTAGAGATGTGGATAAACCATTGAAAGAAAAGATACCAGCTGATGATTATATTATAACTAAAGCTGACCCAGATGGACTTAAAATTTCTAACGGTACTGTTATTTAAAATGTAAAAATATGATGTAAGGTAAAAAAAAAAAAGTATTTCTTCTATACACCTGCAAATACAAAGTAAAGAATTTGTTTATACAAATCTGAACAAACTATATATTATCTTAAATGAATGATATCAAGTTTATATATTAAGACACAGCGGTTGAGTTTCTTTAGTTATTATATTGAGTAGGAAAGTTCTGTGACGCAGAGCTAGTAGAGCCTGTTCAAAAATTTTATTCAAAAAGCAATGAGTTGAAGATGTTCAATCGTTTTTAACGCCACGGAATAGGAATATCTCCCTCCTTTCTCTTAAAAGTGTTAAATAAAATATTTTACAAGCTTTTATTTGTATTGAAAAATATAGCATTAGATAAACTATATTTTTTTATCATCGATTTTTTCATTCAAGTGAAAATTCGCGCGAAATATCCACTAAAAAATCAAAAATTCAATGGGACCTGCAAATGACGTAGTGAGGGTATCTCGATCCTGATTAGTTTTTTAAACGTGGCATTTGTTTACGTTACCTTAACAACTCTTCTTTTGAATAAGCCAAGCCCGTCAAGTATCTTAAATGATACATTCTAAATGCATTCACAAAGATTCCTTCACTATATATTTCTTACTTAAACAAAGACAAGCACGAAGACATGTAGCACATAAACAAACTAATTATGTATCGAAGTTGCCAGGCACACAAAACAAAAATATATCATGGTTACATTAAAATGCATAAACAAATAATAAATATAAGTTAAGTAAAAAACGTAGACGGGAAAGAATTTTCTTTCAACAAATTTGATGTGCTATACGGCGTAGTATTTAATTAACTTCACGTTAATTAACATTCCAACTTATGTGGAAAAATTTAGTTCGACTTTAACATGCCATTTTGCGCATTCCATCTGCTGCTGAAGTCATAGAACATATGTGTGGGTATCCGTGATCATCTTCTTTTTGAAGTGCAATTGGTTGGCGTGCTTGAAAAGCGCAGCAACCAATATTTTTATATAATAACAATGTAACGCAACAATATAACGCGTTTCTTACAATTTAAACTTTCAACAAAACAAACAGCATACAAATTCGAAAGTTTGCCATGATGCTACATAAATAATAACAAACGGTGATATTTTACTCAAATATAATCAAATGAAGATAAACACTGAAAACCATATTATATTAATTTTCTCAAATCGGCTCATGACTTTTTAGAATTTTTAAATTACAGAAAAAAATCTTATGAATGGTAAAATTACGCATAAATTTAATCACAAATCATAATAATAAAAGTTATTAGAATATCAAGCCTGTTCACACATCGCCTCGCAAAACATAACATGAAAGGAAGGATACACCGGAAGCTTTTTATATTTCTTCAGGCTTTAGAAAACTTGTTATTGTTTATCTAACCAGTGCACTGAGAATGGTCCCTTAGTTCTTAAAATTACGAATCTAGTATTATTATTTGTCAATGTACTATATCAGTTGTTATACTTTTTTCTTCCTAAAGAGTTAAAACACTGCGATGGGGTTAGCTTTGTTTTGAACTGGAACTGGAAATTAAACTACGGATTGCCGTACACTTTCATGCTTATCTCCGGTAGTAAAATTGTAATTTCTAAACTAATTAACTTAAGATATGATTTACATGGAGATTTGAATTTAAGCAATGAATTAAACAATTAATTACTTCAGCAGGAAAATTTTAACAGAAGAAAAAAAAGGACAGTTCCAAGACCTATGCCGTCAAATTGTGGTAAAAGACAAGGTGAATTGTGGATAGTTTGTGCAAGACCAATCAAATTGTGGGTTAGACATAACCAAGCTACATACTCTCTAAGTTGATTAAATGTTAAGAAGTAAAATGAAAAATGCTAAACGAGAGCTAGAGTGAAAAAATCTGGGTATATTTTTTAGCACTTTAAAAAATTTTAAAGGATTCAGTCTTGACTCTGATCCAGTATCTAATCATCGTATACTCAACCACCGTCTGAATCTCATCAGTCGAATTAAGAACGGAACTAATGATTTAAATCCGTTGATAGTAATGATATGCTAATGAATTCCTCCAAGAATCAGTATACAAAATCACGATACATATAAAAACGTTTTCGATAAAATTCAAATTTCTTTGTTTTATAGTTTTATCAAAAAAAAATTTCGAAAAGTGACTTACTTTTATCAGTTGTTATTGGTTTTATACGAAACTGAATGATGGCATATTTTACATCATTAAATGTTATGCAATTATCAGTTTTAGTTCTGTTAGCACGCTCTTCTAAAAAAAAATTAAAAATAATAATAAGGAAATATAAACTGAAATAAGATAATTGAATTTGAAATAATTAAAATATTTATATAAAAAAAGATAATTATAATAGAAAACTTTGGGTTAACTACTAAATCCAAAATCAATGAAAATGAATTAAGTATATTTAATTTTGATTGTATATGAATAACGTTAACCTCTATATGTGAGTTTTGCCATGAACTGATGAATTTTACTTATCACTAACGTGTATATAAATTATTACTGTAAATAAATGTATATCTATAACTTTATGTACAGCTTTTTTATTTTCAATTTATTATGCACATTTCTGTTATGTTGTAAAAAAACATGTATGTGCTTTATGAAATTGTAAAAAAACAATATTTGTTGTAATTAATAGACAATTGTCATCACAAATTTTTTTTTAATATTAATTATTTCACAGAGAAAAAATTTAACTATATCGTTAAAAATACAAATATAAAATTTTATAAATATGTCTGCCGTAAAATTCAATAAAATTTTTCAGAGATTTTGTATTTTTTTTTCTTTTATTAATTTCAAATTATATCTAAAAAAACATAAAAACATGTTCTCTAATCACAGCCCTTGGTATACATTTTAGTTTTAAGAGTTCTTGTTCAAAACTTATTAAATTGATTAATGTAGTTCTTTTTAAAATGCAATGCTAATTTCAGAATTTAATCTATGATCATATTAATAAAATTATAACTGTTCTTTAGATTTATTAATTACAGTTCTAACAAGCTCTTTTAAAATAAAAAATAGAAACAAAAAGATCGAAACAAATTCAAATACCTTGATACTGCTTTTTCTATAAGTTTTTTTCAAGGCTGGTGATTTAAGATTTGTTTCTCTAAAATATGCTAATATGCTTATTAAATTTTTATTGAACTTCTTCGAATCCCTTAATTAAATCTATTTATATCTATGTATTTAAATCAAGAACTATTAAAATGCACCGAAAAATAATTTTATTTAATTGTTATTTATAAATATGTGCGTTGTTTATTGTTTATTTATTAGTTGATTGTAAATCTCTTCCTGTGTTTAACATACAATATGTTTAAGAAATTTTATACAGGAAATAGAAAATTAGTTGATGTTTAAAAATGGTTTTATATGAGGCTTTTACTTTACAAGAACAAATATGCCCTTTGCAACAATTATATTTTAGCATCAAATTAATTTTCTATGTTGAATTTTTGTATTGCAAGTAAAACTTCATGTACAAAAAAAATAATGTTTGTAATAAATGTTAGGTGTTACACACTCTTGTATTGAATACATTTTTTGTGTGTGCATGTGTCAATTTCTATTTGTTATTCACGACTTCAAACACTTGATTTTTGTCATTATCGAATAAGAATTGAATTTGCCGAATGCTTCCAGCTATTTAAAATTTAGAAGGTGTTTCTAAAATCTATTTACATTTTCAAGATTTAATTTTAAAGACAAGTAAATAAATTTAGATATAAATTATTGTGATATAAAGAGAGTATTATTTTAATTAACTGCTAAATTATTGTATTATAATATAATGGTATTGTTATAATATAATGATATTATTATAATATATCGAATACAAATCAGTGACAATGACCTTTCTAAGTTCGTGAAGGAGCCTTATGTGTCAATTTGCAATAGAAAATGATTTGCAGTAATATTTTCAAGTCAGCAAATTTGTTATCAAATAAAACGATTAAAATAAATTATATAAAACAGAATTTCAATAACTTCAAATATAATAAAATAATTTTGGTTACTCTTATTTTAAGGAAACGTTTTTTCACAGACTTCGACGGCTTTTTACTAAATTGTCAAGAAAACTGATACAAATATAAGTAATAAGAATATTCAGGTGTCGAACGTGAGATGCATTAAACCTTATTCCGTGTTTAAAGAATCGATAAATTGAAAAAAAATTATCTTCATAAAATACTAATAGTTTAGCAGAAATAATTTAAAAAAGAGAAACACATTCACTTTATAATTTGATTGTTTAAAAAAAAAATTTTTGAAAAATTCTCTTAAAAAAAAAAGAAATTTGTCTCCTTGGAGTTAAAACAGGGATGGAGTGCGACAAAAACGCATCGGAACTACTTTCTAGTATTTTTTATTAGTCCGTTTTGGGACTACATTTCGACTATTACACGTTTTTATTTTACTCATTAGTCTTTATTTTCCTACAAAATAGCAAATTAAAGACCAAATTAGTATTCGCTATTTTTCTTTCCTTAAGTAAGTCAAACATCTTACTAAACCATTATAATAGAAACAAATTATCATGGGGTAATCTTGAAAGACCACCAAAATCAAGCTTGGCGGGATTCCAGCTTTTTTCTGTAATATTTGCCGTTTATATTATGGAGACCAGCATGATCAGAGGCAACAGCGAAAATTTACTCTTAAAGCTGGTGTTACTGCCCTTTCACCCCTCCCCTTTTTTTGTTACAAAATTTAAAGGTCCCTTGTTAAAAAAAGTGTAAAATTGTGTAAAGAGAATTTCATAGTTGAATGTAAAGAAAGCATTTAATTTCTTCAAAAAAAATGTTTCACAAATTGGCATATATATATATATTTAATGAGAATAATTTTATCAGTCTTTTCTCTCTGTAAGTTAAAATTTTACATTTCGGTACTTAATTACAGTAAAATAGTTGAAAAATTGAGTTATTATAAATAATCCTTTCGAAACATGAGTATTTTCCTATGCTGAAGTATAGTGAGAAAAACTCGTAAAAAATTTAAAATTAAAACTTAGTGCTAATGATGTAACTACTTGCTTTACATATTGTAACACAATGTGCAAGTATAAAATCGCGAATACCAGCTATTTATTTTGTTTAACTTTGAAAGTTTTCATTTCATTCATTTTTTTACTTTTTATTATTATTAAGTAAAAAAAAAATAATGCGCAAAGTTAACTTCTTTTCTAATTTCATATTTAAAAGGTAATATTTTCCATTAGCTGTGATAAAGTACTCGGTGTCAGTTCAATACTGTGAAATATCATTGATCAAAATAAAATACGTTTTTAAAAATAAAACATAAAACAATCTGAATAGCATTTGTTTTTTAACAAACAAATTTAGTAAAAAATTTGTGATTTTTAGCACTCAAGGGGTAAAATATGCTTAACAATTACTATTAACTAAATGATGGAATTAGACACAAAAACATAACACTTAAAAAAAATTTCAATGCTAGTTTAGATGGGAGAACATTTAATTATCTACATTTTGTGTAACAACTCTAAAGCTTAATTATGTTAATACAAATCTCACTTGTCACAAATCTAATACAAATCTTATAAAACTCCCACGCTAATGAAACTTATTATTCATTTATATTATACCTAATTTCATTTTTTTTAATGTCTCAAAATAACTATTTATCATTTTTACGAAGTTAATTTATTTACGGTTTCATTTGTTTATATTTTTGAATCATAGTATAAAAATTTTTTTAAACTTCCTTTTATTTGTAATTTTCTTACATTTTTAAGTAAATTGGATAACTGGTTCATTATAAAGTGCATTGATCGATTTTAAAAATGTAGTTATTGCATTTTCTCGAAAAAATTTGATTTTTTTTTAAAACGTTACACTGGTCTCCTTAAATAAAATTCTTATGTTATAGTAATTAATAAATTTCGTTCAAGTATTATAATAAGTTAGATATTACTTTTTAAAATTGCTCACTATTTTTTTATTAATAGCTTGTAATTATCAGAATATTTTAATTAATTATCCACTAAGTAATGTCAGAAATCAATCTTAATGGTTTGAAAGGCTGATTACAAATATCCTAATTAGTTATAGCAGACGAATGATTAAGTTACGATATCAGACACAAAAATATACTTTCTCTGAATAAACATTCCTTTTTTTCGGCGGATTTGGATTTATTTCCTTTAAAGTATTGCGAGTAATCGCTATTTGAGAAATGTGGTCCAAATAGTTTGGTCAGGAGAGCGCTTAAAAGTTTGAATCCGATAATGTTAATTTTACTTTTTGCGTATTTCACCATATCTAGAAAACCTTTTAAGCGAGTTGAAACACTTTTGCACACACTTAAAAATCGTTTATTCAAAGATAATTCCATTTACAAAAAATTTAAATAAGTATTTATTATTTTTTATTGTTTCATTTAATAATGGGCAGCAAAATTTTGTATTGCAAGGTATACAAATTATTGATCATTTTTAAAATATAATTTAATGTGAAAAAAAAACAAACTTTAAACGAAATAGAGAGAATAGTTTGTGAGAAATAGAATTTAAATTGAAAAAAATTCGATATCTCAGAAATTATTTACCGATTTTGTTTAAATTTTACATTTTACCATACAAGATAACGTACTTTAAAACAATTTAAAAATTTGAATACCTTGCAATTCAAAAAATTTTCTACCATTATTATATAAAATATTAAAAAATAATAAATAACTAATAAAAATTACTTTTTGCTTGAAAATATCTTTAGAGACAAACGAATTTTAAAATTATTTGCAAAAATAATTGGCAAAATTTTTTAAATTCGCTTGAAAAGATTTCGAATATAGCAGTATTCGCAAAAAGTAAAATTGACACTAAAGGGTCCAATTTTTCTACCACTATCCTGACCAAACTACTGGGACCATACAGTAGTTCCCAGATTTCAGATACTCCCTATATTTTGAGGACTAGAAATCCAAATCCGTTAATAACAAATAAAAATGATATATTTATTCAAAGAAAATGCGATTTTATGCCTGATTTCGTATTTTGAAATATCGTTTGCATTAACTATTGAGTTCGAAAAGTTAATTTGTTTTCCTCCAACAAACGACTTGATTACATTTTTTCACAACCAACTTCATACTTAAGCCGCATAACCATTATATAGTTTGACAGCTGACCAACACTTGCTTGTAAAAAATTCGATTGGTTCTACATCTACGCATTGGTTTTCGGTTCGTACTCTTTCAAACATGAAAAGTGAAAAGCAGAATTTTCTGCGTATTTTACTTTTTTACTATTAAAAATGGAACAAAACAGTTCAAACAAGAAAAAAATTATCCGATATGTATACAGGAGTGCCCCGGACTTATATTTTTGGGAATGGCGAAATTTCCATTTTACCGAATAAAATGTCTAATTTGACCAAATCAGAAATAAGTACGTTATTCATCAGCTTAAAAAATTTATTTTGTTTCTAATATTTTTACAATGAGTCAATTTTTTCCACCAATACATTACGAGTTTAATGGCTTCATATTTAATTATTCAACCTGCTTCAATGAGCTGCAATTGGTCAATGGATAAGGCAGTGAACTGTTGTAACGAACCGAGGTTCGATCTCCAGTAGCAGCTTTCCCAGCTTCAGTTCGATGGGTAAGCCTTCCCAGCTTCAGATCGATGGGTAACAGTTTGTCTGGGAAGTTAAGGCTACCAGTATGAAATACTACCAACTTGTCACAATCAGCAATCGTCACATTGTAGAGCCTTAACTTTTATAAACCCCCTGATACACAAGAAACTCCTGGTAGCAGGAATTGTTTATTTTCATTCTTGTCAATAAATAAAATAAACAATGGAACTTTTGATAAATAAATATAAGAAAGAAGGAAAAAAAGAAACTCGCAGCTAAGATGAAGACATAATATTTCACTTTCCTATGAATCGAGTAACCAATAAAGTACAGTAATCGGCAAATACCGGATAGAAGCAAAATAGGTATTCAAAAAATAGTGCTTTAAACTCTTATAATTCAGTGGTTATAATTTCAGAAGTTAAATCTTTTAAAAAAAGAAGAAGAAATTATTTATAAATACAAAGTGTGCTGAACACATTTGTTGTAGTTCTTTTACGTCGCACTAGAGCTGCACAATGGGCTATTGGCGACGGTGCTGTACACATTAAAAATATATTAATTTTTTTAATGTAAAAAGTAAAGTATAATAAAGTTATTTTTTTAATGGCGGGCACTTGGGGCGAAGACCCATTGGCCTCAGAAGATGCCAGAACTGCTTACTCTCTTTTCGTTACCCAGTGGGCACCTGTCGCGAAGCCACGGCGGTGGAGCAGCGTCGCCCACGTCCCACAACCACAAACCCGTTTATAGGGCGGGTCACAATCGCACACAAAGGAGAAAGGACATAAAACACAAAGAGAGAGAAAGAAACATCCATGCCCTGAGCAGGATTCGAACCCGCAACCAACGGCTCCGCAGTCAGGCGCGCTGGCCACTCTGTAAGTATAATAAAGTAGTAGATACGGGTATAATAAATATGACTTTATGTGGAATTTTTCCAATATATACTTAATAATTGATAATAATTCAAAAAATTACCTATAACCAAAATATGAACAGATGAAAGAATATTTATTACTTTAAAATTACTATTGATTATTAGTAGTAAAACTTTTTTTTTCCTTTCAGTATCGATTTAGTGTGGGCCCCATTCTCTTTTAAGTTCTATTTAATACTCCAATTTTTTGTATCTTGATACATTTTTGATATTTTATTTTAATTACATTAAAGGCTAGGCCCTCTACTATTTATCGCTCCCCAAACCTCGGAGCTTTACAATTATACTACTCCAAACACAATAGAAATTTTAACAAAGTAAGATTATGATTTCATTAGAGTGTTGCCAAAATAAAATTTAAAATAATGAATTTTCGTTATGATGCCGAATGGACAAGTAAAGTTTGCCAAATAGTGAAAATGTTTGGGAAATGTTGGGAAATGTGAACAGCGACCTTACGTGACCTTCCATCCCGGTGTCCCTGACTGTACTTCGCAGTACAACAATGCCAAAACTGATCTGCAAAATTTTTGATTCAGCAACATTTCAATTAAGCTACGCCTGCCAGTTTAAGCGGATGAAGACCCGATATAGATATTAATTGATGTAAGCCGATTAATAACAACTAGTGAAATCGCTGAGAAATTTAATTTATCGAATTCGACTGTTCATGATTATTTGAAAAGGCTAAAGATTTAATTTCAAAGCTCGATACGTGGATTCTTCATGCTCTTATAGAGAAAAAGTTTGGTCGATGCGTAGGTGTCAGTGATCAAAAATCACCCAAATTATTTTTTTGCCAGCAAAGAACAAAAGTTTTATATGCCTAGCATCACGATACAACACATGATTTAATAAAACATTTATTCACTGTTATAAAATCGAATTTCATTTTCAGAAGAATAAAAACAAAATTACTTCTTGAACCACCCAATTATTAGCTTATTTGAGGTTGCTATGATCCCTGCCCTAAATATATATATTTGGAATCCTTGTCAAAAGGTTCTGTCAAAAGGAATCCTTGTCAAAAGGTCCCGTAGACTGATCGTAAAGATACGGTTTTCAGTAGAACACCGAAGTCAAGTTTCACTGGCTGCGATCAGCAAGCGGGTGGGTAACCACTTTGATCAGCCTGTAGAGAGACCGAGGGTGCGTTAAGTGCTAGACTTCACGCACATGTCGTCGGGCTAACAAAGCAGGGGAGTCATACCTTCTGCTGAGGATCAAAATTGCGCTGACATGTCTTCGGATCATCCACAGGGATGTTTCCAAGAACATCGCTTATAGCTCATTGTGCAGCTCTAGTGCGACGTAAATAAAATACCTATCTACCTTGTAAAAAGTGAAATCAAAATTACGTTTTATACTTCCAAAAAAAAAAAAAAAAAACGCACGTTTCACGTCAGAATATTACTGCAACTAATTCTAAGGATTCTAACAATGTGAATTAAGAAAGATAACTTGGGAGCATTATTTATACCAGTGTTTCCCAAACTTGTGACTTTCGTGTACCCTTTCTAAATTTTTCGTAACGCTGTGTACCACTAATAAAAAATGAATGTATTCTTTACCATAAAAAAATGCTCAAAAGTTAAAAATCACAACTGGCTGTTGACACCACTAATTATTAACTGTTAACTCTGCAAAAAATAGCCAATATAAAAAAAAATTCGTAATCGTAAATTTTCATGGCTAGCTGTGTTTTTAAATAAAATTTTTTGAAATTTTTGTTTGCTGTAAGATATTTAGCATAAGAACGCGTACCCACGCTAAACTGTTCCCATACCCCAGGGGGTACCCGTACCACACTTTGGGAAACACTGATTTATAAGAACATTTCTGAGAAGTGACTTTTTCGAATGATGCTATCCACTTAATGCAGAAAGGTCACAACAGTAACAAATTAATGTATCACTTTCATGAATGTGTCAGTTTATAATAACACACAGCCTCAAACTCACTTCCTCCACCAATTCTATCGATCAATTTGTAATCATTTTTGTTCCTTGACAATAAGCAGACTGTTAATTCAAAAGTTCTGAATAATGCTTTAGAATTTAAATATTTTTTTAATGCATAATATTATTTGAAGTCCATACGTTGAATGAACTCAATTTTACATCAAATTTATTTTTAAAATAAATACCATTGCTTATTTTAATTAATATATCAATAATAATCGATAAAAATGCTAAAATAGGTTCAATACCAACAATTTTATTGTTGTACTTTATGTAAAATGGCTGAAGCAGCATCTGTTCTAGTTATAACGTTTGCATACACTGAAATTAAAATTAAATAAATAATAAGCAGAAAGTTAAACTAAAAAAAAGATGAAATTATGGTTTCGTTGAAATCAAAACAAAAAAGAGCTGTTATAAATATTGAGAGTCATGATCAAGAAGACATATATTTCTTTATTTTCAAATTTAATTATTTAATTTTGAATTAAAAGGCTCGGCGAATAACAACAATGTTTTATAAATGCATATCCTTTTCATAATTTATTCAATTAAATTTCTACTTATCTTTCTCAAACAGCATTTTACTTTGATGATTTCACAAAAAGAAACAATGTTTAATAAATGATGAAGGCAACTAAATAAAATTGCTGATTAAAAAAATATTTTAAAAAAATCTTGAACTTCTAACTTACGGAACCCATCTAACACTTCCGCGGAACCCTAGATTCCGTGAAACACCTTTTTGGAACCGCTATTCCATAGGATTAAACAAAATTTCTATTATCTGTTATTGACTGACTTAAAGCCCTTATTTAATTAAAAGGTAGCCTCATTTTCAGCTTATATCAACTTTTTTTAATTAATTATTTAACGCATTTAGTCATGCGTTAAATAATTTTTCTAGAAAAAGGCAAGCACTTTCCTAATAGTTATCAGTAAATGGATTTTAATTTAATTATTTATTAAAGAAAAAACGATTCCTAGAATCACTAAAGGAAATTAGAAAAATATTTCAGATGTAATGTAAAATATTTTTTGATATTATTGTTTTACATAATAGCAAAAAGTTTTGTTTAATTCTATTAATGGTTTTTGGTGCGATTTCTTTTAGTAAATCCTTTGCCTATAACTAATTGAAAATTGTTAAGTTATTATTATTTTTTTTTTAATTTTATTTTTATCCATGGTTTAGCACATAAAAGCCTATTTCAGTGACATAATTTCCGAAAATGAGATCAGCTTGCGATTTTCCCCCGTTAAATTTTGAGAAATATTGACAGTATTTATATCCATTGGTCCCGAAGTAGACTGATCGTAATGACGCGGTTCCCAGTAGAACACCGAAGTCAAGCTTCACTGGCTGCGGTCAGTGTACGGAGGGGTGACAATTTTGATCAGCCTGTCTAGGGATCAAGGATTCACGGTATCGGTCTTCGTTAAACTGTTCTACCGTAAAGTGCTCGATTTCGCACGCAGGCTGTCGGGCAAGTGGCAACCAAAGCAAAGGATCAAAACTGCGACGGTATGTCTTCAGATCATCCTCAGGGATATTTCACAGACCGCGCCAATAACCCATTGTGCTGCTCTAGTGCGACGTGAATAAAGTACCTCTCTACCTTATACCCATTGTTTAAAAAAAAGAAGAAAAAATTAATGTTATATTTGTATAATATTATATATATAAAAGCATCGTCAATATGCAATTTTAAAATTTTTATTAAATATTCGATCAAGATGTAACAAAAATATGTCTTGAAATTTAATTAATGCTTTATGCTGTTTTGATTGAAACTTTAACATTTTTAAATTGGTTATGAAATCAAGATTGAAAACAGCGTAACCCACATGCTAATATGCCTTGTGTTGACAGGTCAAAAAAATTTTAGCGCCATCTATACACTTTGAATTCAAATAGAGAGAGACACCTAGTAGTAAAGTTTAAAACTCGAATGAGGCAATGTTTATTCTCTATGTGAAACGCTGCCTAACATCTTTAATTCTGAAATTCATCATCTTTGTGTGTGATATTCTACGTATTTAAAGTGGCGTTTCTTGAAAATGTAATTGAAGAAAGTGGTACTATAAATTTATAAACAACTTGTTATCTTTGTTTGGATGAGTCCTTGATTGTATTTAGTTCACTAATTATTCATTAGAAGCGAAACAAATCTATTTGTTAAAGGACGAAGTCTGCTCCAATAAAGGCCAAGCTAACTTGTTTTTATGACCGGTGATTCGTTGTCCATTGGTGGTAGATTTCCATAGCCAATCAAGAAAGGACCACTGCTCTTCTGCCAATGTAAGTTCGTATACTGTCTTTGATTTCGTTCGCTGAAAAGTTATCCAACGGGCCGCTTAATTTGAGTTTTGACTTGAGCTTTGGTTTTAATTAAAATTTGAACCAAAATGATTATTACACTCAATCATAAATTACAGGAAGAACGCTTTACGAAAATGGCGTCAGCTTACTTCAATGTATGCTTTATATTGTTTACACTCAGGGTAATTACTGGTGGATCCATTAATGCACTAAATAAAGAAACAATTTACTGTGATATATTTTGATTTTTCTTGATTCTGTTATTTTCCTTAATGATTCTATTGCATTTATATTGTTTGAAATTAAGTAGGTCATGAACATTATGTGCATTTACTTGAAATCAAGATCGCTTGAATACAAGCATTAATAAAAATTGCAAACATTTAATTGTTTAAGAAAATTTATTAAACTATCTTAATATTATGTTATTTGTGACATTATACTAATTTAATTCTCATACCTATTTTTTAGTGGAAATGGCGTGAATATCTCAATTCGAAATTCCTAGTGCAAAAATCATATGAGTTTTTCGTTCATGTATTTAATTAACTGTTTCATTCCTTGATCTGTCATAATTTCACTTTAATAAGACTAATCTGTTTTAAGAGAATTTCAAAAATTTTTTTCAAATTTTATGCGTTTTTCATATACAATTCATGGTTTTAACTATGTCTGAAAGTGAAATAAATAAATAAGTACCATTAAATGAAAGATATGAAACATTGCATTACATCTATTGCAGATTAATGCTTAAAAAGCTAACTCTTATAATGTATCTGAAAATATTAAAATTTTTATATAAAAAAAATCGCAATAAGAATTTTTGTGTTAGACTTTTTAGCTTTTCTTGCCCTTCGATATCTAGTTCTTTTTCATTTTCTTAGTATTTCTTGTTAATTATTTACACTGGTTAAACTTGTAAAAGTTTTGTTCTTATATCTTTTCTATTACATTTTATTCTTAATACTTAATAAGTTTTGTAGGAAATTCTTGATCTACCTATATATCTTATGTATCACCAAAAGCTTATTAAGTTATAAAATTTACTAGTTTGAAAAATTGATGATAAAAAACTTATCTCTAATTTTTAATATTATGACTTCCAATATGTAAGCATTTTTTGGGTGCCTTACAAGTAATTACAAATTCATAACCTTAAAGAATCATAATTTTTTTCTGTTTGGTTGGGCATGATTTATTTTTATTACCATGAGCTAATTGACAAATTAGAGTTATTGATTTGATTTAAAAATACTGTTAATTTATCTTAAAATTATGAGTTTAATAAAAGCTATGTATAAAAATTATTCATGTTTTGTTTGATGGTTAAAATCATTTTACAAAAATGAAATGAGACTTTAAAATGCTGGAAAATTTTATGAATAAAGGATATCTAAAGATCTCTTGACTTGTGGTAAATTGTAACTCATAAAATTTTAGTATCAAAATGTGCGCTTCTATGAGATTCTTTCTTATGCATTTCCTGTATGGTGTCTTTTTTGTTAAAAATAGTTTTTAAAGTCACTTGTTTTTGTTTTGTTTTTTTACGTAAAGGCGGCTGCTACTCCTGGTTACATATGCAGTTGAGATTTAGTATTACATGTTAATCTATAAATTATATTTTTAACTTATGTTTTATATTTTAGATATCATATATTATATTAAATGGAGCAGTTTCAAGTAGCTTCAAGTGGAGGAGCTGTTGTGTCTCAGGCTGGCACTCAAGTTGCTGTAGCAGGTGGGGGAGGAAACAATGAACAAGTTGCTGTAATGCAAGGCTTACAATCTGCTGTGCAAGTCTCTGGTGCACAAGTTGCACAACTTTCGCCACAAGCACAGGTTAGTGTAATTCCTAAAAAATTCCCTTTTATGAGTACCCCTGTGGCAGAATTTGTTCGAGCTTTCTGCGACAATCCTCTTTAGCACTAATATCTTTCTGCAAGATACTTTTAATAACAATAAATATATATGTTACTAATTTAAAGTTACAAAAGCATTGTGTTAACAAAAAAAAAATCTATTAGGATAAAATAAATTGTATTTATCTATTTTTTTATAGAATATGTAATATTTTTATTCTTATATTTTGGGCAATATTTTATGAATAGGTCCCTTTTTTGCATTTTGTAAATCGTCATCACATTAAAAAAGAAAAACAATTAAAAATCATAAAATCTTTTTTTAAAAAAATCGTAACTCAAAATTTAAATCGTCAACGAAGTCATGCGAATCAGACTCTTTAAAAAGTTGTGTGAATCAGGCACGTTAAAAAGCGATTTCTTGAATCCAGGATTCGAACTTTGCATGCCGAAATAATATAGGCATTTTTCAAAAAGATTATAAAAATCACAAGAATTACAATAATAATAGTACCTGAGCAATAAAAACACAATATTTTTTTTTAGAAAAAATAAACATATTTAGCAATAATAGCAGGGAGGGAAATTATGAAAACACTACGTATATTTACAATGAAACCAGTACTCGCTGTGAGCGATAAAATGAAGACTAAAATGCTTGATTTAAAATTTTCATGTGTGTAATATATTAAAAATATTTGATAGATTTTATTCAGCCGATTTTATAAAAATGGTTGAAATGTACTGCATTTATTAATTCATTTGTTATGGATTTGAATTTGTAACAAAATCACCACTCTCGTTCATATTTTATTAAATTCAAAAGATGTCCTTTAAAAGAATGTAAGGAAAGAACATGATTTCTAAAGTGAACTACCTTAAACTTTCGTGATTTTGGAATAAATATATTTTTTTATATTATCCATTTGAAATTTTTCTGGAGTCAGTCATAATAAAATTTTTATTTCTCAAATGAGAGTAGAAAAATCGTGAGCATTTCTTTCCCATCTGATGCTTGAGAAATTCATCTTTTGAATATAATTCTGCAGCAACACAACACATTTGATGTTTAAATTTTCTGTACTATCAATTACGATAATGAAATGTGGCCTCTACTTGCTAATATGCAGTGCTGATGACTTATATAAAGTGAAGCATAATTGGGTCTGTTAGAGATATTCACATGTTGGTACCTGTTAGTATAAATTGCTTGCTAAGTTCTACAGTCTGGTTCATATGCATAGTGACTGGTCTGAAGGTTTTTGAAAATTATATCTTTCAATTTTCCTCCCTTAGTGTTTTTTATTATTATTATTTTGGTTGTGGGTAAGTTTAAAGCTAATTCTGTCGCGCACACTAATAAGGTCGGTAATCCTCCTTTACTTTCTTTTGTGCTACTTTGTTAACTTACAAGATTTTTTTTTCAAATTTATATATTTTTTTCCTTACAAAGTTCAATTGTTAAGCATTAAGAAATTACTGACAGCAAATTTCGTTTATCAAAGTAAATTTCAAGATCAGTCTAATAATAATTTCAGGTGTACTTTAAAGAAGAAGAAAAATTTTACCCTTTTCATAAATTGGTTAATTTTCAAAAATTAAACTATATATCCTGTTTTTCTACCTAATAACAAAAGGAAAACTATTTGGCTCTTCAGGAAAGGGTAACAATATAAGACTAATTACAATTTATTTATTCCTTTTTATAATTAAAGTCTATAGACAATTTAATCTGTACTTTACCTATGGGCTGGGGCTTTTGATTGTCAAGATTAAAAATTTCTTCCAGTAATTTTGTTAGCTAGTTATTTTAAAATGCTTCATGGTTTTAAATAAGTAAAAGCTGACTTTTAATGTATAAAAGTAATTAAAAAATATAATTTGGTGTTTTCTAATATTATACATTAATTTATTTTGCCTAGGTCTTGCAAGTTGCCAGTGCAGCCAACGGTCAACCAATTATGGTACAAGGTTTACCTCAAGGTCACACAATTCAAATCCAAAGTCAACCTGGACAACAGGTGCCTCAGGTGTGTTAATAAATTACGTATGAAATTTCTTACATGTTTTAACCTTCAGAAGAACATTGAACATATGAAGCAATCTCTTTCAATAAATGTGTCAAAAGACTCATTTAGGAGGGATTTAACTTTGCTAATAGTGCCATTAAATGTAAAATTATAAAATAAACTAGTAAAACCGTCTTTATTTTTATGATTACTATTATTAATTGACATTTAATTATTGTTCAGAAAGATAAAAATCCAATATTATTAAGTTGAGCCATACATCAATAGACAGTAGCTTTTATGACACTTTTGTTGAGCATCTAAAATGCATATCCAAACTGATTGTTGTTTGCCATCCTGTTTTCAGTTATATGATTTAAAATTCTGTGTCTAAGTATCTTAAATTTCATTTATTTGGCTAAAACAAAATTGTATTTTTAGTTGTGCTGTATTATTTTTAATAGTTATGTGGTCTTATAATGAGTAGAAAATAAATTTGAATTTCTTTATTAGTAAATACAGGGAGGGTATCTGCGCACCTGGAAAGTCATGATATGAATTTCAGTGTTGAACAAAATTAGCCATGAAATGTTATGATTTTAACTATTTTTTATAAAAAAAAATCATGGAAAGTCATGGATTTTGTTCGCTGGAAAATCTCATTTTTAAATTGGAATTTATCCCCCCCACACGCACGCACTCACCCTATTTTATTAAATTATAAAATGTTTTATCATGTTCTTTAAAAATTATGGTGTTCTTTCAAAAGATAAAAGAAAAAACATCATTTCTAGAGTGAATTATCTTTTAAACTTCTGTGTTTTCAGAATTTTTATTATTTATTTTTTTTATTTTATAAATTTCAAATTCTAGCTGAAGCAAGCCAGTCATTGGCAAATATTTTTTTTTTTTCCAAAATGACAGCGTTAAAATCAGGAGTATTTTTTCCCTTTTCAATAAACAAGAAAAGTATCTTTAGAATATAATTCTACAGGAAAAATGAAAAAGAAATTATTTGCTTTTGTATTTTTTTCGGCTATTTTATTGCTTCAACTCTTTCTTTTCTCAGTTTTTTAAATTTAAAATCTATAAATATGAAGATGCAGAGTATAACAGTTTTAGTTATATCTATCATTTCAATTAATGTTATAATGCTTTTTTAAATTTATGAGACACATTTTTCCAGGCAAAACAGCAATTCTGATAGTGTCTAACTTGTTTGATCGATGGCATCTACAAGTTTGCGTACCAACTGTTTTCTATAGCTTTCTTATCTATGTTGAAAAGCTAACTCCTGATGGTCACTATTCATTAACTCCTCACTTACTGCCAGAATCATTGTATTCCTTTCTAGTTAAGGAAGTGCAGGGATAGTAATTGAAGTTCCAAGAAACATTCCCTACCTGTTCATCCCTACTTCCTGTGGATTCACGGAATAAATCTCTCTCTAAGAGTTCTACTGATAAAGAAAGTTTTGACATTTGTGCTCTATTATTAGAAATTCGAGAAACGGAGGTTTTGAAGAAAAAAATTTTGACATAAACATGGAAAATACATTGATTTTAGACAGTAAATGTAGGGAATTTTAGAAATTTTGGTTTTCGAGATAAAGAGGTTCGAAATTTAAGATGAAAAAAATAATTTTTTTTTTTAAATTTCAGATTCAAGTTATTCCCATTGGTTCGTTATCTGGGCAACAAGGTCAGCCTCAGCAAGTAAGCAGATTTTATTTAATATATTTTTTAAAGCTAAATTTAGTCTGAATTTTAAAAATATGCATCCATGGTGCAATGCATTTAATTTGTGTTTAAAATTTTATTACATGTTTTATGTTAAGAAGAATGCTTTAAATTTAAAGGTCTTAAAAAATGCCCTTTATGCGTGTGCTTTGTTTGTGTTTCATTGTAGTTAAAGATTATAAAGTAATTACATGACTGGCAACTTTCTACGCATTTTAAGAAGTTTCTTCTTATGGTAGTTAATGTTTTGATTTAATGCATTATTTGTAAATTTAAATTAAAAGTTATTTTCAACACCATGTCACGAAAATGATTCAAAGGTTTAAAAGAAACTAAACTTTGTCCTTGATCTCTTGTAGTAAGGCTTTCAAAATGAGGTTTCTAATTATCCACCTCTCTATAAAATATATTGCAAAACGCATAGTAGTTGGCAGCCCTGTAATTGAGGCTAAAAAAAAGTTTTTTGGAGCTAATTCAGGTGTTTTTGTTTTTTTTTTAATTAGAATTTATTTTTTTTATTGGATAATAGAAAAGACAAATACATGGTATCCGCGCACCTTGAAAGTCATGAATTTCAGTATTGAACAAAATTGGTCATGATTTTGACTATTAAAAAAAAAAAAAAAAAAAAAAAATCATGAAAAGTCATGAATTTAGGTCGACGAAAAATCTAATTTTTAAAATGGAATCCTGCCCTCCCCCCTCAATTTTATCATGTTCCAAATATCTGAACTCCTAACAAAATCACTACTCACAGTCAGATTTTATTAGAATATAAAATGCCTTTATCCTGTTCTTTAAAAATTATGGTGTTCTTTCAAAAAATGAAAAAAGGAAAACAATTTCTAGAGCAAATTATCTTTTAAATTTCTGTGATAATTTTTTTATCAATTTAAATTTCAAGCAGAAGCAAGCCAATCATTGGTGATTTTTTCTTATTTTGAAATGAGAACAGACAAATAAGGAGTATTTCTTTCCTTTCTGATGAACAAGAAAACTATCTATAGAATATAATTCTGCAAAAAAGAAAAAAAAATTGCTTTTGTATTTTTTTCCAGCTATTTTATTGCTTCAACACTTTCTTTACTCTGTTTTTTAAA
Source organism: Parasteatoda lunata (assembly GCA_949128135.1). NCBI lineage: Eukaryota > Metazoa > Arthropoda > Arachnida > Araneae > Theridiidae > Parasteatoda > Parasteatoda lunata. The sequence goes on along the minus strand of OX421978.1, from coordinate 44,221,614 downwards.
TTTAAAATCTATAAATATGAAGATGCAGAGTATAACAGTTTTGGTTATAATTATCATCTCAATGAATGTTACAATGCCTTTTTAAATTTATTGTTACGTTTTTGTCTGAGAAATTAGTAACTTCTTTAAGTCATGAAAAATTCTTGGAATTAGTCATGCAAACTCATGAATTTGAAAATATAAAATGTAGCAGATACCCTGCAAATAGTAGTATATCTGAAAGATAATAAAATCATGTGGCTTCATTTCTTTTTTTATTAGATAAGAAACATTTTGCAATTTTAACAAATTAATTTAATTTAAAACTCTCTTTTTAAAATAATCTAAATTATATTTTAAAATATAGTTTGAAGATAACAACATAAAATTTAGTCCTTTTAGAAAAACGCCAATTGCGCTTCTTACTCATTAACACAAAATGAAATGGTGTTTAACAAATTTTTCTTATTAGTCACACTTTTAATTAGAAAAGTAATACAGAACTTAAACCAGCTACGTTAACAGCATTGAATGCTCATTTTCTACATATAGACTTATTCAATCCAAACTGAAAAACATTTTCGGTCTAAAAAAAACAAAGCAAAAAGTGTTTATAGACATGGAATCAGAACCAGAAGACATTTAGAGAACTACAATTAACTAAGCTACATATTCATTTTTTTCCTACTTAGCAGATAAGACTGCCTTGCCTGTAATTATGTTCATGTGACACATAGTATCTTGAGCAGATTCAGGAACTATTAATTGCCTTTAAATAAAAAGAACTTTCTGTTCTAAAGAGTGCAAAAACACCAGACATTCAGTCTGATATTTTGGTGATTTGTGCAAATAAGCTTTAAATAGATTTCTATTTTTTTTTCCAGATAATTATACAACAACCTGGACAAAGCCAGATTCTTCAAACTTCAGATGGACAAACTCTTGTTTACCAGCCTGTTACGATTGACGGAACTAACTTCATGCAAACTCAAGGAGGTAATCATTTAATTCATTATATTTCTTACCTGTACGAAAAATGTTGCTCAAAATGTTCCAGTTGTTAAATAATGTAATTAGAAAAAACGTCATTAAAAGAATTTCGTTTTTTGCAGTTGGTATAGAATTGAAACAAAAAGCTTGTTTTGAATAAACCATTTTTTTTTATATATATAATTTCTTTTCATTTTTATATACTTTTTCTTAAAAGTATGCAAAAATTAATTTTATTCTTTTGATAATATGCATTGAATCCCAATATCCCATCATGCATCACAGTATGTTCTTTCCAGCTGTTGTATCTTTGAATTCCGCCTTAAATTCAAATTTTGTGCTGTATTATGTTAACACATTCTGAATACTTATTTTTATAAAGTTTGTAAAAGATATAGCTGTAATGTTATGAGTGTGTTACAAATTTTATCTTGTGTGTAAGAAATGATGAACTAAAGGCGAATATGAAATGCTTGAGTTTTGCTTTAGCATTATTCGCATCAATGAAATAAAAATTGTTCTGATCTGTTAGTGAAATAATATAACTAGATGAATCTTTTGTCAATTATCACTCATGTTAAACTGAGTTGAGTTTATTTCAAATTATACTTGTGCACGAGATATGATGAACTAAAGGCGAATATGAAATGCTTGAGTCGTGTTTTACCGCGATTCGCGTAAATGAGATCATAGTTGCTCTGATTATTTTATTATATTAGCAATTCCATTTTATTATATTAGTAAATTAGTGATTCATAATTGAAATGTTGATTTTGTATGATATGAATTTAAGTTTTGTTTTATATTCAGGTTAGAATTATGATTTTCATAATTACCATTCATTTTACATATCTATATTTTTACATTTGTTATAATGTCTTCTTTCTTTTTATTCTTCCGAAAGTTAATAACATTAATTGAGATATTCTATACTTTTAATTGACCGAGAGTTTCATGTTTTAGCAAGCTTCATGTTGAAATAAAGTGGGGGGGATTGAAAAATTGTTTCAGGCTGCTGAAAATGCTCAGTTGGTTGAGATTGTATTTTGAAATATTCTAACAAGTATTTATCTATATTGTATATTTAATTTATAAAGATAAGTGTTGTGTAGATATGCGTCAGTAATGTATTCTGATCATCAAGGATAAATCCCTAAGTATTGCCATCAACCTTTTTCTCTGGGATAGCTTTAGTGTAACAGTAACAACCCTAAACGAGGCTTGTTATTATTATTTTTAAAAATTGTAAAATAGGGATTGGGTTGAGTCACAAAGTCCTCCATGTTCCCATAACAAATCTTACGTCTGGGGGTACTGATTCAAGATTTCTTTGTCTTCTGCATTTGTTCAAAATTTCAAGGCTATAGAGAACATTAGTAGTCGTAAATCCAAAATTGGGTTGACTGTTCTACAACGGTTATTTAAAAAATTATTAAATGGGCGTGAACTGGGTTCGAATTTCAGTGATGACTGGTCGATACGAATTTCGCACCGACCACAGTGCTGACTCCTCTTGCAGTCGGGGGTTATCATGGTTTTCCTCTCCATGCAATTCAAATTTCTCCCAATACTTGATCCAGTAGTAGTAGTTGTAAACCCTAATTTGGGTTGGCCTTTCAACGACGGCTATAAAATAAAATTTTAAAATCTATTGAATTTTTTTTTTTTTAATCGGATTAAATATAAAAAATAGTTAATTCGCTTTGAAAGAAATTATATAGTTTTCAAATGGCTTTAAAAAAATTCTTTGATAAATCAATGCATCATGAGTATATGTTAAGGTAAGATCTTTTTTAAAATTTTATTAGCTTTGTTTTCTAGCTAACAATAAAGCAATTACAAAATGATGAGCACTATGTTCAACCTATTATATGCTTATTTCCTTTAAAAAAAAGTAATAATAATAAACTAATTATCACTTTCTCCTTTTTAGGTATTATACAGATACCATCTGTTTCTGTAGCGGCTCCTGCCCCACAAGTTGTTCAAACTGCAACCACAACTGCTGCCAGTCCAACTCCCCAAACAATTACAATTCCTTCTAATGTTCCTCAAGGCAATATTGTTATGGTAAATACCTTTTCAAACAAATCTCATCTTGTTGACAACTTTTTTGTTTAATTTTGAATCATTTGTGATGGGTTTTCTACTTTTTTTTTAACGAAAAGTGTAGCATTAATTTCATATCTGCTTTTTAGGAATGTTGTGTAATGTTAAAACTTATTTTCCAATTTTGCACATCTTAAAATATAATTTGCTATTTAAAAAGCATCTTATCTACTTAAATTTCTCCTTTAAGTCTAGTTTTTGAATAAAATTAGACATATTAGGACACTTTTTAGCTTGCAAATTTTTGTAGAGCGCTGAGCTAATTTTAACATTACAAGAAATATGAATACAGTTTTCCTATACATCAAAATTATATGTTTGATTTTAAAGACTGATTAATGTAGACTGCTGAAAACTTTCTACTACTATCAATTAAGTACACCATATTACAATCTTAACCAGAAACTCAGCTGCGGTTGTAGCTTCTTAGTGAAGTTTGTAGCTTTAACTCGCTAATCAATGATTAATTAGTGCAATTTCTAAAAGCAATAAAATAAGCAAATTAGCTCAAACTATGATGAATGGTGCTCATCCTTGAAGTCGGATGAAGCAGAACTTTAAAGAAATGTTAAAAAGCTATAGACAAAAAAGCATCAGATCTTATTTCCAAATGCATTAAGAAAATAAATTCTATGGTATTATTCATTTTTTTAATGCTGAGTGCATAAATCTACCAAGGATTTTTCAATCGATGCAATCTTTATTTGAAGCATCTAGTAATTTCTTATTATAAAGTTAAATCAACTATCAGATCAAAATATTATTAAACGTAATTTTAGGAAAAATCCTTAATATAAATTTGTTCCGATTTGTATGATTCCGTATTCAATAATTTTATTTCAAGAGTTTTATTTAAAGCAGGATCAAAATTTCTCTTTGCCCAAATACATAACACCATAAAAATTTATCAAAACGTGCAATATTATGTCAGAACTGAATTTTATCATCAAAAATTTTTTAATTACCCTCTTATACTATTTATGTGTGTATTTCAACAAATAATTCTCTCTCATTATCAAAAAAAAAAATATTTTTTTTAGTTTATTAAAATAATTGAAGGCATAATAAAAGGCAATCTCTGTGCATATTTTTTTTCCTTCAAAAAAACTAAACTAACAAAAAATAATTAATTGATAAACAACTTCAAATCTCTTTTCTTTTTCTATTATTTAAGTTTTTTTTTTTCGATGGATGACAGATTGTCTAAAACAATTTTAGTTTATATTTCACATAAAACACTACACACGATGTACTATTTAAAATATTAAAAAATATTATTTGTGCAAATACTTAAATGCATTTTTTTTAGATTTTCAATACGACAGTTTTACCCATAGTTAAAACTAGCACATATCAAGCACTTGCTCCACTTTGCTATGTACTTAAGTACTACAAAAAACATAATTAATAATTCTTTATTGATTTAGTTATAAAAACATTTATTAAAAGCTAACTGTAACAATGTTTTATTAAACATTACAAAATTAGAGCTATTGTAAAGCATGTTATAGAACTGTTTTTTATTATTATTATTATTTCTGTTAGCAAGTTGTGCCTAATGCTGCTGGAATTAACACTGTTCAACGAATACCATTGCCCGGTGCTGAACTGTTAGAAGAAGAACCACTTTATGTCAATGCAAAGCAATATCATCGAATTTTAAAAAGAAGACAAGCCAGAGCTAAACTAGAAGCTGAAGGTCGTATACCTAAAGAAAGAAGGGTAACTAAATTGTTATAATAGCTCAACAAAAGTAAATTTTTATTATAAAGGTTAACTTCGTTATTGTTTGCAATGCTTTTTATAATTTCCATTGCTTTATATATAGTAATTAGTTCAAATATTAAATAATGAAGGGTATTTGTTTCAGAATATTGATAAAATATGTTTCAATTATAAAATTTGTTGCATAAATTCATAATCTTACCTACCTAATGATTAGACTAACTCGCAAAAATATTGTGTTGAAAGATCTTGCAAGTTTTGAAAATGTGTTTCATCTTTAGTGTACTATAAAAAAAATAGTAACCAATAGAAAGAATGATAGCCATCACTGATGAAGGTAAGCAGTCTAAAATAAATGGAACATTAAAACTGTATCTGCCAATAAGAAAGTATTTTAACACCTTTCTTATAAACATCTATTTCTCTTTTTTTTTCCTTCTAAATATTAACCACTCATACGTATGTGTAGAGCAGCAGTCATCCTTTTATCATTAATAATCTAAAATTGGTTTTTACGTACGACAGTTATATTTGCAGTCCTTGTGTTATCTCTTGTCAAGTTACAGATTTATTTTTGATATATATACATAAGCTGAAAACAAATAGAATAAACCAAATTATGGTTTACTTCAAAATAAAAATTTAAAAGAATTGCTAGAAACGTTGAAAATGGTTGTTAGCGAAACATTCTTTTTATTAAAAAATTAGGGGTGGAATTAAGAAGCGTAATAAGAAATACTAATGCAATATTTTATAAATGCTTGCTCTTTTCATAATTTATTCAATATATTTTTATTAGAAATATTATATTTTCTTTTAAAAAATTCCCTTTCTATTTCATTGGATTTCACTTGCAATTATTCCTAAAAGGCAACCGAGTAATCAAATGAATTGTTGGTAATATCTAAATATAATCAGTAGTTTCAAAACTCCATTGGTTATCATTAACTGGTTTTAAATGCTAACTCGTGGGACCCTGTGAACTCTTCCACGGAGAACCATTAGGGAGTTGCTGGTTTCAAGAATGAATTTAATACTAAGCTCAAAATAATTTTTAAAAATTTTCATAATTTTAATACAAATTTACTGAAAGTTCTGATTGATTGATTAAATTCCTATTTTCAATTTTATAATCAATTTTAATATATATTTTATAATCAATATATTTTATAATCAATCTATAATCAATTTTTATTATTAAATGAAAAGAAGTAGATTTTTGAATAACTTTTTCTTAAAATTATAAATTTCAGTTTAAATTATTGATATTTGGGCTTGTTCATAAAATTTTGTTTCACTCTTAATTAATAAAAGTTATTTATTTATTATGAAACATAACTACTTTTTATATTTGACATAGTAATATTTAATATGCTTGTTAATGTTATACTCAGTCTTGCGATACTGTATTGACTGCATAAGTTGTTTTTGCGTTTAGAAATATTTACATGAATCCAGGCATCGTCATGCTATGAACAGAGTGAGAGGAGAAGGCGGTCGGTTTCATTCTGGATCTTCCAAAGAAGAAATGTTAATGCACCATCACCACCACTCTAAACTCTCCCAAGATTCTCAAACTAACACAGATTCTGATGGTCTTGGTGGGGGGAATGGCATGTCAGATTTATCAGGATTAGATGTGAGTATAACTTGGTAATTTAATTGCATGTGCTTATATATAGCTTAATTCATGAGTATATAAATCCTAAGCGTGCAGTAGCCAGAAAGACTTTGAAAATTGGGGGTAGCAGCAAACTTCCTTTGTAAAATTTAAAAAAAAAGTTATTATGTAACTTTTCATTCTATAAGAATCGTAAGATACTGGCTCCTAGACTGTTTACATTTTTGTAGGCTTGTTAAAATGTTATACATTATCATTTTAAAATTGAGATTCAACGTTCTTTCAAACCTAGTTTATGTAAAAATCGTTAATACTTTTTGAAAAATTCATACTTATTTTAAAATCTCTTTTTTTTTTTATTCATTTTTATGTGAAGTACAGTGCTCTGAATGAAAAATATAACTGGAAAAACTTTTGATGTATTAATCAGGTTTTCTGAATTAACTTTAAATATTAAGGTTTTAAAGGGCAAGTTTAAAATATATTTTAATTGGGTAAAGGTACAAATTCAGACATTAAAATATATTTCCAAAAAAAGTCATCTATTTCTGAAACTAATCCTTTACTTAAGGCATGCATCTATTACAAATCTATATTTCATAAACTTTAGAAAATTGTATTTATTTCTTTTTATCCTAAACCATTCAACATTTGTCAAAAGTTAAATTATGACCTTTTTTTTTTTTTTTTTTAAGAAAAACCTTCATTTTAATTCTGTCTGTAATTTATAATGAATGATTTACATAAAAAAAAGTTTCTTAAAGGAAAGAGCGGATAAGGGATGCTTATAAAGACAAATACATAATTCAAGGTATTGGCAATGTTAAGTAAAATTATAAATCTTGAGTGTTCTCATTCCTTTGGGGGGGGATATTTAATCTAAAGAATCTGATGAGTATCAATTAATGTTTTGCTTTCAAAATCCTAAAGTTGATTCCAATTCTCTGGGTAGCTGATAAGATGTTCTGTTAGCGAAAATGTATTCTGTCCATTTTTTTTTTTCTGCTTATGCTTATAATAATAGAAAATATGCCATTCTGGTTTCATTCCTGCTTAAGAGTGTGCGGAATTTTTTAAGCAAAAAGGCACAAACTGTCATTGTTCCATGATTGGGACATATCCATATCGCAATTTGTTTTTCAGAACTTCCACCAGAGAGGAGAATCGGAAGATCTGACAATTCTACCAACATAAAGACTGTTTGACATCCTTTACCATCTGAAAATAAAAACTTATTTGAAATGTAAGATTATGCTAATTTTTAAATGTTGTATGTTTGTCTGCCACCATCTGTAAAACCCTACCTTGATTTCTAAATACAGTGCAACCTCGACTATTTAAACCTCTTAACAGGAGTTAATTTTCTCATTCTTTTCCAAAATGTTAGATTTTCAATTTATTTTTCCTACTTATGTTTATATAGTTTGTATTAAATATGATCTACCAAATTTGTGGCTTTAAACATTTTTTCAGATTTTTTTTCAATAACTTTGGTTAATTATATATAAAAGTAAATTGCAATCCATTCATCAACTGAAGATTTTAAATCAAAGGTAAATTTTAATTTAACGCAAAATTTTAATTTGAAGCTAAGCACCAATGAAATAGAAAAAACAATTTGTGTGGAACAAAACTTTTTCTTCAAATTTATGTATGAGCATGGCTGATTGTGCTCCAGAAAAAATCTGGATTTCCAGAATTTTCGCTAACAGTAATCTGGAAGTTTCTGGAGATCGAAGATCCAGAGGTTTAAAAAAATCATTGATCTGCTGGGTAAAAAAAATCGGTCTTATTGGGATTTTAAGAGATGATTCTCAAATTCCACAATTCCTGCCCATTTACTGCATAATTCACCAAGAACATCTCGTTACAAAATATCCTGATGTTATGAAAACAGTGTTACACATTGTAAACTACTTTCGCACCAATGCAAAAAATCATCGGCAATTCAAAAATTTCCTTAGAGAATTAAAGGACGAAAAACTTCTAAATGACATTAATTTCTTTTGCATTGTTAGGTGGTTATCTAGCTACAGCGTATTAAACTGTTTTGTAGATTTGTTTGATCCGATAACTGCATTTCTAAAATTAAAAAAAGAAATCACCTATTCAGAATTAGACGATGACGAGTGGTTACAAGACTTAATGTTTTTAACTGATGTCATGGAACATTTGCAAACAGTGAATTTACAATTGCAGGGGAAAGATAAAATAATATCTGACCTCTAACAGTGTATATTTAGTTTTCAAACTAAATTACAACTTTTTCAAAAGGACATTGAAAATAAAACATTTTGTAAATTTTCCACGAATTAAAAAAAAAAAAAATTTCAATATTAAACAGGAAAAACTCAACGAGTATATAAAAAAGCCAGAAGGAATATTGACGGAATTCCCGAAATAGATTTCAAGCCTTGAAATATTTTAAATCGTCTCTTGATTTTTTTTCTGAATCTATTTGAAATTACCATAATTCAAGGTGAGTTTTCCATTTCCAATATAATTATGACCCAAAAAGCATCTGGAGAATTAGAATGAATAGAGATGCAAGAAGATCTACCTCTACAATTAAAATATAAGTTGACGTCGATTGCTGAATTTTGGAACTTAGCAACAGAATCAAAGTATCCTGAATTAAAAAAGGCTGCTTGTCGAATTATTTCAATATTCGGAACAACGTACACATGTGAATCACTTTATTCCACTTTAAAATTCATGAAATCCATACACCGATCAGTATTAATTAACCAGCATCTCAAAGAATTATTGAGAAGTGCTGTCACCAATTATTTACCAAATTTTAAAGAATTATCAAGACAAGTAAAATAAATGTGTTTATTTTTAATATTTAAATTCGATACACATATTTTGTGCTTTTATTTATATGTTTTCAATAAATATAATTTCTGTAAATTTTTATAATAAAAATAATAATTAAAATTAAAATAATTCTGTTAATTTTTTAATAAAAGGTATAGTAAAAGTTTTATACATTTTTAGCCTACCTTTTAAATATGTATTTAATTGCGGCTCGCTCAAAATTTAAAATTTTGAAAAATTGCTCGACTCTCAAGGAGCATGGCAACCCCTGATATATATATTGCATTTTCAAAAAAAATTTAGCATAGCCTGTTTGCTTTTATTATGTAGATACATTGGATGAGACCCTAACCCAAATTAATATATTTACCTAAAACAGATTGTAACATCATTTTTGCTTTTCTGGCATTTTAACTCTTCTGATTCTTTTACATTCCAATTCATGCTGACCTTAACAAAAACAAATGGTCTTAGTGATAATAAAATTGTTAAATGGGTCAATGATCAATTAATATCTTCCTGGGGTAGAAAGGATTTCTTACAAAAAAATTAACTAGAAGTGCTCTAGATAGTATGGGACATATCTTAGGGTGTCGCATTTATATGCTGTGTCTTCAAATTAGCAAACTTCTTACTATTGAAAAAGAAATTAGTGAAAATTCTAAACTTTACTATGTATTGAAAAGTAAGCTGTCATTTTAATACCTTCATCAAAGGAATTATGCTTTTTGTTGTTTTGTTTTTTCCATTACTTTTGTTTAGTTAAAAGTTCCCTGGGTACAGCCATGCCTAATTAAATATTTACTCAATAATAAAAAACTGTGTCTAGAAGCTGGAACACTTAGTGTATTAAATTTTCATTTTGCAACATTAATGATTTATTTTGGCTGTTTTATGAAGTATATTATTTTTTCATTTTTTGATTAGTGGAATTATAAAGCTGGAGAAGTTGTGAAAGTTGAAATCTGGGATGCATCTGAAAGTGGAAAAAAAATTAAGGTAAGTACAAAGTCTAATAAAATAAAAAATAATAATAATCCTGAATAAAAACATTTTTAAAAAAATTGACAAAATCTCTTGCAAACAAGTCAAATAATATGTTATGTCTAAAAAAAAGGAACTTGAGTAATTATAATTAGTCAATTAAATAGGTAGATTAATATAGTTCTCACAGCTAGTAAAGAGAAAACTATAAAATGTTAATTAATGCATAACTTTAAGTCAAAAATTTATTAAAATGTGAGAAAGCGTTTAGTTTTAAATAATGAAATTACATAGAGATTAATTGACGCTTTTTATGTTACACATAATTTATTGCATAAATTAAACATTTATTGTTTTATTTTGTTCTAAAATAATACTGAATGAAACAATTGCTTTGTTTCTCCTAGAATGCCAGAATAATTGCTGCTAACCTACTTCCAGAAGAATCAAATTGATTGTGCATGTCACATTGACTTTTTTACATACGACAACCAAAAGTGTAATGTCGATCTTCAAGGTGAAAGATAGGAACTAATTTATTTGTCAAAGAATTTTTTTTGTAATGTTGTTGATGTCAAAACTTGAACTGATTTAGTATGCATTTCATACTAGTTTAAAAATCTCGTAACTGTTGCATATCATTCCATGTTTGAGTGAATTGCAGTGATATATAACTATACAATAGTGAGAAATTATGATACACGTTTTAGGTGTATTATCACTTTTCATGGCAATAAATTTTTCAATTATGGTTTTTGAATGGGATTCATAAATCTTTTGATGATTTTTTTTTTTAAGTATTTTAAATTAAAACTTTTTTAAGTAACTTAGATTGTATTGCATAGCTGCCAACTCTACTGGATTTAGTCAGTTTTCTGCAAGTCTTCTGGTTTAAATCAAGAATTTAATTTTAGAAAATCACCTAAAATGTTTTTTTTTTTTTTTTTTTTTTTTTTAAGAAAAATTTTAGATCATTTTATTATTTTTATTGTTTACGCGAGAATTTAAAGCAGGTAAAATTACTAAATAAAATACTTTTTTTTTTTTAATTGTGTTATAACTGTGATTACATAATACATTCAAAATTGTAGATTGCAGATTTAAAAATATAATGAACAGAAAATATTTAAGTGGCTTTAAATTTGTATTTAATGTAATAGACTTCATTTTTACTTCTATAATATTTCCTTATTATGGTTATTTTAAAAAAATCCTTACTTGTGTGAAATATTTTGCACAATTTTTGGCATTTTTTTCTCTCAAGTTGGCAGCTATGTATTTTTTTATTTATTGAAGAATTGGAAATTTTAATTATTTATTTTATTGTCCAAAAAAATAGTGTTTGTTTTATTCTGAATCTAAAGTAAACTATGGCAGCAAGAAAGTCACTTTATTGATGTAATATATGAATTTGTCCGAGATAGTTTATTTAACTACTTAATATAATATTTCATTTTAATTTTTCTAATGGATTCATGTTTTCTAAAGTCCGATGTGCTTGTATTGACGTTTAAAAATATATATATATATTTTGGTAATATCTTGAAAACCGAACAATTTTCACAGTTTTCAAGGTGCTTAAAGAAATTACAAATCTTAAACATAAACATTTATAACTTGTAAATTGTAAAATAGTTTTCCTAAAATTAGGTATTTTCTATGGTAACTTACAAAGATTTTGTTTCTCTGAAAAATAGTGACAGTTAATAAAGACATTAGTCTCGATTAATAGGCTTAAATCAAGCCAATTTAATACTAAAAGTTGCACATTTCTTACTTTAATATCCACATTTATCAGCTTGTATGATTGAATCTTAAAAGATAGTGCATTAATTTCTGTGTAATTTTTAAATATAATTAAAATCGGTTATTTCATGTGAATTTTTTCAAATAATCTTTTTGTGCCACATATATTTTCTGGCGGCTACTCATCGAAATTTGAAAATTTTCTCTCTGTGCTTAAAGCTTGATTTATACAATTTTATTTATGAGTTGCTTTTGAAACTGTGTTACTTGCCTAATTTTAAAACTTGAAAAATTACTTCTGTTCATGCTTTCCCTTTTAGTATATAGTATTGAAATAAAAGCTGTAAATATAATTATTTTTCATCCTAAGTGAAAAGTTATATATTTTTTCCTTTAAAAAGGAAAGTATGTATAAATTAAATTCCAGTGCCTTTTTTTTTTTTTTTTTTTTTTAAATCTATGTATTGGTGAAAATTAAAGTAAATGTGTGTGTATTTGAAATTATGTTTTTAGTAAGGTTTTCAAAGAACAAAAAAAAAAACAAGCTTATTGCTAAATTGTAAATGCACTACCCTATAATAATTGAAGAGACTCTTTCAGTTTTTTCCCAAAAAATACTTAGGGGGTTAGCTTATAACTTAAAGGTGTTAAAGTCAAACGATTTTTGGTACTTATCTATAAAATAAAGAGGTTTGGGTAACCGGTAATAAATTACGAACAAACAAAGTGTTTTTGAACACCCTGTATAAGAAAATATAATAAATATTATAAAAATGTCATTAATGTTATAATGTAATATATGTAATGCAATAAATGTTATAAAAATGTCATTATCTCTAATTATTTAACTAGGCTTCAGAACTGAAAGTGTCTCTTCAATTATTATGGGCTAGTTTTTAGTGGATAAATAGTTTTTCCTGTATCTTTTCAATTTCTACTTTTTCATAAACACAATCTTCTAAGATTTTCTTAACTTATTGATAGTTTTAACTGTTTAATAGAGAGTTGTTTAATGATCGACATGCTTAACAATGTAAAATAAGTTCCTTTGATATTTTTCTTGGCAGTCTTTAATTTTAAGCATTTCATTTGTATAAAAGTTATGGAATTTTTTAAGTATTTGTAATATATTTTGTATTAATTATATGTGAAAAATGTGTATCTTTTCATGTTAGAATGTGTTAATAGCTTAACGATAGAAGTGTTTTTTGTAAATATTTTTCTTTAAAGCAGAGAGCATTGGTAACTGTGAAATATAATGGGAAAAAGAAACACCATTTGTAATATAATCTCCTTGTAAATAAAATTGTTTTAAAAATTTGTTCATTATTAATAATGAAACTAATCTGACTAATCCAAACTAATCTGACGACATAAAAAAATTTGGACAAGCAACTAATTTTTTTTAATGACTTACACTTCTCTACTATAATTAAAGCCATGCCATGGCTGGTTGATACAAATTCCGCGCCTGGCTTGCACCGACCTCAGTGCTGGCATAAAATATCCTCAGTGGTAGATGAATCGTGGGTTAGAGTCCCCTGCAGGGTTCCCACGGTCCTTAAAAACTGCTTAACTTTTATTTTGGAAAATAAGGACCCTTAAAAGTATTTAATTTGGGTACAAGGTTTTCGAACTGAAAAATGAAACATTTAATGTTTTTAAAACAAAAAGTCATTCTTATATCCCCTAGAATTAGACCATGAACCGAGAGTAAAGCAGACAAGAAGGGATGTGTGTGAGAAGGCTACAGGCAAGAGAGAGAAAGCATGTCCTTTTATTAATATATTGGTTCTTTCATTATATTCTGACTTTTGCCTAGTATTGTACTCTATGAGAAGAGTGACATTCTAAAAGAAAAGAATAGAGTGTGGACAAGGAGGATACTGCACATTGAAGAGACAGTGCTTTTTTCGCACGGGGGGGGGGGGACACTTCTAAAGTACTTAAGTAGGAGACCCACACTGACCTTCAAAATTGACAGAATTCAAGAAATTCAGTTCTACTGGTAATGCAATGCATCTGCTCATAGGAACAAAATAAAACCCTTAGAAAAGAAGTATCAGAAGAAAAAAAAATTGAACTAGAATCCATAATGAAAACTATTTCCGAAAATCTTGTGAAAGAATTAAATAAATTTGTATAATATTTCAGTGTGTAATAAGTAACTGTAAATTTATAATGAGCAGTAACATTTTTTAAAATTCATGATTGTACCTAAAATTAAACAGATATGTAATAAACAGAGTTTAAAACATCCCTTCCCATCTAGGTTTTTCATCAAAAACCTTTGGTTTATTGAGTTTCTGATGAAAACCTCAAGTTTTTTTAAAAATACTTATAAAAAAATTTCATGGATGCTAAATATGAAATGCACGATTTGCTTCTAACAAGAAAGTTATGTAATAACTATTTCTAATTTGTTTTGTTGCAATATAAAAAAGATACGCTATTGTTTTAGATTGTTTTTAGTTCTTAAGGATAAGCAGATTGTTACATAAAAATTTTAATCTACTCGATTAAAAAATCCCAAGCTTTTTGTTATTAATGTCTCTTAGCATAGAATTCAAACTAAGATTTTAATAATCATTTTTCTTCGTTAACAGGGTGCATAGCGTTTTTAAGAAGTGCTTATTTTTCATTGACGTTTTTAAAAAGCCCTTAAAGGTGCTTTTTTTTATTCCGGGTGTGTAAAAAGAGCTTGATTTTCTATCTTTTTAAAAGAGAATTTTTCTTTGCGATTGTCGTTCAAAATTGCAAAAGATGCATGATTTTCTCTGCAATATTTAACTGAAACTCGTTATATAAAGTTTTTGAGAATTATTTTAAATTTTATTGATTTTATGTTTATAAATTAAGAATTTTAAATGATAGAAAAAGTTAATTTTTATTACTGCACAGATCCTAATTATGAAAAAAAAAATTTTTTGGAAAGTGATTAAAAATATCTTTTGAGTGCTTAAAAGGTGCTTATTTTTTGTTGAAAAATTATGGCTACGCTCCCTTGTTAACATTGCAACTTAATATACTGTTGTTGTTTTTTTAATATCTGTTCAACTTTTGGTTGCTTTAAAATTAGTATATGTTCTTCCTCATATTGTTTAGTAATATTATGTGGAGTTAATTCCTAATATCAATTTTGACTGGAAATAATTGTAAAGCTCATCATAAAAGTAAATATAGCACATTTGCTGTTGAGTGAAAATTTCATACCGTTTTCAATATGTTTTGCAACAGATTTTTTCAAAACTATTAATTAAGGATAAAAATAAAATATCAAATCATAATAGTAGAGGATGTTGAAGAAATATTACAAGTAAATATCTATAAATGATGAAATAATTTATCAATATTTGTTAATTATGTAACCTTACCAATTTTCTTGCCATGTGTTGATACCTTTGAAAAATCATTTTGAACCCTTTTATTTATGTTTCACCGAGAACTAATAAAAAACATATTGGTTTGAAAATTAAAAAAAATCTTAAACATAATTTTATTCTATAAAAATATTTATTGCAATGAATTTAAAAAATATATATATTAAGTTAAACCTAGTGGAATGATTTAAGGTGCTTAAATATTAGTATGACCTGCTTTACCATGAAATAGGACTTAATTTAACATGACATAGTTAAAAAAACTACTCTAATTCAACTTCTTAGTATTAATTTTTTTAGAAACATTTTGTTAATAGAAAAAAAAAGAATTATTTTGGCGTAACTGAATATTTACCAAGATTGGCCCTCAACCGAATATGTGATGCATGTCTAGTAGCGAAATATAAAAAACTTGTAATAATTTTTCAATATTTTTTCCAAATTTCTTTACTCTTTTTTTTTTTTTTTAATATATGAAAAAAATTGCACATTTTAATTTCTGCACCTAATTTTACAATGAAATGATTAAAAAGGCAATACAGATAAGTTTCATAGATGTCTTTAATCCTTAATAATCTGAAAATGTTTTTTTTTAAAAAAACCGACCCGGGTTTGCAAAAATTGTCAGGTCCTACTTTGGCGAGCCCTGTTAATCAAAACAATTTTATCAGTACTTACATTGTAATAAAATTGTTTATTATTATTTTTTTAAGAAAGTTAAATGCTTAGCACTCACTGGCGGTATATATTTATTCTAAGATAAACAATCATACTATTTTTAAGGTCCTTAATTTTTCAAAAAAGTGCTTAATTTTTGCCTTGTTAAAAGAGTGGGAATCCTGCCTTGCCGTTAGGCTAACTATGGGGGGTTTTCCTTTCCATGTAACGCAAATGCGGGTCAGTTCCATCAAAGAGTCTTCCACGAAGGCAAAATTTCTCTCAATACTTGATCCAGGGGCCGGGATAGCCTGGTCGGTAGGGCGCTGGGCCCATATCCAAGAGGTCGTGGGTTCGATCCTCGCCGGCCGAAGACTCCCCGTGTAGTAAATGGTGACTGATGCACGTTAAATCTGTCGAGTCTTAAAGTCCTCCATGTTCCCATAACAAATCAATACCTCTGGGGGTACTGATCCAGGAGTTTCCTTGTCTTCTGGATTGGTTCAAAATTACAAGGCTACGGAGTTGAACATTAGTAGTCGTAAACCCATGAAATTGGGTCGGCTGTTCAACGACGGTTATAAAATAAAATAAAAATACTTGATCCAGAAGTTCCTTTGTTTTCTGGATAGGGTTTGAAATTACAGGGCTATGGAGTTGAACATTAGTAGTTGTAAACCCAAAAATTGAGTCATCTGTTGGTTGGTTTGTGTCATGTCATGGACAGAAAATAATTTTAAATTTGAGCAAAGGTCCTATATACCAGGGTGCGTAGCGTTTGTAAAAAGTACTTAAAGGTGCTTTTTTGGGGGATTTCGTTTTTAAAAGCTTTTAAAGGTGCTTTTTTCAGCTGGCGTTTTTAAAAAGTGCTTTTTTTCACGAATCATTTCTTTTCCTTCAGTGATATCTGGTGGATCCCATGCATTTCACGAGAAATGGGTTGTTGCTACGGGACATTCACACGGACTTCATGTCCTACCCACGTTGTGACTTGCGCATGCGCGCACACTTATCCGAAACCCGAGCGCGATAATTCCGCTAGAGAATATCAGATCCTTATGAAATGTTTTTCTTTTTCATTTTATTCTTGTTTATTTTATTTTTACTTCTAACACTTTTTTGACGTAGGGGGTAAGGGTACTTTTCAGGGTCACGTTGAATTCACTCGGATTGGACCAGTGATGTGGGAAAGAACTGATTGTTTCGATTTACGTCCGTTTCTTTTTGGGTTTTTTTAACGCTATAAATGTTTAAAAAAGTTTTAGTTTTTCAATAATATCATTGATTGAATGTGAATTTTTGGAGAGCTTGAAAATTTTTTAAAAAGTGCTTATTTTTGATTTGAAGATTTGGCTACGCACCCTGTATACAACATCTGCAATTTGCAGGCAATTTTCTTCATATAAGTCCGCCCACGGATTGTCACTTATTTGCTGCAATTGCGCCAGAATAGCGGGACAGTTGAAAAGATGTATGGGGGTTAGTTCCATTCTCTATCCATGAAAAAGGGGTGCCAGAGCCTCAGAAGAGGTTATAGAGTCAAGGAGTCATCTGTTCAACCATGGTTATAAAATATAATTGAAGGGAACTTTTTCATGTTTTACATTTTTGCAAATTTATAACTTTAAGGATGTTTAGATAGTCATCAGTAGGTCTTTATCTACACAATGTTCGAAATGCGTATTTATGAAAATGGATATAGCATTTAATTCGATTTTTTAAATTTCTTTTATGGGTATTGTTCTTTTTTTTTTTTTAAGAATAAACTAAAACTTTTGAATCCAAATAAATTCTTTATGTTAGATTTATTTGCATAAATCACTTAGTCTTTCTTTTATAAAAAATGTACCAACTATAAAAAGTTCATAGTTATTTTTTCGATGTTGCCATACGAGGTAAAAATATATATTGGGGATAGAAAATTTACATTGTAGGAATTGTGGAAATTTTAAAACTCACTTTATCATTAAAGGTTCGGAATATGAATACAACACCTAAAAGGCTACATCCAGTGCCGGATTACCCATTAGGCCATGGCCTGGGCCCCCTTAGAAAAAATTAAGAAAAACAATGATTTTTAAAAAAAAAATCTATTTCAAATATATATTAATAAAATACGATAATTTTTTTTTCATAATTATTATATAATTTTTTACATATTTATTTATTACTTATTTTAGTTATTATTTATAAGTATTATTATAGTTTATGTATTATAATGTTTTTTAAGTTCAAATTTGTCTTTTGATTTGCGCGCGAAAAAATTGAAAGCAGTACTATAGCGAGCTGAGGCTTGTTTAAACAAGAAGCAAAGAATTAAATGTTGTTGACTTTATTGAGACGTTTTAAATGAAAAAAAAAAAGTTATTTAGAGCCTCAACTGAAGTGTCTCTTAATTTTTTTAGTGTTTTATAATGAATATCGATAAACAATTTCTAATTTAGTTGACTTTTATTTAGACCATTTGGAAGATTTTTATTCTGAACTGAAACAGTTTCAGAGTTACATAAAATCAAAATTCCTATCAAAAACTCAGTTCATTCTGAACTTCACGAAACTTTATTTCAAGACAAACTTCGATCTGTTTTTCCAAATGTTGAAACTGCTCTTCGCATTTTTCGAACTCTTATGATATCAAATTGTTCTACGGAGCACTCGTTTTCAAAAATTAAACGAATGAGCAAAGAAGCGTCATGTTTCAAAAACGATTAGACATGCTAAGTTTGATGTTTATCAAATCAGAAGTTCTCCGTGAAATTAATTTTGATAACATTATCGATGAGTTTATTGATGGCAAGAGCAGAAAAAAAGATTTTTGAATACCAATTTTATAGTAGCGTTGATTTTGTAAAGTGTTAATAAATTTCAATTTTTTTCAAACTCTTATGATAATTTTTTAGTTCTAATTTAATAAAATAAAATTTAATTTATTATTATTTATTTTAAATATGCTTTCTTAAATGAAAAGATATATAAATACTTTTATATTTGAATAAATAAAAAATATACGAGAAAAAAATTTGAATGGCCCAGGGCCACGCGTACGCTTAATCCGCCCCTGGCTACATCTGTAACATACCTAGCTAACCAGACGCCAAAATCTAGGAAAGTAAACATGTAATCAATTCCTTGTTTAATTGTGAAATTTGGGTTGAAGACTGAAATGCCTTATCTGCTGTCCATGTCTGTGAATACACATTTTGAGCTGTATTCGTAAACACCCTTTTTAAATTTATGGTATCCTATAACTTCGTAAAAAAAAAATTGCTAGAAACTAAATTTTTAAGATATTCAAATTGCTCTTTTTTTTTTTTTTTTTTAAGTTATAAAATAAATTTTACAACAATGTTTAAGAAATTTTTTTAAATGTTTCCCGCACATGCGCAGTTTGAATATACACTAACACGAAAGACTGATTTTGAGCGATTTTTTAAATTTATAAGTTTATTATAGTTTGGAAAATTTTGTTGAAAACATTTTCAGCTGTAGTTAAAAAAAATATAAAAAAATAAAAACTCATACAGCAAAAAAAAAATATATACTTATTATTCATAACTCCATGAATCTTTAAGCTAGGTTTATAAAATATTATGCATTTATTTCATAGAATAAACATTAAAGCATATATTGCAATATTTCCTTGCTTAGGGTGTTCAAAAACACTTCCCCATTTGTTATTTAATGCTGGTCCCTAATCAAACCTCTGCTAGCTTTATTGATAAATATGAAAAAATTTTGAAAACTGAAAATTTCTCATTGTAAGTAATATTTTGTAAAACATCCTCAAAGGACATTCATGTAATTCTTCCGCTAATTGGCGAATATCAAAACCGTTGATATTTATTTATATTCAGTCAAAATCTTCTCTGATTCAAAATCAAAAATATAAATTTCGTTACTTATTCGAAATCTCGTTCACGAGACATTTATTCCACCCTAACCAGCACCCTCTGTTTTAAGTTCTAATTCTCGTACGAT